>OY292422.1:10822500-13222500 GCA_958496245.1 Perizoma flavofasciatum
TTGTGTTTTTATCGCTAAACGATTGTCCAGTATCTAGTTTCATCAGAGTCAGTGATTCAGTTCAAATTCCATTTTTTATGGTATACGCGTTAGGTTAGATAGGTTTTATCGCTAGAATTGATGATGGAAAAATTTACAATTTAGGGTTTTTACTTAGAACGGACGCATGGCTTAGTAATCGGCCCCGTTTCCTAGCACCTTTGAGATACGGATCCCTAAAAATATCAAGTTGTGGCGTCACGCTAGCTAGGCTATGGTTCGCTCTCGTTCGTCGAAGAGATACCTAGTACCTACCATACCGGTTACAAGTATGTAGGTTAAAAACCATTTATTAGAAAATGTAATATATTTTATTACCGACGGCTGCGTCGTAGTTTCCTGGGAAAGCGTTCGTCGACGGCGAACTGCCAGCCTTTTATCGCCACATCCGCTAAAAAGTTAAACAAACCGACTAGAAAGGCGTAGTTATGACCATGCCGTTACTGGGTCACTGGTGTTCAGATATGGAAATTTTACCATTGAAAACATGGTACATGGTACTGCATGAGCTCACACTCCAAAATTTTATATTGGTAGGAAGGTATACAAGCCATACAAAACCGACTTTAAAAAAATTATAAAATTATACTACTCGCACCATTAATGTATTTTTATGATAGCCATAATATTAAGTTTTTGTCGCGTAACGTTCAAAAGCAACGGATATTGGATGAAGTTTGTTTCAAACTAGCGACATCTAGAATCTAGAACATACATCTACGCAAGCACGCGATGCATAATCGAAACACTTATCCGCAGAAACCTTTCTCTGGTAACACGAGAAGTAAAACATCGGAACCAGACACTCAGACACTCCAAAATTGATGAAAGTACTGTAGGAATCAGATTACCCGTTGAGATGTTGTAAGATGCTTTGTTTGTGGGTACCGCGTTTCAAAAAGATAAGTACCTACTCTCCAAAGAAGAGTCTACATACTTACGCTTTGAAAAAATGCGCAGCTAGCCCGAAGTAACGAAGCAATCCTAGAAATGTTTAAAGCTTATTGGAAAGGTCTTGTGATGGATGTTTAAAATAAAACCGGGAAAGTGCGAGTCAGACTCGCGTTTTCAGTGTTCCGTACCACAACATAATTTATCACAAATTCCTTGGTAAATTATACCGGCGCGCCATGGTAATAGTGCCCCATTGACTCTATTTGGGTAAGGAACTCTAAACGACGGTATTTTTTTAAGATGACTTATCTTCTCATCCCGACGATGCACCAGACGAAAGTGAATTATCAACGCTATGCGAACGAACGCTGAATAGAATACTGATGAGTTTTTGACGACGAAAACGCTTACACCGAAAACAGCTCCGTATTTTGAAGATCTTTATTTAAAATCTAGATTAAAATTTGCCGTTCGCAAACTACTATTTGGTTAGAAGGTACCTAACTGAATGCTTTTTACACCATTAAAACATATTTTGGCGAAACGCCAGTGAGTAAAGAGAAGAGAACTAATTGATTAAACGGATTGTTACTTTATCACTGTCCAGAATTCCTGTTACTGAGAAAAAGGAAAATTACGGTTTTAAAACACTCCATCGTTCAGGGTCTTCGTATCTTAATTAAGTGGATTTAATTTACGCAGCAGAATAAAATGCTCACGTTTGACCAACACGAAATCACCAATTTATCAACAGCATCTCTATAAAACTTTCTAAAGATTGAAGACACGAGGAATATTAACCCATTCACGCTACGATAACAGCTACTGTAGAACGAATAGGCTTCGAAAGGTCAACAACCAATGACTCATTATGATTGCGATGCCATGTTTTAAAGAGTTTAAAGGCGCAGGCACACTGCTTGGCACCTCCGGTCATACAACACTTAGTTAAAATTGCATGACTCATAAATCTTGGAAGAAAGTTGTCTCTCCAAAGTGAAGAACTAACCAGTCCGATAAGACAATTTAATTTCTAATTACTCAACTTACTTGCATTTAAAGGCTATATAAACGGGAACAGAATTCTAGAGCAGCATAATTGCACCACTGTACCTGGAGAGCACTTAAGCTTTTATCCCCATACTTTATACCACTTAGGCGACCTATGCTTTAAATCAAAGTCTGTGGCACTGCATAGTTTCTCTACATAAAACCTGGCGGGGCGGAGCGTGCTCAAGTGCTTGGAACTTTATCGCTGGGGGAACAGGGAGCCGGTCAAATGCATTTTAGATTTTTTACACTGCGTTAGGAGTACATAATAACGCGGTTTACAACGTACGAGTATGTTTTGTTGAATTTTGTAACATCCGCTTAAGGACTTCGCATGAAATGCCACAAAATCACAGTGCATGGATTGCTTGAACACTGATAGAAAATACCAACCACAACACAGATTACTTGAATTTTATTTTCTTTTATTTAACGGACTTTACTAGCCGATGACTCGCGTAGGATAGGTAATTGATAGGTGCATTAAAAATAAATGCATGCCTTGCACCCTTAAGGACTTTTTTTAAATACTCTTATACATATTCAGTTCTTTTGTATTTTAAGTATCCAAACTAAGTTTACAGAAAATCGCAACAAGCGTTAAACATTTCTTTAATAAACTCTTAACACACCATCCTACGCCCTTTGAGGGGTAGTTTAGCAAAAAAAATGTATTTGTCATTTATCATTTGTATAAAATAATATTTATGCCGAGTTTCAAGCAAATTGAACCACTCGTTAAAAAGTTCCCATACAAACTTGGACACCCTCTACAACCCCTTAGATCGGTAATTTGGGGGGTAATTATATTAGTATTTTATCAGTTGGATTGTAAAATATTTATGTGAAGTTTCAAAACTGTAAATTCAAGGAATATCATTTTTTCATACGAAGGTTTTCAGCCATTTCACCCTTTAGGGGTAGAATTTTCCAAATTCCCTTCTTAGTGCACCCCTACACTATAAGAGGAATATACCCTCCAAATTTCATGCTTCTAGAACATATGGTTTAGGCAGTGCGTTGATTAACCTCTTGGACTTTGACACACCCTACATCCCCTTTGAGGGGTATTTTGGGGAAATAATTATATAAGACTTAATCTGAATTGAAAAAAAAAATTGTAAAGTTTCAAGACTGTAAGTTCAAGGAATACGATTTTTCATACAAAGGTTTTCAGCCCTTTTCACCCCCTTAGGGGTAGAATTTTCCAAATTCCCCCAAATGCACATCTACACCATTAGAGGAATATACCCTCCAAGTTTCATGCTTCTAGGACTTCTATCTTCTATCGTTTCATTAGCCTCTAGAGTTTGATTTATCATCTATTAATTAACGTTTCTACCTAATTCAATCAGCTAAACTGTTAGTTTAATTTTTTTAAATACTTAAAGAATGAACAAAGACTTTTTATAGCGCAGAACACTCGTGTATTTGATTTGGCAGGTCTTTATCGAACATGTTTCGAGAGAAAGTTTGTTATGCGCACCGAGACGCGCGGCCGGCACACTTGTTCGGAAACTGTTCTACCACAGCTATATTTTTAAAGGCTTTGGAGCTTTTGTTTTGTTCTTAATAATCCTCATGAGTCAAAGGGAAGATCCATATTTTGTTTAATCCTTTAAAATGGCCACTGCCCTCATAGCTAATTTGATATTTCAGGCATCATCACATTCTATTAATTCTATATCTATAGATAGTTAGCCACTGTCTTTCGATGGCTAGACTGTTTATAAATAAATAATGCTGGACAATTACACACAGCATCGTCTAGCCCCAAAGTAAGCAGAGCTTGTGTTATGGGAACTCATAACTGATATACTACTTAATATGTTTTTTTAAATACATACATATTATAGAGGTACATAGAACACACCCAGACCCGCGACAAATATTTGAAGATAGTACAAACATTTGTCCCGCAGCGGGAATTGAACCCCGCAACCTTCTGCGTCTCAGGCGGACCTTCGCCCACTGCGCTACAGAGGTCGTTTATAATATAACAACTTGGTATATTTATATCTCTGTTAGAAAATGTATATACTACAGAATTTATACATAATTGTACGGGTTATTTATCTAATAAGTCTTATGTTATCACTGCAGCGGAAAGCCTCACATACTTCCATTCATCGCAATTTGGTATTTCGCTGCTCAGGATACTTATTTCATGCTTCATCCTAATATTATTTAAGAAGAATTTGTTGCTTTAAAACGAGAATGGTGAGGTTTCCTTTTCATTACACGTTTCATGGCCTTTCGTTCTCATATTACCTACTGTGGATTATCACAAGTTCAACGACTTTCACTGACATGAGTGGACTACTGTAAAATGTTTACTTTAAAATGAAAAGTAGTATGGAAGTGCTAGGTGAAACATTAAAAAAACAAGTTTTATTAACAACAGAAAAAGCGAGTGTAGAAAAGTCACCGTCCTTGAGCCACGCCTCATATAGCATCTTTGTTTTCTGAAAGCTCACTGCCACGAAACACTATAAGGTTCTGAAAATTATGAAGCAATTACGCTCGTTTTGTTCTAGTTATCTTCTGGTATTAGAGTTGAATGTGTACATAAACATTATTTAAAGCTTTGTTGTGCGGTTGACATATTTTGAACAGTTGTAATTTTAATTTTAATTTAGCATTTCGTTCTAAAGTAAAGAAATGCAGCATGCATAATTTGCGTTACATTATTTATTACGCAACGCAGAAAACGATAATCAATAGCAGTCGGATCTAGTTTTAAATAAATCACAATATTTATGAATCACTTACACGTATGCATGATATACAAATCAAAACATGAATTCAATCAAACGGTTTGGCATATTGATGTGTTTACTTTATTGTGCGATATAATTGTACCGCTTACGATCTGGTAGGCTATATGCCTCTAAATAACATGAAAAAGATCAATTTATTTATATATTCGTAAGTATATTTACTGATTTATCCCGTGCGTATAGGATCATGATTCATGATAATACCTCGTATTATAAAAAAATATTTTAATATTATAATAAGCTCGCAATGTCAAATTTAATTAATGAAATTCGGATACTACACTCTTACATTTGGTTCGAAACTAATGTTTGTAAGCACTAACGGATATTGAAAACATAATTCAGATACAATGAATTTTAAAGGTAAATAGTCATATCTGTTTTATAAAACGTGCTTAAAAGGCTGACAGCTGCCGGATTAGCTCATGACAAACTAGACGTACACGAACGTAAGATCATGTTGCACTTACGACACGACGACACCGCGCACTGGCATAAAAGAGCAAAAATTATACGTTTTTAGCATTTTATATCAAAGAAAATATAAAACAATCAAGTTCTTATTCTGAGTATAATGAATGAGTCTGTTGTCTTCTCTTCATCAATATTTTTTTGGTAATAAAAAACTAACCTTGCCAAAATATTATCTAGTAAAATCCAACAAGATTCTCGGTAATATGATGAATTGTAATATGCTTTCCCTAAGCCAAATAAATATATTTTTAGTAAAGCGTGTTTTCGGCAACTTTTCATGTGTTGCTGCCTTTGCTGACTACGAGAAAGAAAGCTAGCTCGTTTGTTTGCTTATTAGCTTTTTACTGTACAAAGCAAACGCCATGCTTTTTATAGTAAATTCTAGCTTTATGTATATTTAGCCTATCTGTATCCACAACTGGGTAATATCTCTCTTACGCCTTTTTTATTAGTTTCTGTGCTTTCTCCCATTATAATAGATTTATCAGGCGATATCATTTCATAGAGACGACGCGACGTTTTATGTGTGTCAAAAGTTTTGTGCTTTCGTCAAAAGTCCCTTCGGATAGATAGAAACGACATAAATTTCCTCTTATGACTTATGTCAAATATATTTTGTCCTGAATACTAATCAGGACAACTCATTATTTGCTCGATTTCAACTAGGTATGCTAAGCCTCAACTAATACAACAACGTAGTTAACTATCCAAATCATTATTTGCTCGATTTCAACTAGGTATGCTAAGCCTCAACTAATACAACAACGTAGTTTCATGATGATTATATCATTGCCTGCTCATAATTTACCCAGGTCTACAATCACCTGTCATTGCCAGATTAAACGGGTAACGATATGGATTAATTGTTCACGTTTCATTAAAACAGATTAATCGTAGAGGGCTCGAATAGGACGATGATATTGAGTATTGAATCACAGATTTGACTATAAAAGCCGGTTGGCATTAGTTACTGAAAACTAAGAAGTTTGTGTAATATTTTTATTATGTAGGCTGTGTCCGTATCAACTTTTGAGTACTGATCCCGGCATGAGCCTCTACCTTCATACACTGTAGCTAGCAAATGATTAAACGAATACTAAGTGCGTTGTATCACACACAGAACACAAAAATTATTACAAACTCCAAGACCACATCCCTCGATAGTTCTTATTGAAAGCGCAATTCCCATCATTCCATCAATTACAAACTCCCCATCAATCGAGCCACTTTATTCAACGTTAAAGGTAAGTGCAGTATATGCGTTCGTGTTTTATTTAGAATCCAGTTGGTTTGTCGAGGGGTACTGATTAATAGCCGGCTGGGGCGACAGATGTTCGATCCAACGTTGAATGGCCCGTGGCTATTGTGTCTGCGACAGCCCGTTGCTAAAATTCTAAACAACTCGAACACTCGCAAATTCGAGAGTTTTGTAGCTATATCAGTCAGTGTGTAATAGAATGTGTTTTTTGCAGACATTGGACTTCGATCGAGATGGTTTGGCGAAATTGAAGAAGGCAATCAAAGCGATCCACAACTCCGGAAATGGTACGTTTTATTGTTTTCATCTTCCGGGCATCATTATTGAGAGAAAGAGTTCATTTTGACCAAAATTCATCCAAAGTCAAAAGTGGTATCACTAATTACGTGAACCAACTGTCTTTAGGGTGACAAAGCCAAATGGCACTTAAAACCCGCTTACCATAAGGTGGGCCGTAATCTTTTTTGCCACTTTTAGTTGGATAAAAAAATGAAAATAAAATAATTATCTGCCCTGCCTATTATGTTCTTTTTATGGCAAATATTTGAACCGTTTACTCAGATGCCTAAACACTCACTGCCTTGTTCTATCAAAGAGAAAAGTTTCAATATTTGTTTTTTCGCGTAGGAGTGAAGTATTATAATGAAATGTTTTGTACACAGTGCTATTTCAGTAATAGGTACGGCGCCAAGCGAACCGTATCTACCATATTCATATTACTCGTAGACCGGTCTATTTGTATTCTCATATCTCGTGCCGCATTATCCAGGCGACGGACGGAGAGACCCCGACTAAAAATATTTATAGAGGAAGTGTATGGTATGAATAGACGAGGCCAGAAATAGTTGTAGTATCCGATGCATGTTTGTACTGACAGTAAATTCCGGTCTAATCCTGTAGCCAAAATTAAGTCTTGGTAAAAGCATTTTAAAACGTGCTGAAAATATCATAGAACATAGTGTTTATGTATCTACATAGATGCGTATTCTACTCTGGGATAAATTTTTTTATGATTACAACAAAATGACTTCAACTCTTAGGTATGTTATCATCACGATCAATATTTTGTTTTAAATAAACGCCCAACAAACATACATACATAGTCCTGACCCTATACTAGGATTCCCTGAGTCGTGGGTATCAGTAGCTAAGAGTACCGTGGTACCACAACACCCAGATACGGAATAAATATCTGCAGAACATGCAAACATTTGTCTTGCAGTTTATTTATTTATTTTACTTGTATTTTATTGTTTTGATCATCAGACTCTATGTACGAGTATCATTGTGTTACCGCCCCCCTTGTAATCTATGATGATAACTGATGTTTGAAGCATTTTGCAATTAAAAGAGTGATTGTTATTTGTACTTTAAGATTATTATAATTTTGGGCTAGTTACCAGTTAAGAGTACCTTCCACAGTTAATGTTTTTTAAAAATATTTTAGTCCCTTTGAATATTCGACCGTACAGTGTAGGCAGTAACAGTAAGTATTAGTATAGGTCTATCATAAAGACAGCTTCCTAGGACGAAAGGCCATTCAACTCGCTGAACTAGAATGACCCAAATATCGCAACAAATAATGCTAGGCTGTCTATACGGTAATTTTAACATTTCATCCACTTGATTGTAAAGTCGTTTGAGTTACGACAAGTTGCTGGCGTGATGCACAAAACCATTTGCAATTCAATTAGTTGACTGTTATAGGTATTATAACCTATTTATCTGAATTGTAAAAGTGTTGGTCGAATTACGCAGTGCGTGACCTATTATACGAGAAGCACACTGATCCTCTCATTTGTATTCAGCCGCTGGAACACTGAGCGTAGGCTTACTCAGATTGTATTCGAATCCGGCAATCAACTTTAGATAAAACGATAAAAGTCTTAAAATACGATATTAGATTTCAATATTCAATAAACCTTTTCACAAGCCAATGGGCAGAGGTCTCGCAAATGCAATCGTGATTTATATTGGACGTGTAGGTATGTTATACATACCTAGGTAGTTATGTATAACAGGTACACTAACAGGTAACTAGGTGGAGTGGTGAGATCGAAAACTTCTTCAGTAATTCCCAATATAGACCAATATAATGCAAGCTCTTATGAAGGTTAATAAAATTATCAGGGTAAGAGGATAATCTGTTTTATCGATGTTAGGTATTTGCGTAACAAGGATTTAGTTAACGCGTAAACTATGTTAGAAATAATCGAATAACTATCAAAAGATTATACCTTAGAATAAAGATGGTTAATCTTCTAGTAATCGCTTTCTGGTTAGAAAGCGGCTAACGCTTGCCACTACATGAAGTCCGATTCAGACTCTTTTATTTTAGTCTGTGTATGAATCGTTATACACCGCCTTCTTCGGACATTAGTCTATCTATGTATCTAATTTCCCCAAAAATTTGGTAACTATTTGCGAGCGAGCAAGATTTCGCGGGTGAGAAGTATGGCAGGCGGGGTAATTGTGGTGTTTTTAAATTAACTTCGGGTCAAATATGGTACGCGGCTTCTGAATAATCTATATTCTTAGGTTAATAGGTACAAGATTTTGGGCCAAAAAATTACGAATAAGCAAATAGGTACGGATTGAAATACAAAACCCAGTGTCTCGGTGTCCGGTCGCAAATGAATTTCCATTCATGTTACGAGTTGTCAATGAAAGTAGGTCAAATAGAACGTCTAGTTTAGCTCGACACCACGTACAAGTAGGCATATTAGATTATTGTTTCGATTCGCAGGTGAAATATGTTGGTAAACTTGGTAAGGATACGCAACGCACCTGTGACTTCGAGTTGTGAGCCCATGGCCTGTGTTACCGATGAAAATAGGAACGTGATTTATTAGAGAATCGTGACTGAAATATTCGGCATTTTCACCTCGCCTTGATACAATTTTATTCCGAAACGCTGTCGTCGTCGGTATTGGACAAAATCCGATTCTCTTATAACTAAAATCTCGGCCACCAGAATATAAAACCAAAGAATTGATAGCAGGATAACTTTGCAATTTGCGGTCTCTCTAATTAGCCACGTCTATTTATTAGCTCTGTTCAATTCCATCGCGTGCTAAGGTTTGTTTATAGCTACTGCGAGTGTTAGGAACTGGTCGTGCAGGTTCGGTCTTTAGCTCGGGCACAGCTGGCAAGGTCGTGCAACGCGCGCGCAAAAACAACCAATCCGAGTAATCGGCATTCCGATCCGACACAATGATGTTGTGTTTAGGAAACAACCGCTCCGTGTACCATTACCTAAACGTGTATCCGCAAAAATCACATAAAAGAGATCAAAAAATCTCAAGTCATTCTTGGAAGTTGGAAACGCTCCAAAAGCTGCTAAAATAGGAATTTTGTAGACTTGTCTCATTCTATTTTTGTAAACAGCTTCCTTGTAAATTCCAAATTTTACCGTTCACATTTTAAGTTGTTAAAATGTTGTAAATTTAAATGTTGTAAGAGACATCCGAAGTTGAGACTGTTTGGGGAGCTTTTACTAAGAATTTTAATACCTACGCAAATACCCGGTAAACACGAAACATTTTTTGTAAAATAACAATACAGAGAATTGAGGACAAACAACGTTATAAATCCTAAATTAATAATTGATGACCTCGGTGTGGGTTCGATTACCGCTGCGAAACATGCATTAATGTTTACGTGTTCTGCAGTTGTTGTTCCGAGACTGGGTTTTGTGGTACTCTGTACTCGTCGGCCCTGATACCACAGGGAATGGGGTCCCAGTGTGGGGTCACGGTTATGTATGTGCCTGTTGGCTGTTTATTTATTATTGTTATTAATCATCCCTGACGTTGCAACTTGCTAAACAAAAAAATCAAAACTAGCGTGTGATGTAATTAGCTACGTCTGCTTATTATAAGCATGCGAGACTGTACTACCTTTGAAAACAATACCGTAGCGAAAGACTTAAAAAAATAAGTTCCCTGTAACCTTGAGTCTGCTTAACCTTGACGCCATAGTAAATTACATTTGAAACATCCAGTTTTGATGAAAGCCTGGGACACTTTTAGCATGCCAAGTAAAAGGTTAATGAGGAGTACCGCGGAGAAATTGAAAGGCGAAGTTTGCGATTTAATATTCAGAAAGCGTTTGCGGGATTCAGCTAGGCAAATGTGGGCCACGACACGGATCGCCGAGACTCATTCGATGTCCGGTACTTCATACGTTCGCTTATTTTTAAACTTTACCCTCAGAAGCAACCCTCCCAGTTTGTAAACTAATATAACTATTCTAACTTAAGAACCGGTCCAGTTGGTCGAGCCCGCGATAACCACAATGTCTTGCAAGATTTACAATCATTATTTTAATTACTTGAAAAATAACACATTATGCGCACCATTATGGAGAAACGCAATAAACAGTAAATTGTGGCCATGTATAGACCATTACAGACCCTGAGATTATAGGAAACGTTCAGACTCCGTCGTTCATCCTTGCGGATGCGAGCAATTTCCCTGGAATTACATTCTGAAGTCCACTTACAAGTTACAAGTAAGAAAGGCTAGTAGGATGATGGAGCTTTTTACTTTTATCCGCCTAGAAACTAATTAAATGTCCGGAGAAAGACACGATAAAACGGGAACCAGACGACTTTTGCGATTAAATTGAATGGAACGTGGTGGTGATAGTGTCGGTAAATCGGGTTTAGTGCGACAGTTTCTCAAGTTTAATTCACAGGGTATATATATTCATACCTAACTTTCTTATCAGCTTCTTTGGGATGATGTCTACAAGAAATGTAAACTTGAGCGCTGATGTATTTTATCCTTTTTGGCTTGTTCGTCAGAACAAGCTCTGCGTATAGAATGTCTCAAAACATTTACCTTCTATAAATTTCTAGCAAGGGAGACACCCTTGCTAATGATGTCGCAAAACGTCATTTTGGCTAACACTCTGAAAACACAAATCCTGGAATGTAGCTGGCACATGCAATTTACCAAGATTTCCTTGTTGATAAAAAAACCTTTCTTTTCTTAGCCCACGTCGATAATGAGATGTACCTATCGCGGGCGTTGGAACGACTCGGCGGGAATGCACTCAGCAAAGATTCGGAGCCCGATATCGGCGCGGCGTTTCTCAAGTTCGCCGTCGTCACTAAAGAACTGTCGGCCCTTATGAAGACGCTGGTAAGTGGACTTTTAAAATAGCTTAAGAGTCTGACTTTTTGGGCTTTTTTGGACTTTTTGCCATAGAAGGTTGTTTTTTGTTTCTATGTTAGCATTTTATCTCTTATCAGATTGTAATGCGGTTGTTTGCAACCGATGTGTATGTCTTCAAGGATGGTTCTTATTGATAGGTTTTATCACGGTATAGGAAGTTAACTCATCGCTGGGTTTTATCGCCACAAGGGAGCGCTCGCTATAATCCATGATGGAAGAAAAGTACATCGGCCGAAGGATTTAAAATTTTGTAAATAACTAACTTGTCATTGCTACTGGTACTCTTTGAAACTGACTTCACTCTTCTTGATGAATAATTTTTATCCGAATGAATGAAAATACATGTACACCACAAGATAATAAAATAAATAAAAACTGAATTTTAGTTATATTCAGTTTCACTTATAGTAACCTACTTTCAGTTATAGTACAATGAGCGGTCTTATCACTTAAAACCATAAATCATTTTAGATTTTCAGTTTAGTATAATTATTTACATACATATTAACTTTACTACATACTTTCTTTCTACAAGTGCCATGCCCCAGTTGCTTAATTTCAATCCAACTTATATTTCTTCTCTCTGACCATTATTGTTGGGCCAACAAATGACGTACGCCACCGCATTTTCATTTCTTTCCGTGGTAACAATCATCTTGGCTAGAAATAATGTGTCTTTGTGTTGGCGAAATAAGACCCAAATAGGGCTGGAGTCATAAATATTTCTCTGACATTTCTCAACAGTTGGCTGAAACTAAAAATTCCCTTTCAATAATTTTTTTAGGAATTATGTTAAAAAATGGCGTGTCGTATATGTTCCCAGTTGACTACAGTAATAGCACCAAACGTGGCCTCGTTTCTCGTTGTTTGCACGAAACGGTAACTAATACCGACCGACATACTATTGCGAAAATACCTAAATGTATTCATTTGCTTATTAATATTATTGGTTTTATTTGATTCAATTTTTTATTTAAATAGTTTTTCTATAAACTAGACCTTCTAGCTTGAATGTCTAAAACAAACACAAGTCACAATCCAATTGCATATTTGAACCATAATAAATATTGTGGCCAAAACAGGGTTAACGTACTAGCAGTTTGAGCGTGTCTATCAAGATTCTTATCAATTTCGCATTTTGTATTACGCAACACGATTATGATTACAATGATAGCGATTGAATCGATAACCACAACCGAGGAAGTAGTGACAATTTGTATTGTATAGTTCAGAAGTTATATAAATACTGAGTTAAAGAAAGTACCACCGAATAAATGCATATACGAGTACCTTCTACTATATTCAAACAAAACACTGACGTTGAAATTGGTATCAAGTTTACAAAATCACAACTGTGATTTTAAAATTGCACTGAAATGACTTTTGTCGGAGGGTGACTTATAACCGTTGCTTCGTCGCCAAGCCGTTCCCAGTTAGTAATCAAAAAGGGTTGCAAACATCCAAGAGGAAATTACACTACCGAGAGCACCCTTTGCGGATATCTCGCGGGCATTTTGCATCGCGAGACGTATAAAATATTGAAAGCTCGTTTCCATTGAAATGCAGCAGATATTGTCCTTGAAATCTCCTGTATTTGAATGCCTGGCTGCGATGCGATTAGCAGCAGGTGGGTTCCGTCAAGCGAATGGCGTCAGTCTTTGACCTTCAAAACAGATAATAATACATCCTAATTGTTTTCATTAATCCCCGAGGCTATATAAAGGTGTGTAACATCTTGGATGGTCGTATAAAGCGAATGTAGGCTTTACATTGTTGAAGAATACCGTGCTGCAAAGCACGGTATCAATCCTATGGGCACACCCTGGGATTGCTGTGACGCTGCCATTGCTTGGCATTTTTGTAACACTATGTAAATGAAGACGTATTGATTTGTTGCTTTTCAGCCTGTGCGAACAACAACAAATTCGAATCCATCAGTTGAGCTGTCAGTTCCATTTGCCGGGTGGTTGAGTAAAAGAGCTGAGCGTTTTGTTTACATAAAACGTGGCTTGATTGCTCTTGCATGGAACCCCGAATTCTTTTCATCATGCTTAATCTGAACTGTAGATAAATTTTATAATCAAAAGAATGCTGTTAATTACTGAATTTCCTTCAACAGTTGATGGCCTTTGTGTAATGTTCGCTCATAAGGGCAGTTACTGCCCTTCCACCCATTAAACATATTACGAGTATGTGAGACGACTCTGTATTTTGTTCCATAACAATGTTATAGTCGGTGTGTCTTATCTCAAAATAATATTTCAAAGAAATCGATTTTCAAATCTGTTCAATGTGGTCTCAGATCAAGGCATTATGTTGTCAGACCCGCGTTTACTGGCGATTGACGCAGATTACGTGCGTGGGCGCAACCACAGATTTGCTTGTAAATGGGTCAGGGTGATGAGGCGACCCGCGAATGTTGCCAGACTGACTGGTACTTACATGAAACGCTTGATTTTCTATCTATTCAAAGTTTTGCATTGCAGGTTCTACGAGTAGAATAACTAAAATTTCTTAGACTCTGGGGATAATATAAAGTCATTCATAAAAATTGAGATTAAAGTGTGTTTATCTCATTAAGAACTGCGTCGTCGGTACGATAACTTTTCTACGCCAACAGTTGTTTCCCAGTTTATAATGAGGATGAGTTAATTTAAAAATAGTTCAATAGATTGTAACATAAGATGAGGCGAGACTTTCACAATGAATTGTAGAGCATCGTTCATTCCACAAATCTCATTACAAGTTTAAAATCTCGAGTTGCTGAATGAAGTACTACCGTATAATAAACGAACAAAGACTTCAGAACAGTTTCGTTCCTAGAATCGTTTTAGCCCGGTATAATATGAAATTTCATACCTGTTAGCCGTTATCTTGTTTCTTTTAATACCCATAAAACCACTGAGGTTGAAAGACTGGTCCAGACATGTATGAATTTGACTTTTGCTGTATCGCAATCTGACACTGCATCTTATTAACCTATCGGTATGGTATCGAATCGACATAGCACTGATGCTAGTAGAAGATGACAAAAATACTTATGCAACTATGTACTTAATAGTCATATCTGTGTATGTTTGTATGTGTCATTGATTCTACGAATAAGTGTTTCTGTGTTTATCCAATTTACAACGTAAAAAAATTTACACTAGGAACATAAGCTATCAGGATCGCGTGAAATAAAGCTAATCAAGTAATATGATACAACATTTTCGTACTTGAAACGATCCTCTTGTGCATTCGTTCTAGACCCGCGGGCTCCCGCGAGGCCCTGGGGAGTTATTATTTATTCTGTGCTTCAAGTTTGCACTGCGCAGAATCACCGACCTGCCCTTGACACGATGCAATCCTTTGTCCTTCCAGCTGAAGGGTATTTCGTTGTTTGGTTCCTTGGTAATTTTTATCACAATATAATATACAAGGTTTCTTGCTTTTTCCTTAATATCCTTATTTTTTATACTTGTGTATGTTTAGTTATTTTTTTAAGGTAATTCTAAAAGAATTAACATTTAATTCTAAAACATTCTTGATCCAAGGCAATGGTTTTGTCGATGGAATAGAGGACATTTCTGGAAGGATTGTTAATTTTTTTGTTTTATGGAAAATGAAGCAATTGTTGTCTTCTTTTCTGTAAACAAACATTAATTGTCATGTGCTCATACTAAGCATAACATATCAAAATTGTATCCTCGAAACACACATTTCGTTCTTAGTTAGCAGACATGGTAGGTAAATCCAAATTAGGAACTGAACATAATTATTAAGTAGGTAGGTATTAATCTTCATTAGTACTAAGTGCAAGTTGTGTCCGGGCTATTACTCACCAAGTCTACTGCTTGTGTTGTTGCGCACGACAGAATACAGTGTTACTCGCTCCGTTTCACTCCCCGAATTGTGTGGTGGTTCGTGAACGGAACGTAAAATGAACTCTAAAATAATAAATATTTATAATCTTCTTTTAACATGCTACAGCAGTTCACAGTACACGTAGTCTACATCCTTACACCATAATTCAGCAATTTCTTCGCAGAACACGACGAACACTAAACACTCAGTCAAGTGTCGAATGAAGTGCGGAATTGTAGAGTTATAATTAGAACAACGAAAGTATTTTTCCATTCCAATATAATTACTAAACTTGTTTGCGGGGCGTGCCTCGAAAACAAATTATAACAGAATGCTAATGAGTACCCGATTAGCGACATACCGAACAAGTGTAACTGAATCATCTCTCCCCCCTTCCGCGAAGTTTTGTAGCTCCCCTCGTATTTGTGACGAGTGTCAGTGTCGTGTATCCTAAACTCAAGCCAAGCACCAAACATCTTTTTAATATTTTATTTCCACTCCGTTGGCCTAAATGTAAACTCGATTCCCAGGAATATTAGTCGTAACCGTTTTATGAAACGGGTACATTGCGAGAACTTTTACAGACGTTCGGAAAATAGAGAATTTCGACATCCATCCATGAATTCATCATAACATTTTGCAATTCATTGTGATTTATGTAACTTTCAAAGTAATAAAATGAAAATCTAACTCACCGGGAGCTGTTGAATGGTTACGGGAAAGTTTGGATGGTTTCATTATTATTCGCAAATTGTGTTGGGACTTTAAACTTTAAATCAGTCCAAACTTTATTCCCGTCGATTGTTTGCTTTTATGTGACATTTGAAAGCTTTTAAAACCTATGAGTTTTGGCTTTTACCGCGTATGTTTTGACTTTCGTAGTAAAGCACTTTCCTTCTTTACAGGGTTCTGGACCTCAGAAGGTAAAAGCATAACCCTCATTATAATCAATAACTATTCGTCCGTCGTCTGTCTTAAAAAAAGTTTAATCTACATCTACACTTATAATATCATACAGAGGTATATTTTTTTAATAGAAAACTACTATCCCTGATTAATATAGACAATATTTTATTTTGATAATAATAAATTTTACGTTCGAAATACTAATATTTATAAATTAAGTTATAGAAAAAGCGCTGTAATTGATTGATACATACTTGTTGCGTATACTGCATTGCATACCATATTTCATTTCTGTGGGCCTCGGGTATATTTTGCTAATATTGTTTAGCTGTGCGACTGAAATTTACATACAATGCTCCAGCACAAAGACAGCACGTGCTCACGATCTAAACAATGCTCATAGTTACATTACTTAATTCATTACTCAGAAACATTCTCATAGCAAAAAGTGTATGTTAACACCTTCACTAGCTAATTTGTCTGATGACTTATTGTTGTTATAGTTAATGTGGTTATTACACAAAGAAACAGCGATGTTGTATGTGGGTAATTGGGTACTATATGTATATCCTTCGCTTAGTTAATTTAGTCTATTTAGTTTTGGCGAGTATTGATTCCGAACTTGGGAAGGTAAAACTTCATGGATTCTTCAAGGCCGATAATGTTTGCGAATTTCTTTTTTAAGAAACAACTATTGTTAAATATAATCTAACTATTGCTATGATGTGGTTTTTAACTGTAGTAAAAAATATTATGCTGTTCTCGACTCTTGTTTAAATTCAATTTCGATACATTACTACCACTCTTGTGCAACTTTAACGACTGTGAAACTTAGTTAGAAATTCGTTTCGCCAATTCGAATCTAGAAGCCTTCCCCAATTAATCGTTGTTAAGAAGTGTTATCATTGTGTTGTATTTAAAATTGTGTATGGTATTCGTATGTAAAACTGAATTTTCTCAGAAGCCAAATTAGAGGGGAAATATCTATTCCCCGTAATATAAATATTTACGATTTGTATAAAGAAAACTAAACTTGGGAATTTAAGTAGCTTCGGTTTCAATTGCCTCTGAACGTAATCACCATTCCCGAAATACAAATTATATGTTTCGCGAAAATGAGTGTTTCGCGTTTATATGTACATCTAGTACAAATGCAAGGCTTTCTCAATTTACTGCGCAATATTAAATTCGCGAACTTGATAAAGGTCTGCTCTGGCAGGCTCTGCTTCGAATAATATTTAACGTGCACGTATTTCTTTTTATAATGTCGAGGAAGTGCCTTCAAGTTGACAGCTGGGTCCGATGTGAATTATTGATTTCATGGCTGCCGGTAACAATTTGTCCTTGCCATGTAACAATTAGCAATGTTCAGTAGCCGTACACAATATTCAGGAAGGGTTATTGTGTGTTCCCCGTTCGCCCCTTTGTTCTCACTCGCTGTCTCGTCTGTCAACGGCACATTCGCTTCATTGATTACATAATCGCCTCGTGGCCCCTGGTGAATGAATACCTATGTGCAACATATTGCCTTCGTGTTTTATGCTTCATTTAATTTATGTCTGTTAGGGCAATCATTTAACAGCCAGCCGTGTTAATTACTATATCTGTTTCACCCATGCTATTATTTGCGAACTGTAAACACGAACGGCAGGCTTGGCCGAGTCAAAATAAGAAAAAGCTTTCTAGGTCACGGTCATATCGTGTGCGCCAACGATGCATCACTCACGCAGGCTCATCAATGTTGCCCAATTGGCATCATTATTCGGATCACGATATTGGCGATTGTTTAGCCTATTCAGGCGATGCATTCGCTTGTAAGTACGGTGTGTCTTCAAAACGATGCTATGCTGTAGTGAAGCAACCGGGATTATCGCCCTGAGCGCAGCCTTTTGGTATGCAAATGTTGGGCAATAAAATAAACGCTGCTATATCTTATAGGATTCTACACTTTTGTTGGTGTGATGGCTTTGACAGTGGTACTCCATAATAGACTGTATCTGTATGCGTGTCTCAAAAACTTCATCATCTCGCCATCAACACCGCGTCTTAAACTTGATAATATTGTCCGCAGATGCAAAACATAAACAACATCGTCATGTTTCCCGTTGATAGTCTTCTTAAAGGAGATTTGAGAGGAGTCAAGGGTGATCTCAAAAGGCCTTTCGACAAAGCATCCAAAGACTATGAGTCAAAGTACCTGAAGCTTGAAAAAGAGAAGAAATCGCAGGCGAAAGAGGCTGGCCTCATCAGGAGCGAAGTTACTCCGGCGGAGATAGCCGATGAAATGGAGAAGGAAAGGCGGTTGTTTCAGTTGCAGATGTGTGAGGTAACTTTACTATATGTCTGACTATATATTAATAGCATCTTACAACCATGAGACGTCGGTATTCTAGGTATGTTATATATAGTTCGAAGATCGATCGCTTTTTCGACGGAGCATCTCTCTTGAAAATCATAGCAAAGTTTTTGATGCAGCATATCAAGTATTTTTTTCAAATACTTTTAAAACTGTATTATGTTTAGTCTATCATTGTCTATTAACGACTTGCCGAGTGCGTGCGATGGCTTATCCAAATGTGAAAAAGATTGTCTTGTATTAGCTCTTCAACTGTAAACTCAAATAAAGCTCGACTTGTTTATATAAACAAGTGATTCCACTTTTTATGTGGCAGCTTAATTACTTTGCTACTAGCTTATCCTGTAGTTATTTTGTGTATCCCCATAGACTACTAGGATGCTAACGCATTGTATCCCTTATTGGTTGCTTAGTTACAAATTAGGACTATATTCATTTGGTTAAATCAGTCTGTATTATGACGTGCATCATTACTTGCTTGTTGGGCTTGAGATCCTTAGAATTTCTCATTACTATGGCAACATGCTAAGTTTTATAAAAAGCTTGTGTCAACAATCTGTGTTCAGCACATTGAATTCCGACGATGTAATCTTTGGCTGTATGATAGAAGACTTGTAAATGCGGATATTTAGTTTGACCACGTTTGTCTGAGATATTCTGGGAAGAATTTTTATTCTTGTTGACTACCATATTGCGCATTATGAATACTAATAGAATGGTAGAATGTTTATTATTGTTAAAAGTTTTCCACGTTAATTTCATCTAAGATTTCTTGCTTTTTCGCAAATGCCGAGTATTATTTAATGTGGGCAAGGATAGAGCTATCTAACGTATCATGATAATGTGAAAAATAATTTCACTAGAAGTATCAATTTGATCTGACTTCTAAAGTTAGTTTGTAATATAATTATAATATATTTTGTGGATAATAATTTTGTCTTAGTGCCTAGAACACGAAATTAGGGGTCTGTTATTTACTTGAAAAATTATTACTGCTGCTTTGCGCATACGCTCCTAAGGTTTAATGCCTTTGATATTATGATAAAGTATACAGTTTTTCTTGTAGTATGATGTTTCTAATGTCATCTTTCATTTGAGGTTTATCGGTTTAACCTGCTCTTCAAAATTGTGTCTAAAATAAGTTACAGGTTCGGTTCATAATCCCCTCGCAGTGTAACATTATCCAAAATGACGCAAAAAGCTAAAAGGATTATCTCAATTGGCCCCTCGCCGAGCAAAGCCAAAAGGTGTATTAATTGTCGCTAGGCAATTTGTGGCTTCCACATGCCCCCAGGGCAACCTGTTGGTCAACTTTCCACTTTAATAAGTGACTGCACACTAACTCGAATGAACCTCACTAACGTCTATCCGAGCGCAAGCGTACCAGAACTGTAAGAAATTAATTTTACGAGAATAGAATATTATATTTTGATCAGGAAGTACAAATGGTGTTGACAAAGTGCTATATAACGTTTTCTCCACTCCGTTACTATCGTAGAATTGAAATTATCGTGGGTTTTCGTATCGTTGGTATTATGTTAGGATGTAATTATAACGAGTTTACCACGTACTATTCTCCTATTGGCGTTTCGTTGACCGTTGAGGTCCTTCCTCATGTATGTACTTCACAATTTTCCTTCGTATGTAACATAATAAGTACGTGGTATAGTCTTATATCCTTAATTTTGCTTTACTTTTACGTCAACGCCTTGTTGGGCGCTTTTCTAAGGGTAGCTGATCTTATTTGGCTTCAAATTAATTATCCATGTTTGCGAGCAACTTTCACATTCAATTGAACACTGAATTAGGAAAGTAAAGTAAAGCCCCCGTAAAATACATTAAGATTTTAACTACACCTTACAAACGTTCTAAGAACTGCATTCATTATTTATAGATCGAGAAATCTTGTCTACTTTCCTTATCTCTTCTAGTAACTTGCCGTCCTTGCTGGTTAATAGCCGACACAGGCAAATACTTGTACAGAATATGACTCGTATGTTATGTTTCCTATTATTACGAAATATGAATCATGCATCAAATGTTAATGATTATGGCGTGATTATCTTATTGTTGTCATTAGTTTAATGTGTATGGATTTATCAATTGTAATTGTAAAGTTATCGATGTGTATGGATTTATCAATTGATAATTAAAACATGTAAATATCTACTTATGGCTACTTATGAAGATCGAGGCACTCGTGCGCTACACAAAACAAATCCTTGGCAATCTTACATGCTATTACAGATTCATTATACGGTACATTTCCTTATTTATTTTAGCCTATCGTTCACTGTCAACGTACCAATTTACTATAGTATGAGGATACAATACCTACGGAACTATAGTATTTATGATACGGTAGCTATACCATCTACAAACCACGCAATAGATGCAACTGGCCACAGCGAATCCCGTTATTCTGTCTGACACAGATTAAAAGAATAGCTTGTACAATGTAATCGAGGGGAAGGTCACATGTACTTTGGCAATGACAATGGTCTACGAGTCAGACTACGACAGTGTTTTGGTACGAGAAGTGCCAGAAGACAAATAGGTTCTCTTTTTGGAGGTCGGCCAGTGTAACAAATTGTTTTGGTACGTTCTAGAGCTACAGTGATTTAGTCAATTATGTGCAACTAGCTGCACCAATCACAGATACCTATGATTATAGCAATCTGAATAGAAATTTCAATATAATTGATGGAGCCAATGTTGATCAAGGTGAAACAGCAATAAATCCTAGCTAGGATTGATTGTTTGAAAAGAAAGAATGTTCTAATGTGACTAATAACTGCAATGCTCTGTGTTTTGCAGTTATTAGTACACGGGATATTAATACACGGGAACTATGCTATGCCTAGTCAATACTGATAGCGAGCAATACCAGTGGCTAGAAATAGATAATAATTTACGGTGCAAAAAATAAATCAATTTTATCAGCAATATTGGAAACGAAGGTTGCCATAAAGATGCATAGCAATAAAGTGGTTTACGAGCCGTCGCGTCCGCAAAATATCTGTCTGAGCACAATGCCAAATGGTTGTATACTTCGTGTACATTGTACATCTTCTGGTACATTATCTTTAGCTCAATGGATGCTCACGCCAAATGGCCTGTTTATACAATTCACGGGAGAATTGCTCAATAGCTACTCGTTCTTCGACTAGGATTGATGGTAAATACGTACACCTCAGTTCTGTATTTGCCGAGAGCGGTGTGCAAGCGGGGCGATGCATCTCGATAAGGTTTGCTCGGCTTTTAGTGCGGGCATAAACAGCAAGACATAAACATGGAATATTGGAAATCGATAAATGAAGTACTTAAACATGGTCGGTAATGCGAAATCCTAGAGTCTAGTCATAATTGTTGAAAATTAGATTCCTATATTGAAATTTCGATTAAAATAGGCTACAATTTCGATACATGTCTCGCGTTTGTCGTATTCAAATATGTTGGCGTTGCTTTGCATTGTTCAACCCATAATTACACTAAAATCTGGCTGTGGGGAACGACTCATTTTGACTTGGACGTTCTGGCTAAGCCTGGCAAAATTATTGCCATTTTCACGTTTTCATAGCCATTTTAATAGTGTACCTAATTAGGAGGCGAGCGCCATACGTCTTGGGAAATCCCCTCCCAAAGTATTAGTAAGTGTGGCGTTTGTATTACCCACCATATTGATATCACTAAAATTACAAACCGAGAAGTGTGTCTATTTATTAAAGGCGATGGCCATATTTCTGCTCACTAAAACAATTATATTTTATATGCTGAGTGCATTGTTCCTACTATCTCCCGACAGCATTATAAACAGCTTATTGTCTGAAAGTAGTTTCGACTGCGCTCTGTTGATTACATTTCCTGACCATGATGTAGAAATCCCGTTTGAACAAAGATGTCATTTACCTTTGTATGCCTTTGCTCTATTGTTTGCAGATCTGCACTCCACAACAATACTAAAGTTGTAGTTCTCAAGGGCTTCAGGAATAAGTACACTGTATAGCTAGAATTTTGATGAAAACGTTTCCCAGAACAATGCCCCGTCTCAGTGGAGTCGTTAACACCTTTGCATAAAGGTGATACCAGTTTCATTGTCGAGTGCTAAAAAGAAAGCCAAGTCCTGTGGTCGGTCGGTGCGGTACCGGCAGGTCGACGACCGGCCTTGCGCGCCGCACGGCCGTTCGCGCGACGACGCTATGGCTGCATGACCCTTGCTTTGTTCCATTCCATGTCACACCACTCGCAATAACTTAACCCACGCGCTCCGTTTACGGCATTCCTGTACGGTTTCACCTCCTACGCTTCCGAAATATTAGAAATCTAATCAAGTTCAGTAGGCGACTCGCCAAGTAAGTTAGTAAGGTCGTGTGCCAGCTTTATTATTGCACAACTCCGTAAGACAAATCTGGATACGAAACGCGTGCGCGTGCGTCATCAGGAGTAATTTTAACTCGCGGAAGGACGAGTAATTGGTTTGAGTTTCCACGCAGTACGAGTGTTGCTCGTGGATATCCCGCGGTTTTGTGTCTCCTGTGGAGCGATGAGGCTTGCCCACGCGTTACGTGGCGTCGCCCTGTGATAGACAGGGCGACGCCACGCAACCGTGTTCTGACCACGTTATAAGTAAAAACTTTTTCATTCTAGTACCTGATAAAGTTCAACGAGATAAAGACGAAGAAAGGCATCGAGTTATTGCAGCACCTAGTGGAATACTACCATGCTCAGACGAACTACTTCCAAGACGGTTTGAAGACGATTGAACATTTCGGAGTGTATGTTGCGGACTTGAGTGTGCAGTTGCAGAAGATCAGGCAACAGCAAGACGACGAAAGACGGAGGCTTTTCGAACTGAGGAATATGTTGAGGGCTGCCGCGCCACAGGACAGAGGAGAGGTAAGACAAGTTTATAGTTTCTTAATGCATACCACATTTCTGTACTCAGTATGTTCGTAATTTTCACTTAACACTGTATATTTACTATGGTATAGTAATCCGTTGATAGAGTGCCCCGATATTTCAGCGCAATTACGATAAAAGTGAGAAAGTACATCGATTCGTCTGCCATTAAGACTTGAGTTCTTCTAGTGATCATGCCACCTTTTACTGAAATATCAGATAACAATCAAAGTTAAAATATGTAAATTATGTTCATAACCATGATAGTTTCCGAAGTTATATCAACCAATGAGTTACCGAACTTTACTTCAGAATCAAGTTGAAGTGACAATGGGCACTTGGCAGGTCATTATAGCCCTCAGAACCGACAAGGGAACAATGTTTTTTGAATGGTGACCACTAACCGGACGACAGACGTAGTGCAGACAGGCTCCATGCACGATGGACTGATGATATAGGTAGCGGGAACTCGGTGCTTAAAGAGGCTGCCAAAAACTTACGCGTATTTAACCAGAATGTTCCTTAATAAGTAGAGCTAGAGTTCCGAAACTTCAGTTCCTCCCGTGATCATGGTGCAATTGTGCCGAAACATCGCGAAACATTCAAACTCACAAATCATGGTAAATATCCTGTTTTTAGTAAAAATTTGTTCCAAAACTGTTGAAATCACGTAAATACTCCGAACAGTCAAATTGTGTAAACGGGCACCGATTAAGTTTTCACTCATTTCGAGGGTCTTCATCAGGGCAAATGATCGTAGACGCTCTTCCTCGGCGTCGTGTTTTACTTCACCGATAGTATGGTACGTGGAAACTCCACATGTATTTTACAACATGAATCTGGCACAATGACGAGCCAAAAAAGCAGGGTAATCTCTCCATTTCTCTCTGTTTTTGGCTATATGCATCTATTGTTTCCTAGCAATTCCTATGATGTCATCTGTCCATCGTTTTCTTGGTAGACCAGGCCGCTTAGCATGAGCACCCAAGACAACGTTTTGTCTACGAAATAAAAGACAAAAACTATATCTGTCGCCTATTCTTGACAACCTCTGTGGCGCAGTGGGCGAAGGTCCGCCTGAGACGCAGAAGGTTGCGGGTTCGATTCCCGCTGTGGGACAAATGTTTTGTGTGATCCGCATTCATTTGTCTCGGGTCTGGGTGTCTTCTATGTATAATATGTATGCATTTACAAAAAAATATATATAAGTAGTATATCAGTCATGTAGTTCCCATAACACAAGCTCTGCTTACTTTGGGGCTAGATGCTGCTGTGTGAAAAATGTCCAGCATTATTTATTCTTTTTAGAATATAATTACGACTATACCACGTACTTTACTATTCTCCTGCTATTTTAATTCTATGATTATTTATTCTGTCAAACAAAAGAGAAGGAGAAAATACTTTTTGTCTTCTCGGCGGTAGACAAATCCGTTGTCATGGGTCTTCATGCTAAGCAGGCAAGTCTTCTTTTCAATATAAAGATCCTCTTAAATCTTTCAGGTAGCTTCAGCAATGGGCGGTTACTCCCTCCACCAACTCCAAGGCGATAAACAGCACGGCTCGACCCGTAGCGGGTACCTTCTCAAGAAATCCGAAGGCAAAGTGCGTCGCGTCTGGCAGAAGCGACGATGCCGGGTCACCGCTGAAGGGTTCCTAGACATATTTCACGCGGATGAAAACAAGACTCCAGCGAGGGTGAACCTACTCACATGCCAGATTAAAGTAGCTGCTGATGATAAGAGGGCGTTTGATCTAGTCTCATGTAAGTAAAGAGGTTTTCAATGACGCATTTGTTCCATTTCACGAAGTTCGTTTGTAATGTTTGTTATATTGCATGCATTTGCACATTGTCTTAGTTTGCGTAAGCTCAGGAGCAATCCGTCTCGAACGGGACGTGGTTCGGGTCACTAGTGCTTATTGGGTTGACTTCAACTGTTGACGGTGAGTACCGTTAGCATTGCAACTACATGCAAACCACGGCTGAGCGGACTTCGTGAAATGGAACAACTGTACCTGAATCCTTTTTGTGTTATTGTGTGTATCGAATGTATTTTCTTAATTTTTCTTCTTTCAAATATGTATTAATTTTTTTACATAAACTGTATTTATATATATTTTAGATTCGTCTGAGAGTTTATTTAAACTGAGTATCTGAGGATGTCCATCCAATAAAGTCGTGACCGTTTTTTGTTTTATCGAAAAAAACTCTCCTTGAAGTCATACAAAACGATTGCAAACAAAACGCATTTTAATCTGATAAGCCGAGATAAATGGTATTATAGAAATCCTATCCTACTTCCTACTAATATTATATACGCGAAATTTTGTGAGGATGGATGTTTGTTCCTTTTTCACGCAAAAACTCCTGAACGATTTTGATGAAACTTTAAAGTAATATAGCTTATACATCAGAATAACACATAGGCTACTTTTTATTTATTTATTTTTTAAGCCGTTGGCAGAAGCTATTATATACATATACAAACAAACCCCTTATAGCAATGCATATACGGGCTCCTTACGTCGCGGGTAAAAAACGTCAAAATTAATTATAGAATAATTACAATTATTGGGCCTCTTTATGCGGGCTGGTTTACTTTAGTTTAAAGAGAGTCAGCACCCTTCCACTGTAAAGTTCTATTTCGTATGAGTTCTTGATTACATTATATGTAAACAGTACGAAAAAAACATGGCTATGCCTCCAGGGGTTCTGAACAAAAAAGCCACATTTACGACACCGGATGCCTTTATACCCCGACCGGGTTGGCCAATAGCTCATAGATCCACAAGTTTTTTACGATAATTGCTTGTTTACTGTTTTAAACGTTGAATCGGCCATTTGCCACTTGTAAATCAAATTACCTGTGAAGTAGTGATCTTGACATTTATTTTAATTTGTCCACACTTTGTTTGAAGACGGCATAGTATTTTTACGACTTGTTAGACAGGTATTATGAGTAACGGGTTTTATGGCCTCCCAAACAATTTATGGAGCTTTGTTTGATATTATTAAACAGGTGATATCGGGTACTGACCTTAGACACTAGATTAAGTAAATTTTCCATATTAATTAGGATTCCACGTGACAAATTGCAAGCCTATCGCCGCTTATTGGTACACTAACTAATGGCATGTGTCTTAAACTTTTGATTCTAGGGCGTGTCTTCACTGTTTTCCTTCACCGTTTCGAGCCTTGGATAATTTTTTGAGCGAAAAAATCCATTGGTGCTCAACTCAATTTGAAACGACTTTTAATTCTGAAGTCGGGTTGCAGTTCACTATATACCAACACGAAAAAAACTTTTATCCGCGAAGTAAGGAGCTCGTATATGCCTTCGCCATAAGTAGTTGTATGTTTGTTACCATTTACATATCACCGAAATGGCTTATTCCATTGAAATGCGTTTTTTTCGATTGTATGACTCGGATTTGTATGAGAACAAGGATGGTTCTTAGATACGTTTTACCGCAACAAGTCACTAGAGGGCGCTAAATTATCTATGGAAAACACGTCATAGATAAACTCTTTATACCAAAGTAAAATACAAAAACACAGGAATTCATCAAATAAAAGGTAAAATGGGCTCGATAAAAGCGATCTCTTCCAGACAATCTTTGGATGGACATGATAAAATGGAATCAAAAGACGGCGGTGTACGAGTAAACCTATAATAAAATATCATAAATTATTATATTATAAGCATGTTGTCATAAGCTTTAAAATTTTGTCAAAAAATTTACTAGTTATACCACGTAATAATAATGTTTGATATTTTGTCTCCAGACAACCGTACCTACCACTTCCAAGCCGAGGACGAGAGTGAGCAGCGTGCTTGGACGTCTGTACTAGTCAACTGCAAGGAAGGCGCGCTCATGAGGGCGTTCCACCAGCAAGCAGGCGAGAGCAACGACAATGGACACTCGCTGCTGGATCTGCAGCGGTCTATCATACGCGCGGTGCGAGCTATGCCGGGTAACCAAGTCTGCGCAGATTGCGGCAGCACTAATGGTAAATACTTATCATTGATGATTGCTTCTTCGACAAAAGTAGATTAACAGGTTGAGCATTTTAAATGCTCTTTTCCTTGAAATGGTAACTTTAGTTTGCAAATAGGTCAAGAGCCAAAACGGTACTTTAAATGTAGCCCAATATTTTGAACTTATGTCTACGAGTTAAAGGGGGCGTTTTTCCCGGTGCCCCGAGTCATTAAAATTGCAATTGTAAATATATGTCGCTGACTCTACCAAGACGAACGGTATTTGGCCATATCTATCATCAAATTTGGGATTGCTGTAACCTTTCAACAACATCGATCCATCGGCTGCGCTTTGCTATTCGAGAACATTAGTCTCCAGCAGTTATCAGTTCGCAAACTGCATGTTGCAGTTTAAGACTCGAATCCGTCCTTCACCGGCGACAAGCGACTCTACTGGTTCCTATACATTTTCTCTTTCTACAAATTCAAACAAAATGTATAGGAACCAGTAGTGTTGCTTTTCGCTGCTGCTTGTCGCCAGTGTCCTTTATACCAGTTTTTTTTATTGGGACTTCAACTTCAGCCACAATTAAGTTGAAGCCCCAATTCAAAAAAATAACGCCACGGTTTTCAAAAAAAAAAACCACATTTTGCCACTTTAGTCGTGAAAAAAAAAACATTGTTATTCATATTGTAAAAACGGGAATTTTCACGTACTGCACTATCGGTGAAGGCATCGACTAAGTTTCGATGAATAGTCAAGTTCACGATAGTTTTTGGAATAAAAAAAAAAAAAAAAAATATTTTCAGATCCAACTTGGCTCTCGACAAACTTCGGCGTCATAGTCTGTATCGAATGCTCAGGCAGCCATCGAGAACTGGGCGTCCATATATCCCGGATTCAGTCACTCACGCTAGACCGGCTCAGTACGTCACAGCTACTGCTGGCGCGGCATTTAGGGAATCAAATATTCAATGAAGTCATGGAGAATACACTGGATGAGCGGGATAAACTCACGCCTGAAAGTACTATGTGAGTAATTGTCGTTTAAATAAAACTGAACGCTTGGAATCCTTGCACGGAATGCTTGAAAAAATTGCTCAGAATGCTTGAAAAACTTGCATTAAAAATAAGACCATTCGCCACCCAGACGTTGTTTTTATGTAGCAGCCAACTAGTTTAATTATTTTAACTAAATGGCGCTATTCAACTATAGGCATGAATGAGATTCAGCTATTCCAAAAATTACAACCTACCCGGATACTTGTCCGCCGCGCCACCGCGGTCGTCATATACTTTATATGACATTGATAACTACACAGGCGACATAACTACACAGTGACCAGGCGCGGCTATTGTTTTTAATTGCTTTTTTTTTGTAATTTTATGTTCGCCCGCCCCTCGGCACTTTTATTCTTTATTGTACACACAAATAAACATTTTTGCAAAAGGCAGAATTAAATGACATTTGCCAAAGTGAGCTTAACCTTAAAAAGAGTTTTCTTCCAGCAAACCTTAAGTGCACCTTCAGTTAGAGAGAGGTCATTATAGAGGTAGGATAGTGTACAGAAGAAATAATAAAAGAGAACAAAAGTGTGGTTGTTTGTTGTGTTCCAGGGAGGAGCGGCTCAGGTTCATCAGAGAGAAGTACGTGTACCGCGCGTGGGCGGCGCGGACGTGCTGCGACGCGGCGGAGCGGCAGAGCGAGGTGGAGCACGCCGTCAACAACGGACACATTCAGAACTTGCTGCAGGCCTACGCCGAGGGGGCAGACCTGGCCGCGCCGCTCCCTAGCTCGGTAAATTAAAAATAATGCTAATTGTTAAAAATAAATTAAAAAATTATTTATTATTTAATAAATAAATAATGCTGGACATTTTTCACACAGCATCTTATCTAGTCCCAAATTAAGCAGACTTTGTATTATGGGAACTACATGACTGATATACTACTTATATACTTTTTTTTATAAATACATACATATTACTTGACGACCTCTGTGGCGCAGTGGGAGAAATCCCGCCTGAGATGCAGAAGGTTGCGGTTGGGGTTGCCGTCGCGGGACAAATGTTTGTAAGATCTGAAAATATTTGTCTCTGGTTTAAGTATTTTTCTACGTATAACAAAAATGTATATGCAAAAAAAAAAAACTATGTAGTTTATCAGTCATATTTGTAGTTCCCATAACACGATCTGCTTACTTTGGGGCTGGATGATGCTGTGTGAAAATGTCCAGCATCATTTATTATTTTAACAAACTTGGTTCAATTCGAAGGCATGTTTCATCGGTTTGTGACCAAATAATAGCGATGGGCTTGCAACGTGTCACGTGGAATGCAATCTTCTTGCAATGAAGCGGACATGTATGCCAATTGTAATGTCTGGACGTGGCTCTGACTACCCCCTACGTGGCGATGGCTGGGACTTCAGACCTCCAACTTCCCTTAGTGACATTGTGATGTCACTCTTGTATACTCTCTCAAAATGACACTTGAATTTTAATCCCACTTATATTTTAATGACAAAGCTTTGATGTTAGTTTCTAATAATCTCGATGCTCACAATTTAATTGCCTTTTCCAGGATTGCGGCGAAACGGCGCTTCATCTGGCCATATCCCGCGAACTCGGCGACGGCTCCTGCCTACACATAGTAGATTTCCTAGTCCAGAACGGCGGCGCTGCCCTCCTAGACAAGGCCACTAGCACGGGCATGACTGCTTTACATCTGTGCGCGGCTACAGACAGGACGGAGCCGATGAAACTGCTGCTCAAGGCCGGCGCGGAGGCAGCTGTCAAAGATTGCAGTGGACGCACGCCGTTGCAGATTGCCAGGCAGTTAGGACATCATGGCTGCACTGAATTGGTGAGTACATTCAAACATTTATGATGTAAAACAGCAAGTTTCACGTACCTTACTATCGGTGATGGCACCGACTAGGTTTCGACTCATTCCGAGAATCTTCATCAGGGTGAGTGGTCACGAACCTACATCCCCCAGCGTCGTGTCGTGCACTGATATTATGAATGATAAAATTCACGATAGTTTTTGGAACATTTAAAACTGCACAGCAAGTTACGAAACGGGCTATGCTCTGGGTTTTTCTGAACGAGATTAGCCAACAGAGAACGAAAATCAGACACAGCTCATCGACATAGCTCAGAGGATCTTCTTGCTGAAGAAGTAAGCTGGTCATATAAGCCGAAGAATCGACAACCGTTGGGGCACAGATGTTGGGGTAAACGATTTCTTGAGTGGAGACCGCATCTTAGCAAACGTAGTGTGGGGCTAGATAGGTAGGCTATCTACTTAGTGCTGGTTTCATGCTGACCCTAACCAGTGACGCCACAAACGCCAGAAGAAAACACTGCACGCAGAACCGAGAACTGCTAGAGGTTTCTCTATTACCCAGCGGTTTTCGCTGAAGATTTTTTTTTGTTAATGTATCTTGTAGTTTTTAAGATAGGCCTTGTCAGTGATTCATCAGTACTAACCAAATTTAACCTTGTCCACAGTTAGAAAGTGTAGACAAACGAGAGAAGAGTATATTCGAGAACATCAACATCGATTGGAACCTGTCGCACGACGACGGATCAACGGACTTCTCTGACGACGACACAGTTATTGATGAAAGGGTAAGTTCAGTTTCACTTCTTTCGTCATTACTTATGTTACCAGAGTTTTTTTTTTCTTGGGTATCGATTATTGACTCTCACCGCTGATCTTGGAATCATTCATGATAAATAATCACGATGATAATTCACAAAAGTAGCATTTTTTTGTCATACAGTTATGTTCTGTTTTAGGCAGAGAATACTAAACAAATGCATACTTAATGCTGGTTATCGTTTCGTTTTCTTAATTTTTTGTAAAACGTAACGTTTTTATCAATGCTAATGGGTAAATTGACAAGTGATTTCAATACGAGTGCTAGAGGGAACTCGTAATTTAGATCATAGGTGTGGAAAAGTCACAGATGAGCTTTAAAAAATACGGAGATTGGAAAATCGGTGACTGCTATATAAAAAATCGACACACCAATAAAATTTCGAACGCAACATTTTCATACAGAATCGGTTGAAAATGTCTCGTCTGACGAAGTTTATCAGCTTGAGGATACAATCTCTTCAATCGAGTTAGAAGGACCGTAATTCTTCGCATCACACATCCCATATCCCATTGTCCATAAGCATACGTCACCATGTACCAATAACTACGTGATGTTTCCTCCGCCGTTTACTTGGCGCGTGTGAATGTGCATGTCAATGATGAAACCTAAAGTAGTTTTTTTTTCGAATATCTCTTTGTATCGTAAAGTAGCAAATCTGTAGATGCATGGTATTGTAGAAAACATATGTATTTTCTAGAATCAGTCATTCCCTTGTTCTCTCATTGTTTCATTTAATGTTGACACTTTTAGTTTCTTCTAAACACAGTAGTTAAGTTGATTAACTAACTAACAATTCCTCCTACTGAGCTTCTTGAGCGAAATAAGGCAAGTCTTATCGCACGAAACTAAAAAGTATCGTACAAAATCTATCCATTAACAAATTTCTTTCAGATATTCATGGATTGGTTTTCAAAATTGCAGCAAAACGGCAGCGTGACGCCCGAAAAGAAATGCCCTAGATCACGGCCGCCGTCTTACGCAGGCGGAGTGGTTCAAGAACGGCCGGTGACTGGTGGGGGCGAGTCGCCTGTCCTACGGTCTCGGTCGTCCACTTGTGACTCTCTACACCACGCCCCGCCTACCCCTACCACACTACCCAGAAAACCTAACGTTTGTAAGTTCTATTCTCTCAGTTCAAGAAACCTAACGTTTGTAAGTTTTATTCTCTCAGTTCAAGAAACCTAAAGTTTGTAAGTTCTATTATTTTAGTTCAAGAAACTTAACGTTTGTAAGTTTTATTCTCTCAGTTCAAGAAACCTAACGTTTGGAAGTTCTATTCTCAGTTCAAGTACATAAACGGACGATCCGTGCATTTCACGAACACAACTATTGCAATCATTTTTCAGTAAGTGACAACTGACAGTCGTAACAAAGTCCATGGCTTCTTTTATGACCTGTCTTCCGTTTACGTAATTTGTGGTATCTGCTTTCAGATAACATAGGTAGCCTGAAGAAGCGTGCTGCGCCGTTACCACCGGCTGTAGCATTGTCCCACCCGCCACCTCATCCGCGGTCGACGCCGTCGCCCTCTGCCGATAGCGCTAGATCATTGCACGGTGAGTTACATAAAGAATACGTAGTTTCTACTACTATTATAAAGCGAAAGTTTGTGAGGATGGATGTTTGTTACTCTTTCACGCAAAAACTACTAAACGGATTTTGATGAAACTTTACATTAACATAGCTTACACATCAGAATAACACATAGACTATTTTTTATCCGGGTAACACGTGAGCGAAGCCGTGGGCAGAAGCTAGTAAATAAATAAATACAAAATAAATAATACTGGACATTTTCACACAGCACCATCTAGCCCCAAACTAAGCAGAGTTGAGTAGTATACAACATATTATATACTTTTTTGTAAATACATACAAAATAGGCATAGAAAACTTGGAGTTACCCTAAAGTTACCGTGGACCAATTACCTTTTTTAGGGCTCTGAAGTCAAATTGTGAAAATGGTCTGTAGTTTCCACCTGTCTGCCGATTTATACCTCAGTGGTAAACATATTCAGATATAATTTGGAACAAATCCGTGTTCTGACAATAAAAAAGCAAAAATTCGCTGGGGCCTTTAATTAGGATCATTAATATAATAAATTTAAAACAGTTTTGGCAACATCTATCAGAGTCAAATTACAATCTACAGTGCGTGAACATAGAAACTCATTTTCCTTTTTTTACTTAATTAGACTCGTAATTAGTAACTTGTGTTTTTTTTAAGAAATGGGAAAGAGGTCTCTTACTTTATTATTAGTCTGTTTTCATTATTTTTAGTAGCCTGTAGAAGTCCACTGCTGGATATACGCCTTCTCCAAAAAGTCCCAATACAAACGGTTTTAAAGCACCTCCATCCACTAACTTCCCACAATAAGTTATCGCAGTTTATCTACATTTAATATTATAAGAGATTCAATTTGTAAGTTAGGATGTTGGAGGGAATATCCAAAACTACTCATCTGATTTCAAAAATTCTTTCACCAATATTTAGAATGTACTTTCAGTATGGGCAAATGCTATATATTATCCCGGTCAAATAAAATGGTTTTTTATTTAGACCAATTTTGCAACGTAAGGCAACGCAAAAACGGTCGAACGAATTTTTCATCTGCTAGTTTTTATCCTGGTACCATGCGGGCGAAGCCGTGGGTAGTGGATAGTTCATACAACTATGTACAAGTAAGTATATACAAAGAATTGGATGAAACAGCTACCTATCTAATCACCGTTGCAAACGATCTATAGATAGCTCAACTGAGCTAGCTAGTTCTATATAAAATGTATATCTTCACAGTAACAAGTGGTGTGGTGAAACATAGGCCGCAGCAACCGCCGCCAACTCCGCCGCCCGTTACAATGCACAATGGAGCACATAACAGGGATGAACCAACCCCACCACCAAGAAAGGTAATATTTTTCTAATTCATCAATTCGGGACAAAGTCATAATCAATAGATTTTTATTCATTGAAATCACAAGGATTATATAGAAACCATATAATAAAAATAATCCTTTTCCGTCAATAACTTACGACGGTCGTTATATAGGCAACAAAGAAGAAGGGCCAAATGCAACAAGAGATATAGCATACATCATTTTGAAGTCCATAATTTCTTATTTTGACGCCAAAATAATTGCCTGTTTGAAATATGTTAATATGAAGACACCTTTTTAAAGCGTCAATTTAGCTCATCGAAATCAAGCCTACTCTAGGTCATACTTTGAGAACACAAATAATTTCTCATTGTGCAATAGTAAAAAAAAAAATACCTACGTTATAGTCTGACATTGTTTTCTTTTGACCTTACATAGTTTTGTAAATAGAAATCTTGTCTAACGTTAAAGAGGCCTAGCCTCTGTTAATATAGCGACTAACATAAAAAGGTTATTTGTTTTTGCTTCAGAAGAAAAATAGATTGCACCTGGATAAGGCGAAAGCGAAACTGAGAAGGGTAACGAAATAAAAGAGAAATTAGTGTACTGACGCTTACCCTTGTTTGAGTTACACCCTTCATTAATATAATATTGTTTTTTCCTTCCTTTACCATTTTTCACCATTTTGCCTGCCCCTTACGGGTAATAGGCGTAAACGTATATGTAACTTTTAGATAAGAGACTTCCACTTCGATAAAAAATAGTAATGAGTACTCAAATACTTTAATGCAATACTCGTAGAAAAACTTGTGCGACTTTTGAATGTGTTTTTTAATGATAGTTTTGGTTTGAATCAGAAACGTTTACTTACTTTCTAAAGCTTTCTTGAGTTTAAGCATTGCGTGCATGCAATAATCAGCTTTTCATAACTTTGATGTCATACAATAGAACAAAGTAATTTATTAATATGAAAATTGAAACATTTCTCATGATTCTTTTCCCCTTTGTTGTTCTAACACTGATTTTGTGTGGAACTACTTGCATGTGACTATTATTTGTTTGATTATTGTTCATAACTCAATTATTATTTCTTTCTCTAATTTAAAGTTTTAGTCTAGATTCTAGAGCTTTAAAATAGCTTTGTTTAGAACTCTATAAAGTACCTAGTAATAGAATAGATGAATCACAAGAAATAGATACTAGACAATTGATAATTCATTGGAAACTCAATGTAACTTCGATAACAATATCTTATAAGGTGATCTACTCGTATGTAATGGAATAGTTTCGTTAACATTGGTAAATGTTGCTGGTTTCTAGTCAGAAAAAAATAGTTAGTTCTAGTTAGAATGAGATTGTCAATATCATAAAAAAATCGTAAGATACGATTTTTTTATGATATTGACAATCTCATAACTAACTATTTTATAAATGTAAAAGTTTGTTTGTTGGTAGGTTTCTCCATTTATAATTTAGGAATTGAACCGATTCAATTTTTTGTATGTAATTGTAACTTAACGAATATGCAACTATTTTTGTCCATCTTTTTACGTTACGTGATTAAATAAACCGTCGCGTCGTCTTCATACGTTTTGTAATAACAAAAAAATAATTTAGGAACATTGTTGTATTCATACGACATAAGAACGACTGTAAACGACCGATAAATAAATAAACTGCCAACGACGTGTCAAGACACGCCATGTTAGAGGCCCCAAAGCTTCATATCATTGGAAAATTGTTGAATCAAACAAATCAGTACCAAATGTCTATAAATCATAGAAATCATAAAAAATCAACGATCCTGATGGGCCCGACCCCACACTAGGATTCCCAGTGACACGAAACTGATTTCTCTTAAAAACTTACAGGAATGTTCTAGTCAAGACTCATCGTTAGAGCTATGCGACATGACGGACTCGTGTTTGGACGACAGTCGCCTCCAATCAGCGCTGTCGTGCGACAGTACGCGGTCGCGCGAGCGGTCCCGCCGCAGCGATAGTCGCTCGCTCGACGTTTCTGATACTTCAAGCGTGCATTCACGGTCACCCTCAGCGTCTATTACAATGGTAAGTTAGTTAGTCACTAATATGGCCACAGAATACGAGCTTGTGATGATCATTGTCGAACGTTTGCCACAAAGTGACTTTCAGATACAGAATAGCCCCCCTATTCTGACTTATTCTGCACACGATTTTGCGTCGTGGTAGTTTTTAGATATATTGTAGCCTATATGTATTCTAGTTCACGAACTGTACCTATTCCATATCTTATTGGTTCAGCCGTTACGAAGACTGAAACATTCATACTTTCGCATATAATCTCACACACAGAATTTGGGCGTTTTGTTCAGTTCCGGGTTACCAATGCCTTTTTTAAACGTTTCATAAAATTGTATGAAATGTTTTTCAGATGGGTGGCATCAGACGTGTTCGCGCCCTCTACGACTGTTCCGCGGACAATGAAGATGAGCTCTCATTCCGCGAAGGTGAAGTGATCGTCGTCATCAACGAGAGAACGGAAGACGACAACTGGATGGAAGGCCAAGTGGAAGGCACGAGCCGCCGCGGCATGTTCCCAGTATCTTTCGTACACATGCTACCAGACTAAAGTCCTGTCAGCGAGTAGGAAGAACTTAGGTCACTGACCCGCGTTGTTTATCTATGTCGCTCGCGTAGTATCGCTGCAGTGCTCGCGCGCAAGCGCAACAGAGAAAGCAATGTGTCAATGACCGAAGTTCTTCCTGCTCCGCGTCCGGACTTTAACACAGAGCGAGACCAACGTAGCTCACACAGATAAAGATTACGAATTCAACCATTTAAACTTTATTACCAAGTCGTTGATTACAGTTTTGCAATAACTGTATAAATTATCTCAAACTGAAATTGAGATCAGAATTGACTCAATCGATTATGAAGGGGCAATTAGTTTATCGACTGTGTTCAAAATGAACCTTGATTGTTTGTATGAAATTTAAATTAGGCCTAAGCTATCGGCTTTCATTTGTTATGGCTATGAGCTTATTTTTAATAGAACTTTACACTCTGCACAACACACATAACTGGACGATTCAATCTGGATCATTGTTGATATATGTAACTTGTTATCAAATCATTGGTCAATTGTTGAAGTAATCCTCCAAAACGTTGTCATACTGGCAGCTATGATTAATTAATGTTTTTGGTAAAATCTTTCTCACATCAAAAGGATTACGTAAGTAATTGTGTATTTGTATTTTATAGACATAAGTACATGTACCTATAAAACTTGTGCACGAGACATGACCAAGGGAAAAAATACGATATTTTCAATGTTACAAAATAAAAGCCCATACAGGCAAGTAGAAAGTCAATCTTCAACTATTTGTGAAGTCACTTGAATAATTGTTATAGCAATTGTTTTATACAACTTTTAATATTCACATGTTTTAACCATTCCTAATTTGGATGTAGTTTACCACTAAATACCTACTTATTTAAGATAAGACTTATTTGTAACATTTTAATTGGATAATGGATTGAGTGTTTCGATTTATTATACCGAAATTGTAAGTATTAGGCCCGCGCAGATTGGCGCGGTGGCGGTGGCGATATACAGATACTACTGTTTTATTTGGATGCTTAGCGCAATTGCGCATTTTAGTTATCGCTGTGAATGAGTTACACCAATAATGTAAGATTTGCCACTCGGCAGTCCGTTCTCACGCGGATTTGTACATTAATTTTTTTTCGTTATCTCTTCATTAGTATGTGTCTAGACGTCTTACTAATGAGACATAGAATACGTTATAATTCGAGAGTAATATATTTAAAAATATGTGCTATCTAGCGGATTCGTAATCTCCATAAAGCAAATTCATTAAATACTAATTCCTACTATCACTAATGCACTAGGCTCAGGCAAAGTGTAATTTTTCCATAGAAATCTGTCACATGAACACTAGTTTTGTAAATGTTAACAGTAAAGTCCCAGTCGATGTTGTGATTCCCTTTAGACCGGTGGCGTGTTTGTACGGCTCAAAAATTATTTGCCAAAAATTATATGTGATCAGTAGAAGAGATATAGGCTATTATATTGGACGAACGCTATCGGACCAGTGCAGTGTACTGTTTGTTGAATTTGTAGTGAGTATAGGTGTCTTAGACAGTTGGTGAATGCCGTCTAGATGTGTTCGTAGAGCGAGACTATAGGCCGGGAACTCTAATGAAAAAAAGTTGAAATTATTAAAAAAAAAAATTTAGTTTTGTTTCTATGTTACATGGACCAAAGATAGTCTTATAGCCTCGCTTCTGGATATTTGAAATTGTTACTTCATGTTGAATTTTATCAATACCGGGTGTAATAAGACTACTCCCGAAAACTTACTTTCACGGGTAGTGAAAGTAAGAGTAGTAGTAAGTATGAAAGTACGAAAAAAAACAGCTGTTCCATACTAAAGTTCAATAACTTTAGTATGGAACAGCTGATTTTTTTCGCATTCACAATGTTGGTTCTATAGTAAAAGTTGTTCGTATTGATGGGTACTTTCACCTCCCGAAGTTTTCAGGAGTAGTCTTATTACACTCTTTATAATCCAATAGATTCCGCACGTAACTTTGATCAACCTGTTAACTTAGCAATATATAAGTAAATAAACTCGTCGACCTTGTTAAAATAATTAAAAATTTATGTATTATAAATAGTTTCCCTAATATTATTTGCTTTAATTTTATTCGTGTTATAATTCTAACATTCCTATAAAAATATGTTTGTACCTTTCTGTATATTATGTTTTAAAGTATAGTCACATTGTATTCGTAGTTTGTAAGTGATTCTGATTACAATTTAAAGTTACCTAAATAACGCGCGTGTTGCCATATAATAGTATTATCTGTGGATAATTATGTTTACTAATATAACAGGTTACAATCGGGCATTTGTCTAGTCTTTTCGTTGTTTTTCATCGAAGTTCTAAACGTTGATGATATGCATCACTTTCAAAGACAACTATTGCCCGTTAGCACTAAACTTAGGAAAAGACTTAGGTGTTTCTTACTATCTTTTTTTAAACAAATCTGTCACTAAGGTTTGCGTAAGTCTTCGCCTAAGTGCATACCATAATAAACCATGTAAAGACTAATAATAACTTCAGATGCAAGTGAAATGTGATCCTGTTCATTAAATGCCATGAAGCTCAAATTGAAAATAGCTGCTGTAAATAAAAAATATACCTTTATTGCGTAGTTAGGTACCCTACTTATATCTAGAGTAGTAAATATAATTTAGGTTTATATCGATATAATTTGAGAAATCACCCAACTAAAAGGTGTTATTTCAGAAGCTCTTTTAAAAAGCATATTTATTTATTGTGAATTGTAATTGTGATGATGTATTTAATGCCATTTTAGCCTGTCGATTAGTTACTTTGTAAAGAAGTTATGTAACCAAATGAAGCTAATAAAGTAAGATGTTTTATTCTTTGTAGTTGAAATAGGTTTTTTTTCCATGGTACCTTTTATGCGAAATTTATGAATTTATTAATACATCTCTTGGATGTCTATTACTTCTGAATTTTTATTTTATAGTACGCTAGTAGCCTAGTGTTTTCTCAAGTGGCGTGGAACACAAACCATTTGATATAATAACTGGGAATATAATGATTATGGGCATCCACAGTGAATGCGCGGTGACTAGGGCAAGGGCTGCGGCGGCGGGCGCGACGATGGGGAAAAAACCTACTGCCCGCCCAAGAAAACTTTTCGGCATAGGAAATTCAGGATTTTTTTGTGCTCTTTTAATTTTATCCTGATGTCTTTAAAGGACTAAAGTTGGCTTTATCTAACCATTTTTTTTATTTGTTTTTTCATGTCATTGAATTTGATTTTCTGAAGATAAATGTGTAAATGTGTAGGTAGGTCCCGAACAAACTTTACCTTCTGAACAAGGTAGGTACGGATAACTTCAATTTATTTATATAATATAGCCTACCTATATTATATAAATAAATTCAAGTTTACCTAAATAGCAAATACCTCTTATCTCTACCAACCAGCCTTACTAGGACATAGGTGTATAGGTAGGATAGGTATATCCAGCAGCAACCAAAACTTACCGGCTACGTCAAAGGCATTTTGCAGCTTCAAACTAAACAAGACGAAGAATCTAACTACAATTAGAAGGTTTAGGGTAGAGAAGGAGGGTCGTTACATTGCGTGATGAGCAAATATTACAATTTAAAACTCAAGTAAAAAAAAACTCCGTGTCATGTTTTCAACTTTAACGTCCTAATTTTAAGGTGACTGGTTGAACGATTTGGGCGTAAAATGTCAGATAAGGGCTTGAAAAATTTTAAATGCAAGCAATTTTTGGTAAAAAAGTCATGATTTAACTTTAACATCCCTAGTTTTAACTGTTTTAAGGATTCTGTAGTACACTAAGTAAACTTAATTTAAACTGTCGCTCTCCTGAAAATAGTCAAAACAAACGGGGCCGCCTCGCCATGGTTACCAAGCTGACATTAATTCAGCCAATCATCGAGGTCTTCCTGCTCGATGCATTCAATCAAAAGGGCAATTTGAAACAAGCACTGAAATAAAACAAAAATGATAGTGACAATTTAGTTAAAATGTCAGTTGACAGTTTGGCACAGGGGTGGGGTGTAACGGTGATTGGCTTCCAATTGGTGTAGAAAGAAATATCCTCCGACATAAACTTTTACAAAACAAATAAGTCTTAGTCTATGGTTGTTCTTTTTAGAGGTGCGGAAAAGCGTTATTTTCGTATCAACGTGACTTTGTCACGTCAATCACTCAGGTCACGAGAAACGAGATGTGTATAATTGTTTTAAATGATCCGAAATACCAGGCTCACAGGCTCAGGACTGAGTTGCACAAATTGAATATTGGCACTGTTTCACAAACAGTATAATATAAGCCGTATGTAGTTAACTATTTCTATATAACTATTTTTTATCTACTTATTAAAATAATATTAGTAAGTAATAATATTAGATTTTTTTTTTAATCCAATAAAAAAAAAAAAAAAAAATCATCTTTATGATCCTCTACCTACCTAACAAAAATAACACTAACTAATATTTTATATATTTATTTTTATTTTTTATTAATTTAATTTTAATAATATTTATTTAAAGTAATTAAATAGGTACTTACAACCAAATTATAGGTATTAACCATATTAACGATGTATCTTCATTCATAGTAAATACCTAAATATTAATATAAAATACACATCCCTTCAAGTCCCTTATCCCAACTAATATCAAATACGATAATGAGTGTATAACGTAAAAGTGTATAAACTTACCCTCTAACTCTATAAAGAGAGTTATAGTGAAATAAACACGAACAGGCGCTGGGGAAGCGCGAAACTAACCGAGGTTACCGCTAGTCGCGCGTCATTAGAGCAGTCAGTAGGAAGGAACGATAATATATCTTGGAACGGTGCGCGATTGGAGCACAAAGGAACGGCTTATTCCACAAATCCCCTGCGACAATCCACTGCGAAAGGGATTTCTGGACTTTTTATCCACAAATCCCCTTTGCTGGCCCTTTGAGTATTGGAAGGGGATTTGTGGACAAGAGTTCCAGAAATCCCCTGATCCATTTATTTACACTGTAATTAAAAAAAAACAAATACCTAAATAGGTAATCAGTCTTTATTTTTTATACATACTTTAGGTACGTAATTATTAATGATGACACTTTGTACCTAGTGTAGAAATAAAATCCCTCAAATCATATTTACTATAATAAACAAAATCTTGTATTCATTAAAATATCTCAGAAAATCAGTTAACAGTCATCATCCCATAAATAAGTTCTGTAATCACAGATGATTTGTAGTTAAAAAAATGAATATATAAATTCAACAACAATATGAATGCCTATTGTTTTAGCCGTAACTTATTATACCAACCTTTCTTGCAATGTGCTAACTTTTATGTACAGAAATATCGGTCTTTACGCTCAGCAATAAGATTTATAATCTTGTATTGCTTAATTGTGTCGGCTTTTACCTGTTTTCAAAAGGGTAGTCTCTTGTTCTATGAGCCGAGTTCTTTGTATTGGCTCTAAAAGTATTTGCATTTCTTATCAGTTTGCAGTTGCATGTTTGCAAGTAGGTAAAGTACTCTAATTCTAAAAATAATATGGCTGGTAGTTTAAGTGGTGCTGCAAATAAATCTACGATACTTCTACAAGCCATTTCGAGGAACTCAGCTCAACTGTGGTGCGATCCCATCACTATGGACGCACACGCACAGTACTGGTCCAATCCTGGTACGCGCACATCCGGGTCACGGGGCTGCAGGCTTAATTCTTAAACTAGTCGCTTCCACTATACCATCCGCAAATATCCAGATCGTGGCATCTTTCCTCCGTGGCCGAAGTTTCTATGTCTCGGTTGAACAAGCAGAATCTCAGCTCCGTCCCATCTCTGCCGGAGTGCCCCAAGACAGCTGTCTCTCATCTGCACTCTACGTGCTATACACCGATGACATTCCTACCTAAGAGGGTAACCTGGTTTCAACCAGGGGAGAAAGATGTCACCTTAGCGCTATTTGCTATATCGCGCAGACGACAGTGCCTTTTTTGCATCTTCGACAAACCATGCAGCCGGTAAAATGCAACGCCTATTCGACCTTTTGCCCACGTGGTTGGATAGGTGGCGCAGTCAATGTCGGAAATATGGCCGCGCTCCTTGTACATACCGGCGCACTCTGCTGTTACCACTCCAGCTTCGAAGCCAACCAATAGACTGGCAAACCTCCGTACGTATTTTGGCGTCGACATCGACACGTCGTTGACGGGGAACGCCCAGGTGGAGCGTACGTTACGGCAAACACAAGCCGCCCGGATCATGCTCCGACCCGTCTTAGCTTCGAAGCTGCCACTGAAGACGAAAATGGGGGTGTTCAAAACATACATACGGTCGCGACTTACCTATACGGCGCCGGCGTGGTACGCACTCTGCTCTGCTACCAATAAGCAGAGGATTCAAGTCCAGCAAAACATAGCCCTACGTGTGTACACCGGAGCAGGACTATATGTCAGGAGCGACGTCATCGCCAGCGACACCCAGATGCCTAGTATTAAGGAGTTGCGTGATACAACTGGCTCGCCAAATGTATGACAGCGTCGACAACAGCCGCCACGTTCACCTTAATGCCCTAGCCCCGGGCATTAAGGTCCGGCCTCCTGACTGTCAAACTTCTTGGCGACCACTGCCTTGCGAACTCCTAAAGTCTCCCGATTCGCCCCAACAAGGTGAGATATGAGAGACGCGAAGAAGGGAAAGGAAAATTAAAAAAGGATTGACCAAGTAACCGAATAATGGCTAGCGTATATCGCTGGAATACTCTGCAAAACCCGACATAATTGTGCAATATAGGATTTTCAATTTATTGCTAAACATAAAGACTGATATTTCTGTACATGAAAGTTAACAAATTGCAAAAAAGGTTGGTATAATAAGTTACGGCTAAAACAATAGGTAATATAATAGGTAATAATATTGTTGTTGCATTAATTAATATTCATTTTTTAATGTACAAATCATCTGTAAGTAGATGAACCGATTACAGAACTTATTTATGGGAGGATTACTGTTAACTGTATTTCTGAGATATTTTAATGAATACAAGATTTTGTTTATTATTGTAAATATGATTTGAGAGATTTATTTCTATACTAGGTACAATTGATCATAATAACTGAATTTATGAGAGTTAGAGAGTGTCATCATTAATAATTACGTACCTATGTATAAAACATAAAGACTGATTACCTATTCAGGTATTTGTTTTTTTTAATTACAGTGTAAATAAATGGATCAGGGGATTTCTGGAACTCTTGTCCACAAATCCCCTTCCGATACTCAAAGGGCCAGCAAAGGGGATTTGCGGATAAAAAGTCCAGAAATCCCCTTCGCAGGGGATTATCGCAGGGGATTTTTGGAATAAGCCCGAAGGAACGACATACGTAACGTTCTTTTTCGACAAATCACAGTGATACCTACTATTTGACTTCATATCACTGTGATTTTTTCATCGTGACGTTATTTATTACTCAGCTCTAGTTCTTTTGTTTTGATTTGGTTAAGTACATGCCTGCCTGCCTTTTCAATAGTAAAACATAAAAAAAGTGATAATGTTGTTATCATAAGTAGGCAAAGATTGTTTTCGTTATGTAATCATCAAAATGATAAGTTCAACAATACTCCATCCAGCCAGTAGGTACCAGTGCTGTGTTGGGTAGACAAAGTTCAAAACTCTTATCTTTCTCTAATTCGACGTTAAACAAGTTTTACACAATGGTGTCTCGTCAAAGAGTTTTTGATCTTTTTAGGGCAATAAATGTGGCATCGTAAGTATTATTTCCATCACATAAATTAACCCTGATAATCATTCTACTTTTCATAACTTTCTAAGCAACAGAGGTACATAACTCTGAAACTGAAATAATATTGAGATCTCTATGTATTAACTAGTTTTTTTTTCTAGATGCCAATGCCCGGCCCATGGGTACAGAGGGAACATTCATGTCTCCAATGCCACTCCTCTTAAGGATTATGCTTTTGAAGTAAGTTCCACTTTATTTCTTGTTTTTGCATAGACATATATTTTTGCAGCAATGTAAGACCTCTCACTTAATGCACCTAATTTTGCTTAATTTTTTTGTTAAGTTCAACAAAACTCACATAAATAAAAGATTTGTATTAGGCGCTTAAATAATGCTTTAATTCCAGATAAAATGCTCAACAGTACGTTATGGCCTTGGAGTAACTCGAGAAGTAGGACAGGACCTCGCTAACATGGAGGCTAAGAATGTGTGTGTGATGACTGACTCTAATGTGGTCAAATTAAAAGCTATGAGTGCAGTTCTAGATTCTCTGACCAGGAACGGAATTAACTACAAAGTTTATGACAGAGTTAGTGTTGAGCCTACAGATACCAGGTAATGGGGCAGACTATGTACAGAACTTGAAAATTACTCATGATATGTATATATAACTAGCTTCTGCCCACGGCTTCACCCGCGTGGTACCCAGATAAAAAGTAGCCTGTGTGTTATTCTGATATGCACTTATATGGTACTAGGCTTTTTGGAAAATAAATAATTAAGGTATGTTATGATAATTAACTCATAATGTGAGGCATAGCCAATTAACGAAGTATGACAATCTCCGTGGTGCAGTGAGTAGCCAGCTGGAAGAAAAGAGGTGCGGGTTCGATTCCCGCTGCGGGACAAAACTTTGCATATATTTGTTTCTTTTCTGGGTGTTGTGGTACCATGGTAAGTTTCAAATATGCATGACACAAGGAATCTAGTGTGGGGTTAGGACTAGGTATGTAATTGTTGGTTGTTTTTTTAATTTAAGATGCATTTGCGTTTGCTTTTTTTTAAGGTGTAGCACCTTGCCTGATAATAAACAAAGTTTTAAACTATGTTCAATACCCAGTATCTACTTAAAAGCATCTTAATAGCTCTTCTTTTGAAGATTCCCAAGTTATATTTTGTATTAAACACAGAGACAGGAAAGGAATCCCACTCCTTAGCTGTCCTTATAGTAAAAGAGGGGGAATAACGATTTGTAGGTATGCATGGGTGGTAAGTCCACAACATAAGGGTGTTTATTATTATTATTCCTCTTTATTCATTTAAAATCTCAGGCTTATATGACTGGAGCCTTTACAGGCATCAGTGGAGCTGAAGCTAACACTAAGAAGTATTTTTATACGATACAATATACAAAAAACGTTATTTTGTGGATGGCGACTGATGAAACTATTGGAAATATTATTGCTAAGGAATAGTTGCTGGGCTATGTGGGATGAAACGGCACATTATAATTATTAACCTATAAGGTTAACTACGCACATCGTTTCAAAGTCAACAGGTTTCTCACAAGGATCATATAGAAACGTCAGCTTAAAAATTGTGTGAATTTAACATTTTAAAGTGAATTTCAATAACAAACAATTTTTTATGTATAACATTTCAGTTTCAAAGACGCGATAAAGTTCGCGAGAGCAGGTAAATTCGACAGTTACGTGGCAGTCGGTGGTGGGTCGTCCATGGATACTTGCAAAGTCGCCAATCTGTTCGCCAGCGACCCCGACGCCGAGCTACTGGACTACGTAAACGCACCCGTGGGCAGAGCTAAACCTGTTACTGTACAATTGAAGCCTTCGATTGCCAGTAAGTTTATTCTGTCACACGTTTATAATAATAATATGTTTATAATAAGCTTTTTGTTTGAATAAATTACATGGTACGTAATACAATATTTAATCATAGCCTCTGCCCACGCTTCGCCCGCGTGGTACCCGGATAAAAAGTAGCATATGTGCTATTCTGATGTACCTATAAGCTATGTTACTGTAAAGTTACATCAAAATCCGTTCAGTAGTTTTTGCGTGAAATAGTAACAAATATAACAAATATAAAGTAGGATTGTTATCTGTTTACGACATCGACATTGTTATCTGTTTGTTTTTTTGGAAAAGGCCTTTACGTTTTAAAACGTTTACCCCGTTTTAATTCGGCTGCTGCTGAGCTCAGCCGTACTTCCATCCCATACCGTGACAGCCGACGTTAGGATATAACGATGTTTTAAACTACACATGGAGGCACAGTTAATGTAAACAAATCAAACTTGGGTCATATCATAATGTTTTGATGGCAGTCTGATCTTTGGTGGACGCGGTTTTATTTTTAATTGCTAACCCTTTTAATCCTTTCTGTCACGTCAAAGGCAGTCAAAGGCTGTTTACATTCAACCGCTGCCACTGATGTTTGCTTGTCGGTATCTTTCCCAAAATACTTTTGCGGCACGTTTCCTCTAGTGCCAATAGTCTGCCTGTCGCCAGCTCGGTTGATAGTAAAAATGAACTTGTTATTTCAGTACCAACAACAAGTGGGACCGGCAGTGAGACGACCGGCGTCAGCATCTTCGATTATGAGGAGATGCACGCCAAGACTGGAATCTCGCACGGTGCGCTGCGACCAACCCTGGCTATTATAGATCCATTGCACACACTCACAATGCCTGAAAAGGTAACGGCTCCATCTATTTATTTAATCAGCCGGTAACACCCACTGTTGAGTAAGATCTCTTCTCTATTACGGCACTTCTCGCCGTCGTCCAAAAAGACCGACTGGCTATTATAGATTCACTGCACACACTTACAATGCCTGAAAAGGTAACGGCTCCATCTATTTATTTAACCAGCCGGTAACACCCACTGCTGAGTAAAGGTCTCTTCTCTATTACGGCACTTCTTGTCTAACTAGACCGATTGGCTATTATAGATTCACTGCATACACTAACAATGCCTGAAAAGGTAACGGCTGTATCTATCTATTTAGTCAACCGGTAACATACACTGCTGAGTAAAGGTCTTTTCTCTATTACGGCACTTCTCGTCATCGTCTAACAAGACCGACTGGCTATTATAGATTCACTGCACACACTTACAATGCCTGAAAAGGTAACGGCTTTATCTATCTATTTAGTCAGCCGGTAACATACACTGCTGAGTAAAGGTCTTTTCTCTATTACGGCACTTCTCGTCATCGTCTAACAAGACCGACTGGCTATTATAGATTCACTGCACACACTTACAATGCCTGAAAAGGTAACGGCTTTATCTATCTATTTAGTCAGCCGGTAACATACACTGCTGAGTAAAGGTCTTTTCTCTATAACGGCACTTCTCGTCATCGTCTAACAAGACCGACTGGCTATTATAGATTCACTGCACACACTTACAATGCCTGAAAAGGTAGCGGCTCCATCTATTTATTTAGTCAGCCGGTAACATACACTGCTGAGTAAAGGTCTTTTCTCTATTACGGCACTTCTCGTCATCGTCTAACAAGACCGACTGGCTATTATAGATTCACTGCATACACTTACAATGCCTGAAAAGGTAACGGCTTTATCTATCTATTTAGTCAGTAGACGCCACTACTCGCGATCTTGTTGGACCGTATTGGATCCAGCTTGATCCACTGCGCTGCAATGTCATCTGTCTGACCATTGAGCAGGTGGTCAGACCGCCGCACATATCTTGGCCACCATTCCGTGACTGCTTTGGTTTCTCTGTGATCCTCCCACCTTGCCAAGTGCCCTGACCAGCTCCAATAGCTTCCTTAAAAAAAAAGAAACGTGCTCACGACTGTAATCCCCATTATGGACATTCTCAGATACTCAGTACGTAGATCCATGAGGAGACTAAGCAGGAGGTTGTCAAAAGGAAGTCTTTTGGTCGATCTCACAGCCTTCATTATTACAGTCCACTACAAAACTGCGCAGCAACTGCCGCCACCGGGCTTTTCGTTTTTTATTTCTACGAATTTGTGAGCTTCCGATGTGGATTCACAAGACCGCGAATAAGCGGAGTTGTATTGACATACCCAAAATGCTCTCGTACGTGCTTAGTTTCTCACACAAGATTGGGTACGTCAGCCACCAAAGAGCGCATCAAAGCTGACCCTAAGGCTGTCCAATTCACACAGTCGCTGTAGCCGAAAGCGGTTAGGACGACATCATTAGATTCCGCTACATTATCCCAACGTTGTCTGGAAGAGATCTTATCTGTTAAGCGATAAGACTGCCCGTTGTACTTTTAGTTTTACTTTTAGTGACGACCTCTGTGGCGCAGTGGGCGAAGGTCCGCCTGAGACGCAGCAGGTTGCGGGTTCAATTCCCGCCACGGGACAAATGTTTGTATCTGCAAATATTTGTCTTAGGTCTGGGTGTTTTCTATGTATATTATGTATGTATGTATTTATAGTTATATTAAGTTTTTGCTTATTTTGTTTTCTTTAGGTGTACAATAAAGTATTTTCATTAGTTCATTCATCATCATCATTTTGTAAAGTCGTCTGTGGATCTTTGCAGGTGGCAAACTACGCCGGTTTCGACATTTTCTGTCATGCATTGGAGAGCTTCACAGCAGTTCCATACACGGAGCGAGGACCGGCGCCGACCAACCCTGCCCTGAGGCCAACCTACCAGGGCAGCAACCCTATCTCCGATGTCTGGGCGAGATTCTGCTTGCAGGTAAACTTTACACACAGTTTCAGTAGTCTTCAAGGATGGTTCGTACAGGTAAACTTGACACGCAGTTTCAGTATTCTTCAAGAATGGTTCTTACAGACAAACTTTACACACAGTTTGAGTAGTCTTCAAGGATGGTTCTTAAAAGGGTTTATCGTCTTAAGGATCCGGCGTACAGCGCTCATTAATAAATTCGAAGCGCGTCCAAAAATCTCTTTTTGACTGATGCAGGCCCGCCCGTGCTTGCGCGATAGCAATATTAGCCGTTCAGAATCTTTTATAAATTTGGTGGTGTTCTGTGTGGTGGTAAGTATTTTGAAAAAATATATAGCAAGGTATGTAGATAAATACTATTCTAATATGGTGGAAATAAGCTCTAATTACAAATGACTATGGTATTACGTTTGTATGGGCAATTCTTCCAACGCAGGCCTCTTGATTGCAAAAAACCGCATTACAATCCTATACTATAAACCGTTTCGGACACAAACAACCTTATGGCAAACGCATATACGGGCTCCTATCGACGCGGTATTTATTGCAAATCTTGTTGTGGCAAACAAGCATACGGGCCTTCCCGTTGGTAAGCGGTTACCGTAACCTACGGACGATTGCAGCACCAGAGGTATCATTCGCGCGACACAGGTAGAAAGTCTCATGTAATTTCACCAGCACCCTTCAAAGTCTTCAAACCGGAACACAGAAATGCGAGCAACTGCTTGGCGGCAGATATAGATACGTACTTTCAAGGACGAAACCATTTTACAGTCCAAGATACATAAAACATAATTAAAGAACAAAAAAAATATATTATATAATAATGCTGAAAATGTTGTAAGCGGAGCTTGTGTTATAGGAACTACATGACTGATATACTACTTACACATATTTTTGAAAAAATTCACACAACATCATCTAGTCCCGAAGTAAGCATAGCTTGTGTTATAGAAACTAACATGACTGATATATTACTTAATATTTTTTTCTTATTATTCATAGAAAACACCTGACCTGAGACAAATATTTCTCTACTACTTTGTTACAGATGATACAAAAATACTTCGCCAGGTCTGTGTACAACGCGGATGATTTAGAAGCGCGTTCGAGCATGCACCTCGCGGCCACGATGGCGGGCGTCGGCATCGGGAACGCGGGGGTCCATCTCTGCCACGGGATGGCGTACCCCATCGCCGGGAACGTGTCTACCTACGTACCTGATGGACTTCAATACGGGTTAGTGCGTAGTCAGGATTCGAAATTGCGTAGACGACCTCTGTGGAACAATGGGCGAAGGCCCGTCTGAGACGCAGAAGGTTGCGGGTTCGATTCCCACCGCGGGACAAATGTTTCATCACACACAGACACACACACACACACACCCCCCCACACACACACCCACCTCCCCCCACACACACCCACCTCCCCCCACACACACCCACCTCCCCCCACACACCCACACACACACACACACACACACACACACACACACACACACACACACACACACACACACACACACACACACACACAAAACTTATGCTTATGCACCTGATTATTGTTTATAATCTTTTTGCCTGGATTTTTTTTTTATCAAGTCTTGATATTCTAAAAACTCGCTTGTTTTCTCCATTAAACACTTCTTGGTAAGCTTTGATCGGATTCCCGCGATACAGGCTAGCCCTAGTGCGGGATTCATTGTATTGTGTAAACAGTTTTTAGTAGGTATTTTGATAAATATATATTATTGTTGTGTTTTTAAAAGTTTGTTTATATATTTTATTTACAGTGAAAAGCCAATAATACCTCACGGTTTATCCTGCGTTGTGACAGCTCCTGCGGTATTCCGCTACACCGCGCCTAGCGACCCCGACAAACACATCGAGGCGGCGAAACTACTCGGAGCTGATACAACCAACGTGAGACAAGAAGACGCGGGCAGAGCGCTTGCCGATGTGATACTCAAGTACATGGACAAAATGAAGATTGACAATGGATTGACTGGACTGGGTTATAAGAGAGACGACATTCCGAGTCTTGTGAAGGGCGCTTTGCCGCAGGTATTTTTTTTTATCCTGCGTTGTAACAGCTCCTGCTGTATCTCGCTACACCGCGCATGTGCGAATAGATTTTTCGAGTGGAAAATCATTGGTGTAAGACCGGGTTCGAACCCACGACTGCCGGACCGGTTGTCGGGGTACCGCTCACCAAACCAACACGGCTTTACGGTAGATAGATATATAAAATCTTTAATGCACACCAAATCAAAATACAAAACAGGAATTAATAAAAATATTCAATGGGCGGTCTTATCGCTAAATCGACGATTTCTTCCAGACAACACTTGAATGGATAGGATGGAATGGAAGCAAAAGACCTCAGTGAACAAGTAAACCTATAATCCTACAAATATTTTAAACGCGAAAGATTGTGAGGATGGATGTTTGTTAATCTTTCACGCAAAAACTACTGAACGGATTTTGATGAAACTTTACAATGCTAGTAGTATAGATTAGTTTATACATCATAATAACACATAGGCTACTTTTAATCCGGGTAACACGCAGCGAAGCCGTGGGCAGAAGCTAGTAAAATAACATATTAATCATAAATACCTACGTAAATTACACTAACTACTAATACTAATTATAGGTAGGTTAACTAGGTTTCAGTAATTCCCTGAAAAACAAAGTCTTTATTCATTGAAATCACTTCACTTCACTTCTTGATGCAAGGATCATTTAGAAATGTCACGTTCTATTCTCTATCTTATCTATAATTTGTGGATTTAATATGTGATATGTTTAGATATGTGACATTGTAATGTACAACATTACAAAGTCACATATGAATACATGCTCATGTAGATCTGAGCACAATGTGTTCAACTGTTCATTGCACTCTATTTACCAGTAAATCCTCTACATGTCATGTTCAACTAATCTTATCATTTATCTTATTTCTCATCATGACAGAAACAAGCCAATGTTCGATTACCCTTCAGTGTTATTACGAACATCTTTATGAATGAAATTATTAAATGAAAATTATTTATTGTACATTGTACACCATAAACAGATAACTATATTCAGGAAAAAATAAAAACCAACTTCAAATAACGGGAAGTTGATAAGAACCCTTAGAGGTGTTATTTTTTCATATTTTTTTTTTATTAAATTACAATCGTTTAGAAACGATTTCTTCCAGACAATCTTTGGAGGTTCGAACCAACATCTTGATTAAAACCCATAAGACCTTATTTCTCTAGCGGTTGTTGGTTCCGAAATATTCCAAGCATGTCTAGTTTATTTACAAACGTAACTTTTGAAGCCATCTTTGTTTTAGTATAATTTTTGATTGAAGCGGATTTGCTGTGTGATCGAGTAAATATGTTATTTATACAAAAAACTCTACTTGTGTATTCTGAAAAATATAACCCTCAATAATCAAAAATATATAAATAACATACACCCTTAGATCATAACATTAAAACAAAAGAAAAAAAGTAATATTTGTACATTAACCGTTTTAAATCTAAATTATTTAATATTTCAGAAACGTCTACTTGGTATGTCGCCCATATCACACACTGAAGAAGACTTATCGAGACTGCTTGAAGATTCCTTGACGATATACTAAACGGTACAGTCAATTTGTTACTAAGTAACAAAAAAGTGTTCAATAGCTTTTAGGGAAATGTGTTTTAATTATCTTTGTATGGCATTCACTGCAGCCGTGTTAGGCTTAATTGTGATCTCCAATTGTCATCACATCTTGCCATAATGCATGCAGCTAAGTAAGTGAAAATCTTTTTTACATAGTCACATTTTTTTATCACAAATAAAAAATATATTTACTAATTACTTCAAAAAGTTTTATTTAATCAAGCAAAGCCTTTGATCACGGTAAAGGAGGTGAAAAACAAACAACAATAAAATAGTGTTTAATTTTTAATAATTTTAAGTACATAAAATAAACCTATCAACTAATTTGTATAATATATAATATGTATAATCTTAAATTAATTTGTTGTAATTTGACTTCTTGTTACTTTTAATTTTAAAAAGCGCTAGTGAAATATTGGTCGCGACATTGTTCGGGAGTGTTCTTTAAGGCACTGTATTAATTTAATACTTCCAGAGACAAGATTATAAACGAACTTAAAATAATCTTAAACTAAAAATAAGATGCCAAATCAGAAAATTACATTTACAAAACGCCACCTCTTTTAAACCTCGTACATTAATCATTCGAAGTGCTAAAGATCTACTATGAAAATCTCATCTCTGGTGTAGATATTGGGCTCTGACTAGCGCTTATTAACTATCACTTACTGCGTATGTAAGAGTTAATGCAGTGTTAGTAGTGTGCGGTTTGTACTCACACATGCTCAGGCACGATGTTCTGGTGATGGAAGGGACTGCTTTCGTAAGACAGGTTGCTGGCATTGACTGTGACGTTCTGTAGTGGCTGGTAGCGGCTCAGTTTCGGGGTCTTAGCCCCTGTCAAGTCTTCAGACAACTGCTGGTAGACCAACCCGCAGTCTTTCTTCGTACGGCCGGCTTGCATAGCCGCGATTATGGCACTGTTGTATCTGACCTGCTGGTTTCTCTTACTGAACATCATCATAACAATCTTTCCTGTGACCAGTAGCAGTAATAGCGCACCCAAAATGGCTATGCAGATCAGCCACAGGTACTCGTACCTGCCGGGACCCTGTTCCTCCGAGGACACCTCTTGGTACTGCTCAGTTTCCAAATCGTCTACGTCATTGTCTATCAGTTTGATTTCCAACTTTTCAGATTGAACTGACTTTGTTTCTGTAATGACAGGCAAAGGCTTGACTTTGTCGTTGAGTTTAACTTTGAGTTCTACGTCGTCATCGTCGTCTATGTCTTCTTCGGAGTCATCGTCATCGTCTCCGTCATCTTCGTCATCTTCTTCGTCGTCGTCGGCCATATCGTCTTCATCGTCAGCTTCGTCCTTGTCATAGTTCAACGTGTATTCGTTCAGTTTGTCCGCCTTATCGTCAGCGATCTTTCCGTCATCCAAAGTATTCTTCAAGTCGAAGTTGCCTACATCGTCTTTGTCAATCCTCTCCCAGATTTCCTCATCGGACACGGCGTCGGGTAAAGGCTGCACCGCATGCGGCAAAGCGGCACCGCAAGTTTTGCGAGTGAGGAACTCCCAGCTGTATGTTTCATCATTGTCTTTGCCGTCTTTGGCCATATTGGCGACGTTTTCGGATACCGCGTTGGGAGAAACCTTTCGGGTGCTCAACCAGGTCATGAGGTTCTCGAAATCGCGGCTGCAAGCGAGCGGGTTATTGTTAATATCCAGAGTACGCAGCTTGTTCAACGTATCAAGCTGAGACTGCTTGATTTCAGAAATGCGATTGTGGGAAACATTCAAGAAGGTCAAGTTACTGAGCAGAGTTTCTGTATGGTTCTTGCCAGCTTTCCAAAGGTAGGTCAATTCAGCGTGACTCATGTCGAGCCAGGTCATCAGAGGCGTGTGGATGAACACATCTGCGGATAGCACAGTCAGAGGGTTGCCTTGGAGATTCAGCTTACCTAGTTCGTTGTTGTTCTCAAAAACTTTGGCGTCCAATGTAGTCAACAAGTTGTAGGCGAGATTGACTTCGACCAGTTTGGGGCTGATTGAGAATACTTTGTTGCTGATGGTTCTGATTTTGTTGTCCGATAAGTTGATCACAGACAGAGCGCTGAATGTTTTCAGTGAGTTGTCGAATATCTCCTCCAGACCACAGTTCGAAACATCGAACAAGTAAATATTGAATTGGTCGGCGGAACACTCGAATCCATCAGCAGGTAGATGCTTTAGCCTGGGGTTATTTGAGATTTTGAAGATATCCAACTCAATGTTCTCCTTGATAAGAATGCTTGAGATGAAATCCAGGTCGTTGAATGAAAGGTCCAGATAGTTCAGTTCGACGAGCTTGTGGAACGCTTGGTTGTGGATCTTTTCGATGCTGTTTCCGCTGAGGTTGAGGTTGGCAATGTAGGTCATACCGTTAAACATAGAAGGTCCGACGAATTTGATATTGGTTTGTCCCGCATTTAGGGTTAACAAGTCAGAGATCTGTAGACCGTACACTGTGTCGATTGGGTTTTTGAGGATATGGAGCGTCGCGAGCTCCGTATTCTCCGAGAAGATATCATCAGGCAAAGATCTGATGTTATTATCGCCGAGGTCAAGCTCTTCTAGGTCGAGTAGTTTCTTGAAAGTGGCCGGGTCCATGTCAGACAGGTTGTTACCAGCAACATTCAGATACATGAGTCCAGGCATGTTTTTGAAAGTGTTAGCGGTGATGTATTGCATGTTGCAGTATGATACATCGAGCTCTTGTACGGAAGACGCGTTTAAGAAGTATTCCTCAGAACCAGCTGCAGGAAACTTCAGCGAAGGGTTGTTTGAAAGAGTCAGAAGCAACAGTTTCTTGTTGCTTGCGAACGTTTCAGGGTAAAGGCTCTTGAGTTTGTTGTTGGAAAGATTTACTGCGTACAGCTCATCGAGGCCATGGAAGGCGTTAGGTCCAACATAGCTTATCGTACTGTTGACGATTTTGACTGTCGCGATCTGATGAAGACCAAGCTTTTTGAAGATAAAGTCGTCCAATTGAATAGGGTCGGTTGGGTCAGCGTGCTCGATCACTAAATCAGTGATGTCTTCGCCGAACTTCTGCGTGCCAACTTCGAGGCGGTTGCACTTGGCTATCCTGTATCCCTGAGATACAGTGCATATGCAGTCCCTGGGGCAGGGTCTGTCCTCACTGAATAGGACCTTTTGAACGTCATCAGCGGAGTCGTAATCTTCGTAATCGTCAGGGTTCTTAGCGTCCTTCGTAGTCTTGTTGGTGGCATCACTCGCTGCAAATGCGCACGCACACGCGCATGCTGCAAGAACCAGCAACACCCGGCACCTCACCCCCATTTCTTAGCGAACTCTGAAAAGATAGAAACCAATTGTTCAATAACTTTTGTCATCAAGCCAAGGCTGTAGCCAGAAAGTTTAGCTTGTGCTAAGCCGTCGACAAAACCGTTGTCTGGTTGTCTGCGTGCTCATGCGCGTTGTTACGGTTTTGTTGACGGAATCTATTCCGAAAAAAAGAGAATTATTAAAAAAGAGATAGATATTCGTGGAAATTACAGAGATATATTTTTTTGTCTTCTATGAAAAAAAAATATTTCTCTCTTTTCCTGACATAAAAGCGAACCAGAGATAATTGTTGTCTTGGCTTTCGTCGACAAAACCGTCGCTTTCGTGCTCATACTAAGCTTGCACGGCCATTCAACGGACCGAGGAAAAAACTCTACTCAAAAGAGGAAAATAACAAAGGCCATCTTAATATGAAGACCTTTTATGGAAAAAAAATGTCTAACACGAGTCCGATCACATTACCTACGAGTAACAGTATTCAAAAACAATGGAACGGTCTATTTCTTTTTGTAAAATTGCATAATTGAACAATGGATCAACAGAACAAACATTTTGAAACAATACAGTAGGTATTTCCAAAATAAATCCTTTTAAAACGGTTGTCGACATGTGCGTTTTGAAGTTCGGTTATAAATAAACAAATATAGCAAGGTACAATCAACACGGACATAGCCTGCAATGAAATCAATTTGATTCCATCGCTTCTTAATCTGGACATCAACTGTCTGGTCTATGAGAGTACATTCGTACCACTAACTGTACGTACTTAGCAAAGAGATTTTACGTTACTAAAATGATATCGGAAAATTTGGATTTTCCCGCGTCGATAACATTTTCAACATGTGATCTTACCGTGATTGGCCCAATAATATTTACCATAACAACGTTAAATCATCATGGTAACCGCGTAAATATGTGTTTTTTCTATATGTCTGTTTTGTTTTAATGGTTGTTCTGGTTTGCTTTCTCCTGCCATGCTTCATCCTAGTAGTCTGTGCATGCTTCCTTGTGATATAGGTAATACCTACACTGGTAGAGTCAAATTATAAAATCTCAGATTCAATATTATCTTCCGAGAACAAAACACCGGAACAGTTAACAAAGTAGGCATAAATATAAATATTATTCGAAACGCACACAAATAAAGCATTACGTATGGCACAGCAGATGTTGAGCATTGTTCTCGTGAAATCTTATCTGCACATTGTCCATCTGTCGGCTGTCGTGGCTTCAATGCTTCATAAAGACATGTGATACTAAATCCTTTGTATATTTTGTCTGATTTTGATAAGAGCAAGACGGAATCGAATAATTTAAATCAAAGTGAAGTTAAATAGGCACCTACTGTAAGAGAATAGAAAATCTCTCGGATTGAAAAAGATTTTACTTAATTTTGCATTAAAATTTATAGAAAAACACAAGAAAACAATGTAGGTAGTTATGTACCTGCCTACATTGTTTTCTTGTGTTTTTCTATAAATTTTAATGCAATTTTTAAAGTTGTCTTCTCCCTACTGTGCGGAGCAGCACTAAGCTGAGACAGGACCTGTTTGGCCCACACGGCACAGATGGGACATTAGCACATGCCCTAGAATCAAAAATTCGTCTTCGAATTTTTGATTCTGATGTGACATGTGCATGATTTACACAATTCTATCGCCAATTTTTTTTTAACAATCACTAGGACCTTTTCAAGGCCACCATTTTTCAATCGAGTCAGATCACCGACCTATCGCAGGATGACCAAAAATCCCTAAACAGTCTAACTAAATAAAAAAACGAACGACTATTAGGTACCCATGATGGACAATCTAAGCTACATACTCAATATCTAAATTTTGATGACCTCTGTGGCGCAGTGAGGGAAGGCCCGCCTAAGACACAAAAAGTTGCGGGTTCGATTCCCGCTGCAGGACAAATGTTTGTATGATTAGCTAATGTTTGTAATGGTCTGGGTGTTTTCTACGTAACATATCATGTATTTACAAAAAAAAATATAAGTAGTATATCAGTCATGTTCCCATAATACAAGCTTAGTTTGGGGCTAGATGATGCTGTGTGAGAAAAATGTCCAGTATAATTAAATGTCCTGTATAAATTAATCTCTGAGGATACCAAGTACGAGGTAGCCAGAGGCATGAGCAAACATAACATTTGGCACATGCCCGCGTGACAAGCTTCAAGCTCGTCGCTGCTTTTCAGGGCTAACTACTTACGCGCATAATAGAAATCACCGGTGAACTGAAGAAAATCGATGGTCACCTACCAGTACTTACTACTGCTTTGTCGTTAGCTATTTATTCATTTTAGTTACGCTTGGTAATTTCAATAACAAACGAATTAAAATTGCTGATATTTTTTTTATTAAGATAACTCCATCTTTCGATTTGGAGGTCGTGGGTTAATACCTGATAGTGCACTAATGGATTTTTCCACTCGAAAAATGAATGTGCGCATAACACGTGCTCCAAACGGGGAAGGACAATTCGTGAGGAAAACAGCATGCGCTAGAATACTATTATAAACGCGAAAGTTTGTGAGGATGGATATTTGTTACTCTTTCACGCAAAATTACCGAACGGATTTTGATGAAACTTTACAGTAATATAGCTTATACATCAGAATAACACATAGGATACTTTTATCCGAGTACCACGCGGGCGAAGCCGTGGGCAGAAGCTAGTAAAAATAAAAATTGAAGTCATTGTCATCAGTTACATAGTGTTCAAAAAAGCGGTGATAGGCTTGCAATCTGTCACTTGGAATGCCGACTATACTTGCAAAAACTCGGGCGTGTGTCATATGTAATGTTTGACCGTGCCTCTGACTACCCACTGAGCATATATCTGAGGAAGTTCATTATGGGGAATAGTCGTGAGCGTGTTTTTTTCTCTAACCTATCGGGCCCATTGCTAGGCAAAGGTCTCCTTCAATTCCTTCCATCTCCTTCTATCCTTGGCGGTCTCTCAGCATTCTGTCTCGAACACAAGGTAGATATTTTTTTATTTTTTTTTATTTCCGGAGTGAGGATTTCTTGCTGACTACTTTAGAATTAGAATTAGATAATGAAGTAACCTGTTAATGTTAATTGTCCTTTTTCGTGTTATCGGTTCTTTCCTAGTCACTCTGCTAGGCTGATCTGACTAGTTTGGGTTATAGGTAGTCCTGGGTCTTGTAACCAGTAGTGGAAGGACTCAGGTAGTTTCAATATTATGAAACTAGATAAAGTTGGTTTGTGTTGTTTTGTATTAGAAATAAAAACTTTGCTATGGTAGATAACATTTGCTGGATCGTAGATTTTTAGGTTTCAAATGTTCTTGTACCACGGAACTGGGAGTTCCTGATACCTAAGACGTCTGTGTCGCATATGGATTGCTTAATCAGCTGTTTAACATAACCGCTTCGGTTCAAATAATGAGACGATCGTGAAATTTGACTTAAAACTTCTCCCTCTCGAAAAGATTTGTCTATTTTCAGTTGTACTATTCTACTATATTAATATTATATTATCTGTGGCTCTACCTAGCTTCTAGTTTGGAGACGAGTTAGGACTTTTTTCATTTTAAGCACACTGCTGTTTTATATAAACCTATTTCAGACTAATAATCTGTAGCTTTAGGTATGCTAGTTATAGTTCTTCTGATCGATTCATAAAACGAGAATTTTAGGTACCTATTGCCTCACTTCAATGTCTGACCTACCAATCTCCATGCCTTGTAGGTATAATAGGAAGATCTGATATTCTAGGTCTATAGACCCATTACCTGCCTACACTCATTCTGATAAGATCTAGATATTTACCTACTGGTGAGCCTAGAAAATCAGTGTAGGTTTGTAGTAGGTTCAAATTGGTCTAATCAATTATATAATCCACAAAATCTTCCAAATAGTCTCGGACACTCTGCTAAAGTTGGTGATAATTGCGCACAGACCAGACGACCTCAAAATAGTATTTTCCTTCACATTTCGCAACACGACATCATTATTTACATGATAATCGCTTCTGTCAATTTCGTTAGTAACATAGGTACCTATGCTTTTAGAGAACATCGAAGATACGATAAAGTTCAGATAGATAAAATGTTTTTAAAACTAGGTTTAATAAAATACTCCAAAGACATTTAAACATTTAAAAACATTGGTTTTAAATGAGCAAGACAATACAAAATGCGGCTTAACAACAATCTGTTTTCCTTGAAAAGTTGTCAACAAGAACCTACTCAAGTCCTAATCTCCAGATAAGGATAAAATCATTAGAACATTATTTCAACTTACATTGAAATCCCGCAACTAAATCAGCATAACACGAGTCACTTCAATCCAAAGGCCCAATCTGGACCGACCACAGGTTTATGTTCAAAACACGGGATTATTATAGAAAGTTTAGGCACTTTCACAGAGCACTACGGTAGATAAAATCGACACAGCACGTCCCCGCTCGAATGTTTGTCGTGGAATGAAGGGCGCCGTATGTCGCCAGATAATCACAAAAGGTAATAACCACCACCCACAGCACACCGCGGCGCAGTAAGCAACGTCGGACTGACGCACACTAGCTGAATGCCGGCGCAACACGACGTAGGTACCTATCTTGTATTTTAACAAACTGAGCTAATATCTTTTTAATTTCGATTAAAACCAGTCTTTTTAAAGTGGATAATTCTGATTGCTTAGTCATCGGTATTCAAGCAATACAGCATAGTGGGGAAATTTCATAATTTGACAGTTCCACGAAAACCCCAAGTTGCAATTAAGATGAGGAAAACAAGCATTATAATTGTAAAAATAGAGTATATTGCACATATAATTATTAGATATTTTCGTTTTATTTCGACATGGCCCAAAGTTATCTGAAGCAGGTGTCATCTGCGAAATGATAACGAAGTAGGTATACACAGTCGGTATGTACTCGGAGCTGCTCATCATAACCCTCTTTTCATACAAATTTAAGTCTAGCAGCGCGAGTTTTGATCGGTACTTTAAAATTGAACTTGTAATAACTAGATTGAACCTCCTATTATCTATAGTAATAGGACTCCTATTATCTTCGTAGCGCATTTTTTGTTGCAATGTTTAATCTGCTCTTTTCTAAATGTTTATAAAATCTTATGATCGTTCTTAGAGCATGAATAAAATTAAAAGTAAACAAATGGAGTAAAAAAAGCAAAGCCACGTAAAAAAATTTTGGGGAGATCATTCTGTTTTGAGTTCACGTTTGTATGAAATGAGAGTTATGAACAGTCCTTACTACCTGAGCCCCGCCATCTAGAAAACCTTGATAAGATAACCGGCGGGTGTTCTACATAGCGCTTACATTCAGATTATTAGAATGAAAAACAGTGAAAATGTTTCTAGAACATTGAGATGTTCAATGTTCAAAAAAAAGCAAAACAACGCTGCCAATCGCATGCAATCTGAAAACGTGGTTAAGAAAAACAAATACTAATTCAAGATAGGAACAAACTCTCTTCACCTGCCTTTAATTATAAATTGCATGTGGTTTAAATCTAAGTACCTACAGTATTAAAAATGGTCAATGGTAAAGTCGGTAGATTATCTCTGATGCCATTGGTTATTAGAACTGAGGTTACAGAAACAAATGAGTCACAGAAATAATTTTATTTATTTTTACTAGGTACTAATATTAATTTATTTCAAATCTCAATCCTATGATATTTGTGGCTATATTTATGAATTAAAAATGTAGGTAAACTGAAGGAAAACAGGGAAGACTGTAGGAAAGTAGGTACCTGGGGTCTAGACAAATACCACTTTCTGCCTGCGGAAAGTTTTTTTTTTTGAAAATGACATTAGCTGTGGAAATGTCACGTGACAGCTGCCAAGTTTTACCTTGACAAATTTGCGTTAGCGTGAAAGGAAAAGTAAGCGTGAGGTATTTGTCTAGCCCCTGATTGAATGAGTACCTACCTAACGTCAACACTGATGTACTACTAAGGTACATCAGTACCTACATAGACTGCCAATCCCAGTCACAATAAATTTAATCGACACAATACCGAAAGCATTGCGGTCTCGATAAATAAATAACGTCTTAATTTGCACACAATCGACACTGGTGGTCCGTTCTGTGTTGACGTCATCGTGCGTGAAAATATGCATATGCACCGATTACTTGTTCACTGCTAAGTACTCATATATACTTACGTACCTACTATAGATTGATTTACTAATATATGGATCCACCGAAGCAGATTAGTAGTCCTTGGGGTCTAGACAAATACTACTTTCTGTTAACGTAAACGCCTGTGGAAAGACTAAATTGTATGGAAATGACATTCGCTATAGAAATGGCACTACTTTTACGTGTTAGTGCACGATGCGACGCGGAGGGAGAAAGTTGCGATCATTCACCTTGATGAAGACTCTCGGAATGAGTTGAAACTTAGTCGGTGCCTTCACCGATAGTAAGGTATGTGAAAATTCCCGTTTTAATAATATGGATAAGGAATCATCTAACTATGGTTTCTATCTCACGACTCGAAAATAAATGCTATCTACTTTTTAGGATAAAAATTGCGCACATAAATAACCACTATCTGTCGATAGTAGTATCAGTGCGGACAGGTCATGAAGTGAGGTCATCTAGTTAGATACCTACGGTAACTCTACTCTTTCCTGTGATCTACTCTTTACGAAGTAGGTGTACAATAGATGATGGACACCAACTACGAAACGTGGACGCATTGTTTGGAATCCAGTAGTTTTAATTGGGCTAATTATTTTGCGGAAAGTCAGCGTATGTGATACCTAAGTGGTAACTAACTTAACATACTTTACAGTTAGTCTGAAGCCTAACACTAACACCAGCCAACCCCTATCTATCTATCTATCTAATTAGGCATTGGTCTTTGGACTAAAGGAGCTGATCCCGTAGTAAAATTGCGGATATTGACGCGGAGATAGGAAGTAGTTAAAATTAAGCACAGAATTGAAACTGTAATGGCTGGACATTGTATTTAAATAGGGCTAATTCCAATAGTAATAACGATGTCACGAGGTTTTCGAATTTTTGGTTATTGGTAAATTATAACATGCCTCAGCATGCATGGTAAGTTTTCAGAATAATTTTGCCATGATTGTCCTAAGTGTGGTATCTACTATGGTTAGGTTCCCGGGTTTCTGGGACCTGGAATTCCCAGGAAACGATTCATAGATTTAGTGTTAGCTCATCAGAAGTCATTACTCAATTCGAAGGATGATTATTATGATACCTAAATGTTAATATTATAATTTTAACAAAAACGTGTAATTACGCACCCTAGATTCAGGAACCTTTTTTTACAGGATTCCGTTAACATACTTTTTATATATTGTTTTGATGTGAAGGATTTCTGTAAATAGTTTTAGCGCAGCTTTTTTGAAAAAAAAAAATCTTTTTCTGCTGTCTGCTTTAGGTACCTACTAAATTTAATGGGCTTATAAATATATTTTACGGAGCAGGAAAGTGCATATTTCTTTGTTTGTAATTTAATAAAATATTGTTCTTGTTTAATCAATTTACTGATAATTAATAGCTGGTATTAATAAAAATTGGTTTATGGCTGGTGTTCTTGAGTGGAGACCGTGACTCGGCAAACGTAGTGTAGGACGCCCTCCGGCCAGGTGGGATGACGATCTGCGAAAGACTGCAGGCAGATGCTGGATGTGGCAAGCTGAAGACGGGGCGCTATGACGCTCATTAGGGGAGGTCTATGTCTAGCAGTGGACTAATATAGGCTAATGATGATGATGATGATGATTAATAATAAAAAGTATCTACCTTCCTACCTACCTTCCTACTATTCTCTATTTTACCGTAACGCTTACCTACTACGGTTTCATATGGTAATTGTCGTACGTTTTATTTTTTGTATATTTGTTGTTTAAATACATGTCCTTTATTTATTTATCCGTACCGTATTTTGCCAGTGATTTTACAGACGCGGAAATTGCGTTATTCATGGTTTACATAGTTAAATACCACAAGTTTCATAACAAGTACCTATAAAAAGTTAAAATACACATACCTATGGCCTCGTTCAGCCAGCAATTAGAATGAAACCTGTAACAAAAATAAAAAAAATTACACATTGTCACACATTAAAGATTCTAATGAAATTAATAATACTATGATCATTAATACTTTTACTTAAAATAAAAAGTAGTAGATACCTACCGAGTATCATGTAATAGAAAGAGAGTTAGGGGTGAATATAACCGAAACCAAAAGTGAAATTTCTTTAAATAGTTTTTATTGGTTAAAGTTATCATTACTTGAGAGTTGTGTGATTTTTAAATAAATAAATTATTGTTTATTTCATAAGGTGTTCAATAACGTATATTTTTATTACTTCTTTCCCGCCGCGGGACAAAATGTTTGTATGATCTGCAAATATTTGTCTCGAGTCTGGGCGTTTTCTATAATATATATGTATTTAGTTCGGGGCTAGATGATGCTGTGTTAAAATATCCAGAATTTTTAAATTATTTATTTATTCATAAGTCATAATTGTAGGAGAAATTTTACTTTCTGGTTAGCCTCTATCCACCCCTATCTATATTTTTGATTGTGTAGGACTTTTATGTTTGCTATTCGAAATAACAAAAGTAAAAGTCACACAGATGTCCTTAGGTCAGGTTCATCTAATAATGAATGGACCACATTCCCCGATACAATTGCTCGATTCTGCATATAAAATATCTATAATCTGAGAGTGTATATGGGTCGATCAACTTTTTTTGTCCTGACAATAATATTTTTTAAAAATTGGCAAGTTTTTTTTTTCGTTTTTAATTACATTATTCAAAAAACCAAAAAGACGGCTTTGTTGTCGCGCTTCTAATTTCGATAGCTTTATTGACTGCAGAGATAATAACGCCATCTCTGTGTCGTACTAAAATTTTTGGCGGTTGTCTGATGGACCTACAATACGCAGGAAGCTTGAGGGACAACGAAATAATTCTGAAATCCGTCAATAGGGCGACCAATAAAAATGTTATTGAAAGCTTTTAAGAACTTAGAAATAAGGTTTTCTCTTGCGGACTAATTAGTTTTTATGTGACAATAGAATATTTGTTCACTGTTCGAAGTTCTGCGGACTAATAATGGCTTGGGACAGGTAGTTGTGTTTGCGTCTTACGGACAACCACCAAAATAAAAGTAAAATTTGATGATTTTTTACTAAAACTTGTTCTAATTGCATAAATACAGACTTAATTATTCGGCGAACATTTACTTTTCGTAGAAACAACCATACTTTTTGGGGAAAACATATACAAATGTCTGGGACATGGCTTGGACAAAAAAAAGTTGATCTACCCATATCGTAAACTAGCTGTGCCACGGCCGCCCTCGGCCCCCGACCCACAGTATCGCACCGCCCGGCTACACTATTCGTTTTCGCTTAGCGTTCTTCCTGACTTTTTTCTTCTTGCTCGGCTCCTAAGGGGCGTAAGGTAGTGTTAAATAGCTTATAGCCTACCTCAAGAATTGGGCTATCAAATGCAAAAATAATTTTACAAATATAACTGGTACTTCCAGAGATTAGCGCGTTAAAACAAGCTAACTCTTCAGCTTTATCCTACTAATATTATAAACGTGAAAGTTTGTAAGGATGGATGTTTGTTACTCTTTCACGCAAAAACTACTGAACGGATTTTGATGAAACTTTGCAGTAATATAGCTTATACATCAGAATAACACATAGGCTACTTTTATCCGGGTATCACGCGGGCGAAGCCGTGGGCAGAAGATATTAGTATAGATAATCGATATCCGTTCTGAAGCACGCAAGCTAAGACAGACGTGGTTAGTCAACTCGCAAGTACTCGCTAATACTGCTAGTAGGTAAGTACTAAGACTGGTTCTCCAACTTCGCATGTTGTATGCACCTACCTTAGCTAAAGGCTATATGAAACTAAATACAGCCTATGTAAAAGTTGAATTTATGATCATAAATAATGCAATTCAAGAAGTCTAGCGACTGTGGTAGGGTATGCTTTGTAATTGCTAATGTTCTTTCGATGCACTCGTATTAGAAATGATTTTGCATATAGGTACAAAATTGCATGGAATAAACGTGAATATATATATGTAGGTATACATATTATCGTCTATTCTATGATTTTTTTTTATTTTTAATACCCATTCAAACCATGGAAAATTTGCATTTAGATGTCGTATTATAATGCTTATATGAAATATAAGCTTTGCTATGAAAAAGGTATTATCATTTCTTAGAATAAAATAGAATGTAAATATAAACTATTTTACATCTGACACAAAAAAGCAACAAAGGACAAAAAAAAACAGTTCGATAAACATAGATATAAGACAAAAAAAGTGTTAACTAATCCCATGTGCCGTGTGGGTCAAAGAGGTGTGTGTTTTTTGTTAAATTGCTAATAATATAAAATCAATCGATTACTGTTTTGAAGTGGGTGTGATTATGACCATGGAAGATTTCATAGCAAGATCTTATCTCTAGCATACTGACAAAAGCAGACACTATAATATCTACGTAATGACAAATACGAGTATAACATTACGTTTTGGTAGTTTATATCCTACTAACTGCGCCTCGCGGTTTCACCCGCGTAAGTTTCGATTTTGTAGGAATATCGGGATAAAAAGTAACAGCTATGTATCAAGTTTCATCGCAATCGGTTCATAGGTTTTGCATGAAGAAGTAACAAACATATTATGTATTGTACATACATACTGATGCCTCTGAGCCGCGCGTGTTGCAATTTTATACTCGTGATAACTTTGAAATTAAATGTCCGATTCAAATGAATTAAAACGTACGCTACATAAATACCCTTGATGATTTAATAAGAAAATAAATCATCAAGGGTATCGAATAAGAATTAATACTACGATACGAATGTAACCAACTTTTGTTTCTACAGACGATCTAATTAAATTTTAGAACACAAAAGCTGCTATTGTTACTTAACTATGATAGTTAGATATATGCCCTCGCGGATTTTTTTGTAGGTAATAATGAGTACTTTAATCATGTAGTACATCATTTTTATGTATCATCAATATTTTTCCCAGCGCACGCCAAATAATGAATTTTATAGGCAAAATTTTGCTACTTTAGGTTACATTATTGCAATTTTCTTAAGGATCTCTATTTTTTTGAAAATAAATTATAGCTTATTTTACTTCCTGATAATTTAGCATTCAATTGGTGAAAATATGGTTAAAATCGGTCCAGTAGTTTCGGACCTATTCGATACAAACAAAAAAAATCTTTCCTCTTTATAATATTAGATTTATAGGTGTAAGTTTGTGAGGATGGATGTTTGTTACTCTTTCACGCAATAACCAATGAACGGATTTCTTTGAAACTTTACAGAACTTTATATATCAGAATAACGCATAGGCTACTTTTTATCCGGGTACCACGCGGGTGAAGCCGTAGGCAGAAGCTAGTAATATATAAACTATCGAGTTGAAAACAGATCAACAGTAGGTACCTACCTTTTTTACAAAGATCTTGTTGACGAAGTAACACAACAATGCGAGGACTATAACGATTTATGAACTAGGGTCGCCTTGGACGAGCGTCGTAAAATGTTACCACCTTCTGAATAGCAATTGGTCGCATAAACAACGGTATTTCTTATATGGGCTGTTGTTATAGAAAGCAGATTTAAATCTATTGGATAATTATCCCTTGGACAGTATTCGACTTAAACCCATTTAAGACTTCGTCTATTCATTATCTCCCGGGTCAAATCAATTCTGCGTAAGTATGGTTAACGAATAATTAATAAACAAAGATAAATACATACCTATTTAGGTACAGAAAAGGTTTATGATTCCGTTAGGATAAGTAAACGTCAAGGTATTTCAAGGAAGGAAATACTTCCAAAAATTGGGTAGGCTGAATCAGGGACACAGCCGCAGTGGAGTACGTACGTAAAACGTTTTAACGCGCGATCACAGCGCCATTTAAGTCATGACATTATTATGCACTACCGATTAATGGCTTCTATCCCCTAAATAATGGTGATAAAATAATGCCGGTAGGTGCTATACTTCCAAAGTAATAAGCTATCTTGTCATAACATATTTCGTTACATATGGTTTTTGCAAGTGACCCCTACTGACTGAAAATAATACATTTCACGTCAAAATATATCTTTCGGCAATGCTGCAAAACCTGAAGATTAATGAAATTACAATTTTAAGATAACGAAATAGAATAACTACGAATTGAAGCTAGGTCCTCAAGAGTTTTTTCGTTCGGAAATATTAAAGCATAAGTGATCTATACGTAAAACCTATCGCATGGGGAAACCTATCGCACATCATCTATACAAATACATCTTTCGTAATGGAGGATATTGTCACCAACGCCAAAGAGGAAAAAACCACGCGGAAAATCATGAGTAAGCGAACTGAATATTCATTTTGGCTCAGTAACGTGTACGCGGGAAAGAGAGACATATAATACATTACAGTTCATACCTAAAATATAATGATGGCGTATCCAAACCAAAGAGGTTGATAAATCTAACAATATTTTGTCAAGACGTGATAAATAACCTAGGCAAAAAAAAGAAATTACCTTAAAAAAACTATGAAACTACAAACAACTATGGTTTTACATTTATCTGTTTGTTTGCTCTAATCATAATTTATTTCCAAGAATAACAATGACTTACAAGTTGAACACATCAGTGTGATTTAATGATGATTAAAAATAAACTGGTTTTATTATTTTTATGATTATAAAAATATAACCACCTGTTCCCAAAACTCGATAATGACCAATGTTTCTGAAAATATTATTTTTCGATAATATCGTATTACCAACCCGCGGCCACCTGCAAAGGTAGATTTCGACAATTAATCATGCAAAAAGTTAGCGAGTTCGCAATGCGCTATCACTTGTAAGGAAATTATTGGCATTTATTAATGCCATGACAATACTGTTAGTCCGGGTAAATTTAACCATCGTATTTATTTCTGCCGCTGCAGAGTACCCAATGCTCGCTTTGTTGGGTTCCGGTTTGAAGGGTATAAGAACCAGTAAAATTACAAACACATGTGAACTTTTAAACGTTATGACAGGCAAATACCTCTACCCTTCTGTCCCTCAAAATCTCTAACTGCTCTCTGTCAAAGATTTCGAGATCGTCCCTCCGGTCTTTTCTTTCTCGGTCGACAATAACTTTAACTGGCTGCCAAGGTGTACTGATGTTTCCTTCACGCAACTAACGTTCCATTAACCCCCGTACAAATTATAACAATAATCCCGTTTAAATTATAATATTAAGCGTTTTCTCTTGTATACGAGCTTCGGTGACCATTTGTCTACAAACCCTGGCTGGCTCAAGTAAAGGTTTCTTTACCAATTAATTCAAGTATGTAGGTACTACCAGATGTGTTGCTCGGCGTGTTTGATAGTATTGGCTTACATTTGGCCGAAGCAGACGAACCGTGAATACTATGCACACAAGGTTAAACATTTTTGCGTTCGAATTTCAAACTCGTTTGAATTAACAGTTGCTTCCATCTTGAATAATATTGACAAGGTAAACATCTTAAAATAATACTGTCTATTCAGAAAAGTTAGTGCTATCTATGGATGTTTGTGTGGCCTTTATTTAGGTAGATAGGTAGGTGCAATCTCTATAGATTTCACTGTATATATCTGGCCATAAAATAAATAAAACATAAAAATAAGCCATAGCTTAGGCCAAAACTTAGGCAAAGACTAGTCATGTTTGAATTAGGTAAGGCACTTGTGAATGTTTTCAATGAAAATCCGTTACTGATGCCCCTTTTCACTTTGATAGCTCTTACGTTAATGCCTAATGAATGACACAGATATTATAATATGACAAGTTTCCATAGAAAAGCCTCGACAATTTTTTTGCTTAAGCTTTACTGCAGACATTATACAAGACAAGAAAATAAATTAAATAGATCTGTAGTCACTTAGTACAGCCAACGTCAGCAACTTGTTACCTCAGGACGGACAAAAAACTAGAAAATAGTCAATCTTTATATCCATAAAGATTGACTATTTTCTAGTTTTTTGTTTATTTAACTGAGCGAAAAATGTAACCTGAGACTATTAAAACAACTAATGATGAAAAACATCTTAAAATTACTATTATACTATTAAAAGTTTAATCTTTAAACAGGTAAATTACCGCACACCAGAAATGGCAAGAGAAGCAGAGGGCTGTCATGAGATGGGACGACGAGTTTACACTTAGAGCAGGATCAGTCCAGTCCACTGGAAAAGAGTAGAGATAGAGAACAATGGAAAAGTTAGAGGTCTTGCCAGCAAACAGAAAAAGTGCAAGATATCTGATAAAAAACATACTCATTTCCTTGACTTAAAACCCACGTTACGTGACGAAACACGGGAGGACACATGTTATCTTTTTGCATTCTCCTCTATCAGCCGTCAACTCAGCAATCATTTACTTTCTTACACATTATCATAAAAAGCTACAAAAATTATTAACAATAGAAATATCATACTTATTAATATTGTTTTTATTAGAGCGTACTGCCATTAGTCTAACGACCCCAATTAGAGTCCTTGAATCTATCTGTACATATTTCGCGTGTACGCTTGCAAGGTGTTCACTAACAAAATACTCAAAAAAACTACAAATGCCAGGTGTTTTAAGTTCGTGGGGCATCTGTACGTACCAGATAAACCAGTTATGCGAGCAACTTTGGCACATACACCTCTGAATGATAAGCACACAGATGAACATAATAAGGACGTCAAAGAGGGACTATCCGTACATTCTAGGACTAAGCTGACCAAAATGACAGTTTAACAAAAATATTACTCAAAATACCGACTTAATTCATGTAGACTGCTACGCATCGGTATAGTGTGCCAATCATTCGAACAAATTCTAACAGCATAAACATATTCTAATTTGAAGTAAATAAAACAATAATGCTGGTTATTTTTCACACATAAATAATATATAGAAAACATCCAGACTCGAGACAAATATTTGCAGATCATACAAACATGAACTAAAAGTCAACAAGTAATTTTTGAGGATTTTTGAAAAAACTACTCACTCAATTAGATAATTATTTTAGTGGGATTACTTGCGAATATCTTTGAAGAAATAAACCGCATAAGCTTACTTATGCGGTTTATTTCTTCAAAGCCAACCATCACTGAGTAATCAACGAACTACCACATAACCAATCAACAAAAAAAAGGACTGCTCGCCTAAAAATCAAATTCAATAGGGTTTTATTCATTGAAATCACAAAGATCATTATAAACGTCAACTTGTAAACCACGTGATTTTTAAATTTCAAAGTGAATTCACGCCGATTCCTCGGCGCGTCCAAGTCTAGAAGAATCAGGCAACGAGCTCTGCTTGTTTTTTTTAAATTGAGAACTGTTAATATTAATTTGATTTGTTCATACAAAAGACTTCAACGCGTCAAGTTTCAAAAAGGTTTGGAAAATCATTTGATTGTGCTTTTTTCTGTTACATAATTTAAGGTCCAACATAGTGTAAATGCCAGTACGACTTATTATTGATGGATAAACTCCTATAGGAAGCTACACATGGTTTTTAGAGAATAACAAACATCTCAATCAAACTCAAATAAAACAATTCTTGAAGTATTCCTCCAATGCATTTAATATCCGTGGTCAGAACCGCATCACATTCGAAAGCTATCATTGACGTCACGTTCCCGATAGCTTTCTTACGTAGGTACCCTATCTTTAGCCCATGTTTTCAGCCCAATGCACGTTGCAATGGTAAACTGGTAAATATTTAGAACGGGCCGCGTTGTTGTGTGGGCTGGGTAAACCGCACTCACCATTCTTAGACGTTTTGTTAGGCAATATGGGTTATTCAGGAATATGTAGATCGGGTTGCGCTACTTGCCATTATGGATCAACATATTGAGGGCATTCGTGATTTGTCTCGAGTTTAGCTTGTATAAGTACTTATAGTAGCTGGCGTCACGTTCGTTGGTCGGAATGGAATTTGTTTGATTAGACTCTCCTTTGCTGGACTTTGTGACATCTGACAGCTAATTAAGCCCGTCAAAGTAAGCGGAATAGGAGAATGCGGTACCGAATATTACGATTTAAAAAATAAGTTTTCTTTTTGATCTGTGGCTGCCCATAGTTTGACAGTGGAAGCCTATTGTATGAGAAAAACTTCTAAGACTAATCATGGTTTTAAGTTTTCGTGATTTTTAGGCATCACAAATTAAACACTTTCAAACGGATTAAAAACGTTATTTTATGTTATTGTTATTCCTGCAATTTTTGAAGGCTTTGCAGTTTTTGTGGTTTCAGTAAGACTAGATTTAATTATTTACATAACGGGGTTCATAAGAATAACAACAAAACTGTCAACACTAACACTGTAGTCCTGCTGTTATTTTTTGTACAATGATTTTATTCCTAACCAAATCAATGGATACTGCTTAAAACATAAATCAGTCAGATCAATCTAAAACGATCGCAGGATATTATCGAACGCATGGCTTCGCTTCATGATCGTTTAGCTGCGTAAAGCAATTATTCTCTATGCTCGTAATTATGATTTCCTGTTCGTTGCACTCGCTTATTCTTAGTGCCTTTTGCGAGTTTTAATATCATACAGCCAAGTAACTCTGCCTAGCTAGACATACACTGACGTGTGCGCTGATTTGGTGCTTGGCGATCAGATATTGGGTTTATAATCTTTCAATGTTTGAGAGCGAAACAAGATTTTATAAACATTCTGGATACTAAATTGATACATTACTAGTATACTAGAGTAGAAAATTTGTTTATCTCTAACAAATCTCAGGGTTTTGACCACTAAAGAGTAATTCCCATATTTCGGGATTTGCTTAGTTCTAGGTTTTAAATAGGTAATAATAATTATTACATTTACATTTTCTATAAAAGTACAATTATCTGGTAGCTTATGCAATCATAGTTAGCACATATATAAAAAAATAGTCTTGATTTATATCGTGGTTCGTGAAATGACCTAGCGCTGCTATTAAGCTAGTTGCTTTGTCCCGTTGCCTGCCGTTGTATATTTACAGTGTCGGCTTTTCATTGTGTCTATAAATGCCATGGCACCATAAATTGTGAGCCATGAAGTGACTTTGTAAACCTACGTCACCCAATAACGTCGAGATATACATAGGTAGGATGTACGGTCATCAGAACAAGCTTTGTGACTAAAAATTATAAGTTCAGGTTCAAAAATTACGAACAACTTTAGAACCAAATTGTTAGCAGTCGAAACATCTTATTTAACTGTATATTATTATAACTTATTTTATATTTATCCTTAGTACACATCGATTTACTAAAGGTCGATGTTAGTACATTATTATTTGGTTGATTCAGACGACGACTGTACATTGTTAGGTTGGGTGGGGACATTGACCTATTTCGACCAACATTGGTTCACAAACATCTGTTTGGGTTAAATATGTTTTGTTAGAGATTCAAGGTTTTTAGATTTTTGGAATGAAATTTTAGGTGTTATTCAGTCACATACATTGTACTGTCCTAACACTAGATTTGCCTGTTTAGTGGGTATCAGGAACTACTAGAACACCCAACCCAGAACGAATAGTTACAGATCATGCAATTTTTTCTGCCAGAGAATCGAAGCTCTCGATTAAATCACACTCTAGTTATCGAGTGTTTATAACATATTGAGGAATTTTGATCGTGCTTAGTGGAGCTAAAATTGACTTTGCTTATCAATCGTGTGGAAATGTGAACAATTTTGAGGTGCATTGAATACACATAAATCTACGTTGAAATAAAGCAAAAACAGTTTTAGGTCTAACTTGTTTATAATAGTTTTTGGAAAAAAAAGTTTGTTTTTGAATTGTCACTACATCCGACCTTGTAAACAAATAAAGCGATGCTGTACGGTAAAATAAACCTAATTTATTAATTGTTTGGTGCCAATTTAGGTCAGACATGAGGTCGAGGAACGACGTGTGCTCATAAAATGACGTCATGTTCGCGGGCCTTTATTGGTACTCGAAGGCATACGTGTTTCATCATGTAACACAGCACAGCAAAAAGTTTTTACAGATCACTGTAAAAACCAATGCCACAAAGCATTGATACAAAATCACTATTAACCGACAATATTAATAAAAATATTAATAAGATTTCATAATATCCCGAATATTTTAACCTTGGCGGAACTTGAATCTGCGACTATCCGCTTGGTACGCAAGTGCTATACCAACTTAGCCACGAGATCGTTACTAGCCTCATCGATTTGAAATACTAAGCGGGAGCGAGGTCTGGGTTCGAATTCCGCCGAGGTTTTATATTTTTGGAATTATAAAATCTTGTTTTTCCGTTATAACTTTCAAAACCAAACAACTATACAAATATTAATTCTAACAAAAAAAACAACACCCTTAGGACTCTAATCCCCACGATGAACATCCTTAAATTTATACTCATTACGATATATTTGCGAGTATACGACGTAGGGGATAGTAAGAGGCACATTCCACCTGACAAGTTACAAGCACAACGACGACGCCTACTGGAACACTAATCGAGCCTAGAAAAAAAAACCATAATCAAAATCATGAGCCTGTAGTAGAAATCCACTGACATAAGACCTCGATGAATGACGAGTGCCACGACGAACGATCTTTGATCATAATTTTGGAATAATAACCCGTCCTGCGAACTGATTAAAACTTTGGATAGCCAAAGTTTGTTCGCCATTAGACTTCCTGAGAGTAAGATGAAAGTAACTGTCTATATGGACAATGAAGGGTATTTAGAAATATAAGTGCGATCTGATACTAATATAAGGTCCACGAACGTATTAATGTCAAAACAAATTTATTATGATGCGGGACCAATGGCGCATAATATACTGGGCATCGGACCCCAGAGCCAGACCTCCGTGATAGGGATCTAATGTTACCCGAACAACTAAGTATTTTGGTTCTGCAATTGAAATCGTATGTTATTTCGTATGTCGGTTAAAATCGATTAAATATAAATTAGGGAAGAGTTTATCTATTCGGGGCTAACGTATGTATGTGTTTTTTGTATTTCATAAATTATCCCAGATAGATTCTTCCCCTCGAATGTTTTTTTTTACTAAGAGAGGATGATCCCGGATTGGCCCACTATATAAATAACTAGCCTCTGCCCACGGCTTCGCCCGCGTGGTACCCGGATATAAAGTAGCCTTTGTGTTATTCTGATGTATAAGCTATATTACTGTAAAGTTTCATCAAAATCCGTTCAGTAGTTTTTGCGTGACTTAAACTTAACTTAATTAACTTTCGAGTTTATAATATTAGAAGGATCAAAAAAATATTTTTGAAAATTTGTTTCGCCGATTACTCCGTGATATTTAAATTGTTTTAGTTATTAGAAATAAATACGGTGTGGCTACATACACATATTATCTGAATCAAATACGTTGCTTTTAATGAATCTTAAAAAAAATTGTCGATTTATGAAAATCAAATTGAAGTCAGTTTTTTTGGCTCGAAAAACCATTATCTAATTTAGCCGTATTCTGTTCAATGAAAAAAAAAATTGCCCTGGAGTTATCACACAAGTTACAAAAAGACAAAAAGGAGCGATATTTTTTGAGAGCCAACTTTCTACCAAAAATAAGTTGACGATTTTATTTGTAAAGAGGTTCGGACTAAACGTTCATTCATTTTGTCAGCAGTCCCCACTTTTAACAATACGTAGCTTTCTGTTTTTGGGGTCAACCACTTCCGGTGTGAATCATGCATCGGTGAATCAAATGGACAAAAATATATTTACGGAGCCAATATTTCATCATCATCAACACGTAGAAGTGCTGGACTGCCTCCCCAAAGAGTGCCATGATGAAAGTCTACCGCCTTCCAGCTACTCTAAAATGTCACCATTTGAGGTCCTTTCTTTTCCAGCAGTTAATGTTCTGCGAGATATGGTCTGCCCATTACCTACTTGCTAATTCTAAGAGCTATGTCGGTATTTTTTAGTTCTACGGATTTCCTTGTATATAGGTAATATTGATTTATAATAATTATATTTGATGCGGATAAGTCCCAAAAGTGTTGTACCAGGATCGTTGCAGGCGGAATATCTGCAACCGTGTTAGTGGAATTACTTGATATCTTAGGAAAGAGCGTTTGTAATTGTGAGCGTATATTTGTGAATTTAGTTGCCAATGTAAAATGTATCAAATGTATCAAGCCAGTTATATAGATAGACTGAGTTAGTCAGCTTTCTAACCCGTCCTATTAGTTGTTCAACCTGTGAACTCTATCTTATAGGCCGCCTTCACATCTAAAGTGGGATAGATAAATTCAATTTGTGCTCTAATGAAATAGGATATTAGCAATGGTTGAAATATATCGTTAGTTTTTCATCTAAACTGAGCGTATCAACTCATTATCTATAAGTTCATTTTATTACAGAAAGAATAGGTAATGCAACCAGGTACAAACTTAGTTGAGGTATGTTTTATAAAACAAAATAATAATAATAATAATAATTTTATTGATCAAATAAATTACATAAGAGGTATACATTAACTTTACAATGACGGTACCTACGTCTAGGTAGTAGGTAGGCATTCGAGCTTATCGGAGATGTATACACAAGGCACTAATACCTAAACTACAAATGGATCAGTTGTATCAAATGTATATCTACTGATCCAACTACGGAAGAATCCCAATACGATGGCTGCATTATCGCGATGAATGGCAATCCTAAACCTATATACCTGAGTAAAATTCTTAAAATTAAAGTAGTGACCACAATGCCTAGTTATGATATCTGAATTGATAATTAAAAGGCATGTAAAATTCGTACATACCTACATAATTAATTATGTTTTGTAACTTTGTGCACTATGTAGTGACGTCATCATGACGCTTTTAATGTATTGGGATCATATCGGGTCGAAATCACAATGATATGAGCACTGAGCATGGCTCTCAATGGATCTCTCCTTGGACCGCGAACAATGCGCATTGTTACTGTACCATCAGCTCTGTTAATAGCATGGTGATAATAGAGTTGGGATGAATAATCCGGGTGAGCAACAGACAGAAGTCTGTATTCTGTTAATGGTTTTGTCAAATATATTATAGAAAGCTCATATAGGTAGGTATGTTATAGAGAATTTAGATTTTATGGATGTTCCAGAATAATATCAGGCAGCATTATGATCATTCGACTTAATAAATGGTCAAACATAGCCCTATATTGATTTAACCTAAACATGCCAACCATCATCTATTCGATTAAGTACTTACATCGATTCCTTACGGCCAAAGCACCAGAAGAATCGGCAACAAACTCGGCTTAGTTTTTTGGTTATTTGGCATAAGAAAACTATATTTAGCAGAATAACTCTGTGAAACTGACAAATGACACTCATTTTTTAGGACTCTTATTTCAATTAGATGCTAAAATTTACAATTCACACCACGACCTATCTCTATAAAATTATGAAACAATCGCGTCCGTAATCCCACATGCAAGGTTTGAGGTCGTGAACGGTGATGCCGTTGTATGTAAATGAGAAATTAGGTCGAAAAGTATCCTCTTTTCAAATTTTAGAAGTCTTGGACATTGGCCTTTCAAAATTATTATATCAACAAAGTAGCAATGGAACTTCCATTGCCATTTTGTTAGTACAATCAAAGGGCATAACGAAAAAATTTGTTTAAAAAAAAAAACAGTGCGATCTTTAACAACAATATAACTAGAGCTACGTTTACTTAAGATGTATGGAAGGAGTTTAGAGCTAGGTACGTTGCGTGCTACAAGACCTATGACCAGGCAATGCTTTGATATTCTCGCTCTAAGTAGAGACTTGTAATAGACGAGGCGAAACACTGCTTCGGCTGGTGTAATTTTTGCTCGACTAGACACAATGACATCATTGTGCATGGTTTCATTCAACCTAGTCCAAAATTCGGTGTGTAGGTTACCTACTCTATATAATGTTAATGAGTGAGGCGCCAAAGGCATCGCAGCTTATTTGGCTCCAGCACGCAAACTGTAAATCCTTAACCCATGATCTGAATTGATGATTCAAAATATACGATTCCCTCATACAATACTTGACTGATTTATCAGTGACTGTTTAATGTGGACACACATGCCTGCTTTATAGCTTGTGCTCATTTGCAAATTATGTATTATTCATTGATGATCAAAATCACATAAACTATCTACCTAGGTATTACGCATTGGTAATAAACGACGATAATATTCTGTTTATTCCGTACGTACTTTGGTCTAACTAAATGCAATAAGGTTTATTTAGGTGTAATATTTGAAAAAAATGAATTTATAGTGACTAAAAAAAACAAGAAATCGAGGTATCCTGGTTTCTCCTCAATATTAGAACGATGTCATAGTTTTACAAGTTATTTTCTTGATGAAATGCTACATTTTCCAAAAAAGTTAGGGTTAGGTAGGTAACACAAGAAAGCTTATCACGCTTGTTTTTTAAAGAGGTGTATGAAATCAAGATCTTGAATTATTCCTGAAATCATGACTAGAACTAATTTATGAAACATTATGGTTATAAATTAAAAAAAAAAACCGCCCAACAGGTGCTGATTTTCATCGCATTTTCCCCTTAAACTTACCTAAGCCACGAAATCGTTGTTAGCCTGCTCTAAATTCTTGGGATGTTTCGGCTCGAAGCGCCGAGGCTTCACATGCAGTGGAATTTTGCAGTTATCCAAGCTAGTTTACTAGTTAGTAGTAGACTAGTTTTTTGGCTATGACCGAGAATCGCAAAATTAATAATTAATTAAAAATAACACAAAAAATATTTATTTTAGCAATCAGAATCTAAAAAGTCTTTGTTAATTAGTAATTATATCAATTGAAGTCTGTAGTTGAAAAATCGAATCTACAATTTATTATGTTAAATTATACAGTAATTATAATTTAGCAGTTGCATGTTACAACATGCAACTGCTAAATTATAATTGCTTACAAGCAAAGAACAATTTCTCCGCATTGTATCCTGATAAATTGTGCCGCCTTTCATGGTAGGTACCTACCTACAACTGTCCAGCTTTAGTAAATAGCTGCTCACTTGCGACGTTGCTGGTTAGTGGTGCTGATAAATACTTGTTGGCTGCTAGTACACTTTGTACGTAGATGAATACCAATATTCATAAATATAGGCAGCCTAGGTCGTGTTCACTACCTAAAATTACATTTAATACGAGAAGTGGCGTACCAAGTGGGAGGTCGCGGTCCCGACGAGATTGAATTTTTGGGATATTATAAATTCTTGTGCCTCATTTTTGTTTAACTTAAAGCCAAATTAACTAAAGTGGTAAGTTTGATTCTGTATTCGCCGAATCACTTCCTGTATGAACGTGCTTCTCGCTAGCTATAAGTTATTAGTGTCTTCCCACTTCGCCCTTGAACTGACGATTAAATCAAGCAATCGTCGTCGAGTAACGTCATAGACTGAAATAAATCAATCGTACTAAGTATCACTTATTCTGAGGTACAGCCGCTGACATAACCTAAACCTAACCTTTTAAAATACATTAAAAAATACACCTTTTCATTTAAAAAATGCCGATGTAAAACACAGGTTTTACAAGAACCGATTAAAGTCTAACATTTTATTTAATCTGTTGAGTTGTGAAGTAACTTTTGATTGTGAATGTACAATCGCTGACACAGAAATACGATGTTTTATTAATATTGAACTCTAATTCAGCATTTAATTAAATAACGTTACTAGATACTGCAGCTGTGATGTGATGGTCAGAAGACGAACTGAATTTAATGCTGTTTAATGTCTTTGTACCTTAGTAGTACCTATCTAGGTACTTAGTTACCTCCCAACAATGGTTGTAACCTACAAACAAAACCACAAAACATGAAAACATATTGTTGTGGTATTGCTTAGTATTGTTACCCACATACCTAGATCAGTTTCTACGTATAATTATTCCAAGCAATGATGAAGCTTTGCAATTATTTGAGAAACTGTTTTATAAATATATCTCAGAATGAAATTCAAGAAAGCCAAACAAGAAACCAGACCAACGTGGCTGTGCGCATGAGTCCCGCGTTTCCCGTTATTCGGAGCTCCTAACTAAAGCTTTGCCCACACAAAGAGGTCGTAATTACATAATAATTAGGAAGTGAAGGAAACTAAGAATACGGTCTTAGCGACACTAACAATTCCAAGCATCGTATTTTATCTTCCGGAACAGCTTATCCGATTGAAATGCGTTTTTTTTTGTAATCGATTTGTTCGTCTTAAAGGATGATTATTAGATTGGTTTTATCGCCACAAGTCAATAGAGGGCTCTACAATAGAAGATTGAACAAACGTCAGGGGCCAAGTGTGTTATTGTGCGTAACACCAGAACGTCAAAAAAAATGAACAATGCGCAATCTCATTTTGTTCGTAATCTCGTTTACTGGCTAGTCCTAGTACGGGATTCATCGAAATTATTAGTAGGTAGTTTATAGTTTTTTAGAAATAAATTATTTATATTTGTAAAAAAAATGATTTCTTCTAGAAAACCATAAGGAGAGAATTTCAGAAAAAATGAGACGGTAGTGTTATCGAGAAGGCACCTATATATTTACGTATTTTATAAGCTTTGGAGGCATATGTGCCCGGCAGTGGAGTTTTCTGTCTGATGATGATAGCTTTACGTGTTATCTATTATTGATCTGTAGAGATGGAGCCATATATAAATGTTATTATGTGTTCATTCTTTATTGTTTTGTTTCACTTTTTTACACTAGGGTCGTGTATAATTATCTCTCTCTAGATCACCTCTTCGTAAAAATAACACCTTGATTTGCTGGAAGAAAATTATTTTAGGGTTAAACTCGCCTACGTACATGTCATTTTGCCTTTTGTAAGTGATTATTTGTGTATACAATAAAGAATAAAGAGGTTAGAGATGGGTTTTTGATTTTATATTATAAAAATCAAGACTTTGGTCAACGGAGATAGAAGGGCAAAAAGCGTTTTTTTTTGCAAAATCGGTTAAGTTGTGTTGTTTCCAAAACACAATTTTGAAAATCTTGATACGAAATAAAACAAAATACCTGTGAATAAAACTCTACTAATAAATCTACAGATATACTTGAACCAGGAATGTTTCAAGTGGTTTGAAATTATTAAATATAGATTTAATGTGCATAACTGTTAGTTTTAACTCAATAGATTGCATTTCGCAGCTTTTATATAATAATAACTCTACAATTGTGATACTTTGTGCGGTTTATAACTAAAAAGGGCTGGCTATTTGTCATAAAATCTATTGAAATTCTATTTTACACCTTGATTGGTGCAATAAACGTTGATGACATTAATTATGGCGACGGTTAAGACCAAAATTTTACTTTTTCAAGGAGAAGAATCTTGGTTATACGAGTGCCAGCCTCCGTCGCTTACCTAATGTTTACTTTATTACTGCCACCAACGCTCTACCGACTTAAACACCTACGTAATACCCGGCTAGGTAAAAATAACACCTTGGTTGAATTGGAAACAGAACCACACAACGACCTTTCAATTTATCCGACAAATCAGTCTCGCTTCAAGTGGGTTCAAATCAATGTGTTTCAATACAACTATCTCATTTGCACTTGTGGTAGAGTTGAGACGGAAAAGCTTTTAGATATTTCAAAGCAAGAAACGAACCAATAACATTGCCTTTTGTTTCAGCGAGAGGAAGGAAGTTTCCAGATGTATAATGTTGTATAATAGTTAGTGATGTTATTGATCAAGAAAGTTCCTTTTACAACTAGATATTGCAACTGATGGGAATACATCCTAATGATATCAACTGAATACCAGATACCTAATCGGGTAGACAATCTTCTAAGTTTTTCATTTTGAAAAGTATATATGACTAGCTTCTGCCCACGGCTTCGCCCGCGTGGTACCTATGCTATGTTACTGTAAAGTTTCATCAAAATACGTTCAGTAATTTTTGCGTGAAAGAGTAACAAATATCCATCCTCACAAAGTTTCGCGTTCATAAATGTAGTAGGATTAGTAGGATATGATAGCTCGATATAATATAGACCACATCGAGCAAAACACCTAAGAATTTTGCTAATGTATTTATTTCATTATGGTTTAAAAGAAAGCTAATTATAGCATTCTTTTACCTTTCTTAAGTTGAGCTTTAAGTTGGTGCAACAAGCTGCTTGCAAACAACAATCTAGATAGGTCTATGTAAGAGTACTTATACGTGTGAATAGGTATCTTCTAGACCTTCATGCTCCATCGTTGGTAAAAAAATAAATATTTTTTGACAGATTTAGGTGTTATTATGACTAAAGTACCTACTATAGTAAAACTTATCATCTGAAAGTGTATCGTAGGGTTTCGGAGATCTTACAAAAAATTGATAGGAAAAAAGGTTTTTTCCAATAGAGAACATATCAGTTATCAAATCTTGTTTTCGTTTTAGGGAGTCTAAAAACTTTGAGTAAGTTTTATGTCTACATATCAAACTCTTAGCTCATAGGTATCGAGATCTAGCCCTTTAATTACACTAGTGAAATGGCTATGGAACTCATTTTGCCTATCAACAATGTCCAACTAAAAAAACTCATAGCTTGGGTCGAGAAGTTTCTTTTTTAAGTTTTAGAAGTTTACAAAGCTAGTTTAAGCAAATCGTTTCATTGCCATTTAGTAAGTGTTATTAAAGTGAAACATCTCCGAGTCATCAATAGTATCTTGTCAAATCTTCTGAGAACAGTCGCGAATGAGTTTTGCGCTTTATTTCTTCAATCAGCACTACCATGGTACGCAGGTATATTTATATTGTCAACAACAGATTCCTTGAAACATCTCATTGAGAGTCAATGGAGTGTCAAATTACGTTAACAATGAGATAGTCCGAGAATTTACGGCCCGGGAAGCTTACCTTCTAGTTATTTTATGTTATTTTTTATCCTCATTCAGCCCGTGTATGACCCGGCCTGGTATTCGATATTAATGTTTTTAAATGTTTTAAAAATATTAATATCGTACATTATATTAATATACTTTATATCCCATGGTCTTGTGCGAAATGGTAACAGACAAGCAATATCAGAGAAGTTGTTGTAGGTATGTAACAAAAACCCTGACTGATCCAAAAGGTTAACACACACATTGCGGATAAAAATTGAATAATTTCCCTGAATTATTTTTTGAATTTGTTTGTAATTAATCGATAAAGAAATATCTCAGTCCCTTGAGTAATACGGAAGCGTTTTGAATGTTCAATGAGGTCCTCTATTTTCAATATCTTTAGTTTGGTCCATAATCCTGGATCGCACTGTGGATAACCTAGGTACCACTGTTTTTAAATCGACTTTACATAATAATCTGTCTAATTGCCCTTGGTATATCCAAGTGTAAATTCCCTTAGTAAGTGGTTCGTGATTTAAATAGGTACCTACCAAATTAAATGAATAATTAAAATCAAGAAAAAACCTAATTAAGGCATTGCATTTACTTCAATGAATTACAACGATTCTGTAGTCTGCACCGAACGAATAACAAAAAATTTGAATGAATTCGGTCTAAATCTTATCGTTTTCATGGAAAAACCGGATCAAACCTTGTTGTTTCAGCGTGTCGTTGTTTGAACTTCAAATGCCTTTGCGATAAGGCACCACTTGGCACCGATTTGAGTCATATATTTGGTCTTTATTAAAATATATAGTTTTAGTTTATGTTGATGGTAGAAGAAAAGATTAAACAAGAGAACCGTACTATTTATTATGAATTTAAATAATAAGATAGTTGCACTTTTTCAAGGTTGTTTTTATGCGGATTTGACTTGTTTAAATATTTATTAATTGCCATAAAAAAGGTCACAGCATAAAATTTCTGTAAAAATTGTAAGTGTGGCGGACAGATGGACTTCGTAGACTGCAAATAAGCAATAGGCTCCCATCGGCACTCCAATGAGTGCAACAGTATTTGGATGTCATCAACAGTATTTGGTACCCAATGGTACCAAATACTGTTGATGACATCCTCACATGATACAAGGCAATCTCTTTCAGGAAAAATTGAAAACTGACTTTAAATACCGAGAAGTTGTTAAAAAGTGCAATATGAAATTTCATTCCCTAGTTTATCACCTTTATTTTATATGGGACCACCGTTGAAGTATACCCTTACCCATTAAAAAATAATTATAAAAACGGATCAATGAAAAAATGAAAAAAAAACAGATGAATTGAGAATCTCCTTTTTTTTAGAAGTCAGTTGAAAATATTCTGACTAATATTTCGAGCAATATTTATATGTTGGTCTAACCTAAATATCTTGATGCATGAATGGTTCTAATCACGTTGATTGATGGTTGATCAGCAAACATGGTTCGTTGTTGACACCCCGAACTTTCAATCAGAATAGCAATAAGTATCTTCCAGCGTTATTAGGGAAATGCTGAGAATGAGGGCGGCATAGAAACCTGATACTTACAATAATTACGAATTACCTGAGAATTTTACGTCATTAATTAACTATTGGAAAACATGCCGGCACGCAATCACACTTTGCAGCAGAGGTTTCAGTTCTTATTTCTCGAAATAGAAAACTGATAAAATAGTTGAGTAAACGAGTTACGACATTTTCTTTTACAACTCGTTCGGTTTATCACCAACTGTAAGTGGTACACCCGTACCCATCGAAATAACTACCTTGGAATACAAAGAAAACTATGTACTTAGAAGCGAGCTGCGTGCACAAAGGACCAACTACAACAAAATGGCATACATCCTTTGAAATTTCAGTATTTTCTGTTCAAGTTTAAAGCCAGCTGGTTTTGTTGGCAGAATGTTAGGAATGTACCGTGCTGTTCCGAGAACACGGCCGGTTCTTCATTCCTCCCCTCAGGCAGTACAATTTGCTCCATTAGGTTTTTACAAAGCCTTAACACGATACCGCTTTCTGATTTCTTTGATAGATTGGTAGGTAGGTTTAGATATCCTTTTTAGTGTGAAGAATTATTATTATTTTTTTATAAAGGGTATACGGGCTGCCCACCTAACGGTAAGTGGCATCGGTGGGTGTCTATAACCATTCACAAAACCGGGCACAGCATGATTAAAAAACTACAACGTAGTATTTTTAATGACAAATAATTATAATTTATTTAGTGTATGTTTAATATAACGCATTATATTTGCATGCTGTCTTCACTTATAATTATAATGGCGCTCGGTTTTTGTTTTGCAACGTAATTTAAATTTGTTTACATTATGTTGGTGATCGTTGTAATAAATAAATAATATACAACACTGGAGCACTATACAGTATTTAACATAAAATGAGTTATGAAGAATGACACTTACTTCAAATAAAATGCCTCAAAAATAAGTATTAAAATATTCTAAAGAAATCGCAAGGTTGTTTGAAACAAACAACCTTCAAGATCGACCCAATTCACTGTAAGTCTGTTTTACATGTGCATCTTCAAAGTTAGGAAGTAGATGTTACTCGTAGTACCTACCTACTAATAGTAGTGAATGCATAAAACCAGTCGTGTGATTGTCATGAGATACTAGTATCTAAGTATTTGTAATCAGACGATTTAGTCAAGAAATAATCACGATTTTCATCACTTTCATTGTATTCGTAAGCAATTCATTTATTATATCTTTGACAGTGATATAAAGCGCATGCTCTTAAGTCGATGGATGAGTTTATTACGAGCACTGCCATCTAAATTGATAATGATTACTTAAACCTTATAAAAAATATGATCTTGAGGTTTTGTGTTTAACAATAATTGAGCCAATGAGCATTGAAATTGACCAAGATTTTTTTTTATCATAAAAAAACAAATGTAATAGGAAAAGTATTCCCTTTATCGGGGAAAAGGTTTCTAGCTAAAGTTACACATAAAAAAATTATAGGTACTCATAGAGATTCAAGCAAAACAAAAGGTCTCTTAGTAATAAATGGTATTGCTAGGAACAATAGTTTCGATTTAGGCCACGTTTTGTAGGTGCTTATTCTCATTCCGAAAATGTTTTGTCATTGAGTTGAGTTCGCTCGATAACGACTGCATCAGTGGGTGAAAACCGTAATACATATTTTTTTTAACTTACTAATAGATCTCTATCATCTCGTACCTAGACGTCAAAAGATGAGAGAGATTTATAAAAAAATCTGATGATACATTTATTGCACTGAATAATAACTAAAGATTACGACTTATTGCTAAAAATAAATTAGTAATCGTTATTATAAGTAGTGTTCAATAATTAAATATTTGGTATTTTTATTCACTAAAATGAAATATAATATTTTAGCACTAAATTGCGCTCACTGGATATCTATCTACTTACATAAGCTTTCATTTTCCGTTAAACTTGATACGAAAATCGTTTTGCATAATATACCTGCAGATGAAGCTTTATAAAATTTGTCCAAAATACAGTTATAACGGTTTCACACATAAAATGTCTCAATACCACTCGCTAAAGCTATCCAACCAGGGTTGTCTTGACCTAGATAGTTTATTCACTAGAATAGTGAATGAAACCTTAAAGAATTATTTTAAAAAAATACCATAAAAATGATCAATCTTTTGGACTCTGAAACGATTATTTCTGTCTAACTGAATTTTCTAAGTTACTCAGTAAAAGATGAATTCGAAATTGTTAAAATGATTTAACCACGTTATCGCTTTGATAATGATCAACAACGTGGAAGATCAATCGCTATTGATGAATACTCATTTATTTTTAGCATAGCAACCCTGACATCTCATTTCAAAGGATCACATGACTGAGTTTTTGCAAGTCGCGTAGCGTCGTATTTAACCTTGTTTTTACTTGGTTTACCGGCCGGCGGCTGTTCATGCCAATGCTTCGATAGATTTTTCAGAAATTACTCTACGGCCTGATGCTTCTTGCATTTCTTTATGATGGCAATTAGGTCGAAATAATACAACGCTCATTTTAGCATTTTCTATAGTTCTTAATTTTTTTGTTGATATTTTATCTGATTTACAATAACAACAAAGTTCAGTTAAGGTTTGATGATCTGGTCGACAAAAGTAACTTTAGTTTTAACGACAGCTGCTCTTATTCTGCTACATATTCTTTGCTATATCCATAGTTTCTTTTCGCGTAATAAGTGCAAGGGCTCACGTACTGAAAGCTCTATAAGAATTTTACAGCAAAAAGTCTTTAGATGCTGTGACTAGCATCGACCTTTTTCTTTATCAGAAATCCTTGAGCGGCAGTAGTGGCTCCAATTGCAGGAAGCAGTAAAATGGTTGAGATTTTATGGTAGAGCGAGATGGGTATAAGTTTACATCGTACTGCCCATGAATGGGAGAATCTGGATGAATTCAGTTCGAAGAAGATCAACAATAGATCAACGTACAGTGCACTTTGAAGACCATTCTTCGCATAACAAGAACAATAAAAATTGTAGTTAGGTAGTTTATTAAATATTAAAATAAATACAAATCTTACCTCTATTATAAACGCAAAAGTTTGTGAGGATGGATGTTTGTTACTCTTTCACTCAAAAACTAGTGAACGGATTTTGATGAAACTGTACAGTAATATAGCTTATACTCGTACATCAAAATAAAACATAGACTACTTTTTATAAGGCAAATATAATACATACAAACTGTTCAAAATGTATCTATAAATATTTTATGGTGAGTGCTTTTGTCAATAATGTAAATTTTGGAAAGCGGTAAGGCTATCTGGCCTATCAATAAAACCGTTACTTAATGTTTACATCTAATAAAAAAAATCACTGTAAAAAATATGCCAAAAAAGCAGTGATGGCAACAAATAAATTTGCAAGAAAGAGGAACTAGCATCGAATAAATAGACACAAAAACTAATCATTGTTGAGGTTAAAAGAATTCAACAAATTTCCTAACTTCATTTGTAAATTGCTTGTAGCGGAAATTGGCGACATTCAGGTTCAATTAAAATTTGCAAATTAGGAGATTTCACGCGAAAATGGTTACGTTCGAACATTAACCACCGAAAACAGGTTTGTGAAAACTTACAAAATGTATCTAATCAGGATAGACTGATATAGGAGAGTCCATGATATATCATGGAGTTTTGATAATGAGTGAAGAGCGTGGATAGACAGGAAGAAGCAATCTTTAACATCTGTCGTCAGAGGCCAACATACATATTATGTAGCTTTATAAACAGTTGCTTTATTACGTCGGGTGCAGCACATTTCAGCGTCGGTGCTGTGGTACCACAGTACTCGTAATTTCTGACACAGGGAATCTGATGGGGTCAGGACTATTTATGTGATTGTTGGTTGTTTATTTATTTAATAAAAAAAAAAAAAAGTACTGGACACATCATCATCTGTGCATAGAAAAAATATTTAAATGCGGTTATATTAACCTTGCACCTTTATCATTGTTAACTTAGATTTTAAGTACTCCTTTAACAGCGTTTATCATTTTGGTTTTATTTTTCTAGAGTACGTACTCTAATTAGATTACTCAGGTAAGTAGAGATTATTTAATGTAGGAACCCGACTCAGCTAACTTTTTCTATAATTTATCGTCGCATAGCTAGGAAGGCCGAGATTGATTTTAGGAAGTACCTATTACTCTACCATTTGACATCATTAGGAACTAAATTAACAAATTTCAGATATCTGCGACACTCCCGCACAGCCTTGCTGTCAGCTTTAAGCTGTCCATTGCTTGTCAGTCAGTACGTCATTCACGTTAGATTAGGTAGATTGGATTAAAGTGAAGAGGGCTGCTATTTCTTACATTATCGAAGTACCTACTTGTAAGCACGAACTTAACTGTTTAATCTAGTGAAAGCTTTGTATTGGCATTTTCAACATATGAATGACGCAATTTAACATCGTGAACACTGTTTGATTAGTTAGGTATCTACCTACGTTGTTGGGTTTGGTTTTTCGAGGTATTTGATTAGATTATAGGTAGGTAACTAATACTTTTTACTAACAAGTACCTACAATAACGGTAGAGGTAAGTATATATTTATTCACTACATTTAGCGCAATTCAACGAGTCCTCGTTATCAGCTGTATTTTGTTTGTAATTGACACCCAATTAGGACTAATTGACGTAAAATTCCTTAAAGCCGAGCCGTGTTCTTTCGATGCACTATCAACGGGTCCATGACTTCATTATTTACATTACTAATACAGCACATAGGTAGACACATACATAAAGGAAGGTGCGAAAGTTTGTTTTTAAGATAAGAGATATAATCCATAGGATTACCCAATTCATGCGTCACAAGAATTGAAGACTCCACCAGTTTCACAACACAAAGAACGCGTAGCCTTATTGTTTTCTGGCGACGGCTAACACAAACAAATCACCATGCGACACAACAAAGAGCACAGAGCCACAGTAACACTGGGAACTAGCACGTGATTAACTGAAATTGTCACATTAATGTATCGCATCAATAATGGTTGCGTGTGCGCAGGCGAAGGCAGCGCCGCGTCTCGCGCCTCGCCATCGAGCCTCGCAAGTACGCACCGTCCTCGGACAAATTCTTTGTATAATAACCGAGAGAGCTCTCACCATTTCCACCACAATCACTTCACACACTGATTCCACAAAATAAATAAAAACTTCCTTACCTTGCACTGCGCAGTAACGATGTTCTGACACGATCGATGAAGAGAAACGAGCGAATTCAGGCACAGTCACGATCGTGCGGATACGTCGAGAGTAATGGCTGCCGGTTCGTACTTCGTTCGTTGGTCGCCTCTCGCAGACTACCAGACAAGGCTTGTTTGCACGATGACGTGAGCCTTAACCTCCTCTCTCCTTTTCGGAATCCCACGATTAACTGTTCGGAAGAACGAGACGACATTAGGTCATCGGCACCGCAGTTTGTACCTGTGTTGGTGCAGTAAGCCAGCCAGCAACCTACATCACAGGGTATGTTGAATAAATTGAGCAACGTCAAGCTTAAGAAATACAAGTTTTGAAAATTCATAGAAAAACACTGAAAAGTTTCCTTTTCGTAGTTTATGGTAAATCGACGTCGATCACAGCGGCAACTGTGCCAATAAATTATGATTTTCGTGACCATCTGAGGTCTGTAGACTTAAACGGGGTGTGTCATGCATATACCAACCTATTCTGATAGCCTAGGTACCTACGCAACGTAGCTTGACAAACTTGTTTTAAGTACCTGCAAGTAAAACAAGTTTGTTCAGCATAATATCTGTGGTTCAGCGATAGGAAAACTAAATTACCTAGGTACCTACCTAGCTTTAATGGCGAAGGAGATGATAACACTCTTTGTCTAGCTGTGATCCCATCAAGGCTCAAAATGCTGATATGAAAATATGGAAAAGTTAATGAGGATGAAAATTTGAAGAAACCACCAAAAAAGCAAATAAAACTCAACAACAAAAAAATTACCTTAATAGGTTACAATGTTACTTCTTATTACTAACCAATTTATTAAATAAAACCATGCTGGGTAAAACAAAAAATATGACTGCTGCCATCTAGGGGTATATCGAAACAACAGATAGGTTACAGTTGAACCAATGGCTAACTGCGCAAAAAACTACCTCATCTGTCATCTCCATTCATTGCTGCATGAATTAGTGTGGCAGTTATTCGTAAGATGGCGTTCAAAGCGATTTATTTACCTGCCATAACTACTTTGAAAAATTGAGAATGTAATATTTAACATATGTAGATGCAAATTTATACGACGAACACCAATACCTACTAAGTCTGCCATTATTTAACACAATCATGATTATAATGTCACACAAGATACAATAAAAAATACTATTAGCGTTATAATTTAGTAAAAACAAATTATGAAATTGTTGCTCACTCACTGACTGACTGGCGCATATTCAATGTATAGTCCTGGAGACGTACAATTTAGATGGATTATTTTCCTTTAGATGCGCCCTAAAAACGGATTTGTAACCATAACTGACATGGGTAATACGGCACTAAACTCTACCAAGGCCAATAATTAAACAGGTTATATACTAATTAATACGGTATTAATGGAATCCGCAATCTGTGGTGAATCGATCCGAGCTTAGGTATTATTATTCTAACAACTTTCGAAACCAGAAGTCGATTCACTTACGGCATTGAATGAAACTGGCAACTCCATACATCACGTGAATTGAGTCTTGCTTTTACTTCGAGCTAAGAAAGTGACTAGATATTTTATAAATGGAGGTGTTCAATGCACGGCCGAGTCCATACATCACGACACAGGCTGCTGGTGAATTATTGGAATTGTGCACTTTTACTTAGAACTCCGACATTGTAGAGCAGGCACTTTACAGGTTCCTAGAGATCCTGGGGTGTGTTTTCACTTTTGCGGCTGGATGAAGGAATTCCCCTCGATAATTCAAATTCAGATAAAAGGAGTCCTTTGGTAAAAGTCCCGGTTCTGCATGAGTTTTAGTTTTCTAATTAATATTTTATTTTTTAACTGATACTTTATTTTGTATGCTATGTTCCTAAATAATGTAAAATAACAACAAAGTGTGCTGAGGTTTTGGAAAAAATAAACTAATTTTCCTAACAAAATAAGAAAATCCACGTAAGAATTCTTACATCGTAGAAGTCCTTATTTCGTCTTATTCTTATTCCATCTTTCAACAAAACCAAAAACGTTTACTACGTTTAACGTTTGCATTATTTTTAGATCTATTCTCATTGCCTCGGGAAATTTACTCACAGAAGGTAGTAATTTATTCTTCGTTTCTCCTACTACTTATCCAAACTTTCTAAATAAATAGTCGAATATCTCATACGATAAAAAGACTTTGTCACACTTCTTATTAAATCTATCAATAATCATTTGCCACATCCAAATTTTATAGCTCTACGACCTAGACTTCAAAGCTTGCCGTGTGCTTTCACCGCTGGATGAGAGTGCTTATTATTTCGCTCCGCAGTAACCTATCACAATATTGTAGCTAATGATTAGGTAAGTTAAACCACCCTCCCTGGAAGAGCTTTGTTAGAAAACAATTTTCACGAGAAACGGGATAGGTACCATGTTTTGAGTTTCCCAATATTTCGGCACAGTTTCATGTACCATAACCACGGGAGGTACTGGATAATTTGCGGGTTTATAAGATAATGTCAAAAGTTATATTTGTCAGATAGATTTAATTAAATGAGCAAATAGTAAAGATTTTTTTATTATATTATATATTAAGATTTATTTTTGTGTAGCTTTTACATCTATTTGATAAATAGATAAGTTACCTATGAGCCTATCTACACGTCTATCTAGCTCATTAGGTGCTTTGATCATGAAATTATTAAAATTAGTAATTCGTCAAAAAACAGTGGTACCTAATAAGCCGTTTTTGCAATATTCAAACGATCTCAAGACTTTTTAGTTTCAATTCAGTAAGTCTCTAAGTAGTTTCATAAATTTATTCAAGATCCTCATCTTGTATTAATTTATTAGACTCTTATAACGGTACTTAAAATTGCGCATAAACTTCAGAGCAATGTGATAACTGCGCAAATATTATCTGCAGTGCCTAGTTCAACCCTATAATACTGATTAATAAACGCTCGCACAACGAGGCTAATCGTCATTAACGGACTGATAACGACCTATAATAATAGATCAAAATAATGTCTTGAACTTTTTGCTGATGTTCTGCCAGTTAAAAATTCACTTTCGAAAATTAACTGAAGTTTGAACCCGTTTTAATAACATGGCCCGACACGCCTTCACTATAGTGTATAGACCTTAGTCTTAGTGAAAGATAGATTCCGATGTCTTTATACAAAAGTAAAAACTAAACTGAGGTACCAGATTGTTTTTCCACATACTCGTAAAAAAACCTTAAAATGAACTTGTTTTAGCGAAGTATTCAACGAAGAGTTTACTATCAGTATTATGGCCAATGCTTTACGTGGAGTAGCAAAATGGAATGGAATACTTCGCTAAAACAAGTTCATTTTAAGTTTTTTTTTAAGATAATAGACCTGAGATAATAGTTTTTTTTAGATGATAATTAGTTCATAATCGTAAACCCTATCAATCGAGTACCAGGACGGGTCATACATGGGGTGAAAGAAGACCAAAAATCACGCTAAAAACACGTAATACTGCCAGCACTCGGCTCGGCATTAGAATGAATGAATGAATGAAAATACGTGTACACCACAAGATAACAAAATAAACAAAAACATATTACTAAAAGTACAATGGGCGGTTAGATATGCTTGGTTTGTTTGGTCTTCACCAAGTATAGCTGTTAAGTTGCGTTACGGATTATGTTGTTTTTTATTTTATTGATTTTTAAATTTAGTACTTTGGTTAAGGTAATTATTAGAAAAAATATGACTAATCTACTAAAGTTGACCGTATCATTTGTTCCACGTTTTTGTAATATTAGTTGGTCACGCTTAGCGAACTGTGTCTAGCCACAGATCAAACAAGTTAGGTACAGTCTAGCTCGACTGGCTCTAGGTTTACTCACCTTCTAGGTTTTTTTAGCCTTGAATGCTTAATCAATTTGCTAGTCGTAACAAATTTGCACAACTTCTTTTACTGGTGTATGGCCCACATGATAGAAAGTGAATACCGTCGTCTATATCTATATCTGCAACACCTGGGGCATTACTAATGGTTTATTAAGAAAGTGTTTTGTATAAAACACAGCGTTATTTTCTTGAAAGAACTCGTACAGGGTATATACAGTATACATTATACGAGTTCTTTGAAGAAAAACGTAGGGTATATTATGATGTTGGTAAACTTACCTAGGTACCTACTTTTAGTTTTGCACTAAAAACCTTATTAACTACTAGCTACTGGCCACAGGTTTGCCCGCATGTTACCCGGAAAAAAAGACGATGAAAAGAAGCGTTCGTAAGAAACATTGACTCGACCGTTTTTTCGTCAACTGACGTTGTAAAATTGGTCTCCACATAAACCCTTTAAAACGGGATACAGTATATGTACCCCCTGAAAGTCCATTCTAAATATTGGTGACAGATTTTTTTAAAAATCTCAGATTTCTATTAAGATTGAGTAGTTTCTTAGATTACCCCCGACATAAAAACTTGCAAACTTGACCTGTTTATATTATTATCTAGTATAGATTGTATGCCCGAAATGGGCAGCTATTTGTCATATTTCAAAAAACCTACCATCTTATGTAAAAACAGTTTAATAATGACTATTCTGATTCTGAAGGACTATTTTGATATTATTTTTACCACCTATGAAATTCTTGGCAATATTGTTTAAACCGAGAATCGTCGGGAGAAAGGTTTTCAATGGCGGTCAGGAACCAAGTGTAGGAAGGCACTCGATGAGAGCACTCGATGGACCGATTGCGGGAAGTCACTGGATGGAGGTAGTTCAAGGTCGTTCGTCATCCCATTCTTTAGAGGTCTACGTCCAGCTGTGGACTTTTACAAGCTGTTAATGATAATGATGTTGATGGTGGACTGTCTTTCATTATTTTTTTCTTTATTTCAAATTCAGACTAAAGTTACAAAGTAGCGACAGTTTTTTTTTTACTTTCTGGTATTGTTTTTATTTATGATTCATTTCATTATCATGAACAGCCGGTGTAGGCAGCTACATACTTAACTGTATGCTAATCAGTACGTAGAAGTACAGCTGCGAAGAATAGTTTTACATCACAATGTTCTTTACGTAACTGCCAATAAAAATATACTTAAGTAGTTTTTATTATTATTATTACACACATGAAAACTTAATTTTTGATATGTTAAAATATTTTAAAAAATTATGTAACGAATTATTTCCATGAAAGGCGATTCAAATTAAAAGGAAAATATTTCAAAAAAAAAATCTCAATATGAAATATCTCATACTTAGGTATTTTGTGAGGCATTACTAGAGACGAAGCCAACAGCAAGAGGCCCTTTGTATAATAAAATAAAATATTAGAAAAAGTGCTTTATAGAAAGTTTAGGCGAGACAGCTGGCATACTATTGAAGGTACCTATTAAATATGGTTGAAAAGATGGGGTTATTGCAAGTAAACGTTAGTGAAATGAATGCTGAGCTATGGAATGAAATGCGGCACCTGTCAATTCTAAACAATATTCAGCTTGGTTTAGGCAGGTGATGACTTGCCGCCCGACTAAACGGGCCCCTGGAACTGCCTTCTATGATAGGCTGCGTAGAGAAAGAGTTTGTGTGAACAGCTAAAGGATGTCGAGAGGTGTGTTGTAGACTAGACGCTACTCCCGTGCTTTATATATGTAGCACTTCCATCCTTGCAGCATAAGTTCCGCTCTTGCGCCTCCACCCCAACCGGCCAGCTAAGGCAACTTGAGGGTTGAGTTTCTATCGACCTCAGGGAGCAATGGGGCTCAAGCAAATAAATGTATAATAGGTATCATCTAACACCTGGCAACTTGTTGCGTGGAGTGCAAACTACTTGCAAACGCGGGCGTGTGTCAGATGTAATGTTTGAACGTGCCTCTTACTGTCACCTGCTTGGTCTCCTTAAAGATCTACGCACTGAGGTTGAACCTCAGGATATCCACCATGGGTAATACAGACGTGAGTGTGCTTATTTTGTTGTATTTAACTTTCACAACATTTTATTTCTTGAGTGTTTGTTTTGTTGTAAGTATGTAATTTTCACAACATTTTTCTTCCTGAGTGTTTATTTGTTGTAAGTATGCAATTTTCACAACATTTTTCTTCCTGGGTGTATGTTTCGTTGTAAGTATGTAATTTTCATAACATTTTTCTTTCTGAGCTTCCATGAATTAGGCACGCGCGCATCCTGCCGGCCAATGCAGTGTTTGGTAAATAACACATAAACTCTGCGACCTGAGTGCAATCCACGTGTTGGACACTGCACATTGAACTTTGCTATAATAGATTCAAGGATGTTAAGTATCTTTATTTTTTATATTTATTTTATTTCTTGAGAGTTTGTTTTGTTGTACTCGTAAGTATGTAATTTTTACAACATTTTTCTTCCTGAGTGTTTGTTTTGTTGTAAGTATGCAATTTTCGCAACATTTTTCTTCCTAGGTGTATGTTTTGTTGTAAGTATGTAATTTTCATAACATTTTTCTTTCTGAGCTTCCATGAATTAGGCACGCGCGCATCCTGCCGGACAATGCAGTGTTTGGTAAATAACACATAAACTCTGCGACCTGAGTGCAATCCACGTGTTGGACACTGCACATTGAACTTTGCTATAATAGATTCAAGGATGTTAAGTATCTTTTTATTATATTTATTCCACAACTAGCTGTGGGCAGACCCACAGCTTCGCCAGCTTGGTACCTGGGTAAGAAGTGGCTTATGTGCTATTCTAAATCAGGAACTATAACTATAACATTAAACTACATCTAAATCCTTTCAGCCATAACGAAGATATTTAGCAACAAACAAGCAAACTTTCCCATTTATAAAATAATCAGTTGTCTAATTTTTTGGCCAACTAAGTTAGTAATAAACCCCTCGTATTCAAGGTATTTCAAGACTTAGGTATCATTCTATATTTTTGTATAAATAGCATAAATTAACATCAGACAGAAGGGGTTCACTGCTGGTGTAGTATGGTATGAGCATACCATCATTGTATGTTATGTTACGAAAGTAGGATTTAGCTTTAGGGTTAAGTTTTGGGTTCCTATTTAGTGTGCGAAGTGGACGGTGGTTTGATCCTCCACAACGGATGAACTTTTTGCGAGTCCTGTCAATCAACACAGAAGACGCATCGAAAAAGATTGGAAATCCCGAGGTCAAATCGAGTAACTAGAGAGGGCGCCACCTCTTACGGTATTAAAAAAAAACATAACAATATTGTTTAATAAATATATTAGAAACGAACCTACCATAAACTGGTGCACCAACCCTAAAAATAAAAATACTACATAATGAACCTCATACAGCTCCTGAAATTAGTACCACAATCCAAAGCTAGAGGGCGCTATACTCAAACTCAAAATGGAAGAAGTAATTAAGGCATTAAAACAAATTCAAGACAACTTGACAGCACAGAAATTGGAAATGAAGAATATGGAGGGCCCAGGTTTTAAAAGTTAAATAAATTGAACCCACTTTACCCAAAAAGCTTGCGACGTAACATAAGATTTAGTTAACACTTCAGCCGCGTGGTACCTTGATAAAAAGCCGCCTGTGTGTAACTCGCCTCTAGACTAACTACAAGTATTCTAAACTTCAACCTTACTTATAATAATAATAATATTAAACATTCAATTCACATGAAAAACAAAAACAAAAATGATGATAATATGCCCATAATATTAAAGACTAGCATACATTAATAGACTAACATACATATTATAAGATAACTTATAAAAAGTAGGTACTTGATAACACGTTCATAATGACGGTCGCCACTTTTAGAAGGCAAAGCTTTATGCTGCCAATCCTCCAAATGATTCTAATTGCTCCTTTCATCCTGTTACGAAATAAACTAATAACATTTAAATTAATTGCGTTTCTAGTTCTCCTAGTTGCTGAAGTCAACATCCTGCAAATCACTTAAGAAATATCATTGAGCAATTTGTTTCGTTAGAGGCATTTAAATGTTTATTGAAATTGGATACATCCGTAGATTTTACCATACGTTTCTATTTTAACTATCTGCTTCTGATAATTATGCATATTTTTCAATATCATGTAGGTACGAGTAAGCACTTTATATATTGAATACTTTCAGCACACTTGCAGTCTCAACTCAAATACCACAATCCAAACATTATTATTCACGTTATACCTCTAATATTACCATCTAGTCTCTCTACAAATAACTTTCAGCCTGCTTTCGGTGAAGTATCAATCTCAATTTTGTCGTTTTTCTTTGACGTAAACATTTTGAACATAATACTTATTTTAACTCTTACGTGACAGTGACTAGATTGAAACTCATTTTGAATATGTTTAACAAAAAGTGGATGCTTTGCGCACCCAAAAAACAAAACAATACCATCAATGTATGCTCACGTTTCTCAACAAACTCCAAAAACTTATTATTATTGTTAATCAGATTATTGTGGGCTCACTGTTTATAAAATGCTTGTCACTTTTGTCATACAAAATGAGGGGACCACCCGAGCGCATAGATTACTAGCCTTTGTTTGTTTGTATGGATAAGAATATTAATTTACATTAGACAATAGACCATAATCACTTATAGATATGCTACAAAAATGTGGAAAGGTTTTTACTAAACGGAATCGATGAGATTTTGGCTTTTTTCATAAAACCCTAGGTACTGATGTAGATGGAAATGTTAATCTGACACACGTGGAACAAATTGAGCGCTCCACGTAATCCCCACGATGGACATACGTGAGGTTAGATATCAAATAGAGGGCAGTCAGACGTCTGAACAATGGCCTCGATTCTGTAGTATACTTACTAAACTAAATTTAATCTGTCGCTCTCTTTTAGTAATAGTGCAAGCAAGAAAGAGATAGATACAATTTTAGTGCTGTAAAATTAGTCATATTTAAGTTTTCCATACAAATTTAGTTGTGATTTCAAAATATGCTGACTATAAACACGAAGAAAAGCAGCACGTAAACTAATTTGACATCAGCACACTGCAGTAAAATTCTTACCATCTCTTTCTTGCGCACACTATCAGTAAAAGAGAGCGACAGTTTAAATTTAGTTTAGTTAGTATACTACAGAATCGAGGTCATTATGTTTTGTTACATGCCCAATTTTTCATTGCGCAAAACAGGTTGAAAGCCCGTCATTGCTCATTGGTGCACTGATTGATGGCACAAGCATTTGAACGTTCTCAACATTAGAGTCAACGTTATTTCAAACGACCTAGCTTTATGCATACTAGATGTACGCACATACTGGCTTTTTAGCTAATGAAAAACAGTTAGAGATTGAACATTCATTCCACAATTTAAACAAGTACTGTATTTACCCACTATGTTGATTTTGAGAAAACATTACCCATAGATTTTGTACGTGCACAAACCGGAAAGCAGTCTCGATTCTCACTTCACGGAAAGCGGGCTGCTCGGATTACGAACTGACATTCTTGACTACAATTGGTGATTAGTTATAAATAACAGGCCAAGTGCGAGTCAGGCTCTCGAACTAAGGGTATAGAACAACCCATTAACCTGCATAAAGTATACGTTACAAGATAGTTGCTATGTTTTTTGTTGAATTGTTTAATATTTTCCAAAAAAAAGGTCTAAATAATAAGCCATGTAGAAATATATTTATTTATTAAATTTGTCAACAATTTACTTTGTATCCCACCTGTATGCTTCAAGTTAAATTACCAACTTAATAATATATTTATAGCATAACGTATATATGTACATATATACGTACATTACATATTAGGGTTGTAAAAAGATAGCTGCCCTGTGACAGAACAACACACGAACAGACGCTGTGAAAGCTCAGTAATAGGGTCCCGCCCGTCGGCACTCTATATTTACAATAAAAACTAGCTTCTACTCGCACAACTAAAGTTGATATAGAGGTAGGTATATAATAGGGATAGCGATACTTCTAAAATAAATCGAAGTCTAACTCGGTTTTCTTAGCCAAAAAACTCCAAAAAACCAGAACTATGATGTGCATTAAATACAATAAAATTTTAAAATTCGCGCGCGACGTCCAAGATTTAGTCGTTGTTCGGACCGGGCGCGCACGAGATGTTCCCTAAATGATGATTCAATAGACGCTCTAAGTCTCCTTAGGTCTCACTTCCAAGGAAAATGTTGAAGAACGAGCTAAAGTTAGATATTAGATGTGCATTAGTAGTTGCGTTGTTTGCTGATCTCATAATTATTGTTTTTCATAGGATAGCTCTTTCACACTTTACTGTACCTAGGTACTTACCACTCTCTGGTGTAACTTAAGTTAGATTTTTTAATTTTTGTATTTTGGTGCTGTGGCGATACGTACCAAAGGTAATTAAAGACATGATTTTTAAAACTCTTAACTTTTATCTTTTATTCAAATAATATTCGAATAATTCGATTAATAGCCAGAAAAAAATAGAATATTCAAATAACAACTTTTCCGAATATTTGCAAGCTCTACTCAAGACGTCATTATTGTACGACAGCGTTGCATACGTAGACCGGATCAGAGATCCACAAAATTAAACTATCACTCACTACCCAGAGGTGAGTAACAGTTTGTTTTTGCCAAGTAGCGACCGATTATGCCGACAAGACAATCTGACCCTGATTCATCAGCCCGTAAACAAGGCCCACCAAAGTGCAAGGCCATTTTAGTTCCTCGAGTCCATGTAAGTAAATCGCGATAAATAAACAAAAGTTCATTGTTGAACGAATGTGTGTCGAAACTGGACAATAAGAAAGGTTGACGGGCTTCCGTCCTTTTTATTCGTTTACAATCTTCCCTTTGTCACGCACATCCTGTCGAATCTTTAGGTAAGTAGGTAAGTTATGACTTCAACATTTAAATATTTTTTAACTACTATGAATCGTCTAGTTTGTGGTCTTTATCTTCTACAAACCTCTGTCATTATTTTTTTAAAGACAGCTTAGAATGAAAGCTCTTTGGTTGCGTTTTATGTAACGGACTCGTTACACCAAACCAATAATGACTTTGAACCAGACCTCTGTTACGTTAATTAGCATAGATACTATAAGGTAAGTGTCAAATAGCATCAGTATGAGAGAGAAGGTACTAAAGCACTATTTAGAATAGCTATAGTATTTTCCCTGTAGAAATCCATTATAGGTATAACTTTCAAAGAGGCAGTTCCTGCAGCGGAAACAATGTGCTCATAAGCATAAAAGAAGTCAAAAGCATTGAAAGCGAGTTAGTTAATAAATAAAAAGTGCAAGTTACGATAACGTTATCGAAACTGTCATGACTAATATCCGGAGTCTCGTGATAATATACATAGAAGTTCATTGTTCTCTAGCAGAAACTTTGACTGAAGCCGAGCTCTTTTTGTCGTTCGATAACTTTAAAATCCTGCGAATTACATTGCGGCATTTATTTATCGCACTAACGCATAGAAAAGCAATGTAAAAGTATTTGTTTGTTCGTTTCCCTGTCTGTTTGAGTGAGGATCATCAAAAAAATAACCAAGCAGAGTTTGTTGCCTGATTCTTCTAGGCTTGGTCGCGCGCGAGAAATCGGCTCAAATTCACTTTCAAATTTTAATCCTTGTGATTTGTGATGAATAAAAATAATTTTGATTTATTTTGACTTTGAACTGTGAGTTAAAAAAGTTTCTGGTGTACGGGCAAACGTGCCTCATGGCACATGAGAGAGGCCTTATAAATTGGAATAATATAATAGATTAACTGAAATACTTATGCATTACAAACAGACTGTTAGGATGATCTTGTTGCACACCCATAGGTCGGACCAAGGTTGGGAATACGACCTTGGTGGTGCGGTGGCTGAGATGCAAGATATGCGGGTTCGATTCTCGCTGCGGGACAAATGATTGCATTTGTTTTTGGTCAGGGTATTGTGGTACCAAGGTACTCGTAGTTCCTGATACCCACAATACCAGGAATCCTAGTGTGCGGTCAGGATTCCGAACGAGGTTTGTTCCCAAACAAAGCAAAAAAGTTTGATATTTTTGAGGAAAAAGTATTGCTTTGTTTTTGTGGTGCTTCTTAAACCAACTGCGTGACCTTTTTTATTCGCAGAAGCCGACCATGAAGTCACTGTCGACCTACTATTGTCAGATAGTTTATTTCGTAGAAATATGTTTAATTTTTAGCTTACCTAATTTTTTGCAATGAATGATTGTTAGCATGAGCGTCAAAAGTTAAATAGCACAATAAATGTTTATGGTCCATTTCTTCCTGCTCAATGTGGAGTACGCAGCCATCTTCTTAGTACCTTTTGAGGATAATTGTCGATACAGCAAGGCCTCAGTTCTTTAACGAGTAGAACAGTTTCTCCAAACACTTCTCCCACTAATGAATCACTGAATTGTATTTGGGAAAGTAATGAAGTAATAATCCTACTATAATATTACGAAAGCGAAAGTTTGATGCAACTTTACAGTAATATAGCTTATACATTAAAATAACACATAGGCTACTTTTTATCCGGGTACCACGCAGGCGAAGCTGTGGGCGGAAGCTAGTAGTAAATAAAGTAATGATTTATTTTCAAAGGCTATTACTACCTGAAAAGAGGTTGTCAACCGTACCTACACTAAAATAAAACCACATCATCACTGCATTGTTATTCCTATTAAATAGATCGCTCTTTTAAAATGATAATAACGCACTGAAAGCATCGTAATTTGCGGTTACGTAATTTTTACATTACAAAATGACATTATGTATTATACGATTTGCACAATGCCAGTGCTCTAATAGGTCATTCACACTTCCGTCTAGTTGCGCTATTTTGATCCTAGAGTTTACTGTTCAAGGTATCAACTTGCCTGTGGTTTGAAGGTGAAAAAATAATCCTGCTATACTGGGGTCTAGACAAATACCACTTTCTGTTAGCGTTGACATCTGCGGAAATATATAACACGATGAGCATCACGACCCTCGTGTAAGAAACCAGGCAAAAACGAAGTCGAAGTGACAGATTTCAATACATTAAAGTACCTCAGACCTAACACGCTATGTTAGAGTTCCTGAGTTATCTCATAACTTTAGAACTCAGGAATTCATTGTAAATCAGTTATCATCAAGTTATCATTGTAAATCGGGCGAGCTAATTTTCGTTACTAATATAGTTCCTATAAAATACTGCTCGCTTAACTTTGTTTCATACTTCTTGGACTCAAGATTAAAAGTTAACGAAATGGGGAGAGGAAGACACATTTGAAGCTATTTATTATATTGACTGGACGAAAGCTTAAAATCAAAAATGATTGCGTTACTCTTACCTATAATATATTTTCTAATTTTGTTTTTGTTGATTGACCGATAAATCAGTATATGACACACGGACGGACAAACGAAACGATAAGAGTCCTAATCTCGGGGAATGGAGGAAAAACTAGATAAATATCTTAAGGTCGGTTTCGATACCGAATTTATTTGCACTTCTTAAACCAGCCACGCCACCAAATTACGAGTTTCTATTTCGTTATTTAACTTTTGCATAATTATCAGAGCAGCGAACAAAAAAACTGTGAAAATACCTTTTTCATTAATTTATGTCCTAGCAGCATGGATACAACTCTTTCAGCATTGAAACCGGAAGAACCTTTTAATAAAATAATTTTATCCAGTATCCCACATTAGTATGGAAGGTGAGTTCAAAATAGGCTTTCAACCAATACGTTCAAGTGTCTCATTTCTCCTGTGATAATAAAGCACTCGATATGTTCTGCTTTATGAACGCTCTGGTTACAATGTGGTTTTATATCGATGCTGTCATTATGCACGGAATTGCTCTTTGAAACTTCTAGACATATTTAAAAATAATAACGAACTAGATTTTAAATCAATTTTCTCTCTTTATTAGGCGTGTCCATTTCATAATTTGGCCCTTTCAGTTTCATCTTGCCTCTTTAAACTTTCAATACATCTTGCGTCCGAAAATGATCTATGCGCAAGCATTTGTTGAAGCAGTCGCCGATCGGTGTAAAAAAAATCCGCTTTTTTCAAAGAATCGGCATATGCTAGATAGACCGTCCGGTCCATAGTTCATAGGAGACGTCTATGAACGTCCGTTCATAGTCATCAACCCTATCAATCAAGTACCAGGAACATGTGTGACCCACACATGGAAGCGAAAAAGGATAAAAAATAATGTTAAAAGAGCATAATTATGCTGCCGGGGCGCAGCTTAGTAGGTTTTTTATATCTTTCTTGACTGCACCTAATCTAGCCGTCTTACGAGTTTTAAGGCATGCCTTAAAACTAGCGTTATTGCATGGAATAAGGAAGAGGCAAGTTTAAAGTATAAGTGGACAAAATAAATTGCCATAGGACTGACGCCAGTCACTGACACATTTGTAAATACTACACTAAATTACTGCACTAATTATTAAAAATATGAAATAGATATTAAACTTAATGAAAAACCTCACATACTATTCCTGACCCCTTACTAGGATTCCTTATGTCATGGGTATCAGGAACAACGAGTTCAATTGTTAGGTACTTACCAGAACACTGACCCGAACTACATACTTGCAGATCAACCAAATAGTCTCACAACAACGGTAGACAAGGTACCTACAAACAACAACTGTGATTATGACAATAAATAAATAAAAACTAAACATCTGACTGACTTTGTGTTATAGCTGACACAACACTAGAATTCCCTGTGGAAATCACTAGGTTCGTGGGAATCAGGAACTAAGAGAACTCTGGTACTACAATACCCGGACCTGAAACATATGTCTACAGGACATACGAGCATTTGCCCCGCAGCGGGATCAAACCCTTGATCGATGCAGTAAGCAAGGGCCAATTCGAATGATCATCACTATATCGGTTGGTGATTGCTTTTAATAGCGACAGGCACTAATTGTTACGGTATAAGCAGTATGGCTGCGGCCTGACCGACTCCCACGAAGCTTGCTCTTGGCGCAAGTGATGTCCTATAAAATCATGCATGTTATTTTATAGGACACCACTTGCATATTTTATATGGAAATATGAAATATGCAAGTGGTGTCCCATGAACAGGAATGTTCAACCTCAACTTGTAAGTAAGACACGCCGATTGTCATTTTTTAACTCGTGTCGTGGTAAGGACAATGCCAATTGACTTTGAAAATTGAATGACGCTAGATCGCCCTGCACTAGAGGAGTAGGCAGCCTTATTGCATGCGTTGTGGCATGCAACAAGGACGAAGCGAATTGAATCTGAGAGCAATTATTATATAAATAAATAAATAGCCAACAGACACAAACATAGTCCTGATCCCGCACTATTGTTCCCTATGTTCGTGGGTATGAGAAACTACGAGTAGGTACCTACTATGGTAACACAACCTCCACACCTGGAACAACCATCTGCAGTGCATGCAAAAATTTTATGGGGGTTGAACAAAGAAATCTCTTACGTCCCAGCTGAATAAAGTAATTACAGTTTCGACTAGCAAGGTGCCAGGAAATTTCGACTGAGCGGCAACAGCTTTCGACGAGCTTGCAGCGAGCTTAGACCAAGCGGCAGCCACTTTCAACGAGTTGGCAGCGAGTTCCAATCATGCAACAGCGAGTTTCGATTAGCCAGCAGGCTGCTTCAACAGAAAAAAAATTAGTAATGCAGGACATTTTCACACAGCATCATCTAGTCCCAAACTAAGCAGAGCTTGTATTATGGGAACTACATAACTGATATACTACTTATATAATTTTTTTTTGTAAACACATACATATTATACATAGAAAAAACCCAGACCCCGAGACAAATATTTGCAGATACAAACATTTGCCCCGCGGCGGGAATCGAACCCGCAACCTTCTGCGTCTCAGGCGAGCATTCGCCCACTGCGCTCAGAGGTCGTTAACAACGTAGAACATTTTAGGGAGGGAATTTTTACCAGTCTCTAATAATTATTCTGTAATACAAATCCAGAAACGGATCAATTGGACCACTTAGTAGCTGTCACCGGGTTGTCTACGTGTTTGTGAGTACCTTTAGTTATTGGAGCTTAGACACAACACGGCTGTGGGTAAGTTTCAGTGTTTAAGTATGCGGAAGTATTGTGGATCAAATCACCTGTGTAGGTTTTCCAGTAAATAGTATCGAGCGTTACTGACAATCATGCGCAAAACGTCGAAGGAAAAATATCTTGAGGAAACCGGCATGACCTAGAACTAAAAATTTTGAAGGCGTTTGCCATCAGTTAGAGGTTTAAGCGGCGATTAAAATTTTCTGTGACTACACAAATATATGGCCATGTTTCGTGGCGATTGTGAAATAACCGATATTAGAATATATGTAGCAAAATTCGGTGTTTTCTTTTTGGTATGTGGCAGCTCAGTTTGACAGCCTAGAGAAGCTTATCGTTACCTTATATTTTTACGCAACATTACAATAATATTGGGATTACTAGAACGTCCTCGGTGGCACGTGTTTTCGTTTATTTATCTTGCAAAATCGGTTTCCACGAAAAGCTGTCTTTTTGCTGCTTGTCTATTTTAACGGCATAATATACAGTCTATGCCCACTCTTAAGGTCTATTCTAAACATAGTAGTTTCGGAGAATACCTCCTAGATGTAAACTTACAAAAATTATCTTTATAATATTAGTGTGGATTTAAAATGTCCTTTTACTCCCAAGATATTGTTCTGGGTACTGAGTAGATGGCATCTTACAGAATATCTATTGTGACAGTCAAATAAAATAAGTTTCTTTTGGATTACTTACCATAATAAATACGTGCACCTTAAATTTGATAAACGAACCATTAACATTCCCTAACAAAAGGTCCGGATCAAAGATCCCGTGGTGACATCTTATAGGATTAGGAAATTTATATAAATTAGAAGATATGAATAAAAATCTCAATTTGAATGTTATCTCAGGACATTAAGGTTCAGTTTGGAGGATTCGTTTTTAAAAAGGCTTGCTACTATCTCAACCTACTTACTAACTTGAAGTGTCGAGGTCTTATTAGTATTTCTTATGTATAAGTATAATATAATACGTACTCGTATCTACGAGTAAAGTATTACTTTGAAAGACAATTATTATGTTTTAAAATAGTCGGACTCTGTAATCGGCTTCGAGTTATAAAGGACTAGCCTCTACCCTCGGCTTCGCCCGCATGATACCTGGATAAAATTTAGCTTTTGTGCTATTCTATTGAAAAGTTTCATCAAAATTCGTGCAGTAGTTTTTGCGTGAAAGAGTAACAAACATCCATCCTCACAAACATTCACGTTTATAATATAGTAGGATTAGTAGGATGTGTGAAATTGACACGTAGATTGAAAATACTTTATTGCACACCAAATCATATTTCAGCTTAGATAAGTACCTATTTCAATTTTGACATGTACAATGGGCGTTCTTATCGCTAATTAGCGATCTCTATCAAACAACTTTTAGATGGAACAGACTGTACGAAAGATTAAACGTAGATATATTTTTGCCTCTCGAAACTGCGCTTAATATCAAGAGATTCTCAATTTAATAAAAAAAAAACTGGACAAGTGCGAGTCAGATTCCCGCACAGAGGCTTCCGTACAAGCTTGTAAAGCACCAAATATTGCTCTAACGAAAATATAAATCGGATTGAAAAACAAACTTAACTTTGTAGTTGAAAAAATGTTTGCCCATACATCAATATGGTACGTCATGGTCAATTATCCAACAGCAAGTGTAAGTTTGTAATCACATAAAATATTTTTACTTTTAACGACTACAAATTAACGATTTTCGGACTTTTTCTTTACTTGTGCTGTGAGACCTTGCGTATTGACAAATTTCATGATTCTAGATCAACGGGAAGTACCCTATAGGTTTTTATTTATTTGTGGGTATCAAAACATGTCACATAAATGGCCCTGTTCTTTTATTGCGTTGACTTAAAAGCTTGATTTTTTTAGAGCTCCAAACGACCGTAGACCTACGTATTTCATATGAATTTCAACTTGATACCTCCGTGTTCCTCGAAAAAAAAGGCCTTGACAGATTGACAGACAGACTGACAACGAAGTGATCCTACAAGGATTCCGTTTTTTCTATTTGAGGTACGGAATCAGCCACCACCATCCAGCAACTGATCGCAGAGGCGTAGATCCATTCTCTCATCGTTAATTTCATGTTCTCAATAACTCGTAGACAACCAAATAATTTGAGCTTGCGTAAACAATTCATCACACCTCGACACGAATGATGTCGTATCGAGGTATGAACCAAAGATATAAAAAAACTTTACCTAACTATAATTATAAGTTTTATAAGAGTATTTATCAAGTTTACATTTTTATAATTGAGTTATCTTTAGTTTTCTGAGTCAACCCGTCGCCACGGCTGTTGCAACACAGTCGAAACATCGGGAAAATAATAAAAAAGGTGATCGCAATAAAGACCCGTTTTAAACTTATAATAAACTTATGTTTACCTAACTGTATATAGCAAAATAATTACAAAATATCACAACAAGAAGACGAAGAGTCATCACGATTCATCGTCAAGAATCAACAAATGCAGCAATACATTATCTAAGATTTTTTTTTCTATGTATAATATGTATGTATTTACGAAAAAATATATAAGTAGTATATCAATCATGTAGTCCATAATACAAGCTCTGCTTAGTTTGGGGCTAGATGATGCTGTGTATAAAAAATCACAAGGTATAAGGGACAAGAGAGCAGGCTGCTCGAATCAATTATCTAGGTAGTGGTTTGTAACCATTTTAAAGTGAAAATAAGGCTAATTACCACTGTTTTCCACCGACTTTGCTGAGATTTTGAACTCGTTTTGTATGACCACTATCCGTGACAAGTTTAGATGTATCTCTTTATTGCATACAACAGAATTACGCAAACACTTTACATAAAATCTTATAAACTATGTTAGGAACTTCAGGACGTCTAAATTATTTTGATATCTAGACAGAAACAATAACAAACACTCTCACAACTGTATTCTCTATGATGGACATCCTCAGATACACCCTCATTGTGATATTTGAGGATAACAAGTACGAGGTAGTCAAAGGGAACGTCAAAGCATTAAATTTCGCACATGATACCTAGACAATAAAATTAAAGTATTTTGTTCCATACTTTTGGCTAAACTGTAATGAGTTTAACATACAATGTACCTATGTATGGTAAAAATAAAATGCATTTTGAATCCTACAGTCTACATGTTTTTTTAAATAAATAATCTCGTGATTTTCCTCTGGAAAACCCAATAGAAAATAGAAATAAAAGGACATCGTTAATACTTTACTAAGGTAAAGTACTATGCATCTCTGGGATAAATAAGCTGGCAGCATAAACAATAAATGAACACATAACAATACAATACATTTCATCATTGGGATTCCCTGTATCGTGAGTATCAGAAACTCCGAGCACCAAAAATCCACATATAAACCCACAAAAATCTGCAGGACATGCAAACATGAATCATTTATCCCGCTGCGGGAACCCGCACCTCTTGTGTTTGACCCGGCTACTTGCCCGCAATGCCACTGAGGTTCGATTACAAACATCTGTTTACGCCCCTCAGTTTGTCTGCCCCTGTAACTATTCACTTTACTGATAACGACATGACTCAAATGGGTAAGTACCAAATTGATTATGTTTTTATTTATTAGATAACTACGGATAGCTTTCTATAAGTTAATGCTAGTATTTAAAGTAAAGGGTATTTTTCGAGCAGATGAAATGAAAAGACATATTCTATAGAAGTACATTCTTATCTCACTTGTGTAAAAAGTAGGTAGTACCTTAAAACCTGAGCGGCTTCAGAGTGACTTCCACTCGCGTACACTCAGGTTATGTGACTACAATATGAGCTTCTACATAGGGTGTTTTGAAAGTTTTATCGGGTCTAAGTATATAACTTTTGAAACTATCATGGTTATGAACATATTTTATTTAATATCGGCAAATTCAAATCATTGTAAATATCCCGTTTTTAGTAAAAATTGTACATACAAATTCTCATTGTACATACAATCGATTTGTACATACAAATCCCTCCATCCATCCTTGAAGACATCTTCAAGGATGAAAATGACAGGCACATCAGATTTTAATCCTATTATCCTACTACTATTAGGAAACATAAAACGCGAAAGTTTGTGAGGATGGATGTTTGTTACTCTTTCACTCAAAAACTACTGAACGGATTTTGATGAAACTTTACAGTAATATAGCTTATACATCAGAATAACACATAGGCTACTTTTTATCCAGATACCACGCGAGCGAAGCCGTGGGCAGAAGCTAGATTGTTATATCTCAGGGTCGGTAAAGCGCGAGCCTCTGCTTGGTTGTCTTCAAAAAAAAAGTAGCTACACTAACGTGTGTATACCTACGCTCAGTGAACTCCACAGTCGGTAGATACTAACTGCCCCAGGTCATCGGTTGATTCTAAGCAGCAAGTAGGTAACCGAAATAAAATTCAGGTCTAAAAAAAATTTTAAATGTAAATGTTTGGTTTAGGTTTAGGTGTTGCACATAGTTCCATTATACTCGTATTTGCACACAGATTAAAAAAATAATATGGCGAATGGGAACGTCCTATTAAAAACAAAACCAACAGTTTTTCAGTAATACGATTCATTTTGTTAGTAGATACTTTGTATTGTTTGTTAATAAATTGCGAAGATAGCAAGAGTTAGGCAGGTAGAGATTATTTGCGACAAGAGATGATCACAAAAAAATAATTTTGATTTCACTGATTGACTATCCTCCGCACAAAATGTAATAGAAATATCAGAAATAGAAGAGGTATATATATCCGTAATTGTTTTCAGAATACTGTTGTGACTCTACTCATCAAAGATTTATGTAAATTTTAAAAACTGTTAAGGCCGGCAAAATTAGTTTTAATGTCTCGTTTCCATTACCATTTTGCTAGTGTAATTAGGGAGCAGGTCCCTGATACCCACGGCAGTAAATCTGTGAAGTCAGGACTTTGAATGTGAATGTTGGGTCTTATTCCTATTAAAAGCTAGGCCGTAAGGGCGATACCAGGACATAGGTTCCGTTCACATTGAAGCCAGGTCGAGAAGGCGGGCGCCGGACCGGAACGACACTCGATACGGTTGCTGATCAACCATCATCGGGTTACCAACAATCCATCAGCTAAAACATTCCCTACCTGAGAAAATAATGGAACTGCAACTCTATACTATTGTGATAAGAGCGGCAGAATGGGTGGATAGTGAAAACACGAAGTTGTCGTAGTAAGATCGTGTTTGGCATCGCGCCAGTACTATTCTGCCTAGATAATTCAAGCGGATAGTCAATAGGTGACAATGAAATTATCAGAAACAAGCTTAGAAAGGTAAGCCCAAGTTCTGAAGAAGTCAGACTATGCTCAAACTTATTCGTTTAATGCATAAAATGAGAGACATTAAACAAACAAACATCACGCTTATGACTGTATATATAACCCGATAATGGATATCCTTAGATACATAATCAAAGCAAAATCTTTGAGGAGACCAAGTTGGGGGGTAGTCAGAGGCACGTTTAGACGTGATGGATTGCTAAATGCCAGCCCATCGCCGATATGCGTATGCGTTACTACTCCTATAATTATGTTTTCTGATCGCAAAAGTTTGAAAAGTACTATTTTATCGGCACCCTTGTACGCCCTTAAAATCAATACACAACTGCTTAGTGACAGAAATAAATATTTACTTTCTCGATCTTAGTTAGCTAGATAGCCCAGATATCCAGTTTAACTAAAAGCTAACAGAATTAACAATTACTCAAATACTTACCAATTTTGAACTTAATATTGGATATTTAAGATAATTTTATCATTGCGCTGGTTGGAAAAGCCGCGTATAAGAAACTACAGGCAGGTCAAGCGATATGAGAGTTTTAATTGGCAGGATTTCCGACTGTTAAACTTATTTTAAATATAGGTGTTAGGTACATTTTTATCGTACCTAATTACAAGATATTTTTTACAAAATTTAAAAACCCCCTTCTTGTATTACCTTCATCAATCGCAGCGCCTCCAAGTGTCTTGTGGCTAACCTAACCTAACTAAGAAAAACCTTGAAGACAAACGAATCGATTGCAAAAAACCGCATAACATCAGCCATTTAGCAAATAAACAACCTCATATAGGAAACTGATGTACGGGTTCCTGTTGTTGCATAGTTTTTCAATTTATTTCTCTACAAAATTGACAAAAATTGAGCGTTGATTCTATGGGTGTTGTAGGTGTTAAAAATGAATGATAATTTTCTTTTAACTATTATAATATACGTAAGTAGATTGATTGTAAGTAGTTTATTTAAAGTTTTTGTTGCTACTTGTTTATAGATGGGTGATTTTTCTATTTTTTATAATTCTATTCCAATGCACTACTATCCACTTTTCATATGAATAGCACCTTGTGTTATGAAGAAAATGCTTACTACTTTTTCTTACATAATATATAATATGTATGTATTTACAAAAAAAAGCATATCAGTACATAGTTTATCAGTCATGTAGTTCCCATAATATAAGGTCTGCTTAGTTTGGGGCTAGATGATGCTGTGTGAAAAATGTTCACTATTATTTATTATTTATACAGTAAAGTATTTCTCACTATTTGATGGGCAAGTAGGCGGCTGCGACGTTAGAGGCGCGGTTTCGTTTTTCACTGTAGGACAAATGTTTGCAGGTTCTGCAGTTATTTGCAGTCGGTTCAGTTCTGGATGCTGTGGTTCAACGGCACTCCTAGTTCCTGATACCCACGATAAAAAGGAATCCTATTGTGGGGACCATATCATAGGACCACTTATTTTCATGTGCTTTTCTCTATCTACTTAATCCGTGACAGGTCTCGGGGTAGGTATATCACGATACTCGCTGTGTTTGTCTTTTATTTTGTCCGCGATCAAACGCCATCCACACTTGTGACTATGTAACGTGTATGTACCACGGTCTCTGAGTAAAAGTACGTTGAAATGTCATGGCTGTGAACCCACCTGAAAGTTCACTCAAGGCACTCTTAAGTTGGGCGTGAACTGTAGGTAATTCGTGACAGAAAGCTATGAGTTTGTACACGACATTACGTGAAAATCCTGGAGAAAGGTTAATATGCATATTGCATTCCATGGCTTTTGTAGATACCTAATACCTGCATACGATTGGAAATAAGTACCAACTTGTTCGGTATAAGAGGATAAAACACTAGGCATCATGATGGCGTTATTTACACAGTCAAAGTCAATAGGCTTTTATTCATTGAAATCATAAGAATCATTATAGTAACGGCAACTTATAAACTACGTAATTTTACATTTTTAACGTTATTTTACGCCCATTCTTCGCTTGCGACCAAACCTAGAAGCCATTTTTATGATTCTTCATTTAGCTATAGTCTGGTGCTTATCAAACAAGGTGAAAGACTATCTATCAGTCAATAAAACAACCAAAGTTCATAAGACCACCGATCTACCACTGACCACCACCACCAAAGACAAAGCACGCCAAAGTGTTAGCTAGATGGTTTGAGTTTTTTAATTTTCATATGAATTCTGTCAATACCTGTGACTTAGTGGGCTGTACTCTGATTTCCGATCCAAAGGTTGTGGGCTCGAACCTGGTAAGTGCACCAATGTATTAATCAAATATAGAGAGAAAACTGACATTACTGAGGACCAAACATTCTAAGGCATATGTAACAAGGAGTCGCGTGTGGGTTCGTTTTTTTTATATGAAATTATTACATTTTCAGGCAGTTTAACTGAAAGAAGCTAACAGGTATTTAGGTAACTACAGACTTTCAAACAAAGGACAAAGATTAAGAACAAACATTAAAACAAAGCTTGCCTGGAGGAAATCGCTTCTAAGCGATAAGACTGCCCATTGTACTTTCATAATAATAAGATTTAGTTTATTTTGTTATTTGCTTATGGTGTACAATAAAATATTTTCATACATTCATTCATCATGAATCATGGGCATGTGCATTCTCCCCATCCTCACGTACGGTGCACAGACCAGGTCACTCACTAACAGCCAACAGTTCACCTTCGGGGTATGCCAGAGGGCTATGGAGCGAAGTATCTTGGGAGTCAAACTCACAGATCGAGTGAAAAACACGATACTGCGCTCCAAAACACAGATAGTCGATGTCGCTATCGATCAAAAATCTGCAAAACTAAAATGGGATTGGGTCGGACATGTGTATCGTATGCCTGATGAGCTTTGGACAAAGACCACCACAGACTGGGTCCCAAACAGACGACGGCCTCGTGGAAGGCCCAGGCGGAGATGGCGGGATGAGCTGGATAATTACATCAAGGACTGGGCCCAACTTGCAGGTAACAGACAAGATTGGAAAGAGGGGAGGGAGACCTTTGCCCTGCAGTGGGACAATACAGACTAAAATAAATAAATAAAAAAAACATCATGACGAAAGGAGATGGCTTATACCAGAGAACTATCTTCTAAAATAACGGATTAGAAATATCACTCGATACTGGTATTTGCATTAGTTTACAAGTTTCTATCGATATAAAGTGAAACTGTTTGATAAATAGCCGTACAGAGAGTAGACCACCCGGCCGGTACGTTCATCTCATTTGTCACTTTAAAATGGAAGCCATTATTGTAATTACTCCTCTCTGATAAAAACAACTTCAAGTTCTGTGTGGTAAGAGCCGTTTTTGTGAAACGTGATTGTCAAATGAAAGTAACAATTTGTAATGTATACGACGGATTGAAGAACTGACAGCTGACTGTAATCCTTCCTACTAATATTATAAACGCGAAAGTTTGTGAGGTTGAATGTTTGTTACTCTTTCACGCAAAAACTACTGAACGGATATTGATTAAACTTTACAGTAATATAGCTTATACATTAGAATAACACATAGGCTACTTTTTAACCGGGTTCCACGCGGGTGAAGCCGTGGGCAGAAGATCGTAATATTATAAACGCGAAAGTTAGTGAGGATGGATGTTTGTTACTCTTTCACGCAAAAACAACTGAACGGATTTTGAAGAAACTTGACAGTAATATACTCGTAGCTTACACATCAGAATAACACATAGGCTACTTTTTATTCCGGTACCACGCAAGCGAAGCCGTGGGCAGAAGCTAGTAATATTATAAACGCGAAAGTTTGTGAGGATGGATGTTTGTTACTCTTTCACGCAAAAACTACTGAACGGATTTTGATGAAACTTGACAGTAATATAGCTTATACATCAGAATAACACATAGGCTACTTTTTATCCGGGTACAACGCGGGCGGAGCCGTGAGCAGAAGCTAGTAAAATTATAAAGTAGTTATAATGCCTAAGGGGGCAACAAAAACTGGTACTTTTGCTGAAACAACGAACGAATCTACCTTTCTCGAGCCCAGTACCTACAACTGAAAGCTGAAAGTTGCTGGTTAAATTACTAGCACATGAGTCTTCATGCGTTATGTTTCAGGGTCAGCAACGCGCCTCTGGTGTTGCAAGCGTCTATAGGTTACGGTAACCGCACCACCTGTTGGTGCACCAGGTACCAACAGGTGGGTCGTATGCTTCTTGCCACCTAAGTCATATAAAAAAGCCCCAAAGTACTGCAACTTTATAAAATAATAGGTATCGATATGTTGATTGTGGCGAATGATCTATAGACTGCTCAACTGTTACAGAGCAAGAACAGACGGAAGCGTACCCAAAATGCTGGCTGCATTGCTCGTTGAATGGCAATGCTAATACACTGGCCCAAATAAGAGCCAGCGCTCGGGTCACGCACAATTCGTTTCGACCAAATAGGTACCCTGAATGAATTTTGTTTAGAGAGACAGTTGCTAGTCCTCAAAAATTATGTAAAACATGCTGTGAACTCATTATGATAAAATCTTAATAATATGTAGTTGCAAAGCATTTTTCATCTTGCCTGTTGCTAAGTGTTTTTTTTTAGATTTCTTTTATCTCAACACGTTCAAAATAATTACTACAATCAAATGTATCATTTCCTAATAGGATTACTTTTTGTACCGGCAAAATGTTCACCGTCATTGCTCTACGTAATCGCTGTATTTATAACTAATGCTGTTTTAGAGTCAGCGGATACTGGTATCGTTAATAGAAAAGCTGCAGTGTACGTGTTACAAGTAGCATGTTCGTTAGATCGGCTACTGGCGTCATTCGTCTGTCTAGAGGCAGTCTAGTCGCACAAGTCGTTGGCAGGCCTACTTTCTCAGACGAAATCACGTCATGTATTTTTTTATCTCCGTTACAATAACTGGACAAAGCGATTGTTGTGGAACGGGCACTGCAATTATTTGGAGTGTAGGTTAATTATTATGAGGAATTGCCTTCATTTGAACTTCGGGTGTGGTCGCCTCTTATCTTATTTTGACTAGCTGTTGCCAGCGGCTTTGCACGCGTGGATTCATGTTTTAAAAACCCATAATTACTCAAATACAAACTATTCCCCTATTTCCTCCCTTAAAATGAAAATCCAAAAAACATGCCATTATTTATTTATGTTGAGTAGCTAAACTCCTAATTTTAAGTTTCTACTATTTAAAAAAAACTGATATGTCAAAAAAATCTCCCCTTTCCTTCCTTCCTTAGCACATGCTTACGCTATAAAATAAACCTATGTTCCCAATTTCAGCTTTCTAGAGTTAGTGGTTTTGGCTGTGCGTTGATAGATCAGTCAGTAAGTCAGTCAGTACAAATGATTTTATAAGTATAGATAGATAGCACAGCGTATAGTATTATAATATCTGTTGTACAGCTTAGATTAGTGGAATTATTGGATTGATATTGATAAATCGAGGGAGAAAAACGTACCGGCCAAATTAAAAAATGGCTATATGTTTTTTCTCATGGCCCTAGAATGTTCAGCGTTATTAATTTAATAGGCAATATATTTTTTTTTTCAGGAAAAAATAAAAACCGGCTTCAAATAACAACACCGCCGTTACAAAATCTAATATGAAATGTCGTCTTACCATGGTACCTTTTTTCATCGTGGTGATATTTTTTTCATATTATTTTTGGATTATTAAAATTGGTTCACAGATTGGCGGAGATATTACATGCCATACACACATATGTCATGCAATATCTCTAATTGGACATACAGGTGACTAAACCTCCTCTTTTGAAGTAGTTTGAAAAAGAAACACGCTCACGACTCTCACTATGGAAATCCTCAGATCCATACTCAGTACATAGATCATTGAAGATACCAAGTAAGGGGGTCAGAGACGCGTCCAAACATTATATTTGCCACATAATTATATGCGTTATTGCATATAATTGCGTTATTACAGCGCCCATAGCTGTTTATTGGAACACTAGCTTCTGCCCACGACTTGGCCAGCTCGGTACCAGGATAAAAAGTAGCTTATATATTATTCTGATGTATATATTACTGTAAAGTTTCATCAAAATCCGTTCAGTAGTTTTTGCGTGAAAGAGTAACAAACATCCATCCTCACAAACTTTCGAGTTTATAATATTATTAGCTTCTCCCCATGGCTTCGCCCACGTGGTACCCGTATAAAAAGTAGCCATTGTGTTCTTCTGGTGTATAAGCTAATATTACTGTAAAGTTTCATCAAAATCTGTTCAGTAGTTTTTGCGTGAAAGAGTAACAAACATCCATCCTCACAAACTTTCGCGTTTATAATATTAGTAGGACTAACCGATGGAAAATCTAATTTTTGGTTTATAAGCATGCCGGTTTCTTTACAATTTTTTCCTTCGTCGTTTTGAGCACGTATTAAGCGTACATAAATTGAAAATTTCATTGGATGCGAATCATCGACCTTCTGTCGGAAGTCGGGGTACAGCCCGCATTGTCATCAAGGTTCGAAAGTGAAGAAATAAGTATCTAAATCAACTAGTTTTTATAATGTTATGGATCTGAATTCTGATTACGTATTTTGTTACCTACTTAGTTGGCTAATAAATATATATTTTGTATTTGCATTTTTTGTTTTCCTTCTTCAAACATAAGTTGATGAAACTGACTTACGAAGTTTTTGTCATAACCAATTTGTATCCAATTCGGTAATGTATGATTCATTTACCTACTAATTATACCTAATAGGTAGGTATGTCAATTTTTAATCGGGCATCAGGTCAGTAAGACAGAGCTCGCTAAATTCATCAGTACAGTTAGGTAAATGCTCTTAGGATTTAGAAATCATGTTTTATATTTGCTTATAACAGTGATTATTATTAACGATAGAAACTCAATTTCCTTTTCACCCCCCGTGCCTCTCAGTGCTGATAGACATTTTATGAAGTAGTGAGCGAAACTTGAAGAACAAGACTGTCTACTCTATTATTTAGACATCATCGTAAAATTTATGTACAACACTTTTAATGGGAGTTAATTGGAAATGTCTCTTTTATGGGCGAAAAAGGTTATTTTCTAACTGGATTGGGTTGCAAGATTAGTTTACACTTAGGCGTTTTATATTGAATACCAAAGTTACTCATTATAAATAAAAAAAACTGTTATGATGTTACAAAAAAACTTCGTAACGGTTGAACCGATTTCGATGAGAAATTCAAAGTCACCTGGAATAACTCATACGAGTATGCATACATTTGAATAATATATTGTCTGTAACTTATTCATAAAGTAAAAAAATATACAAAGTTTAATGTACGCTTACCAGATAACAGCGCATACAAATGAAGAGTGTTTATTCAAAAGTAGTCTCTTTTGTGAATCAATATAAGCAATTTTTGGAAAATAGTGACATTTAAACAACTTTGATAACTTGTATTTCACAAACAAAGAATTGAACTTTGATTAACATGTTTGTTACTTTTTATCCATGTACCACTACGTACAACCATTTTCCTTTGATTTATAATATATTTTTTTATTTTTTTGCGATTACAAACTTACATTTGAGTTGGAGAATTGACCGTGATGTATATCGATGTATGGGCGAAAACTTTGGCAACTACAAAGTTAAGTTTGTCTTTCAATCCGATTAATCTTTTCGTTAGAGCAATGTTGCTTTCAAAGTTTAGTAATACTAATTTTGGTAATACTAATTTTGACAGAAGTCTCGGTGTACGATTCAGACTCGCAATTTTCCGGTTTTTTTAATCCCACCAAGTAGGCAAACAATCATACGGCCCACAAGTTGATAAGCTGTTACCGTAGCCCCTCGAATCCGACCGAGAACCCGTAGCTCTGTCCAGCGTTAACGCGGCGTCAAACGAATCGGCCCATGATGATTGGTTTGACGACGTAAGGTGAAAAACGGAATATCGATGGGTTTTTAGTCGGTATGCTACCACCTACTAGCACTTTGTTAGTGGTTTGGATGGTGAGCTCCACAGACCTTCTCGGCTCTCCTCAGGACGTCCATGGACGCTTGTAACACCATAGGCATCACACGCGTGTTGCCGACCCTTTAAAAAAATAATTTGCACTTTTTGAAGAACCTCATACTGTAGTCACTTGGGAAATCCTCAGCAGAGTGACTCTTTTTAGGGTCAAGCTCGCCTTTGTACATGCCTCTCCTAATATTTTATGAAACAAAAAAAATCCACAGCCCTTATTATAAAACAAATAATTTTTACTTAACATATTTTACAGCCAAAAACTAAAATTGTTTTATATTTCTGTGTTATTTCTGTATACAATAAAGAATTATATGAGATCATTTCCACAGTTATCATCATAACCTGAGTGTTCGTGGGAGGAGGCGTTCTTTCGCTGGAAAACGCAGCTTTATCCCTTTAGGCAGGTGCTGTCAGACTAAAGTGCAATGTCTGCTGTGGTGTGGTCTGTCTGAAACACTTTAAATGGATCATTTGTTTGCCTCTGTGGCGCAGTGGGTGAAGGCCCGTCTTAGACGCAGAAGGTTATGGGTTAGATTTCTGACAAATGTTTGTATCATCATATTCTTGCCCTAATCCCACATTACGTGGGGTCGGCACAACATGTTTTCTTCTTCCACTCTCCTCTATCAGCCGTCATCTCAGTACTCACTGCTTTTTTAACCGTGAAAAATGATGATGATGATGTATGATCTGCAAATATTAGTCTCGGGTCTGGGTATTATGTATGTAGAGGTATAATATGTGTTTATTAACAAAAAAAATATATAAGTAGTAATACTAGTCACCAGCTTCTGCCCAAGGTTTCGCCCGCGTGGTACCTGGAAAAAGTAGCCTGTGTTATTCTGATGTATACGCTATATTACTGTAAAGTTTCATCAAAATCCGTTGAGTAGTTTTTGCGTGAAAGAGGAACTAACGTCCATTCTCTCAAACTTTCGCTTTTATAACATTAGTAGGACTAGCTTCTGCCCACGGCTTCGCCCGCGTGGTACCTGGATAAAAAGTAGCCTATGTGTTATTCTGATGTATAAGCTATATTACTGTAAAGTTTCATCAAAATCCGTTCAGTAGTTTTCGCGTGAAAGAGTAACAAACATCTATCCTCACAAACTTTCGCTTTTATAATATTAGTAGGATATAGTAGGATTAGTAGGATAGGATGTGGTTCCCATAACACAAGCTCTGCTTGCTTTCACATAGGTATCACGTAATTTCAGTGGCGTGTGCAGATACGTATGCTGATTGGTTATATCCTAGAATAAACTGCATATTCAATGGATGTCTATCAAGTCGAGTATGTCAGCAGGGGTGCTCAATGGAACCAAAATAGCAAACCTATTCATTGTGTTCACGTGCTCCGTAAATAAAGGAAAACCGTCGTATCCACGTGCCCTGATTCAACATCACCATCATTTTTAGATGGAAGTTTGGACAATTTATTGAATCACTAATAATAAAAAATAATGCTGGACATTTTTCACACAGCATCATCTAGCCCCAAACTAAGCAGAGCTTGTATTATGGGAACTAAATGACTGATATACTACTTATATACTTTTTTTGTAAATTCATACATATTATACATAGAAAAACACCCAGACCCGAGACAATTATTTGCAGATCTTACGAACATTTGGCCTGTGACAGGAATCGAACCCGCAATCTTCTGCGTCTCAGGCGGACCTTCGCCCAATGCGCCAAAGAGGTCGTCACTAATCAAAAAAAAAATTAAATAAATAAACACCAACAGACACATACCTACATAGTCCTGTCTCCACACTAGGATTCCTTGTGGTGTCAATATCAGGAACTACGAATACCGAGGTACCACAACATTGAGACCCGGAACACATATCTGCAGGATATACAAACATCTATTCCGCAGCGGGAATCGAACTCGCACTTCTTTCGTCGCAGCCGGCTAGTCACCTGCCGCGCCATCGAGGTCGTCAATTGTTTTTAATACTGCTCAGTCAAGTCCAAGCTAGTTTAGCTTTCCTGAAATTGGTTAATTTACCATTTTTCATCAGATCCTTCTCAAGGTGTCCTTCGCAGGGTGATCAAGAAAAAGCCGGTGATACGTCGACGAAAAAAAAGCTAACATTGATAAAGATTGTGGCTTCTAATGTAGTATTTCATATATCTGCTGAACATAACGTACTAAGTATTAAAATTACATTATAATTACATATAAATTTTATAAAAGTAGTATTATTAATATACTAGTTGTTGCCCGCGGCTTCGCCCGCATGGTATATGTTAATAAAAGTAGCATACGATCGTCTCCAGGCTTCAAACTATGTCCACCAACTTTAAAATGAATCGAACCAAGGATTACAATTTATACAAAGTTTAGAACTCAAATGCACACCCCAAAGGGTAGTTTTAAAAAAAATAAGAAATACGTTTATCATTATTTACTTTAAAGTTTATTTGTACAGAGTTTTTAGCGAATCAAACATTTTTTTTCATAGAAACTTACCGCCCTATTTAACCCCCTTAGGGGTAGATTTTCGTAAATTAGATGTGTTATAGCCTATGTGTTATAAACTATGTACATTCCAAATTTCATCAAAATCGGTTACTAAACCGATTTTGATGAAAAAAATCTATATCTATCGTGGAAGACATCATTATTATTTCCGTTATCACGTATCTCCGTAACTACTAAGTTACGGAGATACGTGGTAATAAACATTCACACACACACACACAGACTTTCGCATTTATTAGAGGCAAATGTAAAGTTTGGACGCGCCTCTGACTACCCCCTACTTGGTATTCTCAAAGATTTATTTACTGAGTCTATCTGTGGATATCTATCGTGGAAAACATAGGCGTGGGCGTGATTATTATTTCCGTTATCATTAATCTGTCTGGCACTATTATGTCTTCTGGCAATTGCTGCGACTCAGTAAACAGCTTTAGAGTTAGCCAAAACGACATAATAAGTATTGCGTGTGGTTAAATCCTGTGATTACTGTCTAAGAATAAGGATACAACCAGGAACTGGGCACGTGCCATCTTCCGGCTTACAGGACAGTGCTAATAGTGTCCTGGTCTTCCGCAAGGTCACCACGACCGCTGGATCAATTGCTGCTAAAATGCGGGTGCCTGGGAGCGATAGCACAAGCGGCGTACATAATTTTGAACTTAATTTTGAAATTTCGAGAAGGAGCTAGGCTGGGCAGCGTTTGGAAAACTACGTGGAGTCTTCTCGTCATCCATACCGCAATGCTTGAAAACGAAAGTTTTCAATCAGTGCGTCTTACTCGTCATGACCTACGGAGCTGAGACGTGGACACTCACGATAGGGCTGGTCCACCAGTTCAAAGTCGCTCAGCGAGCTATGGAAAGAGTTATGCTTGGAGTCTCTCTGAAAGATAGGATTCGTAACGAATACATCCGTCAGAGAACTAAAGTTATCGACATAGCTCAACGAATTAGCAAGCTGAAGTGGCAGTGGGCCGGTCATATCTCGCGATGAACCGATAACAGCTGGGGTAAACGTGTTCTTGAGTGGAGACCGCGACTCGGCAAACGTAGTGTAGGACGACCTCCGGCCAGGTGGGATGACGATCTGCGAAAGACTGTATGCAGATGCTGGATGCGGCAAGCTGAAGACAGGGCGCTATGGCGCTCATTAGGGGAGGCCTATGTCCAGCAGTGGACTAATATAGGCTGATGATGAATAATAAATGAATAAATAATGCTGTAAATTTTTCACATACTCGTAGCATCATTTAGCCCCAAATTAAGTAGAGCGTGTGTTATGGGAAACACATGACAGATATACTACTTACGTATATACTTTTTTTTGTAAAAAATACATATTATACATAGAAAACACCCAGACCCGAGACAAATATTTGCATATCATACTATCATATGTCCCGCAGCGGGAATTGAACCCGTAACCTTCTGCGTCTCAGGCGGGCCACAGAGGACATCAATGAATTCCTGTATCAATGAAAGTAGTTATAATGATAAATAATAAAAGGAATAATAAATGGTAGTTAGTAATAAATAAAACATGGAAAGAATTTTTTTAAGTCTGGCGTTTAAACAAAATGAAATTCATTTCACCAACGTTTTCTGCAATCCGTACTAAACGAAGCCCGTAATTTTGATATTGTATGAAGATTGATGGCGGCCACCCCTGGATTATTTTGTCAGTACAACAGTTTGAGGTGACGATGCATTGTTCTGCTCCCCAGGACGTCCTTATCTAGAAGAAGGAAAGAACTACGTTGTACTTTCTTTGGCTCTGAATGAAACACTTAGGAAAATTTCATATTATAAGTATGATATGAAACACACTCACTTGTTCATGTAATTATTAACATTTACAAGTAAACAAGATCTTCTCTTCCTCTTTACGTCGATATCCTTAATGCTGAGTCACGAGGACCTTTATGTAGGACTCTGGATTTTAGTATCTCACTCCATTGGGATCTGTTCTCAGCAGATCGATTGACTTGGCTTACACTGGAGTCGGTTGTAAGGTTGCTTTAACGCATGGGGTTCCGTCCCCGCAGCCTCTTCCTTTTCAAAAAAACAAGATTACATAATGTGGGAAAACCAAACTAAAATAAGAGATCCTTTTCCCTTGTTGTTATAACTCTGAGGTTGTGCTTAACATCTTTCGATAAACATTTTTATGGCTCTTATCCGGATTTCTTATGATTCATTAGTCTAAAATAAACAGGTTTTGATGAGTCTAGGATATAATAAGATGGCGCCTTCTTTGATTGATGTTAGCATTATAAAAATTAAAAAGGTTGTGAAAGTTGATAATTTTCTGGAGTTATTAGTGGCTAAGGTTTAGCTTTCTGATGAAGCAGCTTTCGACCTCACCACATAACCGTGTAAATCGGTTAAGTTAGTGTTGTAGCTAATAATTAAAATGTTATTGAATTATAAATATAATAATACTAGTATAAATATTATAATAAAAGTTACAATAAATTGGTAAAATTTGTATGATCAACTTTTTTAATTTTTGATGATTTTGACCATGATCCGATCATGTATTTCACGTCGTGTTAATTCTCAAATTAGCGTCCAAATTACAATCAAAGATAGCATAAACTCATCTACTTACTTATATTGATAAAACAATATAAAAAAAAGAAAAACAATTTATTTATTTATTATTTATATCATTTGACACATGCCGCCATTTTGCAAGTACAGTTAGCATTTCACGTGCCACTTACTTACCTTCGAAATTTTCGTTTTAAGCATACTGGTTAACTCACTTTTCCTTCACCGATTTGATCACAAATTATATACTTTAATTGAATCGAATTTGGCCATCGTAGGTGGTATTCAACCGTGTAAACTTTTGTCCTTGACCTCAAACTCATCTACAAAAAGACTTAATAGACGGAAACATCAAACGCAAGATGCAATGTTCGTTGCAGCTCTCGACACAGCGTCATAGAACAACAGCTTTTAAAGGTAGTTTCCGCTACGCGGCATCGAAATGTTGGAATAATATTCCACCGCCATTAAGGAACCTGCAGAATGTTCATAGCTTTAGAAATAAACTAAAAAAGTACTTACTTGAATGGCAGAAGTCGCAGGCAAGTCTTTTACATGATACAAGTGCTATATAACTCAACATGTTGCTCAGACTCATTTTCAGTGGATGAGCTCCTGAACGACTGCTCTATAAACCAAAACAGTGTAGCTAGTTTTATTTTTATTTATTTTTTATTTCTTTGCTTCAATTTGTTGTTAAGTGTATCTCTTGGTATAATGTAATAAGTCCGCACCCCAAAAACAGTTCTAACAGAAGACCAGCGCTGGTTGTTGCAACCAGTATTATGCTAGGACCTTTTTTGCACCTAATTATTTTGCAAAATAAACTAATTTCTATTCTATTCTAAGTATAAAACACAAAACGTGTTAAAAAAGAAATCGTAATTAAAGCCCGCACCGACATCCCTGAGCACCTAACGCATACTCAGGCAGCAAAGTCAACGAACACGCAAATTGCTTTCAAATTCTTGCACCTTGAGCTATATCGCCCACAGCATCCGTCCCTATTGCAATTTATTGTTGGCAGCCTGCGTGAATAGATTCTACCTATTGTAGTTGTAATGTTGCATCTACGTAACTAACCTGGGTTACGTAGTTGGAGGGAACGTAGTAGCGCAATTACTTTATCTATCATCATTTAACAAAATATCCAACAGTTACAAATATATTCCAAAAACTATCGTGAACTTGACTATTCATATTGGAATTTAAGATCTTCCGGGAAGACTCTCGGAATGAGTCGAAACTTAGTCGGTGCCTTCACCGATAGTGCGGTACGTGAAAATTCCCGTTTTTACTATATGAATAGTTACAAATATAGTCCTGTCCTTATAATAGGATTCTGTGTCGTATCATAAACGTTTCGGAACATTTTTCTTTTAATTTCCTACGTTATTTTTGTCCAAAATTCAGATTCAGAGAATCTAACCCAGTCTGATTAGTTACCCTGATTTCGGGTAAGTCCATTTTTTCTGTTTTTTAAATAATTTGTTTCAAATTTTTCATGTTTTTTTCTCTGGTCGTTTATTAATTTCTGTCAGATGAGATAATGATCCCACTCACACAACTTTACTACTACTCGTACTTATCTAACTTGTAAAAGGGACTTTATTCCAGAAAAAAAGAGCTCTATCCCCTTAACAAGCTGATAAGCTCTCACCATGCCCATCCAACATAAAAAGCTCATTATCATCATCAGCCTTATGCAGTTTCCAAGGTGTTTTTGTCCATTGGGTGGGGTCTTCTTACACTTCGTCATTTGGTTCGAAATCATCATTAGAGAATCTTTATTCCCCAGGGGTTGTCAGTTTAGCGAACTGCATGGGTTGGCTAATTTAATTCTAAAAGGTATGTATGTCCAGGCTCTATTGTACACAGATATAGGCCCTTTAGATAACAACCACTTTCTGTTGGCGTTAACGTCTGCGGAAAGGCTAAATTGTATGGAATTGATATAAGCTTTTGAGATGTCACGTGACTGTTGCTAAGTTTTTCCTTTAAAAATTTACGTTAGCGTGAAAGGAAAACTAAGCTTGGTAGACAGACACTCGGGACGCATTACCAACACCTGTTTTATACTGTATCGGGAATGTTTCTATGAAGATGTAGCACTCATTACAAGAATACTGTGCAGTCAGGTATGCTAGAGCACGCCGCGCCTGCGCCCACGAGTCTAGTCGTTGTTTACGACACAAACTGCATTTGTTGTCGCCGACATCCGCTGATTTACAGTCGTCATACTAATATCAACCATTTCCCTTTTATATGCGCCTTTGAATATATAATATGGGTTGTTAACCTGTTCGCTTTGAATCGTCATAAACATTTTGATATCAAAGGTTTGGATGAACAGTTTTGGCTTCAGGACCACTGATTGTTACAAGCTTATAGTGGTTTTCTAAATTTCAAGTACGTATTTCATCAAAATAACTACATAGTTTTATGGTCTGTACTTATAAGTATGCGCGACTTTGGTTTGGCTCCTGAATGCTAAGTGATCGTGAAAAGGGGGCGCGTAATTGCAAAATATGATTGGTTTTTTTTTTTTTTTTTTTGACAAGTATTTCTCTATCTAAGTTATGACACTGTATTTAGCGGTTAGCGATGTCACTAGTAGAAAAGTAAAACAAAATATTGAAATGCCATAAAATATCAATTTTGATCATATTATTTCGATTGCTTGTGCCAATCGTTTTAGTTAGATGATTTGGTATGGGTTGATATGGTAGCGTCAACCATTGCAGAAAGTTAAGTGACTATCCTAGGTTCAAGTGACTGTCAATATACACATTCATAACAGATTCATACATTAAACTAAACAAATGTAAATTCGTAAAGGTAATTAATGTATATTAATTAGCTTATGCTTAGCATTAGTAACAAAAGAAACAAGTAAAAATAAAAATATTCTCATAAAGTTTTATTTTTCGCACGAAGAAAAGTAAACAGGTATGTAAAACTTACATAGAAGAGAAAAATAGATACCAAGTGTTTGAAGTCGTTGGGAAAAATTATCTATTTTTGTATGAAAGAAGCTTTGCTTGTATAATAGATTGATAATACAAGCAGAGTAATATCTGGCAAGAAAACAAGCGCGCGTCGTGTCTTTTATATGAAATAAGAGGAATAAAATGTGTACTTAAAAAAATCTTTTATCACGCACTAAAAATTATAACAAGAATTCCACTATCCACTTCCTGGCTGCATCATCAGATCCTCGTTACCAAGCCCAATCTGTTGGACTCGTCAAAACGAATCATCTGAGCCCTAACTCGAGGGGTTAACTAGAAGCCCCTGAAGAGTTGCACTATGCACCTCCTCATCGGATCAGCTCCAAGATACCAAATTACAGTATTGTCATCCGAACTACATATATATACAAAGTTTCATTTCGATACGACAATTCGAAGTAGGTTAAAATGTACTACCAAGATTTGATTACATTGTTTAATTATTACTAGCTTCTGCCCACGGCTTCATCCGCGTGGTACCCAGATAAAAGGTAACATATGTGTTATTCTGATGTATAAGCTATATTACTGTAAAGTTTCATCAAAATTCGTTCAGTAGTTTTTGTGTGAAAGAGTAACAAACATCCATCCTCATAAACTTTCGCGTTTATAATTGAAGTAGGATTTATTAAGTTAGTTACAAGTGAATTTAATCTAAGCGTGTTTAAATTAAAGCAAAGGTTCACATGTATACCTTGTGCCCAAAACTAGTTAAGTAGGTCTATGCACTCATGGCTGTGGGTATGTATAGTGACAGCACTATCAGGTATTCAATGGAAGTAGTCAATGTCTCGGATAAGATAGGGAGTAAGTGTACATTTTATGTCAAACTACGGTAAAGTTTTTCGACAGGGAATTAAGGCCAATCGCTTACGCGTATCTCCAGTAGATTACGAACTTAAAAAGAAATGTAGGACTACGATAAGAATAGAGAGCTGTGTTTTGTAGAGCCACGGCAGGTAGGTAAATACTCTTTTTCAAACTGTAGAATATAACGGTCCAGCTAATAGGTAGAATTTCGACGGATAAGTATGAGGTAATGAGAAAATTATTTGGTTGTGTCATTTTGACTGCTACCGTATTCATCTATCGGATTATGGTAGAAAGTTGAGTGAAGTTGAGTTGAAAGTTGGTGAGTTGTCCTCTTAATAAACGTAATTTAAACGTTTATGGCTTACCTAGATAAACTGTAGTAATAGTTGTAAAGAGTCACACAGACTAGACGGCGAGCCCGTGCGGTGCACCAACCCTGTAAATCGTTATGTATAACCACTTGGATTCGTGTAAATCTGGGGGAGCCTTTAATTTCTGGAAATTTTATGAAGAAGGCCAACTGAGAAGCTGTATTAACTCTTTTTATTTCCTTTTTATTAATGTTGTAAGTATAGTTGAGTAAGTATCCTACCTCACAAATTGTATTATAAAACGTGAAAGTATTGATGGATGTTTGGTGCTTAGACGTTTTAATTTTTAGTAACTTCATAACAGTTAAACTGATATGGATAAAATTTTAAGCAGAATAAGGCTACACATAGGCTATTTTTTCGGATACCACGGGAGAAGAACCAAACTAACTACTAATATAAAATAAACATGTTTGGCTTTTCGTTTCGAAAAGTCAAGTTTTTTCGAAATGGGTTAGGTTATGAATGCGCCTCTGTTGCACATTTAAGACTTGAAAACCAGAGTTTAAATATTATCTATACCACTCTTGTGTAAATATTCGTACTCTTTCCCAACATAAAACATTATAATAAAAACACCCAACAGACACATACGTAGTCCCTGCACTAGGATTCCCTGTATCGTGCATATCAGTAACTAGCTTCTGCCCACGGCTTCGCCCGCGTGGTACCCGGATAGAAAGTAACCTATGATCACGAGTACCGTGGTACCACAATATATCTAGGTCCCATATCTATATAATAATCTAGAGGTTTTTTGCATCAGACCGTCTTCTCGCTCAATTCTCGATTTAAATAATTAAAAGATTCGCTCCTGGCTATTTACTTTCTCTGAAAGCACATCGATTTATAATAAAATAAAACTTCAGATTGTAAATTGATTATCGTTAATGTTTTGATCGGCGTCGTGAAACGAATATTTGTTACTTTCACTATTTTAATGATAAGCGATAACTAAATGCTCTGGTACCAATACTGGTACTAGTGGTTTTTTTGCCTCTTTAGGATTCCCTGTATCGTGGGTATCAGGAACTACGACTGCAATGGCACCATAACACCCAGACCCGGAACAAATATCTGCAGAACATGCAAAAATTTGTCCCGCAGCGGGAATTTGCACCTCTTGCGTATCAGCCGGCTACTCATCCGCTGTGCCACCGAAGTCAATGGTTGAATTTTGAAAAAAAAACACATCATAAGGAATATACCCTCCTAATCTCAGGCCTGTAATGTTATACCTCTCTGCGCTAAGCATAAGTTTCTATTTACATAACAATATAATAAAAAAAATATAAATATTAGAATAGGAAAGATAATAAGCAAAGACTTAGTACGTGTCCTCGTATGCCTAAGTCTTTTTCTAAGCTAGTGCTTACACTCATCTGCACGGTGGACTGATAAGTAATGCCTTAAACTTACTGATAAGGCGTTGATAATCAGTCCAACGTCTCAGCCATCCACGCAACGATTTTATATCATTTAGTAGATATATATCGATTCACTTATTTCATTAACATTTCACGTTTGGATGGGTTTGTTAGGGGACATTTAATTTATTGGTCATGTTAACCACCATTTCTCTAATACGTTACCGGACAATAAAGGGAGAGATATGTGATAGAAGGGGAGATCAGACGTTGATCTAAACTTGCGGGTGACTTTTAACACCGTGTGGCTCACGCAATTAGATAAACTGCTATTGGGCCTAATGGATTTCATGTTTGTTTTATATATAGTAAAAAATAATAGAATGTTTATTTTCTCAACACAACAAGTTTTCCGTTTGTAAAGTCCTTTTGGACAGGATCAAAAGGACTTTACAAATAGGACAGGACAGGATGGTACAGGAGTCTTTAGGATAGGCAACGCATCAGTAATGCGTACATGAAGTAGGTTACAATCCTTCAAGCCTTACCCAGTAAGAGTATATCATGTTATTATATTATGCACTTACCTAACACAATGTCAGAATAAATTCTCTGTTCCATTTTGATGGCTATGTCGACTATCAAATAATACCTTACCGCCTGATAGCAGAAACCTTAAAGAAGCTTCTCATGTTACTTTCGTATAGATATTTCTAAGAACATATTTTTTTCTATACCTTACAGTAGTTACACGAGTCTTTGAAGCACGAATAAAGAATTATGATGGCCAAGGTCAAATCTATTTTTACTGGCCGTTGGAAGTCTCGTTGCTTTTCCGGCATCAGCGGGGATCAATCTATTTTCTGTGTCCCCTTCGAGCAATTTTCATTGAATACCTACCTCTGTGACTGTGCACTGTGACTGGGGGCAGGGCAACGACCACATTTGACATTGGTCGAATCGAGGACTGAGTCTTATCCTGTTGAATTGTGTAAAAAATGCATTCAGAAGTAAACAAGTAAAAAATAAACTGAAAAATAGATAGATATTAAAAAAAAGCGGGATGTGACTATGTAATAATACAGGGACATGAGCCAAATGAAATGTTTGAACATGCCTCTGGCGATCCCCTTCTAAGTCACCTAACGGAACAACATAAGTACTGAATAAAAATCAGAGGATATCCTTAAGAGGGACCATAGTCTTGAGAGTGTTAATTTTTTCCGATATAACATCAGCAGGGTGACACAGAAATAACGTAAGTACATTCGCATGTGAAATTCTACTGCTGGGACCTATCCAAGGTATGCCATTCCTGAAGAGTGCCGTTTCATGCATTGGACGGGGATTTTTCTTTCCAACCTTCGTCGTCGTTCAGTTTTTGAACACAATTCGAGAACCTTTCTTTGCCAAAAGCAGCAACTTAAAAGTAAAAAAAAGTAAAAGTATATTTGTTGCAATTACATGTGAAAAAGATGGTACATACGTAATAATGTAAATTGCCCTTTATGGGCATGCAATTATTTGTCTAGTTACATGCATTATATTAATGAGAAAAAACACTTTAAAAATTGCATAATATGGAATGAATTAATGTTAATAAATAGAGTTACATTAATCTATTTAATAAAATATAGTAAGTCATAATATAGTTATTTGTCAACATTCTTATCGTTATTTAATTCTATAACTATATAACAGCATTTATCAGATAGTATGGACTTTAGATTTCTCTGAAACATCGCAGTATGCTATTAAGAGCGTGATTTTGTTATAAATTGCTGGAGCCATTGACTTAACTTAAGACACAAACCTAAAATAGTTTATCGAGTACTTCCTGGGATGTCCGATCAATCAATCAAACCTTGATAATATACAAAGTTCCATACCCATAACGGTATTCTAGTTTCTGTCCTAATATAATTAACGCAGTGCTAACATTATAAGTACTTAGGCAGGAGCATCGCCTTCTTCGTAAAACGAATTGTAACACTATTTGAATTAGACCTTTGAATGGAATCTAATTATCAATTCAAATAAAATCCAAACATGTGAAATCGTACCGCTATATATCAGGTATCCATCAGTACAATGCATCATGATCGGTCCAATGAAAGGATCAGTTGGTACGAACCCTCCTCGATAAGCGGCGATGAAAGAGGAACCTAGGTTTTTTATAAGATTAGATAACGTTTGTTCAGTAACGTCACAAATATATTACATTGTACAACAGTTTTGGTACTTTAATAATTATATTCCTGGTTGAGATAACATAGGTATCAAAACTAGGACCTGCGTGATGGCATACCTATACCCTCCGCCGGACTTTGAGTAAGTATGACCTAATAGAGTAAAATAACTCACGCTTTTGCCCACGGTTTCGCTTGCGTGGTGCCGAAATAAAAAGTCACCCTTGTGTTATTCTATGTCACAAATATTTCATTTAAACTGGTCCAGTGATTACAAAAAATCATACCAATAAATAAAACAACCATTCTACCTTTATATTTATAGTATTAGTAGGTTTGGCTTCATGATTCTTAAATTTTCATAATTTTCCTTATTTTCGTTCAATACTATAATGTAGGTAACTTATTGGAATTACAAGGCGCTATTGAATGGGCAGGTTATCCGTGTCAATGGCCGATGACAAGAGCAATTGTCGCTTTGAGATAATGGAAGCGGCAACCAGATAATCTGTTGCGACAAATTAATAGCCTTCTGTCCTAGTTCATATGCTACCTAGACTCCTAGGTATGAGCTGCATATCCAATTGATATTTCCATTCCTTGCACGAACGGTATTTCAAAAAGTTGGAAGGAAGATATCCCTCTGGTGCCCGCTGACCGACCGATCGTTACCCTTGATCGAACCACGAATACTATCAAAGTGACTTTCCAGCCTTTATTGTCCGATCACAGGAAACACAGATATTTGTCAGTTAGTGTTGTCCGAATCTGTTGGCAGCAACAGATTGTCTTCAGAGATTCTCTTTAGTAGTTTTACCTTTCTTGATCTCTTTATCAGTCTTGTTTCCGTCCAAATATCCTCTTAAACCTTCTGGACCTCCCAGTACTTGTGATTTTATAACTGACACTGATTTGTCTAACTACGTACCATTGGTACCACCAATTAACTAGCTACTTCGAAAATAATGAAAAGCCTCAGCCGTTGCGTCTTTGATGATTTGAAGACGAGCATTTTGATGCTGAATGTCCCGAAATCTCCCATTAGGTTCCCACTCGAACAACCCAGTTGTTTTCTCTTATTATATTTTATTTATTTCAACGTCTTTTTCTACAGATGAATTCTAAATTAATAGCGTAGTAATATACAAAAAATATATCTTTAATTATTGAAGATAATCTATGTAAAGTTTACTTCATTTTTACTGCTACTGCTCCAATTATTTTACTATAAATCACCTCTAATACAGTTACATCTTATATATTACTCAATTTATGTAACAGTTAAGTAACCCTAAAACGTCCGAGACTTTCGATCATAAACGCTATTGTTTAGGGCATTAAAATCTTACGAGCATAAGCTACGATGAATAGAAAGTTTGGTTGCTGTACACATTACTTCTGTGCTTGAATAGTATTATAAATAACGTACTAAAAATCATTTCTGGTATTTAAAGTTTTATTGTGGTATACCTCAGGGTTGGTCAGTTGGACCATTATTTGGAAAAGAAAAAAGACAAAGTGTTGATCTATAATTTTTTTGTCAATGTCTTAAAAAAGTTATTTACACTTGAATACAATATAATACGTGTACACAGCTAAAACGTTTCCAAAGCGAATGCTAAGTCTGTCTAATGTTTGAGCTAAATAGTTATTTTTATAATTTGTTTACACTAAGAAGTCTTCTTTATTTTTATTATTAATTTGTGTTGGTGGTAAGCTACTATAATTTATTATTATATTATTTTATTCAAATGAAGTCTATTAAAACGTGGTCATTATTCTATAGATAATTACGTAGATACTTACTTATTTTATAGTTTTAATGCATACACTAGTTAGTCTACCAGTAGGAACATAATCCTAACCAACATTAGTGCTTTAAATAAGTGTATAAAATAACTGATTTCTCAAAATTATGCACATTTATTTTCGCCTTCGAAATTATTTAACAAAGCTTTGCAGACTGTATGCAAAGTTAATGCGAAATAATTTATTCACATAAATTTCTTTTACCTACATACAAGATTGTGATAAATGTAATGAAAATAGATCGTACCAGTGTTAATCTGTGAGGGTCCAGTCAAACTGATGTGGTGGCGATCAATACATTCACGCGAACTTTGACAACCATTTGGCAGCCAGCCACTTGACAATCATTTCCCTATAATCGCCACCGCTCGCCACCGCGTTAGTTTGACCAGGCCCCTATTTTTGTTAGTTAGTAAAGTTGGGTTTTTCAAATGATAATAAACTAGCTTCTGCCCATGGCTTCGCCCGCGTGGTACCCGGACAAAAAGTAGCCTATGTGTTATTCTGATGTATAAGCTATATTACTGTAAAGTTTCATCAAAATCCCTTCAGTAGTTTTTGCGTGAAAGAGTAAAAAACATCCATTCTCACAAAATTTCGTGTTTATGATATTACTGGCTTCTGCCCACAGCTTCGCCCGCGTGGTACCCGGATAAAAAGTAGCCTACGTGTTATTCTGATGTATAAGCTATATTAATGTAAAGTTTTATCAACATCCGTTCAGTAGTTTTTGCGTGAAAGAGTAACAAACATCCATCCTCACAAACTTTCGCGTTTATAATAGTAGTAGAATAGTAGGATGTCACGGTTTATAGAAATGCACAAAAATATCTATAAATCAGCAATAGATGATTAACAAAGTTGTGAGTTAGTAGTTTTTGGTGATCAGCAGAATTAAACATCATCCGATAGTATCGTCCAATGATGTGGATAGTTTCTTTGTTTTGCTGACAGATAAATATAAAGTAGGGCAATGCATTCTTAACATTGTAAATGTTAATTCTATAGATATATAATTATAATTTAGCTGTTTTGTTTTGGTCCCTTTCCCTTCCTAAATCTAAGAAACACGCATATTTTGTAGACGCGTATTTTATGATTGTTTCAAATAAATAATCTTTGATAACTGATGTTTTGGATGTATATTTAGCTACATAACATCATTATTTATATTTAAATTTATATTAGATCTACATACATATATTGCCTAAGTACCTACATATGTGACCCCTAGTGTTTGACCACAATCTCACCTGATGGAAAGTGGTGTCGTTGTGGTCCAGCATGTAGCATGCTTGTCCAGAAGTTACCTATTTACCTTAGACATGGAAAAATATTTGTCAAAATGTAAAATATAATTGAATATTTGTATTTTTCACGTAACATCTAGGCCCAAACCATACAGAGCTTATTATTATTGAATCGGTTATATTGGGCTGTAGATAATTGGCTGGCCTATTACGTTATACGTATCATAGTTATTTTATAATTTTTTGCGTCCTTTTTTCATAATGTTAAAATTAGTTAGTTCCGACGTACAAAACAAGCGTTTTGTTCAAACGTCAAGATGAAAAAAGAACTCACGTTCGGATAGACTTTAATGACTAATTCCAGTTTCTGCAAAAAAATAATTGTACCTATTAGATAATTTGGCGAATTCAACCGGACCATGAAACGTGATTGTTGTAGTCACAATAATAGCAAGTAAACGAGTTTAAAAAAGTAGTTACATTTTGAGTAGCGAATAGTGAGGTGGCACGATAATCGTACGATCTCGAGGCGTAAACGATTCGTGTTTCGTCTGCCAACTATAAACAGAGTCATGTGCGGTTATCATTAACGGCTTGCAAGTTTTTTTTTAATAGATAATGTGTCTTTTTTTGTATAATTTGAATGTCACTGTCCTTTGCAACATCTTGTATAACTTCTGGTATTCCAAAAGGTTTCAAAAAAGTTAAGAATATTAAATTGGGCTAACAACAAGATGATAAGTGGCTTTCTGTTAGGAAAAAGCATTAAAAATTAAAAATATCAAAGATCTTATGAAAGGGACGAAACTTTGAGTAAACTGTATGTATGTACAGTCAATATTACCTATTCTCAAATGTATTTTAAGTTTTCTGCACCTTTTTCCTCTTGGTACTGGCTAATTCCAAAGCTCCGTGTAAAATAAAAGAGACCCCAAGTTATATAAACAGCTGTGACTACTGCAGCTGGATTCATGCTACAGTTAGGCTCTATTCTGTGCCTAGTGTCAGAACTGTTTCAACCGACAGCGACACCGGTGGCGTGCGACCGGCTTCGGCAACGGCAGTCCGCCTCGGCCCATCGACACTGCACCACGCTTATTCCTAACATCTCGAGATAAATTTTGTTTAAAAGCCGGTCGTGCAAAAGTGACAGTGCGAGTGAGCAATTTTTGTGAAACGGAATATTATCGAGACTATTGAACTTCGACCATAACAACGATTTTATATATCTTTTAACGATTTGCACAACATCATTGGTGAGTTTTTTATTACTTTTTATTGGGTTTTTGATAGGAATTATCTAGCTGTACTCTTAGCGGTACGGATAATTATACAATGCTAATTTTGTGAGCTGTCGTTTATCGGTGCATTGACGTTGACGTGAAAAACAACGAGATTCTCAAATTGTAAAACGAAGACTGTTGTCGTAGACTCCTACGTAATATTTAGGTAGGTAAATTGTTTTTGCGTACTTCTTCACCTACGTAAACTGCAAATTTAACTAATAATACGTTGGTTAAAGTTTAAACAAATGTTACCCAACATCCAGGTGATGACAAACAAGTTTTCAAGGTCTTAATTCACCTAAATTGTTTCCTATTTCTAGTTTTTACGACTATTGCGTGAGCTTGTGTGACGAGTTTATTTTTGATGTACCTACTTGTGACCTAAGATCGAAGCACGATGGAGTTGTTTGTCTCGTCTTTAAAAAAATATGTGATGGATTCAATTTTTTTAAACGTTTTATCAAAGCAAACAGGCATACTGCCCGCCTGATTCAAAGTGGTTACCGTCGCCAATTGAAATCTGCAACTCTTGGGGTAAGATTTATTTACAGTTTGATGGCAATTGAAATTTTAAAGAAGATAGGTATTAGGTATTTTATAATCAGAAATATCTATTTTTCACTGTCCATTTGTCCTGGTTTTTCATTACTACGGAAGACCGTTTTTTACTGACGACTATCACAATAAAATTCAAGCATCAACATATTCTACTCAATACAATATTTGTATTACTATAGTTCACGAGGTGGTTGTGGAACGAGGTGCAGTGGGCGAAGGCCCGCCTGAGACGCAGAAGGTTGCGGGTTCGATTCCCACCGCGGGACAATTGTTAGTATGATCTGCAAATACTTGTCTCAGGTCTGGGTGTTTATTATGCATATTATGTATGCATTTACAAAAAAAAGCATAAAGTAGTATATCAGTCGTGTAGTTCCCATAATACAAGCTCTGCTTAGTTTGAGGCTAGTTGATGCTGTGTGAAAAATGCCCAGCATTATTATTATTATTATTCACGCTCATACTCGGCCTCTTTGTCAAAACTACCCGCATCCTTTAATTGATTGCCAACATTATAGCGATCCCGCGTGAAAGTATTCTTTGCAGATATGTACAAAAGTGCTAATTAAAGTTAATGAGACAGCTCGTGGTTATTTATTTTTCACGGTACCTACTTAATTATCTGAGCTTGCTTTTTTTTTATAAACTTCTGTTATAGCTTACGCCTTTGTATTGTTTTCTTCTAGGTAATATCAAAAACAAACTTTTGCCCACTCACCTAGTCAAAAATTTTATAACCTTATAGTGTTATACACGAGCTGTACCTATAAAAAAATCATTTATATCGGCTGATATTATCCAAACATACATACTTTCGCCTATGTATAATATTAATAGGATAACTATTGAATCATGAATGCAAAAGCTTCTAGTCTATAGCAAAAGTTCTCTCATACTTCTAGACCCCACATTAGATAATCAATGAATTAAAGCGCGTGACAAATTAGACGACCACGACTCAAGTTCATTTCGTAAAACAACCATGTAAGGTAGGCAAGGTAAGGAATAGTCGTGAAACAGTTTAGAGCCGGTAGTTGGAATAAGGAAATGAGGCTGCAGGTTGCCCTGAGGTGGTCGGGAGGTTAATAGAAGCGAGAGCGCTTTAATCGCACTGTGCCATTACGTTAATCGTAGCATAGCGTAGCAATGTATATAGGCAGCGTATCGTTATTTTAAAGGATTTACATCCTTTGATAGTGCTGCACAATATTTTCCTTCAAGAAAAAAATTGCGGGTTACAAACTGGTGCGACAAATAAAAAAACCGTCTCACTACTGAATGAACATCCTCAGATATTTTATTATATGAGCAATTGACACAATCATGCCCACATTTCGCATACTTAGTATGCAGTTAATATTCAATTAACCTTATAATTCCATAAAATCTACTCGTAATCAGTCAGTGCATATTCAGTAATATTTTTTTAATGGTAACGATCATCGTGAGAGTTTTTTAATGTTATTTCTAATTTCTTTTTATGTAAACTTTGACATAGCTTTACGGTTAGTGTATAACATCAACAGCATTTTATCTTCATGCGGTTCCCACGATTCTTTTATATTTTTATACAATACTTATTTTTCTTCCGTTCTTCGCACATTATTCTTTTGTAGACTTATATAAGCGTCAAAGCGGACAACTTTAAAATAAAACAATTGAATAAACATCTGTGCAAAATGTCAATACGAATTGTTTTTGAAAGATTTGAATAACTAGCGTTTAATAACAGTAAATAAATCACATGTTCCTTGTAACATGAGATTATGCTAAAGAGATTCCTACCAAATTGATTGGCAATCAATAAAAAGCCAAGCATAAACAGCATATTTTGTAGCATCATGATCGGTTGCAAAAGGTTTATGACATCAATATAAGGAACAAGTATTATTCATTATTTAGGTATAATTTACCTACAAGACGCGCATAATCCCAACTACGTCAATATTTTAATTTGCGTGTTGTGAATGGTACAATGTCATTTTGACGGGCAATCATGCAAAAAAACTCACTGGAAGGTGCTTACTGCCACAGCTTACTAAAATTTACTTCTTAACAACGTAACAGCAGAATTGAAACAACATAGGTTATTTTATGATTCGTATAGGTTTCACTGTGGTGAGTAGGTATAGGAAATAGGTAGGTAGATAAAAATACTATTTGAACATCCGATCAGCACTATAATTTGAAGAATACGGTACAATTTGGATACATCGAAATTGCTATGATATATTCAATCCAATGATATTTCATCTTTTTTGTTTTGTTATAATTTATGATTATACTATTATAGCTAGTCTGATATTATTTAGTTTATGTAACCCACACACACATAATTGCGTCCATCCATCTCTGGTGGCCGATGCAACTCGACAGACAAAATACGTCCAAACGCCGCTATATTCACCGATTCAGGTAGCTGTTGGGAACAAACCCTCCCCTTGGTTTCGGTTTTATAATATTGTAGAACATAGGGATATACTTTAAGGTTGGCATTGGCACGGCACATTTGTATGTTTTGTAACATGTTATCTGACTTGATAACGATGTTAATCCGCTGATAACTGTACATATTTGGTGATGTCACCACAGAAGGTCAAGTTTTGTAAAACGTCGCTAAAGTTCTAGCAGATAGTACCACGCCAAACCTCGTAAGTGAAACCAGAGGATACAATTATTCTGTCTAAAAAAACATTTTAAATTTAAACTCAATAATAATTTTATTCACTTCTTAGCCTTAAATATTTATAGTTTTTTTTTGTTTTTATGGAACTTGTTCTTACTTAAGAGAAGTCATAACTTTGCACTCGCTATTATAAATTAAGCGTGCAAATTCACAGTTAGTTTTAACTGTTATAACATTTTTTAATGATAAAAAAAACAAGATTCAGTATCGTGCATCTACATCGCATTCTTAAAAGATATTCACGTTTTATTTGAATGTTGAATTTGCAAAAGAATAATTTATATAAATAAAGTTTTTCGATTGATTTATCTGTCAGTCACGAGAATGTGTATAGATTTTTTATCTTTGAATGTGTTGGACTAATTCATAATAATATGACTTATTACTAGACAAGTGTACACTTCAGTGACGCATCTTTCGTTTAAAATTACTTGTGTTAAATGAATTAATTGCAGACTTGTCTTTGTATGTAGCTTGTAAATAAATGTCGTAATCATTAAGCCGACTTGGACATGCAAGATTTCCATATTTGGTAATTGCTTAACCATATCTGGGTTTTCCAGAGCTATCAGTTATTAATCTCGCCATGCTTACGACCAAATGCCAAGAGTAAATTTTTATCTTTTCAACGTAGTGAAAGCCCACCTACTTTCACCCCCCTCTCAAAATATTGCTCGCGAATTTGTATCAAAGTTCGAGCAAAAAATTGGTGCCATTGGGTCTTTAACTGATGAATGCTGGGCACTGCATAGACTTACATAAATAAAAGCAAGAGATTCACGGCAAGAAACTATGCCTAGTTTGGTACTACTTATTTCTATATCTACTTAATTTGTAACTTTATGTGAACTATTTTTTACTATTTTAATTATTTTTGTAAAGATTTTGTATGAAATTTTTGTATCGACAAAATGTGAAAAAAAAACTGAATTATAAACGCAACAGCATTTTACAATCCAAGATACGAGTACCGCACATTCACAAATATTGGTCACATCTATTTACATTAATAGTTTTTACAAAATATTAAAGCCCTCAACCCATTTATTTGTCCTCCACTGACGCCGTGTTTACGAACAAAACAAACTGGAGAAAAGTGGTAAAATACAAAATAAAACTCAAACAATTCGAACAAACAAAATAACAACCTCTTAGGTACCAAACACATATACTAGCTCATTGGGTTCGGTTTGGTAATAGGTAACTAACACTTAGATTTTAAAAATATAATTAACTTTTGTTAACCAAAAGCATTAACGTAATTTCATTCTTCATAGCTGCTTACGTTATGTCCTGGATACGCTATCAGTACTATCTCAGATACTCTTATCTGAGACTTACTGTTCCTCTGAACAGTTTCGTAATTATAATCACCTACCTTCTTGTTTTCGAGCAATCTCATTGAGTTAGGTAGGGTAGTAACTGTATCTACGTATGTTTTGGGTTTTACGGTTGTAAGAAAACCAGTGCTTACGTAGGACTTTTGTTAAATATTAACTAAAAAAAGGTTTTGTGATTAGCGATAAGACCGCCCATTATACAACATTGACTAAGTTTGTACCTATTGATTGATTGATTTGTTTATTGAAGCAAATCTCCTACAGAACACTGAATTCAACTACAAATTGCAGCTAGTTAGTAGGTTCGTCTATAAAACAAGTAAATGGTATAGATAACTTATAAAACATACAGATGTTTCTAATCTATTTGTATGTATCTGACATATTGTTTAGTGTTATTATTTGATACCATATTGTTAAAGTATCTATCTAAAACTTGGTGGACAGATTTTGGATCAAAAATATATTAGAAAATATAACGGTGCAGTCATACATTTTTGACATTTTGGATAAACTGTTTACGTAGATTTAACCCAGCTCTGAAGACTGCCAGCAAGTCAGGCAAATAGTCCTGGCAATCCTAACATCATAATAGTAATCAAATTTTTTATCAGTATTGTCCATTTAGTAAAGAATTTTACGATAAAACATTGTTTGTGCTTGCCTATTTTACGATGTAGTTATGTGCAAACATTGGTATGCCAATCCATTGTTTTATTTCGTCCGATCATTTGCTGATGACATCAATAGTTTTGATTATAATATTATCTGTAATAGAACGCACTGAGACTCCACGTTCAGTTTTTTCCACACAAACTTCATCTGCTCGATGCATCCTCTAGGGGTAAAATTTCCGAATACTCTTTCTCAGTACACCAACTACATCAAAAAGAACCCAAGAGGCAAGTTTCTCGAACTTACTCGACTGTGCGTTAATTGTCGGTCAGTGTGTCACGCAACGATTTTATATATTTAAATAGATAGGCGTAATATTAAGACCCTTCTTATTAAGTAGGTAGGCTTTGGAGCCGGAGACCGGAGATGTATAAAAAGACACGCCACCTAGCCACCTAAGCTAGACAACTGATCCTGTAACAGAGGCATGAATTGAACATGGATCATTCATATTAGATAGATAGATAGATAGATAGATAAAACATTTATTCGTTGCTACAGACACACACCAATATACATTTTATTGTCAGTAAGTTTGTGTTTGTGTTTTTTGTATATTCCACTACTCGGTATATTCTCATTCCAACCGTTAGCTTCCCCACTGCACAGGTGGATGAATAGGTACCTCCTCCTCAAAGCTGGTCTTTTAAATATGTCCTCTCGTCGGGAGCTTCATCTGGCTTCTTTCATTCATAATTTAATGAATACAAAAAATCCTAGATATTTGTACAGTAAATTTGTGTGGTCATCTTCACATAATCCTTATCCAACGAGAGCATCGGCATATCTTCTTGTAATCAAGCATCATAGAACTACAGCTTTCCGTGGTAGTTTCCGCTATCAAGCCACTAAGTGCTGGAATAATATACCTCCACCCCTTCGAAAACCAGTTTCCAAGCCTACCTTCAAACGCCTACCTTTAAACTATTACTTCTTTCTGCACAAGCGGTTTGATAGTGGAAACCCCCACTTCTCTCATTTCTCTTTATCTCTATCTTTGTCATCATCATCATAACTACACCCAAGAAGTTCACTGCTTGTGATATTCTGGATGTTCTTATTTGTGATTTTCTTGTGCCCTTTAGACTATACCTACCTACTATACTTACTAAATATGTGTCAATGTATATAAGTTATTCTTAAGTTTATATCGAAGCTATCTGCTACTGATATTGGGATAGGACGGAAGATCAGCGCGCTACTTACCTTTCACCAGGTCTGCGGCGCTTTATGCTGAGTCCCATCCCAATTTGTGGCTACTTATCACATCAGCATTCCAATCATCGAAGTTATGTATTTAATTAATAAGTAGTCACAAATAAATGATTTATCTATTTATCTATCTACCTTGTATTTTTTGTAGATTACTTAAATTTTAACTTCATAATTAATATTTCGTTGAAATCAAACTAGTACCTCGTTTGATTTGTTCCAGTGTCACAAGTTCTTTCTTTGTCACCTTGCGTGAGACCAGTGATCTGGCTAAACTATGTTAGCTCTGAAAAGTGCTTCGTGACCCGTGGTGAAAATATTCAAACAGACACACAGACTCCTCTCAGCTACAATTACAGCTAGATAAATTAGGATTCTTATTTTTTTCCAACTTTCATACTGTTATGAAATTTGTACTCTATAATATGTAGATAAAAAATAATTCATAAATTTATACCATTAGCACAGATATTATAATACTGGAAACCCTGGGACGTTGCCAGTTTCTAAATATTTTGTTGAACTTTTTGACCATAAGGCAACTATGGCAACGCGTGACTGACTCTACGATGTAACTATTCATCAAGTGGTAAATAGGGCACTTCTAGTGGCTAGGTGTGCCACTGAGTTCATAGACCATTTGACGATGATTGGAGCGTCACACTAGCAACATTGTAATGGCTTTAATGCATACGATAAATGTCAAATTCATTTTTTTTTTGTCATATAAAGTGTATGACACAAAACTAAGTAGGTACATACATACCTACTTAGATAAGTAACATAATTTATACTCTGGTATTCCTGAGTAGGTATACCTACATATCTACTTAGATTAGTAACATAATTTGTACTCAGGTGTAACTCTGGTATTCTTGACTAGGTAGTTATTGTTCAACTGCACTATTGAGGCGCATCTTACCGATGCATTTGAAACAAAGAAAAGTAGGTTTGTCTTTCTATTGTGTTATACACACTTTGACATACTTTTGTTTTATATAAAATGTATGCGTAAACATAAAATAAACAGATAAAATCTGGATTGCCATAAACAGTCAATTTATGACAATCCTGATTTTAATGATACGGTTTCGTGGTCATTTTATACAATAAGGTGTTATTTCTATAAATCTCATTATACCTACCGAATAGCTCTCAGTACTCGCTGTTGTCTTCTTTATCTACAAAATTTATCGAACAATCAATAAACTATCACCCGATACCGAGAAATCTGGAATCTGTTCGAGTAAATCACGAAAACGGATCGCCACGATCATTACGAACTGAATGCATGTTTGTTCACCGTTCTTATCTGCTATATTAAACTTTCTCATGGTCACTCACAATGAACCCTTTGAACTGACAAAATAGGCACTTGAATCGGTTTAATTGGAAAAATGTGTTTCGTAAAGATTTTTATAAAAAAAAAAAGTTGATATTTTTAAGTGGCCTTATAGTAGGTATTCGCTAGAATGCTTGCTTATATTCTAAGTACTTCATTTGCATGAAAAAAACATTACTTTTAGTAATTACTTTAGGTATCTTTAGTACGACACCTTTTAGGTTGGAAACGTAAACGTACCTCCCACGTTAAAATTGTTTTATTTTTTCAAGATTTTTATGTTGTTACTTGGTCTGCCTGAATAATATGCAGATATATCCATGCCAAATCTCAGTTTTTTATAGTACTAAGAGTCTTTTTCCTAAGCCGCGGACAGGTAGACAGACGGAAGGAACTGTGAAACTATAAGAGTTCCTTGTTGACTATGGAACCCTAAAAAAGCGTCGGTACTACACATCGACCTACAAACAAGTTATTGTATTAGTAGATTGATGGAACTACAAACTAAATAAGTAAGTGATATCGTTTCTAATTAAAATGGCAATGTTTATAATAAACTAATAAGGATCCTACTTTACCAGTAGCTAATTGATATAACATGCGTACGTCTACTACCGTCGATAAGAAACTGATCAAAGTCGAAAACACACGTGAAACTTATGTGGGATTTACACGAGACGATATCCGTCGTACGGCGGAAATTGATTGAATAAAATTGACCGTGTAAATAGCAAACCGACTAGGCCGCAGGTGACATCAATCGCAAATGCCAAAGTAGAGTACGTACGAGTGACTAAAATCAACCATGAAAATTGCCACTCGGAAGCGAACACCCGCCGCGGCCGCCGCATGAAGGTATGTTTGCGCTGTGTTGTTCCGCTACCTACCTCTACCGCATATATACGTTCATCAATTCTTCTTCAAGAATTGATTCACTAGCTATTTCAACATAGCACGTAAAAGCAAGTCGCTTGCAATTTCAGTCAGCTATGTAGAGTAGCTGTGAGGCGATTTGGTACGCCACAAGCTGCACGGCGAAAATTGACTCATGTAAATCCCCCAATATCCTACAAGCACCACGAACTGAGATTTTGCGAACTACCGATTAAGCTCATCTTCAAACTCCATAATACTATTAGTATAATCCACCTATGACAAGTATTTTCATCAAATTTAAGTTATTAAACAGTTCGGCAGTTATTTATAAATTATCTCAATAATCTATCGCTGGACCAATAAACATAATTATGTACATAACTAGAAACACAAATACACACGTCGGATTGCCCAAGTAGACTCGGAGATGATCAAGTATAGAACAGATAGCATTTATTTTACAGTAACACTGTAAATTCAGTCAGTTGCCGAATAAACTTTATCTTATCTCATCTCATTTTATCTTATAATAATTTGCTTCACTCACTCGATTAAATATGTAACGCGTAGATCTTGGCGCCATCTCCATCGCGTAATATTTTTTGTTTGTTTTGCCAACTCAAGTCGAGTTTCAAGTTGTAACGCTCACAAAAAGTGGTTAGCTGTTAATGTTGTTGTTTCTACATTAACGTTTTAAATTTGACCATCAAGTTTTATGGCAAACCACTCCTTTATAATTATAATAATAATAAAAAACAGTATTTTTCGTAATAGACGGGAAATAAACCTACATTTCATGTTATAATTGAGTTGTTCGCACTCAACGCACGTTGCATGTCAACTCGGCACGAAAAACTCATCTCGATTGGGCGACTTGACGAATCACAAAAATCATAAAATTTTCGTTCGACAACACGGCCCAAAAACTTTTTTGATCCTTTCTGGTACAGTCAAAAATAAAACTGTAAATGTAAAGTAAAATGAAAATCTTTATGTATATGCTAGGTACTTTTATTACACCAACAAAACTTCAATAAAACTTTAATAAAGAGACGAGAGATAGTAGTCTTCTGGTGAGTAAATAGGCCTTTCCGTATTATCTTCGGCTTGTAAGCCAAACATAAGGTAAAAACTGGATGAGACTTACAAAAAAATATCCTTGATGTGGAGAGAAGACGAACATACCATCAGACATACCCGGGACCTTAAGCCTATCAGTTACCAGATCTACCACATTATTCAAATGCTACCACCTCTTTATAATAAACAACCTTTTTTGTACGCTAACTAGTCGTGGCGTGGTTCTTGAATACGGAAGACTAACTCGTTCCAGCCTTTTATGGGGTCTAGGACCTAGTACAACTAAACGAGATGCTTGGACGGGAAAGGCATGGAACTATGGTTGTTCAGGTTCCCATTTACTTGTATGTATGGAATGCGTTCTAATATCGACAGAGACGCAAGGTAGATATTTCAAAAGTCAAACGTACAAATTAGTAGATATGAATTTTCGCTACTCAGGTTGAGGAGTCATAATAGATGTTTCGTATTCAGTATTAGTAACAAAGCCTAGATCATCCCTTAGTTATGAAGGCATAATGAAATACCGGACAGTGTGAGATCTTGTATTATTTTTACTTGAGTGAAATCTTTGTTCTAGTTACCTCTGTGTTCTACTTTTGTGGTCAATATTTTTGTATTGCAACTTTTGAGTTTTCTATGAAGTTGCAAGCAATCTTTAAATTGCTATTGCTAAAGACAGGAGAATGTATGAATGAGACAAACCTATAAGTATTTACCATGTATTTTATAGACATGTTACGCATTTTTTACGACGACATATGAGACATAAATAACATAGGGCCACAAAGTTTTATTGTAAAGATTAAAGGACAGAATGATACACTGCTGTTTAGTAATAGATAGCCCTAACAATGTCTACACACAGGGTGATGTGATCCTTATTCAATAAGATTCCACGAAGGGTTGTTTATTTGTATGGTCCCATGAGATGCATCCAGCCATAATTTAAATGTATAAGTACAGACGGCAATTAAGGTACCGCATTCCAATACGTTTGGGGTGATTGATTAGTGGATTTATAAAAATAAATGTCACAAAAATCTAACAGAATAATACACATACATTATTATACTTCTTGTTAGAAAGATACTATTGCGATTGGATCAGATGTGATCGATTTTTTGTAAGCAAGCCGGCCCTAATATGATCATCAAGTTATCATTGACGTCAAAGCACTTTACTGAGAATCAATCCAGGTAATGTTTCACATTCAACTCGCAATAACCTTCGATATTGTTTTCAGAAAACATAGACATAGCGCGTGCGTGCAGAAGCGCGTGTAGTTATTGTTTAAACAACTCTAAGCTTTGGTTTATAGAAAATACAAATTCCCTTCAGTATTAGTAAATCATCTAACCTTGTTACTATCAATACTTTTTGGCACATGTACAATAACATAAACCACAAAAAACATACATAATTGCTAATCTAAGTTTAAACTGTGATGTAGCGAAAACATGGCGTTGTTGGCGCGATGTTGTTACAGCAAATTGCTTGTAGGTAGATAACATTTCGATGGAAGGTATATTAGCAGATAAAAAATGTGTTCATAAAATGTTCTAAATACCTCTATAATATACAATGTGTATTTCGGTAAGAAAAGTTTACGCGTTCCAGTAAATGGTTCTAGATCTCAGAATCCGTAATAAAAGGCCAAGTTGGCTTTACACTTGTATGAATATGCTATTGGTTTTTAACTCGAGTGCACAACAAATGTTTTGATGATGAATAAAACAATTAAAATGTAATGTTTTTTTAATATATATTTTATATAGAGCGATGGGAAGTGCCTCAGGGCATTGCACTTTGTCCTTTATTATACAGTCATTACCTTTTCCAAGTGTCCACCAAGCGGCCAGAGTACTAAGGTATAGGCAATAACAATTCACGCCTACTCCAACAGTGGGCTGAGCAGTAAATCCTTATTCACTGTCAAGAAAGGGGTCATTGCTTGAAAGGGTTTGATTTCTGGTGCTGTTAATCTGTTTCCTTGATATGATATATATACACAAACTCTAATCGGTCGCAATCTATGCTCATGGCATAGATACTGTAATTAACTATGGGGCAGTAGGTAATTTTACAAAACTACGGTGGTCTGTTTGAGAAAACTGCGGCAGAAAATTTCAACGTCACAATCCGTGAAACAGTTAATTATAAATAATATTTTTGAAAAATGAAAAATGGGCAAACAAGTGACACCGCTTTTACCGAAGGCCATTGCCCTGCCCTAGCCCTTTTTGGTCTATACCAGGTGCAACAATACAGGTCTACGCCTACAACAACCACTCTCGAATCATTTTGTATTCTAGCTTTCCAATAAACAGGAATTGACTCAAGTTTGTTATTATTGCGATTCGTGAATCTATTATCGCAACAAATATCTTCCATTGATTCGGATAAATCAAAACACTTCAGTTCTTCATCTTCTCATCCTTAGTAAAAAGGTTTAAATGATTTATTCCTGCATTAAAAATATAAATTGCTAATTCACTCATAGCTTTTCTTCTGAATATTTAAGTGAACTATTTGGTTCATAAATTTTGTTCGTCCTTTTTATGTATAATTTTATTAACGTGTGTAATTCCTTGTGAAATCATAAGGATCACTATAGAAACAACGTATAAACTACGTGATTTTTTTATTTACGCCAATTTCTTGCGCCATTAACCTATGATGATTTATTATTATTTGTTTCTTCTGTTGTTTATAGTCAATTAAAAAGAGTAATCAACCCGAAAATGACTATCTGAAAGATGCAGGCGTGGACCAGTGTATTGAATAGGAATCAAGTGCAGTCAAGCGGATAATCGGTCATCTGTTACGCAACTTGTAATTTTAATTGATTGTGAAGTTCATTGAAACTGTTTTCCGGTAACCACTCTTGTAAACTGATATTTTTGGCCTCGTTTTTGTCACAAATTATCACGAGCTTGCAATGAAGTCATTGAATTCACACAAGCCAGTGCTTATTAAGATAACGTTTGTCTTGCTTACGGACGTTTGTATAACGGTGACATGTGGTAAAAATAACAAATCAGTTTAATTAACCTTTTTTATACAGTTTTCTAAATAAACTTCTAATAGTCTTGAATCCATTTTCGATATGCTTATGGTCATTACTATGATGACCACTTTTATCTTAGAAATCCTTAATGCACGAAGTAACTTTGATATAACGAGCGAATATAACTGTTATGTTGGCTCGTTCAGTCAAATGAAAAACTGTAGTTTTTATAAACGACACAATTTTGACAACTAGACGACCTTCTTGCGGCCACAGTCATAGTTTCCCGCTTAAAAATCTGTGTAAGCAATTTGATCTATACGCTTTTGATACACAGTATATATTTGAATGTAAAAAAAGTTGTCTGCACAATTTAAAGGACATTCCTTAACGCAAGCGTTCTTGGTGTCGGCAGAAAAAAAGACTTGAAATATTCGCCTTTTAGCTAATTAGCCAGTTAAAAGGAGCCGCGGGAAGAGAGATTACCTCCATTGCATCTGCCGTAAAAGATCAGATGATGATAGAAGTTTTCTTGCCTTGTTGTGGTTCCCGAGACCATAAATTGTTATTGCCTTTCTTAGATCACTCGTAGCCGCTAAGGGGACGAATATGTTTTATGGGTTGTTGGAAGACATAATTTTCTAAAACTTTTTAAGCATTTTATGACTGTAAGAAGTATTTTTTTTATCTTGTTAGTTTTCTTTGATCTCTAAATCTGTCAATTTAGTAAACCAACAAGTTCATAACTAAATTACAAAACTTACCAATTGGTGTGCAGCAACCTTCTGTAAATGATAATAATGTTCGTTTCACCTTCGTAGATGGGCTTAGCCGTAAGAGGTGCGGGTTCGATTCCCGCTGTGGAGCAAATATTTGCATGTTATGCAGATATTTCTTTCAGATCTGGGTTTGGCTGTACCATGGTACTCGTATTTCTTGATACCCACGATACAGAGAATCTTAGTGTGGGGTCATACGTGACTGTTGTCGACTATTTATTATCGACTGGAGCTTACAAAACAATCCCTTAAACATAATAATACGTATTATCATCCACAGTTTAACTTTACTCTTTGCATTGTCTAGACTCTCAGGTATAATCTGTCGTTAACTTCAGAGCCAACATAAGATAGGTAAACAACATTGATCACCCATCTTAACAGCTAGAATTGAAAAGACAATTCGCTTTACCACCGACCACCAATCGTCTTATGTTTTTTATGAAGATCAAATGATGGTTTTGTGAAGAATAGGATGTAGTACATATAATTTAAATGTAATTCAGTTGTAATGACTAAAGACGACAAGTGATTTGGGTAAATTACCTAGAATAAATTGTTGGAGATGGACAATGTTCGCGTACTTGTACCCACCACAATGTTTTACTGTTTTGATTGTCGTTGTCCGAAAATGTTGTCCTATCTTTATTATATTGCTTTGATATGCATCGATCGGCATATGCACGTGATTGGCATAATTGCAAGCCAGTACGCACACAATTGTTCCAATACAAATATGGCTTCATCTAATTGTTATGTGGATGCACACGGTATATGTACGAATCGGTACAATGGTTAACATAATTTATGTGGTTGGACTTATCTTCATGAATTCTGCTGAAGAATGAGGAATTTTTTTGCAGATTATAGCATTGAAGTCTATGAAACCACGTTTTCGCAAACATAAATCTTTTATTCAGAAGATATTTATTTCAATTCCATTTATGAATATACCCGGATTTCATTACCCGGATGAAAAACTGTCAACTGGCAGTAGTTGATTCTCGGTCACCCTGACGCCTGTGTTTTTGTAAACACTAGTTCTCCATGAAATTATGTTAAAATCTTATATTCAATTCAGTTTTCAGATACAAAAGATTATACTCAAAACGGACGTCACATCAACATTGTTAAATATTAAAGAGGTGTATACATGCATTCAGTTGACCTGTCTGGTCTTTAAATTATTCAGGGTCTACACATGCGGAGGGTACATGGCATTAATGTGTATAGTTAGGCAGGCCCTTTGTTCAAAGACGAGTTTTTTTAGCATTTCTAACCTCGAGCTAAGGACAACTACTAAATAAACACATTACCCTTGTGAAGGGAAAAGTCACATATTTTTTACATCTCGTTATTTTTAAGTTAGCAAGTTAGTAGGGACCTCTATTAAATATCTAAGGGCGTTACAACTAATATAACAAAACTGATATTTCGATCCTAAAATATACCTTCAACTCGGCAGAGATTCTAGGCGCTTGCCGATAGTCTGGTGACTATCTGCGACCCAGCACCATTTAAGTTCATTAAGAAAAATAAATAAATTGATTTTATTCATTAGGTGATGATTATCCGTTCCGGTAAACGTAATCCTTTTCCGCGCAACGATCAGACATGCTAGCGGGATACAAAAGATAAAACGTTTTTTCGTAAAAAAGCATTGACGTTTATAACTAAGTAACCAATAACGAAGTCACGTATACGCTCACTGGGGTCGCCATATTTGTGCAAACACTCAACAAGATAGCACGGTTTGTACTTTTGTACTTATGTGACTGATAATAAAATAAAATAAATAAAAAAACCTTTATTCGCTGACTGTTACATACACGAAGTTATTTATCGATGCTTACATACCAATTATATTATTATGACATGTTTTATATTCAGATACTCTGACACCAGTATTCTCGCAGTCAAGGATAACCCCTTTGACATAGGCCTCCTCCATTTCGTGCCATTTCACTCGATCACAACTTATTCTTTGCCATCGTTTTACAGGTCTGCCTCTACTGCGCTTTCCATCTCGTAGGTACCAAACAGTTGTATCGTATGCCCATTTATTTTTCATTGACCTCTTTACTCCATTTTAGTTTGCGTATAGTTGCGTCAGTAAGTCTTCTCCGGTCCTTCCTCCGGACTGATAATAACGGAGTAGATATTCCTACCTGCGTCAGATTGAATAAAAACCGTTTCCTTTTCATTCTGTTTACAAGACCTCCGGCACCGAACCCTGCCCCGCCCTTCATGGCCCTTACCTACGACCTTTTTTTTGTCCGCGTGTTTTCATGTGTATTGCAAAGCTGCTAAAACGACGATATTTGAACAAACAACATATTTTTGACGACCTCTGTGGCGCAGTCTGAGACGCAGACGGTTGCGGGTCCGATTCCCGCCGCGGGACTAATGTTTGTATGGTCGGGTCTGGGTGTTCTCTATGTATACATAAGTATATCAGTCATGTAGTTCCTATAACACAAGCACTGTTTATTTTGGGGCAGACGATGCTGAATGAAAAATGCCCAGCATTATTATTATATTATTATTTCCTAGCCTGTAGCGGCGATATCACGTCCCTCCACATCTTACTTTGACAATAGAGGATTATTTTGTTAATTCTATCTTACTATAATATTATAAACGCGAAAGTTTGTGCGGATGAATGTTTGTTATTCTTTTACGCAAAAACTACTGAACGGATTATGATGAAACTTTACAGTAATATGTCTTATATATCAGAATAACACATAGGCTCCTTTTTATCCGAGTACCACGAGGACGAAGCCGTGGGCAGAGGCTAGTCATTAATAATATTAATAGGGCTTGCAGCCTGTCACGTGGAATACTGACTACTTCCAAATAATATAATGTTGGGACTCGTCCACGCCACGTTGAAAGCCTCTGACTACTGTCTACTTTTTATCCTCAAAGATCTACTTACGCACTGAGTATGTCCATCATGGGAAAAATAGTCGTGAGCGTATTTGTGTTGTTTTTATTTTTTATTCAGTTTTATATTGGATTTAGAATTTTTATAATTTTGTATTGGGCTATGTAACTTGAGATATCATTGGCCTCGATTCTGTAGTATACTAACTAAACTTAATTTAAACTATCGCTCTATTTTACTGATAGTGTACGCAAGAAAGAGATGCAAGAATTTTACTCTTGTCGAATCAGTTTACGTGCTGCTTTTTTTCGTGTTTATAGTCAGCATGTTTTAAAATTACGACAAAATTTGTATGGAAAACTTAAATCTGACTAATTTGACAGCACTGAAATTGTAGAAAGAGATTCTTTCTTGCTTGCATTATCAGTAAAAGAGAGCAACAGTCTAAATTAAGTTTAGATAGTGTACTACAGAATCGAGGCCATTATTTTGCATAAAATCTCCTAAACATGTAATGTTAGGATCCTGATGTGTATCAATTTGAAATAGTTTTTTTTAAGTATATAAATAAATATGCTCTACCGGATGCGGCCACTTCTAACGTTTACGAATCTTTTTGAATAGCAATGTCAATGACGCGGCCTCGTTACATAATGAAAGTGATTCGTGTCGTGCCCATTTACACAGATGATATCATTTCGTGATACAAAAATGATATTTTAATGGGAAATATAAACAATCATTTGTTAACATAGACGCTGTAGACGCAAGCTAGGAAAAAGCAACATTTTTGATAAATAAATTACATGCACTATTCAACACCTTATAAACTCCATACTTGTATAGTGTTTTCTACTGATCGTAAATAGGTAAGTACTTTTTCTTGTTCAGTATCTATAAAATATAATAATTTCGTTGTATGTTTAGATCCTAAAAAAAAAATATGTCGAATTTTTTGTATATGTATATTTTTCTGCGAAAAATGATAACTAACATCGGTGACGCCACTCTTAACTGCTGAAGACAAAACTAATGAGTCAAAACACACCCACCAAGGCCTCCTAATAGGATCCATCTGTTTCTGTGAATAGGAACACACCCAAGTCCCAACAAATGCTAATAGTCATACGTTATTTACACTTTATTTTGAGGATAAGACGTTTTTGTTTTATTTATTGTTATGGTAAAAGATTTCAGTGACTGATCCACTGGTCACTATTATTTTCGTCACAAGTTTTTTCCCTCATTAAATCTGCAGGTGTTGTGATTACTGTGAGGGCAAAATCTCGTTCCCCAATTTTAATTGCAGGAGATAAGTAAAAATATAATAAAAAATCTCACACGAAACGTAAATAAGACACTTCGACTCGAGTAGATTAGGTTTAAAATGACTGACAAGACTGACATGACGCGCTCCGACCCTACTTGGTCTTGTGAACCTAGAGTTCATCAAGTGCGTCGAGCGAAGCGAGCCGGTGATTTCTGTAGCGGAACAATGATAACCTCAAAATAGTGAATTATTCACTATTTATTTATGAGGTTGGTTTTTATAAAACTTCGTACATCTCAATAACTACGCATCTCCGGCCAATGGTATAGGAAGGGGGATGGTTGCCCTCTCCTTTTTCACTGTACCCACTGTGCTAATAAATGATTTCTGATATATCTAGGTTAGAAATTTCAAATTTAAAAAAAAAATAACTACGCATCTTTGGCGGAAGGGGAAGTATTACTCTCTTTCTCCTGCCCCCACCCCTTATCAAGGTAGGACAATTTAACATTCTGCCCTGATGTATACACATTATTGTCCAGTTGACTTTACCCGGGATAAATATCTTTATCACTGTGGCACGTATCTAGTGGAATTTATTGAGATAGCCACTTTATCTCTCATTCTGCCCATATTTATTCAACGATGAGTAACATTGATACTGAAATTAAACAGACTGTGTAGGTAGTTAGGTAGGTATAACTTCTACTTCAGATTTGTTAGATCTGCAACAGAAATGTTATGAAACAAGACGAAGATATTTCAGAGTTCTGAGCGTGACATATAAACAAAACATCCAATTTAGTTGGGATTCACGAAAGCATTACTGGATTTTATTAAGAGCGTTCCTATTCATAGCCATTAGGGGAACAGGTTTCGACATTCAAAAAATCTATTCGGTCTCGACTATCTTTAAAATATTTTAAGCCAAATTGGATCCATCAGTGTCAGTTGACAGCGTGATCCTTTGAAAATAAAAACTTTTCTTGGTCTATTAAGCAAATGAATCGTTTCAAAAACGCTTGAGTTCTACCAGATGATATTACTTAGCGGTTCCCACGCAACTGCATATATTGCATGATTGCTAATAAGCATAAGCTAAATGAGATTATGTACACTCGCGCACAATTTACGCACTAATGCACAAGTATAACTGACCGCAGATAGTCTGTGCAATATTCGAGTAGGCGCTTACTCGTAGTTGAAGACAGTCCGGAATTTCAAGTTTTTTGCAACTAAAAGTCACAGTCCCACACTATGTTATTTTGTGCGTCCGGTCTAACAAACTTATCCACAGTATCAGTTATTTGCTGTAAATTTAATATTTGGGTCTTATTATTCCAATATCTAAAATGCTTTGATTCGTAATCCCTAAAAGTTAAGAGCTCAAACTCAGCAATTTATATCTGTGACTCTGCCATCATTTGGTTCTCAATATACATGCTTGATTGTTTTAATTTACGATTGTTCTGAATGTTATTATTCACAGTCACCCTTCGCTATCATTAATATTTTGACTTGCATTTTGCAAGTCTTAATTGACGTTTGAATGGCGTGTTTCGCAAATCACACCCACACTCTTATTATTTGCAAAGTTACTTTCTCTGTGCCAGCGCAACTGACCACTTTCAATTGTCACAGTGTGGTCGTATAGTCTCGATAGTTTGAGTGTGTTGGATAAAAAATAAGTCCCGATTAATTGATTATCTTTCATTTGTATGATTACTCCGGGTATTTTACGGTTACATCATCTAAAATACTTTAAACTTATATGTTTTATTATTAGGTACTAGCTTCTGCTCACGGCTATGCCCGCGTGGTACCTGGATAAAAAGTAGCCTATGTGTTATTTTGATGTATAGGCTATATTATTGTAAAGTTTTATCAAAATCCGTTCAGTAGTTTTTGCGTGAAAGAGCAACAAATATCCTCACAAAATTTCACGTTTATAATATTATTAGTAAGAAGATTATTACAAAGTAAACTTATCACAGCACATAAAAACTGTTAACAATCGAATGGATTTTATCGCTACCTTTCAAGTTTACCTCACAGTCGACAAAAAATGTAATGGCCTCATCATAAATTATATAAAATCTGTTAATTTCTTTTATTTTAATACCACTAAGGTGGCAAGCAAACGGCTCACCTCTTGGTAACCAGTTAGCATAGCCTATAGACGCTTGCAGAACCAGAGGTAGACAAGCGCGATTTAAACCTCCCTTTTTGAAGAATCTCGTACTTTAGTCACTTTGGAAAACCGCATCATTTGAGTTAAATATGTGTTATGTTTAATATGGCCATGACCTGAGTTTAATATGTAATCTTGCATTTTCACGGTAATATCATACAGGAAATACTCGGTCACGAAACGGATGGTGCCATTTTTATCATTGTCATTTCGATGTTATCACAAATCTTCAGCCAAGGCTATGCATATTCTCTAGCTTAAGGAATGATATTCAATTTCTTGTTCTCATAGGCTATTTGAATCTAGGCAACGGGGACACAGATGTTTCAATCCATTGTACTCAAAGTCTGCAAAGGTAGTATACAATCCTGCAGTCTAAAGTTCTTTATGCTTGAACAATATTCAAAAGTGGCACATTAATAAAAAACGTCATCAAAATATGTAAAATTTTAAAACTTTCATTTTAATATTCGGTAAGTATGGCAACTTTGGGTTTATCATCCTGCCCGACATTGAATTTACCGGTATTCATCGTTATTCGAGCAACTCTGATTTCATATTTTTCAAATAGTAATACTTTGATTTTTCGAACTACTAACTTTAAGAGGCTTGTCCTTTGAGTCATTTTCTAAATTCCTAAAAAATTTAATTATTTGTATTTTTTTTATTACTTAAAATGGTGTTTTTTTCACACCTTTAAAGGTAAAAAATTTAGGTACTCAGGTTGTAGGTACTCACACGTTTAATAACAAGGTGTCATCCGTTTGCATTAGATATATTCAGGTGAAGTCAGCGCTGTGTTTAGATCTTTTACTAACCTATTACGTTAAAATGTTTTGAGTCATTAACTTCACATAAGTGACACATTGATCTTTAAAATATTCAGAGATTGGTTATTCCTTTCTTTACAAAGAAAATGTTATTTTGGGTTCCGAAGCCAAATGGTGAAAACTAAACTTTTGTAGTTTCGTCATGTACGTATGTCGGTCTGTCCATCCGAGTGTCACACCCCGATGTCTCGCTCAGTTTACATGATATCGAGATATTATTTGATATGCAGATGTATTTTAAAATCCAAAAAACAAAATTAGAAAGTAAAATATCAGGGCAACTTTTTAGCGAACACCCAAGAACACACCCTATGTGAACTTAGGATATCATTTTGTACTTCAAAGTCTCAAAAAATGCGTCCTTTACTTTGTAATCTGGAGTCCTAGAAGTATGAAACAAAGTTTAGCGAGTAGCTTTTGATTGAAACTACTAATTAGTTTAATTTGTATTGACATGTCTTAGGGACTTTATTTTTAATGCGTAAGTAGGTACGTAGATGCACAGGTTATTATAGTGGTTTCGGTGTTCTAACTGTCGATCAACATAATTATAAAATTTCTTAGAACTTTTTTTTATTTTTGTTCACAGCATCCCTGCGCAGGGAACTTTAGTGTGGGGTCAGGACTATATATGTATTTAATGGGTGATTAAAAAAATATAGTTGGTACCTACAGTAGGTCTTTTAAGAATTTATTTAAGATTTTCGTTAGGATTAAAATGTTTTGGTTATTTTCAATCGATAGTAATAGATAATAATATAATCCTTTAAAAAGGTTTACTTTCATAATAATTGTTCCAATTGTTTTGAACGTTTATGTGGGTCTATTATTTTGCACATAAAATAAATGTTAGGGGCAATATCCATGTGTGCTTGCTGTAACATACTGTGTTTATATTATGTCGTATTATTGAAGGCTATAAAGTGTACAATCTTTTCGATAACCTTTGAACCGGTGTAAAGGCCTTAATGGCAAACTGTGATTGTGTGTTATATTTTATTAATAACTATCTACCCAATCGTAAAACATCGTACTGAATGCTTCAATGAAATCCTTTATATAATTATCAATTGCATATGAATTGAACAAGCTGCAATTTTGCCTTTAAATTTTTTCATCCAAAATTCCGTTGCCGATCCAAAAGAAAGATGCTAGATCGCATGTTATTTTATATTTTACCTGCGCAATAATAATAGTTTGCTGCGGGCTTTGTAACAGCTGTTTAGGGAACAGGATTGAATAAAAGATTGTATGGGCATGCCTGAGTCTCGATTCGACGTCTTTGAGCCAATTATTTTTAACAAAAACGACTGCTTGCTTTTATGTACATCTGTGCGTCGTAAAAAATAAGAGGGTTCCTACATACTTGTACGCGTCATAATGTCTCACTCATTGCGAATACAGTATCAACTCGGTACAAAGCTGTGACTAAAAATCGTTTTTTGCACATTTTTAATAGTTGTTTAATTTGTTACAGAAGTGCAAGAGTGGTGATGTCTTTAAACACCTGGTGAACTCTTCTTTAAAAAAGGTGAGTGAACGGCTTACTTCTAACATAAAATCCAGGTTATTAGGTCGTAAAATGATGGATGGGTTAAACGAATTATAATTTTAGCTATCGCTATCGTTTCTGTAAATCGTTATCTTTTGAAATTTTAAACACAGTAAGTTTTGTTATTTTAACTAGTAGAATAATAATGGTCTTAATCAATAGTAAATTCATCAATTTGAAAGATTATATTTCGTTTTCAGTATTATGATTGTTGAAGTTGTTGGCTTTCCTTAATATCTTTGATTTTGGTGGCTCGTTTCAAGCCCTATCCGTAGATTGTTTTTTATTGTTATAATATAAGTAGACACCGACACCGACGTCTTATATCTTGGGAATCATCATAACGATGACTCGATATTCAAATGAAGATACAGTGCTTGACATTGATTTAATTGTAACCCTTTAATGTCCAATTGAAGTCCATTGCATTTTTTTAATGGTGATTGACGTTATTGCCTTCGCTTTTACTGTTTTTCTACTGCCAATTGGCAATAGAGATAACTTTCAAAGCATGTAAGTACATACTTATCAATTTGGCAGTCGCACTAAAGTATTTTTTTACGGTATTCGATTATGTATTTTGTCAATTCATTTGGTTAAATCCAGCTTGTTTTAGTGCCTAGTGGTTGATATCAATACATATCATGCCGCTACTGCCTTTTTTTATTTCATATCGGAATGGTTAAAAGTTGTATTATAATCGTAAAAAGCCTCATATTGCTACTAAATAGCTCTTAACTTTTTGCTAATTTTTTAAATATTCTTCGAAGAGACTAAATAATCAGTCGCACGATCTGTTTTCACAACGAATTCTTTGGATCGAGTTTAACAGTACTAAATTGAGCACACTAGAAGTCCAGCCTGTCTTGGAGAAATGTTTGTAAATTTTTGTGTTGTAGTGTCCCAACATAAAGTCTCGTATTGCTACATTTTAGTTTTTTTTCCAACGCTACCTATTTACTTTATTTACTGCATTGTTTTTGTATAGGTACGTTTTTGTGTAGTTTTTATAACAATTGCAGCACAATAATTGCATTCCTATCTGAAACGTTCATTAAAAAGTTAGGTCAATCATGATACACACTGCAATCAACATGGGATATTTTTAATTAATAGATTAGGTTCACTTTGTGGAAACTAACTACAATATTTAATTAAAAAAGTTCACAAATTAACCCTCGTATATAATTTAGGTCCACCGTAATATTACTGTTACGTAGATAAGAAAAAAAACACGCGCGCGACTGTATTCCCATATGAACATCCTCAGATAAATTCTCAGAGAGTAGATTTCAAGGGTACCAAGTAGCCAATTACCAAATTTTACCTAAAGTAGTAAATCTAAATCTAAACAGGACATGTATAGAATCGCAATGGCGTCGGATAGATTAAACAAATCTTATCAGATAACTGTAGTCCTATTGACATTCAATTCTACATTCTCTAGAATTTGTACAAAAAACGAACCACTAACAGAATTCGACGAATTCAAATTCTCACATTTCCTTTTTCAAAGAACAGCAAAAAATATGCTTTTCAAGTTGTCGAGTCGTTTTTACGCTGCTGTAGTTTTTTTTAATGTGTGTCAGGCATGTTTTTGCTGAAAAGATGAATTGGGCTCTTAGATTCATGTTTTTGAGGTCAGTAGGACTTTTAATAGCAGTTTTTTGTCAGAAATATCAAGGTAGGATTTAATTACCTTAAAATGTAGGTATCGTATTTGAAGAGTTCCCATCAAAAATCTGGTGATTATGCTTATTAGATACAAAATAAAGTTTAAACTAAATATTTAGCATCAGAAATGCCGCTTACTAACAGATTGTTTTCCACTTTAAATGTATAAAAAAATAGTTTTGTGTTCCTATTAAGATAGTTTATAGCGACATAAATGTGACTGAGGTATTTTTTTAATTATTATGTTCACAGTAACTTATTTATAACTTATCAGTTTAATTGAGGTTGCCAGAGTTCAAGTAGCTTAACGATAGAGACGATTTATCTGAAATATAATATTGTTAAAACGGGAATTTCACGACCAGTAACTACGGATACACTGATAGGTATCTACTGAAATATAAATAAGTGTAGAAAAAAAATCTTAAGAGTCGATAAGTCAAAGTCAAAGTCAAAATTCATTTATTCATTAAAATCACAAGGATCATTTTGGAACGTTGATTTTATCTACTGCCTGTTCCCCTGCAACCAAGCCATGAAAGAAAGACAAGGCTGGTTATTTTTATTGATGATCCATTTATAAAACAATACCTACAGTTTTTATCAGGTTGGAGCATTTTCAATCCCAAGAGTTTTTATAATCGAAATAATCAGATATTTTATAGTATGCCTTCTGCAGCACAAAAACGTTATTTATATCAGCAGGATTCCCCCACAGTACACCGTACGACATAATGCTATGGAAGTAGCTGAAGTAAACTAGTCTAGCTGTGTTTACGCGTGTATAAAGACTGCGTATGTGAGGGCCCAATTGAAGCTTATTATCTAGGGTGATACCTAAGAATATCACTTAAGATACCTAAGATCATCTATTTGACTTTATCCCACGCTAGGTGGAATCAGCCCTACTGTTTTCTAGTTTATTATTATTTATCAATTCCAACTTATTTCAAAAAAAATTATAGAACTAAAGTAATAAACAAGCATGCAGCCCACCCGTTGGTAAGCGGTTATCGTAACTTAAGGACGCTTGCAACATCAGAGGTATCACTCGTGCGTTTCCGAATCTGAGACATAATGGGTGAAATATCTCATCTACCTGTAATTTAACCGGCACCGAAACAGAATTGCGAGCAATTACTACTTGGTGGAAGAAATACAATCAAAAATATAATCCATCCAATTCTTCGGTCTAATTTGGTCCTATTATAAAAATAGTAAGGACTAGTTGTTGCCCGCGGCTTCGCCCACGTGGTATGTTCATAAAAGTAGCATATGACCGTCTCCAGGCTTCAAACTATGTCCACAAACTTTTGAATGAATCGAACCGAGGATTACAATTTATACAATGTTTAGAACTCAACTGCACAACCCCAAAAGGTATTTTTGAAAAAATATAAAAAATACGTGTTTCATTATTTATTTTAAAGTTTATGTGTACCGAGTTTTGAGTGAATAAAACCAAGGAATATTTTTTCCATAGAAACTTTACCACACTGTTTAACCCCCTTAGGGGTTGATTTTAGAAAATAGGATTAGCCTATGGGTTATTCCAGAACCTAAACTATCTACAATCCAAAATTCATCAAAACCGGTTTAGTAGTTACGGAGATACGTGGTAACAAACATTCATACACAGACTTTCGCATTTATTATATTAGTAGGATAGTAGGATTATATTATATTACTATTATACTTGTATCTTATTTTGTAACGAACGTCTGGCTAAACATTACAGTTGTTATGTGAACAGGTACAAAAAAACTTTAAATTTTCTCACAGCATTCAGGCAATACATAATAACAGGGCTAATAAATGTTGACTATTTTAAGAACCTGTAAGTCAAGTTTGTTCGCAAGGCAAAACCAGTTTAGTGACGTAAATCGGTGAAGTTCAAAGTTCCTTTGGTTCAGGTAATAATGAGTCTCTGCATCTTTATGAGGACCAAGTCCACATTTGTGACATTTCAAAGCGTACGGTAAACGTCATCAGCTGAAGTCAATCCGTGACCACGGCTCTTTCAACATAGTCGAAATGTCGGAAGAGTAATAAAAAAGGCAAAATCAATTAATAAATAAACCCGTATAAAACTTATAATTCGACCTCGATTGGTATGGTGGGCGAGAAGACGGCTGCAACACAGTGCGGGTTCTATTCCCGCATCAGGTTTTTTTGTTCTGGGGCTGGATTTTATTGTTCCATGGTACTCATAGTTCCTGATACGGTGCAGGGAATCTTAGTGTGTGGTCACGACTATGTACAAATATGACTGTTGAATGTTAAATTTAATTACAAAAAAATCGGGGTTTAGCAACAAACACGATCACGAATGTATTCCCCATGATTGGCATCCTTGGATACATACTCGGTGGGTATAGTTAGAGGCACGTCCAAACATTAAATTTGGCTCACGCTCCCGCATTCCATAAGTAGTTAGCATTTCTCGTAACAGGTTGTAAATGTTAATCCTCCGTAGCCTGCATAAGATTGTAAGTTTTTTCTCCTCTATTAATTACATCGTAGGGTTATCCAAGTTGCAAGCCTATCGCCGCTTATTGGAACACTAACCTATGGGACTGATTTCAACCCGTTTTTTTAATACTACCAAAGACGCAAACAAACACCTGTTGGGAAGCTGTGACCGTAGCTTACGGCCGCTTGCAATATCAGGGGTCTAGACAAATACCTCACGCTTACTTTTCCTTTCACACTAACGCAAATTTGTCAAGTTAAAACTTGGTAAATGTCACGTGACATTTACACAGCTAATGTCATTTACATTCAATCCAATCTTTCCGCAGGCGTTAACGCCAGCAGAAAGTGGTATTTGTTTAAACCCCTGTTATCACTCACGCTTTGCCTCCCTGTGATTATCAAGATGAAAGAAAAGATAAAATTGAGATGTTACCTAGAATTATTTATTCAACGTCACTAAGAGACGCTTATGTTACGAAATTAATGAGTCTGATTATCTTCATCGACTATTTGTGAGTAATTTAAAAAACCTTTCGTTTTATTTTATCATAATCACCATCGTCATGTTGTACGTCACTAATCTAAGATTGTCTGCGATTACACAGGTTAGTAGATTAAAAACTTGTTTTGTATTACGTCAGATCTTCATTTTAAAATGTTAATCCTACATAGCCTGTTTATGATTTAGAGTATTGCTCCTCTTTTAATTACATTGTAAGGATAACGAAGTAAATATTGTTAGTTTTACTGTGCGTGCTCGCAGAAAAATACTATTTTTAAAACAATCTGCCCTCCCATCATGTATTTGATATAACGCGAATATGATAATCATTTCAATATCGTCTTCTATATTGGCATTCCCCACTAAGTCTTTATGATTATCGAGGATAGTATCTAAAGTGACAGTATTTTTACTTAAATATTATTAAGCGACCTGGATCTTATCAGCACCTATGAAATTAATGATTTATATTATTCCTGCGTATATCACTATCAAACTTAATTACAAGAAAATTTACAGTTGGTTCCGGTTTTCAAAACCATGTCCAATTGTATTTTATTTATATATTATAAACTCATTTTGTTAACACATTGTAATTACACAATTAATTTGCCACGAATTAGGCGACACCACGTCTAATGATTTAGATTTTGGCTTGCGGACAAATTACTACGAAGCTAAAGTTAATGAAATTATTTTATTTATGTGCGAAATAGCACGTGCTCAAAACGGCGGAGGAAAGCATTGCAAGGAAACCGGTATTCCCTAGAAACCAAAATACGATGGCATGTGCCATCGTGTGCATAGGCTATAACATATCCTCTATCGTCCTACCTATATCCTCTCTGTAAAATTTGTGCGTCAAATAAATGATTTGCTTTCTTTCTTTCTTTTCCTTCTATAAGTTAAACAAGTGGCAATAGGCTTGCAGCCTATCACGTGAAATGCTAATTTCTTATTTTGCAAAAAACGGACATCCTCAATGATCTACTCGCTGAGTAAGTATGTATCTGAGGATGTACATCATGGAAAATCGAGTCATGAGCATATTTTTTGTTTTAAAAACATCCATAATATCTGAACTATATATGTGTATCAAAGATTTAAGAATGAACACACCTTAGAATATCAGCACCCTATATATATATTTATAGCTATATATCTATTTTTATTTCCCTATATCATGTAATTAACAATCATTATTATTGAATTGCATAGCTACAACCATTTTAGAGTCTCCATTATTTTTAACGTCCTCAAATCAAGATTTCTAACAACCGTGTGTGAATGATGAGATTACGTTTTTTCTAAACGATAAACTACAGCTGCGTAAAGCTTACACGAAAAAAAAAATAGATAAATCCTTGGAACTATAGAACACAGTTTTAGCATTTTACAACCTCTGATAGAGTCAAATTAAATAAGTTGTTATTCGTTGGAATCACAGGGATCATGATTATAAAAACGTCAGCTTAAAAACTATGTAAATTTTAAAATGTTTATGCTGATTCCTGGCACGCAACTAAGCCTAGAAGAATCAGGCACCAAACTCTACTTGTTTTTTTTATGATCCTTCATTCAGCTATAGTGGAATGCCAATCGTGAACAGAAAGGTTGAATATTATCGAATCAATTATATTTCTGGCCACAGCTACTCATCAGATTTTTACCTGAAGCAGTGATTCTACTTTTATTGATTATAGGCTGAAGGCACAGACAGACTGGCGCCCGAAACACATCCCGTAAACTCTTTGATAAATCGTGTTTTCCAAGTTGTTTTTTGATTTCGTGAGACTAGTGTTGATTCGCAAAAAATACTGACGCACGAAGTGACGATTACCGTTTGAATGCATAATAAATGTCAAATAAAATGAATACGTGAATATTATTAATATGTATGAACTTTCGTGGTTGGTGTCTTGTTGCGTACCTTCATGATCCAGTCGCCAGAATCAATCACTCATCGCAAACATATGTGCATTTTTAACTAATATACCGTCTCAGCATTGTATCTCCGTTGCATGTTCTCGTGGTCTAGTATTTGCCAGCGTCTGTTCTAGTCTAACTCTTCTTGCTTAAAAAAATTCAAAACTGAATAAAAAAATATCAAGACTTAATGTTTTTCGTTTTGTTTTGTACATACGACTGCATACGTTAAAAATTATACGATATAGATTTTTTATTGGGTAAACTATGGGCTGGTCATATTTGCCGAAGAACCGACAACCGTTGGGGTAAACTAGTTCTTGAGTGGAGCGATGACTTAAGAAAGGCAGCGGGCAGAAAGTGGATGATAAGAGCCAAACACCGGGCTCAGTGGCGCGCATTGGGAGAGGCCTATGTCCAGCAGTAGACTGATGATGATTATTTTGATACTTTAATACCAATAAGTTATTTTAGTGTGTAGAATAGTTGCCAGTAAGTATTCGCATAATTATTAAAGCAAAAGCCCGGTCTTTTGGTGATCAAGCTGATGAATAATTTATATCAGATTATACAACAAAAGACGACACGACCGTGACCTGCAAGTTCAATGTTTTGTGTTCTCCTATTTTTTATAATTTGGTAATTTCAACACTTCCTATGCCTCGAAATAATACGCTATTTATTACGTCTGCGGTAAAAACATACCAGTACCCAGAAATATACACTTTCAAAAAAATATGTATAACCTTGGCAGGCATCAAAGTAATAAAACACGAGTCATCATTTATTAACAAAATTAGCCTGAAAAATTGGTAAAAATAGGTAAGTAGGTTAAGAGGAGTTGTCACTTCCGTGAGCAGATAACAATTACCCAGTTCTTTACAATTTTCGAATTTACTTCATTGGCAAGTGGCCAATTTCGGACCTTGGTACACAAATAAAATATGACTTTTCAGTTTATCAGTGAAGGTCAGAGTTAGCTGTGTTTGCTTTTCTCGTTCCTGTCATTTTGACAGAGGGATTATTGTCACCGAACATGAAAACTTGCTTTTGATGGACGCTTCATTATGCAGTACAGAGAAATCTCAGGTTTCGAGCGCAAGTGAAATCTGAGTGATTGCTGAAGTATCTTTTGTTTGTATAGGTATGTGTACTGTGCATGTTTTAGTGATTTACCTAGAATGCACTCATACCTGCATATGTATGCGTTTGTTTTGTCATTCGTAAGCGCAAGTGAAGTGTGCTATTGTCTGTGTTTTACAAAACGGGAAATGGTGCGATGAGTTACGTCAGTCAGTGGTTTCTCGGTTCTCGGGTATTTGCTGGTGAGATAATATTTGTTTGATTTTGTAGATTAAACTTAAAGTCTGATATATACGTTATTTCTGTGGAAAAAATATTTGATTCCGTAATAGGTTTGACCATACATAGCCCCGACCCCACACTAGGATTACGATACATCGTGGGTATCAAGGAACTTCGAGTAACATAATACCACAATACTCAAACCCACAATACATATCTGCAGAATATGTAAACATTTGTCCCGAAGCGGGTATTGAACCCGCATCGTTGTTAGCTGCTGTCGCCATCGTTTGACAAAAGGTGATTAATATTATCACTCGTCAGGAGTGAACACCGTTTTTCAAAAATCAGAAGAGAGAGTTCTGCAAGTATTCAACGGATTAAGCTTTCATTACTTTATTATTGCTGTCTCTTTTCCAATACTGGTATACTCGTATTTATAATTTCTTATCTCGACAACCACTTTGGATTAATTCGGGCTTACTGTCCATATTGATTTCACCGTCGGTAATTTTGTAGGTCTGCTCATTTACACGTAACTTAGTTTTAATGAGACGCACCCATGCGTTAATGACCAGCCCACGAATTCAACCGGCTTGCGTCATTCTGTCACAACCCATATGAGTGAAGTATATCAGTTGGAGTATTTAGGTTATGACGAAAACAAGTCATGTTTTCTATGGAACTGTGGAAAGGAAAAAAAAGAAAAAAAACTTTTTCCTTCTCGTTTGCTTCATCAACCTACAAGATAACCCAAGTTTAATGCAAAGTAGAAAATTATTTATAGGTACAACTGTATACAAGTAGGTATTATACAACAAAAAATACAGGTGAATATTAGGTTATTTAAAATAGTAGGACCAAGATGAGTGCACTAATATGAGTTTAAGTATTAGGTAATTATGAAAACAAGTCATATTTTCTGTGGAACTGAGGAAAGGAAATATTTCTTCTTTATAGAAGAAAGCTTCGTCCACCCACAAGATCACCCAAGTCGTATGCAATTAAAACGCAATATATTTAAGCTTCAGAAGTAGCTAGGTACATGTAGGTACACGTACATGTAGGAAACCTTGAACCTTACGTTTTCCCATTACCAGCTACTTGTATAATAAATTACAATGATTGCCAATAAAGCCTCACCACACAGTCCATCCCCACTACGCCGAAAAAAGATTGTGTGGATTTAACGACTTAATGCGTTTGCGCATAAAACGTTAACATTAAACGCGTGAAAGTGGAAGGTGTATTGAGTGTTTATTACTTCAAGGAAATGCTGAAACTGTAATAAAGCACCTTGTACATGGTGCAAAAATGTGACTTTAAAAAAAAAATCGCTACGAAAATTACACTGTAACCCCCTCATTCATAATCACTTCATAACTTAATCGGCTCGATAACTCTAGCCCTGTCCTTTTCTTTAAAGTTATGGGGTCATTATGATCAAGGGGGTTATTTTGCAATTCAAGGACATTGAGCTGTACTCTAAACACTGTTTTCTGAAGGCACAAGTCTAACATATCCGTAAGGAGTTAGTGTGGAACAGATTCTTACTATTCATGTCTTTATTGCACCCGTCATCCGTTTCTAACACTTATTTTGGACTATACCTTGGTATACTGTAATACAGTTTCAAGACGCTAATCCACCACGTAATATCATTTTTGTACGCAGCTAGCGGGTTTTCGTCGGAAACAATTAAGCTTATACAAGAGACAATAAAATTTGTATAAGATCTTGGGATCTCTGTACTATGTTTAAAATAAATTATTGGTGTCTGTAGATATGTATGCCACTTCTTACCAGAGATAAACCATAAACGCTAGAGAAAAGCTAAATTTGGTACGAGTATATAAGCTTCATATGATTCATACCCTCTTATTAATTATCGGTGTCACTCACTTACTTTAGCAGTGTGCTAAAAGTTACATGTTAAGTGAGGAAAAAGCCACATACCGAATTGGGACCATTACCGATCTCCTCACTGTAGGAGAGGGAAATAAAATTTTCTATCAGAAAATGTAGGGTAATGGGAATAATCGAAAAACTTATGGTCATTTCCCCCACAAGCGACTGCGAGTGTGGAATAATATTGCCACATCGTACTTTTATCTGGTCAGAACCCAATTCAAGTGGGTTGTGAAAAACTGTAGTTGCGAAAAACAAGCCTCATACCTCACTAGTCTTTGTGAATATAAAGACGCAAGTTGGCCTATTCATTACTTATTTTTATATATATCCTTCAACCAAATAAAACAATTTATATGTAACAGTACTCTTGAACCTGAATCCACTACCCAAGCGTGGGCAGAGCAATAAATTGCTAGATAAATATACCGCAGATAGCGAACGCAAACCTATTTTCCGTGCCATTAATATCGGCGTTAGAGTAATAGATGCTAGATAACAGTGATTTGCGTACGCGCACGCGAGAATTGACGTGCTATCGATAGTGCACTGTGCGTAGTTGAAAATTTAACACTGTTCATAATATGGCATAGGAATTGAATACCTCCTTTGAGAGTGTTTGGGTTGGTCTAGCGGGCTGTACCCTGATTTTCAATCTTGAAATGGTGGGTTCGAACAAGGTCGTAAACCGATGGATTTTTCCACTCGAAAAATGTGCGTATTAACATGTGCTTTAAACGGCGGAGGAAACATTATAAGGAAACCGGCATGTCCTAGAACCAAAAGTTCTATAAGTACTATAACTATAAATTCTGTTCTTTAAGTCAATGCTCCAATAAGCAGCGTTGGGCTTGCAATCTGTCAATACAAGCTCGTCAGTTAAGGGTAGGTACTCTTTATTTGGCCTTCCTCCAGAACTTCTCCAATTTGGTCACCACTATCTCATTTACGCTCGAATTGTTTACTTGTTTTGTAAAACTTCTTTCATCCATCCTTTCATGTAGAACTGTTTGTAGCTCAAACCATCTCATCAACAGAACTATCTATAAGTATATACAAAAAATACAGATGAAACAGCTATCTAAAGACCGTTGCAAACGTTCTATAGATAGGTCAACTGATACAGATCATTAGCAGACGGAAGCGTTTTCAAAATGCTGAATTGTCGATGCTAATGCTTTAAACGAGATAAGAGCTACCTCTCTGGTTACGTGTCGCTTTGACCAGACGTCCTGAAAGAATTTTGAATATACGAAGGGCCCCGGTTCCACTCGTAGTTAAAGTCTTAACCCCAAAAGACTTAAATAAGTAAGCTCTGTCTTGATATACCTATCTCATTTATTGTTTTTCAGGGTTTATTGAACTTGCACTGAAATAGTGTCACTGCAGTTTGTGAAACAAAGCGTAGAACAATAGAAAGGAAACAGAACCTAATTATTGACATCACGATCAATCAGTTTATAAACAGTTCGCTTTACAACAATACTGTTTTATATCTTCTGCGAAAGGCAGCGAAGTACCTAAATGTTATTGGCTGTATGAAAAGTCGTTGAGAGCTGTGTGGATTTCTTGAAAAAAAAATAATCAAAGATCTTTTTATTTAAAATTTGGAAGATTAATCAGACAGCAAATAACTTATTATAATAACAACTATGTACATATATGTAGATGTGATATGTATATAAAGATATGACAAGAGATATGTATAGTTACAAAACCGTACCCGCCGTGCTAAATTTAACTGTGTTAAAATGTTCGTAAACATGGATGTTTTTATCTACATGATTTTCCTTTTAATTTTACTGCAGAAAAATAAGACCTCCACAACTGTTTACTCATATTTACATCATTTGCAAGGTTATTTAGCGCACAAAAAAAAACATTCTATTGCATATTGTAAAAACGGGAATTTTCACGTACTGCACTATCGGTGAAGGCACCGACTAAGTTTCGACTCATTCCGAGAGTCTTCATCAGGGTGAGTGGTTGCGACTTTCTCCTTCCGCGTCGCGCCGTGCACTACCTTGAAGACTCTCGGAATGAGTCGAAACTTAGTCGGTGCCTTCACCGATAGTGCAGTACGTGAAAATTCCCGTTTTTACAATATGAATAGTCAAGTTCACGACATTCTATTGCCTTTAATCCCAATGATTAAGATCCTCAGATCTATACTCAGGACTCAGATCAGAAACAAACTGTTTGTCTTACTAATATTATAAACGTGAAAGTTTTTGAGGATGGATGTTTGTTACTCTGTCACGCAAAAACTACAGAGCGGATTTTGATGAAACTCTACAGTAATATAGCTGAGTACCACGCGGGCGAAGCCGTGGGCAGAAGCTAGTCTTTACATATTTCCATCAAAAACTATAAACAGAGTTCGCATATTTACATTGCTGTGTTCCATTTTGAAGGGTATGGGTGCCGGTGAAATTAGAGGCACAGGGGACTTTTCACTCGTTATATCTCAGAGTCGACATCGCAAAAGTGATACCTCTGGTTTTGCAAGCATCCATAGGTTACGGTAACCGCTCACCAACAGGTAGGCCAATACTATTGTTTGCCACTTTGGTTGCATAAATAAATAAATTGTTCCGGAATACGAGCCCTACTAACCTAATTGAGTTAACTTCGCTCGTACAGACGTCTAGACTGAAAATATTATCTAGTAAGCGCATCAGATGCACTGAAACATCTGTTTATTTTAACATTAGTTATTCTAAAAGCTATGCATTTTGGTTATGAAATAGCACATGTTCTCTACCACTCTAAATGATCCTAACCAAATAAATAAAGGGATATAATTTGATTAGGTACCCTTTTAATCCATACGAAACATTTTAGTTTACTACCACTTCAAATGATGAATATTTAGAAGTAGTAGAGCTTCTTGTGAAAGAGCTCGCCCGGGGAAGTAGTACCACCATCCTACTTACTGATAATTTAGCTTTCTATTAGTGAAAAATGATTAAAATCATAGATCAATATAGACAGATCCCAACCATTGAAATTCTTGTCAAAAGTTGGACGAACATACAAAACAAAATAGACACAAACATGCTCAAGATTATAATCCCCAGGATGGAGATCCTCAGATCTATACCTTATACGAAGATCTGTGTGGATACCAAGTAGGGGATAGTCAGCGACACCTCCAAACATTATATTTAGCACATGTCTGCGTTTTGCAAAGTTTTCATTAAAGATTGCAAGCTCATCACCCCTTTTTAAAACACTAACCGATAGAACATGCTTTCGAATTTATATAGTTTTAAAATATTAACCCACACTTTACATTTTTCATTTGTTATTTACTTAAATCTTGAATATAAATAGTTTTAATCAATAAACGTTTCCTAGATTCCATTTAGGTATTGTACTTTAAACCTCACAGTGCAATATTGACTTGTATGCTTATCACAGTATCTTGGGTACACGTGATGAAACCCCACGCCTTCGAGAATCGTCTTTTGAACTCTTGCGTCGACCTTTGCTTTTCATTAAAAGTTACGCGTCTCAAACCGGTTATCATTTCAAAGAAAAATTATTCTGATATTTTTGCTTATTGAAAGCAGTTGAGTAAAGACGGCCTAAACGTTGCCATCATCATAATAAGCTGGGTGGATATGTTCCAAAAGCATGACAATACTATAAGTTAGACAATACTATAACCCCAAACTATAAGTTTCTTTCAGTGATCCTTAGCTGATGTGGCTTGCCCATTATTGTAAGTAGTATTACCATAGGCCTGTAGAATTATTTTATTAGTTACTAGCTTCTGCCCACGGCTTCGCCCGCATGGTAACCGGATAAAAAGTAGCCTATGTGTTATTCTGATGTATAAGCTATATTACTGCAAAGTTTCATAAAAATCCGTTCTGTAGTTTTTGCGTGAAAGAGTAACAAACATCCATTCACAAACTTTCGCGTTTATAATATTAGTAGGATATTATTATTGTTGAATGCATACTAACTAATAACAGTAGTAAACGAGGAAACTCTTCATTATTCTAAACAGATATTGATAATTAAACTTATAACTATCAGTGAAAACTATCAAAGGCTAATCCCCTCATACAATTTGTAGCTCATTAGTGTTATTAAAGCTGTTTGTTTTCCAACTATGTATAAAATAAAATAATGTTGTCTTGCTAAATTAGCCATCAAGTTTCCTTTTTGTACTTCATTGTACAAATATTGTCTTTTGTTATGGGTATCACTTTAATTGTAACAAGGCTGACTGAATAAATGTTACAATACCTATAACATGCGCGCGACTGCAATCATATGTAAACAGGGCGTTTTAAATCAACATAGCCATAATAATATTAAACTTGAATCAAGCAACCGACCGACGACTTCATATAACACTTTTATTTTATTATTTTTAAATATAAAACGAGCAGGAAGCAGTATCGAAAAAGAATGCAAGTGTATTTACTTGAGATGTGATGCTAGATAATAATGTTTGGGGTCTCGTAAGTTTCGTATTACCAGTCTGAGCTTTAAAAACTCTGCATGAAACAGCAACTCTCATTGTTGTACCATCTTGAATTTTCACTTTCGGTCACATTTTGTGACCCGGAAAGAGTCTATTGAACGTCACACAGGCCAACTTAAGGTCACACGAGGGTGGCTCATGAGATAGACTGATCAAGTCAAGACTGCAGTTGAGAGTCCACTGTATGAATGCTGCAGGAAGGCTGCTGTGTGTGACGAATGGCAAAGAATTGTTAAATGAGCCACAACCCTTAAAATGACTGCCACGTGGTCATGTTAAAATGTGTAACGAACAAGTAGAATAATTATACCGGATGTAATAAAAATACTCTAAAAAACTGAAACTGAGACCATAATACTAAAAATAATGAGGCAAAAAACGCGAAAAAAAGTTGGTCAGTTGAAGTAGTATACTTATATCTACAGTGTAAATATCACAACAGGAAGATAAGTTTAAACAGTAAGTATTTTATGTCAGGCTGTATATTCTATTCTAAATTTAAAAGAACTTTACGTATAAATATTTAACTATTTTTTTACTATTTAGATTCAGTGTTCCGATTAGATTCAGTGTAGGAACGATGACCTATAAAATGGCCTGAGGACGTAATTCGCCAAATGTTATTCAACAATACATTCACCGTTCCTTAAAAATATTCAAGCAGGATACGGCTCGGACATTATATTGTCTCTAAAATAATTATGTAGACTGTTTGTGTGGGACTTTGTGATAGTTTTACATACCACTTTACATAGTACAACTACGAAAGTTCATTCTATGTGTTTCCAGTTAAGTTCAAGAATTTTAGAATATTATTATGACTATGCCACGTACTACCACCACCACTACGTACCACTATTCTCCTGCTGACGTTTCGTTGACCGTTTAAAGGTCCTTCCTCATGAGCACCGTCCGCGACCATACACGACGGTCTTAAGACGGAAACTGTTAGATAATAGGAGAACTTAATGATTAGGTAGTTAATGATGATAATATTCAAGTAAGACTATACGTAATAATATCCTAAAATTATACCAAACCACGATAATTGCAATACTAAGTTTTGTCAGAGAATTATAATTTCTGTACCAGAGATAAACTTTTTTTACTCATAATATTTCTCTAAAAACTGTAGATGTATCCAAGGTCCTTTTGCATAAAACTTTGACAGCTCTTAGGCTGATGACAAATTACAGGGTTCAATAGAAAAACTGTAAATCTTCTTTATGGCAGACGGGTATATCCATATTTTACAGGCCTAAATTGGGAAGGTCTAAAATTAAAAAAATACTCGCTCAATACTCAAGAAATAGAGTATTTAACAAGAAATCAAAGTAAATTGATTACGTTGGAATTGGTAGACCAGATGTTTGATAAGCATAAATTATTCATTATTCACAGAAGATGTAAAATAACAATGAATTATACCAAATGTCATAAAACGGAATGATTTATTATAGCAGATGTTACTTGATAAGCGAATCCAAAAACTGATGTTGATTCTCTGATATATCACTTTAAATTTAAAATATCCAGTTTAGTATCTCAGAAATATAAACTGCAAGCTTTAGCCATCAAATTTTTGTCCGTAAAATGAAAGCAGTTTCTTTTACAAATTTCTCATTTGTGTAAGAAGCAAGCATCAGAAGCTACAGATGTTTTATTAAGAACAACCCTATAAATAATTAGAAAAAAATAATAACCAGAAGCTACGAATCTGAAACACAACATAATTTACAACACATCTCATTACATCACAGCTGTATCTTCTCATTCTGATCTGCGGTAAAGATTTCAATTTTTTAGGTACATGCGTTCAAAGTTCAATTTCGTCGCGACGACTTGCTCTACATCTTTATTTTACTCTCAAATTTAAATGAAAGGTTTGCGTGTATCGAAAGCAAATGAGTCACAAGGACTGTGCCGGTTGACCATGGACTCTGAAATGTCAATTTATGTAATGGCACACACCGAACAATCATTCAGACAGGTACAATATATTCTTATATATGCAAATCTTTGGATGTATGTGCGTACAACAATAATAAAAACAAAAAGTAAACAGAATTCTATTAAATGAAGGGTAATTTTGAATCATTATTATAAAATTGCCGATTCCTCGCGAACCCATGACCAAACCTAGAAAAATCAGGCTTCTAACACGGTCCTTCAATTTATTGAATAATTTTGACAATGAGTGAGTAGGTACCTACTGCTCAATTTGTTATCGAAGGCGGTTGTAGGCTATGTTACGTTCCATAACTAGCTATCAAAGATGTTTGGTATATATTTCTAACAGTATGTTTATAAAGTTGAATGGGGGTCGTGGACTTTATCAGATATTCAACATGTTTTTTGCACATCTGTCCCCCAAACGACGCCTCCGCAAAATCTCACGAACTATCGTTAGATGTGACTGAGCTGTTATCCTCGTACAAATGGGTAACCACTGTCTTCCTGTCGACTTAACATTGAACTACTTCTTGGCCGGCCAAGTGCACCGAGGATGCTATTATGTCCTGAAATAGATTATATGACATCACATCTCAGATGATTATTTATTATTTTGAAATAATCATCTGTGAAAGCAGTAGTAAATCTAAGATACTTATCATTCATGGTTTAAGTGCAATAATAAAATTAATGAAGAATTCGTATCCGCTAATCGAGTAAGACTCAAACAGGAGTAAAATCTTTAGAAGTAGGAAGTCAGGTCGATTGAGAGATTAGGCGTTTCAATCATTGTCAAGATGCCGTTATGAATGAGAGGAAACGCTAACTGCAATAGCAATAATTGGAGAGGTTGAGTTGGTAATAGACCGCAGGGGACCGTTCAACTATAACTTATTCCATCCTATATTTAGATGGCAGTTTGCAGGCAGGGATGTTGTAATTCATCTAATAGCTTCAATAATGCTTGTATTAGCTATTCGTAGATAGCCTGGATAAACAAAAGCTGATATTCTTAGAAGGCAGTATACTTCACGACCATTTTGTGTTGACTTTTTCTGTTTTCATAACTCGATGAAACACTCAGTAACTGTTTATAAAATACGTGTGGATTTCGTAGCATCACGGATGAAACTTGAGACATGATGCGACCGCTAACAGATTGGCGATAAATGAATATGGACGTGAATTACCTTGCGTCATAATCAGCAATCCACTGTAAAACCCAGCAAATGAATCAGCATTTGATGATTATTAAAAAATATTTTTTTCTTATTTCAGGTGCATAATTCTTGTCAAGATGTGGCTCCAATTCTCATACTGTATCTTGGCGGCTTCATTACTGCTAGCTCCAACCATGGCTGCCGTCTGTCCCGATGGCTGCATCTGCACCACCACGCGGGATGGGCTCCACCGCGCTACCTGCAGCAGCCTCGCTGAGCTCTACAAGTTCACGATCCGCCAGAAACACCATAACATTAACATTCTGGACCTCTCACATAACAACATCACGAAACTAAGTCACGAGCTCGACCGACTTACGGAAGTTGTCACTTTGGATCTCTCGACCAATGGCATTCAAGACCTCAACAAGTTCCTCCATAATACCAAAAAACTAGTCCATCTTAATCTGGCAAACAACAGAATACATACACTCTCATTGATTCATTTGCCTGCCAGTGTTAGTTCTTTAGATTTGTCGAATAATAATTTGCAAAATGTACCTTCGGACCTTAGTCATTTGGCTGACCTGGAACATTTAGAGATGGAAGGAAATCCACTTGATTGTTCTTGTGAAAACCTGTTGGCGCGTGATCGTTTGATCCTTGGAAATGTGTTGATAGACCCTGTTGTTTGTTCTTCTCCAGAAGAATTAAAAGGAAAGTCATGGTTGGAACTAAAAACAAAAGATATATGTAAAGCTCCAAAGACAAAAATTAACCATCTCGACATAATGCTAGGCGATCAGCCTGTAGATGCAGTACAAATCGGTGAAGAATCTACCGCTTTGAAGTCAATGCCGTTAGTAGCAAGTAGTGATCTTGAAGATGGTAATATTATTCAAGGAAAGAGTGTTGTTGAAGATGACGATTCACAACAGTTTTTAATTGTAGGACGCACTACATCTCCACCCTTGAACTACATTGAAGGATCCGGTTCAGGGTCCGGAGATGGTGAAAGCACTACAATTTCAGATTATTTAATCGAACCAAGAAACCAACCTCAATTACTTACGAACTTGTTGGAGGCAGATGAAGTTATTCCTGCAGATAATGTTCAGACCACTGCAGATCATTCAGAAGGATCCGGAGATGGATCTGGATATCGACCATTAGATTATGACGATCATTTAGAAACGACGACCGAAGCATTTGTAGAATTGATTCCTGGACCTATTACAAGAATTTTTGAAGAAGTTGGTAATAAATTTATAACAGAATTTCCGACACCTGAGCCACCATCTGTGTATCAAGGTGGAAGAAATTGGAACTCTGAAAACAATCCTCCAGAAGTAACAGAAAAAGTAACATCACCCACACCACGTGATACTACTGTTTCAGAACAAATACGTGTCACTCAAGCCTCTGAAATTCTTAGCCAATTACCAGCTTCTAATGAAAACGTTACGCCTCACAAAACAGGTACTTACGTGTGCATCGCAATAATTGTAGTGCTATTAGTTGGATTAATAGGCTTTGCTATTGCTAAAGGCCAAATGAGAAAACGAAGAGATAGGAGACTCTTACGTCAACAAAGAAGAGATGTCGAAAAAGCATCGAAAGAAATGGTAGATATGAATAAATCATTACTAGGTAAACCAGCTCCTTTAGAAAGTCCTATTGAAAGAAAAGTGAACGGAAAATATGAAATGGTTCCCACACACGAAGTTCCTCAAAAGAAAGGAGGAAACGGTGACATTAGTAATGGAATTAACCACAACGAACCGAATGGAGTTAGAACTGACAGCCCCAGAGATTCAAATCAAAACAAAAGCAGTTCAAAAGACAATAATTTAAAAGATACAGATAGAGCTCCCAGACAGGAAACTTCCTTTGATTCTGCACCTGCATCACCGGATTCATTATCTAGTGAAGATATACCCATAAATGATGAGGAGCCGAAACTAAATGGTACTGCCGATTCAGACATGTCTCAGCCACTAATGAATGGAGATCGGAACACAGATTCCGAATTCTTATCACCATCACGAGAATATATTCCAGTATATTCACCTGATATGGGTCGAGTCCGTATAAAGATGGCGGAGATCCCAAAGCCTAAGACACCAGTACTAGTCACCAGGAGTAGGTCAAACGCTGGAGACATTATAATTACACCGTCTGAGGATGCTACTCGTACAACTACTTGAGATTTAGTCTCAAACGTATGGAATAAACACTTTGCATAGGTTCATCAGTGTCAACGTAGATAGGCTTAGAATATTTTGTCTAGGGTGTACAAGCACTTTTTATTTGGCGAAATTCTGTGATTATTGTGTGTGTAGATTTTTGGTTACGTGGTGTGGTAAATTGTTTGCAAAATGAAGACTGTAAATCTCGTGAACTTTTGCTGCCAAAGTGTGTTTGTAGTCGACAGTGCCTTGTATTTAGTAATTAATATATTTATGAAAATATATTACGAAATAAGTTAAACATATTTTTATACATATAAAAAGTGTTGCCATGTTCACGATAGCCTTACATCTTTTAAGCTATAAAAAGAAAGAAAATAGAGTATTCTGTCCTGGTATTTTGGTTTACTTGTGCTTCCATGCAGTACCTTTTATTTGGTTATAAAATGAGATCAATGGTTGTGTACTTATTTGCAAATTTTAACTGCTTCCTAACGGTAAACGTGTCACTTTTCCTAAATAAATCTTTTCAATTCCTTCATGGTCTGGCTAAGTATAAGTTCCTTTGAGTAACGTTATGTGTAGGAAATAAGGATGTGATACCATTTATTCTAAGCAATTCATTCATATTCATAATTGCGTGTGTATGTACATATTATTTAATTTCCATTTGTTCTTAGTTTTATATCCAGATCGTTTTAAGTGAAATTATTTTATTTAATAGGCAAAATGTGAAGTTATGATTTTTATTCTTACGGTAAACTTAATTGTAATTTTACCATTAAAATGTAAAAGAATGGTATGAATTGTAAAAAATCTATATTTTTATAAAAGAACAAATCAGAACAATAAATAGTTCCCTAAGAAGTTTTTATAAATGCTGTAATATTATTTGAAGAAAATATAAAAGGTTGATTCATCTTCTGTAGTATTCATCAGAAAAATAAATAACTCCCAACAGTCATATACCTACATAACCCTGACCCAACACTAGGACTCCCTGTATCGTGGGCATCAAGTTCTACGAGTTCCATATTGGACCCAAATTTGCAGAACATGCAAACATTTGTACCTTAGGAATCGAGTCTGATCCTCTTGCGTCTCAGCCGGCTTCCTATGAACTTAATAAAATCATGCTATCGCAGATAATAAACAGTGCAATTGGATAGAGAAATAGTCTATTTCTTTACTTTTATTAACTTTACCTTTTATTGAAACTTTTATTAACTTTACCTTTTATTGAAACTCAGGCAAACTTTGATACAAACATTTATCCAAAAAATTTGTTAGAGCGACATCTGTTTTAAGCTTGAAACAATAACTAGCTAACAAGGGTAGTGCCCGTAGGGAGAACTGCCTTATTTACTTTGATACATATAATCTGAAGTAGATGGCGCTGTAGAGAATAACGTACCATAATACCTACTATTGTAGAAAGTGATTCTTAGTTTTATTGACAACAAAATTAAAATAAATAATTAGGTAAAACTAACAAATTAATTAATTTACTAACAAAATGTTTAACACCTTAATGCAAAATTAATTTAAGTACGAAGGCATTTAAAAATTGCTTTCTCGCACTATATTGTCATCTCTAGCAGCTCTACCGTTAGGAGGGTTCAATGGTTCTTCTAAGTCGGCTTCGATCTCTACAGTAAAGCTATCACCAATTTCTACCCCATACTCAGACATACGCCTGCGTCGAGCTCCAGGTGAATTCTCCAACTCTGTTATTTCATGACTACCAAATCTCTTCACTCTACGTCGTCTCCTGCGGCGGTCATCATCTGGCATTTCATTCGATTCAAAATCATTTAAAACTGGTAAATCGCCATTCCTTTCTGTCTCGTCCAACAGATCACCACTTGATTTAGTTTTTCTTCTCCCTCTTTTCTTTCTGCCTTTTCCTGACCCAGTTTCGTTTAACGAATGACATGATGTATTCAATTTCGGCATTGAGAGAGCTTCGTCGTATGATGGGGGTGCGATCAAATCCCTTGGATCTGGCGTATTGCATAGTGCCTCCTGTTCTGCTCGCATTCTAAGTTGCCTTAGCCTGTCTCTCGCCTCCTCGACTTGCCTTTCTCTATCAGCTTGAATAACAGCTAAGCGACGTTTCATAGATCTTCTTATACAATTAGTCAATGTTATACACAAACATACACCAACGATCATAACAATGAGGAACCAAATTAGACTGTCAGCGTTTGTGGTTGATTCTGTGGGATTCCAAGAAAAGTAGCAAGCTTCTAACCAAGTTTGTCCAATGACGTTATTCGGGCTATTACAGATAAGATTGTAGGACTCTTCTTTTTTGTTTGGCTCTAAAGTAACGAATTCGTAAAAATCTATCATGTTGCTGTCAGAACAATCACAGCGCCACATGTTGTCGTTTAAGTCTAGCCTTTCCAAATATGGATTTGATTCAAAGTAAGATTTTTTCCAAATTGTTGTAAATCTATTTCCGATAACAGCTAATCCAGTTAATCGAGGCAGCATGAAGAACGTGTAATTATTGACGAAAGTGATTCGATTATAATTTAGATTTAAATATCGTAACGTATTTGAGGAGATACTATCAGGTATATGTGACATGAGATTACGGGATAAATCTAAGTCCACTAGAGACTGCAACCCTTCTAAAGAATCTTTGCCAATTGAATTGATTTCACAAGAACTCATATCCAGTACGCTCACCGATGTAGATTTTAGATGCCCGACCTTAGAGAGGTAATTTCTGGCTAGCTTTACTTGCGTCAGTGATGGCATTTCCAACAAAGCATCTTCAGGTATGTTTGCTATTTCATTCCAAGATAAATCTAAATATTTCAACATATTGAGACCTCGGAAAGTATCACTTTTCAACGATCCGATATTGTTGTACGACATATCAAGATATTCCAGTTTCGTATTATTGGAAAATTCATTACTACTCAGGTATCTGACCATGTTATGATTTATCAAAGCCTTTCTCAAATTCGGAAACCCTTGTAGGTTGGGCTGTAAAACGTTACAATATGATATGTCCAAAAACTTTAGAGAATCTGAAAATAAATTGTAAGCAGAGTCTGAAAGCTCCAGGCGATTGTTGTGAGACATTTTGAGATAAATTAAGGATGGTAAATACATCAACTCGTTGTGGTTTATAGTGCTGAGTTGGCAATTGCTAACGTAAAGACTCTTTAGTGTAGACGATATAAGATTTTGTATCCGTAATAAAGGATTAAAGTTCAATTTGAGCACTTTGATGTTTTTTAGTCCACTAAGCGGGGATCTTCCGTGCATAGAGTCTATCTCGCAATAATCTAGGATTAATGTTTCCAACGAAGCACTTGCCAGCAGTTCTTGATTTGCCAAATTACCCATAGTTTTGAATTTGTTGTGTGACAGATCTAGGATTTTTAGGTTTGTTGCTGGTTCCAGAATATAATTTGGGTTGATGTCGAGCCAAGAATCGAAGTAGTTGCGCGATAAATTCAGCACTTCCAGTGATGTGAGGTTTGAAAGAGCATTTTCTGATAGTTCACTCAAACGATTTCCCGAAACGTCTAGAGTCACCAGATTATAGAATCTGCTCAATGATGGTGGGAATGAAGAGATTTCGTTGTTAGAGATGTTTAATATTCTAACCTGAAATGAAAATATTTAAAGTTAGTATAAAAAACGTAGAACATTATTTAGCTTATTTGCAGAATAGTATTAAATGGTTATTTATTTTGTAAAATCGCTTAAGTGTTAATCCATACCTATGGACATATCGCTAAATAATAAAAAAATGCTGGATATTGTTCACACAGCATTTAGCCCTAAAGTAAGCAGAGCTTGTGTTATGGGAACTATATGACTGATATAGTACTTATGTAATTTTTTTTATAAAAACATATATATTATACATAGAAAAACACCCAGACCGAGGCGAATATTTGCAGATCATACAAACATTTGTGCCGAGGGAGAATCGAACCCGCAACCTTCTGCGTCTCAGTTTCACTTAGTTGGCTTAGTTTCTTAGCTTAGTTTGTAAAGCCACCGCGTACCAAGCGGGATGTCGCAAGTTCGAGTCTCGCCGAGGTTGAATTGTCGGAATATTATGAAATATTATTTGTTTTGACGACCTCTGTGGCGCAGTGCGCGAAGGCCCGCCTGAGACGCAGAAGGTTGCGGGTTGGATTCCATTCCACAAATGTTTGTTTGAACTGCAAATATTTGTGTCAAATATGGGTGTTTTCTATGTATTATATGTATGCATTTACAACAAAAAAAAATATATAAGTAGTATATTAGTCATGTAACAACAAAAGCTCTGCTTACTTTGGGGCTGCATGATGCTGTGTGAAGTATGTCCTGCATTATTATTTATTTGTTGCATATTATTGTAGCCACTTACTTGCGCACCCAGTCCTTCTGGTATATCCGTGAGACCGCGTCTTGAACAATCCACGGTGGCTCTGTCGAGGCTGCAGGCGCAGAGATAGCAGAGGTCGCTCAATCCTCTGTCATCGAAATCCAGGAGCTCTCCATTCGCAGCCGAGCTGAGTATCAGCGAGAACAACAGCAACGGATTCATTACGTCTTGATATCATTACTGTCTGAAATTATAATAATAACTCTTATCAAAAAGGTACATTACAAGGAAATAATACCTATTATTAGGTATTATTTCCATCAGGTGGGCAGTATGCCTGTTTGTCACGACGTCATAATAGTAAAAAAGGCTTGTTCTGTGTTCAAAGAAATCATTTAAAGTGATAAGACCTACCATAGTGCTTTTATTTTATTTAAGTTTTTGTGTCTGTCCTTGCAACAAAAAAGGCCAGTATTTGTTTTTAGGGTTCTGAAGCCATGTGGCGGAAAACGGAACCTTTATAGCTTCGTCGTACAATCTATCAATCCGTCTGTACGTCCGTGTGTTACGGACTTTTTTCAGTCGAGAGAAAATTTGGTATTCTGACTTGTTTTCATAGCCCATGTATTAAATAAAATATATGAGTAAATTTTCCTCGCATCCCGTAGGTTTGCTCAACCCTCGTCATGGAAATATAAAGCTTTTAAGTAGCAAAAGTCGTAGAAGTATGAAACAAAGTTTAGTATGTAGCTAAACTAGTATTGGTTCGAAGGATATACAATTACCTATAACTTTGAAAATTATATCGCAACTTTGGGACCCAAACAAAGCGTGTTCGGACGCTTCTTGGGAACTTTATTGTTTTTGTCTAGTGCTGTTTTTCCTTGAAACGACTAAAGCGATTGTTATGCATATTTTAGCAAATATTTTTAATGGCTTCGAAAAATATCTATATATACATTTTAAGATACTGGGGCATTGATATTAATAATGGTTAATAAGAGTCAGTGGCTCAAAGTCCAGTCCAGTACCCCGACTTCCGATCCGAAGATCATGATATCATGGATAAGCGGCGGTGGGCTTGCGACCTGTTATGTGGAATACACTGACTTCATACAAAAATGCGAGCATGTGCCAAATATAAATTTTAAGACGTGTCTCTGACTACTTCCTACTTGATATCCTCAGATATCTACGCACTGAGAATATGTCTGAGGATAACCATCACGGGAAATGCAGTCATGATCGTGTTTGATTGTTAATTTAGATTAACTGTCCTTCAAGACAATCAACACCTGCACAATTATAATTCGAATATTTCTAGTCACGTAGAAGCCTCCAAACAATTCATTCATTCATTTATGTCCTGTCAATGGCTCATTTTTTAAATTTGTTTTGACCAATGTATGCCCTCTTGTACAGCCTCATCGGTTGCCTCTATGAGATGTTTCCGAATGCATGTGATGGGGCATAATGACAGGAGAGTAAGTGCGAAGTGAATTGCTCCAATCAATAATTTATGTATATCTAAAACGAGAAGGGACATTATTCCACGTGCAACCCACGGTGTAGAGACGTGGACTGGCACAGAATGGGAACGAGTGGCATAAACATAGAGGTCTTTGTCCAGCAGAGGGTCAACAAAGGCTTAAAATGATGATTATTGTGATCCGAAACGAGGCTGTTAGTGTACCATTGTCTAATATCTAAATCGTTGTAAAGACTGAGTTAAGTCAACATTTATACCAACAGCAATTTTATCTTTTGTTATCAGACAGATATTGATAAAGCTGCTGGGTATACTCGAAATTAGGTCGTCAACAAAGTATATGTTGCAGAAACAAGAAAAGGTTTTTTATACAACAAAGTGGCAAAAAAGCACAATGTCCACCTGTTGGTAAGCGGTTACTGTAACCGCTTTCACCACCAAAGGTATCACTCGCGCGATGCCGACCCTGGGTCATAATGGTTGAAGGCATACTTAATGGCATAAGTGTTATGTGCTTGTAATTTCACCGGCATACCCTTCAATCAGCAATGCGAGCATTACTGCTTGGAGGCAGAAACAGGTACAGGTGACAGGTGATAGTACTTCCCCGTACGAGCTATTCCACAAGGAGCTCTTATACTGAATAATTAAATGATGAATGCTAGCATTTTTTTTTGATACTAGTATTTATCTGTGATATCCTATCCTACTATCCGACTATAATCCTATCCTACTAATATTATAAACGTGAAAGTTTGTGAGGATGTTTGTTCCTCTTTCACGCTAAAACCACTGAACGGTTTTTGATGAAACTTTATAGTAGTAATACAGCTTATACCACGCGGGTGAAGCCGTGGGCAGAAGCTAGTAGTAAATAATTTAAATTCCAGGACCGAATCTATTTTCTGTAAGAAAAAACTGGGACCAAAATGTTTTCTATGGGTTCCTAGATTTTCTATAGGTCGCCCATTATTATATATATATATATATATATATATATATATATTATAGGTATTATATATTGCCCTAACAGCCTATTCCCCTAACACAGATTACTCAATACCTGTCAGTTATACTCTAAGTTATACTCTAGACCTGTCAGTTTTGTAGAAAACCTAATTATTGCAAATAAGTAAATCTAGTGCCTGATTTGATCATCGTCACCGCTGTATATGAATTTTGTTTAATTATACATAATGATTATGTAAACAAGAATTGTGATTCATCATACATTTAGTTGTATTTCCTCTATACTTGGTTTGATTGTTTATTCATAGACTGATAAATGAGCTTGAATGAAGTAGTATCTTCATCAATAAAGAATTCTTGTTTTACTCGAGTTTTCTATGCAAAAAAACGCAGCTTGTCTGGTTTAAGCAGATCAACTAAGTAAGCATCGTTCAGTTCTGTCAGCATTTAAAACCGACTAATATAATTGTTAGTTATGTAGGCTGTCTATAATATAAACTCAAAACAGGGCTTACACCTTTGCTCCGGCAAAATTTATTTATTTTTATTTATTTATTAAAAATACGTCAACAGCTTGGGTTCCACACATTAATTGTCTTAACGAAAGGGTTATTAGTTCTGAAGGTTTAAAAATAAATTAAATATCATAAAATTCTGACAATTAACGTTTAAATACTTACCTCAAGTGCTTGCAACTTAAGTGTCAGAATATTTTAACCAAAAACATGTTATTGGCTCTTAATGAGGTAGAAACTAATTTTAGTACTTTCACATTCATAGGAGTAAAATAAACAATACAGACCTTGATATTAATTCGATAGAAAATAAACTTATATAATCCACATTATCACTGCACCATAATCTTTATTTGCAGCACTTTGTTTTTACACAATTTCTTTGACGTGTGGTCCTGGGCGGACAATTACATTGTGTGAGTCAAAACGCGTTATCAAAGATAACGATAATAGTGGCGAAGTGTGTTCCACTTTAATCTGTTCTGTATTTCTAGGTAGGTGTCACTTGCAGTAATTATAACTGTGATGAAGAAAAAGTCTAGGAAGTTAGAGGTCTCGACGTTATGTGTAATTTGTTCAACAGTTTTTTTTTACTTCAAAAAAGAAGATTTTTAGATAGGTATAATTGTCACTAGTGGGCACTGCATTAGATTATGGGATTATGTATTGATGGCGTAATCGAATGTAATGTAGTTTTTGGAATCGTTTCTACGACCAAGAAAGATTCTTAGATAGCCACACGTTATAAGGGGGCACTGCAAAACGTGATGTAAAAAAACACGTAGTTTTTTGTAAAATTAGAACTACATTTTCACTATAAACTTATGGTAAACTCTTACCCTCTTATTCATATTCACTCACTTACTTTAAAAGTTATCTACCTATATCCTTTGTTTAGTGCTAGAAAAGAAAAGGGTTAGAGTTAGCGACCTACTAAGTAAGCGAGCGTTTATCATCCTCTATCGAAATATAAGAGTGGGATTTTTCCTGAGTTTATTCCCGTGAGGGCCCTAAAAAGAAGCCGAATTGATTTTGTAAAACAAATCGAGACTGTTCTCAGCGTAGTTGCTAATAATAATTGTAAATCAATAAGTGTAATAGCCAACGGCAGTGTTAGTATTTTTAAAATTTTAATTGCTTAAATTTAATAAAAAAAATAACAACAAACAATAAACATTCACAATACGGTTCTACCCGATAGGAATCCAGATAATGTAGGTAATTTTTACTCTTGTACTTATGTAGATACATATTAAAAACTCGATACTAAGAGGGAGTGCCATCTACGTGCTATCCTCTGAACTCAATTGAAGAATTGAGTTTGTTTCTACTTTTCTGGCAACGTAGAGAAACACTGCTCTACCTACACCGCATCAGTCACAATATAGTGTTGATAGATGGCACCACAAGTTTGTTCTTTAAAAATAAACGGGAATTTTTACGTACTGCACTATCGGTGAAGGCACCGGCTAAGTTTCGACTCATTCCGAGAGTCTTCATCAGGGTGTGTGGTTGCGACTTTCTCCTTCCGCGTCGCGCTGTGCAGTACGGCGTGCAGTAAAACAGTACATTTTGATAAATTATGTTAACAATTATGTAACAAACTCGATACTAAGAGGGAGTGCCATCTACGTGATATCCTCTAAACTCCGTTGAAGAATTGAGTTTGTTTCTACTTTTCTGGCAACTTAGAGAAATCCTGTTCTACCTACATACATCAGTCATAATATAGTGTTGATAGATGGCACCACTAGTTTGCTCTTTAAAAATATTTAAAACAGTACATTCTAATAATTATGTGTTTTGAGCGGGGTGTAGAAAGTAAGCTGTAATATCTTACTTGGACATATTAAAACAAGTTATTAGATTTCCTTACAATTTAAAAACTTACTTAAAATAAATAGAATAATAACAACTATTTTTGTAGTGACTATTTACAATGCTTGTGAATGGTGATAATATTCGCCAAATTAATTAATATGAATTTCAACGGTTCGCCTCACTGAACGTCTATCGACAGCCCTCGGCCTGTATTCAGTTAAATCACCAATGGACCTAGATCTGCGATATCTCCTTGAGGATGGTTCTTCCTCATCTATGAAATCTGGGAGAGAGTGAAAAGAGGAATTCAGCCGAGGCATCAATAGCGCTTCATCGTAGCTTGGAGGCAAGTCCTCATCGTGCAATGGAACTCGCATAATGACAGACTCCACGCGAGGTTGAGTTGTGCCATTCAGATTTACGGTCGTTGTTGCAGGCGGCCTTGGAGGCTCCGACTTGTTAATGGACATTAAACCACGACACACCATTGAAGTGATCACTATCCCAATTATGACTCCAATTAGCACAGCAATAGTTGTATACGATTCTGTCGTCGAATCATCCGGGTGCCACGTTCGTATGTACGCTTGCTGCCAACTATATTGCGTTACGTTCGATGGCGAATAGCAAATAAGGGACGCTACATCCGTAATTTTTGGAGGCTCTTTCGTTAAAAACTCATATGTCAGCAGCAGATTCACACTGAACCCTTCGCAACTCCAGCGGTTTCCCTTCACGTAGACTTCCCTCAAAAACGGGTTCGAGGAAAAATGTGAAGTTGACCATACTTCTTTAAACTCGTTCCCTCTCAAATCCAATACCGCTAAGTGCGGTAGAGACGAGAAAGTCCAGTCAGTGATGTAACTTATTTCATTGTAACCTAGGTCTAGCTCCTGCAGGGTATTTGATGCCAGGTTATTCGGTATTTCTTCAATCTGGTTCATCGACATGTCGATTTGTAAAAGCGAATTCATTCCTATCAGCGAATTAACATCAATGTTAATTATTTGACAGTTGCTCAAGAGAACACGCTTCAGTGAATGAGATTGGAAACTGGGAACGTCGGAAAAGTAATTTCTAGATAGAATGAGTGTATCTAAGTTTTTTGCTTCGGTGAATACTGTCGGCAGTAAATCGTAGATTCGGTTTTCTGATAAATCTAGGTGGTGCAGGAGCGGCATGTATTTGAATGCAGCTTGGTCAATGCTGTTTATTTTGTTCTTGGATAGATCGAGTGTATTTACATAAAGATCATATCCGCTGCCTGTCCATGTTTCATAGTTATTGTTCGATAGATTAAGAGTACTCAGTGCATGCCAGTTTTGAAAATAGGTGGGTATTGGATGGCTGATGTGGTTGCTGGCTAGATCCAGAGATTCTACTCTTGTAAACTTTTCCAGATGTGACGGGAAGGACACGAAATTGTTATTGGACAGCAGCAATACGTGTGCCTGGAAGCAGAAAATAATCACATGAGTTGGTAGATAGGTATAAGTGTTTACATTGAATACAAGTAGGTCTACCTGCATTCAAAGAAATATGAAAATTACAATTGTATAGATAGCTAAACTGATCCGAATCATTACAATTTAAAATAATTAGAAATGAATTTTAAATCATAGTTTTTATATTTAATTATCATTGATATTGTAATGTTTTTATAAGTAATTGTAAATGATGATTGTTTAAATTATTGTTTTTTATATTATTAATTTTTTAACAATAATTTGCAAATCCCGACTTGTAATTTTTTTGTTATCAATAAATTTAAAAAATTGATGATTTGATCATTACTACTAGGCTGAATCATCCCCAAATTCTGTCTTCATTGCCACGCTGAATGGCGCACTGCCTTGAAACGAGCTATCAGGTATTTTTTTTGCCCTAAATATTATTGGTAAATCACAAACAGTTAAACTTACTTCATAGTCCAAATTATCAGGCAATTCAGATAAATCCCGATAGGAACAGTCCACATAGCGACGGTTGTTGAGGGTATAAGATTGACAGATAGGTTCATCCTGGCTCTCTACCATGTTACGGACGACTCCAGGGGTTACTAATGCTGGCAGCAGCCATAACCACAAGACTAAAAATGGTGCATCTGAAATAAAAAAAAAACTTTTTAAAATTCGGAAGCCTTTCATTTTTTCGGCTGTTCTTTGTGATACTACTGCGCAACTCGAGCAGTAGTGAGAAACACCTTTAAGAAACCCCCCTTCTAATTATAAAAAGCATGTTCACGACTGCATTCCCCATTATGGACATCATCTTCTTGTCCTTATTCTACATTCTTGTTTTCTTCTTCCACTCTAACAGTCGTCATCCCAGTACTCACTCCTTTCTTAATCAAATCATCCTTCACATAATCCATCCTTCATGATGGACACCCTCAGATACATACTAAGTGCGTACTTCTTTGAGGATACGGGTTAGTCAGAGGCATTACATTTGGCACATGTCCCGTTTTGCAATTAGTTAGCTTCTGCCCGCATGATACCCGGATAAAAAGTAGCCTATGTATTATTCTGATATATAAGCTATATCACTGTAAAGTTACATCTTTGACTTTGACATCAAAATCCGTTCTGTAGTTTTTGCGTGAAAGAGTAACAAACACTTCCGTTTCGCGATTATAATAGTAGTAGGATTTAGCTATTAGGATTGGATTTAGAATTTAGCCTTTTATTTATTCTAGGCCTTGCCGGTTTCCTCGCAATGTATTCCTACACTGTTTTGTAGGTGTTGCACATACATTTTTCGATTAGAAAAAGCCAGGTTTAAACCAAGCCAAGAAACCGCTTACTAGGCCAACACGGCTCTCCTAAATATATCTCAATATAACACAACTTTAATTTTCTCTAGGCATTGTCACCATTGATAATACGACTTTTTGATGAATAAATGATCTAAAAAAATCTCCTTTAATCATATAAACAGATACTACTAACTATTTTACAAACTCAGTTTGTTAAATAATTAAATATAAATCTAATCTTTATATCGATAACATATTACCCAATTAGTAGGTATGTCGTAAGACCGCGGGGGATTATTTATATCCATGACCTTTACCAATAGTGAAGCTAAAAGAAGAGTAGCTACCGTGTGAAAATTAGCATTGCTATTCAACAAGGTGATGTAGCCAGCCTTTTGGGTTGGCTGCCTGTGGTCCTATTACTCCAGGTAAAAAATAGTCTTATTTAATATCTCTGCCAATAGACTCGATAGCCAGGTATAGATAGATAGATAAACTTCTTATTGTGCTTTCACCAATTCATAGTACAAACAAGGAAACATAATAAAATAACAAAAAAATAAACAAAAGAAATGTCAATGGCGGTATAGGTACTTTCCTAAAAATCTAGTGATATTTAATTGTATTGACTAGTTTATTTAATATACCTTTCTCATGATACCTACATAATAAATATATATTTTTTCAATCATTATCATCAATATCGTGATATCTAAAAGTCATTGACAAATATTTCCATAATCCATACCTACCTCTCGTGTCTATGAAAATATGGCAAGTTTCATTTTAGTTTCTAGTTCTAAAATCATACGGCACTTACCAGATCCCATTAGAGATGAATACTTCTCACATATTTATAAGGACTGCGTTTCACATATTCCTTCAAATTACCTACTCTAAATTGTTAAAAACTATTAATTTTAAAACTCATAAACAGCACATACTTTGTAAATAATTATTTGACGTAAAATTCAGTGTGTGTGGGCTTTGGTTCAAGAGATAGTGATACCCATCAAATACTGAGTGGGTTCCATACTAGGTGTCCGCACTATACAGGACGAGACAGAAAGATTTGATAAGATATTATTCCTTTTTTATGACGTCAAACTGTTTGCTTATCATTTTTGATGAAAGGTGCAAGCCGATTGTACTTGATATTAATAATTCCCTAACCCACTTTATTTGGCAACGTGTTTTTTTCTATTATTGACGATGATGGTAGGTACTTCATTCATTTACGGTGTTCATTAAGAACCTTAACTTAATTTACCTTTGGTAAATTACATCTTATGTTCATAAATTTGAGTGCAGGTATATTTAAGAAAAAAGTGGTATAATGTTTGTGCATGTAGTTGCAACACCCCGTAAATATATTTTCTTGTTATCGACATTGTCTTATCGCTGATTAGGTATCAACTTATCACTAATCCAAAGAAATAGCTTCACCTCAAAAATGAATCACACTCTAAACCCTATCTAGGCTCGAAAGTATTAAAAAGACTGTTAGTTACTAGGTACACGATTTTGACATACTTACTGAAGATGCTCCAAAATTCTTAAATTAGGCTGTTTCCACGTTAAGATGATTTTATGATGTATACTTAATATTATGTACCTACTCTGATAAGATTAGAGAATAGTGTTTTTTGGGGCTGATTATGGCCGCGGTTCGTAAACCTATTGTTGACTATTTTTCTTCCATCCACAAAACGGTCCATCACTTCTGTATAATATGTATGCTAAGTACTTAGTCACCTTTTTGTCTCCTGGTAGGTTCTAAGAAAACATTAACTGGAAGTGTTAAATCTTCGCATTCAGTTCAAGCGTGCTGAATCACAAATCGATGCGGCTTATCTCCTCCCCGTTGATTGACTAACTTTAGCAGGAAGGGCATCTCAAATAAGCTAAGACAGGCGTGAGGAACGTGTCACAACACCTTGTAATCCTGCACTTAGGATTTCATTTGACAAGGTACGCCGCGCCTACGTGAAATGTTTTGGCAATGTACCTACGATGAAAAGAAGATAATAATACAATAGTCAAAATAAAATAGAATTTGTTAGCAATGTATGGTAACATCTTTATTTTTTAATTAAAATGTATATTTTACTATATTTTATTATTATTCATATTGTAAAAACGGGAATTTTCACGTACTGCACTATCGGTGAAGGCACCGACTAAGTTTCGACTCATTTCGAGAGTCTTCATCAGGGTGAGTGGTTGCGACTTTCTCCTTCCGCGTCGTGCACTCACGGCGCTCAATTTTATTATTGTCATTACATAGAAATCATGGAAATCATTATGGTTCTGCATTTATTTGTAATCAAATCACTGTTGCCATCTACTTGGAATGAGGGAACTAAAATTGTTTTTTTTATATGATTTACCTACGAAAATTAAAAGTAAATCATATATAATGTATATATGTATATATTTTCATTTTTTGTAAGTGACGATTTATTAGATACGAAACCTAACCTAATAAGATATGAAACAGGTATATAAATGCGAGTAATACCTACCACTATCTATTTTGTCTATTACTTACTGCAATAAACACGAACTTTTTAAGTTTATGACATAACGATTCAGTTTCGGCAGCTACTTCAATAAATAAGGATAAGGCCCATTACAGACGGTCCGGCAAATCTTCGGCCGCCGAACGCCACTTACTTAGACTTAAAGTGTAGCAAGGAGCTATTTTGTTAAGATTTGGGATTGCGGTGTCCGTTTTGATATACAACTGAGTGTTTGGATACAAATTGACTGCTTTGCAGGTAGTTGTGATTTTCACACGTAGCTATGGAACAGTTTTGGGTAGAAAATGGGCAGGACACATACACAAAGAATAAAGCCGAATAGATGGGCCCACATCGTTGCAAACTGGATATCCCTAAGCATAAAAAGAAAAAGAGCAAGACCATTTAAAAGGTGGAACGATGACATCATTCAAGTGGCTGAATAAGCATGACCCAGAAGAGACAGAGATGGAGATAATTATAAGATTTACGGTCTTTTAATCGGGTCGCGTTAATCTTTTTTATTATTTTCCCGACGTTTTGACGCAACTATCTTCATTTCATCTTTGGAATCGGAAAAGTCCATGTTCATATGTCGTAATGTGAAGGACTTTTCTGATTTACACACTACGCTAACAGTATCACTACACTGCACAATCGGATCTCGACGCGAACACCTGCTGATTACGGGATTCTAAGACGCAGAGTCTATAGCCGTCTTTTCTGATTACGAAGATGAAATGAGGGTAGTTGCCTTTATTTCTCGACGATAGCTCCATTTACTCCAGTCATCCCGTGACTATGGCTGTTACAATACAAAATAATAAAAAAGTTAAACGTGATAAAGACCCGAGATGGAGATAATTGGCGATCCTTGGAGGCTCATACCGCAAGGGTGGTCCATACCTACGTTACAAAATCGAGCTAACTCTAAACATAATACTATATTAAGTGTATTTTTAGCGTGGAAAAAAGCTGTTTTATTTTAATGACCTAGTTATTATGTCTATTGGTAAGTATATATAGTTTAGCTACCTAACTAGATTTTCGGAATACCACTCATTTTGATCAGAAAATGCCTTTGTGTCAGGTCACAAACTATAGGTATTCTAAACCAAATCAGTCCAGCCGCAGCTGTTACGAAGTTTCTTAGCAACAAACATTCAAACTTGATATCCAATCTCCATTATTTTTAATGTCAAAGTAACATTAGTACTGTTATATTCATAATTATGTAGGTTTGAGTTGCAAACTCAAAATATTTTTAAAATTAAATGTATGCGTTTGACCGTTAGCTAGGAAGTTAAACATGATTGAAAATGATAGTTTCTTGTTTAACTATTGATTGAACCCTAAAAATCAACAGTCGATAAATCGGAAAAGGATAAAAACAATTACAAATATTCCAATTGTCCGATATCGTCTGACCCTTCTTAGTAGGGGATCAGCGAAATATGATACGTAAGGAGCTTCGCATCTATTTGTCCAGTGAGCAACGGTTGGATTGCTAGCGAAGAGCTAAAAGGCTGGCATAGCGAATAAAATCTTAAAATTTTACCGCGTCCTAAGCGATATTGCGAAAGTATAGTTTATTTTTTTTACCTACAGTCGCAAATAGAAGAATTTTAAAATAGAATCCGAATTCTAATAACGGGAAGTTGCTACAATGACCAATATGAAATTCATCCCTGTAGCATCACTATTTGATTAAACGCAAGCAACGACAACGTTCGTTCATCATCGGGATCACTCGTGCGTCGTCGGCACACAGCGACGCCATCTTGGCGCCGCTCGACTATATAAGGCCTCGGCGACCGACGGAAATGGAACAGTCTGCGCTAGCGCTCCGCCGCATCCAGTTCCGTGGAACGGTGGTCACTAGTACAGGCGCTTCCCCTCTATCCTCACCTACGGTTGCATCCTAACGCTGCTTCGTATCGCATCTCGCGTCACGAACTCGTCGGGAACAACGTACCAAAAGTCCTACCTACTTCAGCAACCTACCCACGCTACAAATTAGCGCCCAACGTAAAGCTATAAAAAAAGCTAGCCCATGAGCAAAATCAATGAGAGTGAAGAATGAATCTGTCAGTGGAAATCTCTGACGAAGATGCCATCAAGAGCGTCCTGCTGATTCTCAAAGAGCAGTTTGCGCTAGTGCTCCGCCGCATCCAGTACCGTGGAACCGTGGTCCTACTAGCTTGCACTGCAAAGGTCGCATCCTTACGCTGCTTCGTGTCGCACCCTGCTTCACGAACTCGCCGGGAACGTACCTACTTAGTTGATTAACGTACCTACGTATTTGATTAACGTACCTACTTAGTTGATTAACGTACCTACCTAAATACCTACGCATCTAAGTCACAAACTGGCTCAGAACGTGGTACCGATGGAACTTTGAACTACTAGAAGAAGACGATGAATCTCTAACATACTCGCCACATCAGCATGAGAACGAGCATCCAGGATATGGAACTCTGAATGCCTTAAGGAGAATCACCGGATAAACAGAAGACGCTTCCACCAGGAGTGTGTGCGTCTACTAGGTCTACAGAGAAGTTTATGTAGACCCATGAGGATAGTTTCCCTCAGAGCACAAGCTGATGACAGCTATCCGCACATCATTTGAACGGAAGCTAATTTACTCAGCGTAACTTCCGAGCAGGGGGAGGGCGTATCAAATACCCTCCTGATCACCTAGCTTACACCGATACCGAAGCCTTGCCGAACCAAGCGACAGCATCAGAGAAGGGACATCAACTTTCAACTCCCTTTTCTAGCCACGAGATGGAAGATCAAACAGAAGAACTGTCATGGACAGCGTGAACATTCATATATCAGATCAGTTACTGCATTTATCCTGTCTTTCTCGTCGGGACGACTTCGTAGACAGAGGGGGAGACTGTAGCATCACTATTTGATTAAACGCAAGCAACGACAACGTTCGTTCATCATCGGGATCACTCGTGCGTCGTCGGCACACAGCGACGCCATCTTGGCGCCGCTCGACTATATAAGGCCTCGGCGACCGACGGACATCGAGCAGCTTGCCAAAAGCATGTTCGCCAGGACGTCGGAGTCCAGCTACCCGCATCTGCGAATGCTTGCGCCGACGTACGAGCGGACCGCCAGTGGCAAGGCCTACCCTCGAGAACTGGTCGAGGACAGCGACCAGGAGGAGGGAGGAACACAGGACCATACGTGAGGCTCCCTCGAGCCGACCCGATGACCCCCCAGTAGAAACTGGGGGCGGTTAGAACACCGCAGTAAGGGGCCAAACGCCCGACACTGCGCCCCCACACACCGGCTTCGCCGGCGTGTGAGAAGAAAACCCCTTTGCTGGACATCGAGCAGTCTGCGCTAGCGCTCCGCCGCATCCAGTACCGTGGAACGGTGGTCACTAGTACAGGCGCTTCCCCCCAACCCTCACCTACGGTTGCATCCTAACGCTGCTTCGTATCGCACCTCGCGTCACGAACTCGTCGGGAACAACGTACCAACAATCCTACCTACTTCCTACCTACTTCAGGTTGTTATTAGTAAATATTTGTTTGGACTGTTGACTAAGAGCCTAAAATAAAAGAAGATTATTGTAACAAGTGGTATTATTCTACTTCAGGAAACCTACCCACGCTACATCCCTTATTTTTTCACCCTTAGTCTCATATAAGTTTTATTTTTCCATAAAACTTATACTTATAGTACAACCCTTGAAGATAATTATTAAAATCACTGATATTTTCGCTACTTGTGTACCGAAAATATCGCGTAACTTAGACACAAAAAATACAGATGAATTGTGAACCTCCTCCTTTTTATGAAGTCGATTGAAAAACGGATAATATACCTAAAAAATAATACAATGTGCAATGGGCGGTCAACAAAGTTTAGCTTGTTGTTCAAGCTCTTATTTGAACTAAAAGTTATATTAGTTTAACATACCTAACTTGCCTATCAAGTTTTATCAAAACAAGTTTTATCGAATATACGGCAGTTATCGACCGACAAACAAACTACATACGAGTCAACGCCGCCGGATTATCCAAGCAGACTCTTTGCTAGCTTGATCAATCAGCTGGCAAAGAAAAAGCAATAAATGTAAATGAGTAGTAGGTAAGTACCTTAATTGCTGGGTACAAATCCGTAGAAAATTTCATAACAAAAGGACGCAGTTTTACTTCGTAATATCACTGGTCAGTGGTATTATACATAGTGATAAGGCTTAGGATTTAAACTCAATATAAATAATTATCCTTAGAGTCATCGCTAGCATTCCATCCGTTTCAAATATTTGTGACTGACATAGATAAACTATGAGACGAAAACTGAAACATTAGGTACACTTACGGACGATTACAGCGCCTTTTTTCTTTCATTTTACCGAAATCTTGAAGAGCGTTTTAGTAAATAGCCGTAAAACTTATATATGCGACAGTTTTTCCGCTTACTGTAGGAAGGCACCTGCTCACATGTTAAGCTGTTTGACCCAACGAAACGAGATGACGGCAATTTGTTACTGACTTCTTGATCTAACGGTGGTTTTCGGCAATAAGGAATTGGGGATCATGTTATTTTTGTAGGAACAATTGCTTATTTTTCATGTTTTAACATCTACAAATGACGAGTAATATAGATAGACTCTTACAACTCTTCAGTCTTAAAAGCAGCAACTTTTCTATTTATTTTTAACAATATCTGAGTTTCCATCCAACCAATCGAATTATTTGACTTATTGAAATTTATAATTCCCCAATTTTATAACTTTTATAAAAAAAGTCAAATTTGTTACCATTCATTTGTCTCTGAGTTGATACTTATTCAAGGGTTTCCAAAGTGTCTCACAGATTAGTGTTTTGAGTGAAAATCTTTTTCTAAGGATATTTCATTAGGTAGGTATATGTTAATGTACGCTTCACATTTGAACGCAGCTTAATAAGCCATCTCTATTGATCTTTAAACAAAGGCTTGATATTTGCATATCTGCTAAATATTTGCCATTCAAAGAAGTATGTATTCGAAGTCGACTTTGTCTCCATCTGAATCCGCTACTTCGTTCGTAGTCAAACGTCAATCCTTTTATATTAGGGGTGGGATATCTTCTGATGTGTTTGGTGTAGTAGGTATCGATGAAGTGGTCATAATATAGTAAATACTCATAATACATTATTTTTATTATAAGTCAGAAAAAGTACAGTGTTTAGTATAGCCGCGTCAGCCCAGCAACAACCAGCCATACAAAGTTATTGGCTCGAAAAAACCGAAGAAGGAATCGAAATAACATTGCTACAGTATAAATATTGTTTGCGGACTGAACATACTTTAAGTAGTAGTAGAGTTCCTCATGAATGGCTCGTTTGGGTAAATACTACCATACCTACGAGTATTTTTGCCGGTGACATAACTGGCAAATGAGACTTTTCACCATTATGTCTTGTCAAACGTGGCCTATGATGTTATGCAATAGTCACAGGCAGTTGTTAATGCCAAGCATTGGGTAATTAGCTTGCTTTTTTAAACTAAATAACCTGACACTAATGAATGCAAGTTTATTCCTGTTTGTGAGTGTCAACTAGCTATACCAAGTTTTATTAACTTTTTACAAAATCATATATTTGTTGGATTTATTAAAAACCCTAACTAGGCTGTTGTGTTAATACTAAACGCAATTTCACGCTAGCCTACATAAAACGTGCGAGCGTAGCGGTACACTCGCACTTACATTCCTTAAATGGTAACGCGTAAAAATAAACGGATGCGACAAGCCATATACAATAAAATAAAACTAGCATGAAGCGAGAAATCGCGTTAAGTATAGCATACATCTGCTGGCATAGATCTGCTGGGACGTCTTGCATGGTTCCGTTTGTTTTTCGATAACATTAGCACAAAAATTATCGACAACCACACATCACTAAACCGTTCAGCATTTTAAGTATTGATGGCAGCAGAAGACAGCATCGATTCCATGTCGCATCCCTAAACCCCGTCGTCGGGAAACAGGCTTATTCTCCGATGAGTGCTATCGCTCGGCACAGTAAACACCAGAAGCAGTAGCAATCTATCAGGTCTGCTAGGCATGAAAGTTAATTTGCTCACGCTGTTTATTCAAACCAAATTGATCGTGACAGATTATAGTCACATCTGAGTTGACCGCGCCTATATGCTGCAAATTGGCGTAGTTGTGACGACGGTAGTCGTGGTGATTTAAGGGCAAAGGTAGTCAAAGTTCTGGTCAGTGTACTGAAGAGGTGCGGGTTCGATTCCCGCTGCGGGACAAATGTTTGCATGTTCTGTAGATGTTTGGGTATTTTGGTACCACTGTACTCGTAGTTCCTGATACCCCACAGTTCAGGAAATCCTAGTGTAGGGTCAAGACTATGTATATGTCTATTGGCTGTTTATTATTAGGATTATATATTTATATTAAATAATTTTTTTTTGTTCAAAAGTTGTCCTTCCATCCATTTCCCTACTGCCTGTTAGTCTAAACTATACTATGGCCCTGGCCTTTTAGACCTCCCAGGGGAGCTCAGCCTTTTACAGTGTGTACGCGGCTTTGTACGATCGACTTTCAATATGAATTTCAGATGGGTTATAAGATTGTAAGCTCTGTGTTTCGCAAACGTATTTGATAAATGGTTTTCCGATTCGGCGGTTTGATGTACTGTTCTTGAATCTTGTTTTAACTTGAATGTGGGATTATTTTCGAGGGGTATTGATTGATGTGGATAAGTTGGAAGTCGCTCATATTGTGAGGTATGTATCTAAACATAACTCCAACTAGCATATCCTAACTATAATACTTCCTATAGATACGGTTATATGGTTTTTGCTAAGAACCTTCGTAACAGCTAAAACGATTTGGATGAAATTTGTAATAGGTATAGTTTATGACCTAAAATAACACAGTTTACTTTTTTATGTGGGAACAAGCACTGAGACACACTAGCTTCTGGCTAGTGTGACACACTAGCTTCTGGCTAGTGTGTCGTAATTTGGTAACTACTAAAATTACAAAATAGTGCAACCTGAGAGTTTATTTACAGACGAACAATCTACGAAAGTAGTTTCTTTCACTCTACGGACCTGCGTCAAAGCCAATGGAGAAGTCATAACGAAAATTAAATACGCTTTGATAAATTTTTGCTGGAAGCCACCTCTTACTTCAGAGCTCCTGTACAAGTTTCATAAAGTTTTAGTTTCTCAAAGCCCGTCGCAAAACTGCGGAACATTCCAGAAAATGAAGAAGCAAAGCATCCGACCGAAACGTAGACGGAGGCTGAGGCGGAATAAAGTTGACATTTTTGCAAAGCTACGTTGGAATTTCAACAAAATTAAATGTGGCAGTACACGGAATGAGAATAGTGTGAGTCGAGGGGTGTCTCCGTCACATCCTGGCTTTATTTTTGTTAGGAACTTTCAAGTTTTGCTTGTAACGAGGTAGCTGGTTACCTTTTATCGAAAAGGTAACAAGTCGGTGTCTCCTAACTTGGATAGCTAATTTAACATTACTTGTGAGTTTTAAGTAGTTATTACGGTGCGGAATTATTTAAAACGAAATAATATTTCCGTTGGTTCTAGATTTTTTACCCGAAACGAAGAGAGAGCAGGTCTTGCAAGTTTGGAACTATTGTCTGTCTGTGTGTCTGTTTCTGGTATAGGTAGTAGTTTCTAAACGGATGTTTGATTGCTAAACGGACTTGAGAAGGGTTTTAGATACCTTTAATTGTTGCAATGCATGATGTAATATGAAACAAGGATTCAAAATTTGGCAAACATATACTTGATCATCTATTTTCTGTAAAGATACATAAGTAGGTAGTGCTTACATAGTCACACAGATATAATACTAATATACTCGTATAAATTGACCGGCGAGATTTTGATACGATTTATATAAATACATTTCATCTGCCTATGGTTTCGTTCGCGTGTTACCTTAACTAATAGTTGCCTATGTGATCTATAAGGACATGATTTTTATCATGTCAAATGTTTGAAAATTCGGACCGACCAAATATCGTCGATGATAAAAATCCACACATCGATCCGTTCAATAAAATATTTTCATTCAATGATTCATCTATAATCCATTGACATTTTTGCATTTATAATTTAGTAGTCGTAGGATACTAAGGGACCATCTACTCTTAGCTAAACGAGTTGTAAGTTGATATGTTTCGTTTCAATGTTTCAAAAATGCATATAGTTTGCATCAAGTCCGTCCAAAACGCGATGCAAACGATGCCGGCACATTAGTGCAACGAATAACCTCTGCCACAACTATCGCGCGCGACATAAACTATAGCGCACATTACCGAAAATACACACATTCAAAAAAGTTGGCAAACAATTTGGAGTTTGGAGCTGTGTGAAAAATAACCAGCATTATTTATTTATTTATTATCATTTTCATTATCAGTATCTAAGTAAAAATATGCAAAAGGGTTAATATATGCTATTACGAGGTTTAGTTCTTTTTCAGCAATATTTTATCCCATTTAATAAGTCGAGAAAAAATGCCTTATATTTTATTGTTATTACTTAGTCATCGAACCTAGACCCACACCTTAAGGAACAGAGGAATTTCGATCGAAGAGGGAGGAAACTTATCTTTTTTTTATTATCTTTAGTTTTATGTTAATTAAGTTTTAATGAATGAAATATTTTTTTAATAATAAAAAAAAGACAATTTTTGCTGCTGAAAATCGTATGTGCTGGCCAAAATGTAAACAGATTGTCTAGGTATAGTTTAGTGTTTGGCATTTTGTAGTACCGTGTGTCCTTCCCCACCGCCATCAAGACCGCGGTATCGTAAGGCTAATGTGCCTAGATCGAGCTTAGGTTTCAAACACGCTACCACAACAATAAACATTGCATAAAATTTGCATACTACATAATGTATACATTTTACGTACAACTATGTACATTCTACATACTTTATACATACAACTATCATAGTAAAATATGATATTATACATCTATATAAATAAAAATAAAAAGCCGCATGTTTGAAAAAAATGATTTTGAAAATACACTGGAAATGTCGACTATCCCATGCGAAGACGGGGCGTGTCGCTTCATAAATAAAACAAACAATTAACAGACACAAACGCCACATCAGGATTCACTGTGTCGCAAACATTTGTCCAACAACGTGCTACAACAGTAGATCGAACCTGCACATCTTGCGTCGTAGCTAGCTACTCATTCGGCGTGCCATCGTGGTCGACATTCTGCTGATCAATTCTATTATGACCTGCCTATTTCCGTTTCAACTAGTTAGTTATGATGCACTTTAGCTCTTCTATGAACATTTGAAGAAACATAATCTAAAATAACAAGTAAATTCCAATGTATCTGGGTCGCTAAATATCTGTATCGTTTATCGGCACAGTTCAAGTCGGGCTAAATGTTTGTAATTGGCTCGAGTCCATCTACAGGCAATTAGGAGGCGGGCGTTTTAAAAGATCCATATTTATTCGCCTGCTACGCCGTAGCATTCGTAGCATTTATATCTGTAGCGTGGTAATAATGTTAGTTTTAAATTTCGTGTTTTTTCCAGGATTTACATTATTTGCTATGACGTAGCGCTACGCCTCTACCTGTCTCGTTTGATTTCTTAAATATGTCCTTAATTGGATACTACACCACTAGTCTAATACTCTAGTCATATAGCCACTGCTATTTACCCCAATTTATGAACCGAAATCTGTGAAAGAAAAACTTATGGTATACCATCGGATTTTTCCATGTGATTTTCGCCCAATAAACTGCATTAAACATCCCAAGACGATGCAGTATATTTATACAGAACAAAGCCAAATATTGAATTATTAAGCCCCGAGTGAGTGTTATATATTGAAAAGCTTCCAGGCCACTTTCTGGATGATAATGACCCCTGTATATGGCCAGTTACTCAGACAAACTTGTCTATGCCTTACCAACTTTGCCTTACCGTCCCTGGACACTAGATTGACCTTATTTTATGCAGGAGAAAGGTCAAATTCAAATGTCTTGGTGGACGGTATAGTTTGTAGTTTTGTAGGACGTTAGAGGCACAATGCACTAATTATATCAGTATCTTAGAAAGCCCCTAACCAGCCCCTTAACGGTTTTCCACAGTATCGAAGAGGCATTAGTGCATTTCACAGTAATGCTTCTAAGGATGGTCGATGGGTGATGACCAAAGGGGCCTGTTGTACAGTAATCAAACTCAAGAATTTAAACTTCGGTTAAGCGAACTAACTTGTGGAATTGAAATGATGCCAATGCTTTGGATAAATGAAATCAATGGGTCAAGTATTCAGTAAGACATAAGGAAATCTCTTATTTATCTTATTTTAAGGCTACATTTTCAAATACCCAATTGAAATCAAGAACATTTCTATAGTATGACTGACAAGAAATTCACATTCCTTGCAATATCAGGCAAGGATAAATAAATAAATAAATAACACAAACCATTTCATACATAGTACCATAATACCCAGACCCGTAAAAAATATCTGCAGAACAAGCAAGCATTTGTCCCGCAGCGGGAATCGAACTCGTATATCTTGCGATATAAAGAATAGAGAAAAGCAATAATAAAAAAAAGGAGAAAATACCATGGTATAAGATTTATTTGAAGTACTGTACTGTGCAATCGACCCTCAGCTAATTTAGAACTATCGGCCGGCAAAGTGCTTTCGGAACATCTTGCTTGCCCACAGAGCATCAGACTTGGGACCAACTATTTTGGGTCACCACTCTAACCAGAACTACCTATCAATACGTAAATCTTCAGGGCAGTAATACCTTTGTATGTTTGTAGCATAATATACCTTTGTATGTTTATAGAGTTCGAGGAAAGCCGTAGAAGCGCTAGGAGAAGAGTCAAGAATTAGCAAGTTGGCAATGGCAATGAGCGGCCTGCCCATTACAGAACCGAAAATCGATGGGGAGGAAAAGTTTTCGAATCTAGACAATAAATCGGATACTATATTAAACCATAATTTAACCATTTACAAACTAAATCACGGGGACGCTGGTTTAATCAAGTCTGGTGAACCTATAATCCGACGCGCTGCCGAAAAACAGCTTAAAATATCTACGTATCATTAAAATACCCCAAGTACTTAATACTAAATATCTTCCTGCATGTTTTATACATAAGCTTCGAAAATAATTCATTTTCTTACAGACAGAAATCGCGTTGTTATGTACCGATCAGCTTGTTTAGACCATTTGGCTATCGGTAGCGGAATTTAGGACTGATTGTTACGGAATCAGCTGGTCAGAATCAGAGTCGGAGGGCAAGTTAAAATGTGAAATTACAGATACATTAAATTTTATCCGTTACAGGGTTGACAACGCGCTAGTACCTATTACAGTAACCGCTTACCAACAGGTGGGCCGTATTATTGTTTGCCGCTATAGCTATAGAAAAAAAGACAGTCTGTCTATAGCAGAGGCTTGCGAGCTGCATTGAAACCCCAAAACCAAGGTTAAACTTACTTAGCTAGAATCTGTTGCCTCCCTCTAAAATAACCAAGTCATACATTAAAACCAATATCCCTTAATTGCCAAATATCGTTTCGCAAAAGGGATCCGTCTCCACTAAACCGTTAAATGGATCCGTGACTGCTAAGTGCTAGATCGGGGGTTCGATACCCGGTTTTGTAATTTGATTCGCCAATTAGTAGTTTAGTTGTCGTCGGTCGAACGTCTTAGAGGTAAGATGAAGTTTAGTTGTATCGTCCATTTGGTCCCTTTGTGTGATAGAGGGGTGTCTCGAATGTAAATTGGACTACTTAAATTTTAGTTTCTTTGGTAGAGTTAAGGGTCATTGGAGGCAGGCAAATATGGAATTGGAAAACGTAGTGAAAATTATTAATATTATGTTAAGATAATATATTATATTAAGATAATTTAAAAAAAACCTTTTTTATATTATACGTTCGAAAATTTATATGCTTCAGTTTCAAAAATTGAAGTTTGTGTTCAAAATTTGGCAACTAATGTGCAAAACCATAGGCAGGCAAGTGCCAATTGTAACGTTTGAACTTGCTTCTGACTACCCCCCTAACCTAATATCCTCACGGTGTATACTGAGTATCGATCTGAAAATATCAGTCATAGAATTGAAATTATCGTGGTTCGGTATCATTTTAGGATATTATGACTGATTACCAGTTCCCGTCTCACGATCATCGAATGTGGTCGCAGACAGTGCTCATGAGGAAGAAACGAACTCTAAATGGTCAATGAAACATCAGCAGGAACGAAACGCAAAATTGTTTGAATTGGAGTACTAACGCAGTACAATAATATCGGAACCTTATTTATGAAGTGAATCTACTAAGCGTAACTATATTATAACCTTCTTAAGATGGTCAACGAAACGTAATGTAATGATTGGAATTGGAGTACTAACGTAATACAATAATATCTGAACTTTATTTATGTAGATCATCTACTAAGCGTAACTTTAACTCCTACTTATCTCTTAAACCTGCCTTCCCGAGTTTACCTAATTCAAGATAATGTGCTTCGAGCTTAGCTGGGCGTTAGGCGTGCCGGTTATCCCGGCGTAGCTGCGGCTATCCGTATATCCGGGGGGCGGATCAGCCGGATCACCAACAGGTAGTGGGGATGAGCCGATACGCCCACACGCCACGAGGGAATTTTTTATAAATTCCCGATTTAGTATTTCACGTGAAACTCTGAAATTCCGAGAAATATTACCCACAAGCTAGCGTGAGAAATGATTACGATAACTTAACACTGATACATAGACGATTATGTTTTGTTATTTTATTTTTTATTTAGAAAGTAGATGCTGGTCTTTGTATGTTAAAGATGTTCATTACCTAGCTCTTTTGATATTTCTGAAACAGCATTATATTTCTTAATTACAGCTAAAGTTAAAATTAAATGCCTGTTTTGAGCATAAAATAAACCCGCAAACGCTAAATTGTTTTTAATATTGCTATATTATGAGCCGATATAATCACCGGGCAAAATTTATTGGAACATTTTAGTATTTAATGCGTAAAATTGACGAAAGCGGTCGTTTTGCAAAACTTTACGTGTCATTATAGTCAAATCAATCAGTACAAATGGCTCCCTTAATACGCTGGGGATGGAAATGGCTGTTGGTATGTCACTTGTTTTATTTATGGTAATCACTAGCAGCGGGATCTGGTGTTTGAAGTTTTTATTTGATGTTCTAGTTTTTTATAGTAACATATATAGTAGGTTTATAGTAGTAGGTTTTATATAATGACTTCCGGTTACAACAAGTCCTCAAATAAAATTATTGCCAGTTGCAATGTTCCTTATTGATGAAACTTTACAGTACGTACGATACATTAGAATAACACATAGGCTACTTTTTATCCGGGTACTACGCGGTCGAAGCCGTAGGCAGAAGGTAGTTTTTAATAAAATAAATAAAAACTGAACACATAAATACTTGTCCTGACCCCACACTAAGATTCCCTGTATCGTGGGTATCAGGAACTACGAGTACCGTGGTACCACAATAACCAGACCGAAATAAATATCTGCAGAACACGTAAGCATATATATCCTCAACCAGTTGAAGACATAGTCTTGACCGTTTCTAAATAGTCACAATATTTACACGTTTCATTGTGTCGTGGGTATCATGACCTATAAATACCATTGTACCAGAACATCAATTCGATCATATATGCATATAAAACGCCCAACTGTAAGAATAATTAGGGTGTAAGCACGTTCGAATTGAGCGAAAGTATTTCAGCCAAAGCTGTACCAAGGCGGATAAATTATCTCATTCTTGCAATATTTCCCCAAAATTAATAACCATCACACAAGACGCTCACATATATCCTGGGTTATTTGTCGCCTTCGTCCTATAAGACCCAAATTAATAGTCTAAACTTGGTTGGATCGCGAGCCTTACTTGCAACTTAGTCGGCAATTAATTTATTGCGCCAACTTTACTTTCCATTCTTTACCTTACCACTTAAACGTCTTGATGGTGTTGCCATTTAAAGTATTGATTTTTGATTGGTTAATCAAGCTAAATTAAATTGATTTTATTTTCAAATTAAAAAGGAAACCACTTAAAAAATATAATAATATTTTTTAATTCATTTAAAGCCTCTTTATTTTGAAACAAAACCTACTAACGTTTTTAATACATGCATGCTAAATACCCATTCGAGGCTCGTTTTGTGCATTTTATTTACTTAGTAATAACTAAGAAGTAGTTAGTAATAAGTTATTTGTAAGATTAACTAATTACTAACTACTACTTTATAGGTTTCAAAATATTTATCATCATATGTAATTTAAATTTCTCAAGTAAAAATATAATCATCAGAAGAGTAAAGATGGCTAAGACAGAGTTTTTTTATTAATCCCTATTACTTACTGGCATTTGACTTTCTCTTTTGCAAAAAAAATAGATAGATTTTACATTATATTACTTAGTTGCTTCCTTTTTTTTATTTATAATTCCCTGAAAATAGTTTCAAATTAAGTAGGTGTACTTATATCCAGTCGAACAACTTTTTTTTATAAATATATAAATACAGTTTCTTTCTATAACCGACAATATAATATCTAGATAGATTGATATATAGATAACTATTTATTCAGATCATCATATATTACAATCTACACACCCTGAAAGTTTAGCACAGATGCAAGTTTAGCCTCCTATACCTATGATATTGGCCAGTCATCTTTGAGATTTTATTTTTACGAAAAACTTATAACCTATTGTATTTACTAACGTGTCATAAACAAATCTCGAATGTTAAAAAATACGAATAACTTCTTTTCAGAATACCTTAAAACAAAGCAAAATTCAATGTACTGGTAACCCCACACACCGAAGCCTACGCAGACTGCGATAACCGCGCGCGAAAGAGATTTATTATTTTGAGAACTTGCTAAAACTTCATAATTTGCCCGCATTATCAGCGGTGTGTGCGAGCTTTTATCAGATGTCTGCCTTCTTGGGATATTGATTTTGAATATGTATGACATTAAAATCTTAAAAGACATATTTTTATATACAGAAGATGTAACTACATGTTCTAAAACAATAGTACGTTATGTATACCTACAATTTATTTAACGTATGTCCCTCGAGATGTCTTTGAACTAAATGTAACTAATGTTCTTTGTACAATGTCATCAACATAAACAAAACAAATACAAACAGATACACAAATGTATTCCCCATGATGGACATACTCAGTGAGTAGATCTTTAAGGATATCTGGTGCAGGGCAGTCAGAGGCACGTCCAAACATTACATTTGGTACATACTCGCTTTTGAAAAGTAGTTTAGCATTCTACGTGATTGGTTGCAAGCCTATCGCCGCCCAACATAAATCAATTTAAAATGCAATCGTTTATCATTTTAAGATAACACAGTTATACAATCGTAATTATCTTTCTTTATATTCATCTATTCAGCAATACAACTGCTAAGAAAGCCAAAGCACCAATTTCGCAGTCGTAAGGCAATTCTAATTAGCCCCTTTATTTATGATTCATAAGCCGAAACACAATAAATTCTATGTGAATCTTTCCGTTCCACATGTGTTAGTAAGCCGTGGCATTAGCGAATGTTGAATGTAGGTTCTCGCCTAATAAGAGATGGGATGTAAGGAATCGCACTGATTACTATATTATTTATTACTCTACGTGCCGCTTTTGTAAACGCTTCCTAATACTCCTATCTACGCGGGCGTCTTGGAACCTTACCGCTCTAACCACCACTATCTCCCTCAAACAACTCTGTAGGAAAATTTCCTTTAGTTAAGTTTGAAAAGGTTGTAAGGGTGTTGGAGGTATAACGCCATCTATCAAATGGGGTAACGATTAAGTGAGTTGCAGCGGCGCACGGCACCTATGAGATTTTTAATTATTGCCCGTATTAAATCGTGATTAATGTGAACCATGGTTTATGGCGGTTAGTTAAGAAAGTGAGGAAAAAAGCTGTTTTATATGTGTTTCCTGATAAAACAACAAAGGTTTTGCTTTGCTAAGCACATTAAAAAATATAATTATGTATTAGAAGCAGCATTAACTTACTTATTTCTACATTAGCTTCTGCCCACGGCTTCGCCCGCGTGGTATTCGGATAAATAGTAGCCTATGTGTTATTCTGATATATAAGCTCTATCACTGTAAAGTTTCCTAAACATCCGTTCAGTAGTTTGTGTGTGAAAGAGTAACAAACATCCATCATCACAAACTTTTGCGTTTACTATATTAGTAGGATGGAAGAACAACGTTAAAACAATGGAAAACTGGGTTTAAAAACCACGATTCATGTCAGTTTTCAGTAACGTCAATAATTGCGGGACTCACTTATTTCTCAGAAATCCAGCAACGTGTCTCATTATATTTTTTACACACTTACTTTAATCATGCTTTAGGTATGCTCCTCCATTTTCCACCTCGCAAAAATGATTATGTGGTATAACCCGACTAATGTAAATTTATCAAGTGCATGTTGACTAAGCCCTATGAATAATGAGACTCATATTTGGCCGTATCTCTGACTATTTCTTAAGGGGATGGAACATATACTTAATATTTTCGTTGTACAAGTTGTCCCAAAATAATGTATACTATCCCAAATAGCGTATTTCTGTACGGAATATGAAAATCTTTAAAAAGAGGGTAAAACAGATATAGTGCCCAAGTGAAATCGGGCTTGGTTTACTAAGTAGATTTCATGGGTTTCCTTGGCATGCAGGAGGAATATAATAAAAAAAAAAAAAAAAATTTAATGCAGTCATTATAACGAATAATAAAGTATTATAATAATAAGTTTATCTATCTTTGTAGGTTTGGCTCAGGAATCAACCAGAGATAAGATAAATACACTTTTTTGCTGTAAATTACACTTTAAAAATAACCTAAAACCTAGCAATCGTCACTTGTCGAAGTAGTGTCGAAAGTTGTCAAAGTAATACTAATATGCTGTGTTTTGGAGTATTGTTAGTTGGTGAACAAACAACAGCTTCTTAATAAATAACTATTTAAAAAAATCGCCTGAATATGTTTAGGCATAAGTAAAGGCTCGGCCTAACTGACACGTTGGTGGTGGCAATCAAAGAGAAATGGTTGTCAACTGGCTGCCATAGATCGCGTGAAACGCCGCCGCCACCTCGCCAGTTTCGCCTAACGCCTTCGTTGGATGTGCCAGATTATGAAACACACTGTATAAAGGACACCCTGTATACCATCTATGCCACCTTGAGCTTACGAAGCTCCATGCGATACAAAGATAATTTTAATGAATATTAATAATGTTTGTGCAATAACTTAAACTTGGTTTATGTGAGAGCGAATGAAGTTATAAGATCACAAAGAAAAGTTTAAATTGATATGAGCTTTGTAGAGCATACATTTAACGTGTGTACTATAGTTGTATCTCTCATTTAGTAACAAGCGTAATACATAATTCAACTGGGGAAAAAAAACTGCGCAATGAACAAATATAAAATCAACGGAAAAGCAGCTTGGAACGGATCTTGCTACAACTCAATAAAATTATTTAATAGTTCATTAGAGTTTTGTTAGAAATAAACAAAAGAATAACCAGGCCCGGTTTGTCGTCGATTCCTCTGAAAATATGTTCCAGAATAATCCGACCTGTCTACGTAATTTTTTTAATCTTATGAAAATAAACTATTTACATTTTATTTCAATATAAACCATTTTTTTAAATGACAATCTAGCTCTTCCAACTTCTGGGGCAAAAATCTTCTCCAAAATATGTATAAACAACTTAGTATATTTTTCCACCTCTCAAAATCATCGAGATTTGTTTATACCATTCTCGTATTTCACCTGAGTAACTCAGAGCACGGGTATTGCAAAGACAGTGTATCATCCTTACTTCGGCATAATCTTCCAAATTATTATTTATATGGTAATTACACACGCGTCTTCCTTATTATAGCTAACGTTATTTATAGCGGGGATAAACTCACGGTTTTTGCGTATCGAGGGGTGGTTATCTTGGCCTAAATTGAATGATAAGGCTATGAGTTATTCTGAGAGCTCCATTGTCCTTGAACGTAGTAATAAATAAAACAAAAATAAACACGCTCACGACTATTATCTCCACAGTCGTGCTGGTGGCTGGGTTTATGGCGACAACTTAGTTTAGCTAAAGTATAAGAAATGATTGTCTCGAAGAATTCACAGATTGCAATAAAACCGACAATTGTATGACCTAAGATATCTTAGTATTTTTCAAACTTTCGCTATTAGATAACATAATTATTATAAGTTTAACGGGTCTTTATCGCGTTTACCTTTTTTATTATTTTCCCGACGTTTCAACTGTATTGCAACAGCCGTGGTCACGGGATGACTGACCACGTGGTGCAACAGCCGTGGTCATCCCGTAGCCCATGTAGCTCGGGATTCAATCAAAATTTACTAAGTAGTATTTAATGGAGAAAACAAGCGAGATTTAGGTAGTATAGCAAAATAGATAAAGCTAGGTAAAATATGAATGTTCCTAGGATTTTTGCGACTGAACAGGTTAAGGTTGTTTGCCGAAACAAGATGATGTGTGTGTTGTGTGTGTGAGGTGAGTGGGTGTATGTGTGATGTGTTTAATACTGTTTATTAAAAAGGAATTACTTTACCAGGAATAGTCTTTTAATATGTGTAGTTGTACCCACATTTTATGATAAAGGGACCAATAGCAACTCTGTTTCTTCGTAGTCAAGCGTAAGTAGCCAATTCTTGATTTTCGTCTTACTCCTTATAGTGTACACAATCCGAGTTCACATTAAGTAATAGCATGTTACATAATCTGTTAATACTAAAAAAAAAAATATTCATTTATTTATTACTTTTGTTACTTTATTACATCATTGTCATCTAGCCCGATACCCAACAGTTAAGTGGCCCATGCCACCTATTTATAAAAAAAAATCCAGTTTCATCATCATCATTCCCGGCTACACTAACGATGTCGTTCGATGAAAATGAGCGGGTGATCTATCTCTTGCTCGCCGAGCATCTGTTAGCCATCATTCGGTAACAATCTTCGTCCATCACCCACCGTCTTTTCTGGCCACGTGCCTTCATTATTTATTATCTTCATTATTTTGGCTTATTCACTGCATAAATATTCAAGAATCTTTGCCAAATATTCCAACGTTGTTCAACTTTATTATCGGTTTTCGCTAACCAATACAGCGTATCCGAAACTTATTTTGCATGTGAGATAGCGTGCGCTGCACTCGTGAAAGAAAGTTCTGAGTTATGGGACACATTCGCGGCATTTACCCCATATATCTACTCTTTTGCCGAAGTCAAGATTAAGTTTTCACCTATTGGTTCTGTTACCTTGGGGAAAATTCATTTATTCGTCTTGCCGCAGATTGTTTATTTATTAAACTAGGTCCTTAAGAATCAGTGTGCTAAAATGTTGAAAGGTTTAAAATGCATCTCACAAAAGCTCTTCTTATGCACGTATTTTTAAAAACAACACAGTTTGCCCATTAATGTTAAGTGTAAAAATGTAAAGACTACGGATAGGAAATAGTCTTTCCTTAATGTTTTCTCCGTCCAATAAAATAGTAATATTCTTTTAAAAACTAAAAAACAACTTAAGTACATAGTTTGTTTTTACTATTAAACTTTATATCACAGATTTTAATAGAAAGTGTATCTAAGGATACAATCATAAAAGCCTTGTATTTTTTCATCAGTATAATAAAATGCTGTGGTATGCTAAAGGCCACGCGACACTAAACACCTCTTCAGGGAGCTATATCCGCTACTTAAGAAAATCATATTCATAGAGACGATAAATTCTCACTGGCATACCTCTTTAACAGAATTATTTTAACGTAAACCGCCTATTTACCTCCCTTTCTTTTTGCAGGGGTTTTTGAAAGTGTTGTCCCTTTCAGTTTTTGGAGGATATCTTAATAAGATTCATGAAAGGACGCCATATTTTATATCCGACTCTGTCCTCTATCTCCTTATATTATCCGGGCGAGAAGAGGTTTTGAAATATGTGCTGGTTGGGAATTGCCGATCTTTCAATTACTGCCACGCGAGGTTAGAAAGTTTGCTTGAAGATAAAAGTATTCTTATATGAAAGGCGTTATAATTACGTATTTCAATGAACAGAGAATGTTTCATTTCAGAATGTTTAATTACTTTGCTGAAATTTTTAACTTTATAAGTTGCATATACCAATTTTACAAAGCAAAACATATTTATAATTTCTTTTTACTACAAACGGGACATTTATAATGAGTATCTCACATAACCATGATACATGTAACTGTGCCAAAATATTGGGAAAAAATCAAATTCACAAACCAAAATATTCCGTTTTTAGTAAAACAATATGTTCATAATTATGTAGTTTAAAGGTTACATTTATAATTTGTTGTAAATTTTCAAATTTTTGTAATAAAAATACCTTGCATGAATTGATAATTTACTCACGGAGTTTTAAGTGTTTTGTTACGAAGTACTAAACATATTTCGTGCCTAAAAATGTTAAATGTAAGGATTAATGTATCTAACATAGATGAATGTTAATGCATGTTTATTCTTTATTGATTATAATACACAAATAGAATACATTTTACGAACATATAGAACGTGTGCTCACCTTAATTTCTTCCAGCAAACCTTTGAAGATAGGGAAAGCTGATAAATAGTGGTGGATACGGGTACACCGACGGATATCAGCAAAGAATACTCAAATGACGACCGATGTGGCGCGGTGGGCGAAGCTCCGCCTGCGACACAGGATGTTGCGGGTTCGATTCCCGCCCTGGGACAAATTTTTGTACGATCTGCAAATATTTGTTCCGGGTGGTCTGGGTATTTTCTATGTATAACAAAAAAATATCTATCTATGTAATGTATTGTATTAAGTATATTAGTCATCTAGTACCCATAACACAAGCTCTGCTTAGCTTGGGGCTAGATGATGCTGTGTGGATTGTCCAGCATTATTATATTATTATATTATTATTATTATTATTATTATTATAAATAGGTAAATATTAATGACATTACTAATTATAACGCCTTATGATATATAATAACCTAATATGTATAAGTATGTATAGATATAAAACTAAAATTGTACAAACATACAATCACAAGATGATATTTTCAATAACAAAAGCAGTATTTTTTATACTGCTGTTACTTACCTATTATAAAAGTTGACGTAACAGCTTAAAAGTTTACATGGGGCGTGGATGAAGACGTACCGATATTAAATAAAGTTATAGTCATAAATATTCCTTCAGCTAACTCTGAAACAGGTATTAGATCTTCGTTTGGCTTATAAAGTAAGTATAAGAGGTCCATTTATCTTTTTGGTTCCAGTCGTAAGCTAATTAAAAGGTATGGTTTCATTAGATAAGCCATGTTATGGTTTCGGGAATGTGGGGACATATTTGTAAAGATGCGGCTAATAGTTAACTATGAAAAGAAATTAAAAAAAAAGATTTAGGACAAAAAACAACAAATAATGCAAATATATGGTGGGGCAGATAAGAACCAAAAATACCAAATATTAATTTCAATAGCCTTCTTTTAAGAAAAGCTGAAACAGAGTTGCCCCACGCACTTTGCTGATCCATTTTTTCTAGACGGTTCAATGTCACGCCAAAAACAAAAAGTTAAGTTTTATTAAAATTAAATTTAAGTATCTATTGATGGTTTTAATCGCGTTGTTGATATGTTGTCCCATGTTGAGATCTTATATCTTATAACTAACTAATCGGCTTACTCATTTCAAAGATTATCGTTATTGATCATCCAAAAAACCATACTTTCGCATATAGATTTTCATAAAATGTTCATTTCCGATTGTTATTTACACCACTGGGATAAAGTTCTCGAATTGTGACCTCCAACCGTATGATACAGTGAGGTGGCTTCCCAAATGACTATCGGTGAGTCTACGAATGATACCACATCGACGACCATTGACAATCACGCACCGCACCTTACGGATTTACCTGACGTGACTTTACGGATTTAGAAATTACAAGCTTTTATTTAGTCATTCCAGAATGCCAAGTAAAAGAAAACGGACCTTTGGTGTGCCCGGTGGAAACTCGTAATCTGTAAATTTTCGAACCGTGGAATGCCCCTCTCACCTGAAAGACTGAGGTCAAAACTGAAATGAAGTTTTAGGAAATCGCATGGAAACCGTATGTCACAAGAAGCCTATGTAGTGGCTTTCAACTGGCGGTTAATGATGAATGAAATACGACTGAAGACTTGCCTTACTATTTTTATAGTTGGAAAGAAAACTCATTTCTTCACCCAAAAAGGCGTGTAGTCAAGATCTATGCACCTTTTTCATAGACATGTCACAGCAGCTTATTTCGCGGGCGTAATATAATTCCTCTGCTCGTAAATCTTAACTTTAAGTGAAGGAGGGGGATTAAAGATCAGTAATCTTAGCGGATGAGTTATGGCCACCGCGGCCCGATCCTCTTTATTGTGACTTTAAGAAACTAAGAGGAGATTTTGTAAAACGTTCGAAATTAATTTAGATAATGATTAATGGTATCTACTGTAAGCAGGAAACTGTGGGGTTTGTATTTGCATAATTCGGTTTTGCGGTTCGATATTGCGGTGGGTTTGGGTAACACTTTGATAGTTAAACTACTGTTGTATACTTTCAATTCTCTTTTTTGGTAGCCGCACGTAACGCCATATTGATGTCAATGTCATAAAAACTCATTAAAAAAATCTGTCTTGTTTTTGACAAAAAAACATTTTAATGTGCTTTATGTCTTCAGATGAAGACCAAAAAGAGTTCCCAGTTCCCAATTTGGGTATAACTCTACTTACTTTTCTACCTTGAGTTCTGTTCGTCTTATTATTATGTAATTTAAGCGAGGGTGTACAAGAAATAACGTAATAATTTCACAAGTAACAATCACAAATATGTTTTCCTACTGTTTAATCAAATCAACAGGAGCGAACCACGGAACCAAGAAATTAGTCATACCGTCTTTATCACCAATCGCCGTAAACAACGGGCTTATTCATAAATCTGGGCGGGCATTATTCGCGGGAAGGTGAAACAACAAACATTATAGACATAAATCTGAGACGTATCTCGCTTGAGAGTTATTCGGGGCTATAATGTTGGAGGAGTCGCATAGCTTGTTGGTTGATTTGTGTGACCACCGGCCACGGTCCTTAGTTTACAAGAATGACAGCGCTCTACAGTCTATCTAAGTTTTAAAACTAAAATAGTTTGGCCCAAAAAGATGATATACAAAAAAGAGCCTTTGACTAAAATAGGTCTTAAAGACGCAATTTAGGAAAGCATCCACCCGGTGAAACTCTGACAACTTAAAGGCTGCGTGCAGTGTCCCACTGACAATTCGTTATTTCGACACGTCGCTAACTTAAATAACAAACTTCGTCAATACACACCTTCGAAAGATAAAGATAAACACCACCACTACTTCGACAGACCCTACTGCGATATGCACTTGTTCGGCAGATCATTATTACGACAGAAACATATCTTCGACGTAGTACTACTCTAAAATGTAACATAACTAATTGAATTACGTATTATAATAAAATTTTAGGTCAAAATGATCAGTCGGTGGCGTCGAGCAGCGGCGACGAGCGAAGTAAATATCATGTAGGTTAGGTTATTAGGTTTTTTTTGTTTCTATCGAAATAATTATCTGTCGAACAAGTGCATGTCGCAGTAGGGTCTGTCGAAGTAGTGGTCTTTCGAAGGTGTGTGTTGTCGAAGTAAGTTCAGTCGAAACAATGACTTGTCGAACAGTGTTTTTTCGAAGTTAGTGACGTGACGAAATAACGAACTATCGAAATTCTGTGGGACACTCGGCTGCGTGAAGTCGGAGATTCAATGTGGGCTCACAAGTGTTATGTTTTCGGTGGTATAGCGCTAGGTCCTGTTTTTTATTAAATACGTATCTCATCATCATCATCTTATCGAAGACCAATGCCTTTCAAAATATCTTGGTGTTTTGGCGCAGATGCACCTTATTAAAACCTAACTACGTCGTATTAGTAAAAAATGTTTTTGCTTTCCTAAACCAGTAGGCGTCTTAATTTGATTGCTACTTTAGAATTATAAAAAATAGGGTTTTACATAAAGAACATTTTATTTCGCGAAACTCCGAAGCCATGTGTCACGACCGTTATCTGGCAGAGTCGCGCCATAAGACAATAGTAGCGCAATAATAAAAATGTTGAATAGCCCCCGCAATGATATTGTTACGGTAATGCATTGTTACTCTGATAACGGATAAACTGTACCCAGTAGAGGAATATAGCCAGGACCTTGAGTTATGACATTGTTTTATCTGTGGAATGGTTTGATATATTTTTATATCTCTAGATGTACCTATTTGGATGATCTGTGAACATGTTACATTCAGATAAATATTTAAAAAATGAGTTTGAGATTTCTTCAAGTTAATGCAAAAATGGTTAAGCAAAGGGGTTTCCCTTCGGAATTTTGAATCCATAATGTTAATTCGAATTTAACTTGTAATAACAAGTCACCGTGATTTGAAATATAAAATAAACAAAATAAAATCGCAATATTTTATAGAATAAAATTATAAAATTACTTTCTACAAAAGATAACAGCAAAATAAAAATGTATGACATAGACACAAGCAATATGGCAATTACATTTTTTTTAAACATTTCTTATAACAACTAACAATTGAATCAGAATGTTACTTTACTCTTTGGATTGAGAAATAAATTTAGCAAATAAGTCAATTATTTTTTTTTAGAAAAAATTGTAGTTAACAATACGGAATGAACAAAAAAGTATGTTCAGAACCTCCACCAATAACATACTTTTCAATTTGTTTCAATATCCAAACCAAAAAACAATATTACAAGAACAACAAACTTCCGCCGTATCAGCTTATTTACGGCAACATCAAGATACTCTTTCAAATTTCCCCGAAGCCACACGCATATTTTCACCGTTTATTATCCGCGTGTCGACCTCCTTACTTATCTTCGTATTGTTAAAAACATGATGACTTAGTAACTGAAAGTCCCATTAAGTAGGCGTCTCTATTCATGTGGTAACAAGGGCGCGGAAGGGGGAGGGAAAGGAGAGGGAGGAATAAATACAAATAAAGAAGTGAGTTGTTTAAAAATGGAACAAGCGGGTTCTGGGAGAGATAAGGCTGCGTTTCCGTCCCCCGACGGTAGGTGTCACAGTGGAATTATTTCAGCGATTCGACGAGAAAACCCGTAGTCGTGACGCCCGTCGCATTCAACACTCACTCTTTAAAAATAGGTAGTGGTGGTTGAAGTGTTAATGTACTTGTAGTATCGACGTATTTTGGACGTAAGCCATGTAAAGAAGAGTATCTACCAGAGACACCGTAGTCTCTTATGGAATTTGAAATTAATTTCACGAGGACTTAGCTAATAATTCTAGGTAATGACTGATTCTCAGTTCAGTTTTGGTTTTTCAGTGTCTCAGTTTAACCTACCAAAACTTGATTTTGCGGAGATATTCTTTGGCATTATGATCAGTGACTATAAATATGACACTGCAACGAAAGGTTGAAAGAAAGTCAAAAACGTGGATTCATTTGGCACGCGGGTATATGGCTCTGACAACCCTTGGTGTATAGGGCCATATAGCTAGCGTCAGGGAACTTACTCGGCCTATAGGTGAAAAGGAAAACTTCTCATATCGACAAAAGTTAATACAAGACACGTCCCATCACTATAGGCAGATCTGTAAAGAGCCACCGTGTCAGATGCCCGCCGCTGTTTCTTAATTTCCTCTCGCCGAGATAAGATTGGCTTTTAGCTTTTTATTGAATTTTCTATGTTGGATGGCGTTTTACAAGTTGCTCTGAAAGCTTGCCTTGTTTATGTTAGTAAGAGAATAAAATCACTTTATGAAGTGATTAGGTTATATAGAATAATAAGAAGGTAGACCGTATTACTTGAAGAAAATTTCTTGGTATTGTAGCTTCTGGTTGTGTAGACTCATGTTGAATGTACAATGATAATCCTACTATCATACTAGGTATATAACAAATTGTAATTGTATAGACTAGTACTATACAAACATACTTCGCACGATACCAGGAATAACACTACTAATACTTACTAAGTACTTTTCATTCGGATACCACGAACAGTATAGGTACATTACAATATTATCCGTTACGAAATAGAGGTTTTTTAAACACTCTCTTATTTAGAAAACCTGACATATTACACAAAATATCACGCCTAAGCTGAGCTCACAAAGATTCATATCCGAATATGGTAACCATATACTCGGTCATTTAAGAAAGTACCACGGAAACTGAATGAATAAAATATTGTGGCGGAAATGTGCAACGTTTGCTAACGCGCGGTTTATGCGGTAGATAAGGCTGCAGACGCTAATGTGAGAGATGCACATCTTTATATTGGCACGTAAAGTGACAAGAATTTTTACCCGCAACGTAAGGAGCCTGTAAATGTGTTTGACGTAAGAGATTATAAAAAATAAAATAAATAAATAATGCTGGACATTTTCACACAGCATCATCTAGCAAAGTAAGCAGAGATTGTGTTATGGTAACTAGATGACTGATATACTATTTATGTACTTTTTTTGTAAATACATTCATATTATACATAGAAAACATAGAAGACAAATATTTGTAGATAATACAAACATTTGTCTCGCGGCGGGAATTGAACCCGCAACCTTCTGCGTCTCAGGCGGACCTTCGCCAACTGCGTCACAGAGATCGTCAAAATTAGATGAGATTGCTTATTTGTCTGTTACCATTTATCCTCAAAACAGCATATTTTGGATTTTCGGAATCTTTTACAGCAAATTTTTTGCAATAGATTAGATATAAATATATTGCAATAGACTTCAAGGATGATTATTAGATGGTTTTATCACCACAAGATACTAGGGACGCTGCAAAAGATGATAGAAAAACATCACGGGGTTTCAAAATTTTGCATAAATGTAATTTTTGTGAGTTTGTTTGAAATTTTAAAGACGAAGACACAGGAAATTTGTTTATTGGATTTTACTTTGTCTTGTTATTGGCAATGTGTGAAATAATATACTCTGGCTTCTGGCACCATCGGTCACAAGGCCTTTTTTAAGTCCACCTAACTTTACCTTATGTTGAATTCCTTTCTTGCGTCTGTGTTTCGTACAAAATAAAACTGGGGTATCTTAAAAGAAGTGTTAATAAGCATCTACTGGGTGAGCGTGTTTAGCTTAAGGTAACCTATGCAAGCTAAATGCTTTTGTACAAAAGAAAACCAATTTTACTATAAGAAAACCTGGTCTTAACCTAACGCAGTGTGACCAAGAAAGATCAGTGACACGACGAAGAAGACTACATTTTTTTCCCCCCAATAATAAAAACCCCTACGTATAATTTGACACTACTTGCAGCGCCCCCTAGAGACGTAAGGCGAAATATGATAAAAACAAACAAATACATTTAATGTAGGTACAGACTCATCTATACCCCACCCCCATTTTATCTCTATAGAGGTTTCACGTGAACCCTCCTCCCCATTGAGTTCTAGCGTCTTACGCTTTGCAATTTGAATCTTTTAATAAATTTTACAAAATGTATTGAATTAAAAGACAAAAGAAATCCATATCAATTCAAAACAAATGAACACCAACAAATACGTCTCAGCTCTCTGACACAAAAACAAAACATTTAAAAAGTTAAAGTTATCTGTGCAATTGTCTTACGCGTCGACAGAGAGACAGATTCTCACCGCATTGCAATAAATGTGGGGTGGAGTATACTGAGATGTCAAAAATTGGGGTGGCTATGATTTTATTAGGGATCCGCAGTGAAATATAAAGTCTACACTAAATCAGAATACCGTACTAAGGACTTTCAACTCACATGATCAATTAATTTTCAAGCCCCACGTGTCATAAGTAACAGGAACATTGAGTACCTACCATAGTATGTACCACTCAGATCCGTAACAACCGTTTGCTAACAAATCATTTTCAAACTATTTTTCTGTAGCGGGAATCGAACCCAAACCTCTTTCATCTTACCGCAACTTACTCAAAAACCACGAAGATAATCTTATCATCAACCGAAAGAAGTCTTCTGTGATGCCACAACTGTATCATAAACCATACGGAACCGTTCGTTTCTGAAACACCACGCACATGCCCGGGTTTTTTAAGAGCTAATTTCCTGATTCGTTCACGACCATCACGTTTATCGCCGGAGTAACTGTGGCGTTCCTTAAACGGCTGATTAGACTTCGCTCAGCTGTCCCTCGAGGCACAATTAACCGTTTGACGAGCGCTCGTTAAGAATTAACTTGTTTTGTCTAACCGGCCCTTGAGTTAATAAACAGTGGTATAATTAATTGGACTTTGATTTCATGTTTTGTTCATTCATGCGATGATGGTTATATAGATTCAAAAAGTTCACGTCTGTACCCATCGACCCTATTTCTAAGCCTAAGCGGTTCGTCAGAGCTGTGTAAGAAATTTAAGCCAGTTTTCACAGAACAGCGTTACAGGTATTTCACGTAAGGTTCCGTACCTCAAAAGAAAACGATACAAATCACAAAATATGTATACACTTTGTACATTCTATATCGTTGTTGGTTTTTCAAGTAAATATATAACCCCATTGACGTATAGTGGCGGTGCTCGTAGCAGTGGCGTGGCTGAGTTTGTATGGAGTTATCCACATTGATGCGAACTTTCACAACGGTTGCTTGCGCGATCTAAGTTAAACCAACTAAGGACCCGCGCAAAGTAAAGCGGCGACTGTGGCGGGCATTGTAGTAGCATTTGTATGGAGGGATCCAAACTGACGTGAACTTTGACAGGTCGTAGCGATCAGCGTTCGCTCGCGCCGTCTAAGTTGAGCACCATGGCCATCATATTGATTTGCGCGGTCTTTTAGAGGTTTTAGCCATAACCTCTAGGAACTTAATCATGACAAAGCATTAGACATTATTTGAACCAGCAAAAACCCACATGATGAGTGCAGACGTTAGGTAAACAGCTAAGCTAGAGCAGACGATATAAGCGTGGGATCTTTTCACCTGAGGCCGCGGTGGGTACATTACGGGGGATGTTACTAGAGCTGCTAAAACTAAAGATCTGGCCAACTATGGCTGCGGGCGTGCATTCTAGTTATTCTATAGAGGTATAGTTATATTCTATAGTTATATAGTAAAGTGGCTAGTTTTACGTCTAGCTGGATAGCTTGCTACAATACATGATGGCCAATATAACTTTTTGGTGTCTTTCATGCTAAAAATGAGAAACTGATAGCACATTCGGTCGCTTCGCTGTATACCATTAAGTTAGAAGTGCGACCGGTCCCATATCCTATCCTATCTTTCCTACTAATATTATAAACGTGAAAGTTTGTGAGGATGGATGTTTGTTACTCTTTTACATAAAAACTATAGAACGGATTTTGATGAAACTTAACAGTAATATAGGTTATACATCAGATTAACACATAGGCTACTTTTTATCCTGGTACCACGCGGGTGAAACCGTGGGCAGAAGCTAGTATTCACATAAGTCGGTTTTACAGGAAGCTAAAAACGCGAGACAGGCCGCCGTGGCTCTAGTTTAGTAAAAAGATGATTCAAATGTTCCTATTCTCTATCATGTTTGGTCAACATTGATTTAGGAGTTTAATTAGACTCAGCGCCATGAGATTTTATAACCACTAAAACTAGGATAGATAAAATGCAGCAACTCCAGTTTCTAAAATAAGGTCACTAAGGTCGCTTAAGTTACGGTACAGTGGCCTAACCATGAAGTCTTATAGCGATTCAGTTTAGGCAAAAATGTCAAATCCCGCTTTGCGAATGACAAAGCTTTAACTACGCCATAGCGTCCTCAATCGCAAAGCAGAAAGTGACACCTTTGCCTAAACTGAATCGCTATAAGACTTCATGGTTAGGCCCCAGATGTCTGAACATTTAGCTTAACCGTTTTTTTAAAATTTCTGTTTATTTATTTAAAAGTCATTTATAAATAAACAAAATATACAGCGTAAAGGCAATCATGTTGGCTTATAATATGATTTTTTTACCCGTGACAGCCCAAAAACAACAAAACTGTAATCACAATTTAAAACTTGATGGCGCAACGAACAATATTATATCTATGCTCAGCCCACACTCTTTGCTCGCGGTTGTGGACTCAACGTCGCATTGCACAGTAGTCTAATCAATTTGTCTTCAAGTTTTCTTTGCGTTTGGAGTACACAATTATTATTAATCCTACTACTATTATAAAGGCGAAAGATTATGAGGATGGATGTTTGTACTTTTTCACTCTTTCGCGCAAAAACTATTGAACGGATTTTAATGAAACTTTACAGTAATATAGCTTATACATCAGAATAACACATAGGCTACTTATTATCCGGGTATCACGCGGGCGAAGCCGTGGGCAGAAGCTAGACTTCATCTAACCTCAAAAAACAAAACCGTAATTGGTCAAATTCTAGTTCTTTTATTTTCATTTCCTACGTGGATTACGCTGTGGAACTAAGATATTGCTACTTTAAGTTACACATACTTATATCTCAGATATTTTATTTTAGCTATTTGTTGTCAGTGAATAAATAAAACTTGTAATAATTGAGCTTCACAAGTATAGCTATTGACATAACAGTAATACGTGAAGACTTTATGGTGGTATCATCATCTCTATGGCAGATAGTAAATGAGTTGCATACAGGTGAGATTTAGCGAGATGTCAAGGCATGCGATGTTACTCATGCGTTAATTTTGTGAGACGGGACAAATTAATTCGGGTACAAAATAGAAAATCCTTCTATTTTAGCTATTAAGTTTCCTTTGTTGTTTTAACTACATTTGAAACAGTAATGAAATATGATTTAATGTTTATATTATTCTCGTTTTGATGTTTTGATTTAAGTTTAACTTTACTTGAATTTAAATATGTGATTATCTTATTCAAAGTCTCTTTCGTGTAGCGGTGTAGATGCGTAGCAATCATGTTGTATGTAGATCTTCGTAGCGACGTAGCGCGTAGCAAATCTCAAGTTATTTTATTTTACATTTTTAGTATTGTTCAAAGGGATAAATCCTACCTATACAGTACATAAATTTATAAAAATTAAACCAGTGGACGTACAGATTCACCCACGCAAAACTAGCTTAATTGGTCACACTTTGCAAAGAAATACAAACCACATAGTCAAATAGGCTTTGGACTGGAACCCGCAAGGGAAACGCAAGCGACCACGCTTGCGTGGTCTAGCAGAGCATTGGACTGACCTGAAAAGAGAAAAGGATGCTACTAGATAGAACAAACTTTTTTTTTCGTTTAAACCAATAATGAAAACCCGAAACAAGGAAGAAGATGAGTTTAAAATGAAATAAGCTAATTAAACCGCAACAAACAATTACGATCCCCAAAATTTATCAAACCGAGAGCAGAATGAACTCAAAAGCAACTGTCAACTCGATTACACCTCAATCTAACTCAAAAAATTGAGATGAATATCCATCGCAATGAATAAAAAATAAGCTGCGGCTCATCACAAAAAACGGGAGGGAGCAAAAAAATAATATTATCCCGTGGAAATGAATTAAGCAACTCGCTGATACGCGGCTCAGGATATGAGGTGGATCGGCTTGAATAGTATGGAGAAGGCTCGTTGAGATACAAAGCTGCTATCACTTTTAAAACTCAATCCCGACCGGACGGTATGTTTTGAGCGAATCTATGTGTGTTAAATTTAAATGTGTCTTAAAATTGCTTGTTCCGGTCCGAAAGTCTTAATTGTCCTTATTTAAAATTAAATGATAAAAGTGCTCTTCTTTGTCACGTCGAATAAAAAACATCAAGAACATCATAAATAGTACTCGTATTAGTGGAAAAAATAGCCCAATCAGTCCCTGCAAAAATAGTTTATGTTGTACGTGTGAAGTATTAAAGATTTTAAGAGAAATCGCCTCCACATTCACGTAGCCTGACTCTCTCGATCCTTCCAGGGGTAAGTAGGGAATAAAATTAACCGAGGATAATCGCTAATGAAAATAAATTGGCGGCAGGAGATTTGAGATTACACAGACCACGAGCGACTGAGCGAAAAAAATCAGATGTACGGAGTGGGACATTTTGTAAACAATTATTTCTTGATGAATCTTTTCTGTTGTTAGAATTTGGAATATAGATTATTATTGTGCAAGTAACTTACTGATTTGTTCAAAATAATAGTATGGCCGGAGATAGGTACTTTTTCTTGGTACAAATAATATGATTGCAAAGATACCACAATTATTTAGGTAATTATGTAGGCTACAAAAGCACGATGATTAATAAGCGCAAACTGATTGTGTGTCAAAAAACGTTTTTTTACAGAAATTGTTGATAATGTTGTATTGTTTCGCACCAAGTTTGACACACACATAAAGTTTTCCACTGAATGCAACAATGTTTAAATATGCTAATCTACGAATGTAGGTATACATAACTCTTTATCTACGTCAACACTGATCGTTTTGTAAACAAAATGAAATCCTTTCATAGTGTACAGCACTATTTACTTCACCAAATTTATAGAACCACAGATTTTGAACAAAGATGATTGCAAGAGCTACATCCGAGGGAGGTTCATCTACTAAGTCGATGTAAGGATCAACTTTGAGTTATGGCTCATAAGTAGGGGGTGCGAATCTACGCTAAGAAAAAGCACCTACCTACATTGTGCTTTTATCTGATTACGTTATTTTAGGATATTGTTTTTCTTTGAACAAAATACTTAAAATAACTTCTTATAACGTTACCGTAAAAATATATTTATACTACGGAAAAATACAACAAGGTACTTTAGAAAAAAAACGATGTACATAATCATAAACTAGGAAAACAGAGTAGTATTACAACAGTTTTTGTTCCAAGAAAAAACCTCAATAACTTAAGAACTCTTTATCGTGACATTTCACGATAAAGAGTTCTTAAGATATTGAGGTTTATCCAAAATGATGAATGCACTCGTTATCGGTATAACCATAAATTAATCATCATTATCAACAGTCTGTAGAAGTGCTAACAAACGATCCTAGTCATTCATCGTCTTCCCGACAATTAGATGACATCTGTACATATTGGTGTGCATTGAATGGCACAAAACCTAAATGTAAGAATCAGAACAAAGAGAGGGAGGTCCCTCTCTTTACTTTTGGTCTCGGTCTCAATAGCAAGCTATTTACAAAAATCACTCTACAAGTAGGATCCATAATGTAGGAGTAATTGTATTTTTTCCACGCGACCTCTTTGGTACGGAATAACGTCTATCAAAGATACCTGATTGATACATACTCATGCCCACGCATATTTCTTCTACACAATATTCTGCTTATCAGAAAAGCTTCTAACTGATACCCTTTTGTAGAAAATTTTACAGTTCTGCAATATGCTCTGCATTCATATAGAGGTATAGTATGATTTGTTGAATCTTTCTCTGAATGTTCATTCATGTTGTATGTAATAAGTACAAGTAATTATACATAAAACACAAACACATCTCTCCATACTATATTTTCGTTTAACTCACCCACTCCGCCAGCATTTAGGGTTAAAAAACGTTGTCTTAAATAATGAAATCTATAAAAGCTTAGCTTAGCTATCTTACTTCTTATACCATAACTATCAAACCAGACCCCAGATAGGGAGAGGTTTTGGAGAATAGGGGTAATTTTGGCGATACCATTTTGCGAGAAACCTCATGTGTTCATATTTGATACCGCGTTCACACTCGTGTTTTCGTAATAAAACAACGAAGGCGTATATAAGTACTATTATATACTCAAGTCAAAAAAGAATGTGCAATACAATATCACAATACCCGTCTATGATCGCATTGTCATGGCTGCGTGTTCAATATCTTCGGAGTGCAAATGCTAGGTGTTTATAAAATAGCTTACATCGGGCAAACAAAGCGGACAATTTCTGAGTCAAAGAGCATATTGTAGTTGTCAAAAATCGCCAGATCAACAAGTCGGGCATAGCGGAGCACTTCATGGACTCAGGACCAATCCATTGGATTGAGCTTCATGACTCTAAGGTGCTATCGAGGGAACGTGAAAATCCTCACAAACTTTCGCATTTTTAATAGTAGTAGGATTACTCTTCTTGCTGACAACAAAGTAAAATTTTGGATACCTACCTAGCTTCGGTGACCCGATCACTATGTAAAATCGAATCCTACTACGATTATAAACGCGAAAGTTTGTGAGGATGGATGTTTTTTATTCTTTCACGCAAAATCTACTGAACGGATTTTGATTAAACGTTACAGTAATATAGCTTATACATCAGAATAACACATAGGCTACTTTTTATCTGGGTACCACGCAGGCGAAGCCGTGGGCAGAGGCTAGTTATGTTATAATATATTAAGTTATTATGAGACATACTGCAAAATAATGCATAAATCCAGCTACTTCTTCCTTAAGATTTCCCAGGAATTTCAACAAAACATTGTACACGGAAAACCTTAATATTACGCTGTATTAAGTTGCTAGAGTAAATCTTTCTCGCTAGGCAATGGGGCTTAAGAGTTTTATTGTCGTACAAGGGAGCGATCGTGTCTGCGTCTGTGGCTTGGCTTAGTAAATAATAAACTCACTTAACTGCTGGTAGATTTATTTTAAAAGATTAAATTCTGAAATAACGTTTAATACTTTTAACTTAAAGAGCTACCTACTTTATTAACATAATCATAGATATAAAATGTTATATCACCGGAATAAATACAATTTCCAAATTTGCAAGTAGGTACTTAGGAAGTTTGTGAAAGCTAAGTAGATATTAGGAGGTACAGATAAACAGCACACAATTTGTATCGATGTTGCTTTAACTAGAGAGCGATGATATTTGGAGAAATAATATTCCTATCTTCCAGCAAACGGCAGCGCCTACTGAAATTCTAAACACACAGCAAAGAATTGCGTACGTTGCTGCGTAGGCGCTTAAATTCTTGAATAAATGGATTGGTTTGAATTTCTCACAAGCTTAAATCATCTTTGGTCATGAAGATGCCTTAAATATATGTATCTTAATCTGTTATTTAAAGCCTCGTTCATTGATTTGTAGATCACCCTATGCCAATAATTCTACCAACAATGTGTAGAACTAGGATAGAATTAATTTATTCTGAGCATTTAATATCATCTTATGATAAAAAAAAAACAATTTACTAAGTCATACTTTGATGCGACTATAGCTAGATCACATAGATGCAGAGTAGAAGTCCCATGTAGTCTTTTAGAAATAGCTATACCTATAAAAACGTTGTGTGAATAACAGAGAGTCAACGCACAGCCTATAAGCCGTCCTAGAAACCTAAAATTGGAGGAGGATGTTCCTTTAGCTGTTTTGAAGTTCATCCCTTAGTGATTATAAGTGGATAAATTAAATCAAATTTGTTTGCAAAAAACTCAACACGGACATAGTCGCGGGCTGTTTGCTAGTTTGTAATAAATTTCTTTGCCTTGCGTCATAATCCTGGTTAACTAACATTAATGCGCGGTTTTGCCTGTGCACGGCAGTTTGTTTAGATTAAAAAGTAATAACCACTGTAATTAATAAACATTGTAGTAATTTTTTAAGCTTTCTTATATTTTTTCCTGTAATGCTCATGTAACTTCCACCTGTATTTTACTGATAATTTGTAATCACTCAGCGCCTTTAGATAATTTCTGGCTACTTTATATAGATTAGATTTAATAAACATACATATTCTGATGCCATATAAATATAGCTATATCTACAATAAGATACACAATGTCAAAACTAAGTTCATAGTTCAGGTGTTTTTTTTTACTTTAACTAACAATTAAAAGTATGTACTAAAGTGGCGCCTTTATATAATTTCGGACAACCTCCTAATATCTATATCATATTTGTAACTTAGATACCTAAATGTAGTTATAAGAGCATTATGATACACCACTACTTTTACACCACATTCACTAGCAAGTCCGTCGATATTCATTTAAAAATGATTTCTAACTTTTATAGTAAAATTTTCTGACTAAAATAGTTAATAGGTAAGGTACTTAACTCAATTTGGATATTTTCGGATAGATGAATACGGGGAAAAAGGTTTTTAAAATGTTTTTTTTTCGAAGAGATGGGCAGTAAGAAATCAACCTTCCTTAAGATTAAAACATCAATGTAAAATACACTTGGTATACCTACTCAGTTCCACGATCAAAGAATCGTTCCTTCCAAGTTGAAATCTCTCTAATTGGTATAATCCCTACAACTCGCGTTCCATCGCTCCTAGCATTACTTTGCACTCCAAAATATTTATATGGTTAAGTTAATAACAACATTGTTAGGATTTGTACTTACTTATTTTTGCGATAAGTCAGTAGCAGGTTCAGTTATATTTCAAGCAAAAAAAAACAGATACTTATCTGAATATTATAGTATGATCCCTCTGGTACAAATTGTTCTATAATATCTGTATTTTTATAAACTTCTGGAACGGAATACAAAGAAAACATTTCATACCTTGATGGTTGCGAAAAAAGAGTGCCATTAATCTCGGCTGTTACTGCTGTGATTTCAATTGATTTCTTATGATAGGTATGATGATAGGTATTTGTAAAAAAATATATTTGACATGACCTGAGATGCAGAAGATTGCGGGTTCAATTCCCGCCGCTGGATGAATGTTTGTATATGCAAATAAGTGTCTCGGGTCTGGTTCTTTTCTATGTATAAGTTATATAATAAGTCATGTAGTTTCCATTACACAAGCTCTGCTTATTTTATTTATTTAAAAATAAAATAAGCTTCTTAGAGTAACTTCAAAGAGCCTCAGCGTATAACTTGATATACATATAAGTATAGGCTCAGGACGGTACCAACTAAGAAGCCGACTTGCCGAAAGTTCTCATAACGGTGATTCACTGTAGATCGAAGACACGACAAAGATGTCTGCAGATATCGCTTCGATTACAAGACTTGGTTTAGTTTGACAGGTGATTTGGGTCCCCAGCCAGTCGCTTCCGACGTCCAGTCCAGTAGATAACTATTGACACATGTATTGTAAATCAGCCCTTCGGTAACAGTTCCATCAATGAAAAACGATGATAGTAACTCTTGTAAAATCATATCAAATGTGAAATTACTTACTGACTTATCAGTCATCTAAAAAGTCTGATTTGAAAAATATGCAAACAACCTAATATTACTACTTTAAATATAAGGATTATTTTTTTCTACGTAAGACATAAAAAACTATTTCTGGTAGTCAAATTATTAAAAAAAAGAACAGGTGACTTTCAAAGTCTAAACAAAAAATTGCGATAATCTTATCAAGCATACTGTAGCTTGTATTTTTTGAGACATACGACACAGGAAGGAAGGTAGGAAAATGATAGACAATCAATCTTCTTTTCATATTATATTCAATTAAATTTCATTTAGGTATATAATTGAATCGAATAAACATCTAGCCAATATTTTATCTAAGCAGTAAATGCTGTTCGTGTGAGCCTAGTGACGTAGTTAAAAATCTTATTTAAACATAATTATTTACAATTATTTGGAAAATTCATCACAGCTTCACAAAAACAAGAACATTGGAACAATAAAAACGATCAGATACAAACTAATAATGTGTTTTTAAAACTATAAAACGATATCTCTAATGGAAATGTGATAAACAGCCTCAATAGATAAATGCGTAAATACTGAAACATGCATATTTGAATGTTATATTGTAACTACTACTTAATCAAAACAAATATAAAGGATGTAAAACGTATGTGTTTGATGCCCAAACACTACAAAGTAATTTAGTATACAATAAATGTTGATATTTCAGTGATATTAGATACCCAATATTTTCTGAAACTATGTGAATTCTTTAGATATTTTATATGAAATAGCAGCTAAGTAATAATGACTATCTACCTACTCCTAATATTACGAGTCCTTGCGTTTCACATTAGGTATTTATTTTAACTGATCTATAGAGCACTCTGATATGTAAGGAATCAATCGAATAGTTATCTTCTTTTGTCAATTTTTTGGACTGAGGAAGCCATTGCAATTTTAACGAAATACAATAAAAGGGAATGTGCGTTAATTATTACTAAGCAAAAATCGATGTTGCTCAAAACGTATCCTAAAATGCAATATAAAATTGCCTACAATAGTACAATTCATTATACATTAGAATAAAATTGAATACCGTTCTAAACATCAAATTATCGTATAATCGTTATTATCAATAGTAGTGGAAGTTTAATGAGAATATTCATCCTAAATAACAATTTTTATACAGCTACTTTAAAATTCAATAAATAAACCCAGAAGTTTGCGTCTATATACATTAAAACTATTTAATATTTGAGATTCATAAACAAACAATTTGTGATGTGTCCTTTGATAGCATTTTATTTGTACATCTATGTACATAGTACGATGTGATCGCTGCTCTATTTGATACGTAGATCCTACTTATCATGCTTCTAATTTCGCATATGATTATGAAAAACTACTTACAGAGTAACCTACAAAAGTCAATAATGTCGTTTGAATAATACGAGCAGTTTGATAATAACGCAACCGAATGTTGCTCTAATACTAACATGGCACTGCACACCATAACGATTGCACTTCAGTCTTTCGTGTTAAGCCGATGGACGCCACAAACACAAAACTCCTGAAAACTTCTCCTTAACAATCTAGACCAGTTTCCTTTCAACCATGGCATGCGGATGTCCCGGGTGGGAGTAATGTCCTGGAGAGGCCGGCTCATACAAAGACATTTTCAATCGCTTACACTTTGCCCTTCTGTTCTTGAACCAGAACTGCACGTTTTTTGACTCCAGTCGCGGAAACTTCTGTCTGTACGGCATTCTGTTTAGTTCCTCTGTGTATTTGAGAATCAGATTGTGCGAGGGATGTGTATTCATTGAGAACCACTGTTCAAGGACCGGAACTTCCGATACCGGGTCGATGAAAGTGCGGTTGCGTTTGCGACGCTCGTCAGAGGCTCCCGCGAGAGCAAGGTTTAGACCACTGGCGCCTTCGCCAGGAAGAGGGCTGACACCCGGAAACCCACTCATATATTGACTCATATACATTATCCCATGCCCAAACATCGGATGGTTTGGCACCATGGGGAACGGTAAGCGATCTAAGTGAGGAGAGCTTTGACTATAGTGACGTTCTTGGATGACGTCATCGTCTGATGCCTCGTCGGCGACTCCATTTTCATCTTCGTTGTTGTTGTTATTGCTGCTATTGTTGTTGTGTGAGCTATCGCTGTTCTTGGCGGGAGAGCGCTGTGGGGAGGGGGCAGGGTCGTGCTTGCTCAAATCTCGTGGCTCCAGTTTTATGTCATGGACCTGTGACAAAAAGAAAAAATAAGTATAAATGTTTTGTTTTGTAAATGAGCGTAAATACCAGTTTTAATCAAGACGATGAAGAAAAATGAAAAGGCTCTCACCCCGAAGTAAAGGAATACACGTTAGATATAGCTAACGTATAGCTAACTATAGTGATAAAGAAATAAAAAAGGAATAGACTTTGCAACAATTAAAATTACCTTGATAATGTCCGGAGGTTTAGGAGATTCTTGTGGCCTGTTTTCTAAGTCGTTATTCTTCTTAGTTGTGATCAACGAGAGAGGGGCATCGGGACTCTCAGGTCTGTCATCAGGGTTCAAGTCTACTCCATCATCCTCCATATCAGAGCCACCATTAGATAAGTTGTCTTCAGACATCACCGACATAGGATATCTGCCTGGGCTCTCAGAAAGCTCTAGAGGGCTTTTCATTGAGTTGTGATCATGGGAGTTGTAGATATCGCTTCCTCCCATTATGGAGCCATTGGTAGGGCTGTGACTTCTACTATTAAATCCATTCAGATGACAACCCAGACCCCCAATATTGCGGAGTTCAGCACGTTTCTGAGCAGCACGGGCATTTTTGAACCAGTAGACGACATTATTGACATCAAGGGGCTTCCTTCCACGTCTCGATTCAAGATTGTTCAACTCCCGAACGTACTGCTGTATCTGTTGTCTACTCGGGTGCTGGTTCTCAGAAAACCAACGTTGTAGCTTTGGAAGCTCTAGCTCAGGGTCAAAACTGGTCCTCATTCTAGTTTTCTGCGTCGGGTACTGAGTTTGAACCGTCTGCAATGCTGGATGCAAGTGTTCCGGCATCGTATTTAGAGTAGGAGATCGGTTTTTCAGATTCGGTCCAGGAGATGGGTATCGTCGAGGGCTGAAAGGCGGTGGACGGGGTGATACTTGCGCGCTCCACCAGGACTCGAATTTACGACGCATCTCCTCAGAAGGCTCATGGAAATTATGCGGCCCCGGCGTTCTGTCGTGCCCTCGACAAATCTGAGCGAGCGTTACCTGCAGCAAGAGAAACGTTATAAGTCAAAGTCACTCAAAACATAAATAAACAAGATACCACAAACAGTTTTAGAAGGTTTTAAAGAGGTCAGTCTAACCAGCAGCAGACACGGAGATAATTTCTTAAATAAACACAGCATTGTTTCAAAGAACATCGCCATTAGATTATGAAAATATTAGGTCGGTTGTTAATGCATGTGTCATGCGCGGTCGGACCGGCTCTGACGGAGGTGTTTGCGCGTTAGTTAGAGTACAACACTCCCTCGCGCCGACGAATTTTCAATCATGGTCTGCTCTAAAACAATGAGCGGGAAGGGCGTCTTACCAATTAGCATCCACCCACTTTGCTCTCAACTAGGCGCCGGCAACAATGCCGATACACTAAGTGCTTACTCTAAAACGCTTCCGTATCTTTTGAAAAAACCCTAACCGATTGAAATAGACCGTGTGACTTCAAAATATTCCAGAGGTCTGTTTGAATTTCATAATTATTTGTATATCGCGATAACGCAAATGTATATTTAGTTATGCATTAATCGCACAGCAAGTAGTCAATCATAAGTAACCTGTCAGATTATAGCTCCGACGAGGAGTTTACCCAGCTCGACAGTTATGCAAGTGAGATCTCTCGTATCGCTAGATTACAAAGAACAATGCCAGTGATTACGACGTCAAGTGACTTGTCAGAGCCGTTTGCTCAACTCGTTGCTAAATCAGATGTTAAATTAAATGTACTTGTAACACATCGAGATTGTGCCTATAAATCATGTCAGAGGAATTAGCGAGCGTCAAGTGATACGTTAATCCGCTTCTTTGTTTTATATTTTTAAATAGTGAGGCCATATTTGCTTTCAGATATTGTCTGTTCTTCGTGGAAGATTTACGAGAGCTGGCGCCTGCGCGTGATAACTTGCGTCACGTGTAATCCGCCTAAGTACGTAATTCGGTGTATGATTGCGAACATTTCTTTATAGTACTGAAAGGATAACTTTGAACATAACATGTACTATGTTATACGTTGAGATATGATTTAAATAAAATATTTTAAATTGAGGAAGGACCAAGGTGTTTGGATTTATGGCTTATAAAATTACAAATCCTTGGCCACGCGCGGTGCTCATAATAATTTATCAAAAGCGTCTTCAATATTTCTCGATCATTTGAAAGTTTGTTTAGAGTTGGAGACGAAGTGGCACAAATTGGCGTGAGATAAATTGCCGTAATATCATAGAATCGAGTTCATCTGGCGTTTAGCTACAACTTTGCTGTTCGAGGCGTTTGATTATCTCACCGGCGGAGTTCCTTTGGTTCATTTGCGGTAACTTTATCTTCGATTCTTCAAAGTTCGAATCAAGAGCGAATTGCGTAGAACTGTATCACTGGAAGCGCCAAATTAAAACGGCACCGCGATTCGGGTTAAGCTTCGAGAAGGGCGCGCATCGAGCGCTAACCTCGCGTTTAATAAGATTATAAAGCATTATTTTATGGTATTAATAAGATCAAAAGCGTTTGTACATCTAAAACTCCTTTTAACCCTCTTTCGCGGAGGTATAAGACGAGGGCGGGCGGTGTTGTGACGTAGCCCGTTCGACACAAGGTGGATATTTAGAAAATATGATAAGGCCTCGCGAGGTGCGGATGAGACTGAGATTCAATTAAATTTATTATGTATGGAGATCTCGCATGTAGGCAGGTGCTCATCGTGTCGACAAATTATTGTATGCTCATACCATAGGTATCGTAAGAGATTTAAACTCCTTCTATAAGCGTTTTACAAGATTGCTTTTTAACTAAATTTATGATTTAACATTCAACATAAATTGAACCGAATAATTTTCATTATATTGATTGTCAGTGCTATCACACTTTCTTTGTCACGGATTTTTCCGTGTTTTCACTCCGTCAATCATGCGAGTTACCTTTTTGGGTAAAACAAAACAAACTCATAATACCAAAACAAATGCTCACTCGTGACTAAAACATGAGAATTTACATTATCTTTTGTAAGACGTTGAGCGCCCGCGAACATCAAAACAAATACTTTCTTAATTCTTCTCCCGAGTGATGATCCCTATTAGTAGGGACTTACGAGTAACCTCGCAATTATAAAGACCTCCTATACTGTCGGAACGCTACTTAGTGAGTTTGATAATCTGTCTTCATCGCGACTTCTTCAAATGATGCGTATTTTCGTTTTAAATTGCAAAAGAATTTAACAAAGATGTTGCTTCGATAAAAAGTAATGATACGGTTTATTTAGCCATGAAACATACAGAAATAGCTAGTGGAGAAGATGTGGCGAACGTGGTGCGGATAATAGATATATCAATTAATAAATAATCACCCAGAAGGTCTAACAAGTTTTCAATACATTTATCAGGGTATGAATTACATAATTTCGTGTTCATAACATCTATATCTATAGAGTTGTACCTAACACAATAACAAAATACAATATTTCAAACTCCAATTAAATCAATTTCCGCGTAATACAATACAATCCTGAATAGCGAATCCACGGTTTCAATGACGGACTTAAAATTTGGAAAACAATGAGTTCCACGTTATTATGGGGTAAAGGTTTAGTGCGGGCTCGGCACAGGTGGGGGTGGCAACAATTGGGCATTAAAGAACGGAGGACACAATGTTGGTTCGGTGCGTTGTAGCGAGCGAGCTTTGTGACGATTATGATGCCCGAATTGTAATTCGGTTTGACACCATGTTTTTGGACAGCTAGCGATGGATTTGTTTACTGTGTATAATAATAATAATACTGGGCATTTTCACATAGTCCAAAAGAAAGCAGAGCTTGTGTTACGGTAAGAAATAAGCAAAAATAATATAACTGCTAACATAGTTTACTTTATTAAACATGACAACCTGTCACGTGGAACGCTAACTTCCACGTGGAAACTTGCTAAACGTGGGTTTGTGAAGAATATTATATTTGGTTGTGACTATCCCCAGCTTAGTATCTTCACGGGTCTGCATACTGGGTAATCTGAGCGTGGATCAGAGGATGGAAAAAAAAGTAGTGGACAATTTGAGTAGCTATTTGCAATTTTTTCGGATTTAACAAGAAAATTAAATCTTTGCACTATATAAAATGGTTAAGGACCAAGGAACATCTATAAATGTAGCCCATTTCAAAATATTTTTTAGAGCTAACCGTAAAGTCTCATACACACCAACTAAAAAAAGTTAATTTGAAGATTAGAGAAAAGAACACCAACTTACAAATAAATAACGTTGGTCATTTTTCACACAGGATCATCAAGTCCCAAACTAAGCAGAGCCTTGTATTATGGGAACTACATGACTGATATACTGCTTATACCCCTTTTTTTGTTGTAAATACATATGTACATAGTATACATAGAAAACACCCAGACCTGAGACAAATATTTGCAGAACATACAAACATTTGCCCCGCGGCGGGAATCGAACCCGCAACCTCCTGCATCTCAGGCGGGCCGTCGCCTACTGCACCGCAGAGGTCGTCTATCGAGAGAATGTTCAAAAGGAGGCCTTCGTCCACGAATGTTCCGTTCGTTAGTGAATGTTCAAAAAGAATTACCATTTTTCATTGTACTGTCTACCATTTCAAAGTGTCCTTACCTCATCCAAAGGGCATCCAGTGGACATTAGCAGCGGCCTGCTCTGTACCAGCAGCAGTCTGAGCAGCTTGTCTTTGATGTCCTGCAACGGCGTAGACCTGGGCCTCAGCAGTTGGATCCGGAGAGTTGCCACGGTGGTCAGTTCGCCGAGTACCTCACCCACTGTGGCCAGCGGCGCGTCCGAGATACGGTCGAAGGGAAGTGGCTTCCAGTTGTTTATGACCACTGAGCCTGGTAAAAAGAGGGAATATTATAAATAATAAAAACAATACTCTCTTGTAGGAAATGTCTCATCGCCCAAAAAATATTGCTTAAAATATTGAATAAATTATCGAGGAGGATGCTGACTAAATTTCATGCAACTTTCAGATTAAGAAAATAGTACCTTCAAGAAAAACAGTGATTTCTTGTATAAACTGGCAGAGCAATAATTGCCAAAAAATCTAATTAAACGTTTTCGAAAGATATTTAATATTCTTTATTAGTCTCTGCACACGGGTTCGCCCGCGTGGTGTCCGGATAAAAGTTGTCCATGTGTTATTCAAGACCACAATCTATACATCTTCCAAATGTGATTAAATCGGTTCAGATTATTAGCAACAAACATCTAAACTGACATTTATAATTATAGTAGGATTGAATGTTTAAAATCAATACCGATTTTTTCCAAAATGTATAAATTCTAAATAACTTCATTTTTTCAGTTCATTTTTCAATTGACGATTGCCGAGATTTGTATAAGATTATTTCTTCTCCGATTTTTTTTTAAAGTAAGAAGTATACCTACTTAGTTACACATTTCGATACCTATCCGTTCGGGAATGACGGGGATTTTGGTTACACACTGTATAATGAACAAATGTTTTTAACGCTCAAAATAAACAAGAGTATAATTTCACCAGAAGACTTGAAATTGTAAGTTCAAAAGGTCCAAGGACTTTCTGTTAGCGTTAACGCCTGCGGAAAGATTGAATTGTATCAAAATTAAATAAGCTGTTGAAAAGTCACGTGACTGCTTCCAAGTTCCTCATTGACAAATTTGCGATACCGTGAAAGGAAAACTAAGCGTGAGGTATTTGTGTAGACCCCAGCACAAATATACAACAAAAAGTTAAGCTTACCTTTTGCTGAACAAGCTAGTTCATGCGGGTACCCAAGGCGCATCATCGCGGCTGGTACCAGCTCGTGAAAAGCAGTCGCAGCGGGAATGATGACGTAACTGTCCGTTTCCACCACAGCTCGGCGCCTCCACGTGCCTTCTTCCAGGGACGATACTGCTTCTACCACGCAGTGGACTGGTAAGGTCTTACCTGCAACAAGAGAAAGAGTTTTATATAAATGGTTTTAATAATCTGTTTTCCATCTTCCGCAACGCCCCCTAGTGACTTGTAACGATAAAATCTATCTAAGAACCATCCTTAAAGTTATACAAATCGACAGTACAAAAACACATTTCCATCGGAAAAGCGTTTCGGGGATTAATGGTAACAGACAAACATAAAAACTAACAATCTTTTATGGCAAACACATATTACGGACTTATTATATCGCGGGTAAAATGGTATACACATTATTTTTGTGATTTTTTTATAAAAGTAACAATCTAAAATTACTCATTAGTATAACTAGATCGTAACGTAATTGGGGAGCATACTTATTATGAAGAAAAAACTATAAAAAGACGGGTTTACATTAAATTTTGTGACATTTCAACGTAAATCACACTGTATGATATGTCATAGTACTCGCCACGTTAGTTTTGTGTCCGCGTGACGAATGCCGTCCGCACTTGGACCTTGTCTATCTGCTACAGTCACGGAGTAATATACTCGATGTACAAAGTCACATATAAAGACCCGTCTGAAGCCGCCCAATTTTACTTTACAGTCGTTTACTACAGAATTAAAATCTCTGAAACGAAGCCTTTGGTATTTGACAATAGATTTTTTTAAGAAGCGACGCAGCAAAAAGCGTAATGGAAAAATCCTCTTTCAGCTTCTTAAAAATCGTGCGCTTTCACGTCGAAGTGCTGTCGTTAAAGAGCCGTCTTAATTATTTAACAACTTTTCAAGCGAGAACGCAATGCTTTTGACTTGCTCGCGGACGCGGCAAAAAACCGAGTAAAACGTTAAAATAATAATTAATCCTTGCTTCATGTCGGCAGTCTCTTTGTCTTGATATTAAATAGTTCATGCTGCCTCAATGCACTTTTTTCCAGACCGTTAAAAAGCATCTTGAGGCTCACGAAACTTTGAAATGAGGAACAATGTTTTTCAGAAGAAATTCTAGCTGCTAGTGTAAACTCTTTTGTTGTTATCTGCGAAAGCGTTGGCTCATTTGCTTATGCAAAAACTATAAAGCCCAGTGACAGTACATTCATTTACATAAACAATCCCCGAAGGAACAAAACCTAGCAGAGGAGTAAAATTGTAAATTATCTGTGACTATAATCTCTAAATGCTAGTAGGTGGGTTAGTTGTGTTACACCTTTAAAATAGCTGGGGTTTCCGGAGAGGTAATCTCGTAAGTAACTTTCAATAGTTTTCGTCATCAAGTTGTGGAGGGCGAAATATTTAAAGCAGAGAGAGTTTATTCGGAGGGTAAAGCTAATAAAAGGTGTCTACTATCTCGGAAGGATCACATATTTATTTTGTCTTTAGGTAATGTGATTTTGATGATAAATATGTTGGTAATCTCCCAGCAGTTTTTGTTGATTGCAAATAAAACATAGTTCATTTAAAATATAACGAATTTACACATCAAAAACAGTTTGCGTACAGTTCCAAATTTAACATAATTTAAAGTTTTAATTTTTGTAAAAAATATATAACGCATTGTTTTCTTGTTAAAATTACTATTTTTAAATGAAAACAAACCATATTATTTTGAAGATTTTTATGTATGCAATTATTATTTATGTTTTCAAAATGAATGCAAACTTTTTTATATGTATGTATATACCACAAGTTTTTCTAGAATATTTGAAGTCTGAGTCCAAGTAGTACAACAATCGTTATTGAGACATCCTATAGAAACTGGGAGGCAGAGAAGGTAGTTTCAGGTTATCACCTATGGTTTTAATATACAGCCTGGATTACTTGAGGTTTAGTCGACCGACCGGCGGGACGGCCTTTTGGTCAACTAATCCCCGGTTATGAAACTAGTGGCCTTCGATATATTAATTAAACATGTTATCTACAGTGTAATAGAATTTTTGGTGGGACAATATACAATTGAGCAGAGGCATTTGATAGATTTAACTTTATTTCAGAAAGTCGTGTTTCCCAAAAACAAAACAAACAAGCTACTCAGTTTGCAGATCTTTGAAGATACCAAGTAGGGGGTGAACAGAGTATTGCGAGCTTATCGCCAGTTTATTGGAACACAAATCGATGACATCCGAGATTTTTGGTTCTAGGGCATGCCGGTTCTTTCATGATATCTGCCTTCACCGTTTTTAGCACGAGTCAATACGTGTGACGGTGTACGTGCCGGGTTCAAACCCGCAGTCATCGGATCGCTAGTTAGGGTATATCCTACTAAGCCATCATGGCTATAAGGTTCCCATCCTGATGAATGATGCGCAGTTTGCTCATTGATTTGCAATTACGAGAAGTTTGTAACTTTATCCAAAAATACAAACACAAATTCTTAAGTAAACATTTGAGAAAATTGTATTTGTTGATTTTGTTTTCAAGACAGGCTCTTATTAACCAGAACCTCAACCAAAGTCCAAATAATTTTGAACCCCCATCAACCCCTTAATACCTTGAGTACAAAGTTTTAAAACACTCACATGACTTACCACCCCTGCAATATATTGAAGAGCGCTCGATCTAAGCTGAAACTCGACTCTGTCTTATTGTTGTTTTATGTAGCACTAATGATGGTTTAACTTAGTTCAGAGACTAGAGTACACATCTTCCGGATTAGCTACTTGTCTTTATTTTTCTTCATTAAAGATGTTTAAATTGATCAATATAAACACAACATTTTATTATTAATTAACTGCCCATATCAAAACCGAAAGTTATGTATGTATGTAGGTAAACGCGGTATGAAGACCCTTAATATTTATAAAAAATTGTAATCCTTCAATCAAAACACCCTACAAACACATGTCGCATAGTCCTGACTCCACAATAGAATTCCCTATGTCGTAGGTATCAGAAACTACGAGTACCGTGGCACCCAAACCCGACACAAATATCTGCGGAAACATGCAAACGTTTGGCTACTCGCCTGACGCACCATCGAGGTTGTCAAAGCTCTTATCTGACTCAACGCATTAGCATTGCCAGTCAGCGTGGCAGTGCAGTAAGTATTTTGGGTACGCTTCCGTCTGGTAATGATCTAGAACGTATGCAACAATCTCCAGGCTCTTTTCATCCAGTTTCAGCCCGCTGCCCATTAACATAAGTTTAATGATAGTTCATTCTCAAATATGATTGTCTTCTTTGATTGATTACATTATATATAGGTTTTTAATCTGGTAGTAGATGGGTAGATAGTTTGGTAACAGGATCTTATTAGAGAATGGTAAAAGAAAACCAACCCCTTTGCTAATCCTTCATAATATGAGATACGGTTAAGAAGACGCAGTGTGGGCTTAGAGATGGGTGTAGCTGACGATAATCAGCTACCACACACAGCACTTTTTTGCAATAAGAGTCGGGTCCGAATCTATAACACAGACACCTTGTATAATGTAGCATGCGTGGCTTTATAACCTTTTTTAATATTTAACTTCCCATCACCGTTTGCAAATAATTGCCATTTATAAACCGTACAAATAAAGCGATAACAAACAGCAGGATGCGATGGCATGTTGTATTTGCGAGGTTTCAGCATCCGTCACGCCAAGCCTTATCCGATCTAAATAGATCATCGCTCACGAATACCCATACACGCGAATCCAATAATCACATATCTACTAACCGCAGTCTTTAGATTGTGAAGCAAATTGATCAAAATTTTGTTTAGAATAATGAATAGATCAAATCAAATCAAAAAATATTATTGTGAATATGGGTATGTCAGATGTTAATTTTATAATATAGTACCATATAGTTTAATTTATAATATATTTAGTTATATTTATAGCTCACCATAAACTTTTTAGCATGCAAATATAGTCTTAAATCTAGCCATTAGTCAAGTAAACAAAAAACCTGCGTGATTAGATGTAGAAATGCAGGGATAGATTGAGCTTAAAAACATGATGAGTCGACGGGCTTGCAGCCTGTCATGTGAAATGCTATCTACTGCTTGCAAAACGCGGGCATGTGTCGAAAGTAATGTTAAGACGTGTTACTGATTAACCCCTACCTGGCCTATCTTCAAAGTATCCATATCTACTACCCTATTATAACAAGGATTATATCATTACGGATATAAAACTACGTGAGTTTCAAATTGAATTTACGCCGATTCCTCGCGTGCGACCATGCCTAGAAGAATCAGACAACAAACTCTGCTTGGTTGTTTTTTTTAATAATCCTTCATTCTTCAAAGATCTACTAACTATGTATGTGAGGTTTTCCGCCATGAGGAATACAGTCGTTGGCGTGTTTTTTTTTGTTTTTCTTTTTAAAAGTATATTTATTTACGAGAATTTACTGAAGAATTTCAGATTGTCTTTTATCTTTTTGTACACATAGCTGCATATTTTAGCTTATTTCTTATTTTATCCAAGATCTCACACTGCCAAAACTTCTACATAGGTAGTTAGCTAACACCAGTCTAATAAGTAATCCCCTTACACCGGACCCGAAACTTTCACCTGACCAGCAGACGGTCTAATTCCGCTTCTAATTCTACACTAAACAATGCAAACAATCCCTTGCATAATTACAAAATCTGGTGTGTGAAAGTCTCTACTGAACTCTATAATATCGGATTATTCCTTCGTGGTCAATGTTCGAAGGATAAACCTGACCTCAGTTTTAGTTTTGTTCATACAATTTTGTATTATTTGATTGTTAGTTCGACAATCGGCTGAATAAAAAAAAGGAAAGTAGTACAAAAAAAAGCTGCAGATAAAAACTCACAGTAAAAACGTAACGTATTATTTAATATATTAATACTAGCTTCTGTCCACGGTTTCGCCTGCGTGGTTACCGGATAAAAATAGCCTATGTGTTATTCTGATGTCTAAGTTATATTACTGTAAAGTTTCATCAAAATCCTTTCAGTAGTTTTTGTGTGAAAGATCAATAAACATCCATCCTCACAAACTTTTGTGTTTTTAATAGTAGTCAGATTAGTGCAAAGTAACGATTTTGATGAAACTTTACAGTACTATAGCTTATACATACATCAGAATAACACATTTTCGTCGTGATCCGATTCGCCAATCTGCTAATCTACTGATTAACATCAGACTTTTTTTTATCATGAACCATATTTGTCTATCTCACCATACGTAGAATCCTACTACATTTTATGCAATATACCGTCAGGTATTTAAGACTAAAAGCTAAGCAACGTATCAACTGTCCAGTCTAGGACGTAACATGACTCTAGGACTTTGCACCAGGCTTACCTGTCTAAAGCCTCAACGCCTTTATTATTCTCTACCTTAATGCTTAAATTTTAACTTCCTGGTAAATGAACTGAGTTTTTAACTCGCGATATAAATTATATTGTAAAATATCAATTTTAGCAAGGTTATTTAATCTAACACCGAATACGAAAGACTAATAAATAGCAGCACTTAATAGATAGGTGCAGAAAGGAGGAAATGAGGCCTGTTCCCTGTAGTGGAACACCATAGGCGTAGTAATATAATTAAATAATGCTTGACATTTTCACACAGCATCATCTAGCCCCAAACTAAGCAGAGCTTGTATTATTGGAACTACATGAATTAAATACTACTTATATATTTTTTTGTAAATACATACATATTATACACATGAAATATCCAGACCGGAGACAAATATTCATACAAAAATTTGTCCCGCGGTGGGAATCGAACTTCAGCATCACAGGCGGGCCTTCGCCCACTGCGTCAGAGAGGTTGTCAAAATCTAATTAAAATATGTAATTAAACGCGTGACTTACTAACTGACTCACAACCAGCGCACGGCCAAAACCAGAAGTCCTATAGTTTACTGATGGTTCTGTTTCTGTTGATAGGTTCTGTTTGATCTGTAGGGGTCCGTTGATGTATATTCAATTACATCTACATTATATTTACATCTAGAGGATGCTCAAAAAATCGTTGGCATTTTTTATGTACAGTCATAGTATATCCGTAGCTCCTAGGGACATAGTATAAATTCTGTTACGCTGACTGATCTTGCTTGACACCTAGATACCCCTCAAACAGTGCAAACCACAAAAATACTGTTCAAATAATAATAAGTCTAATTACTAAACAACCTTGGTTGCTTTTCACAAGCAACCAAACATCAAAATCCAAGCTTATTTAACCCAAAATTCAACTCAATTTCCTTTGCGTCATCTTCTAAGCGAATCCTACAATAAGATACGAGATAACGCTAACAATTATTGTGAAAGCGTTACAAGTGTTACAACGTCAACTGTCAAAGGCCGTGTTTGAGATTTTAATTAAGAAACTCGGTTCACGGTTCATCCCTCAAAAGAGGGTGGGCTAACTTAAGATATCTTCTGTGGCATGAAAAGCAATGTGGTAACTATGATTTTATCTGAATCTGAGCCCAATTATAAACCAAAATATAAATTAACTATTATTACTGAGCACTAGTGGTATAGCGGCTGGAGTTGCCAGCTTTATTTTCGATAGTTTTGGGTTCGAATCCCGACATGCGAATTTTTTTTTCACACGCAATATTTATGGTGCTCTGAAACGGTGAAGAAAGCAACGCGAGGAATCCGGCAATTCCTAGAACCAAACAGTTCGCCTCTAGTGACTAAATCCATTTTAGGGTCACAAGACATCATTCAGATTACTAACTTAACGCTGGGTGACCAAAAAATAACCGGTGGCACGACGGAGTAGAATAATTCGCTACAGTGAACTGTAAAGATGATTCAATAATGTTGGTAAGTGTTTTGTGGAGTATCAACAAGGTCGTATATAATTGAAATTAAAACCACATCCATGGCAAACAAAATGAATATAAATCTTATATCGATAATTAAAAGTCTTTCTATCTAATTAGACTACGTTCACCAACTGCTGGGTATAGGCATCCTCTCTAGCACGCCTCTTTATCCGGTTCTGTGCCAATCGAAATCCAGTGCATTCCCGCCGTCTTCACGATACCATCTGACCAGTTGGCTGGTGGTTTCATTAAAAAAGTAGAAATACATCATGATATAGGAATATCTTGATGAGGTCAACAAAATGTTCTTAAAGTTCTTCGGAACGAAGTTATTAGGAAAATGTATTTGCATCCCAGCGTCAATATCTGAGATTTTATTATTTATTGAGGAATTTTTAACATAGTCTTAATCCCACACAATGATTCCCTGTATCGTGGGTATCAGGGACTACGAGTACCAAAGTAGCACAACACCGAGACCCGGCATAAATATCTGTAAAACATGCAAAGACTTGTTCCGCAGCGGGAATCGAACCCGCCCCTTGCGTCTCAGTCGGCTAATCGGCCCGTCAGTCGCCAGTGAGGTCGTTAAATACATATTATGAACAAACACTCTAGTGTTGTAGTAGTATTTTTTTTTCTAAAACAAACAAAACACAAATACGCTCACGAAGGTAAACTAGAGGATAGTCAGAGGCACGTCCATATATGATATTTGGCAAATGCCAAACACATTAAAACTAATGTTCTTACTTAGCTTTACACCCTTTTATTACTCTTGCAGCTAATTATTTTCCATCAAAGTCTTACATCTCTTGAGGGAACGTCATCATTATCTTACCAGGGTACCATGAACAATGTACTACAAGTATCAAAGTCCTTTGTTCCTCCGTCAATCGCTAACACATTTACCCACTTACAGCGCGACTGGGTGAAAACTTGCAAAACGAACCATTGTAAAGATCGGCGTACACCACACAATACTTCTGTCACGCTTATCGACGCGTCAAAGAAGTTCAGAGCGGTTTAGACGCTATCGCTCGTTTGTCAGTTTATGCCGGGAGGTGCGATTGTTAACAAATGGCCTTTTTGAGGGCGCTGTGGCATCCGTTTAATTGACATCGCAAACGTATTAAATGTATTTTCTGGTACGCAGGGGTGCTCATGTCTTTGTTCGCTTGACATCGTGGAATCGTCTGAGGTATTTTCTGGTGCTGAAACAGAGGCCATACGCCTATTCGTTTTATGTCAGCACTCTGAGTCAATGTGTTTCGTGATGTGTACATACCTTAACTCGTTTGTTTAAATTATGTAAAATAACGTTTTGCTCATTTCGGTTTTGTAATCGTGTTCTTATTGGGTGGTTATTTGGTTTTTAACCCACACTTAAGGGAGTCTCGGCGCTTTGAGCTAAAATATCCTAAGTATTTTGTCTAGGCAGGTAACAACCTCGTTTTTTATTTGGTATAGCCCCCGCGTACCAAGCGGGACATAGCGGATTCGAGACCCACCGTGTTTTCATTTTTGGGATATTATTATTAAAGCTTAGGTTATTGAAGCGAGATGTTCCAAAACATCTCGTTTAAGTATTGTTTTGGACCGGGAGCTTTTAAAAAATAATAACATATCCATGATTAATTTTAAAGATTTTAAACGGTGTTTTAGTTTTTGTTTTCTTCTGTTGGATTTGAAATGACACATAGCAGAAAGAGACAAAGCAATGTTTAGTTAACCGTTTAAAAACTGTATAAGTCATTTACTGAGGAACAGGGGTTTCTTTTGAGTTACGTTTTAAAAGCTGTTAAGCTAGCGCAATACTTTTAGAAACAAAACAGTAAAGCTTTTGAAGTAAAGAAAACACATGTTTTTTTGGGAATTAGCGATTGTTGGTTAAGTTTAAGGAGGGAAGAATAGGCATGGCTCTTAAGTTGTCTAAAATCGTAGAGCAAACATGATATCACAAGGTCATCCGTCATATAGGTTTCGGACTATCTCGTTTGAATCAACTTGTATTCCTTATTATGTAATACAGAATTCCTATACGAACCATAAACTTCCGCGCGTTTCGGGATTGTATCTAGTACTATTTGTCTATCTTCAGGAACAAGCTTAATCTTGAACGTAAGAAATGAATATTTTGTTTTACATTGTAGGTATTATCGATACCACGTTGCTGTTACCTATACACCGCCTACGCACGTTTAACTACTCATATTAATCTTATTTGTGTAATAAAATCTGTGTCTTAAGGCAAGCCGTGATCCGGCCATGAATGCCTGCCTCACACGATAATCCTGTTAGGTTAAGAAGGTTTCTACATATAACATGCTTTGCTTCGCCTTAAGGATTAAAACCGACGTGTACATTACCCGCATATTGAAGAAAGGTGAATTTAATAGGTATTGATTTATGGTTTTACCACCTCCGAAGATTTTCACATATCTAGCGAAAAATAACGTGTTGGTATCGAATCAATCACACGAAAACATGGGTTTTGTTTTCAAAAGACACAAATAAGAGGATTTGGTGTTCAACTCAACAGTGTTGTCTAAACACGGCTTGTGCGAAACGTGGAGCTCAGTTTAGAAATAGAATTTATAGGTATTAATTTAGCAGCAAGCCTAAGCTAGGCTTAAGTGATTACGCCAAGCAAAGATGCAACGTAGATTTACAACAAAGCTGGCCATGACAAGGTGGTCATCGGAAGCCCCCAGATCTTTACGCCGGACAAGACAAAGGACCTTTAAATAACTCAGACAAACGAGAATCAACCTTAATGTATGAGGAGCAGAAACCAATGTTATTATGAAATTTTGCGCGTCAATTTTGTGTTAAGACGAGTAGTTTGCATGGGAGAGGAATCGAGCGTCTGGGAGCTAAACCTTCCCCCGGGCTGTGGGGCCGAACATAAATAATTAATCTGCGATGTGCGTCCGACGGTCAACTAAATCCCGAGGTGGTTTAGGATGCTGCCCGTCTGAGATGCCTCAAAGTGTGCATTGTTTCTTGCTGTGATTGTTTTGAGTTTGACAACGGCTACGCACGCACCGAATTTAACTTCACTTGAATTTCTTAAAAAAAAACGTTTTAGCTTTAGTTCATTAATAAAATGTGTAGTTTACAATAAACTAAAACACGCTTTTGTCACGCACTAAAATTATAAAAAAGAATTCCACTATCCACCTCCTGGCTTCATCATCAGACCTGCGTTACCAAGCCTAATCTATTGGATTTGTTAAAATGAACCATACGATCCTAGACTCGAGGAATTTACTAGTAGCCACTGAAGAGCTCCACTCTATTCACAATTCTATTCCGTTAGTTACAATTGAAGCTATTAAGTTAAATATAGGTTATTTTGTCTAGTCTTGCATAAGCCTCCACTAACTGTCTACGAAAGCATAGATAATTATAAAATATAATTATATTAATTATAAATAATTTATTATTTATAAATATCTATGGTTTAGGTTTACCTAACTTGCCAAAACATAACATAATAAAAACATTCTAGATGACATATTTTGTACTAGTACATATTTTTGTCAAGTTTTCTAAATACTCTAAAAACTTGACCCAATTTTTAGATCATAATAATAACTTAATAATACAGTACGACTTGACTTATAATTCTAAACTATGTTTAAAATATTTCAATAGAATAAGTATAATACGAAGCCCCACTAGCAAGCAACAAGCGGCGACTTGCGGCCGGTGGATTGCGCGGATTAGGTCGACCTTACCCCGCAGGAGACAGACCCAGGTGTATAGTATACTAGCATAATATACCTAGAGTAATACAATATTTTATAAAATAAATAGTTACGTTGAAACTTTATGCAAAGAAGCATTTTCCGCGTGTATTTTTTCATACAAATTTCTTATTCAAACTGTTTGCGCTTTTTATTCTTTTAAGGTGCACCCTCAAGGGATAAAATTCCTAAAACCCCTTTCTTAATACTACACCCAAAACGAACAGCTCAAAAATGTTAGGGCTCTGGTGCTTATAGTTCAGACTGTTTTCATAATGATTGAACAGATTTACATTAAAATTATGACAAGTCCTCATAAAGTTAGAGTTAAATAGGCACGCAAACTGACAACAATAATGGGCGTCCGCACCTACAACCGAACATTAGGACAATTTAGACGATAATGCCGCTAAGTCCCGTCCACACGAGGCATTACCGGTTAATTAGTCGCACTGTGTCCACGGCCTAGTGAATGCGTGGCTATATTAATGGCCTAGGTCACAGTGAAGGCGATTTGTGCTGACACGGAAACGGTAGCGGGAGCTATCAGGTGGCCAAGGTGGTGCCATAAGATATGGCCACCTCCGCATTGCCCAAAAACCAGCTTATATAATCAATGTGTCTGACCATCATGACCTACGGTGTCAAGTATAAATGATGCCCTGTTAGATATAAAACTGAGTTCTAAATGTCAAGATCCGAAGATGCACAAAAATCAAAGATATCGGCTTCAGGATTATGGAATTAATAAGGAGTTGGGCTGAACACACTTGCAAGATGTGGTGATGACAGGTGGAGCAGGACAACAACTGAAAATCAGCCAAGGTGTGCTTATAGTAACTTAGCACATCCAACAGCGTCGAGTGTGGGCCGTGCATTCGTTTAGAATAGCGCAGGATCCTGGCGGATAACACAGAATAAGATAGGGCTCTGCTGGATATACCTAGCTAAAGTTATATCGGGTTATGGAAGATGATGATGATGATGTCCGCCTCTACAGCCGCGTCTGGTACTGTGTCCGCGCCATAATAGGCTTTTAACTTTTCAAATGCGTTCATTAACTGCACGCCGATTATTTGGTCCATTCTGATTACTATTGATTGAGAATAGTGCGTTTTAGTGTGTGCGTTAAGCTTTAGCTGTTCAATTAATTAAATGGTTTGATTATTTGCCTATTCCGCGATAATCCTACTGAAATATCTGAGCTTTATTTTATTTGGTTTTACCAGCGTTGTCCAAAATAGGGGCGCGGGTGGGGGGGCGGTTATATAATTAGAATGGCTAGATATATGATTATATCATGGTACGTGGGACAAGTGTCTGAGAAGTTGCGGAGTAAATAGGATATCTTGGTATGGGCATGTCATAAGGAGGGAATAAAGTCATAATACGAGATGATTGTACGTTAGCACTCAAATATAGGCAGATATAATAAAATATAACAAAAAAGAAGACAATTTAAATTACAGATGAATAGGCATAGTTATACGATACTATATAAATTTCCGGTGAGAACAGAGCAAATAATTATAATAATAGTTTATAATTTATTGTATAAACGTGTAAAACACTAACGCGAATATTATAACGAATAGAGATAGATTGAATATTTGTCGCTTTCTGTAACGGCTAAATTTGTATGTAATTTAAAAGTTATAGTTGTATAAAATAACTCAATTTTATATACATTTCATCCATATATGCTCTTATTATAATTAACTTATATAAGAGCAGAAATGGATGAAAAGGGTTGTGTGACACGTCTATGAATGGAATGAGTATTGGAATAAGCCTGATAAATAAAAGAAGAAGAAATTAATTAGTTAACACAGTTCAACTAGCACGAGAGGTACGAGTAAGTATTTCTACCGGCATTTATTTTGATTGTACCTACAAATTGTTAAACAGTAAATTAACAACCTAAAGCTATATAACATACCTATTGATCATTAAGTATTGTTATTTTTTTCAAATAAAGTGATTCTTATTCTTTAAAAAAAACGTCTATGTTTCAATCCCAGTGATAATTAAAATACCTCTAAAATAATAAAGGCACATCAGACCAGATTATTGTGACGCTAATGTGTAGCAGAAGTCGAATAAAGCAATTACACACACTCAGTTACAGCGAAGGGAAAGTTCATACAAAATTGTTTCTAATCCAATATCCCCGGGTAGGCTTCAGCGGAATTCAGTTTAGACGGGCTCTATTAGTTACAAACTTTTCAGGTAAAATGTTGTTTTCAGTGGTAAGCTAATTCTTTTTAAACTATTAAAAAACGTGCATAAATAGCATGTATTTATTAAATACTAGCTTTTGCCCACGATTTCGCCCGAAAAGTAGCCTATGTGTTATTCTGATGTATAAGCTATATAACAGTAAAATTTCATCAAAATCCGATCAGTAGTTTTTGTGTGAAAGAGTAACAAACATCCATTCTCACAATCTTTCACGTTTATAATAGTAGTAGGATAAGATCATATAAAGATATGATAAGGTTTATTTGTTCGAGAATACCATTTGGTACAATTCCAATAATACAAGTATGTACTTAGTTACTTCACTATACTAGATCACAAAGAGCCTGTGTTGTAGAACCACAGAGGCCTACTCTCAACTCTACATCATAAGTAGTATTATTGAAGTTTTACTTATCAGCCATATAAATAAAAAAGGTACGTATAGCCAGAACATTTACCTTTTATAGTTTTTAACAAAAAAGATAGAAAAGCTTCACAACGTAAAAACTCACAACAGAAGTGTTCTGTAATAGATGAACTCTTATTAAAGTTAAGCTGCTAAAATGATAAAGTAATTTGACAGACCCACACATACACAAGTCAAAGAAGCTAAGAACAAAAAGGGGTAGGATAAACCTCCAACTGAAATTGTGTAGTAGGCTTCCAAACGAACTGCATTTAGAGAGCGTAGACAGACACGATTTAGTAATTAATTTTACCGCGCGGAGTGCTCCAAATGCACCAAACTATAATCCTCATTAAATTAGGAAATAGGCGACTATTCACTTCTCCATCAAATATAATTTTGGCTTCTAAATGCAACCGAAACATAATTATGTATTTTGGGCAAATCCAACAAGCACGTTCACATCCAAACAACATTTGCGTGATGACTAATGCAAATATGGCCTTACAAATACACAAATCACTCGCAAATATCACGCAAAACAAAGCAAAATTTCAACTTCCCTACGAAATGCACTCGTATTTCCAAATAACTAGTAAGTAGTTCATTTTGCGAACGACAATCCATGAGAATAAAATTATACGAGGCGATCATTTTCATTTTGCTTCCCGACCGCTCAATTTTTCGCATAACGCACCAACCAATGAAAACACAAATTAATCTCCTCATTTTTTGCATACAATTTTATATCATTGAGCCCAAATATCCGAACGAGGCATTCAATGAGTAATCCCACGTCACACTGATAGTTATGGATTGGTTGTGGATTACTTTTGTCTCAATTGAATTATTTCATCATAGGTTATTATCAATTTACTATAATGTCATCGGGTGCGGAAATAATCCGTGAAAGGTTCCGATTTCACTTTGTTTACGTGCTTTTATAGAGGTGTGCCGTAAAATCCGAAATCAATATGAACAAGAGTGCGGGCGAGGGCTGTGTCGACGCGATATCCAACACGGGTCCGGATTAAGCGACGTCAAATCCGGGATTAAGCGGGCCGGGATAAAACGAAGGCCAGCATCGGCGAGCGCGGGTCAGCGGGATTTCAGCGAGTCGCCGCCCAATAAAAGTGTCTACAGCCGATTTAGACTGAGCCCACAGGTATAGCTGATTGGACTATAGCTTACCCACTTTAGGAAAGCTATCAAGATGCTGTGCTCAGAGTCACACCATCCTAATCCATTTTCTCCTATTAACAATATAAATATCAAAGTTCAGAGGTATGTTGCAATAATATTCTTCGTATCGACTAAACCTATCAAGTTTGGAACACGTTATAAACACGCTCACGACTGTATACTCCATGATGGACCTCCTCAAATACATACTCAGTGCGTAAATCTTTGAGCATGTAGAGGGTTTTTGGTAAGCGGTTACCGTAACCTATGGAAGCTTGCAACACCAGAGATATACTCGCGCGTTGCCGACCCTGCGACATAACGGTTGAAAAGTATCCTGTTGCTGTAATTTCACCGGCGCCCATACCTTCAAACCGGAGCACTGCAATGCGAGTCGTACTATTTGGCAGCGGAAAGAAGTATGGTGGTACTTCCCGGACGAGCCCTTTCACAAGACGCTCTATTACTTGTGTCTTACCGTATTTTTACATGCAGTTTCCCAGCTGTTTTTTCACTGATCAACGGCCATTCGGCTTGGCTACCAATTGCTAGGTAATTTCGCCGTTCGCGATCTGTCCGCGTAAAGCCGTTCTAATGCCGCCAATGGGATTAGCCTAGTGTCGTGTGCCCTTTACGATTTATTGGATGAAAGATCACTTTCTTGGAAATCGTTTTTTGAGAAAGAGATCATCGAAATCGTAGACCAATAAATTATGGAGTACGGTAGGTTGACGATAAGCTTCGACGTATGAAAACTACGTAGTCAAGATTAGTTTTTTATATTTTATATGATATCCTGTCCATGTTAAGGCATGGTGTCCTAGTAAATAACCAGAGAAGTGAAAAGATTCAGAGCACCTCTCTGACGCGTCTTTCAAGTACGGGTACGTCTCTTCGAGTTTTTGGTTGCAGGCTTTGGTTTCCTCGTGACTATTTGAAAGCTCGTATTTTATGCTACAGGTTACGAACCAATGGCGTTGAGGTACCTTAATGCACCATAAGTTCTTGAACTGACGCCATGTTACCTTAAAAATTGACTAGATTTGCTTACGCTGAAACGACAATTTCTGGTAAAATCTCTCCATTTCTGATCTGAGGGTCTACATCATGGCTAGTCGTGAGCGTATTGTTGTTATGTAATATATATTTACTTAGGCTACTTTTTAGTATTATCTCATCATCATCATCATCATCATCAATCCACTACTGGAGATAGGCTTTTCCTCATTCATCCTTCTCATCCACTTATTATCTAACAATTAATTTTGCAGATACGCAAATATATACATATTTGTATATCTGCAGTATCTACATTGACCACAGAAACACAGTTAGGCTACTAATACAGGTTATTTCAACTTTAAAAAAGAGTCGCTAGTCGCAACGCTTTCCATGAAATCTAAATAAAATAACATTTTTGTTAGGTTGTTATTGTTTTTTTACCAAATTTTGCGATGAGGCCATCACACACTTTACTATCATTTATCATCACTATCATCACACTTTACTGTGTATCATAATACACATCATTACTTATAATACGATTACGATTACCATTCCAAACACAATAATAATCGATCATCCCCAATTATGAACGGTGCACTCGACTAATCAAAGTTTTTTCTAAACCGCTCGTTTGCAGGCCGCCGTTCTGCCATTATGGCCTCGGTAATCCGGATCGGAGATTCATTAGGGCGAGATTATACTCTATTGAAATCTGGCTTAGCTGGGGCCGGGGGGTGGATGGCTATTGCGGGATGGACACCGATACTGTGTGAACTTGATGTATTATTTTGTAGCAAAACATAACTAACATTTGCAGATATTTGTTTTCCAGGTCTTGGTGTTTTGGTACCACGTCCCTTGTAGTTTCATATATACACGACACAGGAATTCCTAGTGTGGGGTCAGGACTATATACGTCTGTTGACAATTTATTTATTTAAAGATCACTAGCTTCTGCCCACGGCTTAGCCCGCGTGGTAACAGATAGACAGTAACCTATGTGTTATTCTGATGTTTAAGCTATATTACTGTAAAGTTTTATCAAAATCCATTTAGTAGTTTTTGCGTGGAAGAGTAACAAACATCCATCCTCACAAACTTTCGCGTTTATAATAGTTGTAGGATTATTACGTTACAGGAAGTCGCGTACAATGTAATAACACGTATGGAACGTCCTACTAGGACGTGTCCTATGAGTAAATGCATTTATTCTTCGTTATAAAACTTAACTTGAAGCAGAAAATTATACAATTATGTACAAGTAGGTATATAAAAAAAACAAAGGTAAAGTCATTTTGATGGGATTGACAATGACACTCGCAAACCTGCCTGCTTAGCATGAAGACCCAAGGCAACGGTTTTGTCGACCGACGAGAAAACAAAAAGTATTTTGTCCCTCTCTTTTGATTGACGGAATAGACGACAGAAATAGTTTTTGTCTTTTCTTTCATAGACATAACTCTCGGGTGCTCATGATAAGCGGGCGGGATAAAGAGTTGCTAATCATTGACTTAGGTTGCGTCATTTATTCTGCTACTCGAAATAAATAAGAGAACTTGAACTCTGCAATCATCAGAGATAAAATGTATCTTTAAGACCTTGGCTACCGTGATACTGACCGCCGACAAGTTATAAATGAATAAATCACCCAACAGACGCATAAATAGTCCTGCCCCGACTAGGATTCCCCGTGCCGTGGGTATCAGGAACTATGAATACAGTGGTTCCATAACACCTGACTCTGAACAAATATACGTTCGCACCTCTTGCGTCTGCCGGAACTCGCCCGCTGCGCTACAAATGTCATCGAATTCTATTTAAATGACAATTAAAGAAAGTTTGAACGGGGAACGTAAAATTAGTTTCCAATTTTTATTTTTCAATTGGTTGTACCTAAAGTATGTAACTCCGAAACTAGATTTGGCCACTAACTTTTGTGAACGAGTAGGGTGTAAGTATCATTTTATGTAATACTTTCATTTATTTAAGAAACCCAGAAATACTTTGATAAAAAAATAGCTATTAGAAATGGTACGGTACCGGAAATAATACCTTTTAACCTAGTAACCGTAATTGTGCAAATAAATTAGTTGATTTAGAAAACAGTCCTTACATTTTCGCTATTTCTGCTTCATTTTTAACCCTAGCCACAGTTGATCAAAGCTATTTCTTAGAATATGTACCATAACGTTTCTTTTTATTTTCTTTAGATGTGACTCTCATTATTTTCTCCACGTCTCAGCATAAAGGTGGTCCAACATAGCATTAACATTATTGGATAAGCGACGACGTACATCAAACGAGGTGGTAAACAAAACCCAAACATTCTCCGGACGGATGAAAGGACTCAAGTAATTACATACAGTGATTTTTCATGCTTCGAGGAAATGTCAATACTTAATAAGGTAATGGAAGAACGGTTACATTAATATAAATAAAATTCTTTATAAGGCACAACAAATAAAGGAATCTGTATTAGATAGTGAACCACCTAATATGATGCCATTAAAATTATCGAGGTTTGGTACCATTTTAGGATACTATTACGACTATATCATGTACTTTACTATTATTTTGCTGACGTTGCGTTGGCCGTTTAGAGGTCCTTCCTCATGAGCACCGTCGGCGACTACGCTCGACTTGTATGTGTTATTACTAAGGTTATGTACCACATCATGTAAAAAAGCATAATTCGGATAATAAAATTTAATAAGATTTCTTTAAAAAAACTGAACTTTAGTACTCCGTACAAACAAGAGAATAACGCAATACATGTAAAAAAGTCTACACTGTGGACTCCATGGCAGATACTAACTACGATACGAATATAATGTCTGGAAAATATATATATGTACAGTTACACACTAAAAACGGCTGTTTTTTGCAAAACCGTGTAAGACCGTGTCAAAACCCGACTTTGCATAGTTATACATAGATTATGACGAAACTTTTCAAATAAATAAATTCAACTAATTGAGAGATCTCAACACAACAAAACCCTACCCTAGTTTTTACTCATACATACATCGAGTACAAAACCCAAGGCTATTAGGCAATTGTACTAAGGCTTATCTCTTTTTGTAGTCGTCCACACGAGATAACCCGGAGCAGCTTTATCCGGGAATATAATATTTATATCGTTACTTCCCTAGGCTGGACTTTTCCGATATTAAAACATAACCTGTGAATTTTGCAAGTTAATCCCTTATTCGATATTTTGCAGGATTTTATATCATTATTATGGATCTGAATACTATCGACAAAACATTTATTTGCTCTCTAAATCAAAAAACAAACACGATCACGACTGTATTCCCCTTGATGGAAATGCTCAGATAGAAAAGTACTCAGTGCTTAGACTTTTGACGATATCAAGTCCTCTACTTGGTATTGACCGCCTATTGCCGCTTATTGGATCTCTAACCGATGGCACAGGACATGGCACTTTTAATATTTGACTTTTGTCATTTTTACCGGGTTCGATCCTACGAATCGAAGTCGGGTACCACCCATTATGCCAACAAGGCTTTAACACAGAGTAACAAACAACCTTCCAAAATTACTCTAGTTCGAACTTTCAAAGATTCTATTTCAAAGTAGCGAAAACGCATTAAACAACGTAAACTAATCTAAAAAACTAAACCCAATATTTGTCCACGCATTGTTCAACTCTCCAACCCCTATGGTAGGTCGCGGTTTACCCCGTGAGGTTCATTGACTAGCACATTAAACCCCCGCTCAAATCCTACACACAACTTTCAACCTAACGGAACTAAGAATAGCAATGACATTTCTTTGGAGTTTCGAGTATTCGGTAGCTTTACTGCAAGCTGAAGATAAGCTGACGGATTAGTTCGACAGAACGAAAAAATGAATAAAAATTAAACCTTAGCCATGATTGGGTTTCATTCTTTTTAATGCTCGTAAGGTAAGGGATTACGTCCCTCGAAATAAGCACAGTATACCAACTGGATCGATTACCTACGCAATGGATTGTGTAGTTTTTTGTATCTAAAGGCTGCTAATGAGAACTTTTCTAAACCTACGCTGTTCGTCATACAATTGGCGTCTGTCTGTTGGTAGGGCTGTATTTTCCTAATCATATTTAGCTAGTTAAAATCATAGAATACGGCGCTCTATCATGCCAAATAGAAAAATAATCATTAGGAAAAACTCAAGGGGGGTGGTCCCCAACGTTGGAAAAAATCATTTCTTATTATTTCTCAATGAAGTAGTTTGACATTGTGTGATGGTTACGGATATCTTAGGCACGGTCTGACTTGACTTGCTGATTTATTTCTTATCAATGACACAAATATTATAATACCAGCCATGGTATGCCAGGCTAGTTCCTCGATGCAAACTAGATGTCACTATATGTAGGGGGGCATGTTGTCAAACATTAACCTACGTCTAAGTAAAACCAAAAACGGTATGAGAATTCGAAACCCTATGCATATTTTTATTTTGACGCTGTTGATCCAGGTTATCCATCCATAGGAGAATTTCGCCATTGTCAGCCAAATGCAAGAAATGCAAGCCACTCTATCCGTCTTACATTGTAACTTTATTTACACTTTCCAGTTGGAAAAATATAAAGCTTAACTCGGAAATCCTTCACAAGACCGGAGCGTGTAAATTCGAGATACAGGATCTAACCCTATCCCAGCTTACCTTGATCCTACCGGTAAACTATATTTACCTTTAGGTATATGTTAGGTATTTAGTATTAAAGACTATGCAAGTGACAAAATTACTATAAAATACTTTTCTTGAATTTAAAATTTATAATTCTGTCATGCATTTTGCACCTAAATATTCTCTTTGGCAGAATATTTTAATATATTTTAGAATTGAGCATATTTCTGAACGAAAGTGAAGTCTAAATAAACGCGAACACTTTTCTGGAACAAATCCATGGTAGCGAACGAAACTTGTGATATATGTTTATTTTTAAATTCATGGGACGTTTATAATTTTTCATTTTACTATTGAAAAATCATGATATTATCACTTTCGTTCACAAATATGCTCAATGGTATTCCAATACTGACTAATATTATAAACGCAAAGGTTTGTGAGGATATGGATGTTTGTTACTCTTTCACGCAAAAACTACTGAACGGATTTTGATAAAACTTTAAAGTAAAATAGCTTATACATCAAAATAACACTAGTCTATTTTTTATCCTGGTACCACGCGGGCGAAGCCGTGGGCAAAAGCTAGTTATTTAATATCTGTCACCTGCACACTTATTCTTGCCGCGTCTATGCATGCCTTCAAACTTTTCTCAACTTTTCTCATGACAATGGTAGAGCTATTGTACCACTTACACATTTTCATAAAAAACTAATGGCTTTACTTCTAAAGATTATTGATTTACTAAACAGTGATTTATCTCATTTCTATATAATTATGCCATTTCAAATAATTTAACAAAAGAAAGCAGAACGCTGGCAGAACTTTACTGTTTAAAATATATAAGCATGTCTTATTTTATGATTGGTGAAAAATAAGTAAAGCTACAGTTAAATTGAGATTCGATAATATAACGGTCTTAAAAATCCAAATCCAGTTTTACAAGCCTTAGTAACGTACAGACCACTTTGGCTTGTCGCCTGTCCCTCTCACACTCACGGGAGTTATTCGCAAATCCTCGCCACGTCCCTATCTAATCCCTTATTTGAATCTTATCAGATCTCGAGAGATACACCAGTAGTGGTCTAAGTCCGCGCATATAGGTAGGGCCTGTATCCATAGGGTTATCGGTAAAACTGAAATGAATCTTATGTTTATTCCCCGTGTGACTTGTTTTGAATAAAAATAATAGTTTTATTGAGACTTTAAAATGTGATTTTTAACATTCATAGCGTCTTTTCGCCTTGGTCAAAAATTAAATTGATAACCTCCTCACCAAAAAATATTATTTGATAAAATTGTAAAATTTTGAAGGAAATGGAGTTACTTCATGGATTGAGTCAGAAAAAAAAATCGCTGTTCATTATTTTTTCCGGCAGCCCTACGGTTCAAGCATACATTAAAGGTATGTCTACACTGAACCCGCGATTAATGGCCTTTGGATTTTGCGATTGAAGCTAAATTTATGTTTCTGCAACGCATCACCAGATTATAGCGACATCAGAATAAAGGATACGACCAGCTTTGATCTGTCCAGACGACACCAGATCTTAGGATTAGACGAAAATATACACCAAGGAAGCTTGGTCTTATACTCTTATAGCTATGAATACGCGTTTGCTCAAAGCAAATAAGTATGTATTTATCGGTTAAATGACACAAAATTAGATGCAATAAAATCCTACAGAAAGGCGTAGAAATGATGTTTTTTTTAAGATTCCATAAATATTTTAAGAAGTAGTACTAAAATACAAGATTCGAGCCCGTCACTGTAAATTCTCGCAGCTGTAATAAGTTAAAATCAATTTTCAAATTAAGTACAATAACTTACGATCATAAACCATATTTTAAAGGAGACGCGAATTAAAGTATTATTTCTAGCAAGTAATAAGATAATTCTAACCCTTTGTGGGGATTAAGATTTCGTTAAGGGCGCCCCTAAGCCAGACGGGGTCCCTATTCCCTTTGCCGCTCATTTCTATGGTTTTTACGATGTTAAACAAAGGACTATGAATTACGCCTATAAATAAATGTTTAATCCATTCATTTACTTGAGAAATTTCGCTTACATAGCCAACTAATTTACAAAGCAAATTCCAATATGAACGAGGTAGTTTTTATTAAAATGTAAAAAACACTGTTTTCCGACGAGTTTATTCGAATTTTTCATTCAGGTTTCCAATTAAAATCACGGTTAAACAGAAAATAACTTCTTGATACTTGATACATCATGGCATACGTTGAGAGAGATCTATGTCCAGCAAATAACTTCTACATTCTATTGATGATGATTCGAACGAGTTTGTTTCTGAACTAACACATAATAATTGAATATTTGTCACACGTACACTTATTCTGGCCTCGTCTATACTAACAAACATTTTCTCAAAAAAACCACAAAAAAAAAAAAAAAAAAAACACCTTTGTACCATTTACCACGTACTAGCATTACCATTCAGCATGGCAATGCAGCCAGCATTTTTGGACCTTTTCGGTCTGGTAGTGATCTGGATCAGTTGAGCTACTATAGCTCGATTCCAACTATCCTTAGATAGCTAACTGTTTCATCTATATTTTTGTTTTACACCTACTTATGTTGTTTTGTACCTATTTGTTTTAGAATCCAAATGGCCAGAGGTGGCAATGGACCGAGTGGCATGGAAAAAAAAAGAGGAGACCTTTGACCTTTGGACAGTATAAATTAATGAAAAAAACCTACTTGTACATTATTGTATTAATAAATAATCATAAGACATTTTTTTTTAAAGTTCCAATGCGATACTTGATTCCAAATCCAAACGAAGTAGCTCTCACTCCCCTAGATCGTACAATGTATCTACCTAAAGTTATAGGTAGGTACGGGCCGACAATCCCTGAGCCTGTAAGCCTAATCTTGACAAATGGTACGGATCATCCGGACCGCAGCGTCCACGCTTATTTGTCGACCGCCACGATTTTTTATCGATTGATCAGCGGCTCAGCTGATTGCCTCTCTGTAGTCACCGACAGATTATTCCACGCACACATACTTGCACAATCCACTGGCTTTAAGGGACACTCACACGTTTGATTTAGACTCATTCTGAATCGTTTCTATGGTTGAACTCTTATGTGATTAGCATCGAAAAATACGCTACTATAGTCATCTTTATACATTGATCATTCATTGCTAGAAACTCTATAAACGAAAAAAAATTAAGGAGCAGAATAAGGTCAGATGCATATTTTTATTTTTATAAAAAAAACATTTTTAGTTACCCAAACTCAACTTTGCAGTCTTGTTTTTTTTTAACAGCAAGATAGATATAATAAGATAAATATATGACCTTGTACTTTACTTTTCTCCTGCTGACGTTTCGTAACCATTTAGAGGTTCTTCCTCATGAGCACTATCCGCGACCTCGCTCGACGATCGTGAGACGGGAATACATAGGGGGTGGTATAGACGTAAATATCCTAAAATGATACCAAGCTATGATAATTTCAATTCTTAGCAATTTAATATGTTTATAGTGTTGCCGATGTAATAGGCGACGGTAATCACTTACCATTCTGTGGGTTTTAGATAAGCATATTTTCCTCCAAATAACATAAAAATTACTGCAAAATTACCTAGTCCTAGAGCTGGATTTGGAGGTGAACTGAAGCCTAGTTGTCGTAATTATTTGACAAACTACTCATAATATATATGTACTTTCGATCTGCGTTTCAGTATGGAAACAAGTCAATAATTTTATTTTGACGTTTGTGAGATCGAGATTAGATCGAAACTTGAATTCGACTATTTTTATTATGACAAAAATATTCGTCCATGGCTCTTATGTTACCTCACTGTTAAAGTGTATCGGCCAAAACGGAATTGTATTATGATACGCACACATACATGGATATACGATCTATATTCCAAGATCTTGTGTTGTCTCTGTGTGGGTTAAGCCGAATGCATGCCTCAAATTGGGCTGAAGAGGGAGATTATCTCAAGATGATTGATGGGGCTCGCTACTACGGAACTCGACTGTATTATAATATACATATGTACTTCGACTTAATCCTAATGCCTAATCAAGGTTAAACCATGATTATGAATATAATTTACACAAAAATCCAAAATCATGTTAAATTTCTAAGGTATTGGTTTTAGGCTCATTCTGAACAAAGTTCATTGGCATTTGACTCGAGACAACATTACAAAAAATCTACTACTACACGAACTTGAATATGAATTAATAGAATATGAATTAAGGTCGAGCAATTGTTTTTTAATCTCAACTGAATCTATTTTCCTACTCCATCATTTAAAGTTTATTCCGGATAGTACCAAAAAAGTAACGTATTGTGTTAATCCAGAAAACGGTCTAACTCTATTTTAAATTTTATTCAAATCGGTTTAGGCGTAACTGGAGGCAAACATCCATACATTTTCACAACTCTTATGCTGAGAACTCTTTCTTCTCTCTTTTTCTTTTTATAGAACTACGACAATCTTTTTTTTTTAAATATACCCAATAAATGTTTTTTTTAATAACTATTATGAGTGCCACTAAAACGTAACCACCTGAGTGACCATAAAACAAACCAGTGACAGCGAATAACCAATGATTACAAAACAAGATCATATCAAAGCACCCACAAAAAGCTTTCAATTTGACTATGAAGTTCTATTCTGGTACAAGTCCTTTGAAATATATTCAGCTAAACCCGGATCTGGGTAATCCGGTCTGAGATGTATCCCGGACGGTGGGCAGCCGCTGCCTAATCTCGGCTGATCCGGATATACTCTAACTTGGCTCGTACGTGTGTGCTCTACTTAGCTACGTGTCGTTCCCGGCTCTTTGTTCGCTACTTTATGTAGGTACTAACCAAAAAATCGAACCATACAAACTAAATTGAGTATGTGGAAATTACTGCCTTCAAAGAAAATCATTTCTGAAGATGGTTCTAGATGCCAAAGCGTTCAAACGTTAGCTTTCTAAGGTTCCGAAGCAAAAAAAATAAACTAGAACTCTTATAGTTCTATCGTGTCTGTCTGTATGTCTGTCACGTTTTAATTTCCCATCACTTATAATAAAATTAATATACAAGAGTAAGGAACTCTTTCGTAAGCCTCTCAACATAACTATGTAATAGTCTGGGAAGACTTTTTTCTGCCTTCTTTGCTGGTATCATTGAACAGATTACTAAGTTATGAAATGTAAAGGACCTAGTTGGCCCTATTTGGCGCTACGCGTGTAGCGGAGAGGAATAACCTGTTTTCTTTCTTTGTATCTTCTGCCTGTATCCTCTCTGTATTGTGTGTGTCAAATAAATGTATTTTCTTTCTTTCTTTTCTTTCTTAGATTTACACATAACTTTGAGGTTACACTAGCCATTTTTGATCTAAAACCCGCATTCAATAAAAATAAGGATGATGTCTTCGGTTGTACGGCGGGAAAATTAGGCGGAGACGTAATATGGTACAGATACGATATTTGTTTCGGGTCTATGTGTTTTGGTTGGTTGTTTGATTACCGTGGTCGGTAATCGTAGTTTCTGACACCCACAACATAAGGGGTCAGAATACATTTCATAACTTAGTATTGTTTTTTTTTATTTATAGCTTTGTACTTTGTATTTTGAATTTAAAACTAAAATCGTTCGTCACCTCACACCCCTTGCAAGGCCGAGACAATACCGTAGGGTGTGCACACACGCGCGGATCAGTCCTAAGCCGGATTATGTGACCGACGGATGACGGTAGAGAGGTCGCGAATATTATGGATTTACGTATGAAAAATGTTCAAAAGCTGTTCAAAGAGGTAAAATGTACGTTGTTGAATAACAACACGATATAAGCTTAAAAAATATTTTATTTTGGGTCACTTCTAACAACAACAGATTATAGTGTCCATGCAATCGGAGTTCGTTTCGCTTTCCGTAGTTTCTATTATCCATTTGCACTAAACTTTGACAGCTCCTTGGCTCATACCTAATGACATGTTTCATAGAAACACTGTAGCTAACACATACCTTAGCTCAAACCCAGGGATTGTTGCTCTCTGTAAACTGTCATTCGTCAAGAAATTATATGCGTGTGACGTTTACAGACACGTTGTTTCTACCATAACAAAAGCAAATTATACAGTTACATGGAAACGTCGTTTTGAATCGATGGCAACACTGCGGAATCGCGCGATCATCCGGATCATCCGTGCCGGATCAGCTCGTGTCGGCCGGAGATAAAACGCACGTGGTTAAGCCCCTCTGGATGTGCGTTACAAGGAAGTAAAGTCATGCTTTTCAGTGTTTTGTTTTATAATGTGCATTATTATCACGTGTTCAGTGCTTTAATGACGTTAGCAGTCAACAAACAAACAATTTTGATAAGTCAAAGTCAAAGTCAAAATTCATTTATTCATTAAAATCACAAGGATAACTTTGAAACGTCGGTTTTATCTATCGCCTGTTCCTCCGCGACCAAGCCAGGAAAGAATGGCAAGAAAACAAGGCTGGTTATTCTTTTTAATGATCCTTTTACAAAACAATAGGTACCTACATTTTCCCCGTATATTTTAGCTTGTACTTATGATAATATCATAATATATTTCTTATGATTTTTATTTTATTGTGACGTTATTTGCCATTAGGCCGGCTGAGACGCAAGTGGTGCGGGTTCTATTCCCGCTACGGGACAAACGTTTACATATTCTGCAGATATTTATTTTAGGTGTTATGATATCAACGTTTACATCATAATCAAAAAAATCTTATAATTATCTGTTTAATGTAACGATATTTTTGATGTACTTGTTGGCGCGACGGGTGAGTAGTCAGCTGAGATGCAAGAGTGCGAGTTCGATTCCCGCTGCGGGACAAACGTTTGCATATTCTGCAGATATTTGTTCCGGGTCTGGGTGTTGTGATACCATGGTACTCGAAGTTACTGATAAATGGAATCCTAGTATGGGGTTAGGACTATTAAATAAATATAAAATAAATATATAATGCTGGACATTTTCACACAGCATCATCTAGCCCCAAACTAAGCAGAGCTTGTGTTATGGGAACTACATTACTGATATACTACTTATATACATTTTTTTTGTAAATACATACATATTATACATAGAAAACACCCAGACCCGAGACAAATATTAGCTAATCATACAAATATTTGTCCCGCAGCGGGAATCGAACCCGCAACCTTCTGCGTCTCAGGCGGGCCTTCGCACACTGCGCCACAGAGGTCGTCACTTACGTGTGACTGTTCGGTGGTTATTATTATACATTATTATTTTTCATACAAATAAATTTAATAATAAACTTGTTCGATGTTAAAGTTTGAGAAAGTTAACACTTAAAGTAACTAAGTATCACCATTAAACATTTTTATGAATGTCAGACCCATTTTGATTCGATCTTAAAAAAAAAAAAAAAAAAAATAAACTATCAATAGTTTATCGCGGATATTCAAATAGTAAATAACAATAAAACTCCAAACATGTTGAATTTAAACAAGTTGGATCTCAAGATTAGCCAAATGTTGTATTTTAATAGGTGGGCTATAAACTTGAAATTATATATTAATTTACATTCAATCTCTACTGTCCCGTTGATTTTAGCAATAAAATCATGCTTAACTATGCGCGTTATGTCTTACATACAAAATAAAAGAAATAATACGGCACTATAAAAAATATAAATCGGCTTATCTGTATAAAACCGGCTTATTCTTGTACCGTCCGCAAATAAACGTGTGTTTTGTAAAGTTCTCATTTGGGTTGAAAACAATAAGGATTAAATGCACATTCTTTAAAACATAATTTTATCCCGATTTAATATGGCTTAAAAAAATAAAAGAATACTAATTTCAAACAAACAACTTGCTCACTACTGTATGATGGACATCCTCAGATACATACTCATTGCATGGATCTTTGAGTGGTCCTTAAACTTTACCAAATACCAAAAAATAAATAAATTATTTCTTTATCAAAAGATAATTGTCATATTCACATCGTAAAAACGGGAATTTTCACGTACCGTACTGTCGGTGAAGACACCGACTTAGTTTCGACTCATTCCGAAAGTCTTCATCAGGGTGAGTGATCGCGACGTTCTCCCTCCGCGTCGCGACGTGCACTACCAACACGACGTGGAAATCACGTTAGTTTTTGGATAAAATTATTGTCATAATTATCTTTAATTGTAACTTACATAAGTAGTCGGGTATATTAGCGGATAAGATCTTTTATTCTTCGTAAAGTAGGTATCTAACTCTAAAAATCTATAATCTATGAACTTTACACACTCTATTTATTTTTATGTCAACGCTATACAGGTACGAATTGACAAAAAGATATATCTACGGATGTCGGCATAATCCGCCTGGCATTGTGCAATCGCTAATCGCCACGGATCGACGGCGATTCAAAATTAATAATGATTTATAACGGACGATTAGACCGGCATTAGTTGGAGCCACCGGGCCTTTTGGCGGGAACATAGTCTGAGAATTTGGATTTTTTAGGACTAACATTATACACTTCTATTAAACTTTCAAAAGTTTGTAGACAGTCACAACCGGACACTAAGATTCCCTGTGTCATAGGTATCAGGAACTACGAGTAGCATGGTACCACAACAGCCAGAGAACAATATCTGCAGAGCATTCAAACATTTATGCCGCAGCGGGAATCGAACCTGTTTTTTTTTTTGCATCTAAGCCGGCTACTCACACGCCGCGCCATACAATGCCTTGTTTGTTTTAAATTCATCCCATTTTTGGTATTCAATAAAGAGTTTATCTATCTATCCGCTCATGGAAAAAAACGAAATAATGGCGCCGATTCTGTAGTACACTAACTTAACTTAATTTAAACTGTCGCTCTCTTTACTGATAGTGTACGCAAGAAAGAGATGGCAATAATTTTACACCTGTCAAATCAGTTTACGTGCCGCTTTTTTTCGCGTTTATAGTCAGCATGTTTTGAAATTACGACTTAATTTGTATGGAAAACTTAAATCTGACTAATTTGACAGCACTAAAATTGTAGCAATCTCTTTCTTGCTTGCACTATCAGTAAAAGAAAGCGACAGTTTAAATTAAGTTTAGTTAGTGTACTACAGAATCGAGGCCAATATATTCCTTCATCCAATGGGTACTATAATGTTGCTTTGCACAGTACATGAATACTATACAGAGTGTACGCCGGCTTACAATCCGATCTCGCCTTAGCGACGGGATGTCCGGGATTAGATTATAGGGGTACGAAAATGAACGAGACAGACGACCTGATTTCCACCGGACAGACAAGGACGCCTGATGAGATTTAAAGATTATGTGATTGATAAAGGCGAGCCGTGTTGACCTAGCGGGCGGTACCCCCACTTCCAATCCAAAGGTCGTGGGTTCGAACCCGTCGTGCGCCAGTTGATATTTCACGTCAAAAAATGTATGTGCGTGTACACGTGCTTAAAACCTCGGAGCGTTCATAGGATACGGTAGCCGGCTCACCATCAGGTCGGCCAATGCTTGTTTTCTACTTTTGTTGCATAAAAAAGGTAGATTTTTTACAATAGTAGGTTTTTGCATATTCAATAAAATAAACCAACAAAATTAAAGTGACACTGAAGCGTTTTGTTCTTAAGACTGATCACCCCACCCTACCAAATGGCCTTGCTTAACTTATTAAGAACGATGGTGAACTGCGCTTCAATGTATATTATAGTGGTATAATTTATTCACCTTCGGAACACAGAGGACACTTTGTTTTGTTACTTGGTACATAAATTCTTTAGCGGCTGTACATAGGCCTGTTAGGAAGTAGTGATTACTATTTGGTACGGGACGTGAAATTAGTGCGTGGATTTAGGCAAACATTCATTAGTTTTGTAGGCTTTAGTAATCTAGTATCATTGAGCCACTATTTCGTGTTTTAATTGACGCATTGAAATCTTATCGATCGATTGAACCGGCCAATGTTATACTGATCATGGCAAATCATTTATTTTCCAACACTAATCGCATCAGTTCACTAGTAGTTTTGGTTCATTATGTTTTCTTGTACTACATAATTTTTAATTTTATTTGACACGAAGTTATTCATCGTGTGCATGAAAAATATCTTCAAACTCAGATTAGATTGTGATGCAATACAATAACTCTTGACTAATCATTTCAAATCAATGCACATACATGCATAAAAATTCCCTTTGCTCATTGTTTCCTATGCCGCGCTTTTATGGCGTACTATTGCGTCGTGAAAATTGAAAATTATTTCTCGACTTGACGACTGGTCGGCTGTGTTAAGATAAAACAATTATGGCATCAGATTAAAGAGATGAGCAGGATAGCCAGACAAAGGCGCGAGGGTCCGGCGCGTGACTCCGAATAATGTGTATACAGCGAGGTACTGGTACAGTGATGATTTGTTTATAAAAGCTCAAACGATTTGGCTGTCTACGAGTTATTGAGAACATAAAATTAACTGAGGAAATGGATCTACGCCATTGCGATCAGTTGCTGGATAGCGGTAGCTGGAGACCACTTCGAGAAAGCATTTTATCATTTTTTTATTACATTCGAAATATTTTTTTTAACATACTCGTAATATAATATTTATTTTTTACACAATGGTAAGATGGAAGAAAATGCAAATTAGCATTCAATTCTATTCAGTACCTACTAGTTGAATTTTGTGCAATAAAGCATTTTCTATCTATCTATGTAATGACATTAATACTCTAATAAAATATGAGCAAAACTATAATACCAGAGTATTTTAAATTTGAATAAACTATTCTACTTACCAGCGATGCTCTTATTCAGAAGGTTATTGAAGGCCTCCTTCTTCGGAGACAAGTATGGAGTGTGTCTCTCATGATGAACTGGTGCTGAGGGTGGACGAGGAACCGCGCGGTCCTCAGGAGATCTCCGAGGTGGAGTTTTACTGCGACGTAGTTCTGCTGCTAGGGTCTGAAACAAATAAAAAACAATGAGTATTTTATGATTCTTCACTAATAAATATAATGTTTGGACGTGTCTCTGATTACTTTCTATTTGGTATCCTCATAGATCTTTGTACCGTGTATGGATCTGAAAATAACAGTCGTGAGGAAGTTTTGTTTTTATTTGAGTTCTAGCAAATTATTATCAGATTTAAAGCCTAGTTCTAACTCCCAATAACCGTTTTAGGCAGTTCATAGGCTTTGAATCTCACATGTACAGTTTCAGCTTATCTCGACATTTAACGGGTTTACCAAAGCCCAGTGCACTCAAGCTCAAATGAATTATTCTTCAATTTGCCGTGTTACAATTGCATACATTCATGTGACTAAGTATGCAACGTGCAACGCGGGGAGCAAACGTGACGGACATGACACATGGGAAAAGGAGCTCACCGTTGATTAATTTAAAAAGTAATACGTAACTGTAAAGTTTTTTTGAAATGGTATCAGACTTAAAAATGTAACTGTACGGTTCAATTACAGGTACTTAAGAACAATACGGCTATATTAAGGATAGAAGGTGATACGCCCAGATACCGCACTGCATATGTTGATCAAGGTTGGTCAAGACTTAGACCCAACATTTAAATGCTTCATTTTGATCTTTGAAATACGTCATTCAATGTTACATAGGTGGTGCAGTACCTAAAGTAATCAATAGTATCATGTAGTCAGCTTGGAGAAGCTAGCCCAAACACAGATGAAATTAAAAAAAAGTTTGATCTTGAAACTCACTTGAAAATATACTCTTCGGGGATCTTGAAAAGTTTGAAACAAAAAGTGCAAAAGAAAAATTCCTACTTATTTACAGGAGGTTCTTAAAAAAATAGAATGTTGCTTATTTGACATAACAACAGGTAGGTACAAAATAAATAAAATAGACACTTTAAAGACATAAAGTAAGATAGACATGGTCTTAATAGAAAATGAGAAAGATTTGTGTTTATTAGTCTCATGTGTGCCGTATGGGCCAAACAGGCCCTGTCTCAGCGAAGTGCTGCTCCGGACAGTAGAGAGAGGTAGCGCTGAATTTCAGTCCGAAAAATCGACAGAGATGCTCAAACTTAGAAAAAAAAATTAAAAGCCGTACTTTGGCTTTTCAAAAAAGTCCACTAGTTAAAGATCCCCGAAGAGCGAAATAACGAACATTTCTAAACGACATAACAATGATCAAATAGTATGCGTGTGCGGACCGTTGCTACGAGTACGTTTCCAATTGAATTTCGACGTCGCCAATAGCTGAGAATGGGATTATTTTTGAGTAACGTCGTTTGATTAGCGTCAATTTAGACAATTTACCTGAACTAGCGATGGCTGCTGTTTTGTCTAAGTACTAATAAGAAGCGTGTCGTCACAACGTGAGGTGACAATCATAATAACCCGTTTGTGGACAAAAATAAATGGAAATTGTTTCTTAGAACTCAGGCTTAGGCCAATTGAGAGTGGTCTGAGGCATTGACCACGTAAAATATACCCAAAATGTGTTGCTTTGGTTTGAAGACAAAAGTACGGAACAGTGAAACGCTCGCGACTTTGTCCACATAGAGTTTATTATATTCTTCTATCTCTAGTCTTCTATAGGCAGTTCCCGTTCCATAACCATTGAGCATGTTTGCTAATGGTGCTAATGAAAGTGACCCTCTAATCTAACCGGTCAATGATAATATCCTAGAATATAAAATAATAATATCCTAAAATGATACCAAACGACCGAAATGTCAATTCTTTGGTCGAATATCTAGGTTCTTATTACCGAGAGATAAATAATTATATTATATCTGCTGGTATCATGAGAGGTGAACCCTAAACAAACAAAGCAACAAACAATACCTATGAATTCTAATCTGAAAATTCGAACCACTTAAAGCAAGCCGAGTTTCAAATTATACTCTTGGGCATTGCGTCAGTCGATACCGAACGCTCATGAACGAAATTACATTCATTGAATGTGGTTGCTGACGACGATTTGACCACATAATAGCGAATCTCGACAAAATGATTGGGTTTTAATAGGACTAATGATGAAAACGAGACGTGTCTTATGATCAAGATGGTAGAAAAAATCTGTCATCGGCACTTGAGAGGGAATATATGTAAAACTAAATTCGAATTTAATGAAAATGGAAGCTGAGGTTTTGTTTCTGCTGTGTTATTTATAACTGTGAAGTAGCTTCGGTTACGCTATGGTTGACCATTTTCTCAAACGACATACATGGAGGAAAAACGCAAAAGCATGCCCAGAAAACGTTTATCTGCAAAGAGTTGTTTTCAGTATCTATCTATATTAAATAAAAATAAAATGCTGATCATCACTAGACCAATTTGGATATTCTTTGATTTAAAATGTTCTTTACCTGCTCGTATACAATCGAATGTAGTCCGAATATGATTTTTATAGAAAGAAAAATTTGAAAAACTAACCGAATTAAGTAATAAAGACGTTCTTTTTTTCTACCTTACAACAACTCTTGGCTGTCAAATGTTGTGATTAATTCCTCTATGGTTGTCGAATTGACGTTTTGTATCTGTCACATTCAAAGACAGAACAACGTCTGCTGGCTCAGCTTGAAATAAAACAGCCTGTAAAAATCTACAGCCTCCCACAAAAATAAAGATCTTTTTGTGGGATGATTAACGATCTTAAGTCAACTCCATTCCATCTACCGAATTTGTCAAGAGTCGTCCATCACATCAGTCCATCAGACTTTCATGCACTACGTCGTCCTTGATCCAGCTATCACTTTGGCCAATCGACAACAAAATGTAAAAAAGTTAACTTTTTCGTTAAAATTAATGAACTTAAAAACCGACTTTGGTAATCTTCATTAGTAGTGAGTGAAAAACCTACATTGGTATAGTTTGAAAAAAATATGTACAGCACTTGCTCCACCGCACCGGCTACACGAACGCTTCCATCGGCTGACTGAATGGGAAGGTCTTTCTTTAGCCTGCGATGACGTCACAAACGTATGCGCGAATAGACGTTCAAGATTTTTAGGTTGCATCTTCGCCAAACCTGTAATTCAGCACGCAGAACAGCATACAAAGTTCAAATCAATAGAAGCAAGTGCATCAACAAGCCGAGCCTCCGTAAAATGGTTGATTCGCGCCACAGATACGTCTAATGTCGTATTGGAATTTGTGATGCCGTTTGACCCCTGTTAACCCAGATTACGCTCCTCGGCGCCTGATTCGTCCTCGTATCAGCCTGATTGTGTTGTGACACAAACTGTAATGTATTATGTGTTAACTCTGCCTGCAATCACAGCAACACGGACAATTATAGCGAACTTGGCCGTTTGTTTTAGGCGTTTCATTTCAAAAATGTATTCTGTGTTCGCACGTGTCGTCGTGCTCTTTAGAGTATGAACATGTTCTGCTTAAGTGGATTATGTTATAGAATAATATGTACCTACATCAAGGATAGAAAAGGTAATCTCTAGATATATCTTAAGTAGAGATGAGTATCTACTGCGTTATACAACTGAAGTGTCAAAAAAGCATACGGCCCAAGCGTTATCGACACTTGCAAGACCAGAGATATCACTCGCGCGTTACCGACCCAGAGACATAACGGGTGAAAAGGCTCATATACCTGTAATTTCACTGGCACCCATACCTTTCATACTGGAATGCAGCAATTCGAGTATTACGACTTGGTGGTAGAAAGTGGCAGGTATAGTAAGTTCTTCCCTGGACGAGCTCTTTTACAAGGAGCTCTGCTGTTTCGTTCGTAACAAGCGAACAAATTGTTCTACTCTAAGCTTACGTAGTTGCTCTCAACTGATCAGCTAGGTTAAGCAGTGTTCCACCAGCTCACTATTTTTAGGTGTTCAGTAGTGAAGTAATAGATATGGTGAGTTACGAACACGTTAAAATTATATCGAAACGGTGAGTGAATCGTCCAGATTTTCATATAAATATTTTCGATACGGTGACCAAGTTGACATGTTGCAAACTCAGCATATACCCTCAGATCAATACCATGTTTCGAAGGACATGTTAAGATTTCAGAGGAGATTATGGCAGTCGTATAACCATATTGGAGGTCTTCAAGCGGCTTTAAAACTCCGACACCTGGGTATTAATTGTCCACTAGCGAATTTCATTCCTAGAGTACCTAGGTACTTATTAATAAAAGTTGAATGCAGACTGCAATTGTATTGGAATGAATTTTACCCTTCCACTACTTATCGTTGCCAATGTAGGTACAATTATAAAATTGTTACATAGACTTACCTATTTAAATCAACATCCGGGCTCAAATATTTATCGACCGATATAATAATGTGGGAATTAGCACAACTACGCTGTTATATAATGAATGGACGGTTAATACAAATAAAATTATCAATTTATGAATTGGGAATACTTCGTTTCTATACAAATATTTGCAGCCACCTCCACAATTTGAACTCAATGATTCTATAAATATTTAGTTAACTGTCCGTGGGTAAACCATGTACCTATCATGTTTCTTTGTGTAGTTTCAGTTAAGTAATATTGACAAGTAAATTTTGCAACATTTTAAAACCACCGACGTTATTCCATCGTATATTGCAGAGACCTCTAAAGACTAAAGGCAATAAAACTTATCTAAGAATCATCTTTGAAGACATACAAATCAATTGCAAAAAATTTCATTTCAATGAGATATTTTTTTTAAGGAGTTTTTTTAAATATTTTTACAAATATATGAGATCCTTACGACCCAGGTAAAACAAAATTTAAATTATTGATTTGTTATAATTTTAGGATATTACGACTGTACCACGTTCTTTATTACTATTCCTGTCGGTTTTCGTCTCATAGGCGTACTCGCGTGGACGCGGACGGTTCTCATGAGGAAGAACCTCTAAACGGTCATGAAACGTCAGCGGGAGAACAGTAAAGTACGTAATATAGTCGCGATAATATTCTAAAACAGAAAAAAACTTATGAAATTACCTCTCAGACTTGCCTGTAATCATGAAGCAATAGATCTTACACTATCTCGTTTAATACAGCAGCACGTAGCGTCACAAACACGCACCAAAACCACGATAGGAGAGTTTACCTTAGAATTAGTAGTGTTGTCTATCACGCTGAGCCCTGATTAATTTATGTCCCACTTATTTGTGAGAGATAACGTTACGTCTCATATTTGTATATCACACGGGCTTATCTTTTAATTCTTGAGCTGTCAAAAGTCAGAAAAGTCGCGTCAGGTTTTCCCGAACATTTGAAAAATATCTTTACAGTCGTCGTTCAAAGTCGTCCCGTAAATTAGTACTATTTTACCTTACTTTATGTCAGTAAAATCGTTTTCCAAGAATACTGAGCATAGGCTCGTTTGCCAGAACGAAGCTAAACTTCCATCTATATTTAAATGTTATGATATTTGTCACATTTCACGAGTTTGGGTCTAGATTCAGTGTAACTTTTATTCAGGCCGTGAATGAGTCTTGTTTTTATTACTGAAACGACCAAAAAACAAAAACAACTATCGTTATTCTCTCGTATAAATTAATCTCACGTAACGAATGATGCTGATTAAAAGTAACTTGCTGTAAAAACTATGTTTCATATTTTAATCTTAACTTTAATAGACAAAGGTTATCTTAAAAACGATAAAAATATGAAATCCTCATAAAAATTCTCGGGATAAAGCAGTATAATCGAGATAAAAAATATATACTGACCGGCATAACATCTGTGAAATACATACGAAAATGCTGGTGAATCGTGATTTATGTGTTTTGACTATGAAATAGTATATTTTACCAAGTACGTAGGTTCTGTCTGAAACCCAGCGTAGCTTCACATCCTGGTGATGTGGAGTTGCATAATATGCTGAGACAGGACCTAGCGTAGCGGAGAGGAATAACCTACTTTCTATGTACCTTCTGCCTGTATCCTATCTGTATTGTATGTGTGTCTAATAAATGTATTTTCTTTCTTCTTTCTAGGCACTTTAAATTGATACATTTCGTGAGTCTGATTACTTAATACAGACTTAAGAACAACACTACGTTTGTATGAAGTAGTTATTTAGATTAATGAGGGTTTTTACTGATTGGTAGCACTAACAATAATTTTAATGTAGTAAAAACAGTATTATTTATACAGCTTTATCTCCGCATGTACCTTGGATGATTTTTTCTACTGTTTAAAGTTATCCTATTTATTAGTGATAACTTATACCTAAGTAAGTTATTACTCTGGTCATTACTTCATTAGCGTTCTTGTTTTGACGTTTTAAAATAATATAATGTAACATTTTCATTATTATTATTTGAATCCAAATTTGTAAACATAATGACTTACCTTGTACAACAAGTAATGTTATAATATGGTTAAATAAATGAAATTAAATGTACCTTTAAATTCACTTATGGAGAATACGCCTAGGCCTAGGCTCCCAATACGCGCCATTGAGCATAGTGGTCGGCGCTTCTCATCAAATTTCTGCCCGCCGTTAGGAGCTAGATGGAGCGAAGTTAGGAAGGAACTTCGCCCCACCTAGCTGGAGTGTACCCCACACTATTTTTACCAAGACGCGTTCTCCACTTAAGAACTCTTTTACCAGCCCACTGCCACTTTTACTAATCCGAGTGCTAAGTGGCACGTTTTGATAATTAAATTTAACAAATTTAATTGTGCTATTGAGTTGTAGTATTTGTATTTCATAAAACTCCTTAGTTTTATGAACTACCTACCCCGAAAATAACATTGCGCTAGCCCAACACCTTCATCACTTAATCGAAGTTATTTACAAAAAAACCCTGTTCCATCTAGTAAATGTTTAAAATCTTGGTCTAAAAATAGGCAAAGCTATAACTATGCATTTTTATTAATATAGCCCCAAAGCTATTCAAAATCGTCAAAGATGAGGTGATTCTTGGGTCACAAACTTACAAGTATACCTGTAAATTTTGGACCATCTTGCTAGAATCTTCCTTTATAGTTAGACTAAGCGCCATATTTGTATACTTACTACCGCACCGGGAGCAAGCTCCGAGTTTAATACATTCTCTTATCCAGAGTTTAAACAGGGATATCAATTCGAGAATATACATTTTACAGCACCTTTTTATTATAGGTATGTAACTTTTTTTACACTTACTAAAAAGGTATCCGTCCCCGTCTGACCCAAATAGGCATTATTAAGTATCGTTTGATTTTCCAGTAAATCTAAATAATAGGGAAACAATAGCCTAAAGCGGACCTCAGCGATTATATGTAAATATATTAATAAATTAAATATAAGATTGAGTGTTTTTTAAGGATTTTTTTAAAAGTAGTATTTCATTGATTGGATGAAATTTTTGTAGCTTTAAAAAAAATGTTTTTAATAAGACTTTGCAATGGGAATAATTGCTGATAATGCGCAAATTTCTGAATTCATTTGAAGGATATTAATTGTTTATTTTCTCTATAGTGATTTAATTTTATTGTGATTCAGTTAAGCCTTAACGCTAATTGTCTATAACGTCATTATCGTATTTGATGTTTATTAATTTAAATATGTTTTTTGTCACATTTTCATCGAGTATATGCTGCATGGCGAACCGTGCGGCAAAAATGGATTCACAAAAATAATCATTCTTTCGTTGCTATGTACCGGTTTGAAGGGTATAAATGCCTTGAAATTTTTTGCACACACATGAACTGCTGCGACGCAAGAGGTGCGAGTTTAATTCCCACTGCGGGACAAATTTTTGTATGATCTGCAGATATTTGTTCCGGATTTAGGTGTTGTAGATAGTTCTACAACACCTAAATCCGGAACAGTACCGATAAACACACTTCACAGGGAATCCTAGTATGGGGTCAGGACTATGTACCTATGTGCCTGTTAAGTACTTATTTATTTGTAGTTATTCATAATAGGCTTACTTACAGCATTAAACTTATTAAGGTTAAAGAAACTTTAACCTGTGTCAAATATCTAAAAATAAATCTGATACTTACTAGTTATTAAATTCCCACACTCTAACTGAGTAAGTATATAATTTATTTAAATATATATTTAACCACTTCCGCAAGTGGTTATTATCAATGTATATTCCTTACTTTATTTTTATAACTTCACTTTACAGTAGTAAATATTTTTACCAATGTGGTTAATTTTTCCTACGTCATCCTCAAAATCCTTAATATAACACCTAACATACATAGTTCTATGGCTCGTTTTCAAGAAAGAAACTCGACCGCATTTAATATTTATATAGATTGTTTGTTAATTTGTCATTGAAAAATAAATTATAGATACAGAACTCATTCAGAGGTCAGACGACCTCTGTGGCATAGTGGGCGAAAGCCCGCCTGAGACACAGAAGGTTGCGGGTTCGATTCCCGTCGCGGGACGAATGTTTGTATGATCTACAAATATTTGTCTCGGGTCTGGGTGTTTTCTATGTATAATATGTATGTATTTACAAAAAAAAGTATCCAAGTAGTATATCAATCATGTAGTTCCCATAATACAAGCTCTGCTTAGTTTGGGGCTAGATGATGCTGTGTGAAAAATATCCAGAAATATTTATTTATTATTTATTTATTGCATAGAAGCAGATTTTACTAATCACTTAGCACAATTCATATTGTAAAAACGGGAATTTTCACGTACTGCACTGTCGGTGAAGGCACCGATTAAGTTTCGACTCATTCCGAGAGTCTTCATCAGGGTGAGTGATAGCGACTTTCTCCCTCCGCGTCATCTGACTTAAGAAGTTTATTTAAAGTTGGAAACGAAACGCGTTCTCACGTAACGTTTATGACAGCTACACGGTTCGAATTGCGAGGAAAACGCGTTTTTGATGATTCCTCCAAAATTAATGTTTGTTTTGAAAAAGGAAGAAAAACGAATCCTGCCTAACACTTAGTTACTTTAAAACAATCTCAAGTTCAGTATTTCTTGAATACCATAGGAATTTTGTACATAACTTTGCATTTCTTTTCTATAAAGAAATATTAAAGAATCGCTAGCATTAAACGCTTTACTATAACAGTATAACGTATTCATTATATAGTCAATGCTGTAGTGTTGTTGATAAAACGAGAGTTGAAAGAAAGCATTCTAGGGTTGTATAATCTCTTGGGTGTAATAATCTATTTTATAAGGATAACAAAAAAAATACTGAAATTAATAACAGAAATTGATAAATAGATGAATTAAGCAATATTAGTAACATAACAGAGTGACCAAGATAAAAACTGGTGGTGGAAAGACGAGTGATTTTTGATGTTATTTATTGAAATAAAACAGAATTATAATCACATGAGACTGGATTACATAACCTGTTATTCCATTTTATATTTCAAGAAATTCCTTATCTAACAATTTTTATCAGTTCAATAACTATAATCTCGGATGATCACTATAATCCACGTTATCTCATAAACCTTAATTATGGATAAGAATTATTATTTTTACTGATAATAAGACTATGCTGATTAACGAATTTTGGGTCGTATGACTATTTTGTTTCCTTACATAAACGATAAAACATGTCTCAATAGGTAGGCAACAACAATTATTTCCTATAACATCGATATGTACACGGTTCTGTACACGGTTTTGCACGGTGTGATATGCGAGTAAAAACTTTTAATATTTTTGATCAAAGTCAAAGGGTTTTGATTAATTGAAACCACAAGGATCATATAGAAACGTCAGCTTAAAAACTACGTGAATTCAAAAAAATAAAGTAAATTTACGCCCAATCGCTCGCGACTAGTAATGATTTAACTTTGATGTTAAACTACATGATTCCCGCAATCAAAAGCCTTGGACAGATCACAGAATACTCCAATCGTGTTCGGCGTATTCTACCAGGCTTCCAATATGCGTATTTAAAAGCAAGGTGCCAGGATCGGTTGTAGATCGACTTAACTGAGAAAAAAATATTTTTCTAAGATTTTACTTAGCGCGGGCAATACAGAAATCGGTCTATAACTTGCTAGATCTTTAACATTTCTAGACATGAACAAAAGAATGAGTTAACTGTATTTCATAAGATCAGGAAATATTCCTTCGTCAATGTAAGTCACGATACTCATTTCAAATTTCATCCAAATCTTATTCTTATTAGAAATTATTCTTAGCAACAAACATCCAAACTTTAATATTTACCTCTAGATATTTAGGACAACAATACGAATATTTGGATTAGGATAATGTTAAATAATAACTAAATGGCTCAACTCCAGTCAAAAAATATATATATATAAGTACCTAATATATCAGTCGTTTAGTTCCCATAATACAAGCTCTGCTTAGCTTGGGGCTAAATAATCCTGTGTGAAAAATGACTTGTATTATTTATTTATTATTTAATTTATTTCATATAGATAACTCAAAGATAATAAACAACCTGAAAACCTCAAAAAATATCTACACAGTTCATTAAAAATTCTATCCGTTATAAAGAAATGTGAATACGCGTTTAGTCGATCCAGAGCGGTATGTATGAGCAACCTATTATCACGGGCCCGCTACGATGGCGTAATTAGTGTCATTTGCACTGTTTTTGGTTGGGATAAACACAACTGGGCACATTGACGAGCCGCCCGCAGCCCACAAATTGGAAACAAATAGTTTCGAGCATCCAAGTGCTAAGTTAATTTCGTTCGGCTTTCGCTAACGTGTGAGCAATCAATATTGGATAGTTCTTTGTTATTGCTACTCGCACTGGTTTGGTTCAGTGAGATACCGTTAGTTCGAATTCCGTTGATTTGAAATGTTGACCGGCTAAAAATATAAGCAAGGAATAAAAAGCCGAAACAGCTCTGAAGCCGAGCAGTGTTCTCTCTTCCTTTTGTTTCTTAAATGTCAGACATAATGCTCTTCAACTTCGATAATATTGTCCCCAACGTGTACCGGCACGAGTACGGTTAAATTTTATAAAAACATTGAGACCATACGACAGAAATACATTTTCCAACCGACTTAAAAAAAACTATTTTTCCACCGACTAACACCTGTCGTATTTTTCGTGTACCCCTAAGGTACACGAAAAATCAGCGCTGTGCAGGCGCCTAGTCTGCCAGCATTTTTCTGAGTGTGCTCCTTTTGCCTGAATATAATCATGGGAGTTGTCTGTTTAGGTAGATATAGTTAGTTTTTTTATGTATCAGTACCTACTTAATGATAAAACCTGGTGATGTAATGGTCGTAGTTTCAGGCAATAAAATATTTTTCTATTATATTCTAAAAAAGGAGGAGATTCTCAATTCCTCTGTAACCTATGAACGCTTGAAAAACCAGAGGTACCACGCGTGTTGCTGACCCTGAAACATAACGGATGAAAAGTCTCATGTGCCTGCAATTACACCGGCACCCACACCTTTCAAAGTGGAACACAGCCATGCGAGCATTACTTTTTGGCGGCAGAAATTGCCGGTAGTATTACTTCCCCTAACGACCTCTTTCACAAGCTCTACTACTACTAAAATGTTTTTTATGATGACCGACTGAAAATGAAAATGACGTATATACCTCGTCAGTAGGTTATACCTAATCTGTCACAAAGCGTCCCGCCTATGCGATATAACAATAAATCCGTGCAGGGTAATCTCAGTAATCCGAGATAAGGCACGTACTGTGCTTGATAACTTTATTATTCGCTATCGCAGATCAGTTATCTGATGGATAATCCGACGTGTGTTATCTGATTTGATTTTGACACTAACGACACGTACTGATCTGATGATTTGTATGGATTCAGATTTAGATTTATTTATTTGCTCGAACGGAAGAACGTAATACAATGGGTCTCGGATGATTCAGAACTTTAGATTCACTGTGAAAAGTTGTACTCTCCGAAATACATAAAACATTACGAAGACCTCCGTGGAGCAGTGGGCGAAGGCCCGCGTGAGACTCAGAAGGTTGCAGGTTCAATTCCCACCGCGGGACGAATGTGTGTATGATGTGCAAATATTTGTCTCGGATCTGGACGTTCTCTATTTACAAATGTAGTTTCTTAAACCAAATAGCAAAATCAGAAACCTTACAGTTTCACCATGCACGTCTAGACAGATATATCAAACTCCTCTTTCAGTTAAAATAAGACAGGTCTATCTTACATGTTACAGACGTTTTTTTAACTTCTCATTTTTGGGTTATCATTAGACAGGTCTCTAAAAATAAGTTTGAAGTTTCTATAACCGTTTAAATTTAAAACAATCTTCCAGTCAAAATTGAGCTTCAAAATACGTAAGATTTGATCCCCACTAATAATTTAAATTCGTCCTAGAAGCAAGCATGAAACAAAAGTTAAACGGGTATCATTTGTAATAAGCTGCCAATGAAAATTTGTTCGACGAATTTCCGATGATAATAAATTTAAGAGACAATGCGGTGACCACGGGACCCTAACAAAGCATGTCTCGACACATCTTGGGCCGTATATTTTCATTAATATACAAACACGCCCACGACTGTAATCCCCATGATAAATACTCGGATCCATACTCAGTACGCAGATCCATGAGGAATCGCGGCACGTTCAAGCCTTATATTTGGCACATGCCCATATTTTTCATAGTAATTAGTATTCCACGTGACAGGTATTACATAAAATTGAGAAATCAAATTATTTATTACGTCTCGTCTCATGAGTAGTGTGAGCATACTAGGTTACATTCTATAGATTTGAACAAAGTTGAGACGACTCTCTATAGTTTCATTGACTGTCACATAATTTTGCGTCCCAACTCCGATGACCTACCTACAATTATATATCAAGCTTAGCTTATCATTTACCTACACACATAAACACGGCGATACAATATTATTCGACGTTTTTAAACTGTTTATCGAGGAAACAATGCCAACTACTCCAGATAATTCCACTCTAACCTGTCAGTAATCATCGAAGATTATTTGCAGTCATGATTATCGCTAATGAATACTCAAGTAGCGAACGATTTATATGGAATAACCCAGTTAAACCACTCACTATGGACAGAGATATCATGAAGCACCGATAGCCAGCAACACATCAATTGTTTTCGTATTATTATGAAGTAGCGTCATGCATTATGCAAGCAGGCTGAGATTCTAAGGCGCCCCGTCTAGATCTACGCAGACATGAAAAGGAACTACGAAAGATGATCAAAAAAGCTATCAATGGAGCCGCGACCAGTTTGCAGAGGACATTAGATATTGTTAACAAAACTTCCTCCTTGATTAATATGCATCGGCAGGTAATATTGCGTACGTGCCCGTGCGCCGCCGAGCGCCTCCGCCTTAATTTTCGCATGCACAACGCATTCATGCAAAATTTTAGGCGGGATGCGTTCGCTAACGTAACAAGCGTCCAGTAAAAGCTATACCTACTTTCCATAGCCTCTTTGTCTTTGGCGGTCACGTCTCGCAAGTTAGAAAAGGAAGGAGACGTTAGCTCCCATGCGTTTGGACAACGCATATCGCATTCGGTAAAAGCTGGTTTTGACGACCGCCGGCGCACATTCCCATGCAAGGTATGCCTGCAGGAGCTATGTTGGCAATTTAAATATTACGGCTACTCAAAAACGTGAGATGAAGGTAGCAAGAAAGCTCGTGTGGGCCTGGGACTCGACGAAATACGGATACACTGAATCCATTCAAAAATTATAATTAGCGAGCGACATTTTTTCGTAATTAAAATGTTGCTTTTTACTTGGCTTTTGTGAAGGAAAGTAATTGTTAATTTGGGCTTCAATTCTTTACCAAATTTAACATGGGGGTATAATGTTAAGAAAATATTTAATGTGGTCGCATAAAGCCCCACAACACGGAGAGATTATGGATCGTAAAAATTGTTAAGGTTTTGCTGTGGCATATTTTGTTTAACTAAGCTTATGCTGGTAAACTGTCAACATTCGTCGCGACTATGGTGGACAGTAGCCTTTCCCATGTCAGCACCGAAAATAATATTCAAATCGATTCACGCGCGCGCGTCTCCGTCCGAATTTTGCAGCGTTTGATGCGCCCGCGCCGATTCCGGCAAATCCGTCGCGTCGGAAGTGCGTGGCGCGCGCCTCCCGCCGCCGATGACGTATCGATAGGTACACATGGAGTCGACGACCTCGATTAGAATCCTGATGATGAATATCTAGTGTACCGTTGCCATAATCACAACCAAAAAACTTCACCCTCTTTCTTCGGCTTTATATTACATGACTAGTGATTAGTACTTAATCATTCATTAATAATTATTTATGGTATGTTGCTACTTGGTGCTTCATGTGCCACTCATCGTAACCATACGCTTTAACCGGACATACAATGTCGACTACAATCGATGGTTTAATGTGTCATATTTTATCGATGTGCATAACATCGACGTTTTGTATTCCCCTCACTAATCCGCGACACACTAATATGGTCACACAATGCACTTATTATTCGGCAGTTTAGGTTCTAAGTAAAGTACATACGGAGTGAATACCATGTTGATGTGAAGTCGCGTCTGCCTTTTCAATGACTGGAATAATATCGAATAATTAGGAAATATAACCTACTGCTTACATATTTGGATGCTACCATAAGGGAACTTGTGACCAAATCAAGATGAATCATAATAAGTTGTAAGTATAAATTAAGTATGATTTAAATCACCATGCAAAGGTTTATACGGGTAAGTTTTCAAACAAAGAATCGATTCATAAAAGAAAAAGTCATTCCTAATAAAATATTTCCGTGGAATCCTTAAACTGTATGAAGAGGTGTCCTCTACATCTTCGTTCCTGACTAAAGTAACTTAGACACATAGAATGAGTAAAAAAACCTATTGTAACCTTATGTTTGGATTCTTAAATCTGTTAAAACTTCTTTTAACGACATCAACAGGTAGATTCTATTGTGATCGGTCCTTGGAATATTACCGTTAAGATGATCTTGTTTGTAGCAATATTGTTAAGATTTACTGACGTAATGGGATAAACAAAAGCCTTATTCTACACCTTTTTTTACATTTACGGATTTTCGGACGTTGTTAAGATGTTATAAAACACAGGTAAACGCTACCTCACTTACAAGAAATCCGCTTAATTGTTTAAACTTAAATGTTCACAAACCGACACCTTTGATTTTTGTAGCTGTCACGGATCTTACAGAAATACGTAGGTTGTAGCAACAGACTTGATCTTAATGTAAGCACATCCACACAGATAACAATATAAAAATATATAAGTCTAATAAAGAGATCAAACCTCTTGGAAACATAAAAACAAAACAAGTAACAAAAGCTTGCAAGTCGATTAGTTTTGAAAATAAGTGAATAAATGGCATCGTCATTATCAATATTAGACATTATAAGTCCGGTGCTGGACGTTGGACTCCATCAAAAAGTACCTACCATGACGAACGACCTTGGCCTACCTCCATCATTTTTTTTTAATGGACTTTAATGCTGCAGGGCCGCAGATGACTTTGGTCAGCGTCACCAGACTATCGGCGAGCGCAGAAGGCGCACAGCCTGTATAAAGTTAGAATGGGACAAATAGCACTACCTTCATCCACTGACTTCCCGCAAACTTTAAGATGACATTGGTTCATTGGAAAGGAGATCTTTCTACACTGCACCGCGTCGTCTGGTTCGTGGTCGTTATCGAGAACCACGGTGTTAATATGCACTACCAAAAATAAAATTCTAAACAATCCAACGCACTTCCTAGAGAATGCCTTTGCCCTCTTGACCATGTCAACACGCATCTTATCTATAACTTACACATTTAATTATCTACGAGTTTAATAGCCACAGTATATCAGTGCGTGAGCACGTTTACATCTCAGTCTGGAAGCTGCCACAAAACAGAGATTAGAGTTCGTTCACACAGGATTTTATTCCTCTGCATCGGCTGGCTTGTACCACTTAGAAATGGTTTGCAATGTTGAATATGCTTTACCACGCAATATTAAGATTCAATATGAAAAACAACCTATATTTCTATGGTAATATTATAACCGAAGAATATGAGCATAGGGAACCCTAATATGGGGTCAGGACTATGATTGTGTCTGTTGGGTATTTAATTTGTTTTATTCGTACAGGCTCACCCATTTATTGACTAATTTTGACAAATGAATTATATCAATATTACAATATATCCGAAAGTATCAAATAATTTGAAGATTCAACCCGTGACCTCCTACTTGGTACGCGGAAGCTGTAGCTAGCTGTTCCTAGGATGTTTCAGATTAAATAAAATAACATTGATTTATCAACCACTCAGTATATGATTGAATTAGTTATGCTAACTAATTCCATCATATACTGCTTACTTCATCCCATTATATATGAATAGCCTCGTTTTCAGCGTTGACGGAGTGACCCTTCTGTTCGTTGTACTACGATCTCCTCTGTGGTAACGATATCGATGCGCGCGCGCATATCGGTGCAGCTCTTACTCATTTGTTGTTGTAATTGTAAAAGGGATGGCGGATGAGATAAGTGGGTCGATGACATTTGGCTCCGGACGATTACTGCGATTATGCACTTTGTGCGTTGAACTTTACTATGAGCTTTGGTATCGAGCTTTGATAGGAGACAGTGCCTACGCTTTCACTTCGGTAATCAATCATCATTATTATGACTTTAATCAATTACTTTTATTGAGCTGTTAGAACTGATTTGTAGTTATGACAAATATTTACGCAATAGAACCATCCTTCATTTGGAAAATCCCTAATATTTGAAGAAGAACTAAAGTTTTAGGAATACTCCTAGAATTATCGTTTTAAAGTCGCAAAGGGCAGGACTTATAGCTTGCATACAAGAGATTCGCTGGTAAAATCAGAAAGGTTCTCACATTGTGACTACAAACCAGATGTCACAGTTCATAATGGAAATGAACCGATGGCAACTTAAAGGTTGAAGGAAGTCGGTGGATAGGAGTAGCCTAGGATAGTTCGTCGTGACACTCTTTTGGGGAGGCTCATGTCCAGCAGTGGACTTCTACAGGATGTAGGTGATAAATTTCTAAAATTGAAAATAATTTTACTCTCGCAATCTTATATCATAAACTCTATTTACTTTATATTAACTTATTACTTGTTTACATTGTTCTATAATCCCATCATTGTTCTACAAAGTCACAAATGAGCAATAGCATTTAAACTAGCTCTATTCTTATCACGTGTCCGGATATTCGGGTTGGAACAATCTGCAGTTTGTACTCTGCATGAATTCTCATGAATATATACAACCCATGTAGGTACATATAGCCCGAATCTATCTGGACGATACTGACCACTATTACCGCTATCGCTTCCGTTACGATAAATGGTAGATACGTGGCAATCTATTGTTCTAACCGCTGTTAGATCTGGATAGGACGGTAGGCCGTTGATGGGACATGGCTTTGAGAGGCACAAATGTTATGTGGCAGTAGAACTACGTCACAAAAGCTAAGGTAGAACACCGAGGCATAAGCTTACAAAGGCTTGCTTAATATTAAAATTAAAAAGGCATTGAATCATTTTAATTTAGTTTCACTGCTAAATTGGGTTGTCAAGGATTATTAATAATTAACCTTTTATCAACATTAAAAGAAATAACAATCCCCAGATTGAGAAGTAGGTAATTAAGTCGTAAAAATAAAATAATCGAATAAAATATATGCGATTAAAAACGGTGAAGGAAATATCGTGAAAAATCCGACATGCCCTAAGGCTGTGCCAACAATAAGCGACGATGGACAACCTATCACCACCTAAATTCTAAATGTAATATTTAGCCGTGCCTCTGACTCCTACCTACTTGTTATCCTCAAAGCAGTGGGCTTTGAGGAGCACTGGGAATGTAAATACCTACCTATTCTTACTACGTACTACCTCACGCCCACATAACTCAAATATAGAGTTGTTATATAACTCCCTCCCAATTACCAAAGGAATTGATCAAGCTAGAACAGTCAATAAAGCCGGCTAAAGCCGATGGTATACAAATGTGGATATTTGTAATCGGTGTCGGAACGTGCGCCCGTGCATCGAGACATTTCCCAGACGAGTACACTCACTCTCACTGCAATTCCTATGTCAATCAGGCAGGATAATCGTCGAATAACAGTTAGTTGACACAACACTTCGCATTACTTCTAGGGAGTTCTAATCGCTTCACGGAATAATGAAGTGCCTACAACTACTTACATGGTAAACATGGATAAATGCATTCTGACTTGAATAACAACATGATCATTTAAAACTAAGTTGTGTTTCTGTTTATAATGCCTGTACTAAGTACGTTCTTCTAAGTACATTCTTAGATTATACTGATAAATATGCTATATACTACCTGAAATGTTCCATGAATAATTTAGCGGAGAAAAAACTCAAACTAAACATATTTAATGCTGAAAGAGATATGTAGTTTTCAGGCCAAAATCTCACAAATAAACAAACATGCTCATTATTATCCACAGATTATACATAGCACGCAGATCCGTGAGCTAGTTAAGGGGCCTAAATTAAATATTGTATTTAACATACCGATGCCCACTTTTTGCATAGTAAGCATTTCACGTAACAAACCCATCGCCGATTATTATAGCACAAATCAAAATCTTACCAATAAAATAGATTCGTAAGCTGTAATTGATTCCACCTAAATTCCAAACGGTCCCAATGCCAAAACGAATCAGATACAGTGATGAAAGATAGTCCAGAAGCCAGGGTTACGGTGTCAATTGTCGACGTAAGATGACTTAGCCACATTGTATACAACCACAGTGTTTCATCTGTCGTAGGATCCTGACTCAAAATACAAGTGACTGTATTCTCTGGGGCCTACTAGTAGCCACGAACTGAGATTTCGCGATGTACCGTTTTTACCCCATACTTCAAAAACCCACCTGCCTATTAAGCTAATATTCGAACTTAAAAAATCTATTACCACCTACCAATCAAGTAGATTTGTGTATGATTTGTGTTTTCTGCTTATATGTATAAAGTTTAATAATGGGTTTGATAATTATGAAGATACTAGCTTCTGCCCACGGCTTCGTCCGCGTGTTAACTGGATAAAAAGTAGCCTATGTGTTATTCTGATTTATAAGCTATATTACTGTAAAGTTTCATCAAAATCCGTTCAGTAGTTTTTGCGTGAAAGAGTAACAAACATCCATCCTCACAAACTTTCGCGTTTTTTTAATAGTAGTAGGATCAAACAAAATTCGCCGATAAAGTTCTATACGTTCGACACTGCTTTGACAGATAGACATGTCCCTAGTGAAAATCATAGCTACTGTTTTATGTGTGAGTACCCAACTAGTTATACAGAATGTCCTATGACTTTTGTGAATTCGATGGATGTTCTTCAATGAAGAAAATAGTAGAAAACATTAGCAGTTTACTGTAAAAAACAAATAAATTAGCTGTTTTAGATATAGTTAATGCTATAATGATGTAACATGTATGAGTTTGTACTTGAAATAAATTGATTTTATTCTATTTATTATTTACTTAACCTCGACAAAAAATACGAACAAGTTCAGAACAAATTAACCCTTTTTAGTCAGGTTAAAACTCAAGGAACCAAAGACAAGCGCTACTTCCTTTCAGTTCTACTATGTCTTAGCCAATGCTTTATAACTATCGTTCTACTAAACGTTGATTAATCAGTAGTACTGATTCTAAATATAGCGACTTATGCTATCGGTGCTGATGTCAGTACGGCTGTGATAACAGAACTCAGATTACGATCACGGATAACCCAAAGGATTATGATAGATTAGTATTTGTTTGATCATGAAAGATTCATTTTGAATTGATACGAATATATTTTTTCAGTGGGTTTTTCTTGTGATTTTTTTTTAACATGAATGACTATCTAGTGGCCATGTGTGGCCTGGCCCCTCGAGGAATATCCTTTCCTACTAATATTATAAATGCGTAAGTTTTGACGTTTGTTGCGAGTAGGAACTTATTACTTTCTTACTATAGTACTTATATGCTGGGTAACACTAGCGAAGCCGTGGACAGAGATTAATTTTCAGCATTGATAACTTTTCAAATGTTCAATATTTCAAATTTAAAAAATATTTCTCCTACACATCAAAAATAAAATATTCTAAAATTTTCTGGTATTTAAGGAATTATAAAGTTTGGGCTTAGCATTGACTGAAGCCCGAATGTCAGTTTGCCTGCATTAGGCGTGAACCAAGACTTAGGTATGTCTTCATTTTTTTATTAATAAAGACACGCTTACCTGTTTGCGATAGCTTATTGCAGACGAACAGTCAGTCTCTCAACGATTTTATATATTTAGATATCATAACTTGCAAAGTATAGGTAATAGTATCTCTTTTATGCACCTAGTTTTTAAATGAGAATATTATGAAGAAAAGACGCGTAGGTGTATATAACAAGGATCTAGTTCAATCAACTGACATTTATATATTCTTCTTCATCCACCAATAACTTAAACATTTTATATGTTTGCCTAACGGGTGATTATACAATAGAATCATTTTAAACGATTATGACTTTTAAACAGGTGTAAAAAAGCGATAAAATATATTTTATTGCATCTCGACGTTAAGTTTATTAAACATATGAATAAATTATTCGAGTTGAGTATGAATATTCAACATTTTGAACGAATTTCAATCTGTATAAACGACAACTATTAAATAAAATTTATTAATTAAAAAACGATACGAATTTTATTTGAAAATAATTCCCTTTGATGTTAATTTGATCTAAGGATTGAGTCTGAAGATAGTGGTGGTGTTAAAATTCAAGACTTGGTGCTACTGACGTGACTCAATAAATTATAATGTCCACTGTTATGATAGTATTTTTTAAAGAATATACAGAAAGGCACTCTGCCTTTCTGCATACATTGTTTTTTTTTAAATATTAGTGTGAAAATGTTGCAGTAGCCTCGAGTCAAAAGCTAAAAATGGGTCCTCCGTGGCCGTTTCAGACACACGTGACAAAGTCACAAGACGTACCGTGACATACCACGGTTTGCTTAAGTTTGTGTATTTATTCCAAAAAACAAGTTCACTTTTATAATAAGTCCCAACTTAAACCATAAGTAACTGTCAAAATAATGAAATCGCTTTCTTACGTGAACAAAAAAAATTAAATGACGTTCGTGTCTCAATGATAAGGCTGCACGTAATTCGCGTGTAAATGAAAATTAGGTAGATTGTACAATGTGCAATTACATCCATATAACTGATATCAATGGTTGTAGCTAGTGTTTATTCTGTGTGAATAGCTAATTATAAACACCTTGTAGGCGTAGCGATGCGGGACGCTCATTAAACTACACAAATAAAGACATCTGTTGAGTGAACTCATAACAAAGTTTTGTTAAAAGCCCACTTCTTACAGTGCTGGTATATAATAAGTAATGTTTATAATAATAATGAATAATAGTTTTTTGAAACTATTATTCATGAAATGTCTTTGTAATGTATCAGAAATTAGGGAGCTTCTGATACATTTCAAAGACATGATTGACTAGGCTTTTAGTTTGAGAATCGTATTTTTTACACCTTTCAACCTACAGCCGCGATACAGAATTACATATCTAGCTTTGCTGTTATTCTGTGTGAATAGAAATCACTTGTCGTGTGGTATAAATGCTATCGACAGTAGTGTTGAGTGTAAATATCGTCGATACCTTATCATTTTTGACTAAAGCCAAAAGAGATCAGGTATAGACCGGGAGTTCATAGTCGTCAACACTATTGATGTAGTACTAGGACGGGTCATCAAAAAGTGTTCAATATAATACTGCCAAACTGCGCCCCGGCAGATTTTTACGTTACTTTTTGACCTCTTATCACCCCAGACACGTCCTGGTACTCGATTGATAGGGTTGAACGACTATGAACTCCCGGTCTAATGATTTGGATAGCGACTGGCAGGGTATTTATCAAAAAACTATTCGAGCATCGCGTAGATTATAACAAAGTAAAACTTTTCATAGTATGCATAAAACTGTAAACGAGATCGGCTTTAAATGATAGGTTTTTCATTAGAAAAATACGATAACTGAACAACCATAGCAGTTTTGTTCGTCAGTGTATCGTAACGGTTGGAAAATGAATATATTTTTATGTGTTTCGCATTTTATTGTCCACCGATACCCGTGTGCCGCGTTCATGGATTCATACAGGGATGGATTAGACTATTATGGAGCTTCTTTAAAGTTTAAAGAACTTTTCAATGTAATGGAATCAGAAATTGTAGATCAATAATATAAACACATTAGCATTGCCATTCAGCGTGGCAATGCGGCCAGTATTTTGGGAACGCTTCCGTCTGGTAGTGATCTGGATCAGTTGAGCTATCTATAGATCGTGTGCAACGGTCTTGAGATAGCTAGCTGTTTCATTTGTATATACCAACTTTTACATAGTTGTATGAATAAATGTATTTCCATTATGTCTAAAAAAACACAATAGAATATGTGGCTTTTAAGAGTTATGTGTCTGATTGATCAAGTTTTGTCTCTTATTAAGTCAAAAGATTGACCATGATTTTTGACTGAAAACAAAAGAAAGCAGTGGAGCGTATGTTTTATCTACTAAGCCTCGAGTTCAACAAAATGAGAGGGCGGTCAGTTCTAACCATTAATTATGATGACAAATTCTATGAAATCATGTGTCAAAAAGCTTTGATTATGCCTTAACAAACCGTTATTGTGCTGGTGAACTCTGGTTTTACTGTGTGCAAACTGACGCGGTCACGGCGAAACGGGCTACGGCGACCAAAACATTTACACGAATTTTGACCACCACTTGAAACTTCTTTGACAAGAATTTTCCTTTGATCGCCAACTCCACCGCGTCAGTTTGATCGGGCCTCTAGAAACAACATTCACACGCAACAAAAATCCTCCTAATCCGTCCTGCACCTACAAAAACAGATGTAAGGGTGCACGCACATACGCATAGCCCGTACGCAGTATGTGGGTAGGCTAATGATAGCGAGCTTCCGTCGCGTCACACCTGAGAGCCCGTAACCGACATTGGCTATACCTAACCCTCACCCTTAATTCAGCTAACATTGAATTCTATTGAGCTGATAATACTATTCTAAACGAAGATACATTTTAAAAACTTCAGAAAGGTGGACCAAAGGAATTGAAGAAGATGAATGAAAGGTTGTCTGGAAGAGATCGGATTTAAACGATTAGACGATTTTTTTTCCTACTTAAGGATGTAAAGATATACAATAAAGTATTTTCATTCAGTCTTCAGAAAGTGGATCACCTGGAAAAATAAACGTGGAGGAACTAATAAAAAAAACAAAGATGGAATAAAATGAAATACGTAGGTAACTGAAAACTTTGAATATGATAAAAGCAGTGAGTGAACTAATTATATATCTATATTATAATATCTGAATATTTCTGTGGTATAAAATGGTGAAAAGGAAGGTAGTTCGATTCGCCTGCCACTAACATCCACCCGCAAAGACTCCAAAGTGTTCCTCCCGTGATCATATTACATGCAACTGTGCCGATATATCGGGAAGCATTTAAACTCGCAAATCGTGGTATTTATCCCGTTTTTTCAGGCAAACCTATCTGAAGTGTTTCTTTAATTTGAGCTATATCAAAAACCAATGAGGCAGAAAAAACGCTGGAAAAATGTCTGGAAGGAACTCCGAACAAACTGGGCAAAATTGCGTTTTGAAAGAGACTCGCTGAGACCCGGGATTTAAGATGGGGAATTATTGAGAAGGCCAGGACCCACAGCGCCACTTGAAGTAAGTAAGGAGTTTCAGTTGCATCAATTTGAAAATTACTGCTACGCCTTGGCTACTTGGCCTTGAATATGAATACTACTGTTTGTACTTAGTTATAATACCTTAGCACCTTTTATCTTTTCATTGTTCTTTACTGTTGGTTCTTCTTTTTTCATTTCTAATTGTACGCGCTGTATCTGAATAAATAATCTATCTTTTATCTAATTTAAAGTATAGTTAAATTTTGAAAACATCACGCTTGTTTCTCGGAGGGGTTGGTAGAGACCGCGGATTTCCACTTGCTACGATCCTGGCATAGAGCTTTAGCTTCATTCCAGCATCACAATTACAGTAAATAAAGTTCAACAAATACTTAGATATAAAGCTTTGTCAATACCTACCATAACTGCTATCAACAGTAGCAAATAAATCTAAGATAGCGATAATTATCTAATCTTCTGATTAGTTTGATGATGTTATGACTTTCGAAGTGGTAGGCAGCTACCTCAATAGTTAGATTATAAAATTAAATTAAATCAGTTCATGTAATACAACTGAGAAAACAATAAAAGACATTCAATGTCAAAACACCTTCTTCATCACGTGCTTACGTTATTTTACTCACTCGGGATGACGTTATAAAATAAACAACAAAAAATGTTTCGGCTAGTCGTGATTCCATAGGATGAAAATGTTTTTTGAGTTGTACGAAAAAAGTAACAATCCCTTGGGAATTTGACTTTTTTAAGACCATTTCGGGGTAATTATATTCTATACAACAACAAAATAATCATCAAAATCGGTTTGCAATTGGCGACGATAGCAAATGACAAATATTAAAAAAAGTTAAAAACAACCGTATTGAGAACCTCCTCCTATTCTCAGATACATGTTCAGTGATGTCAGTCAGCTCATCTTTGAGGATACCAAGTAAAGGGGCAGTCAGAGATACGTCCAAACATCACATGAAACTCATGCCCGTGTTTGGCAAGTACCTAGTTAGCATTCTACGTGACAGTTTGTAAGCCCATCACATTATCGTGACACAAAAAAATAACACATGCCTTCAAATTTCTGGTACTAGAGCTACAACTGATAAATGAGTTAAAAACTATCTCCTTCTAGAAGTTTGTCACAATAACTGCAAGTAGTTTATCTTTTATGACGTAAAATTATCTATTACCTCTAGATAAAGTTATAAGGGCCTAACTTATGAAGATTATTAATTATTATGTGTTTTGGTTGGTTATATCACACCAAAATTTAGTAAGATACTACCTAAGTGGATAGGTATGTCACATAGTAATGTTAAGTTAGGTAATCTCCACATTCATGCGATGGTAGCATCTGCTCTTTAAAGTTATTCTAGTGACACGCATTACGAATTACGCAAGGAACACAAAAGCTCTCAGAATTAAAAGGAAAAAGTTCAATTAATCCCAATTTGCTCGCCAAGATTAAGCTCACGATAACCGGCAGCGTAAGAACCCTTTACTTCCCGTCCCTATTCACTTTTAAGCCGCTTTAAAAACCAGTAGAGTTCGACAAACAAGGGACTTATAATGCGTAACGGCCTAAGAATTGTTCCCAAGAAATGCATCAATTTAGATTATATGGGGTCACCAGACGCACCAATCGATCGGTATCCACCGATAAGTTTCATTTCAATGGATTCAAAACCCTTTATTAACGATGTTGTTGGCTGTTATTAGATCAATCAACTCTGGCTATTTATGTATATTGTGACAATGCTCGGATAAGTACATTACAAAAACCCACAGTTTTTTCGCTATAACCACATGCAAATGCATTGAAAAATTATTTCCCTCTTAATTAGTAAATCATTTGCATAAACAAGTGGCGATCCCATACTAGGACGATCATTATAATAATTGTATTTTTTCTCGCGAAAAGTTTCTGTAACTTGCGATTGCGATCGACGCATCCGCCGATAGATCGGTAAACAAGTCTGGCGACTGTGACGAGTCGCTACTGTTTTCACCGTAGACTGCGAAGCTTTGATTGTTATAAAATTCGATGAGATCGCTTTACGCAGATTGTCGCTCGATACCACCCACGCATTAATTACTTAATTCCGATGCGTGTATAAATTTATGCAATTTCTAACGCAATGCACGTAATTACATTTTTTCCGTTTAGGCACAGAAAAGATAATATTTTTGAAAGCTTATCGCTTGCGCATGCATCGTAACCATTTACAATTTCGCATGAAGCAACTGTAGCGACTGAAGCGAGCAGTTTATATCTCGACCTAATAATAAATTGTTTTTGTGTAAAAAATAGCGTTGCGTGCAGGTCAGGGCGTCATTACTTCGGTCTGAATCCGCAACTTCCTTTACCGAAACAATTACAACTTTACATTCAAAATTTTCCGTTGTGTGCGTGAGAATTCGTGACAAGTGGGGATACTCCATAATTATTAATGTACGCATCGGTTGCACGCATGTTTTCTTTGTACCCTTCGATGATATCAGACGCGTTAAATTCATTAACCAACCGTCTTAGCTATATCTGTGTATTCATATCAACATGTAGTTTTACAAAAACAAAAGTATCATGCCCGTATTAGTACTACTCATCGAAATAATTTAAGCAAATGAGGCTTCCTTAATATTATTCCTTCGCAAAATATAACAAAAACGCATGGAAAATACAGGTGCATACTCGTACATAGGAAATCTATTTATTATTGATATTTATTAGCATAGACAATGGATTATGGCTACGCTACGGCTCTAACGTTACCTCGGGCCTTAGGGCTGTCAATAATTGCTGGTTTTTACATCTTATCGGTACTAACTACCTATAAGACTTACATTCTTATTTGAAATACAAATAGCGAGAAAATTATTTGACACTCGTCAAGTTTTTTTATTTTTATTTATTCATAATAAAGTTTACATAGTTACATGATTAGGCAAAGTACACCTAATACACCTTTATTAGGTGGGTTTTGTAGTTGGCAGTGTGAGTGTTACTCTGTTTCATGTAAATGTTTGTGTGTGATAAATGTCGTTGTGTTTCACCAGTGCGTAAGAGTCGTCGATAGCAACGATTGTAGTTGGCAGCCCTGTGCACCTGTGAGTATTACTCTGTGTCATGTAGATGTGTGTGTGTGTGGGATTATTGTCGTTGTGTTTCCGTCATTTCCCCGGTGCGTAGGATTTGTCGATAGCAACGATTGTAGTTGGCAACCCTGTGCACCTGTGAGTATTACTTTGTGTCATGTAGATGTGTGTGTGGGATTATTTTTGTTGTGTTTACGTCATTTCACCAGTGCGTAGGAGTTGTCGATAGCAACGATTGTAGTTGGCAGCCCTGTGAACCTGTGAGTATTACTCTGTGTCATGTAGATGTGTGTGTGGGATTATTGTCGTTGTGTTTCCGTCATTTCCCCGGTGCGCAGGAGTCGTCGATCGCAACGATTGCTCACGCGTTTCGCATCACTCACCCTTACCCTCCGATACTACGTTCACATACAATTTACATACGACTTTGTATGCAATAAACTTTTTTGTGACATTCTATCGATAATCTAATAGTTACGCAGAGTAGTTTCCGAATAAGTAACGTAACTGTTTATGCGATTACGACTTGTTATTTTTTAAAGAAGGGAATTATGTTGGCCAAGTACACATTTGTATTATTGGAAGCTACTAAACTGTATTCTAAATCAAAATTTTATCTTATCTTATCTTCATATTCTCCAGATCACTTTGTTCACTTGATACTACACTAACAGCTATATGAAGAATTATTTAAAAGTAACAAAGCTGTGGTATTTGCCTGGTTGACAACCTCGGTGGCGCGGCGGATGAGTAGGTAGCTAGCTGCGATGCGAAAGTGCGGGTTTTATTCCCGCTGCGGGACTATTTTTTTCTATTCTGGTCTGGTTGTCGTGGCACCATGGTACTATTACTTCCTGATACCCTCGACTATGTTTGTGTCTGTTGGATATTTATTTATTTATCGCCAGGAAACTTTCGAAAATGCCTGAACGTCCCATTTCAAATATTGTCAGCAGTAGTTTTATTACACGCTGTAAAGTCTATCCTCTAAAATCGAAGCTACCTTCTATCAATGCCCTATCTGTAATTAGATAAAAGCTAAGTAGTCTGAAATGATCTTATTAATATAATGAGGATTAATTAAGACAAACAATTATAGGTAATAGCCCTGTTTATTTGCATGCAAATACGGCTACTTAGTATCTTAATCTATCTATAATGATAATTTCATTTCAATTAACCTAGAATAAAAGTGGTTTCACAAGTCATTTAGTCAATGTAACCAATACATCTGCGCGAACACCAATGGCACTTTTGTATAAAATTTATTACTCATTATTTTAAAATGTATATCGCACAATAACCACTCAAACCTGCTTATAATAATCGCGTCGTCGATTTGTTCCAATAATTCGAGCCGAATACAAAAACCGTAGAGCCAACCATCCATGTCTCCACTAGAAATAAAGGTATACGCGCACATGCTCGGGGCGTGACCAAATGCACCCCACTCTCATTGTTTATCCCACGATTAAAACGAATTCAAAATACTAACTCGGCACTCGAAAATTAAGCTCGAGTGGTGCTACAGAGCCCTTTGTTTTAGGCACAAAGCGCGGTGCACACATTGCCTGCTGCTACGAAAACTACGAACATGACTTATGTCCCACAATTAGTCACGGAGATCGTCGGTTTTTTCGTTCAGCTAAACTGTTGTTTTAGATTAGACTAGCTTCTGCCCACGGCTTCGTCCGCGTAATGCCCGGATAAAAAGTAGCCCATGCATTATTCTGATGTATAAGCTATATTATTGTAAAGTTTCATTAAAATGCGTTCAGTAGTTTTTGATTGAAAGAGTAACAAACATCCACCCTCACAAACTTTCGCGTTTATAATATTATTAATTAATAAAGTAGGATAGTAAGATTAAATTGAGTGACAAGGATGGAGAGGAGGTAGGGATACCTTTGCTCAGCAGTGGAACGACTCAGGCTGAAAGTAAATAGTAGGTATAAGTTAATTTTAACATAATACCGAGACATTGCGATGGATGATTGAAAAACAAGTAGGTTGTTTTTCCATCAGTGGCTATAAACCCTAACTATGAACCATCCTCAACGACATACAAATCGATTACAAAACCCCCATTACATTTAATTAGCCGTTTAAGAGAAAAATAGTGACAAACAAACAAACGAACAACCACTTATGGCAGCACATATATGGACCGCTGTTTGCGGGTAAAACAACCAGTTGCGTGCATCACGCTTAGATATATCTTCTATGTCATGTGATTAGTTCAGAGAAAGCGACATTTGTATTTTCTGTTCTAATTCCGCGATTCCCAAAAACTAATTAGTTTTTGGGAATCGCGAAATCAGGTTACGCTATAGTTATGGCACTTGCCCGGTCGGAAAGAGATGGTATGTGAAAAATACGCGAAACGTTAATTGCGAAATAACGAGTGGATAATTGAGTAGTTTTGTAGGAATTTTCCACTTTGATAATAATGCTATAAATGCATTTGAGGTAAGCGGTAATACCATTTTCGAGTGTTTTTTAGTTAAAACATAATTTCACCATTGTTCAAATTAAACGGCCAACTTTTTAAAGTAAGTCCGAGTAGTAACAGTATATTTATCCCATTATTTAAAAAAAACTTGATTTTTGTTTTACACCAAAAACTATCGTGAACTTGATTATTCATATTGTAAAGACGGGAATTTTCACGTACTGCACTATCTGTGAAGGCACCGATTGATTGATTGATTTTTGTTATTATGAAAAGGCTAAAACAAATAATCTTATTGTTCATCATTTAAAGATTGAAATCTTTAAATTATGAACATATATCAGATATATCAGATTATTTGTCACTCATTAAAATATTAATTTACAAAAAGGTTCCCAAGTAAGGGTATTCAGGCAGAGGCACGTAACTATTTAGCAGATACATACGTTTTGCATAGTAAGTAAGCTTTCCATGTGTCCTTTCTTTTTAATATCCTAAATGCGAAAGTATTAATAAATGTCTGTTTCTTTGCAATGAATCTTTGTAAAATTGAAAAGAATATTTGGATATGGCCTAAGTGATTTCGTGGCTTAGAATAATTTATCATTATCAACAGCCTGTAGAAGTCAACCGCCTGCGGTTGACTTTTACACCCATCGAGCAGTTAGCCCCGAGAGGCTTTATATTGAAACACACTTTTTCTGTCAACACATCAGTCTTTTAGGACTAATGTTGGCAAACCCGTCCGCGTTTGTTAGTTTAAAGAAATTTACCACATCCTTATTATTATTGTGTCATGATTCCTGCTGTGCTCTAATTGGTTGAAACTACAGTTTCGGCCTATCAGAGCACAGCAGGCGTGGTGGGGCTTGCACGACAGTTGACAGAATTGTTTCATAGCAAATTATCAAACATTGCGTCTCTTGGAGCTGTCTACTCTATGGCAGGACCCCATGACAAAGCCTACCTACATCCACCAACTTCCCACAGCCTTTAATATGTTATCGATCTATCGATTGGGGGCCTTCCTAAACTGTGCCGTTCGGTTTTTGGAACTCAATAACACGTTGGTCGAAGAATTGAATTGAAGAATTGAGGTTACTTTTATCCGGGTATCACACGGGCGAAGCCATGGACATAAGCTAGTATGAGTGGTACATACTCATACTCAATTATTTAAACCTTAAGATGAATAAGAACTTAACGTACACTTGGTGACGTCAAAAAAGTTTCAACAAAATTATCATAAAATTTACATTAGGTAAAGTTTTTGGAGGGGTGATAAAAACTGGCAAACGGAGTAGGTAAATTTAATAAAATATATTCAATTTAAAAATATTTGTGATATTTGCAAAAATTTAATTTGTTTATCATCAACTATGACTACAATCTATGCGTCTGCTAGTGACTTGCGTTGATAAAACCTACCTAAGTACGATCTCTGAAGTCATACAAATCGATTACAAGAAACTATTTTTCAATCGGAGAGACCATTTTCGACGTAATAAATGGTAACGGACAGACAAACAAATACACAACAAAAAACTTTTACGTCAAACGCATATACGGGCTTCTTACGTCACGGGTAAAATAAATAGTCAGGGTTTTTCTACAGTTCTCAATAATAGTGGTCGTGTACGAAGCTAAGCGTGGATTAAAGTGGGGTGCTTCAGGCTGCGCCGGCGCAGACGACAGCTGACGGCGAGCTGAGGACTCATTACCACGGCCTATTGTTGATAGCACACTGATTGGTATCAGTGTAATGATTCGTTTCATAAAAAAACTATAATAAAATATGTATAACGATCTTAACATGTAGGTACTTACTTTGTATATGTCATATAGTATATACGTTTTTGTCTGTATTCTCCGTGTATACAAAGTTAAACAAAGTTAATATAAAAAAATAAGCATAATAAATAGCGAGATTTATAAACAAAAGGTAAGTATTTAAATAGTATGGTATAATGAGGTAGTATATAAGAGCATAGTACATAAATAGTAGGTAAATATCTATGTATGCCTGCATTATGGGGATGCTTCTGCCTGATAGTGATCTGGATCAGTTGAGCTATCTTTAAATCGTTTGAAACTATTGATAGTAGTCAATTGTTTCATCAGTATCCTTATCTAAGTAGTCTTGCAAATAATTATTCCAACGACATTTAAAATAGATGCTAATGTTTTATTTACTAATCATCTGATTGCATATCAAGTTAAATCTCTCGTTTACATAGAAAAGGTTAAAAAATATTAAATACTTGTCCAATTCTGTAAAAACTTAAGAATATTTCAAATGCCAAAATGCCAATTTATTGCATTGAATTTTAAATTAAAATATTAATTTAAAATTTAATAAAATATAGAGCTGAAATTCCAACACATCGTGCATTGGTTCAACACGAATAAAGTAGTTAATAAAAACAGAGTATTTTTCAAAACATACCGACACGTTCGCGAATAATATTTGTGCATGCTTTATCGTCAATCAATAATTAATATCTGGTGGTTCGACGGCTCAGACGCTCCCGAATTTCGCCGAGCCCGATGAGAAGATCGCGTTCGCGTAATCGAACCGACAAAAAATAAAAAATGAAGCAAATACGAAATACTCCATTACCGGCGGTCCTACAGACAACTGTGGAGACGACTTCTGTTATTTTTTCCGTTCGAGTGAACTAGGAAAGACTTATTTCGTTTCTTTTCAAACAGTTTTACGTTTTGAATGTCTGTTTTAAGAGTAGATACAACAAAATGTTTGATTTGATGAATGTTTATCTAGTTTTTTTGAAGCTCAATGATCAAATTTAGACTGAGTCCTTTTCAGATTCACCTTTATGGTTATACCAAGTCCATCAATCTGTCCTTTAACAAAAAAATATTTAGGGTCAAAAAAACGAAAGCGAAATGAAGTTATTAAAAAAAATGTGTTTTAAGATGTGCTTAGGTACTCGTAGATTAATCTGTGCAGACTTGGACAAAACTTAATGTGCGAGGTCTGACAGGCGACTGGCCATTTTATTTCTATAATAAGAGTAAGTTAGCTGTTTGGTTCATAGCATTGAAATTATCGTGGTTTGGTATCATTTTAGGATATTATTACGACTATACCACGTACTTTACTATTCTCCTGCTGACGTTTCGTTGACCGTTTAGAGATCCTTCCTCGTGAGTACCGTCTGCGACCACGAATTACGGTTGTAAGACGGGAAAAAAATAAATTGAAGTAAAGTATAGTAAATTACATGGTTTAGTCGGTATAGTATCCTTAAATGTTTGGTTCGTGTTATAAATACGGCAGTTTGAGGAAAAAACGTATTTTTTGCATCTACCAAAAACTCACTATGTCACCACCAAAATCGACACCTCCCAAAACTGCCCGTGGTGGTCTGATTAATTAAGCAAACATCAAAAAAGTGTTTGCACAACTCGACGGCACTCGTGTTCCGCGCCGCGCATTGTGTATGCAAGTCGCGCCCGCCCGCTGACCACGTCAGCTATTTGCTCATGTCCAGAGGGCTAAACCATTCAAGGCTAAGAAGCTGGGGCCAGTTTTTGGCTGTTCTGATCCTCGAAGAAAATTCTTTTAGAACTTAATTCCTAACTGGTCTAACGAGTTAATACTATGGAGAAACACGTGGTTTGATGGAATTCTTTGAAAATGCAATTAAATGAAGCTGTTTTTAGAGAGCAGTTGTAATTTATCTTAGCCGTGTTGTCCTAGCGGGTGGTACCCCAGTATCCAATAGGAAGGCCCGAAGCTTTGCACCTATGGATTTTTACACTCGAATCATTATTATGCGCGTGCTCAAAACCTCGAGCATGTGCCAAATATTAGTTTAGTCTCGCCTCTGAATACCCTACTTAATATTTTCAAGGATCTACGTACATACTGGACTTTAAAAATGTATTATTTTATATAATAAATAATAACCAAATGTTTTTATTTAGTCTTAAACTAGGTCTAGTAGGTACAATGGCGTTATAATTTACAGTACAATATAGCGATTTCATACGATTTCATCTATCTTGATGAGTTCTGATATTATTAATTGTTTCATTGCAGTGTTTCTGTTAAAGTATATTGTGATAGATATAACATTCGATTGCATGGTACCTATCTAATATGATAATAATATCACTGTAGACCTTATTATGTACGTTGTTATTTTCGTAAAGTCTATTGAAATAATCAACTCGCTCTAACATTGAAACTTTTTCAGATTTCAATGTTTGATACCTATACGTACGGACTACCGGTAGCGACTCCACCAACATTACAAGACTTATCTGTTCCGATGATCAGTACCCCAAGCATAAACTTAGTGACGTATAGAAATGTATTATTGCGTTATGCGAAACTAGGAATTAAACCTATACCTAGACGTCACAAAAACTGTTCCGTCACAACTTATACTTTATACTTTACTTGACGTCAAAACGAACAGCCCGCCCCCTTCGTACCTGATTCACACTTGCAGTCAGTGTGCTTGAACTATAAAACATTGAAGAAATTTACTTAAAAGAAGTAATTCTTTACAAATTTTGACGTGTATTTCATTTCAATCATCGATTGAAGTACCCCCTATTGACTTCTACCAATAAAACTTATCTACAAACCATCCTTAAGATGTACAGATTGATAAAAAACCGTATTACGATCACATAAGCGGTTTCCGATGGTTGATGGTTACAGACAAACAAACAAATGAGCAACCCCTTATGTCAAATGTCATACACTTTGAATACGTTATCAGCATAATTTGTTGATACAAAAAATCTGCAAACCGATTAAACTAAGCTCGTCAAGGCACATAAGCCTTCTTCCCCACATTCCTGCTCGTAATCTTAAGTAGCGTTTGCATAGATTCTTCAGCTTCCATCCATTATTAATTGCACTCCTCAGGTGTGGATTATCCTTATTAGGCTGCCACAAGCCGATACGACTAGGCACGACTATGTTTCCGGGCCTTCCCTCGACGTTACTGTCGTTTTAACGGACCTTACCATCTACGACACATCATATACCTATTTTTCAAGAGATGAGCAATGTTAAAGAATTGATAGAAGAAAAACTGGCAGGAAAAAGATGTATGTATCTATCTTCCAATCTATCTATCTCTTTACATCCTATCCTACTAATATTATAAACGCGAAAGTTTGTGAGGTTAGATGTTTGTTACTCTTTCACGCAAACACTACTGAACGGATTTTGATGAAACTTTACAGTAATATAGCTTCTAGAGGTACATCAGAATAACACACATGCTACTTTTATCCGGGGACCACGCGGACAAAGCCGTGGGTAGCAGCTAGTTCTAAATTATCTTCTAATTCTTAAATTCTTAATTCTTAAATCTTTGCGTGACTGCCTATCTAAACGTACCCAAGTCCTAAAGAGCTGAAACTTGGAGAGTATCTATGTTCAATTTTGTGTGTAAGGATTTTTGAAATTTCACCCATAGAGGGCTGGAAAAAAGTTTGTATGATAAAAAACTAAGGGCGCAGCAATATTCAATAATGTGGTTTAGATTTGACTTTAATATATTTATTTTTTACCTGTCTATCTTTTGAGGAAGAAAAAACTAAGACTAAATGACTATTATTACGGTAGCTGTGTAGCTTAGAAGTCAACAAGATAATAGGATATACAAAACTATCGAACGATCTATTTTTATCGAATGAAAAAGTACCCTTAGCATGAGCCACTCTTATTATCGAATCATCTAAAAAATCATCATAATATCTTCAGTTGATAAATTACTAACATTCAAATCAAGCCACCTCAGCGTGTCCGCCTGTCTTCAGGCGTTAATGCGGCCGCCTGATATGTACGCTACAACGGTTTTATAAGTAAATCGATAGCGCAAGTAACATCTACTATGAGCACAGTTCAGTTTACGTAATCGATCGTGATTGCTTTGATATAAAATAAATTAAAAGCTAATCATAGCATTGCTTACTAAATATCCGTCTGTGTCTATTGTTGTAGAAACAAGCATGTCATTTCAATTACTATTAGTAAATACAAATTGTACTTACTTCACCTTTCATTTTCGCTAGATTAGGTAACGCGTATTTTAAAAGACTTTATTTCAACACTGAAAATATAAAACTTAGGAATAGGCATAAACATTGTCAGTAGGCTCAACCATGAAATAGCTGATGACGTACAAACATGTACCGCCCTTACAATGTAAGGGCCCGACCAAACTAATGACGGTGGTAATCAAAGGGATTTGTATACAAAGTTCGCGTAAATGTATTCGCCACCGCCACCACCAGCGCCAACGCGTCAGTTTGGTCAGGTCCTTACGCGAGTCTGCCCCAATCACGAAGAAATATACGTTGAAAAGTCACAATTGTGAACCCACTATGAGATTTCATCGGCCCATCTGGTGTTAGGTTTTGCTACTCAGACCTCACAATGCAGCTATTTGATGAAAATAGTTTTACGCATTCAGAATGCCGTGTTTGCTCGCTGTTTGGCACAATATAATTGCGTGGAGCGGCGCGCGAGCAGATTATCAGGAGCAAGTGCGTTCGATAACGCATGCGCACGAACGCGTGTTATTAAATTTATTCCTTTTTCACCAGAATCTGCATAATGAGGGAGGCAAAAAAATAACGTAATCGCTAGAATGAGCGTCGCCTTCCCTTGGAGAAAGGCAGCCACTTTTTGCCTGATGTATGTGGATACGATGAATATTTTAAGAAGCGGTTGAAGCACTCGCAAAATTATTTTATTTTTGTATTATGGAAAACTCAGGACGATTACTGACGATTACTCCTTGTCAAAGCATGGCATCGTTGCAGACAGACATGTATTAGCACCGGCTACTTACATTTATTATAATCTAAAGAGCTTCGTATTATCGCGACCGCCTTCAGCTAAAAATTTTAGTTTTCCCCATCATCATTTCGAACTAAATACAGAACCGAATCCAGCTCTTAAGTTACCTGTGTAGACAAATTTCAACCGACAAAAAATACAATAAATGATTCATTAACACTCGACTGTTTACTATAAGTTCTTTTGAGAAAATTGCCAATACAGAAACTTGATAACTAGTACAACTAAGAGATAAATAAGAGAGCAAAAACGAAGTCGAAGGCGCAATCCATCCCTGTAAAGCCGTGGGCTACCGAAATTCCACATCCACATGTGCATGCATTTGAACCTATAGTCGTTTTCATTATCTCTCCCAAGGGTAGTCATTACGATACCTTGGCGAATTTCCAAAATACGCACGCATTACCTTATTCTCGGTTGCTCGAGAGGATAGCGAGCTCATTGATCTTGCCATGATTAAAATGACAATGTTAATGCGAATTTCCCATGAAATCTTATGAGACAGAGGCTCATAATTCTTTTACTTCATTACTCGAAGGCATTTCTCAAAGATATGGCTTATAATGATCTGATGTCCGTGAGAAGTTTACGTCGTAACAGGATCGGAGGCGGTAAAAAGCACCGCGCGTGTCGTCAGCAGCGGTCCAGCAAGTAGCCAGTAATTTATGGTTAGTTTTTGGCTGCGACCGCGCAATGCAGCCTCGCGGCTTTTCGCTCGGTCCGGTCACAGACCCCGCGTCATTCCGTCAATCTCGACTACTTATCCGTCCGCGCCGATCCCTTATATTAATCATTTTTCTCCCAAAAAAACGACCTGCAATAAAGATCGTATCGGCCAGCCCCGGGAGCACGGCGAACGCGCGCTCACTTTCGAAACTTTAGAATTGACAAACAAATATCGCAACCGATACTCAATAAAATAAGACATGTATTATTGACTTTAAACTAGTTCATTGTGTCGGCAAAATTAATCTCGGGGCTTAGCTGCGTCACAAAGGCGGCATACCCACGCGTATAGTGGCTATTACGGACACCACGTTATAATTACCTTTTTAAATAGTTTTTTTAGGTGGTGTCGATATTAAAACGTCAATGTAAATAACTTGTTAGCCGCAATCTCATTTCTGAGCGATTGGATATTACAATAGTGGACGTGATTTGAGAAAGGTAACGGTGTCGTTGCTTTATCCACAAGATGGAGCCTATTATCGGGTGTAAGGTGGCGCGTGCCCTAGCCACTGACAGCTTAGATCGTTTATGAGCTGGATGAAATTCAAAACGACAGCAAACGTGATACAGAACACGTTTTAACGAACACATGATCATTCTGAATTCATTCATGCACTTAGATATAATTCTGTTATACCTATAGTGTGTGAATTTCAGATTTTTAGTAAATATTATTTTTGTACTGTAAAATGTCAATAAGGGTAAAACGTGCTCTAGAAAATCTGAATTGCGCGTACGACGCGAGGAACCACGAAGTGAACGGTAGCGGCTAACAAATTACGTAGCCGTTGCAGAGCAATAATTAGGTTTATATCTAGTCATTGTGAAGTGGTAAATTGAACACGGAATATTTCACCTACGTACGTGTCTCATTGCACGGATCAACTAAATTCTCTTAGTGGTTTTTGTCGGTGGCACGCGCCCACTTTCTATCGGCTATCTGAAGCGTAATTGTGCCCATACCCTTTTTTATATTGATTTTGAAACTCTTAAGTCATCTTTTGGAATCAGTGGTTAACGGTGAATACGATGGATGGTAACGTCTACTTGAAATAGATCTGTGATCAAAATCTAGCTATATGAACTCTTACCTACGTAACAATATTATAGCACCTACTTATTTCATTTTCTTGTCATTAATAGACAGGTTTATTTGTAAATAACGCAATAGCTTTCGGACCATAATTTGCTACCATCATCCCAACTACTTTTAATAATAATAAATAATGCTGGACATTTTTGCACACAGCATCATCTAGCCCCAAACTAAGCAGAGCTTGTATTATGGGAACTACATGACTGATATACTACTTATATACATTTTTTTCGCAAATACATACATACTTTACATAGAAACACCCAGACCCGAGACAAACATTTGAAAATCATACAAACATTTGTCTCGCATTTTGATCGACAACTTTTCGCATTTTCAGATGATTTAGAGTTAAAAATATTAAGCTAATCTAAAATCAGCTGTATCTTGAAATAAGTTCCCATTTCTTGAAAAAATAATAAGGTAATAAGGAATAATAATACGTTTATTAAACTCTGTTTATTATTCAAACATTTTAACGTCTAAAATCATAACAAATACGTATTATACTTCCTAGATACTAATACAAAACACCAGCATCCAGTACCAAAGAATGGAGTACCAAAGAACTGGCCTCTGTTTTATAATAAAAAAACAATAAAAAGTAAAAACATTCTATTTTCAAAATCAATCACATTACGTTATCGCCACACTAAGCGGGCCGATAACGCCAATCGGCGACGGTTATATTTTGCTTATCGCTGTAACAATAATCCATTACGGATTAGCCCACAACGAATATTTATAAACACCGCTATCTGTAATCGCTGGATTCCATTTGATCGATTATTTTGCACGCTTTGATTTGTTGGAAAACGTGCAAGAGTTAGGTATAGTAAAGTATTTCTATATAAAACGGTTTTAAAGAATGTTTGCCATCATTAGAATCACGTGCGTTTGATAATGTTAGGTATAATTAGTATACAGTATATATTAGTTCACAATATGTAAGCCGACGTTTAAACTAAAACAAACACGCACACGACTGTAATCTTCATCGTATCCTCCATGATAACAGATCCTCAGATCTTTACTCAGTACGCCTACCTACTTGTTAATAAGATAACATAACTTATCAACATAGATGCATAGATAGGTTGCAAGTCCGTGGCCGCTTATTGGGACACTATGGAACATGTATCCCGCAAACTTCGGACCGAATGTCGGGGTACCGCCCTCTACCAAACACTAAATTCTGATTTAAAAAACGTATAATAATTAATATTAAGTATTTAAGGAAATTCTAGGAAGCAAGATACTTAAAAATGTTTAATAAGAACAAATAACTATAATTATTATCTGCTATAACTAACTTCATTTAAATATACGTAATCAAAACCCAAACAGATAAATATTATCAGTTTGGGTTAATAAAGTCAAATCAACCACGGATAGAAAATAGCTAAGTTACTATGCTAATTCATACGGTCCTAGTACGGACAGCCCACTATTCCATAACTTAAAAGTCACTTCATGACGAATGTTTGACAACTCAAATGATCATCACAAAGCCCGTATCCTATGGCCATACCATGATAGTAACATCCTATCCTACTCATCCTACTAATATTATAAACGCGAAAATTTGTAAGGATGGAAGTGTGTTACTCTTTCACGCAAAAACTACTGAACGGATTTTGATGACACTTTACAGTAATATAGCTAACACATCAGAATAACAGACAGGCTACTTTTTATTCGGATACCACGCAGGCGAAGCCGTGGGCAGAAGCTAGTATAACATATAACATTAACTTGACGTTCGTCATCGAGTGACTTTCAGATATAGAATAGAAGAGCTGAAAAAGTAGTTAACTACCTAAATAAAATATTTTTAAAAGAGCTCTCCAAAAGACGGATCAGGTTTAGATTGGACTAGTCACAAGTGTTACAACCAAACGTGGGTAGCCAAAACCACAAAAAAACTTCCTCAATCAAAGGCAAAATGGCATTAAAATGTGATAATTCTAAAACTGTATATTTCGCGTAAACCACAGAATCCAATTATTTCTGCATTTATACAGATGCTCGTTAAGAATCAAATCCATTATTATCAATATTATCAGCAGAGGTATTTATGAATAAGTAGAAATTGATACAAGATTAGAATCGAATCAATATTTATAATTAAATAGAATTAATTGCTCTTTAATAAACGGTTTATTACGCTGTAATATTGCATATTTAACGAATATTAGAGGTGTTATCTATGACAATTAATGACCGGTAAATATCGTAGATGAACAGCATCAAAGTTAAAACTACAAGAAATCTTATCAATAAAAGATTTTTATTTATTTTCATTTAGAAAGAAACAATAAACACGTAGGTTTTACAAAATTCGATACTTTTTGTCTACTCTTAGATGGTCGTAGATTGGACGTATCTCTGACTACCCCTATTTGGTATCCTCGAAATTCTATGCACTGAGTATGCATCTGAGGATCTCCATCAAAGTGGATATAGTCGTGAGGGTATTTGTTTTATTAATTGATAAGTTGCTATATATGTGTTAATTCCATGGAAACAAGGCGTTATCCTTTATGAAGTCCACAATATTTTCTTCTGAACGCATCAAAGCAATTAGACCGTCCATTGCACTTTTTAGTTATTACTGCCCACAGTTTCCCCGCATGGTACCGGGATTAAAAGTAGCCTATGTGTTATTCTGATGAATAAGCTATATTACTGTAAAGTTTCATCAAAATCCGTTCAGTAGTTTTTGCGTGAAAGAGTAACAAACATCCATCCTCACAAACTTTCGCGTTTATAATAGTAGTAGGATTTTGTGGTTTAAAATAAACTATGGAATCCTAAGTAGACATCACAGTAAATAGATTTTAAAGGTCATTGTTTACCTTTAATTACCTTTGTTTTAAATAATCGATAACAATTACTACCATTTACCTTCAGTCAGTAAGTCGATTATTAAAATGGGTTAAAATACCTACTTAAAAGTATTTTATGGCTACTATAGTTCAGTAAGATATAAGTATGAGTACATACCAGAATTATGGTATAGGTAAATAAATGATTTAGACATCATTATTATAAAGGGACAAGTAGGTAGAAAAGTACCTACTTATACGTATCTATACCCAAGTCAATTGATTGGTACCGGTACCCTTTATGTAATTAAAGTTTTCAGTCGTAAAAAACTCAGATGGCCACCATCAATTTCACAATAAAGCTTTTAGGATGTCGCCTAAAAGTCTTTTAAGGTACACTTTCCTTAAAACAGAAGTAGGGCGAGATACATTTGAATTAAAAATAGTAGGTTACTACAATATTATGTATGCTATATAGATTGCATTTATTAATTATTGAGGTGTAAGAAGTGAAAACGTTTTGAAGACAAGCACATCTGTTTCATGCTAATTTGGAAATAACTGTAAAATTCTCCATTTAATAAAAATTGTTTTTTAATATTTGTTAATAGTGTTATTATTTATTGCTGGTCTATAATCTCTAATAAAGTTATCGGTCATGATATTTATAACCATTGAAAACGGCCTCCAATTTATATCTTGCAACTAGCGAAAATCAAATTTTAAAACGCTAAGTATAATTATAATCCCCATAAAAAGTTATAAGTAGTCCACTTAATCTGTACATAATTGTTTGATTTCATATGACGTGACTTTATCTTCGTAGTCATTTCTTTTAATTAGTTAGTTAGGCTTTTAATTAACTCCGCAAATGATTAAGATAAAAGCGTATTAAAAATTAAGTAACTGAACCGAAACTGTTGAAGAGTCTAGAAGGAAAGTTTCCTCAATAGGACAGCTTGACCGTATAATTAGTGTAAGTACTTACATAACCTGTCTGAATTTGACTTTAAATTATCATGGAAGGGAGAACTTATACCACTATTATTTTCAAGCATTATTTTATTTATTAAGGCTCAATTATTTATTAAGGGAGTCATCATAATATTTTGTCCTTATGCCATCATTTATCATATTTCATACCTGTTCAATCACATCAATAATATAAGTTTTCCCGTAATCAAATAAAAATATTACAAGTCATTGTAATCTATTGTAAAAAACTAACAGTGTAAACCGTAAGTAAATAAATCATATCGGATTTCAATCAAAACTGATATTTTTTTATAACTGGACAGGTAAAAGCTGAGTGAAAAATATTTGCATGTTTGGCATATATTTGTCCCGGGTGTGGTTGTTGTGTTACCACGTTACTCGTAGTTCTTGATACCCACAACACGTTAAATCCTTGTATGAGATCAGTACTATATATGTTTTTGTTAAGTGTTTATTTGTTAAAGTGTAAAAGTATCTTCAAATAACGTATTTATTTTATCTTTTATTGGCGCTCTTACTTTTATACAATGAAATTTTTAAACAATGTGAAAACGCCATATTACAAGAAGGTTCCTTTCAAAGATTCTATTCTCAACACAAGATCTTTCATAATATTGGTGGTATAATATTCCTTAATTTATACAGGCAAGTTTATATAAAAACTACTTTACAGTCAATAAAATAAACAACAAAGTATTTAAAACGGCAACTATATGAGGAGTTTGTTTATATTTTCTTCTATACAGCATCGAACGTATTTCTCACGTGTTGTCATTTTTTATCATATAAAATAGATACAGATATATCAACAAAAACTTACCTGAGAAAGATCACTCGCTACCTCCGACTTCACCGTGTTAGCTGCTGCCCACGCCTCTGCGAATGTCTCCATTGCACTCTGAAAGTCCATCTTGTTCTATTCACGACGACATCGACATGCCGACAATTTCACTCAACATGTGCACAGAGATTCGAACCGACATGGAGTAGGACACGTCCGCTCGTGCCGGCCGGCAGCACGATACTGGCTGAGCCCCGCCCAGCGCACCGCCCGCGTCGAGAAAAACCGATACCAACCGAGTCTTCGTTTCAGCGCTTTTCTTTTTTAAGCCGCTATTTTAACGAGTTTCTTTTTTTTTGCACTCAAGCCCGGCCCACGTCGGTTGGGCGTTCTGGATTATTTACACTTGTAATTCAGGGATGCTTAATTTGTAGGGGTGTCCGATTAGATTAGCTGGACGTGTTGAGCTTGGAAGGGTGCTTTGGTTTATTTCAGCCGGAGGTGGAGCGCTTATTTATTTTCGGGAACATAGCTCTACAAATATTGACGTGGGCTAGCAGATTGATAGATACGACCAACATTTTCAACTGATACAACGGCAGTTTATAATTTGAAAATTATTCATTCGATTAAGTTGTAAATCAAAATCGTGGCTTGAAATATTTAAGTGATAGTCATTTACGACCTTTTCGGTATATATATTGTTACTTTCATTATCAATTCTACGATCATTACCAGCCATCTTAATTTTATGGCAATTTGAAAAGCTATCAACATAAACTAATTGTAATATCCATGTAAAATAGCCGGGGAAGCCTCTAGAAGCATTTTTATTCATTAAATAAATCATCTCGGCTTCCCGCTTCACCGGGATGTGGGAAAAAAATTGTCACGGCTTGCCATAATTTTGTACGTGGTCGTTTAGAAACCGTTTAACCATTATTACCTACCGGAAGACTAATTTTTCTTAATTTCTGGAGCTTTTCAAACACGATTCACGGCTTTTACACTGTGGAGTGAAATATAGACGGTATTAGTAAGCAATGAGCTTTTTTGTTATTATCTATAACGCGACATAATTTGTACTTTAATAATTTTCAAAAGTTGATTCAGTCATTTTTATTCTGATCCTAGTTCTCAACAAGAATATATATTTTACATTTTGTCTCCAATTATCTTTGCCTACAAATATAATTTGTTTTTGTTAGTATTCAATACAAATCTGAACTTCATTATCCTTATTATATTTTCTCACACGGTATGCAGTTGTCTACGATAAGTTTAGACGAACTAATGATGTATCGGCTGTTAACTAATATAGTTAATCTCATACAATCCCGTACTAAACCCATAAACAAACAAAAAGAATCCTGCCGGTGATTTCAAAGATGACCATAGACAATAAATACACCGTTATAAAAAGAACAAAAGAACCGAAGGACAAATCTATCATAAACGAAGATGAAACAAAAGGTATATATCGAGTGAAATGGGGGCAATGTAGGTAGCGCTGAAAACTCTTTGTACCGATCCTCTTTGTTTAATAGACATTGTACTTTTCTTTTTAATTCTTGTATCGACATTTTATTCTACAAGAAGGGTTAGATAATTACTGACGAGTTAGGTTTTATCATGAATCTAGAAGGCCACTGCTGGGCAAAGGCCTCCACTAAAGAGTGCCATGAGAAACGAACACGGGCCGCCTCCATCCAGGTGGTTAATCTTCTATATGAATAATAAAGCTGAAGGATTTTTTTATTATTGTTTTTTTTTGAACGCCCTAAACTTATGACCGACTAGTCCTGAGTTTAGGGCGTTCGAATCTAGTCGGATTTGAAAAGATATTTTTTTCAATTCAATTCAATAATTTTTATTTCAGACATTATTATTACACGATATTAAAACACAAATAAAAGTATAATATTGTCATATAAATACATAAAAGTATAATATTGTCCATATAAAGAAGACGCTATACACATAAACTAAAAACTGCATTCCTTCTAGGTTGGAGGTGCCACTGGATTTTCATTTCATATCCGAATTTTTGAGGAAGACTTTCCTACGATGATGTTTTTTATGAAGCTATCTTAAGACGACCAATCTTTCATTAATTTATCTACTCGAACAAAATATTATCTGATCGTTTTCAGTAAAGAAAACCCTTTTGTTAAAACTCTTCCAAAATTTTAATCTTACGAAACAGAAGCTAAAATTAGAAGAGTAAACACATCGAAATGGCAATAACCTCTATCAATCGTCACCAAACAAGTCACTTATCTACAGAGCAACCATCGTTTTCTAGTTTTAGAATGAATGTATACCAACATCATGTGTAATACAGTCGTGAGTGTATTTGTTTTGTTTGTATATGAACTTAAACTTTGGTCCTGATATTTGTGACCTTATAATGCATAAATACATTTTTGTAGTTATCCAAACGACAAGCCCTTATGTACTTTGTTTTTAGATTTTCTGAGACAATGTTCTGTTCTAGAGTTATTCCTATCCTATATCCTACTTATATTATAAACTCGATTCTGCCCATAGCTTCGCCCGCATGGTACCCGGATAAAAAGTAGCCTATGTGTTATTCTGATGTATAAGCTATATGTCTGTAAAGTTTCATCAAAATCCGTTCAGTAGTTTTTGCATGAAAGAGTAACAAACATCACTTCCTCACAAACTTTCGCGTTTATAATATTAGTAGGATTAGTAGGATTAAATGTTTGTTTTTATTTTTGTGATGTTTGTTGCTAAGAGTCTCTGACTGAACCGATTTGGATAAAATTTGAAACAGGTACAGTTCGTAACCTAGAATAACACAAAGGCTACATCCGAGTACCTTGTGGGCGAAGCCGTGGGCAGAGGCTAGAACTTATATAAAACGATTCACTGAACTGATCTGAACACAATGACATAAGCTATATACAAGCACGTCAAGTTATCTTTAAACAGGTTGCATAGAAAGATAAAATAACATTCTGTAACATTATGAAAACAAACTCATTTGTTTTCCTATCTTTTTAATATCAGTAGAACATGATCTCTATTCAAAACGTGACGAAACAAAATCTGTGTTTGCATGTTTGTTTGCTTGGTTTCTGATTTTGACTGTGTACATAATAATATGATTATTAAAATGTACTTAATACGGGTACGATATAACTCGCGGCCTCACTTATCTGCAAATGTTTAAATAAATAAATAATGCTGGACATAATCAGTCATATAGTTTCCATAACACAAGTTCACCAAGTAACAAGGGGCTAGATGATGCTGTGTGATGAAATCTCCAGCATTATTTCTTATTTTTTTATTAAACGACTTAAAATACAAGAAGGAGGTTCTCAATTCGACTGTATGTTTTTTACCCGATTGCGGAGGTTTATATCATGCCTCAAAACTGGTTTAATAGTTTAATGCGTCAGCATAAAAATATGTTATAACATATTTACTCAGGAAAAATACATATTTACTCAGGTAACTACCAGATGGATATAAATTGAAAATTCCAGTCAGTCAGCTAATACAGAATAGTTTCAAGAACAGAAATACGGTTTTCCCCAATCGAGGAAAACAGCTACGTGTAGATAGACAGACAAAAGACACGCAAACATTGTAATTATAGATTGTGGTATTGTTTATTGTATCATGAGATGTCAAATAGGTTCTATCACACCCCTCCTGATAATCTCGAGCCAACCTAAACCACTGATCAGCTATGCTGTCATAATATGGTTTGACCATCGGTCAGGTGGTCTGCCTCAAGACCGACTCATATCTCTGTTAGTCACAGATAACATAAGTGCGTCACAGATCCACATCGATAAGCTTGTTAGAAGGATCATAATCCGTTCTAATGCCTGACCCCACCACACTGTCGAATTTGGGTCATTTCCCGCGACTTCAAGTTACGCACGAAGTTAGTAAGCACGAAGGATTTTATATAGAATCCTTGTAGATGAAGCTATCGTTGCTCGACGGATATTTCATAGAGTCCGTGATTTACGCAACTAACGTCACCTGTATCAAAATTGCCAACGAGCGTACAGGTTTGAGCCCCACTGCGGATCCGAAAAGGATCGCATTAAATTTAATGGTTAGTATGACCCAAAATTTATATATTGGCCTACATAACACAAAATAATAACCCTTTAGATATAATTAAATTGAGATGCTGATTTGAAATGTGATTGATCTGTCTTATTTATCTTATATCCAGTTCGAAGCATAAGTTTTCATACATAAGTATAGCTAGAACATACTATGACAACTCGTGTTTTTTATCTATTTTGGAACCATTACGGTGTAATTTGTATAAAAACCAACCAAAGCTACCAAGAAACGGTAATGATTTGTAACTTTACAAGCCATTGTACGCACTTCACCTCTCGACACCAACCGAAATTAGGTCATCATGCCGCGGGCCTCGAGACGTTCCGACTGCCGAGCCGTACCGTCCAACCACCCCGTTACATAACCTGAAACGCTTGAAAACATTCACGAAATCCTATACATATCCTAATCCACCTATATCCGAGATACCAATGGCAAGGCTAGGCGTTGACATTTCCATCCTCCTCCAATGCGGGGTGTACGGTTTAGGTTGATCCGGCAGGTTTTATCCGAGATTAGACGCTCTCTGTCTGGCGCGGGGCGGGGTTTAGCCACGCCCACCGGTCGATGCGCGACTTCGCGCCAGCAGCAACGAGCTTCATTGTTCCGTTATCTATCCGAGACGCAGCACGCTCATCCGCTCGCCGGTAACTCGGTGACGTCACTGAGTCACGATAGCTAACAGAACTATCTCCTCGCCTCCCCTTGTCTTGAAGTTGCGGATTCCCGCCAATTCATCCTCACGAAGTTTCGAATTCTGTCGAGATTCGAACCTTCATCATGCTAAAACAATGCTGTGACCTTGGGCTATTTAGAGATTTCGCGTCTTCAATCGTTAGGGACTGCTCGAGCTTCAACTTTTATAGATAAAACAGACAAATGCGCTTTGATACTGTTTAGCTTTAATTTACTTTCTTGACTAATGGTTTCGATGAATGAGTTTACCTTGTTTGATTAGGACTACGCTATTGCTGAATGAATAAAAATTAAAAATAAACAAGAGGAGTTTATTACCTGAATAAAAACCTAATGATTTTGACTTATAAGACACACTTTCACAGATTTTTGTAACCACGATTGAATTGTATTTCATCTACATACATGCATTCATTAAAATCCTATTCTACTAAATGAATGAAAATATTATTTACTCTTTGTATTCAGTTAGGTTTGCAAAATAATATTTTAGAAACAACTTAACTTTGTCTAATCAACATATGTGTGTTGAATTTATCTGAATTTACTTATTTCCATAAAAACTTTTTTTTCACTGCAAACTCTAGGATGGACTTGTGTACACACCAAAAGAAACGTACCCTCTAAAACGTTCTAAGACGGCTAAGGTTCTGCGTTGATCTCTCAGTCAATCAATCAATCTGTCAGTACTATTTCTTATATATGTACAGATATTGATTTTAGCCTAGGTTCGCCAAGCATAATGTATGCCGAAAGCTAAATAGGAAGCTGTGCGTTGTCGGCATCCCTAATAAGTACTAGAACAATAGCACGCTACAGGCTCGTACTGTGATCTACATTTTGAATAGTGTAGTTAGACAAATACCTCACGCTTAGTTTTCCTTTAACGCTAACGAACATTTTACAGGGAAAAACTTGGCTGCAGTCACGTGACATCTCAGTAACTAATATGATTTCCATACAATTCAACTTTTCCGCAGGCGTTGACGCCAACAGAAAATGCTTGTTGTCAAAGGGGCGGACGGGAAGTTGAATTTTCTGATTAGATTTTTGTTGATTTCAAAAGAAAAAAACAATCTAGAGTTTAATCACCATAGAGATACCTAGTAGTAGTAGAGCTCCTTGTTAAAGAGCTCGTCTGGGGAATTAATACCACCATACCTATTTCTGTCACCAAGCAGTAATGCGCGCATTGCTGTTTGAAGGATGTGGGTGCCGGAGAAATTACAGGCGCAAGAGACTTTTCACCCGTTATATCTCAGGGTCGGCAACGCGCGAGTGATACCTCTAGTGTTTCAAGCGTCCATAGGTTATAGTAACCGCTTCCCAAAAGGTGTTCTGTGTGCTTGTTTGTCACATTAATTGCATTACCAAAAACATAACCTTTTTAGTTACCGTAAAAATGCTGTCAATCCAAAGTCCTACTTTGTTATTTCAAGGAGTTTGGATGGTTGGGCCTATGTATATTTTAATGGGGACAGTGCTTCATAAACATCTGGATTCGAAATTAGAGCAGATCTTGTTTAGTCTGGGACTAGTTAAATGGTACAACCCTTTCCATATGAAAGGGTCTTCTTGAGAAAAATCATTTCGAGGTAGGCATGCCGTGAGGAACATAGGTAAGTACCTATCACACGCTACTTTCTAAAACAAAGAATACGAATTAGACAAAGCATTGAAAACATCGTGTAAACATGCTACTACGTTTTCCACGAGGATAAAGCTACTGCCCAACCAGCGCCATAAAAATCAAAATCATTCTTAGACCGTTTCGTTTGATTACGTAGCGCATAAATTGTAGAATCGAGAACCGTTGGGGGTAAAAGGTTCTCGAATGATGACTACGACGAACCGGACGGCGCAGTGTGGAAACGCCCGATGCCATCGTTAAGTTTGCGGGAATTCGGTGGATGGATATGACCCAGATTGTTCGTCACACTTTTTGGGGAAGCCTGTATCCAGCAATGAACTTCTACATTTCTTGGCTTCTGGGGCTCCTCAATGCTTTGTCTGAACATCTGTTGATGATGATAATAACGCATAAAGCTATAAACACACTACACAGGTGAACACCTTTTCACTATATTTAAGATTTGCTTCAACCAATTCACCCTATGTAAACCGTGTCAAATTTATCAATATAACTCTTACTCCTTAGACTCAAGATACATGCTTTTAAGCTTATTTTGGGCCTCGCAGCTTCGCATATTTATAACAATGGTTATCTGTGAAAAATAGACCGTTAATCTTTAATTTTAACACCTTTTTTCAAATAACAGCTACTATTTTTTTTTAGTTTGACGTTCAGATGACAGATCGCGTCGGTGTTGTTTGAAGCTTAACATGTGTGACCTCTTATTTTCAAATAGGAATAGGTACGGATAGCATTGCTTTATCATGCCGGTCGATCTGGCCGTAGCTTTAAATGGAGGAATGCAACTGTGAGAGTTTAATTAAATGCATGATCGTATGTAAATGAGTGTATGTCAGTACTAATAAATATGTTACAGTATCAGTTGCTCACCCAACAATATTACATCCACATAAAAAAACGCTTTGTAAAATAAATTGTGCTTGTAATAGTTGGTGAGATCTGCGTCTATAACTTTGCCTGGAACAGATATTGTAGTAAATTCTACGTCAAAAAACCCCTTGTAGAGGTAAGCTGGCAAAGAAATCAGGTGTGGCCCAACTAACTGAATATTAGAATTGAAATTATCACGGACGGTGTTCCGATACCTACCTAAACGATCAATAAAACGTTAGGTAAGAGAATACTCTAATTACAGTACAATAGGTATGTGGACGTGGTATAGTCGTAAAATATCCTATTGATTCTTGTTACTCACGAAAGCTGTCTCAATTATTCTTATTTTTATCTACGATTAACATCAGCATCAATCTCATCACATATCGCTAAGTAATCGCATAATCATCAATAATCCTTAGGTCACAAAAAAAACAACTCGGGCGATAGATTTCAATCATGACAACAAAGGTTTATTCGTCAAGTAACATTCTTTTTAAACCAATTTCAACTTTGTTCGAAAAACTTTAGGGCTTATAATGACGTTGGTACAATATTGCAACCCGCTGTGAATGAAAGATCAGGCTAGGTTGAAAATATAAACAGATTTTGGGATTATAATTAATGAAATGTCATGCGATTTTGACTTTCCACTTACCTGGCTTTGGATAGTCTTCATATAACAAAGCTAAAGAAAGCGTCTTTATCGAAGACTTGCATGTGTGATATATTTCTTAGACCTTACCTAGACACGGTTATTCAGGCTATTTCAGATGAAACGAAGTTGAATTTCATTGAAGTTGAACACTTAAAATAAAGTCGTATGTTGAGTGTCCGTTATTGTTTATGCCTGTTACTTAATGTCCTTTACCGTTTCAATCAAATGTTACTGCACTAATTAATTTATTTCTCGGGTAAAGCAAACCATTATTACATGCCTGGGTTCAAACTCACGACCTTCGGATCGGAAGTTTGGATACCACCAAGGCAAGGCAACACAGCTCCTCAAGAATTTTCACTTGGGATAAAGCAGATTTTAACCTTCAAATGCTTCAAAACGAACTACCGAAACCAATTTAGGATCGGTCCATCACCGGCCAAGATTGAGAATGCGACGAATTTGACAAGTCACCGATTTTTTATCCGATCCCAGATTATCTGGTCTCTTTACCCCACTCGATCAATCTTATCGAGGCAACTATGACATTGCTTCTTTCCAAAATGCCTTAGAAATCTCCTATTTCGCCAAACGATTCGAATACTTCATCACTACAGCGTAGGGTTGAGTTAATGATGCAGGACGTTAATGCAGGATGCTGCTTTGAGATTGAATGCGCCGGATCAACGCCGGATTCCGGGAAAATCGCCCCGCGTGGATACCTGCCCTTACAGGTATGGTTATGCGTTATAAATGGTTAGAAGTGACATGCCTACAATTTTTAGAGGCTAAACGATTTTTTTTTTCAATAAGTTAATATAACGTCATTAAGTTGATAGGCTATAATATTATGAAGTATCAAAAATAACTTAGTAAGAACTCTTCTTTAGTAGAGGTTACTCATTTTTTCTAGCTACAGAGTTAGGAATTAGATACTAAAATTTTAACAACATTTAAAAAACGTCGTTGATTTGTTTGTCTATAACCATTTATCACCAAAATGGTTAATCGATTTGAAATACGGTTTTTCAACCGATTTTTTGACTTCAAAGATGGTTCTTTATTTGCTACAAGTCACTTGCAATAGTAGATGAAAATACCTCAGGGGTTATTAAGCAAAATATTTTTTTTTAGTTACCTTGTTAAAAAACATGATCGTTCAAGTTTATAGTTATTTTCTTTTGAGTGGATTTTGAAAGTTGATTTGAACTTAATTACTAACTTGCGAACAAAATCCTCATGTTTAAAAAAACGCCTGATATTTCTATCCGTTTATGACTCTACGCAAATGACTTGCTATTTGTCCAACGTGTTATTGTTGGGCCGCCGATGAATTTAAACAAATACCTGGTTTAAAATACGCGAATGATGAAATTGTGTGAACCTGCTTAATTGAGAATTAGTGTTTTGGAGTTTTTTTTCAATATGTGTGTTTTTATATATATTATTATACCATTAACTTGATAGGCTTATTAATGAATCTAGATTTGACAAAATATGCGTGAAATCGTATCACGATAACAAAATGTTGAATACTCAACTTCATAGTTGGGCCCAGAATTAAATCCTTTCGTAATGAGACAATAGAAGGCTTCATTAATCGGCTCGTTGGTCTAGGGGTATGATTCTCGCTTTGGGTGCGAGAGGTCCCGGGTTCAAATCCCGGACGAGCCCAGCTTTTGCTTTGATTTTTATTTTTGCGACCATTTCATTTACTTTATTATACTTTCATAATAAACACTATATCAGTTTTGCATATTTGATGTAAAGACCTTGTGCCTTCTCGAATATTGAAATACCACAAACATTACTTCAAAGAATAAAACAAACAAGTCTTTTGTGAAAATGACAGAATTTTACATGTTTACAATAAATTCTTTCTCCCACCTTACTATTGAAATAAATCTAATATTTCTATTAGCAATACGTTTCTCCTAAAACGTTTGCCAATCGTATCTCACATACGAATTGCGTTTAAACGAAACTTTATTATTTTCAAAGCGGAACGGGCCGCAGATGCAAAATAATTTCGAAATGCGAGTAATAGGAACCGATACGGCAATAAGGACTGCTTTACTTACACGGAGAGAGATGTGTAAGAGACGCGAAGGAAGAAGCTGTTTAGATCACACGATCCCTCTACATTGTTTTAACGTTCTTCGTTCTGGCGCATGCGAGAGCGTATATAATCGATCCATTGGGGGAATTGTAGAATTTGTAGACCACGAAACGGGTTTGTCCGATTCCCAGAGTCGTTTATTTCGTGGTTGCCATTCGAGAGAAAGAGAGAGAGATTCGTAAAACGTATCACTATACTATAAACTGAAAAGTGCACTGGTAATGTTAGTGTCTCACCTTCCAATCTTAAGGATATAAATTCAAATCCTAGTCGTATTTGCACAAAATTTTATGTGTGATTGTTCTTGCTGTATTTTTTTTTCAAGAACAACAGTCACATAACTATCGTGAAATAGATCATTCATATTGTACCTAAAATTGAGTATTTTTTTCATTATTCCCAAAACAAATATTGAAATCTTGAAATTGGGACGGTTTAGGTCGAACCGAACCTAACCTAACGATGCATCGTGTCGTGAGATGTAAAGCACTCGCGGTGCTTATAAACGGGAATGAATCTAAAAGGTTCTTTCTCAATACAGGTGCAGATGTAGTAAATAGCTCTACGTGTGCGTAGTTACCTCGATATAGGATTGCTTACAGAATGAAGATAATAATAATATAAAATGTATGTTTGAATAAACGAATCTTCAAAAGAAAAACACGCTCACTACTGTATTCCCTATGATGAACATCCTGAAATACATATTCAGTGCATAGATTTTTGAAAATACCAAGTCAGAGGTAATCATTGGCACGTCCAAAGATTTAGCTCATGCCCGCGATCATTAAAGGAGTCACGTGGAGAGCAACCCACGTGACTAGTTGCAAGATTTTCGCCGCTTATTGCAACACTTACTAATGGCACATGTCTTCGCATTGTTGTTAAAAGGCATGCCGGGCATGCCGGTAAAGTACGTGTGATCCGTTCTGTGCGCATAAAAATTACGAGTAGAAAAATCCATTGGTAATCAAAAAACCGGTGAGACGACGAAGCAGAAGGTCACATTAGAAGGTTAAACAACCTCCTAATTTTCAGGGGTTTTTCCGATCACCACGACCTTCGGATTGGGAGTTCCCCAACTCCCAATCCGAAGGTCGTGGTGATATTGCCCACTAGGCCTCACTAACCTTCAGATAGGGTAAAAAAACCTTGAAAATTAGGACCTTCTAATGTGACCTTCTGCTTCGTCGTCACCGGTTTTTTGTTGGACACCCTGAATTATGTCAGTGGTCTGACCAGGTTGAGGTATGGTGGCCTCGTAAAGGTCCTAGTGACGGTAAGGAACAAGTGTGATGAACGGATTCAGTGTGTCTTGTATAAAATACACGAATGTGACGTAATGGAACTGAAGCAATAAAAACAACATTATTGTATAGATTTTATTTTCTAATCGTGCAGTTTGCTTTTGAGTCCAAACGTCTTGTTGATCTTATAAAATGAATGAAATAGTGTGGTGAAAGGGTTTAAAAAATAATAGTGCCTACCGCAATATGGTAGAACACAGTTAAAAAACGTCAGGGCGCAGCCAATTTTTTCCCCTATTTTGTCTATGACGGAGGTTTGCTTATTTATCTGTGACAGGCCAGGTTAGTTCTTTGAAGTTAACTTTCTAACTCCATATTCAAGAAGTGAAGTGAAGTGAACTTTATATCTGTGTGAAACATCGGTATGGCAATATCAGTACGATGAAGCCATAAGCAGCTTTATATATATAGTCACTTCATATTATGTGAAGAGACCACATAAAAGAAAGTACTTTTTTAATTGCAATAATTTTGCTGTGACCGGCCACAGTTTGCGGCACCATAAAAAAGTCCACAAGACATCTCTTACACACGTCACAAGGTTAAAAATAAAATGTTCAAACGCTGGGTTCGTCCGGGATTGGGACCTCTCGCACCCAAAGTGAAAATCATACCCCTAGAGTCTGGATAACGGCTCGTTGGTCTAACTAATGCCTAGATCAACGAGCCGTTACTGCAATACCTGAAGAAAGTCATGAAAATCGATTACGGAAAACAGTTGTATAAATACATTCTTATTGAGCTGTTAAATGACGTCATGGGTATTACTTTCCTTATCTTGACAGCAATGAGGCTCTCATAAACAGCAGGCATTCTAAGCGGCTCGTTGGTCTAGGGGTATGATTCTCGCTTTGGGTGCGAGAGGTCCCGGGTTCAAATCCCGGACGAGCCCTGATTTTGTCTCCATTTATAAGTATTTGTCTCCATTTATAAGTATTCTATTTTTTTTTATCCTGTTGTAGCTGCCGCTGTCCTCGTAGATGTACGTAATTAAATTTTATGATTTTGTATGTTTCTAACTTTTTGATCAATTGGTGTCGGGTCTGTATCGCGTTTACTGATTTATTATATTCTCAACAATAAAATTCTGCTATGTTGCAGTAACCATGTTATAGGTTAACTGGAGGATGATGGATATCATCCAGAAATAATGGCGGTAGCCGCAAAAAGGCTCATTTCAGCTTCAGATTCCAGAGTATAAAACCAAGGCATCCAAGTTTTTTTTATTTTAAACTAGCTTCTGCCCACGGCTTCGCCCGCATGGTACCTGGATATAAAGTAGCCTATGTGCTATTCTGATGTATAAGCTATATTACTGTAAACTTCATCAAAATCCGTTCAGTAGTTTTTGCGTGAAAGAGTAACAAACATCCATCCTCACAAACTTTCGCTTTTATAATAGTAGTAGGATGGTGTAGGCAACCAACCAAATGCTATGAATATGAAACTATGAAGGTGCATTCTTTTCTGAGTTTGTACAACATTTGAAATATCTTTCAATATCATTTAGGAAATTATGCCAATATTTATGCAGTCTACTTATCTAAGTGAAAACTCATAAAAACGGACCACAAACGACCCTCAAAGGAAATAATCTGCATTATACATAAACATGGTCGTTAGCAAATCATTAGCTGGGACATTTTTCCACTGAATTGGACCGCTTGCTTCTGTCAATCGCAAATATGGTGAGCGCTAAAATGCCGTAAAAAAAAACTATGAACGCGTTGAAATTAATCCTATCCTACTACTATTAACGCGTAAGAATGTTTATTACTCTTTCACACAAAAACTACTGGACTAATTTTGATGAAACTTTACAGTAATATTGCTTATACATCAGAATAACACATATATCACTTTTTATCCAGGTACCACGTGGGCGAAGCCGTGGGCAGAAACTAGTATCAAAAACGTAGGTCTACGGTCCCTTGGCACTTAACGCTCGAGCGTTAACGCTACTTAACTATTTATTAATAAATAATAATAAAAATGTTTTTTCAGGGCAACGCGACATACTTATAGAACTAAGTATGTTGCGTGTTAAAAGACCTGTGACCAGCTAATGTATTGAGCTTGTCGCTCTAACTAAGTAGAGCTAAGCACTTGTATCGTAAACGGGAGAGATCGCTGCATAATACCCAGATCGAGATATGTTCCACGATAAGGTAGGTAAAGACAACGCCACTGTATTTATTTACCTTTGATATTTACAAGTGCAATGCAACTTACAATGTAAGAATTAAAAGTTAAATAAATAAAGTACAGTTAAATTAATCACAGGCTTATCGTAGAGTGACCAAAGAACCAATAAAGAAGAGAAGTTAGTAGAAAATGTTGTCTAAAAATATATAACCACTAATAGAAAATAATAAAACAGTGTTCATTTTAGCACCCCATAAAATGCGATATAATGAGCAAATCGCAATGTTCAATTTGCATGGCTGATTGCAATAACAGCTCGATTTTAATTTCCTTTTTATTTAGAAAGATTATGAATATCATCACAGGCGCTCTTTGCGTCAATAGCTCTTTCTTGGTCATCCTGCTAGGTGACCTAAAACGTCTAAAAAAAGGGCCCAAGATGTGCTAAGACACACTATATTAGGGTTCTGAAGTTACCTCATAAAGTTATAATAGGAAATCCTTCGAACTTTTTTTGTTGGTCCTCATACGTCACTCGCTATACTTCGTTTCATACTTTTGCTACCTTGAAGCCTTATAGTTCCTGGACGAGGTTTAAAAATCAATGGAAAAAATCACACCCTACTTACATGTAGGTAGTAAAAACGCGAAAAAGTTTAGTTTTCTATTTTATTTTTGATGATTATGAAAACACGTCTGAGTACCAAATTTTATCTGGATACGTTTTATACAGACGGACAGATAGACAGACGGGCATGACAAAACTCTAAGTTTTCGCCATCAGAACCCTAAAAATTACTCAGCGACATCTGAAAAGTCATGAAAATCGATCTCTGATTACACTTGTGTAAACATATTCATAGCAAGCTATTTAATTACGTCATAGTTATAATTTTCATATTTTTACAGCAATGAGGCTTTCATAAACAGCAGGCTTTATAAGCGGCTCGTTGGTCTAGGGGTATGATTCTCGCTTTGGGTGCGAGAGGTCCCGGGTTCAAATCCCGGACGAGCCCTGCCTTTTGTCACTTTTTCATTCACTTTTACATTTATTTCCTGATAATTACGCAACTAACTTTTCTATTTGTTTGTCTTTCATCATTTACCTTAATTTTTTTTGGCAGCATTTTTCACCACCATCTAAATCCTACATTACCAGCGATATCCTCCCGTACTAATAGTTTTTCTTTGATCGCACACAAAAATATATTTTGTGAATGATTTCAACGAAACATGTATGATAGGGACGTAAAAAACGTCTAGCCAAGTCCCACAGTTAGGTAAAATCTTTCAGCTGAAAAAACTCCATAATACGGCAAAAATCTCTCGAATAATATTTTTCAAACTTTCGCGATTTTATAACATAACTAGCTGCCCACGGCTTCGCCCGCGTGGTACCCTGATAAAAAGTAGCTGCTGTATAAGCTATATTACTGTAAAGTTTCATTAAAATCCGTTCAGTAGTTTTTGCGTGAAAGAGTAACAAACATCCATCCTCACAAATAATAATTTATAATATTAGTAGGATTATTAGTTTTCCTTTTTATTAATCTCCCGTCGTTTCGACGATATAGCATGACTGTATTGTAACGTCGGGAAAATAATAAAAAAGGTAAACGTGACAGATACCCGTAAAAGGTTAGGGTAATGCTTACAAAGTTAACGTGTAATCATGTAGCCGTTAGTTCAGAAATTGTCGCCGTTACACTGGCTACACGTGGCTTTCAGCGCAAGAGGCGTGCCCCATGCGCATGTCCATTCCATTTCAAGAAAAACACTACCACTACGGTACTATAATAGTTACCAAGTGAACTACGAAAATACCATAATATAAGGAGAAATTTAATTTAGTTTAGTAATAATGCTGGACATTTTTCACACAGTATCATCTAGCACCAAACTAAGCAAAACTTGTAGTATGGATACTATATATTATATATATATAATATATTATAGAAAACACCCAGACCGGAGACATATTTGATAACTAGCTTCTGGCCATGGCTTCACCCGCGTGGTACCCGAATAAAAGTAGCTTATGTGTTATTCTGATGTATAAGCTCTATAACTGTAAAGTTTCACCAAAATCCGTTCAGTAGTTTTTGCGTGAAAGAGTAACAAACATCCATCCTCACAAACTTTCGCGTTTATAATAGTAGTAGTATAACATTTGATAATTTAAGAGCCGTGTTGGCTTAGCGGGCGTTACTCCGACTTCCGAACTTGAGATCGTGAGTTCAAACCCGGCTGTGCACCAATGGAGTTTACCACTCTAAAAAATGATGTGCGCATTAATACGTGCTGAAAACGGTGAAGAGGAACATCGTGAGGAAACCGGCATGCGCTGAACCAATAACTCGAATGTGGCTTCAGTTAGTGTTCCAGTAAATAATGCAAATTACTTGTAAAACGCGGGCATGTGCCAAATATGTTATTGTACGTACCTCTGACTACCTCTACTTGGTATCCTTAAAAGATCTACGCACTGAGTATATATTTGAGGATATTCATCATGGGAAATACAGTCATGTGTGTGTATATTTTTTGTTTTGTTTTAAATAATCATAATCATATTTTTTATTTATTTTGACATGTTACATATATTTAGATTCGACAAACACAAAATTAAAAAAGTAGGTACTTAAGGTAAATAGGTTACAGACCAGAAATTAATACTAATAATCAGTTGATACTTCGTCTTATTGTAAAAATTAAGTATGGCCAAAAAACTAGTCAGCATCACAAAATATTTTTTTATCAGCAAAGGCTTCGTCAATTTTACCTATTAAATTTGGTATAGGTACGGATTCAGTCACTTGAAAGTCAAAATTCTTTCTCATTTCAAATACCTTAGTAGCTCTCAATTATTTCAAGTAAGTCTAAAGGAAATACGCCTAAAGTCAATGTGGAATACTGTATATTCAAATCCTGAATGAGCCCTGTTTCGGCTTTTTGAATCTATTTACTTTCCAATTGTAATCTCCGAGGCAGTCGGTAAATTTATAACCACAACTTTAAAACATTCAGGCCGCGGACATTTGAATGTTTTAACATTACTTAGGGCACTTTGCTTTGCCATAGTCGTGACAGGAAAGCTGGTACAAGCTGTGGTACTCTTCCAAAAACGAACCATTAACTTGAGCTGAGGATTAAACATACTCTACATAAGTATGAAGAAATAAAGAAAGAAAAAATCATTTATTTTCCACAATATACACAAAAGATGGGAATAGTAATAAACAAACAAAACAATGAAAAACAGACAAACTAAGTACATAATTTTGTATAGTGAGGGTCAAATGTAGGTTTTGGTGTAGCATAATGCTGAGACGGGACTGGAGTAGACAGGTCTGTCTACTCCAAAACCTGAAGGTAGGTCAGGTGCGGTGCTGTAAGGTGTACGATAAAATACTTTATCGTACACCATAAACCTAATAATAAACAAAATCATGTTCTTATAAAAATACAATGGGCGATATCAGCTATCTCATCCAGACAACCTTTGGATGATAAGAGTGACGGAAGTGAACATAAAAATAATTATAAAAGAATCGAAGTCAAATTCAATTATTCATTAGAATCACAAGGATCACTTTGAAACGTCGGTTTTATCTACTACCTGTTCTTCCGCGATCAAGCCAGGAAAGAAAGGCATGAAAAAAAGACTGGTTATTGGTTATTGGTATACCTAGAATGCAACTACTTTATCAATTTTAACTACAGCATACATACAAGCATGATTAACTTGATTGTAAAACCAAACAGCATCACACGACGTTATAGCTGAACGTAACAGTCATACAAATGTTTGCATATTCTTCAAATATTTGTTGCGAGTCTTGATGTTGTGGTTCCACGTTACTATAGTTACGGTGAATCCTAGTTTAGATTTAAGATTATATCTATCTTTTGGATTTAAAAAAACATAAGCTGTCCTAAAAGAGCTGTGGTCCTCTTCGGGGGAACGAGACTCATCTTAATGCCGGTAATTATATGGATTCCGCGAATTACTCGGTCATAAGTAAACAAACGAAATGCCCTATTTACAATCGTTAAAGGACTCATTGTACTTGAGTGTTCGAAGATAAGTGACGAACTAACTTTTAGGTGCCAAAAAATGATCTAGATAGTTCATCTTGTACCTAATAGGCCTAATGTACCTATTATTTTATAAAAGGATCAGTAAAACTAATAACCAGCATAGTTTCTTGTCTTTCTTTCCTGGTTCGGTCGCGGAGGAATATGCAGAATTGGGTAAAAAAATGTCTTTCAAAGTGATCCTTGTGACTTTCATGAATATATACATTTTGACTTGGATACATTATGGGGACTGTACTTTTGCCACATGGTTCTGATTGGATCAGAGTACCTTGCTTGATGAATTCTCAATTTACTGGTGCCAGCCCGAATGGATTCTAGCCAGAACTCACTGCTTAGCAAGCCCTCCAAGGCCTGGTAGTACTTTGAAAATGAAACGACTTTTAAACATTGATTCAGAAAAAAATAACAAATCAACAAAATATACCAAGAATCACGTAGGTAATGAATTCCAATTCCATGACAAGTCGGAAGATTTATGAATTGTTGACATTATGAATTGTAATTAAAAGTGGCATCAATCAGAAAACAGGGACTAGGCACAATGGATTCATAAGCCCTATCACTTTTTTGGCTTAATGAGGAAAAAATAGGGGCGCAATTTTATGATGTTTATAAATTATTTTCTTTAAGTTTACGCTTGTTTCTTGGAGATATATATAGAGACTGCTTCAACATCCAGACACACATACCGCCGATTGTTCAGCGTCTTACAAAATGTAGGTAGCTGATTATATCCTTACTAGCCTCTGCCCACGGCTTTGCCCGCGTGGTACCCGGATAAAAAGGAGCCCATGTGTTATTCTGATGTAAAAGCTATATTACTATAAAGTTTCATAAAAATCGGTTCAGTAGTTTTTGCGTGAAAGAATAACAAACATCCATCCTCACAAACTTTCGCCTTTGTAATAGTAGTAGGTTAGTACAATAGCCAATTCCGACTGAGACGAAAGAGATGCGGGTTCGATTCCCGCTGCGAGACAAAAGTTTACATACTTTGCAGATATTTGTTTCAGGTTTCGGCATTGTGGTACCACGGTAATCGTTGTTCCTGATACCCACCATACAGGGAATTCTAGTGTGGGGTAGGAAAATGTATGTGACTGCTGGGTGTTAATTTATTTATTAATTAGGTAGCAACTAATACCTATGAACCTGCTCCACCAGCTTTACCATTATCTAATTATTTTTTCTGTTATACATAGTTGATTTACCCAAAAGTTTTTCTTCATATATGGTTGTATGCCCACCACTGCGGGAAACAGTAATAAATGTAGGCGTGAATGAATAGCCATGTAACAAGCAATTGAAACGGCTACTGAAACTTATAAATTGGTTTCCTGATTGATGAGCGAAAAGACATTATGAACAAGAATACAACTCCAGGTTATTATAGTTAGAGCGAGTTTCTATAGCAAAGTAAAATTTTGCTCCGCAAAAGCGGGACAGAGCGCACATAAACAGATCAAGCATCTTCCATTCCATTCGTATTTACAGAAGAACTACATTTTAGGGTGGGGGCTGACAGAAGCGGAAAAAAAATCCGAAAGAACTTGTGCAAAGAATATGTCGCAAGCATATACAGTAACCGCTTACCCGACTAGATAAGCTTTGCCAGTTTAGAAGTTTGTGCCACTAACACACTATTTTGAAGACATGTGGCTTATGTATGAAAGTGACCTGGCGCACTGAATCTCTTTACCATCAGGCACATAATATGACTACCGCCTTCTGGGGGCTACCATGATTCAAAAGGCCTATTTTTTCAGTAAATCTTACATAGAAGCTACCAAATTTCCGTAGCCGGGAAATATTTACTGCTTATAGTAAAAGATAATCTATAGGATAGATAAACTCTGTTGCACATCAAAGAAAAATAGACACACAGGGTAGTATTAATTGTTGACATTACGATACATATCTTTGTGATTTTATTTTTATTTTACCTATATTAATGTGTTGATTATTATTATTTTTTATTTTGAATTGAATTCATATACAAACAATGGATGGTCTTATAGTAACCAATTTTAATAAACAAACAAACAAAAAAAACACGTTCGTGACTGTATTCCCATGATGACATCCTCAGTTCGTAGATCTTTAAGGATACCAAGTAGAGGGTAGTCAGAGGCACGTCAAAACATTATATTTAGCACATGCCCGCTTTTTGCATTCCACGTGACAGGTTGCAAGTCCATCGACGCTTTTTGGAACATTTTAGGTTACTTTTAAAGTAAGGTTATATAGGCTTTAGCACACCGTCACCAAATATATGATCCGTTAGCTATGGTTTCATGGAGGTGCAATAGGTCTATAAAATCGCTGTACGCTCCGCTTGTCACCACAGATGCACCTTGGTAGCTGTGCAGCTAGCAAGCTAAATGGCTGGTGCTGCCGACTCGCGGCCGGCTAATGAAATAAGATCCCAGTCCCGAGCTAAGGAATGGCGGAATTAAAACTACATAAATGAGCGTACTCCAGTACAAACGGGAAATTTTCAAGTGACTTCAAACGACATCTTCTCGTATTTTCAGAAAAGCTAGCTCAACGAGATGGCAGTATGGTTTTCAATAAGCATTTTGGACGGATTCACCAAATGGAATCACTCTTAGAACAGTCAGATGTATTTTTATTAACTACACCACAAAATATTTTTTTATATTTTATTTATTTGTATTTTCGCACAAACAGTCACTTAAGATTACTTAGCTTATTTACTAAACGTATTGCATTGAACTTACTAATATGATTACATTAAATAAATATTTTATATGGGACAACATTGTTTTTTACTTAGTAAACGACGAACTTGAAATATTACGAATACACATATATTAATCAAAGGGTGCATTAACACGTGCCCAAAGAGATAAGAACTATGTACATATCGTGGGCTTGTGCCAACAACATAATAATATTTGACGTACCTGACTACCTCGTTCTTGGATCAACAATATGAGTTCTGAGAATATTCCTCATGGGGATTAAAAAGTATATTTTTATATAATAAAATATTTTCCTACTTCAACCCTCTAGACAAATGAAACAATTGAGCCATCTCAACAATCATTAGATAGCTCAATTGTTCCAGATCACTAGGTACGGGATGTAATATTGCGTAAAGTTTCGATGTCTTTACCAGAGAAACTCGTTTCAATCAAAATGCCCCTTCATTATGCTCATCCATTATCAAAAAGATAGCTGTATAATTATCATTGTTGGTTCAAAGTCCAGATGAAAGTGAGGGCTTAAGAAGCCCTCAGAAAGAAGTCATCTGCTCTTGATTGATGGCGTGGAGATTTATTATGTTAATTCAACGCGGTTTCTGCAAAAAAAGTCAATGAAGTCAAAGATGTTCGCGAAAAAAGTAAGATGATTAGGAATCGTGGAGAATGAGCGTTTTAATTAGTTGGCAGAGGCACAGATTAAATTAACCGAAATTGATGAATTGACAGGGTTGAGTTGGTCTAGTGGGCCCCGACTTCCAATCCCATGGTTGTGGGTTCAATGGAATTTTCGAATTGAAAAATTTGTGAGCGCATTATCTACACTTACTCAAAACGGTGAAGAAATAAACATACCCTAGAACCAAAAAATCTAAGGCATGCCTGATGGCACTGATACGATGATTACTGATGTTAGTGTCAAGCGATTAATAAGCGATGTATAAGTAATTAAATAATGCACTAACCGACACTTTATCCATCGATGGTTCAAGAGGCCCAAAATAGAACCTAGGTGATGCTGAAACTGTATGCGCTGGATAAACCTGGATATCGTTGAAAGGTAACTTCACATTAAAATTTGACTTTCCTATCAAAGATCACAACTTACCTCATATAATATGTCTCGTTTATATGTTGTTTGCTACAACGTTTAACCGTTCTTTTACACAACGGCTAGCCACTTTACAAAACAGAGATGTTTTACACATTAGAAAACAGTTATGTAAAACAACGGATTATACGTTTTGGCTGCGACATATATCTTTCAATATTCGAAGGTTTGTAATACGATAAGATCCTACATCTCAAATACAGCATTAAAACAGGGTTTCTGCAGAAAGGTCGTATGTACTACCAGTCCATTTCGTACAATGCTAGAAGCATCGTCTAACGACACTATCGACGTCCGATATCTGGCGCACGACAAGCTTTGTTAGAGACTTGATAGTTGGAGCTAGAAACGTTGCATTAGCTTGTAAAGTTAGGAGTTAAACTTCCTTCAATATGCTTAGCAAAAACTAAAGGCAGTTTGAAAATGGCCCTACAATTGTTGTAGAGACCTCGATATAATGAAGCTTTTTCGGAAACAACGATGTCAATAATCAGTCAAGAGAAAAACGGTAAAAAACCCGACTAATTTTCTTTTGCCCATATTTTCTGCATTGAACTTCCATAGGACAATCAAATTACCTTCATGCAGCATCCGGTCGATCAAAAATTCAATAAATAGCATTATGAGGAACACCGGCGTTATTGAATCAGCCGCAACCCTCCTACCCTGACTCCTGACAATTACTGTACCTTGCTTTTAAATGATTTAAACCCTTGCCCGAGATAAGTTTATTTTGAGCCAGTGAAGTGCCGTTCGTCATTTAAGTGCTTCTTTTGTGACGGCATTTCCCTGCGCTCCTCTCAATTAGCCGGCCTGCTAGCTCAAAATTAAGTTAATTTTGACTTTGCCATTCGTGTTTACTTATTGGGAATCGACGGCAATAACTTCGTAAAGCGCTGCAGTCTGAGTTTTACGGTACGAAGGTTTTTTATTTCTTTCTTGTCTGCTAGAGAAGAAATCGATGCACACAGAACTTGAAAGAGCTATTTGCTATTTAGAGTCTTTTTTTTTTTCATTTTTATTAGCATTTTATCCGACATCACTGTATTTATACTTATTCACAAAGCATCGTTGCGTTCTGGTAGTAAGAGTGGTTTATTTCATAAGAAATATATTTTTTAGATATTTTATAATTTTTCATTGACAAAAAAATATAAATACTCCGAAAATCAAAAAACATAGTTTGTCTACGCTACTTTAGTCAAGTCACATTAACATACCTACGCTAAGTTTACAGAATCGAACAATTTCTAAATCTCAAGGGATTCTCCCACATAACTCGTACAACGTATTTTACTAAGTTGTAAAACTTAAGCCATGCGAGTAAACTTGGCTCAACAGTGTAAGTAGCCACATATTTCACGGGAGCTTAACACTACCTGCGCCTAAAACAATCAAACAGCCACTGCAAACAACCGCTTAGGTTTAACTAAATACCAAGTTCGGCTTAAGTAAGATAAGTTGCATATACGCGTGCAAACAATGTTCGGTTCCTTTGGCAAATTAAAGAGACGAAGTAAACAGCATTGCGAACAAACATGACGGAACGGAATCCTTAGAATTTACACAAAAAATACTAAATTAATGTATATCCACTATAAATAAATATATATAAACACAAGAAGACACTAATTAAGAGCCCTCTAATTATCTAGGAATTTGGAAACACAAAGTGAATCTTTAGTCTGCGCTAAGTACTTTAAAACATTTAATTAAGAATATTGTCAAACTTCTTACCTTATTAGTGAGGAGGTGTCTGTACTTTACTTTTATTTTTGATATACTGCTATTTTTATCATTAGGAAGCAGAAAAGATTTGTATCGAATTTCTGAAAACGCTTGGACTTAATATGAGTCTGTAAAATCAACAATGTATTTCGTCTTTATATTAAATGTTGGAAGAAAACTTTTGGCTGTATAAAACCTGTTTCCAGGGACAGTGAAAATAAAATAAAACTTGACTGCAAGTCAAGCATTGTGAGTGTAGACTCAAAATGCCTTATGTCATTGATTTAATTATTATTTTATTGTATTTTATTTTCATTTATGTATGTAGTTACCTTCTATTTTAATTAGCTAGTTATTTAATTTAATACAATTTTCTCTTATTTTGGTAATCCTTCAAACGCACTACCGCCCCACTCTTCATTACACAAAGGTTAGCTGGAAGAAAATGCTAATTAGCATTAAGTTCGCCATATGTACATGTTTTATCTTGCGCAATAAATAATTTTCTATCCGTCTATCTATCCATGAAGCTACGAGTTCTAAGTTGATTACCTCAAAATGAACCCAAGTCGTGGCAACATACCAGATGGTCCCATACAGGAGCTCAACTCTACCTCTATCTCAGCGTAAATTAACCGATGGCACTTCACTAATCCACCGAATAAATTAATAGTACATTAAGCATCAATCCGAGAACTCGCATTAATAAGTTTACACAGAGCACCGGGCGATTCTTACTCAATACCCACCCCAGCCTCCCCGCAATTTATTTAAGAATGTTATGTAAATTTGAACACAAGTCTTTGATCGTCCGCATCAAAAGTCCAAGCAAAAATGTTCCACTAGAGCGGAGAAAAAACGAGAGAAGCTTAAGAAAAATAATGATTTAATCTTACTTTTCGCTGTCTCGCATATAAAAGAGTCGGGCGAGAGAGGGCGCGAGAATCGTTTTTAATCTTTGCTTTGTAAAGGTGATTATGAGGGATTATAGGTTTGGAAGTATGGCTGAAATTTCGCGGCTGCGGAGGGGGCAGGCGACTCATTTATGCCATATTTTTTGGGCCACCAGGTGGGGTTGTGGTCGCGCCCCCTCAGATACTCCTCAACTTTTCCTTATTCTAGAGCTCTTCAAAGGAAACGCTTTGTTTTGTTTTAAAGTCTGGTAGATCTTTCATAGTGCATTTCTGGATCAGCGGTCGCAGTATAGTAAAAGTGGTTTTGTGTTGACAGAAATTTTGATTCAATGTTAATTTTAGCTAGCTTTACGAGTAGCTTCAGCTAAGCCTATACCAAATTTTAACAGCCGTTACTAGGATTTTTAGAATCAAATCAAAAAAGTATAACAAATTAAAAAGATTCAAAAGTTTGAAAGCATGTACTATCGGTGAGTGTTCCAATAAAGCACCTATGGGCTTATCACGTGGAATACAAACTGCATATGCAAAGCGTGGGCATGTGCCAGATATTATGTAAGGACGTGTGTTGACGTTTCGTTGACCGTAATATCATGATCGTCAAGTGTAGTCGCGGACGGTGCTAGTGAGGTAGGGCCTCTAAACGGTCAACGAAACGTCAGCAGGGAAATAGTAAATTATGTGGTGTAGTCGTAATATATACTTAAAATATACAAAACCACGGTAATTTCAATTCTACGGGGATTACAGTCGTGAGCGTGTTGTTCTGGTGTACATTTTTGCTTTTATTATCTCTAAAGCTCTAGCTCTGACTCACACACTTTCTCTCGTAATAAAATAAAATAAATAAATAAAGCAGGGCATTTTTCACACATCATCTAGCCCCAAAGTATGCAAAGCTTTTATTATGGGAAGTACATGACTTATATACCTACTAAATACATTTTTTTTTATTTACATACATATTAATATTGAAACAGTCGGAGCCTTCACCTGAGGTACGGTACGCGAAAGTTCCCGTCTCATAATTTCAAAACTCATGTTCAATATGCAATTTTTGGAATTAAGATACCTGAATATAGGTGGAAAAGAAAGCTCTTATTCGCTGGATCTGAGTGGGCGGGCGAACTTGCAGTTTTGTCATTTTTCATTACGTGACCAGATCAACTTTGTCATCTGAAGCGACGAGGATCTCTTTGAAAAGGTAGGTATAGTCTTAAACCACCTCATAGCAAAACATCCTACCTCGTAGTCTCTACAAAATAAAATATACTCAATTTTCAAGGCAGCGAGTACTAACTTGCATTGCAGAAAATTTGAGATATATTTTCTTTGGAATTAGTGGATGAAAAGCTTCTTTGTTAGATGAAGAGAGCCTTGGAAGACTTGAACAGTTACTATGAATATTTAAACGTTAGATAAATCCTTGTCTAGGTACAAAGTCCTTTTATATGTACAACATCTTAGATCTACATATTTCGTTATAAACTCTACAAAATCTGCTACGAAATCTATTGATGTTAGATTTGAATATTATCCGGAAAAGGAATGATTGGCAAACAAAAAACTTTTCCCGAAACGACAACCTTACATAAACAAAAAACAACAAAGCATATACAGAGTGCGGAGTAGCACCAATACCATTCTGCAGGTAATAGCAGATAAGTATGACTCTCCCATATTGAAATCTTTCATTCAGATCCTGATTTAATAGTCATATAGAAAGCCTATTGAATCGGGACATTAATGAATAATGATGACATTATTGAATTGAATTGAATGAATGTATTTTAAATACACTATGACATTGTATAACTTACTAGCTTCTGCCCACGGCTTCGCCCGCATTGTACCCGGGTAAAAAGTAGCCTATGTGTTACTCTGATGCATAAGATACATTACTGTTAAGTATCATCAAAATCCGTTCAGTACTTTTTGCATGAAGAAGTAACAAACATCCTCACAAACTTCAGCGTTTATAATAGTAGTAGGACTAACAAATTATGGCTCAGGTTATCTGAATAAATAAATAAAGAATATTATTATTATATACATATGAAATATTATGTTTATAGAACTTTATGCCTCTACAACGTATAATTATAACTTTATAACGTCAACTTAAAAACTATACGTGAATTTAAAATGTTAAAGGTTCCTCGCGCGCGACTAAGTCTAGAAGAGATAAATACATAATAAGATGAGATAAATAAGATAAGCATAAGATAAATACATTAAAAATATGTAACTAATTGTATGCTGAAAAATAAAAGAAATTGAAGGCTAAGAAACAAGATCACAGAAAAAATTAAAATCCCACCATCAATTGATAAGAGCTTAGCGTTGATACATGGATAGGTACTTATGTAACGAACGACTTAATTATATTGCTTGATCTTAACGGGGAGCAGGGTGCGGGGCGTCTCATCTCAATCGCAAATCGGCCATCTTGCGCCCCCTAGATCGCCACCCTACCCCCCTCGTCCATTATACTTTTTAAGCTCCAATCTCGTTCATTTAAACGGTTGGCTTTAGATGGCAATCGCATTTTTCCACTGCAGGTCACGTCTCGACCCGTCTCCCGACTTGAGGGCTTAAATCAACAAAAGAAAATAATAAGATTCTTTCAAATTAAAAGTGTAATGTCGCGAAAGTGCGCGGGAGCTTAATCCCGCCGCCTCTCTTCATTACAATCCTGCTGCTTCTTTTAAAAACGACGCCGGGAATTTTTCTTTATTCATAACTGAGATTAGGAGAAATGCAAATGAACCGAGGCGTCGCGGGCTACTTAGCTGTGTCAACAACGTTCACGGTATTTCAAGGGGATACTTTTTCCGGTTCGATAAACTAAGATAGGAAAGGAAATGTTATGTATCTACCTTACAATTTCTACAACGAGTTTCCGGAATTATGAAATACTAGCTTCTGCCTACAGCTTCGCCCGCTTGGTACCCGGATAAAAAGTAGCCTATGATGCTAATATTCTGATTTATCCTATCCTACTAATATTATAAACGCGAAAGTTTGTGAGGATGGATGTTTGTTACTTTTTCACGCAAAAACGACTGAATGGGTTTTGATGAAACATTACCTACATATTTTGCTAAGTTAGTTGTCTCAAAAATATTTAATCAGTACTGAAAACTATATTGGGCTATTTGTAGCTGTAGGACCCGATGTATCGTGAAAGACTGAATTGAGGTGGCTCAAAACCGTATATCATAATAATCATTGGGGGAAGTACAATGCCCAGCTGTGAACTACTACAGGCTGATGATAACATTTAACTTGATAGGATCCATCGATCGGTCGCTTCATTTATTTGTTCATCCGGCCTTAACGTTTATACTGGTCGCAACTCCTTCGTAGGCGGGTCTAGGCTTAGTAGTGATGTTGTCCTTTCAAAATTATCGATAAAATTATTATTTTCCCATATAGAACGGAAATTAATATAAAAAAATATATATATCGAGACTTTATTTTGTATCAATGTATTATTATGGAACTGTGATGTAATGGACAGTACCGGAGATGGGAGGATGAGAAACTCACAGCCGACCCTAATTTGAGGAGAGTTGTCCAATACAGATCTCAATGGAAAATACTGGAGGAGGCCTTTGCTAAGAGGAGGAAGGTTGGGACATAATCAAGAGCATGCTTATAATAGCCTATAGAAGTCCACTATAGGTCACCCTCATAGCGTGTAACTCACAGCCGGCCCTAACTTAAGGAGAGTTGTCCAAAACAGATCTGAATGTAAAATGCTGGAGGAGGCCTTTGCTAAGAGGAGAAAGGTTGGTCCATAATCAAGAGCATGCTTAAATAGCCTATAGAAGTCCACTATAGGTCACCCTCATAGCGTGTAACTCACAGCCGGCCCTAACTTAAGGAGAGTTGTTATTATTATTATTATTATTCCCTTTTTGATAGGATCCATTAAGCCACCATCATCTACTTACTTCCCACAACTTATATTCGGGTGAATTGCCCAAGCAAAAAAAATACACGGCAAACCTGAGAACGGTAGTGCAATGTGCTAATTTTTAATTTTATATATTTATTTTCAACAGCGTAAGTACTTCTCTACCTTGTCAAAAAAAATAATTGATTTCTACCCATTAATATACGAAAAAAAAAATTACAAAGTGTTATTCTATCATCACAGTGGCCTGTCCTGAACCCAATTCCGCTCATAAAATACCTTCCCCTGCAAATACATTCGTAATATGGATTTAAATCGATTTTGTAATCATTAAATTATAATACATTCGATCAAATAAAACTATTTTTGTTTGTTTATCTTCTTTCTCATGGATTTGACAGGCAGTTAACTTTTGTCTGGAAAAAAGTTATCATTTCAGAGGATAGTAAGTTTTAGTAGAATAGCCATGTCAACATTGCGTTGTTACGCCCCCCTCACCTTTCCTCACTTCGGATCAGTCCGGCTCAAGCTCTCGGCGCGAACGCACCGGTCCCAACGTCTTGCGGTTTCCCGCCAAAAAAGTAAGTTTATCATTTCAGTGATATGAGGACAAAAATAATTTCATTTCGGTGGCTGTTAAAACTCGTGTTAGATTAGTTTAATTTGTTTCAAAATTGTGTATTAAATTTGCCGTAACTGCTGTTTTGTTTGAGTAGTGTTCATATTTTTTTAATAATTTTATTTCGGAGTTAAATGTAGAAATAACCTCTATTTTATCATCTCAGTGTTATCATTTCAGTGGATTCGGTGGACTGTTATACTAATTACAGTCCACCGGAATGAAATGTATCTCCGAAATGATAAAACCATAAAGTTTTAGAGATCCTTGTGTCAAATACAAAGTCATGGTTATGTAATTGACTTTTACCTAGAGTGTAGATAAGATTATTCGGAAGTATTTGCTGTGTAATATTTATGTTTAAGATATATAATATATACGTCTATGTAGTTTTAGTACATGTATATACTTTAGATACACATTTGTTCGGCTCAACGATAATGTGATGAGTGTGTGAGTCACCACAGAGTAGATTATTATACCTACTAATTTTATTTTCAACAAAATAATTATTTCGAGGGTTTACCTTCACTATAGGTCACTTACCCTTATGTTTTTATCATTTATTATGAGTAAAACAAAATTTCTAAATTTTAAAAGATATAACATGAGAGATATGTGATGTGAAATTGCCTGTGAGAGTGTGTGTCTGAGTCGATGCAAGCGAAAGAGTCCAGCTAGTGTGTGTGCGCGTGGTGTGTCTGAAGGTATAGTATTTTATAGAAACTTAGTACAGTGTGTATGTCTGTGGATATGAGAAAGAAGAAAATTGAAAAGCGTGTATGTTGATTTTAGGATGCCGCGGCCTAAGCAACAGACTAGAGAAGAAAGGTTGGAAAAAAGGAGGTTGTATGAAAGAATAAGAAAAGAGAGAATTAAGAGCAATGAAGTTTCACGCGAAGAGTTTTTGAGAAAAGACAGAGAAAGGTATGCCAGAAGAAAAGCAGCGGGATTAATTGTTTCAAGGCATGAAATGACCCCTAAAAAATTAAAAATCCTAAGAAGAAAAAACAAAATAAGTGCTGCTGCTTATTACGAAAGAAAAAAAATAGAGCAGCTCCAGCTCCTGTAGCGGCTCGTGCTAACCCTCTGGATGAGATAATTGGGGATCTCGTTGAAGATGAGTCCGATAAATCTTTACCAAATCAAAGTGATAATAATAGTCCTGGACTAAGCACTTCCTGTCACAGTTCCTTCTTGCCTTCTTTACGGCGCAGCTTACGATTGAATAGCAATAGTATTAGTACGAACATCCAAATTAAACGTTCTAGTACTACAGAAGCAAGAAGCTTTCATCGGGTATACACAAGCAGTCCACGACAAACCCCGCTATCAACGTATCAAAATTTTGTAGATATTGACTATAGCAATCCTGGTCCAAGCACTTCTCGTCAAGGCAATCCAGCTTCGTGTCGGCGCTGCTTGCTGATGAATAGCGATAGTACAATCGGTTCCAATATTCAACATCATATTGATGACAATGTAGTAACTGGCACCCATTGTGTACAACCAAGTGGCGTACAACAAATAACATGTCCACCAAATCTAAGTAGTATCGAGTCAACATTATGCCCCAACAGCCCTGTTTCAGACTCGTCAATTACATCTGTAGAATTCAAGCGAGGACTTAAAGACAAATTTCGAAAATATCAAAGAACTAAAACTAAGTTAATAACAGAATTACAAAACAAATTATTACAGGTCTCTAAGGAAAAAGAAATGTTCAAAAAAGGTGTAACAGACTACAAAGCAATTATATGATTTTGAAGAAAAGTACCCAAAAAGGAGAAAACCCAGCAGTAAAAGTCATAAAACCTGATAAGGAAAAAAATCGAACTCTCGGGAAAGTTGTGAAATTTTTAGAAGACGATGAAAATTCAACACTGTGTCCTGGAAAAAATGACACTATATCTAGACATGGATTAAAAAAACAAAAGAGACTATTGACAGACACACTTAAAAATTTACACTTGAAATATTTGGAATCAGGAGAACCACCGATAAGCTATTCAACATTTTCAAGAATGAAGCCTTTCTGGGTCACTCAACCAAATGTGAATGCACGAAATACATGCCTATGTGAAAAGCACGAAAATATGAAACTTTTGATTGAATCTATGAAGAGAAACCGCCTTATCAAAGAAAATACAATATCCGACGTTTTAAGTTGCCTATGTTGTAGTAAAGATAACATCGATTGTTTGCAAAGAATATGCTCAAGCTGTAAAAATAGACACATTGATTACCAAGAGTTTAATAATGAAGTGAACATAGCGTATTGGAGTTGGGAGAAGAATAAAAGCATATACGTCAAAAATAATGTGGAAAAATCTGCTATTAAAGTTGAAAAGATAAGGAGTTGGGTGAAACCACTAGATTTAATAAAAAAAATTTAAGATAGCCTGAAACCATTCCTTAAACATTGCGTCAATAATAAAAATCAAAATCAAGCTTTCAAAATGTTAAAACAAAATATGACTAAGGAAGACTGTATTATACATATTGATTTCAGTGAAAATTATAATGCCAAATATGGATCCGAAATTCAATCCCTTCATTTTGGTGGTAGCAGACAACAGTTCACTTTGCATACTGTCGTAATATATTTCAAACTCGACAACGAAACTTGCAAAACTCAGTCATTTTGTACTGTAAGTACCTCTTTGAGGCATGATGCTGCTGCAGTATGGGCACACCTCATTCCTGTTTTGCGAGAAATTGAGATAACTGCTCCTCTGGTTCGTAATCTTTACATTATTTCTGACTCACCATCTGAGCAATACAGGAATAAAAATATATTATATATAATGACTCAGTTATCCGCCTATTGTCCGATGCTGACCCACATAATTTGGAACTATTGTGAGTGTGGTCATGGAAAAAGCGCAGCAGATGGAGTGGGCGGAGTAATAAAAAGAACGCTAGATAAACAAGTCTCATATCAACATGACATTACCAATATTGAATCACTGGTACAAAACCTACAGGGTTATGTTAAAGGTGTCAAAATTGAAACAGTTGAAGATTATCAGGTGACAGAAAAAGATTGGCTTTTGCCCAAGAACTTAAAGACTTTTCCTGGAACTATGAAAGTTCACCAAGTTGTTTGGTCTAAAGAGTCAGGAAACCGTTTGGCACTTCGACATCTGTCCTGTATTAAAAGAGAATGCCTAAATGAAACTATTAGGTGCCCTCACGGCAAGCATTTAGGTTTTCATGACTTCACTGGGATTGAATCAACGAATTTTGCAAATAATACAAATAAAGCACATCTGCGTCCAATTCAACTATCAGAAAAACTAGTACTACGTCCCAAGTCATCCAATGAAAAGAATCTTTCCAAAAAATTACAAGGGAAAGGTGTCATACATGAACCACACACACACTCCATCACAAACATTGAAATATCAATTATTAAGCCCTCAACATCCCACTCCTTTGATGGAATGAATAATCAAAAAGGAGAGAATGAACAGGAATCATCAATAATACCCAAATCATTGCTCGAAAAATATGAAAACTTTACTGAATTCAGCACTCCATCGTGTTCATTTTTTGAAAACCACGATACCGAATTTATTGAAAACTATGAACAGACAAGAAATATTGACAGCGAAGAAGAAATAATGATTACAGCCAATAAGAGAAAAGTAAGAAGATTATCTTCGTCTTCGTCCTCTTTTGATTTGGATATTTTTTGATTTTCGTTATTGTTTATTTAGTTTTTTAAATATTTGCTGTCATTTAATGGCATGACTTTTTTTAGGTAGTAAGTTAAACTTATATAAAGAAGACTGATGACTAAAATAATTATAGTAAAGACGTGCTGTGGTGTGATAATTAAAGAAGACTTGTTTAGTAGGTACATATCTAAATTAAAAACCTATATTTATAGTCAGTTTGTTGCCTGATTCTTCTATGCTTGGTCGCGCGCGAGGAACCGGCGTAAATTCACTTTAACATTTTAGATTCACGTATAGTTTTTAAGTTGACGTTTCTATATGATCCTTGTGATTTCAATGAATAAAAACCTATTGACTTTGACTTTGACTTTGACTATAAAAAGAGGCTGATTAGTGAATTTGAGAAATAATTGTGTGATTTAAAGTAACATAATGAAAAATTAATCTTTTTAAGCTACATACTTGAGCCTACTCGTAAATACGAACCCAAAAATACTGTTTTATTGGAGTAACTATAATTCGCAATTATGTATAAGTACTTAGGTAAAACAATACTCTGTTGGTTTTTTTTCTATTTAGATATGTAATGTACGTTTCTCTAATGTTGTAGTAATTTAAGAATAACGTGATCTCAATTTCAGGTTTCTGTTATGTTTCATACGTTTATAATGTAAAAGGATTAAAAGTACTAAGCTATTACTACTAAGATATTTTTATAATGTTTCTTATTCATTTATTGTGTTTTAAAAATATAAGAGTTGATTTAATTTTAGAAGTTTTACTTATATACCTGTAGAAACACTATTCTCGTCTCGTTACCAATTTAACTAAATTATACCTAGCATTTTTCTCTTAGTGCAATAGGTAGACATTATGTATTTACTATTAATGGCATAACTTACAAATGCAGCCATCATATTAATCAGAAACTTTAAGCTTTCTAATCACGCTTCGTTCACTCTTTTGAAAATGTATTAGTTCATAAACAAACAAAAATATTTATTTATATACCAGCAATTATGATAAAGTTTTCGAACATTTTAGCACAACAAAAACCAGAAAAATTACGAAAGGTTATAAAAGTAAAGAAACAATTCATTCATATCATAATAAATTAACCTCAAAGAATGATATATGTAATACTAACTGTAATATCTGTATATTAATGATGATATTAAAATAACTGTGTACTGTCCCGTCTCAGTGTTTATCTTAAATTTGTGGAAATCAAAACTAAGAAAGTACGGAACCCTGGCTGCCCAGCACGGTTGTTCTTAGCTGTATCATTTCGGTGGATTTATTTCATTCCGGTGCACAGTATATCATTTCGGTGGTAATTTTTATCATTTCGGTAGACACTTTTCATTTCAGTGGACTCTTAAAAATTCATCCTTAAATACATATGTAACTTTTGATGATATTTGATGTCCACTCACGCACAATGTTATAAAATAGGCTAAAGTTTTATTTAACATTAAAAATATGTAGATAGTATTGAAATAAAAAAAATCCACCGAAATGACACATAAAAATCTCTTGTTGAAATTCACCCATTCATGAAATTATCGGAAAAGGGGACTTCTTACACTAACGAGTACTTAGATTAAAAAAAAAACTAAGCAAACTCGTAGAAAAAATAAAACAATTCAAGCAAATACACGTGCAGCACAAATATTTAACGCACTTACTAAACTAAAAAAATATAAAGCTGGTCATTTTTACATGGCATCATCTAGGACCGAAGTAAGCAGACCTTGTGTTATTGGAACTACATGACTGCTAGTTTACTTATATATATTTTTTGTAAATAGTTACATCCTACCACTATTATAAACGTGAAAGTTTTTGAGGGTGGATATTTGTAACTCTTTCACGCAAAAACTACTGACCGGATTTTGATGAAACTTTACATTAATATTAATAACACATAGGCTACTTTTTATCCGGGTACCAAACAGGCGAAGCCGAGGGCAGAGACTAATACATAATATATAGAAAACACCCAGAACCCGAGACAAATATTTGCAGATCATACAAATATTTATTCCGCGGCGGCAATCGAATCCATAAACTTCTGCTTCTCAGGCGGGCCTTCGCCCACTGCGCCACAGAAATCGTCAAATTAAGAGACTTTCTTTCAGAAGACAAGGCATTACGAGTCGTGGTGGGTGGTCCTAAAATCTTCAGGCATTAGTAAAATATAAGAATGACTCGAAAAGTTGAAAACTAAGGCATCGACTTGACTACAACACTTGAATCGTTGGAACTCTACCGAGTTTATTTTTATACCAAATTTATATCTAAGAGCGAATCCCACGTTATTGTCTCCAAGCATTTATTTTCTGATAGGCATTAAAACAAACCCCTTTTTCTCTCGGAGAAGCGATTTCATTTTAGCTGGGTTTAGAAATTTAAGGCCCGTCTTATGAAGCTCCGATATTGCTGCCCTCGATGCCAGTGGAATAATTAATTTGTTCTATTATTCGCCTTTCTTATTCAGATAACCGCTTGGAATAATAGCCTTGGGGTTTTAATTATATGATTACGTACCTATATAACATAAATAGTGATTAAGGGTTCCTTAGCCAAGGTAATAGACATTTTTATGTCAGAAACACTGGGCTCGGTCAAATTGACGCAGAGATGGTGGCGGTGGCGCTCAATGAATTCACGCAACCTTTGACAACCAAGTGGTTGACAAAAGGGCTCGGTCAAGTTGACGCGGAGATGGTGGCGGTGGCGATCAATTCATTCACGCAACCTCTGACAACCAAGAGGTTGACAAAGGTTGCGTGAATGAAGTGACAACCATTTTCCCTTTGATCGCCAGCGCCACCGCGTCAGGTTGGCCGAGCCTTCACCGAATCATGAACGTCCGATAGTTTTTGAAAAATAAACTCTTTATTCTAAACTTTGGGAGATGCACCAACATGGAAGGCCAGACACAAGCCAGGAGATGAATTTGACTTTGTCCCCTTCAGAGACGGACTAAGGTAAATCAAATAGTACATTGTTCAACAAGGGACTAAAACGAGCCATTTCTATAATTTCTTCTTGTTGACAAAACACACTGACGCATACATCCAACGATCGCCCATAAACGCTAGTGCAGCAGGGTAGGTCGCTTTCAGTTCCATTAAAAAAAATTAAACATTAAAAAAAACAAATTTTAACTTAATATGATATTTTTTTAAATTATATTTCTAAAAACGGAACATCGAAAAGAGTCTTTAGAAAGTATCACATTAATTTTGTAGTCATTGATAATAACGACTAAAATAAAATATGTAATAAATACCTACTTTAGTCCCTAGAGGTTACATGATACACTTTAGTCCGCCTACGCTAAGCTAAAGTGACACACATTTCAGTTTAGCGTAGGCTTAGCTTATAGAGCATGAAAAGAGAAAATTCATTTATTCAGCATTTCTATAGCAATTCCCCTATTTGCCTAACCCTTATACTATGTTTAGCTTTGACCACAGAATACGAAATCTGGTAACATTTACTGGTCAGTCACGAGTGCGTACTCTATGGCTTGCGGCCGCTAATCAAATTAAGCCCGGGATACCATTGGATACGGAAGTGTGGACATGGCTTTATTTAATATAATTTCCTAGAGCAAAGCACTAGCACTAGGCACTAGCAGTTTCCATCATTGATCATTTGCGTGAAAAATAGTTATTTATGAGCGGTAGAGTCGTATGTGGTAGAGCCCATTTACTATTTGTTCAAAACAAAATGATAAAATAGTGAAGTCTATGCAAATTGGCAAAACATTTTGTTAAAGTGATCAAATCAAATTCACTATTAAAATTTCGGAACCAACGCAACGTTTTAGTTATCGACAATACAAAACCTATCAATAACTTCAGACAAAAATAAACACAAAAATATTATAAACTAGCTTTTACCCAAGCGTTTATTCTAAGTCACGGTTACGAATAATACTATACCGGTTAGAAATTTTATCCCAATCTGTCCAACCGTTACGGAGATTATTAGCAACAAACATCCAAACATTTAAACAAACTTTAATATTAATTTTATAATATACCTTCTAGCGAGTGCCCTGCATGCAATCTTCAACATGTATTACCATCATCAATTGCATTGCGCCTCCTTAAGACTTGAGGCGATAAAACCTATGTATCTAACTATCCTTGCAGACATACAAATCAATAGTAGGTACCGTCAAAAAAACCTGCAGTACCTATGTAGGTACCTGCAGAACATGCAAACATTTGTACCATAGTGAGAATCAAACTCACTTCTTGCGTCAGCGGGCTACTCGCCAACCGCGCCGTTATGTCACCTCGTCGAAATCCTATTCCACACTAGCCAACTAGTTGGATATTTGGGCGATTTCATTGCGGCGGGATATCAACGAGCGTGCAAACAAAACTGGACGGCCTTTGATTCGTCACAAGAGAGCCACTTGTATAAAAATAATGAGATGGCTTCGTTTAATTACTTAAGCACCTACCTGGTAAACCGTTCTGTTAATGAATGCCTCACCCTCGAAGACATCTGAAAATACCACTAGTACCTATGTTCCCCGATTATTTTGTTTTCGATTTATGATTTTTTTAACGTTTCATTTGAGATTTTTTAGGTTGATGAGTCAAGTCTTGCCGGAAGTTGTATGTGATTGAAAATGAGCGTTTTTACAAAGAAAACGGCGGCAAAGCAGATTTTGTTTGGATTAACCCCGTCTCTCTACGTATTTCTTCCTTCCTAACTTTCCGTACCTACTTATTACCTACTCCAGGATTATCGGCCTCGCCACATGGATACAAATATTCCAAAAACTATCGTGAACTTGACTATTCATATTGTAAAAACGGGAATTTTCACGTACTGCACTATCGGTGAAGGCACCGACTAACGTACACTACGCACACGGCGCGACGCGGAAGGAGAAAGTCGCAACCACTCACCCTGATGAAGACTCTCGGAATGAGTCGAAACTTAGTCGGTGCCTTCACCGATAGTGCAGTACGTAAAAATTCCCGTTTTTACAATATGAATGGATACAAATACTCAATATGCACACGTTCGTATCTGCAGTGTCCAAAAAAATATTCTGTTGTTACAAAACACTCTTAAAGCCGCAGCCTATGGGATCTTTGGGAACAAAAACCAGTTGTGTTGCCCTGATTAAACTACTAGTAACGTCATCTAGCGCAGTCCTCAAAACTGAAATCATCATTGCTACGCGCGCCATCTGCGCTCTTTATGAATAACTACAAAGCGCTACAGCAAAACTTTGCTGCTCTGACATTTGGAAGTCTTGCGTTTTTTCAGCGACTAGCTTATGTTTCTGTTCAATAGATGTCGTTAGCAGTTTTTTATTTTATGTTTGGTTTGTTAATAATATTTAAGTAGGCTGTGATAACTACTCACAAACTCATTAAGCAGACCAGGTAACTTCATAGGTACCGCTACTAGTAATAGTAGGTAGGTATTCCGTGAAAATATTGAATTGAAATGAATAGAATGATGTAGAGGTCTAAACAGATCTTGTAGAGGGGTAGGTACCTAATCTATTACGAGTCATGATTTTATAACCAAACCTAGTATTATAATACCTGTGACCAAACTAACATCACCACAATAGTACCTACCTACATAGGTAGGTAACTCAATACCTACCTAGGTACTTGTCTATCAATATGCTGGTCAACATGCCTGGAACTTTCCTCGCTATGAGTCTTATGAGTCTTATTTCGTGTTTGCGGCGTGATCGAGGTAGGTAATCGACCTATCTAGCTCACCCAGCCGGTCAGAGTTGACAACCAGTTTGATTACAAACTGATGATGACCCAAAATAACCAATTTTTACTAGTTCCTTGTTTAACTTACTGTATCTCACTAAACAAGATAAAGTAGATACAACCGGTTATAGTGTTTTTAGCGCGAACGTGATTTATGTACCTAGGCTATTTTTAACCAACTTTGCAGTCATACATCAAAAACTCTTTTATTCCTCCTCCTGACTTTAGTGAACTCTTTTCATTGCTTGTCTTTATCGGCTTCTGTCAGTTGAAGCAAACATTTTTTAATCTGTGCAGTTGAAGGAGAGCTAGGTCCAGTATAGCCTGTAGGTTTCAGATGAACCTGACTCTTGGTATCTTGAGGTGTTCAAGACATTAATCCGTCCATGGCTTGGGAGCGTTTTCGCAGCCTTTTCTTTTCTACTTTTTCCGACACCATTAGGCATTCCAAGTTAGTTTTATTAGTAGACCATTAAAAAACTTAATCGTTCATTCTTTATTATAAATCCATGTTCACGTAAAAATTTTGGCATGGTGAAGCTCCTCAGATGCTTTGAACACAAATCCATGAAGTTATATAGTAAGTAGGGCATAGTACAAAGATATTTGACACATGCCATACTTTTGAATAGTTAGCACATAGATAGTTAGCGTTCCACATGAAAGATTGCAAGCCTATTTCCACCAAATCAAAAAGTAAGTACCTATGATTATATTAATTTAGGTGTATGTGTATTTATAGGTAGTTCTTGGTAGGTAGGTATGTATAATTATAGTTTATTACAATTTAGTGGTATTAAAAGTATAATTGTATTTAGTTTCTTCTTTCCTGTTTTTGTACACCTACCAACTTTATCATCTCTATCTCTCGTCAAAGGTTTGCTGGAAGAAAACTCTTTTTAGGGTTAAGCTCGCCTTTTTATATGCCTCACCTAATATTTTGTTTCATATTTCTGTGTTATTTCTATGTACAATAAAGAATTATAAGAAGGTTGAACGAAAAACAAAAAAAACTTCAAATTTTTCTTTATCTTTTCAATCACTAATTAATGCGCACATAATTATATCGATACAAACAAACACACCCACGACTGTGATCCCCATGACATCTTCAGATCTCTCCTACTCAGTATCCAGATTTATGAGGAAAACCAAATTGGGGATTGTAAGAGACACGTCCAAACGTACATACATAAAAGTATCATATTTTAGATCGATGAAGCTTACTTAAAGCAATGGGAAAGTTGGTTAAATAATAATTATATAACTTATTTGAGCCTTTTGGGGTTGAGACTCTGGGTCCGTGGGAAACCGGGGCCCTTCGCGTTTTCAAAATTCTTTCAGGGCGACTGGTCGAAGCGACGGGTGACCAGAGAACTGGCTCTTATCTGGGTCACTCTGGATCAATGCATTAGCATTGACATTCAGCGTGGCAATGCGGCTAGTATTTTGAAAACGCTTCCGTCTGGTAGTGATCTGGATCAGTTGAGCTATCTATAGATCGTTTGCAACGGTCTTTAGATAGCTGTTTCATTTGTATTTTTTGTATATACCTTGTACATAGTCGTATGAATAAATATATTATTCTCATTTAGATCTGAATATTCACCTCTCGAAGGCAAGCAAATCATGTGGCGTGCCGTACCTTGGTAGAATATAGGCTTGGTATTTTAGATAATATGTAGACATTCGAAACCTAAGCCTATTTGGCTGAGCTAAAAATTAACCAATGAGTTAAAATGCGGAAAAGAGAGTCCACACACATACATATAGGCAATTTTTTTAGCCTAAAAATAAACACACAGTGTTTATTTTTTTAAATAAAACTCACGCAATCCTAGGCTGTGGTAAAATTCATTATGTCAATGCTTACGCAGAACATGTCAGTAAGTACCTACTGATCTACCTACCTACTATTGTAATATCTACGGAAAAAAGTGCTACGAACAAAGAAAAGACTTTAACGCGCACCTTTTTTATGCCTTCTTACCTATGTAAATTGGCTTGTTTTCGAAATAAATTATTATTATTCTAATGCTTCTGCCATTTATGTGCGTATTAACACGTACTCAAAATGGTGAAGGAACACATCGTGAGGAAACCGACATGCTTTAGGAAGTCTATAAACAAAAGGTCGGTGCTTAAAATTGTGAAGGAAAACATCGTTAGGAAACTGACATGCTCTAAAACCAAATATTCGATGGCATAGGCTTGTGCCATGCCAATGGAATGTCCACTATACACAACGTGGGCATGTGTGCCACATGTAAGGTGTGCCTCTGGTACCTATACTATACTCCCTTTATACCCAGGGAGTATAGTATAGGTAACAGAGAATACAGTATAGGTATATAGTATACATATATCCCTTACGATTCTTTCTAAACCTCGACGACGACCTCTGTAGCGCAGTGGCCGAAAGCCTGCCTATGACGCAGAAGGTTGCGGGTTCGATTTCCCGCCGCGGGACAAATGTATGATCTTCAAATATTTGTCTCGGGTCTGGGTGTTTTCTATGTATAATATGTATGTATTTACAAAAAAAAAGTATACAAGTAGTATATCAGACATAATAATAAAGTTCCCATAATAGGTACAAGCTCTGCTTAGTTTGGGGCTAGATGATGCTATGTGAATAATGACCAGCATTATTTATTTTATTTATAAACGGATCTCAGGATAACATATTGGGGATTATAATCGTGAGCGTGGTTTTTACCCGCGACGTAAAGAGGAGGAGGATATGCGTTTTCCATAAGAGGTTGTTTGTCTGTGTTTTTTTGTTTGCCTGATAGTTATTTGCTAGGTAATATGTCTCAAGAGGGCGCTGCAATCGATGATAGAAATATATTTATGAGCTTAATTGTCGACCACTAAATGTAATATAACAAAAAAATACAGATGAAACAGCTAGCTATCTAAAGACCGTTGCAAACGATATAAAGATAGCTCAATTGCTCCAGATCGCTACCAGACGGAAGCGTTCCCAAAATGCTGGCTGCATCGCACGCTGAATGGCAATGCTAATGCGTTGCTCCAGTTAAGAGTCAGCTCTCTGGTCACGCGTCACATAACAGATAATTACAAATAACAAGATAATTGTACGCGTTCAAAATTATTTCTGAGAGTCTGGTCAAAGCGACGCGGGACCAGAGATCTGGCTCTTATCTGAGCCGACGCCTTAGCATTGCCATTCACCGTGGCAATGCCACCATTTTGGGCCAAGAAGTGATCTGCCACATTCTAAACCTAACTACTTGTATATAATATCTCTGACCTAACCAAAAGCTTTACGTTACGCTTTGTCATACAGCCGATGCATACTGCTCACAATCGACGTCCCCTTCATTTCATCCCTTTATCATCTGTGCCTTTTATGGTCTATTACTATAATCTTTGATTTCATCCCATGCACGAAGTTAGTGTGGTACAAATCCGTGATAATATTGCGTGAATGTAGGTATTATGATAGCAAGAGGTTTTACTGATAACCTTACCCCACTCATACTCGTAATAACATATTGACATGACAACAGCTGATTATAATATTAATCAACGTTGATACGACCCTAGGAACCTATAGCGATCCTGTTAAGTTTAATAACCTCTATTCTATAGGATCATCAATAGGTTTGTGGTAGATTAGTGGTTAGGTAGGTAGGTACCCACCGGCCCACCTCTAATTCATGCTAAAACTAACACTTTATGAAATAAAATTGCGTTAAAGCGACAGTAAATTTGATAATGGTTTTAAAATAGGGCTTTCAACGAGACCACATTCATACCACATTGTATTATCTGTGTGTACAATAAAGAATAAAGGACACCGCGATGATAGGTAGGTATGTAGGTAGCTTATGAATTTTAATAAAATGTGTCACATGTACCTAGGTACCTACCTACCTATTAAGAATTCAGAATAAAATAGATGTAACCTACCTTCCTACTACCTAGGTATCAAACTACAGAGAGACAGCCTAGGCACAGATAGGTAGGTAGGTAGGTAGGTACTTAGTTATTTTCACTTATGACGTTTTTGTTATTTGTGACTTATTCAATTTGCTACTAGTTAGATATTTACTTAAATAGGTTCCCATGTAGGTAAGTAAGTTAATACATGAATAATATAGGTACCTACCTACCTACCTACAAGTGACAATAACTTTTCAATTACCTACCTACCTACCTACCTAGGTATGTGAAACCTACAAAAACAAAGTGGCTAGGTAGGTACCTAGACTACCTAGCTAGGCGATTATAGGTAATTTGAATATGTACCTACCTAGGTCTGTAATTGGTAGGTACCTACCTTACTAGGTAGGTACTTTTACCAACTGTTGCTAACTAGGACCATTCAATTTATTTATTCTAAAGACCTATCACCTCCACCTTATTACGTTAATGGAAGAAATGAGGTGTACCTACCTGTTGAATAATTTTACATAAAAAAACAATAGGTAATAAATTATTAAGTAGGTAGGTATTTAGGTACTTACTTTTAAGTCTTACCACTGGTTAAATACCTACCTACCTAACTTCTTACCTAGGTAGGTAACTACTTTATTTAGATAGATAGGTAAAACTATTGCATGTTATTGCATAGGTATGTATGTAGGTACCTACACCAGAGCAAGCATCTAGTCTTACAAACTAGCGCAATGTGTCACCTACCTACCTAAAAAGCAACTATGAAAAGACTTAGAGGTTGGAAATTCATAAATTCTGAACGAACATCATTAAAAAACATCACTAAGAAAACATTTTCACTACGCAATGCTGCCATGCATAATAATTTGAACCTCTGGTTGGATAATACTTCTTCAAACATGAACTGAAAACTGAAAAGTTACTTAAATTCTCGTTCGAACTTACCGCGGAAAGCTATCCAATCATAAACGCACCACAAGAGGAAGAACCAATGAGAAAGCGCGCATGTGGTGTGACTATTGTGGGACGCGCCCGGCCGTCATCGTACAATTCCCGAGAAAAACAATTTTCTGACATAAACAACCAAGTTAGAGCAAACTAAAAACATGCAGAGGGTTTGTTTTGATTTTATCGACATCCAATAGTTAGTATCAGCGCCTTAATCAACAGCACAATAATTAATTTCGAAGTACGCGTCCCCCGCATCGTATGATCGAGTCATATAAATAAGAGGGCGCTCCCCCCTCCTAGCAAAACGTCGAATCGCTTCGTGTCGCGCGCTCGTTCTTTCGTTTCCACTCCGAGGCCGTCCGTGTTAGTCGCGTTGTTTCTTAGCTCGCTCAAACTAAACGTCATAAAATTTTTGTGTCATCAAAAATCAAGGCGTGTGTGAATATTCAGTGATATTTAAAACTGTTAAATAACTCAAGAAGATGCCTTTCAACACAGACATATCGAGCAATATGGAAACCAGCAGGTACACAACGTGTATTTTATTCCCTACCTGTTTGCGGTCCCTGAGCGTCCTTTTCGTTATTGTGGTCTATGATGTCAATGTGTGATGCATTCGGATGTTTTTCTATGCGTAGCAAGAGACCCTCCTACTCTCAATCATAATGTGCAAGTGGCCGCAGCACCGACCAACGAACGATGGCGTGATCCCTTTCACATTTAGAATCGAGCCTTTCGTTAAAATGTCTGCTTTGACGAAAGAAAAATATTGATGAATGTGATTTGTGAGCTTTTCAAAGGTGTTACATGATTTTTAGAGGCATCGACGAGGTTATCCTTATCCCGGCTTCTGGGCGTGCGCAGACCGTGCGTGCTGGAGCAGTGACTCACCGAAAATACCATAAAATGATTACTTGTATTTAGTAATGATAACTTCCTAGTTTCGCAACATTCTATTGCATTTATTGATCAATGGTGCAGGTAGACAGACAGGGGACAAACTGCACTAATTACCCTCTTACGATATTCTTTGATCTTATTTCCATTACTTCAATGCCTTGCTCCTCACACACATAAGGTATAGGTAGACTATTTTATATGTTCACTATTTTGTTAACACCCATTATAAATTCTTGTGGTGGTCTGGTCAAACCAGTTATGCACCAAAATGCACAAGATAAACTAAATCTAGCAATGTTTTATTTTTCCAATGCTATGTTAATCCAGTTTGAAACGTAGGTAACTACTAAGGTATGATAAATACCTACCTACAACAATTTAGGTTAAGATCAACCAGTCAACAAAATACTGTAGTAATAGACTCTAAGACAAACCTTTGGACCAATGTAAATGCTATCAGTGGCATTTTGTTACATAATGTTTGTTTTATTGTATTCACATACATTTTTTCCGATGCATAAACACTAGGCGGGTCTTTGATGAATACTGGATAGGATAACAGGCTTTGTCAGCCATCACAGATTGAAGAAATTTGTGATCAACCTGCGTGTTACCTAGACATAGTATAGTAGGTATAGTAGGCGGCGCGGCGTGGTCAAGTCAAATGTTCAGAATTTACTAGACAGTTACCTAGGTAGTTACTAAATCCTACCTATACGAAATAGTCCAATGACTAAGTTCTTGACGACCTCTGGCGCAGTGTGCGAAGGCTCGCCTGAGACGCCGAAGGTTGCGGGTTCGATTCCCGCCGCGGGACAAATGTTTGTATCTGCAAATATGTCTCGGGTCTTGGTTTTTTCTATGTATATTATGTATATATTTACAAAAAAATATGTATATAAGTAGTATACCTATCAGTCATGTAGTTCCATACTACAAGCTCTGCTTAGTTTTGGGGCTAGATGATGCTGTGTGAAAATGTCCTGCATTTTTTTTCTATTCTTGAATTTTAATGAAATAGGTCAAATATTTACGTAGTAACTAGGTAGGTACTTACGTACGTACAGATCTAGAAATCAGCTGTACCTATTTGACCATGCAAATTTCCTGAACATGACTTCATTAATTTGATGGTGATTCTAGGCGCGGCAATCTATCTTAAGTGACCTCATCAAATCGGTTTCTTATCTCCTAAGTCGGAAACACCTTAATGATTCATAATACTTTTCAAATCATAGATTTTCGATTACCTATTGACTGTATAATTTCAATAGAACTGGTTTAAATGTTCATTTTTTAAAGCTCATGTTACTATGTCACTGTCTATATTTTATTTTTACGTAGGTATAATAGCGTTTATACGTAAAGGTTGTTTGTTTGTTTGTTTGTATGTTCACTATCATTCATCTCCAGATCGAGGGGCGCTTCAATAGATAGAGTAAAACACGTCGGTTGTTTTACAATTTTGTAATAAATACCTTGTTAGACGTTTGGTAATTTATTTTTTGTGTGAGTAAATTCATGAATAATCTAGGATACTCATAGCTTTTATTTAGATAATATATTACTACCTGTATAATATAGGTAGGTCTTAGGAACCTTACTGTTCCGTGAAGCCGTGTAGGCCAGGGCTAACATAGTTCGCTCAAAGCTAATATTTGCTAAGCAATTTTGTATTGCGCCATTGTTGAGAAAAAATGTAATCTTAGGGTTAAAATAATAACGCTAGTTAACAGATTTTTTTTATATAATGAATATAAAAAAAAATCTTTTAACTTGTTAACTAAATTGTTATGTAACCAATATCCTACCTAAATCATTTTTTTTTAAAGTTCATAAGTTGATGTGACTGCTCAGACAGGCTAAATGGGATAATAGACTTATATGACAACTAAAATACAAATGACCAATGATTTGATGAACCTAAAATTATTATGGAAAAATTATTGAATGAACCAAAAAATAATGTGAAGAGAACTTACATTTTAATTTAAATATTTGAGTACTCATGATATTTGTTTTCATTCTACGAGTATGTTTACCTTATTTCGCAATAAAAATCCTTGCAATACCCTCAAAATAATTCAATTAGAAGGCACCTAATTAAAATTCGGAACGAACTTAATAACATTATTTAAATATCTTAAACAATTAGTCACACCAATTAGAATTAGAATGACTTGATCTACAGATCAAGTAGAATGTGTTCCAGCAAGCTTAACTAACGATTGTTTCTCATTGTTACAGGAATACTCTGCGCAAAATCGCCCGTAACGACGGTGCAGATTTCTCAAAGCAGAGCATCCTAAACGACATGGAGAAGTTTGTAAAAACGGTCAACAACATGGACGAGACCGTGCTTATCCCCAGCCGCCTCATGAACATCGAGCAGGAGGGAGACGACGACCCGTTCAGCATGTTCGCTATGCTCAACGATCTCAAGAACGAGCTGCTCTGGTCTGGCGATTCGGAGGAACAAGTAGAAAGGGGGAGGAGAGTCTCAGATCTGAGTGATACCGAAAGCGATGCTTCCAGCGCCGCTGGTGATTCTGGCATCGAAGGAGAAGACGAGAGAGAGTCCGCTGCGCGTGCCGCTGCTGCCTGCAGACGCCACCTCAGGGGTCTGCGCCGCTCGCTACGCCAGCTCACTGCCGCCGCCGCACACCTCACGAGGTCATATCAAGAAGAAGTCGGAGCACCCATTTAGAACAAATTCGCATTATCTGTGATCGAAGCCTGTTCCCGACGCGCTGTACATATAAGCATAGCGGCCCGCTCTGTATATATAGATTAAAAGGGCTGAACGTGTATGGGATTCTCAGTAAGTTTATGGTTATTTAATAAATTAATTTTTCTTTTATTTTCTTGGTTTGTTTAAAGTTCCTACTTCAGACACAGCTACAGGATTAGATAACTATTAATGATGGAGCCAATATAACCCCAGCGCTGCAAAAACATCTAAATCTTACGAAACACTAATTTTAAACACTTATGCGCGTTAGCGAGTTGAAGAAGCGATTATAGCATCAATAACTTATGTATGAATTAAAATTTTATTTGCTTGAACACAGGTACATTGGTTCTTAGGTTAGTTTATTAGGTATCATTGTACTTCACTAAATTCGTCGTGCAAATGCTTGGGTAAGGCACGTACTTAGAGTTTTTTTTTAGGTATATTGAATTTCAAGCATTAGGTACAATATCAACTTGAAAAAAAACACTCGTATTAGAAAGAAACAAATACACGGCAAGGGTATTTGAAGATTAAGTTGCTTCTGAATTCGGCAATTCTTATAAGGTGAAATCACTAAAAATTTAAACTTCCGTATGTTATGTTTTATTGTAAATATTTGGCGCAAATCTTGTAGGCGCACGGAAATAACATACGGTCAGACAAAATTCGGTGAATATCACAAGTATACGCCAAATACAAAATCGCGTGAGCAAATGATAAATTACTGTGGTCTAACATTTTGTGTCTCCAGACTGGGAATGCTCACTTCAGCCGAGGAAAGTATTCTACTGTATCGATTTCTAGCCGACTTGGGGGACATACTATTGAGTCTAGCTAAAATGTCATGAGATTGTTTATGGTGTACTGGAGATATCGCGGTTGTCAAACTAAGTAATATATACCTACCTTTATAAACACGCATTGAACTGTGGAGCTCATTTTTACACTTGTAAGTAGGTAGATATAGTTAAATTTATTTCAGAAAATAAAATATTCGTGTTTGAAAAAATTTTACTCGTTACTTTACGAGCTCTTAAGTTTCTTGCGTATTCTCGCATAATGCAAGAAAATTTACTTGGCAACAGCATTCTTGAATTGAACCAGCCTTGATCCTTTATTGCATCTTTATTGGCTCGTATCCTTATTGTCATTTAATGCCCACCTGCCTCATCAAATAGACTCTCAACTTGATTTCTTTTAATGATTATAATAGACCTTAGGATTGCATCATTGCGGCAACCGATACGCATGCAGACAATGTGTGCCTTGTTTCATCCGTTAACCGCATTAGACTTAACGCATAAGTATACATAGGTAGACCACGAGCGAAAGTTTTGGCAAAGGTCCAGAGTAGATGCGCTTGTAAGAGGAAAATTGAAGTAAAATATACTATCTTCAAAAGAAACTACATGTTTTATGATATTGTGACGTGGCGGTATAGTACGTACAATAAAGATTAGGCGACATTGCAAAGACTATCTGTGACGTGAACGTTTTTTGATTGTTGAGTGCCAATGTTTGCCTCTGGACAAAATGAGACATTGTTTTCAGTTCCGTCAAACAATGCAAGATAATGAATCCTTTGTTGAAACATTCGACAAGAATTAAAACAAAAACATTAATGCAATGGAGCTCTATTAAAATTTAAACCTGCAATCATCAAGTTACACAATTTCAAGAACTCTACTATCTGCAGTAGATAAAGGAGAGATAAGATGCGCCCCGTGTCCAATCAACTATCTCGTGTGGTGATATATTTAGCATTATTATATTTAGAAAGGTAACCTGAGTAAGTACTATGGTGAATGCAACATGATTATGTACGATAACAACTTAGATGATTTGGTCATGTTATCAGTCGTGATGTATACAAAACGAAATGAGTAATAAGAGAACATAAAATACCTACCCTATGCATAAAAATAAAAATGTACTTGACCACGTAACCAAGTGCCTAGTGACGAAAGTTTAAGAGGTTTCTGGGTTCCATTGTTCTTGAGATAAGGGGCCTTTCAATATCAAAGTAGCAGGTACCAATTTTTACAAAAGATGCTCTGTTTTATTATTCTACACACAAATAGCCTTTCTTCTTTTTGGTAAGAATAATAAAGAAAATAATTGTTGGATAAATTAATCACACAGAATCTCGCAGAAAAACGCAGTGATGAGTTTAATTATTTTTACCATTAGTTGGATGAAGAGTTTAATAATTAAATAATAATTATTATTGTTACTACTTATGATAGCGGGGTCAAACAGTGTGAATAACCAAAATAGAAGGCCAATAATCAGCAAGAAGTGTTATAGGTATCAGGGTGGCGCCGATCCATGGTTGTAAGGATTAATCTGCATTCCTAAATATTAATCGCCATGATTGACATCCCCAGATTCATAAGAAACCAAGATTTTATAGGTACATAAATATATTCCATAAAATTTCACGCAAAAATTTATTGAACAAATGTTTGTTTTTGGGATAGTATAAAAATCTTGGTTAACTCTTCAAAGCTCAAATTACTATATGCACTCGGTACGTGTAGCCGAGGTTACCAATAAGAGGGTAGTCAGAGCTTTTATTTCACAGTTGATATTGTGATGGCGAATTTAACATTTTATGTAGGTAGGTACCACAAAATTATACTCTGAAAATGTACTGTAAAATATGAAACTATAACTAGTCAAATCATATTTTTATCATATAGATAGGAAAGAGATGAGATGCTGTAGCATCTATCAGTATTTTTGCTTTTTTGTCATTGTCATCATTTACCATCAGGTGAGATCATGGCCAAATGGAGGTTTTTTATTGTTAAAAAACATCAGGTAACACCGTCACTAACCGGCTGATTTTCCAATTGTTACACACTGCAAAAATACTGCGTTAGTAACCGAACCAACGTACCTATATTATTTTAGGTACCTAAGGACACATACTAATGTAAATGTAACGAACTATATAGTGTTGCAGGCTGCGACGCAAGAGGTGCTGGTTCGATTCCCGTTACGGGACAAATGTTTGCATGTTCTGCCAATATTTGTTACAGGGGACAGAACTAGTATATGTTTCTTGGGTGTTTAGGTATTTATTTGATAAACCAAAACGATAAGTATTGCAACGATAAAAATGATACTAAATGACGTCTATACCAATGGTCATAAAAGCGCATGGTATTTTTTTCCATTTCAAGAACATAATCAATAAAACAGCTGAAATCGGTCACAACATAAGCCAGAACCTAGAATAGAGAGTAGTAGTCAAAATTAAAATTCCGATACGAAAGTCATGACGTCACATACCTAATTTATGGGTACCTACTTGGTTAACAGACTGCGAAAAGCTATTAAACTTACGTAGTTCACTGTAAGTAGGTCTATAAAAATATAATAGAGTTACTGCCTAAGAAATCACAAGAATTATAATAATATACATAAAAAAGGCTTGAAATAGACATTAGCTACAAACTCACCAATGCTTTTATTCGATAGACAAGATCATATTGAAGATAAATAAAGTTCTAAGCATGTCGTCAGTATCTCAGAAGAAACTTCACTGATGTTGATAAATTTTATTAGTGAAGCTATAGCAGTTATATTTTATCTCAATACAAGAGGTCACAATATTAGCGAAGCTATGCCAGTAATATATTATCTCAATACAAAAGGTCACCTCACAACAAATTAATACGTTGTGTTTTGGAGGCTTGTCATCGCAATGTTGACACACTGATGATGCAAATCCGCTGATGCAAAGAACACTTGACTTCTGATAATCTTATACGTCAACGAACTAAGTTAACTAGTATTTAAATATTGGATATAAATCCTATCCTACTAATATTATAAACGTGAATGTTTGTGAGGATGGATGTTTGTTACTCTTTCACGCAAAAACTACTGAACGGATTTTGATGAAAGTTTACAGTACCTAATATAGCGTATACGTCAGAATAACACATAGGCAACTTTTTTTTCGTTTTCACGCGGGCGTAGTCGTGGGCAGAAGCTAGTTGGATATAAATCCTACTAATATTATAAACGTGAAAGTTTGTGAGGATGTTTGTTCCTATTTCAAGCAAAAACTACTGAGTTGGATATAAATCCTACTAATATTATAAACGTGAAAGTTTGTGAGGATGTTTGTTCCTCTTTCACGCAAAAACTACTGAACGGATTTTGATGAAACTTCACAGTAATATAGCTTATACATCAGAATAACACAGGCTTCTTTTTATTCGGGTACCACGCGGGTAAAGCTGTGGGCAGAAGCTAGTAATATTATAAACGTGAATGTTTGTGAGGATGGATGTTTGTCACTCTTTCATGCAAAAGCTACTGAACGGATTTTGATGAAACTTTACAGTAATATAACTTACACATCAGAATAAAACATAGGCTACTTTTTATCCGGGCATGCTGGCGAAGCCGTGGACAGAAGCTAGTATTGGATATAACCGAGTTCATCGATAAGTGAATAAAGATTTATCACAAAAGTGGAAGACGTAATTCAGGTACCTACTAAGCTAGTTGTATTTTAAATTTTGGAAGTCCTGCGATCTATAAATCAGTGTACGGTACAATGTACCTTCTAACAGAAAAGCGTGACTGCCTCATCGCAAGCAATCACTGGTTTGATCTGTTCTGTTCCATCAGATGATATCGGCTAAGGGCTTCCTCAGTCATGTTTGCTTTGACCTTTGAGTAAAAAGATGCTATTCAGTTCTTTCGCAAAGTTATTTACTTACAATATGCTGATAGAACAGAAATTAATCCGTAGTGCTTGAAAATTCCGAAAATCCTGCTGTGACCTAAAACTGTGTCAAAAAAAAATGTTGGACATCTTGATCATCACTGAAACCACTTCCCGCAAGTTTGGCTCCCATAAAATCTCAACAGATTAGGTTGGCTGGTAAAAAATACCCAAGCATTAAGTCTACCGTCACTTATCGTCACTTTTGTAAATAATGCAATAAAGTGTAAGTAAATAAATGAAATTGCACATATTTATTTATAACAAGTTGGTACATTCTTGCTTATTGAGAATGTTTTACAACATGGAACAAGGCGGGTATCTTTTACAAAAATAAATAATGAGATATCCTATATTATTTAAACCTTTCCGGTTTCAAATTACTATGCATTTTTTTTACTCAATATAAATACAAAAGACTTAGGTATGTCAAGGTGTTTAAGGCTAGGTTCATCGAACGAAACTTCGGGATGGAATAAATCAGCTAATTCATAAGAATGTAGTAATTAATGACTCAATACGTAGACAGGTAGACATAAATATGCTGTATATTCTTACTTCATATACTAAATGTAGTTATGTGGGTAATCTAGTTATGTAACGTGAGTAGCGGCGAGAATCGATTTGCGTAATTGCCCCTATACGGGAGGTTTCTAACTATGAATGACACTTTAATTACAAGACCACCACTATTGCTTTTATATTCTGCAATATTTTGCAGGGTTTGTTGTCCTCGTAGTTCCTGATACATATGACAAGGAAACTAAGTGTTAAGTCAGCCAGGACTACTCGACCATAGATAGGTTTGCGACTGTTGGGTGCGGGGTGCTACAGATGAGTCCGAAAATGGGAATTTTAACATTAAAATGACTAAAGTAGGGCATTCAAACCACAGCTTTGATATGTACAAAAAATAATATAAAAGGTATAAAAATATCTATTGTGTACATAATAATGTAAACAATTTCTATGTCAAAATGTAATTCACGACACACAGTTAAATACGGAAATAAAATACAATTTGACGACTTCGTCGTGGTAGTTTCTGATACAATGTTAGGACATTTATTCAACTGTCGGGTCTTTATTTATTAAATTATCTTATATATTCCTCGCAAAGACCCCCGTATTCACAAACATACCCAGAACCAAAACAGAAATATATTTTTCAACATATTTGAAGCATTACAACTTAAAACAAATAACATGGGCGTAGCAATTGAGTATTTAACTAGTAGTTATGATTCATATGTGCTTAGGACACACAAATTCTGGTCATAAAGTACAATGACAAAAGGCAGCGTTCGAAGATATCGAGAACATGACAAAGAAAACAGCAAAATAATCGTCTCAAAGTCAAGATCAAGCAATCATACGTACGTACGCGTGTATCATAGGAATAAACTAATCAACCGCATTTTCAGGTTATGGAAATCCATTCCAAGTATCTATCATAGGTACTTATTATAAGGTTTGTGCGAGCTCAGTAGATAATGCACTCGTTCAATACCTATTTTAGTTTAGGTACAGGTGTGATTTAGTACCTACTTATTGAGGAAGATATTATCTTGCAGCCAATTCAATGCCTCGCAAAGAAACATGGCGGACAGTGTGTAAAATTACAATCTCGTTGCCGTAATATAAAACTACTACTAGATCTCATTTCAAACACGACCCACAATTTATGTCGCATCAACTGCAAGAACGTAGAACGACTCTAAAATATGTAATCATTATTCTTCCAATGTGTGATTACGAAACGGACCTTCTGTCCAAGCCAACGGACCACAATGTCAAGTGTACGAGGATAACCATTTGGACAATGTGCGTAGTACACAAATGGAAGTTACACATTGGCGCCGATTCCGTAGTACACCAACTAAACTAAATTTAAACTGTCGCTCGTACGCAAAAAAGAGATGGCAAGAATTTTACTCCTGTCAAATCAGTTAACGTGTCGCTTTTTTCGTGTTTATATTTAAATTTGTATGGAAAACTTAAATCTGACTAATTTGACAGCACTAAAATTGTAGCTCTCTTTCTTGCTTACCATCAGTAAAAGAGAGCTACATAGTTTAAATTAAGTTGGTGTACTACAGAATCGAGGCCATTATGTACTTCGATTCAGAGGAATGTGTCGTAAAAGCACAGGGTGGAAACCAATCTGTATCAGGCATTTATTTGTGCATTTACCTTGAGTTTTAAACAGTAAATTAAAACACCGTGGGAATAAAAGCAAAACCTGGTAAATCCATAGTATTGAACCCCCTTTCGTTCACCCATCATGGTGAAAAGTGGAAAAACGTATCGAATTTAGTGTTGGTTCTACTAAGTAGAGCTCACGTAGATTTGATAGAAGAATGCGTACAAATTAGCGGCACTTTGCAAGTGGTTCAGGTTTCCGTATGTTGGCCTTCGCCGTTTTGCGCAACGGTCGGCTTGTGTTGCGTGCTTGTCCTGGAATTATCAAGTTTTCTGCTGTATTGTTCGGGGAAAAATCTATCTGGCTCTTCATTCTAAACCTTGTGCAACAAAGATCATGGGAAAGTCCACATTTTGTCTCAATTCATAAAACCATTTGTAAATTTCTGGCTGGATTTTGTGGGTTGTGAAAAAACCGTGAAATTTCGGCATTTTTGTTTAATTTGCTCTAAAATTGCCGCTGTCACTACAACAATAGAGTTGCATCAATTGATGGATCAAATATATAAAAAAAATGCATTATTATGACTTTGACATGAGTATATTTTCGCGGAATATATTAGAGGCCGAATTGTAAAAGACTGACCCAAAAAACGTTCGCTTTCACTCAATATGTCTGCAAAACTGAACAGCAGACTGATAGTGGCATAAACCCTACGGTTGATAGATAATTTTTCAAATAGAATATTCACTGTCTCACATTTTCCACCGCAGTCAGACGGCGCAATTCCTGTGTGCAACAATCGAATCAAAATTTTGGGTGTACAAAACCGATATTATTTCCGTTTACCCAGATGTTCCGCGCCAGGTGCGCAAAACGGAATAGCCGAGAATTCACGGTTAGTAGAAACGAATTCAGGATTGTTCAAACCGGATTTTTAACCGGAACCGGATGGAGATCAATAACATTCTAATTTGATTTTTTTGCTGAATCCGCGTAGATTTATAAGTTGTGTTTATGTAAATAGTTAAATATTGTCATAGAATGTTCCGTCGTTCTGTGGAAGGGGTTACCGTCGAAATAAGCGGCAAAAATAGGCCTTCACCTTATAACACGCATCGGCCAAGCCAATAAAAAAACTGGTCAAACTTGTTTGTCGATTAGTCAAAAGCCGAATATTTCTACAACCAGCATTGCTCCGGTCAGACACTTGATGTGAACTTAGCACTCAAAAAGTATGGAGCGACTTCTTCCATCATCCTTGCTGCAACTAATAATGCAACGAGCTGGATATTCGCTTAAATATTTGTTTCAAATGGTTTACATATTCGGGTGAAGGCTTCGGATCGAAGTTCAACCAGCGCATCATATGTTTTGCTGAAACTTCTTGAAACTGAAATTGACATAATATTTCTAGCAACTGTTCGATTCTCAGCAATAAGCCTTCAAGGTAAGATCGATTTTCATAATATTTTCTAACTATTCAGGAATTAATAGACATTGTTCCATTTAGCTTCGGCTAATCGAGCAAGTGTTGTGTTGTGACGTAACCTGACGTCAGGGTTCGTGAACCTTCCGACGCCGACGTCATTTGATGGCTAGTCACTGTGTAGATGAACATGCGCAGAAGTGTCTCCCTCGATGCGCAACGCGTCAATTTTGTTACAATCTTTAGTTTTCTACGGCTGGATGATAGCTCTCGATTATTACTTTATTAAGTTCAAGATTCTTGAAAATGTTTACAACAATCAACCTTTTAGTTTTACTGCATCATCCGTTACATTGGCTCTTCGCCTTGTAGATTTCTTATCTTTCCAACTGACTAAAAAAAAAGGAGGAGGTTCTCAATTCGGCTGTATTTTTACCGTGTGTGTTTGTTACTTAATATCTTCGCCAAATTGTTAATGATTTTGATAATTATTTTGTTGTTGTATAGAAAATAATCCTGAGGTGGTCCCATAAAAGTTTTATTCCTGAGTTTTCCTGTAAAACTTGAAAAAACTTGTAATCACGACTAGCCGAAACATTTTTTGTGGGTGACTTTACTTTTGTTTTTTATTCGAAAGTGTCATTCCGGGTTTGAGGTCGGTGTCTTATAAATACTGCACTATCGGTGAAGGCACCTACTAAGTTTCTACTAGTCGGTGCCTCCACCGATAGCGTCCGACGCGATGCGGAGGGAGCAAGTCGCGATCACTCACCCTGATGAAGACTCTCGGAATGAGTCGAAACTTAGTCTGTGCCTTCACCGATACTGCAGTACGTGAAAATTCCCGTTTTTAAAATATGTATTCATATTAGATATCAATATGAATAGTCAAGTTCACTATAGTTTTTGGAATAAAAAGTCTTATAAATAATTTAACCTGTCTTCACTTAACTGAGCGTTATATATTTTCAATATGTATATTGTATTTTTTTTTATATTAGATATCTAACCATAAATATAGACATGACTTCAACAAAGGCTTGCACTAACCGTCATCTTTCTAGCTACACAATATATTTTCTTCTTTAGTCAATTCACTGATTGTGATGTTAAGAAGAGCATTGCATCTATTTCATCTAATGCTATCGGTAGTGATTGTATAAGTCGAAATATGATAGTACCTATCCTGGACCAAATATTACCAATAATACGCCATATCCTTAATTCCTCTATATCCATTGGAGTATTCCCTACTTTCTGGAAAGAAGCACAGATAACTCCTCTTCCTAAAAAGTCTAATCCAGCTTCATTCTCTGAATTCCGTCCAATATCCATTCTCCCATTCCTATCTAAAGTCCTTGAACGCCTTGTCCATCAGCAACTCGGCATCTTCCTTTCCAAAAACAATCTCCTGAATCCTTTCCAGTCCGGTTTCCGTCCTGGCCATAGTACTGTGTCAGCGTTAGTTAAGATTACTGATGACATTCGTGATGGCATGGACAACGAACGAGTTACCGTGTTGTTGCTTTTGGACTTCAGCAATGCTTTTAACAACGTTGATTTTGATATCCTACTAAGTGTCTTAAGCTCACTTAACATATCTCCAACAGTGATTGATTGGTTCTCTAGTTACCTGCATGGGCATCGGCAGCGTATACGTATTGATGATACGTACTCATCATGGTGCAATATTTCTGCTGGCGTACCTCAGGGCGGCGTTTTATCACCTCTTCTTTTCGCAATTTTCATAAATTCAGTTTCCCAAAATTTAACTTCATCCTACCACCTCTATGCAGACGATCTTCAAATTTACGAACAAGCTAGAGTAGAGGAGCTGCCTGAAGCTATTAATATTATAAATCGAGATCTCAGTCGAATTCTGGAGTGGAGCAAAGCATTTGGACTTCGGGTTAATCCTCTCAAAACCCAAGTCATCGTGGTTGGGGGCTCGCGGATGTTATCCAAGATAGATTGGTCTTGTCTCCCACAGGTGCTTTTTGATGGCGTTCACATTCAACAGAGTGAGACGGTAAAAAATCGAGGTGTTCTCATTGACAGACAGATGTCATGGGGACCTCAGCAAATTGAAGTCAGCCGAAGAATTTTTGCTTCTGCAGGTTCCCTTAGAAGACTTCGCAACTTCCTTCCGACTGCCACTAAAATTTCGCTTGCACAGTCTCTCCTTATTCCAATACTGGATTATGCTGATGCTTCCTACTTAGACCTTACAGAACAGCAGCTGGATAAACTTGAGCGCCTGCAAAACTTCGGTATACGTTTCATATTTGGCTTACGCAAGTATGATCACGTTTCTGAGTTTCGCAGTAAGCTCAAGTGGTTACCCATACGCCTTCGCCGGAATACTCATATCCTAAATCTGTTATATAACATTCTTTTCAATCCTTCCACACCTTCCTATCTCAAAGAACGTTTCCAATATATTCATCTCTCCCATGCTCGATCCCTGCGCTCTTCTGAAACTCTTCAACTTCTGACACCTGTACACACCTCCTCCTACTATGATAACTCCTTTACAGTGCAGGCTGTCCGTTGTGGAATGAACTACCTGTTACCATCAGACGTGCTAAATCATTACCTATTTTTAAATCTTTGGTCAAGGAACACTACTTGTCCTCGAGTCACTAACTGTTGCCTGTTTCTGGTTTATCTATGTTTTGGATCATACAAAAGTTATGACGTATATAATATGTAAATATGTAGGTATATTGTATATAATAAATTATGTATATTATAATATAGTCATATGTGGTAAGTACACCAATTAAACCCCTTTTAAACTTTCTTACAGTCCGTTCCATCCAAAGGTTGTCTGGTAGAGATCGCTATTTAGCGATAAGACCGCCCATTGTACAACATTGTTAAAGTTAATAGTACTTAACTAAGCTGATATGTTATTTGGTGTACAATAAAGTATTTTCTATCTATCTATCTATCTCCTCTATATGAACCGTCACCTCAGTAACTCACTTCTTTCTTAAACATCATGTCGTCCTAGTAATAGTCCCTAAAAATACCGGCTTCACCTACATCATAAAAAGTATGTAGCTGATCTTCTCATGTAATCCTCATGTAGTTTTAGTTTGGTATTACCAGACTTCATAATGGAACCATAAAAAATAAATGATCCGCAAAAATACTTGGGTATATCTCATCTGAAACAGGAATAAAAAATATACCTACAAGTAGTACTTAAGTAAGAAAGGGTCAAAGAAAGAAATAAAAAAGGTTCTTGGTCGCTTATTTAATAAATCGTTTTTAAAAGTTCAAAGAACTTTATAAAGATTTGGAGGGAGAGTAACGACGGAAAAAAACCCACAATTTAATATTTAGTTCATAAAAACGGGGACTTTTAAGAGTGAATCACAAAACAAAAAACTAAGTTAAATATCTTTAAGCTCAAATTATCGCGTGCATATTTTAGGTAAAACTAAAAAGAACTTCACTTTGGTTTTCTGACCAGCGCGGCGATCACACTAATTTCCCAGGGCTGGTATCATCGGATGGGATGAATCGTATCACGCTAATTTGTAAGCTGGATGAGCCATAGATAGACAATGCGAATGAACAAATTGGTTTCATATTGGACGTTCCGTTTTTTGGATGGATGGACCATTAAAATGAGGAAATAGTGTCAAAATTGATTGCCATTTCGATAGCCATGAGTTAGTGTGATCGCCCCGCAGATTCACTGTGTCATGAGTATCAATTAAGAAACTATGTACATGCAATGTACCGTAGCGAGAATCGCGCGTCTCCGTTGGTTACTAGCCAATTTATTATTTTGACTATTTTGACCCCGAACAACACATCTTTTGTCTAAAGTCGAAACCTAATATTTAACCATTTGTTTGTGTTTTTGGTCAAATAAATATATTTTCTTTCTTTCTTTTTGTCGCGCCACCGAGGTCTTTAAAGTTTTTTTTACGCTATACTTTACCAAATATACGCTTATAACCAAGTCGACTGTCATACTATTTTACCTAGGCAAATAAGATAACTTAAGTAACATTATCTTGCATATTCTTTTTAGAGATAGATAGATACCTCTTTATTGTAGGTACACCACATAATATGTTGCTTACAAATTCAAACCGAGCAAATTAAAAGCTAATCGCGGGAGTACAACGGGCGGTTTTATCGCTTATAGCGACAACCTTTTGCTGGACAGATAAGAGATAAGATATTGTGCATTTCTTTTATTTTTTTGTTATTTTATTAGAGTTTGTGTGTTGTATGGTGTTATGCACGATAAATAGTATATATCTATTAATATATCTTATCTTAACAATTTCAATATCACCTTTGGCTTTGGATTATTATTAACTTTATCTAAGTACCTAGTGATTTTATCTGTGTTTTCACTTGCCATAAATATTAGTTAGACACCTACATATATATTAAAATAATTCAATTGAATGTAGGTCCTATCTAAAGAATGGACACGCGTTTAATTTTATTATGATAAACAATAAAACAGATACCTATCTAGAACGAATAAAATAAACTTTAATTATACGTAATTCTTCCGCTATACTAGGCTTAAACCGGCATGTAGGAACAAAAAACCTAATGCTTTGTCAACAATACATTTTATTAACTCACATAGTTCATAGGGTCTGGGTGTTTTCTTTGTATAATATGTATGTATTTACAAAAAAAAGTATATAAGTAGTATATCAGTCATGTAGTTCCCATAATACAAGTTCTGCTTAGTTTGGGGCTAGATGATGCTGTGTTAAAAAAGTCCAGTAACATTTATTTATTTTATTTATGTTATTTAAAAAAAAAAAGTTTAGCACGCCATAGAGACGTTCCGTCTATATGAAAACGGCTGGGTAAGTCCTTTTAATTTATTTTAATAATGAGAATAAATACCTGACGTTTAACAACTCGGGTTCATGATTTTTGGGGAAGATCAGGTGGAATTGAACCACGTAACACTGATTATAAACTTTTACGCTTTATTTATATTTCGTTACACTTGTTACTCCGTTCAACACTTCTGAACGACTGCCTCGAATACATCAACTGGGTTCTACATTACACTTCCCTTCCACTCTAAATGTGACGTGACAAAAACAAAAGCCCCTGATTGGCTACAGAACTTTTAGTCAAATCAACAACTGGTTGAATTATGTATTTGCCTCAAACTTATCACTTAGTCAAAGTAGGGGCAACAAAGAGAGAATGAGAAAAACAGTGACACAAGATAAAAAAAAAAATCACGACGTCACCCTTCACTATACTATTTGTCGTTTCACAGTTCACACTTTAAAAGCAATATTAAAAATGACGTAAAATGAAACCGACAAAATAATATAAAATATTTTTAAAAAAGTTATCAAATTTCATTAAGCGGTACTTTACGTATTTCATATCGTTAAAATAAATAAGTATGTACTTAACTTTTTATCCGAGTCATGGGCGTGACAAGAAAATAAAAAAATTCTTGGGAATCCCACTTCTGGGCCTCTACTCCGTAAAACGATATCGACATTATCGTTACGATACGGCAGTGCTCCGAATTATTCGGCCGTACCCTACTCTTAAAAATGTTCGCAATCTTTGTCGTCCGTCGAAAGCATAGACAATTTGTATCGGATCTTCGGAACGAATGATAGGAAAATCTAAAGGCTTGGATAATAGACGTTTAGCCTAAATCCTTTTGCTTGACTGTTTATGTCACTTTTTTAGGCAAAGTGATAACAATTATCTTTGAAAGTAAAAGAAGTCACAACGTTTAACATAAAATCAACCAAACCGCCTGTTGTTTGAAAACTTTACAAGCAAAAATTCTTGTGACCAATAGCCACAGAAGCCATAATTAAGAAGTTGAAGTTGAAGCAAAAATTCGTCACAGAAAACACAACAATATAACCCGAAACGATAACGCGCACGATAGCATCATGGGCATCGTTGATAAGTTCGTCAATTGACACTTGTTTCGTTGTCAAATTCAAATTATCGTATCGTTTTTAGTGATGCCGGAGTAGGGTTACGACATCGATTGTCAAAAGTAATGTCGGTCGTTTCTTCGTTCAAATGATAGTCGAAACGATGTAACGTAGAGTAGGTTTAGCACGACAATTGAAGCGATATATCGTTTATCGGTTTGTAGAGTAGACCCCCTGAACTTTTGGGGAAGATCAGGTGGAATTGAACCACGTAACACTGATTATAAACTTTTACACTTTATTTATATTTCGTTACACTTGTTACTCCGTTCAACACTTCTGAACGACTGCCTCGAATACATAAACTGGGTTCTACATTACACTTCCCTTCCACTCTAAATGTGACGTGACAAAAACGAAAGCCCCTGATTGGCTACAGAACTTTTAGTCAAATCAACAACTGGTTGAATTATGTATTCAATATTCAACAAGTCAATTAAGTATCTAATATTAGTAATATCTTCTAACAAATTGTCATCTGAGCAATAACTTAAAAATAGATACGTATAACAAGGATAACATAGTAATTTACTTGATTACAATGGACAGTCCTAACATGATGATAATGAGAATAAATACCTGCATCGTGTAGCAACTCGGATTGTCACTTCTGCTGTCGTTCCCACAACGAACGAAAGGGGTGATGGATTTTCCCACTTGAAAACCGGAAAAGTACGAATCTGAATCGCACACTGACGCGACACGCCACGCCGCGCCCATTTCCATACAAAGCTTATAAAGCACCAAACATTGTTTTAACAAAATGATAAGTCGGATTGAAAGACAAACTTAACTTTGCTGTTTGAAAAACTTTCGCCCATACATCGATATACGTTATGGTAATTCTCCAACTGCAAGTGTAATTTTCTAATCGCAAAAATAAAATGTCATTGTGATGCTCCAAAGGACTGACATAAAGTAGGTAGTATATGCCTTCCTGAGAAAAAGGGTCCTGACAGATAGACGGAAATCGAAGTGATCCTATCCGGGTTCCTTTTTTTCTTTTGAGGTACGGAACTCTAAACTAGAACAAAAGATTTCCATTCGGCCCGCTGGTAATTTTCCTGTGTGCAGTTTTCTTATTATTTGCATCTAATTACAATGCAAATTCACGCTCACGTAGGTATGCAATAAGGGATCCTTTGTTTAATAACTTATAACTTGATTCATTTATAATTTTATTGAGCGATCAAATTACATAATAAAGTTTCCATAGATGTCTTAATTCGGTTTGTTACAAAAAAAAATAGATAAACGCAATAGATCTACATGTAACACTGCCAAAAGTTAAATCTTTCTACCTAATTTATTGTATAGTATTATTAATATATGTACTTCTTTGAAGGAAACATTTAAAATAAGTATTTTTTTTACCCGAGACTTAAGGAGCCCGTATATGCGTTTGCCGTTAGAGGTTGTTTATTTATAAATTACTAGCTTCTGCCCACGGCTTCGCCCGCGTGGTACCCGGATAAAAAGTAGCCTATGTGTTATTCCGATGTTTAAGCTGTATTACTCTAAAGTTTCATCAAAATCCGTTCAGTAGTTTATGCGTGAAAGAGGAACAAACATCCTCACAAACTTTCACGTTTATAATATCAGTAGGATAGGATCTGTTGCCATTTATTTCCGAAACGGCTTATAGGATTTTCATGCGGCTTTTTGAAATCGATTTGTATGTCTTTAAGGATTGCTCAGTGTTGTCAAGAATCAGTGTCGTTGTTATATCCTTTAGCATTAAATACATGAAATAAATGGTACTTTATATACGAATTCCACGCAAGAGAAGTCGCAGGCAAAAACCAATAGCAAATGAAGATACCTATAGCAAAGCAGAGAGTGTACTTATTTACTTTGTTTCCAAACAGGTTGATCTAACTTTTATTGAAGAAAAACCGGTTTACCCTGTATACATCTAGTAAAAATTTCCATGCATTAAGTATTATAGACGCCTTAATAGAATTAATAATAATTGTTCTTAGCACGAGCTATTCCCGTGATGGAACAATTTTTAGATCGCAATAGAGTGTTGATATTGCGTCATGGATACCCACTTACGACCACGTGTTATGAACATGGTTTTATTTTTAACTGTCTTTAAAGAAGGAGGTCCCTAATTAATGTTTTTGTCTTATTACTATTAAATTCTATCATAGTTTGTCTAGTCAAACGTTGGTCACTTAGACCAACTGACTTTCAGTTACATAATAGGGGTTTGTAATGTACAGGCACGTGTTAAAATAATAGTAAAATAAAAAACAAATTAAGTATATTACTTTGTACTGACTTAAAAATATAGCTGTAGCTTAAGCTGGGCACTTTATATCGTATTAAAAGTATTTTTTTACCCGCGATATAAGGAGCCCGTATATGCGTTCTGGGTATGAAGGTTGTTTGTTTATTACCATTTATCTCTATCTTTATAACGGCTAAACGAATCGTAAAGCGGTGTTTGCAGTCGTTTTGTATGACCTCAAGGCTGGTTCTGAAGTTTTATTGCCACAAGCTAGAAAAGGGCGCTGCAACAGACAAAGGAAATCACGTCAGGGTTTTACAATATACTTGTTAAAGGAATATTAAGCTAACGAAAATAAGGTTTTTTACTTAGATTCTTCAACAAGGGATGCTATATCATACGAGATGTATGAATGGGTTTTAGTCCCAAATTAAACACTCTGCTATTCACTGCGATTGCGAGAAAATAAAATAACTATATAATTGTACATTAAACATTCTTCAAACGCACTGACATCCAACGATAGCCAAGAAACGCTAGTGCACCAGTGTAAGTTGCTTTCAGTTCCATTTTCAAATATTAATTCAAATAAAAAAATGATTTTCTCTTTTTATTGTTATCTAAGAAATTATTTCAAAAAAGGAACATCGAAAAGCCAAGTCTTTGTACAGGTTCACATTAAATTTATAGTCTGTTGATAATAAATACGATTGCGAGAAAATAAAATAACTATACTAACGTATTCATTAAACATTCTACAAACGCACTAACATCCAACGATAGCCAAGAAACGCTAGTGCACCAGTGTAAGGCGCTTTCAGTTCCATTTTCAAAAATAAATTCAAATAAAAAAATTATATTCTTTTTTTATTGTTTTCTTAGAAATTATTTCAAAAAAGGAACATCGAAAAGCCAAGTCTTTGTACTGGTTCACATTAAATTTGTAGTCTGTTGATAATAAAGAGAATAAAAACTTTACTCCCTAGAAGTTCAATTAAACCGACTACGCTTTGACACACTTTTAGAGCATGAGAAGTGAAAAAATATAAGCTTCATTTATAATAAATTAAACATGCATGAAAATTCAGACGAGGTTCAACATCGGTCATTACCCCTTTTCAGGGCACTGACCTAAGGGAGGGGTACTAAGGAAGAAATAGCTGGACTGATTGTAATGCGGTTTGTTGAAGTAGTTTTTTACGATTTAAATGAAAGTTCTTGAATTTATATTATTGCCGCAGATCACTTGGGGGCGATACTATAATAGATGATAGATGATGGGATATACGAGTAGGAGATTTTATTTGTAACTAGTTGTTGCCTGCGGCTTCGCCCGCGTGGTATGTTAATAAAAGTAGCATATGATCGTCTCCAGGCTTCAAACTATGTCCACCAACTTTTGAATGAATCGAACCAAGGATTACAATTTATACAAAGTTTAGAACTCAATTGCACACACCCAAAGGATAGTTTTGAAATTATAAAAAAATGGTTTAGTAGTTACGGAGATACGTGGTAACAAACATTCACACACAGACACTCGCATTTATTATATTAGTAGGATAAAATACTTTTGTGTAAATAGGTACTTTATTGTACACCTTATGAAATAAACAATAAAATATTAAAAGCGATCTCTTCCAGATATTATTTGGATGAAGAGGATAATAATGTGATTTGATATTTAAATAACAGAGGTGCTTGAACCGCACCTATGGCCACAGAACCAATAAAAGTATTACACTATGGCGATAGAATTGCAAGAAGTTTCTAAAGCCACCAGTTTCCCATTTCCGAAGATAGACGAAGATTGCCGAGGTCACAGACATACAGGTCACAGTATAGACAATACTAGCGAGGTATTACTTTTGTCGTACCTAGTACATTTAGTACACTTATTTTTTATATGGGTAGGTAGGTATATAGGCCTTATTACTTCTTTTGTTTTGTAATAACCAGACTATTGTAATTTCCGGGTATTATTAAAACACTACGAGTATTCGATCGCAGGTGTAATATGTAATTAATATAAGGAGCCCGTATATAAGAAGATAGACGAAGATTGCCGAGGTCACAGACATACAGGTCACAGTATAGACAATACTAGCGAGGTATTACTTTTGTTGTACCTAGTACATTTAGTACACTTATTTTTTATATGGGTAGGTAGGTATATAGGCCTTATTACTTCTTTTGTTTTGTAATAACCAGACTATTGTAATTTCCGGGTATTATTAAAACACTACGAGTATTCGATCGCAGGTGTAATATGTAATTAATATAAGGAGCCCGTATATAAGAAGATAGACGAAGATTGCCGAGGTCACAGACATACAGGTCACAGTATAGACAATACTAGCGAGGTATTACTTTTGTTGTACCTAGTACATTTAGTACACTTATTTTTTATATGGGTAGGTAGGTATATAGGCCTTATTACTTCTTTTGTTTTGTAATAACCAGACTATTGTAATTTCCGGGTATTTTTAAAACACTACGAGTATTCGATCGCAGGTGTAATATGTAATTAATATAAGGAGCCCGTATATAAGAAGATAGACGAAGATTGCCGAGGTCACAGACATACAGGTCACAGTATAGACAATACTAGCGAGGTATTACTTTTGTTGTACCTAGTACATTTAGTACACTTATTTTTTACATGGGTAGGTAGGTATATAGGCCTTATTACTTCTTTTGTTTTGTAATAACCAGACTATTGTAATTTCCGGGTATTTTTAAAACACTACGAGTATTCGATCGCAGGTGTAATATGTAATTAATGTTTACCTAAGTACCTACCTACTTCGGTACTTATGCTTCCTTACTGTCTGTACATGTTTTATCCGTGAAGCGAGATCGCTGGTGACCTGTAATACAGGTTTTTCAAACCTACCACAGGTTTGTAAAACCTCAGGCACCAGTGTTTCACAAAACAGGTTTACAATAATTTTAGATAAGTTTAAGGTATACCTACTCTTTTATAAAACCTTTGAAGGGTATAAATGCTTTGTTTATTATAACCTGTTATTTATTATTTTTCAACATACTTACCTTCTTAACTGTTCGAAGAAATTTATTCTCAAAAGAAATGACATATCGTCGGCTAGCTAACAACACCGCTCAAGTCGAAATTTTGCAGTTTTGACATTTTCATGCCATTGGATAGATCTTTTCACTGCGCTTCTGTTCACCAATACAAACATTGAATTTCAACCAATCACAGTTTTAATTTCAGCTTTAGCGATTTTAATTCTGTGGACTTGTGCGGGGTTGATAAAACAGTTTTTTGGTTCTCCTGAAAAGTTAGGAAAATCGATTTACGCGGTGTTGTTAGCCGACGATATTTCACTTAATGAGAAATTAAAAGTAAATCAACATGCTTACCTACTTACCTGGTCAAAGAAATTTATTCTCAAAAGAAATGACATATTTCACTTAATGAGAAATTAAAAGTAAGTTACTTAAAAATTTCGCAAGTATGCAGAACATTTTAAGGATGTAGGTAACTAATAGTTTTACAAAAATAACATATCAAAAAGGAGCTTTGTGTTAACCACTCACAATAGTATAAAGCGGGTTCTCAAACCAAAGGTTTGAGAACCCGTTGTAAAACCAAAGGGTTGTATACAGGTACCTTCTTACTTTTTTTTTAAATAACAGAGCCTTGCATGTTACTCTCACTGCATCTTAAATGCGTCTTAGTACCTACCTACTTTATAAGTAGTATAAGAATACTAGCTTCTGCCCACGGCTTCGCCGGGTGGTACCGGGATAAAAACGCGAAAGTTGGCGAGGATAGATGTTTGTTACTCTTTCACGCAAAAACTACGGAATGGATTTTGATGAAACTTTACAGTAATATAGCTTATACATCAGAATAACACATAGGCTACTTTTTATTACTTAAACTACTTTTTACTTTTCTGTAAAAAGTATACCATAATCATAAAACAACAAAAAAACATCCGACAGATACATACGCTCATACAAAGTCCTGACTCCATAATAGCACTCACTGTGTCGTGGGTATCAGGAACTACGAGTAACGTGGTAGCACAACACCCAAACCCGGAACATTATATTTGCAGAATTTGCAAAATTAAATATTCTGTCCCGAAGCGCGAATCGAACCGAACGAGTAAACGCGTTTTTTACTCGTTCGGTTCGACGCAGAAACGAGTAAACGCGTTTTAATTGAACGCTCGACTAGTTTGTCTACTCTATACAGGATTTTTTTTCAGATGCATTCATTCATTAGTACCAGAAGGCAGGTACTCATGCAAATCCACGGAATGTAAAGTACAAGATAAACGGGCGTTGTCCTTGCCGCTGGCACAGAATTGCATAATTCCATTACGTTAATTTGCACGCAGATTATCAACAGTTACTACCAGACATTGTATTGGCAGAAGCTAGGGTTTTAAGTCCGGCTTTTGGTGTATGCGTCCGGTCGCCCGGTCGACCTTTGAAAGACTTTCTCAGAATAAGGTATAGTCAGAACTTTTGTTTATAACTTATACATTTTGTTATTTATTATAAGTTTAACGGGTCTTTATCGCGTTTACCTTTTTTTATTATTTTCCCGACGTTTCAACTGTATTGCAACAGCCGCGGTCACGGGAGTATACGGAGCTACCGTCGAGAAATAAAGGCAGTAGCCGCAACTACCCTCATTTCATCTTCGGGATCAGAAAACTCCATGTTCACATTACGGCACAATACACTAACCGTATCACCGGACTGCACAATTGGATCGCGACGCGAACACCTGTTTATCACGGGATTCCAGGACGCAGAGAGTCTATAGCCGTCATCACGATAAAAATTTGGGTACTTCTTTATTTCAATCGCTTCACGAACCATTCTCTTACAATATTGGCGTTCACTGGATAGCACCTTAGGGTCATGAAGCTAAATCCAATGGTTTGGTCCTGAGTAAAGACCCGTTAAATTTATAATAATTATGTTATCTAATCGCGAAAGTTTGAAAAATACTATTTTGTTTTTTGTAATTTATTTACTTAACCATATTAAAACATCGTTTGTTATATAAAGTAAGCCAATTTTACAGTTTCTAGCAATTATTATTATAATATAATTTTATATATATGCCTAACTAAATGCTTTCTTTTACCCGTGACGTAAGGAGCCGTATATGCGTTTGCCATAGAGGTTGTTTGTGTTTATGACTGTTACCATTTATCTCCATAAAGACTTATCAGATTTGATTGTGGTTTTTTGCAATTAGTTTTTATGTCTTCAAGGATAGTTCTTAGATACTTATGTTTATAAGACACTAAGGGGCGCTGCAGGGGCGATTATAAAAGTAACCGTTTAAAAAAAAAACTTTTTGTTTAGTTTTTTGCGAAATTCGAAGATGAGGCTTCAGTTAGTATTCCAATAAGCGACGGTGTGCTTGTAACTTATCACGTGCAGTGCTAATTACTTGCATTATTATAATATCTGTGTCGCGACCATGTTCCAAAAGTATCTGAGGATGTTCATCATGGGAGTATAAATAAATAAATAGTGCTGGACGTTTTCCACACAGCATCATCTAGCCCCAATCTAAGCAGAGCTTGTATTATGGGAACTACATGACTGATATATTAATTATATACTTTTTTTTGTAAATACATACATATTATACATAGAAAACTCCCAGACCCGAGACAAATATTTGTAAGTAAGTAAGTATCAACATAAAAAACAAGTTTAAGTTGCAAACATGCTCATGTTTGATTTTTAAATTTGTTTTTTATGGTTCTGACGATAAATGGCGAAAATGGAACCCGTATGCTTTCATCAATACCATCTATCTGTATGGTCGTTTAAGTGACATACGCCGTTTATACCTCAGAGAGATTAAAATAGTGTATTGTTATGTACAGACGTATTTTTAACGCAAGAACCAAAACGAGAAAATAAAAGTGTAACTTAATCGCGCACCTATACAACAAAACTAATGATGTGCCGGCTATCTGGAGAAAGGGAATGCAATAAAATAAACTGTCGTTGTGCATCGGCAGATTCTTCCGGCTTTCAGAGGCTGCCCTATTAGTTTTCACATGTGCTTCAATCATGCGATGACACGCTCGCTTCATTGATTAGTAATCCACACGCAGAAATAAATACGCATCGAATGATTGCCGATAACCCTATGTAACTAACGAAAATAACCTTATCATAGAAATGTTATCAGGGTCCACGATTCGCCGAATGTTAGGTGACTCAACCAAAACTGTAATTTTTTAGCCGTAATGTATTGTTCCCTTGTTAAGTATTTACATTTTTTCTCCGAAAAATGCGCCTTTGTGCAATCCTCTTCAAGGATGGTTCTTAATAGGTATCATAAAGGGCAATAGATGAAGGACGACTTGAAAAAAGACTAAATCTTACCTGATATTTTAATCTTTATTTGATTTACCCTCTCGGTTTTAGTTTAGTGTTTTAAGTTAAATGATCATAAAGGCTTGCTATTTTCTATTGATTCGTCATGTATCAATAATTTCTTTCTTGTTCAGTTTTCGTTATACAGAAAGATAGATAAATCGTTAGGTCACTGAACTGACCAGGTTGAGGCACGAGCGGCGACTATGAAAATAGCATTGTGTTTGATAGTGAAATCAATGTGTTGATAGTGAAACCAATATAATTCAGAGCATCTTGGATGGGCTTCTTATTTTTTGTTAGGTAGCTCCAGAAAAAACCACCTAGGCGCTGTGGGTGAGTAACCGAAAAAGGCGCAAAAAGATGGAAGTGGATTAAGACCGTTCCTCATAGCGCTCGGGGGAGGACTATGTTCAGCAGCGGACTTCAACAGGCTGTTGATGATAATAAAATGGATGATGATGAAGAATCTCTAGAAGTAGTAGAGCTTGTCAAAGATTGTACATCTTTCTCATATTGTACATCTTTCTACACGTGCAGTCTGTGGGCTAAATATACACAGAAATCCTACAATGCTCTACGGATCCAATACAACAACGGTTTCAAGATGCTGTTGAGGCTGCCGCGTTTCTGCAGCGCATCGGGGATGTTTGCAGACGCACACACAGACGACTTTTATGCGATCATGTACCAAAGAACCGCGTCACTGATGAGCCACGGCACACGGCAGCACCAACAGCCTTGTGGCCGTTGTTGCTAATAATATGTTCTCATGTCTAATGAGGCGCTGGCTGATAGAGCTTGGGCCGATCTCTCGCCTAGTCTCCAAATAGTTGCATTAAGTAGGTAAGGTAATTAATAATTCGTAATTAAATTAATTTTACTCACATAGATATAAGTACATTATTTATGTAATAATAACTCAATATGTATCTTGGTCTGAAATAAAAATTTATTATTATTATTATTATTAAAGAGCTTGTCCGGGGAAGTATTACCATCATACTTTTTTTTGCCGGCAAACAGTAATGCTCGTATATCTGTGTTCTGAAGTGAATGATATGGGTGCCGGTGAAATTACAGGTACATGAGACTTTTCACCTGTTATGTCTCAGGGTCTTGCAAGGTATTACAAAAGTCCATAGATTACGATAACCGCTTAACCGATAACCAACAGATGGGCAGTATGCTTGTTTGCCACATTAATTTTATAAAAAAGAAAAAAAACCATCAATCTATAATGTTTTTTATTATTGTCAACTTTTTAAATGCTTCTTTGTCTTCAATTGTTTGTTTCGTTTCATCATTGTCACTAACAATCGTCCAGCCTTGGCCTGCGATGACTTCCTTAGTTCAACTTCAGCAAATTATATAATTACCAGGTGTGTTTACGTCTTGGTACATGATACCATTTACAAAGTGTACAATATTACTGCATCCATTAGATAGGTGTCGTTATGTCAAATGCCAATGGGCAAGTGGTCATTATTTTTAATAGGTTTGCAGAATGAAGCGTGTTCGTAGACGCCATAAGAAAACAATAGTTATGTAGGAAGTAAAACAACGCTACGTATTGCTCTTAAAAATGTGAGATGATGATGTTATTCAGTATGTTTTCACTGTTCTAGTCGAGAATAGTTCATCGAGCCAACCGATGAAGCTCTAGAAGTGGGTACACATGGGTCAAAAGAAATTTAAAAAATAAATACATTTAAAAATGAGTTATTGACACGATATTAATAAATGTCTTGCCCATACACAGTATGTCTTTGTCTAATATATGCCTACGCCTATATCACTATCTTCTAATTATTTTTTACTAGCCTGTGCCCACGGCATCGCACGCATTGTACCCGGATAAAAAGTAGCCTATATGTTGTTCTGATGTATAAGTTATAATAATGTAAAGTTTCATCAAAATCCGTTCAGTAGTTTTTGCGTGAAAGAGTAACAAACATCCATCATCAAAAACTTACGCGTTTATAATATTATTAAGTAGGAAATAGGATTTTATGGTAGGTAATGTGTGCATGTGCACAAACATGATTTAGATGTCGAAACCCTGTCTTGAAAAACGTGCAACGAACAGAGCACGTTGTGTCGTGCTTGTGCAAAATCAGCACAATTTATCCAATTTGTCGTCTCAAAATGACCACTGAAAATAATACATACCGTCATTGCATCATTATTTAATTCGTCCGAGTACAAAAGGTTCAAGCGTAACTTATTTTTATAACCTTTCCTCAAAACGCGAGCCAAGTACAGCTATTATACACCACGATATCTGGTTTCGTTGATGTAAAATGTAATTTGTTAGATGTATGTATTGACGACCTCTGTGGCGCAGTGGGCGAAGGTCCGCCTGAGACGCAGAAGGTTGCGGGTTCAATTCCCGCCACGGGACAAATGTTTGTATCTGCAACTATTTGTCTCAGGTCTGGGTGTTTTCTATGTATATTACGTAGGTATTTACAAAAAAAAATGTATATAAGTAGTATATCAGTCATGTAGTTCCCATAATACAATCTGCTTAGTTTGGGGCTAGATGATGCAAGAGGTGGAAGCGTAGATTCCGGCTGCGGAACAAATATTTGCATATTTTGCAGATATTAGCTCCGGGGCTGGGTGTGGTGGTACTGCGGTACCCGTTACCACCTCGTTGATACCCATATGACACATTGGAATCCAATCTAGAAAGAAAGATAGAAAAACATTTATTTAGCACGACATAATTTTTTTTTACAAATTTTGAAATAAAGTTAGGATGGTGTGATAAATGATATAAATATATATATATATTTATTATTAATTAAGTTAGAATAGCCTACTTTTAAGTTTAACTGAAACGGAAATGCCCCACGCACCTTACTAATCCACCTAGACAGTTCAATGTCGCACCAAAAAGGTAGGTATCAGCTCAGCATAATGCTAGGTGGTAATGTAGGTGATTACTTAGCGCTGGTATTCTGCTGAAATTAAGTGTTTTATAAGTATTATAAATGTATACTTTTAATCAACTGTATTTAATGTAATATCTAGATCATTTACTATGTTAATCTGGGGTAAAGACTATTGGTAGTTTAATTATCAATTTATTCCTTCCTTAAATTTTGTGAATCGTAGAAATTGCAAGCAAGCAAAAGCTAGCCAGTTTTTTTTTTAATTGTTGAGTTATTATTTACTCATATTCCACACAAATTTATCTCGATCGTTGCTCAGATATGGTTCCCTTTTAGCCCATCATTCAAAGACATCGTAACGCCTATATCCGAAAATAATGAGGGTTGATCAACTGAGATAACAGTAGGTAGTATGATGTATGTGTTGAAATCATACAATTTAAAGATCTATGTCATGCCTTTATAATGAATGAGTAATAACCGGTAGAGTACCTACCAGTACAAACCGGTTTCATTAAATAAAATTATATTTCATTAAATAAAATATCTAACAATATCCATCAAGTAACAGTACAAACTTAGCAATATCGGAATCGAATGGTTCTAAAATAATTTGAATAGCTTATAATTAGACGCATGACATTGAGAAAATCCTACTCATGCTATAAGTACCTACCTATTCCTAAACTATGTAGTATTGAGACTAATATTAGTAGTTGATATATTACCTACTCGTATTCTGACTTTAATAGTATTCTGCGCATATATTTTTATTCGATATTCTTTTAACCCTTTTCTTTTTAGTTTTTTATAACTCGTACGTATGCGTTGCGCGAATTAAAAAAGACAACTGATCTGACAAGCACGTTATCGGCTTATTACGCCTATGTGTACTCACATCTTTCTCGAAGCATAGCACTATGGGGGAATAGTGTAGACGTACAAGACCTGTTTATTTTACAAAAGAAATGTGTGCGTATTATAGCAAACATAAAAAAAAGAGATAGTTGCAAACCCCATTTTATAAATCTAAAGATTTTGACGTTACCGTCAATCTACATTCTAGAAATATGTAAATTTGTCAGAAAATATCCCGATTTGTACACGAAACTTGATGATCTTCCTCGAAGATACGCACTTAGGCCAGGTAGAAACAAAATTATACAACCAAGATCACACCTAAAATTGCACAGCGATGGCCCATACATAATGTCAATTAAAATCTACAACAAACTTCCAAAACAAATCACAGAATTACAAAAAGATTCGTTGTTCACTAAAAGACTAAAATCATTCTTAATTGACAAATGCTACTATGACATTAAAGATTATTTAGACTAGAAAGCTAGCAAACCTTAAAAATAAATAAAAAGTGACGTACCTATTTTTGACTAATGAAAATTATAACAAAAGAAAAAATGACTAAACCTACTTACCTAATTGTGTTATTCCAAATGCTTGATACTTTGCCTACCTTGACTTTATTTTATTGTACCTACTAGTTTTATTTTTGTTTACACAAAACTTCGGCCTGCCTACCTATCTGTTGCTATACCCTTAGACAGGGTTCATGTGAGATACCTACCTATAAACACCATCTATGTACCTACCATGTGAAAGCAATAAATGTATTGAGTATTGAGTATTAACTCACTTGCTCTTGATATTATAATGCTGCTAGCCTCTGCCCACGGCTTCGCCCGCGTGGTACCCGGATAACAAGAAGCCTATTTGTTATTCTGATGTATAAGCATACCGTATACATCTGATGTATATACAGTAATATACTGTAAAGTTTCATCGAAATCCGTTCTGTAGTTTTTGCGAGAAAGAGTAACAAACATCCATCGTCACAAACTTTCGTGTTTATAATATTAGTAAGAAATATTATAAGGATAGGATTAGGATAAATACTTATATGAACAAATAAAATAAAATAAAACAATAACATATTAAGTGAAATATATATCAGGTGAATATTTTTTAAGAATCAGTCATAAATATTTCTTTAAATAGGTAGGTACATTATAAGTGTACGGTTTGACATTTTAGCTATACTTCTCACTATTTTTCATTTCTATCTAGGCAAATTAAATATCAAAATTGACAAAAACTGCGGAATTTTATAAAGATTATGATTAAATATCATTATCTTCAATACGGCGCTTATCCTGTGATCTTTTATTTGAAGCTGGTTCAGCGTATAACGGAGTAGCATCCAAATCGCGAACACTCTGTGGTATGACTCTACTCTCCGACCAATCAGAGGAAGTCTCCTCTGCATCGCGCCACCCGTCGCGTGTTCGTGATGTACAGTTCACCATAAAAGTTACACGATCGTTAAAACAACGGGATTTTTATAACTCCTGCGAACTGAAAACAGCTGGCCGAGCCGAGTGGATGGATATTATTGACCGGGTTATATGTAAATTGGTAGAGAAGCTAATCTCTAGATTAGCTTATGTCTCTATTCACTGTTTCACTGGCCTGTCTCTAGGCAGGCCAGTGAAACAGTGCTACCGATATAAAGCGATCATTGTACTAACATTTTGAACCCCTTCGCAAGCAGAGGGGTTTTTAGCCGTTTGTAGATTATCAGCTCTATTGTTTGCATTTATTTACGACTTATTCTTTACAAATTACGTTTTTTTTTTCAATCTATTTGTGTTTCTACCACAAGTCACTAGGGGACGCCGTGTTTTTCACAATAGGCTTAAAAACACTGGTTTACAATTTTCTACTTTTACGCAATTTTTACTTGTGTTGTTATGTAAATATATTTTTTGAGGGCTGCATTAATTTTAAGATTTCTGAACAGCTATTATTCAAATGTAATGTTTCATGAGTTTGTGGGAAGTGGTATATGTGCCTGTGAAATTGGTCAGTCAACTCACTTTGCACTGTATGATTTCAGAATACGATTTGTACTTCAGCCCTGCCAGAGCCACATTGCACCGCCTTTTTCATTTTCATTCAAAAACAGATTATGAGCGTTTGTTTCTACCTGTACCTTAGGACAGTGTTCACGACAGATCGTACGATCTTCTATTGCGAATCTACAATCGCTTTGACCTTAATTCAGTCTATGATTGTCAAATCAGCTGCGAACAGTAACGGCGCGGTTTTTTGTGATTGATGTATTCAAACTTTAAGGTCGACTGTTCATTACCGTTGCTGTAAATCCTACTGAACAGTGAGTAGGTATCAGATGGCGTGAAGAAGTTGGTAGGTGTATGGTTAGTGAATTGATACGATATCGTAGCGTGGGGTTTGATAAAAAAGATTATACAAGTACTTATCTGAAATGAACAGAAACACAAAAAACAATTCACTAAGACGACGTGCATACTTTTTTCATACTTTTTCAATCGGGTATTTTTATATCCTTTTGTATGGCCATTTTTAGCACCAAGAAGCAGATTGGAACTCGGAAGCAATTGACTTTCAAGGATCGCTTGTCTTCTAAGAGGGTTTCAATGTAAACCGATTGGTCGCAATTTATCATTTGCATTCATTTTTAGGCAACGGCGGAAGTGGACTGCAAATAAAGGTAAAACAAGAAAAATACTTAACTTAGTTCTGGGCAAACAATTAATTTACATAGGTAAGCATGACATATCCGTCGGTGACTTGGATTTGTTTCCCAGTCCAGTTTTCTACCTGTAGTATACCTAGTTCCTATAGGTAGAGGCAGAAAATTAGACATATTCTCTAGTTATTTCTGGATCCGTCCCGAACTCCCGTTTCCCGTTCGGTTGACCCCGATTCCGATCCGGAAGTCTAGGGTTTTCTCCCCTAGTTGGTCTTCTTTCAGTTATAAAGTTTTTACCAGGGTGGCATGTTCTAGTAAGAACAAACTTAATATAATTATTACAGTAAATACCATTCGCATCTACCCCTGAACAAAATGAAGTTCAGGGTACCGGGAGTTTTTTTTCATAGGGGTTTGGTATAATTTAGTTTTTTTATTCAGTTTTTACTGTGAACACTTAAAAAACATTCGAAATATTAAAAAAAATATGATAACAGCTGTCCTGCAACTGCGCTACTCAAAAATATATCAATGTTTCGAAATACGAAGGAAACGTAAATAGACGGATGAACAACTTGTTTTCAGAGACCCCGATGCCTCTTTTACAGAAATGAGATCACATGCCGAAAAAATAATTTTCGCTGAAAATTACTGAATCACAGTTTGAATGTAAACTCAAAATATCCCCATCGTACGATCACATATCCGTGTCAACATATGCCATATTATCTACACAAAATCCCAAATAATTGTCTAAGAAAAACTGAAACGCAGTAGATACTGAATATTCCAGTGTTTATCTACAAGTAGGTATTTAATTAACATGTCTACTGCAGCTGCTCTCCACGCACTAATCACGCACTATTACAGCCGATAAAATTTTAATGTACTTTGTAACGGACTGTTGATAATAAAAAATATAAACAAACAACGTTCCGGCGTCCATCCGTCTGGCTGCAGTCAATACAAAGTGTGACGTGGCTGAAAGAATGTGACATAAATAGTCACCTTCTTCAAACAGTTATACACACAAGCTATACTAAGATCTGATTATATTTTTGTCTACTAGATTCTTTGTGTTCCAACCAGCTAGAGGTATCCTTCTAGATCACTGTCCCCGAAAGGTTAGGAAATAATGATAGTCAAAATGTGACATGGCTGTAAAAAGAGATTAACCTTTAGAAAGAATTAATAAATGTACTGGAATACCGATTAACAGATTTCAACTGGCCCAGATCACTATATTTGATCTGATCTACGTTTGATAGTGATCTAGTTATCTAGGCCACGATAGCATGTTTAATTTCAATGTCAAGTGCTTTTACAAATATAGATAAATCATTACTTGCAACTACTCATAATTTTTTACATTTTTTGGTTAAATTTAGCCTAGTAGTAGAAATGTGCAAAATAATATTAAATACTGAACATTTTTCACACAGCACCATCTAGCCCCAAACTAAGCAGAGCTTTTATTATGGGAACTACATGGCTGATATACTACTACTCATATTTTTTGTATACATATATATCTTTTATACATATAAAACACCCAGACCAATATTTGTCTCGACAAATATTTGCAGATCAGGCGGGCCTTCGCCCACTGCGCCACAGAGGTTGTCAAATATAATGTGAGTAAATCTGTTGAACCTAAGCTAGTCAGAGAACTATGTAGCTTCTAATAGATTGTGTAATTCAGTTCGTCTAAACATGCAATGAGGTTATAGGTTTACAAATTGGGATAGGACATGGCAAAAAGCGCTCCAGACTTGGTGTAGATAAGTAGTGCGCTAATCTTCCGACCTCTTACAATGTCAGTTGTAGATAGCTTCGATATAGAACAAAATCAGAGTTAATTAACTGCTTATATGAGACTAGCCTCTGCTTCGCCAGCGTGGATAAAAAGTTAGCCTATGTGTTACTAGCTTCTGCCCACGGCTTCGCCCGCGTGATACCCGGATAAAAAGTAGCCTATTTGTTATTCTGATGTCTAAGCTATATTACAATCTAAAGTTTCATTAAAATCTGTTCAGAAGTTTTTACGTGAAAGAGTAACAAATATCCATCCTCACAAACTGTCGCGTTTATGATATCCGTAAGATTTTGATGTATAATCCAAGCTGTGTTTTAATATTACTGTAAAATTTCATAAAAATCAGTTTACTATTTTTTGCGTGAAAAAGTAACAAACATCCATCTATTCACACAAACTTTTGCGTTTAAATAGTAAGTGGGAAGTAGGATTTATGTGAAGTAAATTAAATATAACATTTTCCATTATTGGTACTACAAATGTTGTGTGTACATTCATTGTATTCAACTTATCACTTTCTCCGTGACATATTGCATACCATTATGCCGTCATCACAGTGTGAATGGACAGATAAGCCACAGCCATAGACTTGTATTCTATTATCTGTGGCCATAGTAAGCTATACAGCAGGTCATACGCACTAGTGTGTAGCGTTGCCGACAATCTCTTTACGCAATACTTGAGGGTTCAAACTTTATTTTCCTGTTGCTTGAAATACCGATATCATATGATCTACTTAACTAAGGAAATTAAATAATAGTAGTCAAATAGAACAATTTTAGCTACAGACAGAATAATAGAACTATTTTTAAATTTTAATATTAAACTATCCACAATTATTAAACTAGGAAAAAAAACTGTCTTCTACCTGTAGTAATAGGAATAAGTCGGGAAAATACATGTTATTTTATTTTATAATGCAAAACATTTTCACACAGCATTATCTAACCAGAAAGTAAGCAGAGCATGTGTTATGGGAAAAAATAAGTAGTACATGACTAAGTAGTGCACAAAGAAAACACCCAGACCCGAGACAAATATTTGAAGATCATAAAAACATTTGTCTCGCGGCGGGAATCGAACCCGCAACCTTCTAGGCCTTCGCCCACTGCGCCACAGAGGTCGTCGAATAATAACCTGTAGTGATAGGACAACAGGTAGAAAACAGAGTTTAAGTCACCGACCGCAGGCAGGGTAACCAAAAGGTTGGCGACAGTACCTCGTTGCAATGCTTTTGACCGAAGTAAGCGCCCGCCCTTTAGTCATTGGTTTCGTCCATCAGCCGCTACGAGTCTTGTTTTGAAATGGAGTTCCCATCATTGTTTTATGAGTTGCTTTATTCAAATAATTTAGCCTACGAGGCACAAATGTTTTTTAATCATAATTTCTTTACATAAAATGATTGTTTTTCTGAATATTAAATGGTAGAGGTACTTATTTAACCCAGTAAGTAAACGTGCCTTTAAGCGTCCTTTTTAGAAGATATGTATTTCGTAGGTTATTAATATCAGGGCACTAAATTAATATCAGGCAGGATACTTACCAGAGTAATGTTATGGTAAATAATTATTTGGTTTTTAAGAGTTAACCCACACTTTGAGAAATCTTTGGTAAAATTACAGGATTTGTGCCTCAGCGCGAGCATAAACATCGCAAAAATGTCGACCTGCGGGGCGATCACACTAACTCATGGCTATCGATTTTGTAATCAATTTTGACACTAGTTCCTTATTTTAATGAAAACCTCATAAAATAAAAATGCCTCGGAAAATTCGCTTCGAGCTGATGATTATTCAATGTTTTTTATTCCTTATCAAATACACGACCGTACGTACCTATGTTCGTCTAATGACCATAATTTCGTGGTCTTATGCTATGAAGAAAATAAAATGGCCCATCCATCCAAAAAACGGAACGTCCAATATGAAACCATTTTTTTTCATTCGCATTTTCCATCTATGGCTCATCCAGCTTACAAATTAGCGTGATACGGTTCATCCCATCCGATGATACCAGTCATGGGAAATTAGTGTGATCGCCCCGCAGGCTGATCTAAGTACCTAACAGGAGGACGCGTTTTCGAGTCCCGACGTGGTTGAATTTTTGGGATAATATGAAATCTCGCTATAAGTACCCTTATCTAGTTCAGTTCATCATCCTAGTCAATAAACTCAATGTTCTCGACTTTACTAAGTGTTGACAAAATTTCGAAGGTTTCTGTGATGGGCAGAAAATCCTTGACTGATTCAAGATTTTGTACATAATGATAGGTCACCGAACGAATTTTTCGACGAAATATGACAGAATAAAATTCAGTAATTTCCGGCAATGTTTGTAGTGCACGAACTACGACCTTTGGTTGAAGGAGACTTGGCGAACTAATTATAGAACACTCATACATACAATCACATCAGTTACACAATATTGATGTGAAAATTATTTAAAATTTATATTCAATTCTACTCTATCATCGCAATGCGTTTTGCGTCCAGCTCCCCCACTCTGCTGCGTTATCTAGGTACAACTAAATAGGCTAAATTTTTGCCTCAAAAAATAAACAAAACACATCTCTACGCTGCAAAATGATCTTTCTTAACCCTTTATAACGTCTGTTATGTAAAACGAATCTATCAAGGTAGTAATTTATGAATGGTGTTACATAATTTATATTGACCACGGCTCGTCACGTCGCGGCGCAGTCACATTGAGCAATGTACGCCGTTTGAGCAATCGGCCTCGGAAAATTCGCTTCGAGCTGATGATTATTCAATGTTTTTTATTCCTTATCAAATACACGACCGTACGTACCTATGTTCGTCTAATGACCATAATTTCGTGGTCTTATGCTATGAAGAAAATAAAATAAACGCTGGACATTTTTCACACAACATCATCTAGCCCCAAACTAAGCAGAGCTTGGGAACTACATGAATAATATACTACTTAAATACTTTTTTTTTTTGGAAATACATACATATTATACATAGGAAAATACCCAGACCCTAGACAAATATTTGCAGATCTTACAAACATTTGTCCCGTGACAGGAATCGAATCCGCAACCTTCTGCGTCTCAGGCGGACCTTCGCCCACTGCGCCACAGAGGTCGTCAAAAAGTGAGTAGAAACACGGATGTAGAAAATTTCCTTTGGTCTATAATTCGGGTCCCTAGAACGGACGTTTCCTAATTATTTTACAATCAAATCTCCATTATAATAATGTATTGGTAAGGTGCATCTCTTTCCTCATTTGTTATGCGACTACAATTATAGCAAGAAATTGCTACAATTGTATAGCCTAGCCGTCGTAAACTAGGCCGTTTACGAGTGGCTGAATTCGTGGCAATTTCTTGTGTAAGAAAAGATATAAAATCTATTCATTTAGAATAAATAAATAAACACCCAACAGACCCCTCACTAGGATTCCCTGTATCGTGTGTATCAGGAACTACGAAAACAGTGGTAAAAAAAAAGTATCTGCAGAACATTCAAACGTTTGTCCCGCAGCGAGATTCGAACCTCTCGCGTCGCAGCTGAAACCACTCGAAACATTTACGAATTGATTTTTAAATACAAGAATTGACCATCTTGTTCTATTAAAGTGACTAGCCTCTTTTGTTTGATCACGGGAGAACACTTTCACAGAACACTAAGTATTTCTGAGACACCATACCGGTCTATATAAAAAACTAGCTTAACAGACACTTGCCTACCTATACCTAAGTACATAATGAGAATACCAATATGTCTTGTTTTGCGAACACAAAAATGTATATTTATGCAGCGATCAAGTGACCTATGCACCTGTCATAAAGCAATTGAGTAAAATTTTTTTTTGTATCTACTTATGCAGTGATAACTTCAAATTACCTATTCATTATTCATGAAGCACGAGCTAACATCTTAGCGTTATTGTAATTTTGTACCTAATTATGCAGAGTGATTCAATTAACATAAAAAAATTGAATTTTGGAAACACTAAAACCACTTTACTATTCTCCTGCTGATGTTTCGTTGACCGTTTAGAGGTCCTTCCTCACTATGGGCCGTCCGACGCTCGACGGTCATGACATGAGTAAAGTACATGGTCTAGTCGTAATATGATACCAAACCACGATAATTTTAATTCTATGAAAGAGGTTTAAAAACAAAAAATAAACAAACACGCTAACGACTGCATTTCCCATTTTGGACATCCTCACATACATACTCGGTGTGTAGATGTTTGAGGATAGTCAGAGGCATGTCCAAAAATTACGTTTGTAACATGCCCGCATTTTGCAAGCAGTCAGCATTCCACGAAGTTTGATTTGAACATAAATATTCAAGTCAATATAAAGAATCCAGTCCCCCGAAGTGGGTTCAAGTTTTGAGGTTGTTGACTCGAGAAAGTAAAAATACTGCCAAAGTTACGGATTTTTTTTAAAAGGAATAATTTGGTACCACAGATGATATCATGCAACTGGCCACGGTACCATAGAGGTATGGCTTATTGTTAACTACTTGCAGTTTCCCATTATTAATTTTCTTTTTATCAGTTCTTCACACTATTACTGAAAATATTCAAATCAAATCTAATCAAAACATATTTATTTGTGTCAGAAATAAAATTCAAAAGACCAAAAGATTTTTTTTTTATAATTTTTACAGTATGCTTTTGTTGAAAATATTAATAGCCGAAAACCTTTTTTCCATTAGGTGGGCCGTATGCCTGTTTCTTTTTGATATTACATCCAGATCCAAATATCCAGATAACTAATAGACGGCAGTGTCCCCAAAATGCTGGCTGCATTGCCACGCTTAATGGCAATGCCAATGTGTTAACTCAGATAAGAGCCAGCTCAATATTGTGACAATATGAAACGTCACAGGAAATATCTTATGTATTCTTCAATGAGGAAGTAAATACAAACATGCCTTACCAAACTGCTATATACAAGCTCTACTTTACTCCTCATAGCTATGGAATAATGTTCATTAGTCGCCAATTACGGCATAATTAGCCGAGTGCTAATTTATTTCCATCGTAAGGTTAAGAATTGTTGTTTACGAATATCGTAACAATCCTCAGAGTGTTGATGGTGCAATGTTTTTGTGAAGCCAAGAAATATTGGTAAAACCCCATTGCAACTAAGACCTACAATTGAGGATACAGTATGTTAAAATTTATTTCAAGGGTTTTTTTTTTTAAACTTGCCTCAAGGTTGGCATGTTCTATTAAGAAAAACCCCTTTTTCGCAGATTTTTCACCCCCACCACTTCGTCACTGATGAATTCATCCAATGATAACTAATAAGCTCAATTATGTGACTTTATGTGTGAAAAACAAATGCTTATTATTGATTTATTTCATTTATTTATTCAGTCTATCCAGTCGCGGGGCGTTGCACTAGTTTTTCATAGAAATTTTTCACGATGACTTAACACCTAAGTCATTGTCTGTTTATTTACCTCCAAGGTTTAGTCTATGAACAATTATTTGAACAGTTTGAACTGTAAATAAAAAATAATGTAATGTCTTTTCATCAAATAAGGATGTGAAAAGCTATTGTGACGCCTCGTACACTGACCTCTTCCGGTACTTGACAGGGCTTCGATCCATGAATAAACTAGTGAGGAAAGTAGAATAGCCGAGAATACTGGCAACACTTGTATCGTTGTTTAAACGCTGGGCTAAGTTTCTATTCAAATTCTAACTGCACTACAGTTTAGATGCTATATTTTTTTGTCATTTGTCGAAAATAGTAATTTTACGTCTGGGATGTGATTGAAATCAGGACACAAAAACAGCCCTAGTTTCACTATAAATACGTAACTTATTAAAATACTAACTACTTATAAAAAATCGTAGAACATACATGGGGGTATGTTCACGGTTTCTATGGTCCCCGTGTTCATGGGGGTCGGGCACAAGGTTTCCCGTCGCCCTGCTCATGATGGTGCTTTAATCATATTAACAAAACAGTGATAGGTTCGTGTAAACATATATAAAAGTACGGTTGAATTGACTGATTCGAACGGTTTTGGCTTCTGCAGTAACTGTTTACGACTCTGTGTCTCATTAATTATTATTGAGCATCTGTTAGGCTTCAAGCAATCATGAATATTTTTTTTTGTTATTCTAGAACAAGTTTGTTAATTTATACCTATTTTACTTAATTGCGACAGATGACAAATAGCAGCAGATCATGATTTTGTACAATCATGATGTTACTGGGAATGGGAGCGTGAATGGGATAGTTGGCAGAGGAAGGCCTCGGCGAACGTACTCTGACCAAATTGGAGACATTTTAGAGAAAGGCCAGGTCAGAAGTACACTAAACCGCCGAGCCTGTATGAATAATGTGATGAGGATGAATGAAGCGAAAGAGGTATGCCAAGACCGTAGCAAGTGGAAATCCTTGGTCTCTGCCTACCCCTCCGGGAAACAGGCGTGAATATATGTATGTATGTATGTATTATGTTACTACTGTTATCTTTCTTGCATTAAAAAATGTACATATATGTAGTAAATCAGTCATGTAGTTCCCATAACACAAGCTCTGCTTACTTTGATGCTGTGAGAAAAATGTCCAGCATTATAATAAATAATATGATTGTAGGAGATGTATTACGATTTACCATCCAGACCAATCCAGAAACAAAGAGGTTTGAGGTTTTATTGAAACGCTCAATAAAACCTCAGCAGGAGAATAGTACAGTCGTAAAATATCTTAAAATGATGAATATTATTTCTCGGCTACGCTTTTCTAGAAAACTGTGATTCACTGAACGTTTTTCTAGTTGCAGCTAAAAAAACGTTCAGGGAATCACAGTCCAAATACTCTGTCATGTTTTCATAAAAAGTTTAGCTAGATAGAAAAACGCAATATTTGCGGAGATGACGTTATAACGACATCTCCTGTCCATCGTGATTCAGCATGATTAAGATAATTTAGGATAAACTTACGTAGGTATTATTATTAGATAGACAGATTAGACTCCACTGTACACATTTTATATTTTGACATATATTTAAATTAGAACTTTACCTGCGTCGTCCCACTGCTCGGGCAGAGGCTTCCCTATCCCCTTCCATCCTTCTCGGTATTTTCTAGATAGTAATTCCAGTCTGAGTTTACTACAAAGTTCCTACCACTGTCGGGGCCCACGTCATAGTAAAGTTGTTCTTGCATAGGTCGTTCGACATAATACCTGAAGTATACTCATGTTAGGTATACATAGTTACCGATTTATAAGATAGTTTCAGAAATTGTGAGTTTCCGTGGTAAGTAATAAAAAAACAATTGAATGTTTACCGCTATGACGATGGTATCTAGGATCATTACCGTTAGGGATTGCGAAGAAAATGGATTGCGGGGCCCTAGAAACCATTTCAAATTTAATGTTATTTTAATTCCTAGAAGGGACCGTCCACGCCCACTTCTTGTTTTTTTATAAATTTAATTGCAGTAACTAAATTGTTATGGAAAAAAAGTGACAGAATAGTAAAAGAATAGAATTGGTTTATATAATCTTACTATAATAAAACTCAAAATCAGCTGTAAAAGTTGTACAAGCAGTCTTATATTATCATAAAATCACAGAATCATATACTATTGCAGCTATAAAAAATATCAGTCTAATTATTAAAAATAAACAAATACCTTAATAATAATAAGCGCAACAAATATTTCTCATAAAAGTTTAGGTACCCAGGGAAATTAAATGTTGTGTATTCCTTTGTTTATTTTTACACGTCACGCAATTACCATCAAACGTTTGTAGTTTCATGTAGACGGTTAATATAAAATACAATAAAACAAATAACAAATGGACTCCACGGTCAATTAAATACTAAGTAGATAAGTTTGACGTCAATAGGTAAATGGTGTCTTCATTGTTCATTGCTTGTATCGAAAAACAAATAAGGACTTTTAGCCTCTTGACTTGACTCTTGGTATAATTGGAGTCAGTTCACCCGCCTTTTTTTATTCATTCAGCTGAATGATAGAAAAACTATTATTATAACCCTCAGTCTGTCAACTTAGCACCGCGAGAGAACTTAGAAAAAGCAGAATTCACAGTTTGGTCGTATAGTCGGTTGGTTAGTAAGCCAAATCAAACTGTCTCGAGTGGTTAAGAGATTGCATAGGTACCTACTTTGGCATGGAAGACCATCGCAATATTCCTCCTCTCTTTCAATGTCTAAAAGCTCTAAAATAAAATAAGACTGCTCTACTTTCAACACTAAGGATTTTTCTGACAACAGCATTCAATGCATAATAAGAAACGCGTAACTATAAAAAATAATGAAATTGCGTAATTTACCCACTGACATATTCCTATGATTATAGCCTGAATTCATAGTCGTGGGTTGAACAGTCTCCCAAAATCAATCATTCAGGATTCGCCTTATGTCTGGAAGCATAAAGGTTGAATTCGCACTTAATTTTTTACTTAGCACATGAAAAGTCCCTAGGGGAGTCCCTATTTGACTATGAATTCGGGCATAGGCTATATTTGATATATTTTGATTAGCTGTCATAGAACAGCTATTCAAAAATAATCCAGGTAAAACGGGCCAAAGCTATCGCCCAAATAGACTATAGCCTGAATTAATAGTGGGGGTTGAACAGTCCCCAAAATCCAACATTCAGCATTCGCCTTATGGCTGTGTGCATAAAGGTTGAATTCTCACTTGAATTTTTACATGCGTGAACAGTCCCCTAAGGGAGCCCCTATTTGACTATGAATTCGGGCCTATAAGTTCAGACACGATCGAGTGGTCAACAACGTCCATCAAATGCTAGCTTATTGACTGACAGAACGGAAACCACCATCTACCTTTGTTGTTGCAAGCGTCCAAAGGCTAAGGTAACCGCTTACCAGCAGGTAGGCCGTAGTAGTATAATATCCGTGGTCGTAGTTTGCCACCTAGATGGTATTAAAAAAACAAAATATTCATTGCATAAAATTTTTGTATGATCTGCAAATATTTATCTAGGGTCTGGGTGTTTCTATGTATAATATCAAAAAACAAAAAAATGTTTATTGAGACATAAGAAAAAGTACATAAAAACAAAGAAAACGATGGTGACTGCAAATAGTTATAAAATCTGTGGCGCAGTCACCAACGCTCACCTCCTAACGTTAGGTACAGCATATTCCTAATTGAAAACAATTTGGTTAAAGAATAAATATGTATTTACAAAAAAAATATGCATAAGTATAAGTAAAATATCAGTCATGTAGTTCCCCAAGCTCTAGGTTCTTCTACCTCAAACGTAATAACAACGTAATGAGAAACATTAAACAAGTTTATATCTTTATTTCTGTACCAATTATACTTAAATTTTATTCAAAAAGTATTATATTCTGCAACGCAAAAACAAAAAAAAAACAAGTTTTTAAATTCTTATCTTGATCCAACATGTCGTATGTTTGTACTACCACTAAGCAGAAGTCTAAAAGAATTCTTCAAAAATCATTCGCAGTAGGTGAATGAAACTACTGGATATTTTCATATGAATTTATTCTGACTGTTTCCAATTTGTTTTCCTACTCCAATATTAGAACTACTGCTAGTGAACCAACGTATTGAAATACGTACTGCCTACGTATCAACACTATTTTTTAATTAGTTGTATTTACGTATAATTACAAATAATTACTACGTATAATTGCTGACATAGAATAACACAGGCTACTTTTATCCGGGTAACACGCCAAGACTAGCCTCTGCCCACGGGTCCCTGCCCACGAATAGTTAGTCTTGAATAGATAAAATTTACAATCAAGGCACAACTTGGGGGAGGACTTTTATTTACTCTGTACAAGCGCCCTAAAATTTGTTCCTTTTGGTGTATGGGGTGCACTAACAAAAGATTTTCCGGTATAGCAATATCGGAAAATACCCCTAAAGGGTAAATTTTGAGAACAAAAGATGTCTTACTATGTGGAGTTCAAAACACGTTTTGTGTCGAACATGCGAGAAGGTCTAAAGAGCGAAGTTTGATGTCGTGATTGCAGAATAAACATCGACATGCGAACATTGGACTTTAGTCGACCCAGTTCCGCGAAGATAGTTTTGCAAACAGTCAAAGGTCTAATAAAATTCCAATCTTGAGAAGGCTATCACATAATTATATAGATAGGTATAGGTATACCTACCTAATAATTTTCATCAAAAATACGGACAATAATCATAGAAACAAACATGCTCACACGTCACAACTGTAATCTAATTAATCCATCACTCAGTATACGTAGATCTGTGAGGAAGCCAAGTAAGGGGAAGTCAGAGCCAAGTCCAACATTATATTTGGCACATTGCATTTCACGTGGCAGGTTAAATGGAACACTAACCAATGACACATACTCCAAAAACTATCATGAACTTGACTATTCATATTCCAAAAACGGGAATTTTCACGTACTGCACTATCGGTGAAGGCACCGACTAAGTTTTGACTCATTCCGAGAGTCTTCATCAGGGTGAGTGATCGCGACTTTCTCCCTACGCGTCGTATCGTGCACTACCTACGTGTGAAGTACGCGATAGTGCAATACGTGAAAATTCCCGTTTTTACAATATGTAATGGCACAATACCTTAGAACTTTTGGTTTTGGCAACAAAATTGATTGTAGCTGATTCCTTCATAGTAAGAAATAATAAGTGTGTTAATGAAATGATACAGATTGCACTAGTGACCGCAATCGAGAAAAGAAACCCGCCGCTAGCGGCAATGCTTAGACCACTGTTTCTCAAAGTGGGCGATAACACCCCCTTAAGGGCGCTGAAGGCCTGCAGGAGGGCGGTAGAAGACTCTAGAAGATATTGGGGATGCTAAGGCGGTCTAGAGGGGAAAGCAAAGGTCGTTATGTTTAAAAACTCTGGGGGGCTCTAGGTTTTATTTATTCTCAAAGTCGGCGGTCGGAAAAATAAGTTTGAGAACCTGTGGCTTAGACAGAGGATAGCAAGCCGTGTAATATTGCACTCATAATCATGATGAGATCTTATTCCGAGGAACACATACCAATACGGGAAAAACTCGTTTAAAAATTTTATTTCAAAGTACTCACTCTGCTGCTGTAGGCTCCGCCCACGTGGTGGCCTATGTGTGGCACATTAAAAGTGGCCTATGTGTCTAGGTTCAATTATACCAGATCGATAGATGAATAAATAAACTTTTTATTGCACACCAAATAAAAACATATAAAACACAGGAATTCATAAACATACAAGTTACAATGGTCTTATCGCTAAAAGGCAGATCATAAACCCATAATGGATAATTTCAAACACGAATTGAAATTATCGTGGTTTGGTATAATTTTAGATTATTACGACTATACCACGTACTTTAATATTCTCCCGCTGACGTTTCGGTAAGGCCGTAGTATAATATCATTTCTGTGAATATGTCATACTTGTGAGCGTTTTGTGTATGAAAATGATTTATTTTCTTTCCTTCAAACATCTAAACATCCAAATATTAAAATCCTATCCTATCCTATCCTACTAATATTATAAACGCGAAAGTTTGAGAGGATGTATGTTTGTTACTCTTTCACGCAAAAACTACTGAACGGATTTTGATGAAACTTTACTTATACATCATAATAACACGTAGGCTACTTTTTATCCGGCTACCACGCAGGCGAAGCCGTGGGCAGAAGCTAGTATATTAAATATTACTTATTAGTAGGAAGGATAGACATATTAGTAGGATAGGATCTATGTACGTCATCTAATGATCCTATCTATTCGCTTATCTTCATAGATAGAACCGAAAAGCTGATATAATAGTATAATATGTATGAATCTTCTTCCACCAAGGGCCTACCCATCAAGTTTCCTAGCGCCAAATTCAATTCAGGCAAAGATGTCTAATCCCTCTTTGCCAAGACGCTATGGCAATGCCATAGGGTTCTCAATCGCTGAAATTTAATAAGAAGAATCGTTGCGTGACTGGCTGTCTGGCAATCATTTATTCAATTCAGGTAAAGATGTCAAATCCCGCTTTGCGATTGAGAGAACTCTATGCCGTTTTCATGCAACCGTCAATCGCAAAGCGGGGTTTTACATCTTTTCCTGAATTGAATCTCAATAAGACATGGTTAGGTCTTAGGTCTACCTCTCTTTTGGAGCTGAGGGTAAGGGCCTCTAGGCGCTATTTATAGCTTCTTCTCTGGAGAATTCAAAGTCACGGGAAATCAGAACCTTCCTGGTTTCAAGTGACCCATGTGGATCTTGTGTTGAACTCACGGAGGGCTCCCTTGCGACTACGAAGAGTCGAATAGTGCGCCCTTGAAACGTATTTTGATTTCCGGAATACATTTGGCTGACATGTTATTGTTTTGTGTGCATATAGATCAACAACAGAGCATTTAGAAATCTCATCCGTGTGCAGCGGGGTAGGTATGGAGTAAATTCAACGTAGACGAATTTGGGGGAAGTCCCGCTAGTAATAGGAACAATAAATCTAATAAAATAGGTAAGTACAAGTCCGAGCAAAGATAGTGGATGGTTGGCCTTGAAATCTGGTGGAACATGCCTTAATTTTTTTATTTAGGTCATACCAACCAGTACCTTGTCTTCCCTTCACTGTCTGTGATAAAAAGAATATGAATATAGCCTCGACATTATAACTCAGATAAACAAACCAGAGCTTTTTGTATCTGGAGTATTTGGCTGGTTCGAGTTAATAATAAGAGCAAGGAAACGCTATAATCTTTGTACTTCTTTTTTACAGACGACTTCAGAAACTGAAGTTCTATATGGATTTTATTTGTATTTATAACTGGTTTACGGCGTATTTTATTAAGTTTTTTTTTCATTTCTATTTAAAAAACTTTCTTTTTATACCTAAACGGTGTATACATATATGTTGTATATATAATATATGTTTTCCAAGATAGGTAAGTAAGTGGGTAAAATTATGTAAGTAAATTGTGCAACCATTATTACCATCTAAGTTCGTATTCATCAAATTATTATTAAATAAAATTAATGGGACAGTCCATAACACAAGTTCTGCTTACTTTGGGGCTAGATGATGCTGTGTGTAAATGTCCAGCATTATTATTATTTTTATTATTCATGGATTTTTTACAGAATTTCTTAGAAATCTCTGGCTGTAAACTTGTTCATTAATTAATTAGCGAAATGATTAAAAAATATACGGGAAAGAAAATAACAGAGTACGGCTTTATGACTTTTGTTATCTCCATTCTTGCATTACATGAATGTTTTCATTCTCACCTTGTGTATAATCCGTGCATTCCATAAAGAGGCGCCCCATCTGTGGCAATTTGACAGTCGTCGTAGCAAAGTCCATAGCTTCTAAAACTTAAAAAGATAAATGGTCTAGAAGTCCCCCTTTTCAAGTTATATAGCCCAAAGCTACGGAGCATGATTACGTGTCTACAACTGTTAAATTGATTGGCATCGCAGTGTGGAGGGGTGCTGCAATCTTCATATAATGAATGAACTGACGTTCAAACTTGGGCAGGCAATGCTCCTCTTCGTAAATTTATGGAGTCCGCAGCGCCAGAATCATCTAATTTCTCCATGATAGCCCAAGACTTTTATATAGACAGCTTGACGGAAAATAATAATTAGTATTAAAGTTGCCACTTTCTCTCTGATAATTAAATTCGTTTATAGACTTTTTTGCCAAACCTACATAACTGCAAGCTTTAGTGTTTATTATACGCGATGACATTTAACACTCACTGCTTTGCACGTACGTACCTAAGCTTGCGTGCACGAAGTCTAACTTTGCACTGACTATAGGTATCCATAACAGTAACTAACTTTTGATACTTACCGTTTTTAGTAAAAAATATTTTGATAACCATGAGGTTATGAAAATATTTATTAATAAAACAGGATATTTACCATGATTTGTGAGTTGCAATATTTCCCGATATTTCGGCACAGCTGCATGCACCTTGATCACCGGAGGAACTAAAAACTAAAAAAAGATATTGTAACTAATCAAATAAGTAGGTACGAACTTTAAGCAGGATGATGATCACATCGGCTTACAACAAATCTTTCCGAACGGAATACGAAGAAAGAATAAACATTTTATTAGTAGATCTTTGGACGGACCTATAGACTACCTATAGTTTCTTAAGATCGCGCGAGAAACCTTGTCACCCGACCTTAGCTTTAACTGCGCAGATGGCATAATGCTAAGTTTAGACTTCCTCAATACTTATTTTAAGATAGTGACTCAAATATTGAATATCCACAAAAATAAAATTAGATGTAGGTGCTATAAATTTAGAGCCCGTTTGTAATTAACGTTAAGGATTTACAATAAGCCAATAAATTAAGGCTAATAAAACTTTGGTAAGCGAATACTTTGATTGTTAGTGAGGGTATTTCCCCGATTAGCACAGAGGTATTTTTGTAGGAACGTCTGAAAAAGGTTCTGAGCACGTCAGAATGAGGTAGCTTACTAACACAACTATAATGTATATTTAATAAATATATCCTAGTAATTTTACAATCTAGTATATGTTAATTTATCATTAATCTAGTTTTTTAGAATAAAGTATAACTAAGAATGTGCCCATTCACACAATATGTATAAAAGGACTATGTTTTTTATAGGTAGCAATTACACTTTCACTACATTACGCTACATATGACCGTTCCTCATGAGCACCGTTCATTTGAGTCTTCTCAGTTTGTCCCTGTTGTCGAGGAGTTGGATTACCTCGACGTTCACATAACGATGAAGTCTTTGCTCGTTAGCTTTTGTCGACAAGCTCTATATGTTCAGGTTCGGTGGAGGTCATCGTACCAGGGTACGTAAGAGATACCTACTTTGTATGAGGCAAGGATAGATGAAGGCTAATCTATCTTACAATTCAATATTTCTAACTCTTACATTATTTTTAAGACTTGAAACTTATTAAACAGTTAGAGATGTTTCGTAATGTTTCACCGTACAAATCATCATAAACAGCCTGTTGAAGTCCACTGCTGGATAGAGGCCTCCCCCGAGAGTAACACGACGAATGATACATTTCCGCCGTCCTATTAAAAAAGGGCGCATCTACCATTTTTGCCGTATTGAGCCACGGTGATCAGTATTAGTTATTAATTTCTTCCTATCTCGTCCCTGAACAAATTTACCGATAAGCATAAGGCTTATCGCTTCTATACATATAAATATTATTCGATTGGTTTCGTTTCGTATCAATATTATATGCACCCTTTTCGAGGGGGCAGGGCAGAGTTACGTAGGTTGGTAATTTTTATTATGTCGGTACTAAATGAGAAAACAAGACAAAGTCAAATGTCGATTTCTAGCAACCAAGCCAGACCAATTAGCTAACTTATCAAGTTTTTGTTTCTACCATCTGATAAAACGTGAATATGTGATGTGTCCATTGTAAAGATTAGGTACGTACCCATGTGGAATCGTTTTACTTTTTTTGTTACTCCCACATAACCTACCACCGGTCGATTGACGTCAGATGCGGACCACAAACAAACTAAATACTTACATGCGAGATAATTTAATACAAAATAATAATTAATTTTACGGATACCGCCTATGGTTATTGCGCATAATCTAAATACATTTCTGGGGAAAATTGAGACGAACTGAAGGATAACATCTAACTTGGGAAAATCCATTTTTAAACCACAGCTATTCATAGTCATAAGGAAGAGTCTATAAACTAGTATCTGGCTGAGTGGCTATCATCGTAGCTAACACGAATTTTACCAAATTTCTGCATAAGTATGCCATATTTTGGATTGAGGCATACACTGAAAAGTTATAACTTACCTATAGATATCCTTTTGGTAGCATCAATTAGATATGGCATTTTGGAACCGATCTCTTTTCCTGAACGGAATCTCAGCATCAAGAATGCACTGATGAATATATGTATAAGGATTATTAAATGTTACCCAACCCTAACAAACCACCATTATCAAAACTAACTAAATCACAACTGATATTTACTATGATAAATTGATCTATTATCAATAGGTTATTTATTTTGATTAAATATTTAGAAAATAAGAAAAAAATTATGTTATCCTGAAAAGTTCTGATCGCTTTATAACTCTAATGACGTAAAGACCACGCGAACGGGAAAAGATTTTTTTAGATTTTTTAGACACTTACTAAAAAAATTAAGATGCCCAAAGAACCTATATCGGTTCTATTCTCGATTCTGATCAAACTATTTTTGGTTTAGTGTTATTTAGAACGTTGTATAGCGAAACGAACTGCACTATATGTATGAACGACTATATGTATGAACGAACATGCATATAGTCTATTAAATAATTAGATAATAATAATAATAAGCTAGGTTGCTGGATCAAGGGTCAGATTCAGAAGGCGGTGCTCCTGGACTCTGCGCGCATCGTCAGGAGGTTCCTCTCTCTGCAGCCCTAGCCACCGACCGCTTGGGCTCTGCCCCGCGGTTTGTGGTTCTCCGTTTTTACTTCAATTTTTTTTGTGTAATTTATATTGAATTTGTAGTGAAAAAAATATTTAAGCGAGATTATAAAATAAATAAAGTGTAATAATAATGCTGGACATTTGCACCCAGCATCATCTAGCTCGTAACTAAGCAGAGCTTGTATTATAGGAACTACATGACTGATATACTACTTATATATTTTTTTATAATTTATTCGTTATTCTTTATTGTACACACAGATAATACAGACAAAAGACTTACATATAGGACATGTACAAAGGCGAGCTTAACCCTAACAAGAGTTTCCTTACAGCAAACCTTTGAGGATAGGGACGGCTGATAAATACCTGATAATAGTGTTTTTTTTTGTAAATTCATACATATTATGCATAGAGACAAATACCAAAGACCCAGACCCGAGACAAATATTTGCAGATACAAACATTTGTCCCGCGGCAGGAATCGAACCCGCAACCTTCTGCGTCTCAGGCGGGCCTCCGCCCACTGCGCCACAGAGGTCGAGATGGATACAATAGATTGTTTTATATTGTACACCACTAAAAAGAAACATACTAAAAACGCATTGTGTCAAAGGTAGAATGAATAAGAGGTGATGATAATTTTCAGTACCTTACTCAGTTCGAATCAACAGTTCATAACAGTAACAGGAAATGTCAAAGCGGCAGGAAATGTCAATAGTGTTATGTTTTTTGAACGCATACCCTAAAAACGGGCTATTCCCGTTGTCCCCCGATTTTTGGCGGAATCGAATTTTGCGACAATGGACAGTTTTTTTTATCGTGCGTGGTGTGAAAACGTATTCAACTTTGTACGTTGACTGATTTTTATGTCATTAGTTATTTATTTTACGAATAGTTTAAATTTATGTTTGAATGTAGCTACTGCTATGCAGTATCATTATAAAGAGATGGTACTGACATATTTATGTGCAGCGCAATGGGACCTCACGATGTGAGGGACGAGTGGCGCAACCATGCGTGTGCGCAGACGACTCGTCCTAGCCTAGAGGTCACCCCCGATTCAACTGATACAGTGATTTGATTACATTGGGGGCTACTTTTAGCCACCACGTACACTGACTTAATTCTGACGACCTCTGTGGCGCAGTAGGCGAAAACCCGCCTTTGATGCTTATTTATTTTTTTGTTCATTCGTTCATTCGTTCATTCGTTCATTCGTTCATTCGTTCATTCGTTCATTCGTTCATTCGTTCATTCGTTCATTCGTTCATTCGTTCATTCGTTCATTCGTTCATTCGTTCATTCGTTCATTCGTTCATTCGTTCATTCGTTCATTCGTTCATTCGTTCATTCGTTCATTCGTTCATTCGTTCATTCGTTCATTCGTTCATTCGTTCATTCGTTCATTCGTTCATTCGTTCATTCGTTCATTCGTTCATTCGTTCATTCGTTCATTCGTTCATTCGTTCATTCGTTCATTCGTTCATTCGTTCATTCGTTCATTCGTTCATTCGTTCATTCGTTCATTCGTTCATTCGTTCATTCGTTCATTCGTTCATTCGTTCATTCGTTCATTCGTTCATTCGTTCATTCGTTCATTCGTTCATTCGTTCATTCGTTCATTCGTTCATTCGTTCATTCGTTCATTCGTTCATTCGTTCATTCGTTCATTCGTTCATTCGTTCATTCGTTCATTCGTTCATTCGTTCATTCGTTCATTCGTTCATTCGTTCATTCGTTCATTCGTTCATTCGTTCATTCGTTCATTCGTTCATTCGTTCATTCGTTCATTCGTTCATTCGTTCATTCGTTCATTCGTTCATTCGTTCATTCGTTCATTCGTTCATTCGTTCATTCGTTCATTCGTTCATTCGTTCATTCGTTCATTCGTTCATTCGTTCATTCGTTCATTCGTTCATTCGTTCATTCGTTCATTCGTTCATTCGTTCATTCGTTCATTCGTTCATTCGTTCATTCGTTCATTCGTTCATTCGTTCATTCGTTCATTCGTTCATTCGTTCATTCGTTCATTCGTTCATTCGTTCATTCGTTCATTCGTTCATTCGTTCATTCGTTCATTCGTTCATTCGTTCATTCGTTCATTCGTTCATTCGTTCATTCGTTCATTCGTTCATTCGTTCATTCGTTCATTCGTTCATTCGTTCATTCGTTCATTCGTTCATTCGTTCATTCGTTCATTCGTTCATTCGTTCATTCGTTCATTCGTTCATTCGTTCATTCGTTCATTCGTTCATTCGTTCATTCGTTCATTCGTTCATTCGTTCATTCGTTCATTCGTTCATTCGTTCATTCGTTCATTCGTTCATTCGTTCATTCGTTCATTCGTTCATTCGTTCATTCGTTCATTCGTTCATTCGTTCATTCGTTCATTCGTTCATTCGTTCATTCGTTCATTCGTTCATTCGTTCATTCGTTCATTCGTTCATTCGTTCATTCGTTCATTCGTTCATTCGTTCATTCGTTCATTCGTTCATTCGTTCATTCGTTCATTCGTTCATTCGTTCATTCGTTCATTCGTTCATTCGTTCATTCGTTCATTCGTTCATTCGTTCATTCGTTCATTCGTTCATTCGTTCATTCGTTCATTCGTTCATTCGTTCATTCGTTCATTCGTTCATTCGTTCATTCGTTCATTCGTTCATTCGTTCATTCGTTCATTCGTTCATTCGTTCATTCGTTCATTCGTTCATTCGTTCATTCGTTCATTCGTTCATTCGTTCATTCGTTCATTCGTTCATTCGTTCATTCGTTCATTCGTTCATTCGTTCATTCGTTCATTCGTTCATTCGTTCATTCGTTCATTCGTTCATTCGTTCATTCGTTCATTCGTTCATTCGTTCATTCGTTCATTCGTTCATTCGTTCATTCGTTCATTCGTTCATTCGTTCATTCGTTCATTCGTTCATTCGTTCATTCGTTCATTCGTTCATTCGTTCATTCGTTCATTCGTTCATTCGTTCATTCGTTCATTCGATCATTCGATCATTCGTTCATTCGTTCATTCGTTCATTCGTTCGCTTATTCGCTTATTCGCTTATTCGCTTATTCGCTTATTCGCTTATTCGCTTATTCGCTTATTAATAAGATCGGCAAGATGTTATGTTAGAGTGATATAGAAATAAAAATGCTAGCACAAGGTAGAATATTGTTAAAACATCACAAAGAGACGAAAAGTCAAGAACTGATAGAGTGGAGATGGTTGCTAACTTCTTTTTTATTGCGCTGATGTTACAAAACAAGGAGGATTTTCACCGGCACTCAATAACCCTTCAAACCAGAACCAGCATAACTGCTTGGTGGCAGGTATGGTGGTGTGATGATAATAATAATAAGCCAAGTTTTCCGCGTTTGTGAGGTCATCCGCCCTAGTCCCTGTCTAAAAATCAGCGCTGCTTCTCACTACTGTGCGGAGCAGCACTAAGCTGAGGCAGGACTTGTTTGGCCCACATGGAACAGATGAGACTAATTAGCACAAAAAAAAATCCTCTTTGTATCTATGTTTTTTGTATAATCTTACGTATGTATAATGTGTATGTTTTATTTATTTTAATAATAATAAATAAATAAATAACACTTCAAAATCCTACTACTGTTATAAACGCGAAAGTTTGTGAGGATGGATGTTTGTTACTCTTTCACGCAAAAACTACTGAGCGTATTTTCATGAAACTTACATGAATAAAGCTAACACATAGACTACTTTTATCCGGGTACCACACGGGCGAAGCCGTGGGCAGAAGATAGCCATATATAATCATCTCCATCCAAAGGTTGTGTGGAAGAGATCGCTTTTAAGCGATAAGACCGCCCATTGTAATTTTACCATAATTTGTTATTGTTTATTTTGTCTATATCATAAGGTGTACAATAAAGTACCTACTTATTTTCTTCCATTTATTCAAATAATAAGTAAGTAAAATAAGTAATGCTGCTGGACATTTTTCACACAGCGTCATCTAGCCCCAAACTAAGCAGAGCTTGTATTATGGGAACTACATGACTGATATACTACTAATATACTTTTTTTTGTAAATACATACATATTATACATAGAAAAACACCCAGACCCGGAACAAATATTTGCAGATCTTACAAACATTCGTTCCGTGACAGGAATCGAACCCGCAACCTTCTGCGTCTCAGGCGGACGTTCGCCCACTGCGCCACAGAGGTCGTCATCAATAATGCTGTATGTGTCCTTTCTATGCTTTCTTGTTGTGTCAAATAAACAGCTTTCTATTATATTTTATTCTATATATCTGTGAACATGTAGGTAGGTAAATTTATTATAGTTTTTTTGTTAGTAGGAGTCCAGATATAGCAGTATGTTTAGCTACTCAGTTTCATTGCACTGGTGCATTAATTAAATTTATTCTTCGTATCACTGGTTATTTCCAAGTCTTAATGCGGTTGGTGGGTACCTAATTATTATAACTGAGTAACTGAATACACAAATCAGAATTTTAATGATGTTAGTATGTGTCTACCTACTTTACTTTTTATAAAAAAAACAGCCGTAGAGACAGGAAAAAATGGGTGCAAAATAGGAATACCTACATATCTGTGACACTATCTAGTACCTAATTGCACTTTTAGCTCCAAGTTCTTCTCAAGTTTTTTAAACTAAGTAGGTATCGTCACCTGCCTAAAACGATCAGAATTTCAGACAGGGTTGGCAGTAGCGTTCATTATTTATGAGGCGACTGCAACCATTCCAGTGCCATTCCATAATTCCTCATTTTTTTAATCCTTTTTTAACAGCTACGTAAGGAGCCCACATACGAGTATGCATTTGACGTAAGAGGTTTATCTCCGAAACGGCTTATCCGCTAGAAAGGCGGATTTTGCAATCGATATGTATGTGTTCAAGGATTGTGACTTGTGTCTAGTGACTTGTGGCTATAAAGGAAGTTTTATCGCCAAAAGTGACTAGGATGTGCAGTAATAGACGATGAAAGATAAGTCTGGGGTTAGACCAAAATAGTGTTTTCATCTGTCGCCATTCAGCATCCTGGCAATAACGCGAGGTTACAGGTGTTAACCTGTGTTTATTCTTTATTGTACAGACAAATAAGCATTTACAAAAAACAATATATGATATATGCAAAGGCGAGCCTAAAAATAGTTTCCTCCCAGCAAACATTGATCTAGAAAGAAGTAATTATAGAGGTAGGGTCGTGTACTGGAGAAATGAATAAAACAAAACAATGTTCTACTACTAAAAATAACTATACTATACAACAATATATATAGATATATAATGTTATCTATCTAATTACGTATTGTATCGTCACATCATGTCCGGAGGGAGGTATAGGTATGCCATCATACAGGTTCTTACCTAGTTTGGGTACCTATGTTTCTCCAATCTAAATTGTTTATCTTAGTAAAAAAACAAAAAAAATATATAGATAGGTACTATAAAAAATATAAAAACATATACCATACATAAACATACACGGCATAACACTTTTGTGTATAAATACCTACATAGATACTACTAGAAAGACAAATTCTATTTTTTTATGTGATACTTTGAAATAAGTCGTAACAAATAAATAATACATCATGATAGGCTGTGAGATTGTAAAGGTACACATATAGCAACATATATTATAATACTATACTAGGTATAGCTTCTAGATGCGCTTCAAACGAAGCACAAAGGAACAGTCACATCCCTATTATGACCAATCTTTACTCGCTTTGTAGTGGACAAAGTTGTTATACACAGGCGACCTGGGTTGATCTTATTCATATGCAAAAAAATTAGCTATACATTTTTCTTGAAAATGACTTGGAAATAGAAAAGGTACGACGTTTTCTCTTGTTTTCAAAGGACATTTTGTCTTGACCTACTTGTTTATGACTGTTTGATATACTAGATATACCAAGGGATATACCAAATATTCCTCGATCATTTCAGAACAACCACTGGTGCAGTTGGCGAAAGCCCGCCTCAGACGCAGAAGGTTGCGGGTTCGATTCCCCCGCGGGACCAATATTTGTATGAATTACCAATATGGGTCTGGGTGTTTTTGATGTATTTACAAAAAAAAAATAAGCTGATATAGGTACTACTATATCAGCCATGTAGTTCCCATGCTGCTGAAACATGCTCATTATTTATAATTAGCATTGATAATTATTTTATGCAAAGTCCAGTACCTATTGTTTGTTTTCCAACGATGTTTTTTTTCTGAAACATTTTCACGTCTATGAAATCTTATCAAAATTTAATCACAATTTAATTTTGCACGAATTGGAACCAAATCACCAAGCAGAACAGTTATGGAACCTGGGGTACTAAAAAAATTGGGTTTCCGATCCCCGCTATACTACTTTTGCGAACACTGAATTAAAACTTATCTTGTGCACCAAAAACTATTTGCTTGAATTCTATGCACCACATAATTGAAGATAAACTATGACACAATCGCTTTAGAAACATGGGTTGATCGTTTAGGTACAGTCACGAAACACAACGTTGACAAAACTAAAGATATATGTGCCAATGTTGTCTATGTACCTACAGTTACATACTTACATACAAAATAATTGGACAAAGGCAATGGAGATAATGCCCAAAACGAGCCATAGATGGTTGCATCTTTTCCATATATCAAAAATGTTGGTGCAGAATACATAATTTACACATAATTATTAGCCCTGTAGGAATTGAGGTTTAAAAAATATAATGAGGCGCATTTTTTAGGATGGATGGATTTTACATACATATTATAGTCACGCCTGTTTCCCGGAGAGGTAGCCAAAGACCAACGATTTTCACTTGCCACGATCCTGGCATACCTCTTTCGCTTTATTCATCCTCATCAAATTCTTCATACAAGCTCGGACGTTTAGTGTGCCTACTTCTGACCTGTCTGCCCTGTCTTTATGGCCCTAGCATGTATATTTTAATAATTGAAAATACAGCTAATAACAACTGTTATGTAATGTCAATTTTGCAGGAGTATTTTTTGCTAATTCTCACCATCAGGACCCTCTCATCTCATGCCATTCCATCCTTTCCCATCCCATCATATCCCATCGAGTACTTCGCTGATTTCTGGCTTGATAAATTCCTAAGAAACGTTTCTACCTTTTACCGATAGTACTGACTCAAGGTTAGCCTAACTTCTATAGGATTTTGGTCGTTCTTTTTCATCAAACTTTTGCGTTTAAATATTGCAGCCGCAGGTACTCTTGACTGTACAGGTCAGACGAATGATCTAGCTAGATAGAATAGGATCGTATGATGTGTGGTTATATCATCGCGAGCTTCCTGTTACAAGCCGTAGCCTGCACTGTGTAGTGCATGCTACGTGTTTACGAGCAGTGTACGATTTCTAATGTTTGTTACGATTTCTCAATTTGGTATAATTTGGGATTTCAAGGTTGGCAGTGCAAAAAAATTTAGGCTACGACGCTTACACTTAGAATACTTACATGTAAGAAGACGTTAGGCACTTATACTCAGAATATAAGCAAAGTTTCAGTACCAAGCAAAATAGCAAGGTGAAATATTATTTAGTTAGTTATTGATTATTCATGACCATATCCGAAAAATCGTGGTATCGTTTCCCAATGATTTTTTCTACTCGAAAAAGTTATGTGTTCAATCAAACGATGAAGGAAAACATTGTAAGGATGACCGAACCATTTACCTGAGTACTGTAGTAGATATACAATACCAAAGGTATTGTTGCCGAGACATTATGGTGTCATATTCCTGTAATTTTTCAAGTTTTTCACAATAAGCTTAACAAGATATGTCATACAGGATATGTGAGGTTAGGGACTATTTGTGTCTGTTAGGGGTTTATTATCTTTAGGAACTCTATTATTAATTTAAAAGGTATGCATGCATGATACCTATCGACAAATTATCAGATCCTTGCAAAATTATAAGTTACGCAAACATTATCTACTTGTTAACTATTTAGTCAATCGTTTACGTCAAACAAACACTTGCAAAAACTTTCCATGAATGGAACTAGGTACACAGTTCATTGTACCAGGATTAGCTGATGATGACACGAGATATATGCATGGTAGTCTTTTATTAGCGTGCTTGTGACAAATCAAGTTAGCCATAAGCGAATTGCGTCGTTCATGATGGCACTCTTTAGGAGGCTTTACGTCTAGCTGTAGACTACTACAGCTGTTATATCGTCATCATGACGCATCGCACCTTTTTTGAATTAGGTTTTTTGTTCCGGCCTTATCTTCACCCCTATCATCAACTTTCAGGCTTCCACACCAGGCTTTTGACGTTGGTATCACCTCCTATTAGGATCATTCCTGTTCCAACTTTAAGTGCTTACCTAAATAAGCACCTAAGAATGCCTAAGTATTTAATACATAAATATTACGTTTATATTGTAAAACGGAAATTTTCACGTACATCGTTCTCCCGTCTTACAATATGAATAATATGTTTTACAATATTTACGATAGTCTTCGGAATAGGTATTAGGTACATGGGAGACAAAAGTCAAAATGTGTTATTGTATTGAAAAGAAACAATATCTGCTGTTATTTTTTATTTTTCATATTATTTAACAACGATCTTAATTACTTAACTCGTCCACTTTGCACGATCAAAACAAACCACTCAAAGTCCACAGGCGTCACCGTAGTCCGATAAGTTTCAAAACAAATGGATTAACATATTCATACAAAGCGAGGTCGATAAAGATCAAAATTAACTTTGAATGGAAAAGTAGACTATACCAGTGCACTTTGACCTGTTACTGACAAATCGTTTCCTGATTTAACGGCGCGTGTTCCTTGCGCTGAAAATGTAAACTTTGACATTATTTGTGATGCTATCCGACAATTTTGACCTCACGATACTTTCCTAACCGTGCAATGCCCATATCATGGTACACTAGAAACCAATCAAACTTTTACATGAATTGATCGAGTGTAAGTCATCATCACCTGTGATAAATCATTATTGTGATTTATGGTTAAAGAATCTGTGTGGTGAGTGGAGTCTGTCATCTCGCAGGGGTTTCTATGGAGGTGGTACGAGAAAGAGTCTGCGAACAGAATAATGGGGTTTTTTTTAGTGTGCGTACATGACAAGACTTTGTAAGGCTTGCGTAGAAAGATGGTATAAAAATCATAGCCACATAGAGGCCTACCCTAAAAAAAAACCACTATGAAAGACACGATGTCTTACGCCACCTCCTTCCACTTCAGGCTCTGACCCGGCTGCCACCGTGCCCTGTAAAATTGTGCTGTACTCGGACACACGGGGATTCTTCACGCACATTAAGTTGCGTTTGAGAGGCTTTCCGAGATCGCGCGCGTTCAACAAACACCTGGAGGGCTAGACAGAAACGACATTTGCTGCGGAGATGTCACGTGACATTTCCATACAATTTTATCTTTCCGCACAGAAAGTGCTATTTGTCTAGCCCCCCAGAACATACCTAAAGCTAAGACGGTGAAATTTCCATTAATTTTGTCTAGAGGTGATTGGCTCAGTGTGGATTCTCTTTATTTCTAGTCCATGATGCTTAGAAATCGCGTTTGAATCATTAAGTCGAGGCATGTGACGGATATAACTATACCTAGCTCAGATAATGAAGTCTATTTTCATGATTTAAACAAATTAACAAAAAAACACACTCACGACTGTACTCCCCTAATTGCGATCAAAACATGTAGATCTATTGACCATTACTTATATTATAATATATGCGCCATTACTAAGTACATTTTTCTATAAATCTATAGTAATAAATTACAATAAAATTACTATGTATGTCAGACAAAGTCATAACTGAAAAATTTGGAATTTTATTCAGATTTCCTTATCGACCTATACAACGTCCCAATGAAATAACACAAAACCTACTAACTAATTCTACTCTCGTTTGATCAGAAACGAGAGTAAAACTGTAACGAATTTTTTAAGTAGTTTTTGTCATATATATTTTTTTAACGCCCTGTCTAAAAATTCAAAATAAAATCTACCGCGCGGGTCATGCACGTCATAGAAAAGATTCGATGAGTTATAAAGCGATCAGACTTATCACTACAACATAAATACGAATATCTTCTATAGAATTACCTAAAACAAATAACTTATTGGCAATCGTTTGGGGTGTCTGAGTTTTGCGTTATTTCATTAAGACCATGTCTAAGTAGGTTTCAATTAAAACAAAAAAAAACTATGTTTTTTTTGCTAAATAAAAATACTTTCACGTTCACCTGAGGGATGCATTTTTTTCGTACACCGTAGACATTCCATAGTAAAAGTTAAGGTTAAACTTGTATTATTGAAACTAAGAAATTCCTGGACATATAGTAAGTTTAAAGCTTTTAAAGTCTTTAAAGACTTACGTTTCACCTTTTCAAGATTTAAATATAATATTATTACTTATATTTAAATCATACAATAATAAAACAACATCGGAGGTTGCGGGATTTGGGCCCAAAATCATTCCTCATGTCACGAGTGTTTTGTGCTAACGTCAATCATCATGACACATAAACAAAAAAAATACGTTTCATTGCTTGTACACCAATATTCACTAAATTTCGTCTTTAGCTTTATCGGGGATGTAACTCAGTGGTAGAGTGTCTGCTTCGCATGCTGAAAGTCCAGGGTTCAAATCCCTGCATCTCCAAATAAAGCAATTTGCTTCTTTTTTACACAAAGTTAATTCATACCTATAAATAATTGTTTTTTGTTTGCAACCTATTTGGTTATCTATTACCTACATTTAAAATTACGATTACTGGATTAGTTTAGTAATCTAGGGTCCAACGAACCGAAAAAATAATTGTTGTGTGAACTTGTGCTATTTATGGGCCAATGAAGTCTGAAATAATGAGTTAATAATATTATTATTATGAATGACATAATTGTGTTTGTCAGGTTGCGAGAAAAAAACTGAAGACCTTAAACAACTTTATCACGCCATCTAGTGAACATGTAGTTAAAACTTTACAGCGCCCTCTGAAGGTCAATAAATTATGGTATGTTTTCTTTTCATCTAAAGCAGGCCTGACTAGTTCCTTGAAGCTCAATAGATGACACTGCTTGTCATACATATATGTTTAGAAAACAACGTGGCTTCATAAGGTTTGGTTGGTCCTAGTATAGTATATAAATATATCTGTGGTTGGTCTAAGAACAAATCTTGTCGTACTATTTTTTCATGCATCATCTTTGTTTTTATTGAGAATGCAAACTTAACAAGGTAACATTTTTAAGGGATCAAAAAAAAACTTTAAATCCATGTTTTAATGAAAATTCAACTAAACGTATAAATCTTATTTATACTTACAATACTTATGTAACCAAGTAAACTTGATAATAATTATGTACATTAATTAATTATACATACTTAGCTGGAGCGCAAAATGTTACAAACATTTCACTTTAAAACTGGGTAAAAAATATAGGACACAAACTATTAACCGATAGGTACTCTAGGTAATAAAAAATAGTTAAAAACTATAACACTTGACTGATAGGTACATAAGTAGGTACTAGTTCAAGACATTTTCCGTGCGTCGAGCTACTTTTTATCTCACCTACTTGGCCCAATTATGTTCTCAAAGACATATTCAATCCACACAACTTAAACTTCTATCTTCCTCTTTATGCCATTCGGCCGCGTTCGATTTCGTGATTCTCAACGTTGAAAGTCCCGCCTCAAAGCTTGCTCTGCTTAGTTCTTGGCGCGTTGACTAGCTCAATAGCTGTTGAAGGGAATAACTGATAACTATGCCTTTATCTTTCCACATGGCTGCCAAACTTTGAAAGACATCTTCGAGAGTGTATGAGAATAGCTTCGGAGACAGCGGATCACCCTGCTTTACTCCTTTTTGGATTTGGAATAAATTATATATATGTAGAATAGCACTTTTTGTGAATGTGGATATTAATGTGGATATTGATATTAGTCTTGTCTCCCGTTTTACAAGCTATTATTTAAATTGCAATATTTGTATGTTAGTTTGTTTTTTAAGTCAAATCTTGCAAGCTGAATTAAAACCACTTTCTCTTATCCTACGTAGTTGAATTTTTAGGTTTTTTAGTTCCGGTGACAATGCATTTTTATGGTAAGCATGACCTGAATCGACATCCAGGTTTAGCTCCAGATAAAGGAACTCTTCAACGATCATCAGTGAAATGTTGTGTACGAAAATTATTATGACAGCCGGTTTTAGTTTTACCCTGACATGGTTGCTGCACACGGGGTTAAAAGCTTGTTTATGAAAATATTTTTTTACTATTAATTTATTAAATCAAATATTTTTGGTAAAGTGTCAAATTTTGTATAAATTTGCGTGCAGCTTTTAGACTTTTTGTAACTCCATGCTTCACACTGTAAGTATCTTTAAAGCAGGCTATTGTCGATCTTCAGCATTTTGTTCTGCTGACATTAAAGATTGAATTAATTAATTTAATTTCGTTAATTTATAAATTTTATAAAATCTGCAATTAATTTAAAGGTTGGTTAGGTACTGTTGGTACAGTACCTAACCAACAAAACATAACAAATTAATAGAGATATGAGATAAGAAGGTACCTAACCTACTATTTGCAGTCGAATGTTATACTTAGCTATAGGGAAATACCCGAAATCTACTGAAATGCAATGTATAGGTATAGGAAAATACCCAAAATCAACGAAACATTACAGAAGAATTATGATTTTCAATATCCCAAAATTATCATACCTGGCGGGAATCGAACTCACGACCTTCCTTTTATTAAAATCAAGTCACATAATTTCATGTTACTTACTTACATAGGTAATGTAGGTAATCTGATTATCTCATCTTACAAAGCTAATAGATTTCGGGCTGACTACACCATTATTATTAACATGAAAAGAGTATTACAACGAGTAAACATTCTATAAATTATGATATAATGCAGTCTTAGAACACCGTGGCCACCGCTTTACCCTATCTTGAGACCGCTATGTTACATAGTAACTAATATTTAACCTGTGCACCTACGGGCTTGTATTTTTTTATACAGAATCATTTTATTCCAAAAACTATCGTGAATTTGATTATCCATATTGTAAAAACGGGAATTTTCACGTACCGCACTATCGGTGAAGGCAGCGCGTAGTGCACGACGCGACGCGGAGGGAGAGCGTCGCTATCATTCACCCTGATGACGACTCTCGGAATGAGTCGAAACTTGGTCGGAGCCTTCACCGATAGTGCGGTACGTGAAAATTCCCTTTTTTACAATATGCAGAATCGTTTTGTATCAGTATTTGATAATCAAACTATCATACCTGACAGTAGGTGTGTTCCCCGCAAATTCTTATTAATTCGGTAGAAAAATATCTTAATTATGTTTTTTTTCTCTAAATACTTGTACCCTAGGTCGAGACACAATAGATTTTCTATGTGGTGTCTGGAATCCCAGCAGTGCTAAGGTAAAGAGTAATATTGGTAATACCTAGGTACTTGTTCTGACATTATTTAACAATTATAAGCCTCAGCCCGCCTCGGCATGGTATATACCCAGATAAAAAGTAGGTAGCCTGTTATCTTCATTAACTACTTATATATGTTCCAAATTTCATTCATGAACCGATTTGTTTCAATCGTTACGGAATTGGAAGAAACAGCCAAACATCCAATATAAGAAGGATATGATGAATGTGTAAAAGCACAGAAAATACCTACTTTGTAGGTAATTGTAATTTGGTAAAAACTACTTCTAGTCACAGAATAAATAAAAGTTACTATGAAACTCTAGTGCTAAGGCTACTCGAGTACATTTTCCTATTTTAAACATCTAACCAGTGAGTACAAGGCTGGGATACCGATGTATTTTGGAATAACCTATCTGTACCAACAAAGAATGTTGAAAATCATCTTGTACGTTTTATTTTTAACAAAGTCAAAGACATTCTTCTACCCATTAAAATCACATGGATTTTAAAAACGTCAACTTTAAAACTACGTAAATTAAAAAACAAGTATACGGGAAAAATATCATTAGAAATTGCTTCTGATCATAATTGAATCGTATCAAAATATAATATAAAGTTTGCCTAGTTCTTGGCTTCCGATATTCATCATAATTCAATCGTATGAAAATACACTTTCATACGATTGGAATTTATTTCAAATTTTGATTTCTCTGGTAAACTTCTCTACAAATATCAACACGTCCGAATCATAAGCATCCTCATGGATGACGTACTTTACATAATGCCATGCCATGCAATAGTTATGGAGTTAAAAGGAGCACACTCCACATCGCGTTCCTGAGTTCAATGTTACTCGTTTCGAAGTTATAAGCAAAATTACTCCAGCACAGCACCAGGAGCATAATATCCATTATTATAGTTAAACATAATATCCATAATACATCCTATTTTTTTAAGATTTGAAATAAAAATTAGATTACAAAAATTCAAAGCTATTCCAAATAACCAGATCCACAGCCATAGATTATGTCTACATTAATCTAATAAATGACGCTACAATAATTACTGGAAGATAATTATACTGGCCTCGCCTAAACGATAACAAGTCTACACTAACTTTTCTATATCATACTACGCTACAGCTTGTGGAGGGACTAGAAAAGTATAAAATGGAAGAACTAATGATCGTTTGCGTCCTGTTTAAAAAAACTAATAGCTTTAAAATGCCAAATTTGGGCCGAAATAACCATTTATCAAGTTATTCCGCCTAGACACTGTAATAAAGGTTATAACACTAAAACACTTCCCAAAATCAATGGGATAAATGCCCAAAATCAATATTTGCTACCAAAAATACTTGAGCAACTCTCACCAATGCTTTCTTTAAAACGAAAACAAAATTATAAACAAATTATTACGCTAGAGGAAAATAACCTTTTCATAAAACTCGTACCTCGCAGATGATTGATCATTTAAAACCGCAAAAACTTTAAAAGCAAATTGAATTGGAATCATTAAGGAATTTTCCAAGACTAATAATAGAGCAAATCAATTCGTAATAAAATTATTAATAGCAAAGACCTTGAAGCTATTAATCTATTAAAAGTTAAGTATGTTAATATCTAAATAAACTCGTAACCGTATATCAAAATTAAGATGGATTATTTTTTTAGCAGAAACTACGTAATTGAATACGTCAAATAAGTGACAAAATGAATAATGAACAAGACGCAAACTAAACGGTCTGTTTATAATACACAGACATAAATAGATATCGCGGTTTAAACCACACGAATTACTAATAAAAATTGACTAGATTATAAAACAACTAAAACACAATGTGAATAACAATACCAACGCCAAAGGGAATTGCCAACATGACATTGATAACACGATATTAGCGGTACAAAATAATTTGTAAAAGGTATACGTACAAATATAAGCCTAAAATACTCGTGGACTAAGGTCCTGCTTCGGTTTGATTCAAACCGATAAATAACGATAGGTCTATCGAGATTCAAATTTGACCCACTTGTTTTAGTATATTTTTGGAGTACCCAAGCATCTGGTTTTGCCTCAAATCACGTAAATGGCCTACAGACTATGACGAATATAAATGAGGTAAACAAGGGTTTGGCGGAATGGGGGAGGTTACCAGAGCTCAGAATTAACCAGAAAGCTCGTTGGGCGTGCCACCAAAGTACTATCATTGAGATGAATTGTTATCAGTCAGTCTGTATATGTATTGTATTTCTTTCAACACTTCTAACATTAGTTTCTACAATTACAAACCCCAAAAATTTTGAAACTCTTCGTGAGCTAACAAGATTTTGCGGTAGGGAAGTGCGGCGGGAATTGCGATTTGTTTATGGCATCACTTCATCTTGCTCTATCTGTTTTGTACGCGTCTTCTGATTAATCTATATTCTACAGAGAGTCAAGGCGGATCCGTTGATCCGCGAGCAAAGCAGATTGCTGCTGAAGACTCTTTCGAAGACTCTCAAGGGTTTGCAGCACCTGAAACGTGAAACAATGCTTAATACATTTCAGGCCTTATTTATATAGATATTTAAACTGTTGATTAATTAAACTCTGCTTTGTCTCACTGCCATTGCCACCGCCAACGCGTCTGTTGGACGCGAAATGAATGAGGTGAAAAGCTTGAATCAGGATCAAAGCAAGTTAATCTCGGTAGTGCTACTAACTAGGTCCCCGCAAACAGCCCCATTAATACACTTTAAAAATGGCTGAAAGAGTGGGAGCACCCATTTTTTCAATGTCCAAAAATGTTAAAACTTGAAAGTTGATATAGGATTATTTTTTATTCAATTGTATTCGTATTTATATGTTTTTGACCAAATTGCATGCTAGTCTTTAAGCGAAATGTGCTGGACCAATTCTCAACTACTGACATCTGTAATTTGTACGTACCACATCTTTATGAAATAAATTTCATTTTATTTCATTTCCAAAAGCTTAAGTTTTGAAGTTTTAGAAGTTTTCGACATTGTTAATCCTATCCGATAGCAACCGACTACAGATCAAAATTATGCTTGTAATTATCCTTATAAATCTTTGTAACAATCACCCACAAAAATCTATAATCAAGAAAGTCACAGTCGACTTGCCATTTGAGTCAAACAATGTGGAATTTGATTATCTCAACTCAATTAGCATTCCAAGCTCAACAAGGTGATAAGTTGTGGTTATGCATTCCATAGTTTGTGGCTTGTGCAAAATATATATTATTTGTTAATTGACTTCAAAAAAGGAAGAGTTTCTATGTTCATCTGTATGTATTTTTATGCAACTAAATTGGCAAACAAGCCAACAGCTTACGGCCCACCTGTTGGTAAGTGGTTACCGTAACTAATGGACGATTGCTACAACCGAGTCAACAAACGCGCGTTGCCGATCTTGAAACATAACGGGTGAAAAGTCTCATGTGCCTTTAGTTTTACCTGCACCCTTCACACCGGAACACAACAATTCGAAATATTTGCAAAATGTACCATTTTGTTACAATCTGGTTTGAATATCACTCTTTCCTCACCTCATCTCGTGCGTAAGCCTTCCGTTTGGGCGGCTCTGAGTGCGGCCGGTCAGTCGGTGAGGGGGGGTGGGTTCTGACAGGAGGGGGAGGGGGTAGAGCCAAGGGGGACCTCCTGGCCACTGGGGATAACCTTCGAGGGGGCTCCGGGGAGTTGGCTCGCATAAAGTTCGTAATGTGCGTCCTTTCAGGACTTCTGCGAGGAGCTTCCACCTTGAAAAAAGAAGGTTGATGGTAGCATGCAAGAAATGATGTGACGTGATATATGAGAATACGTAGAACAACTTCTTTGAAAATAAAAATGATGATGATTCTTTGAAAGGAATTGCCATCGGTACCGCGTTTGCGACCAGCACTGTTCTTTTCCATTTTAGTACATTAAGTAAGTGCTAGTAGGTAATGTTCTGAGGACCGCTGGGATTCCAAATATAATGGAAAATACATTTTGTCTAGTCTAGATTTGTGCTTATGTATCATCAACATCAACAGCTTGTAGAAGTCCCATGCTGGACATAGGCTTCCCCCAGAGATTGCTATGATGAACGAGTATGGGCCATCTCCATTCACCGACTTCCCGCAACCTGTACGATGTCATTGGTTCATCGGGGCCTTCCTACACTGCGTTGTCCGGTTCGTGCTCGCCTAAGCCTTTGCACTTCAACTTGCTAAGTCTAAGAGCGATGTTGGTGTCTTTAGTTCTCCTACGAATTTCCTCATTACTGATTTGATTACTTAAAAAATCTCCGAGCAATGCTCTTAAAGCGCGCCCCGCTTTTCATAAAGAGCTTTACTCTTTTTATAAAGAAGATGTTCGCTACGTGATCTTGATCTTATTTATGAGGCCAATAGTTAGCGACCAAGTCTGAGTGCTAAATTCACTGTCGACACGCACCTAATTGTAGAAAGCAGCTTGAGGCTCTGCGTAAGTATCTGTGCTAAAGCATATCAAGGAACCGCACCGGATAGTAGACTTTCGTCTTGAGGCTCTGCTTAAGCATGTCAAGTAATTGCACCTGATTGTAGATGTTCATGTTGTGGCACAAGATGATACCGCAGGTATCTTGTTTAAGCATATCAAGGAACCGCACCTTATTTCGTCTAGACGCTCTGTTAAAGCATGTCAAGGGCCCACACCTGATTGTAGACTTTCGTCTATAGGTCCTGCGATACCTGTGCTGAAGAATATTTGGCGTTAAAGATAAGCTCACCTCGGTAGCTCTGAGCTCCCTGACGCGCGGGTTGTGCGGTGGCTCCAGCGGCGCGCGTGACACCGTCACTAACAGCTTTTCAGCCTCACGTATGAGCTCTCGGTACTTCCGCTGGGCCTCTCTATCCGCCTCCATTAGAGGGTCGCGCGGTGCCGGAGGTGCGGCTGGCGCGTGGTTGCGCCGACGCATGCGAGGTGGGGTGGTTCCTGGAATCGTAAAAAGTATCGTGTATCAGTAATTCGGTTAAGTCTTAAAAATCACCTGGTAACTTTAAGGCTCAAACAGAAGACCCATGCACGACATTTTAAAATGACATTTTGGTCCAACAAAGAACAGTGTGTCGTCGTGTAAAATTTTATCACAAACATAGTTTTTTAGACTTTGAGTGCTTCAGTTCTTCGTTGTTTTTGTTCTAAATGCCCCTATCGGTCACTGATCAATGTTTACACGGCAGAATGTTACTTAACCTTGCTGATCTATTAAGAAAGTGAAAGTGAAATCTATAGAAGTTACGTACCGGCAGATCTGGGCGGCCGTCGCTGCGGCCTACGCCGTCTAGCGCGTCTCTTCCCTGGAGACGCGAACTCATCGGGCTCATCCTCGTCACCCCCGTCCAGCCCCGTGTCGCTGTGAGAGTCGAAGTCAGCGTCGGAGAGTATCGCTGTCTCCCTCCCGCGAGGCCTGAGACCACGGCACTCATCATCACTGGGCTCATCGCCGCGATACGAGCGGGACAGCTCAGGGGAGAGATGGGGTGATAGGTGCGGTGATCTAGAAATAAATACCATTATCTATTCTTTAACCATTAAAGAAAATTGGCGTGATGCGGTGGCGATGCTGATCTACTTGCAAAAGGTTGTCAAAGTTCGCATTAGACCTCACTATACAAATGCTACTGTCGTATCTGATCTGATAGATTTTAGATAATGTAATAATATTTAGTAAATTATCTCATCCATCATGATTTTCTATTCTCTCTCTCTCTCTCTCTTCATTTTATAACTGAATGCGTACACAGCCGAGCATTCTTACCAACTCAAAGATTCCTCGTCCTCGCAATCCAACATTACCTAGATCACTTCGAAGCGATAAGATCACCCATTGTACTTTTAGTTATGTGAAGTATATAAATTCATTAACAATTTGAGTATGTTTGTGCTCTTTTTTAACAAAGAAATTGTTTTCTAATGTAGCCCAATATCTAACTAAGTCTGCGGGTTCCAGAAATATGTGAGATTTATAAATCGAATCTGTATCTACTTTTATCGCTGATTTTTCTTGGTACTTACCTTCCATTGACTCTAACTGAATGAGAGTCTAATGAGAACGGTGCGTGGTGGAACTGCGGATGGGAAGGGCACTGCAGCGAATGTTGCTGGAATAAATGCGGTGGCTTTCGTTTTGGTGACCCTCCGAGCCAAGGGTTGGTTCGGATGCGACATCTTGGCCGAGGGGATGGGGTGGCGCAGACCACGACGATAGGCTCGGGGGTGATACGTCTGGTTGCTGAGGGGCGGCTTTGCTGGAAATTTATGAAGGCTTGTTATATTGATACCATACTCACTCCTGTGTTCTTTCTACAGTAGGCACTCTTCATTGTTTCAGTCATATGCATTAAGTTGCATGACATCTTTCCTTTTAAGTCTAACTATTATAAACTAGTTGTTGCCCGCGGCTTCGCCCGCATGGTATGTTAATAAAAGTAGCATATGACCGTCTCCAGGCTTCAAACTATGTACACCAATTTTTTAATGAATCGAACCAAGGATTACAATTTATACAAAGTTTAGAACTCAATTGCACACCTCCAAAGGCTAGTTTTGAAAAAATTAAAAATATGTGTTTCATTATTTACGTTAAAGTTTATTTGACCAGAGTTTTGAGCGAATCAAACAATTTTTTTTTCATATAAACTTTACCGGCCTATTTAACCCGGCCTATTCGATTTTCGAAAATTAATCGAAAATTAGATCCTAAACTATCTACATTACAAATTTCATCAAAATCGGTTTAGTCGTTACGGAGATACGTGGTAACAAACATTCGCATTTATTATATTAGTAGGATAACTATCTTCTGCCCACGGCTTCGCCCGCGTGGTACCCGGATAAAATGTAGCCTATGTGTTATTCTGATGTATAAGTACTGATACCGAAAAGTCTCAGTAGTTGAATAGCAAGAACATTATTTTATGATTGAAAAAGCTATACTTTTTGCAACCTCAAACGCAGTCACGGATGGTGATCATAAAATTAAAAACTTTTATAGGAATAAGCCAAGAAACGTCTACAAATCGATAAGAAACAATTATTATTAGCTTTGTTTTTATTTTTAAATGATCTCTGTTGTTTTAATTTTGTAAAACTTTTTACAATGAAAGTGTTAATAAGCGGCCAAGTCCTAGAAATCAGCTCTATCATCCTATGATACCGTATTTAATAATCTGGCGGACTAAATAATAAGTGCAATTTTTCAAGAACAAACTAAGTTCCTAAGAGTTCCTTCCTACGCAAATAGCCTCCTATTCGGTCAGTGACTTTATAGATGATGTTACCAATGAGTAAACTATTGATTATTCTCGTATAACTTATATTTTATTGTATTACCTACTTGTATAATAACTTAAAACTACTTTGACTTGTTAAATGAACTTTTACCTCTTATTAACTTAAGGTAACTTTTACGACCTCTGTGGCAGTGGGCGAAGGTCCGCCTGAGACGCAGAAGGTTGCGGGTTCAATTCCCGCCGCGGGACAAATATTTGCAGATAGTACAATGTTTGTATTATCTGCAAATATTTGTAACGGGTCTGGGTGTTTTCAATGTAGAAAACACCCAGACCCAGAGATGTATGTATTTACAAAAAAAATGTATATAAGTAGTATATCAGTCATGTAGTTCCCATAACACAAGCTCCCATAACTTTGGGGCTAGATGATGCTGTGTGAAAATGTCCAAGATTATTATTAAACTATCTGTATCTGTATTAGCTCGTAGAAAAGCATCCTCATTTATACTAACAAGTGCCATTGGTCTCGTTTTTTTGCCATTTTGCTACTGTAATTTGAAACCTCTACATGTATGTATGTAGATACCTCTAAAGAAAAAAACTATAAATACTAGCAAGCAGTAAGACATAATTAGAATCAATTTGTATCTTATCTTCGTACAAGATCGTTATGAAAGAACAATTATTTCGAGATTCGGGAATGCCATCAAGTCATTCCGTATATTTTTACGCATAGCAAAAGCACACATAGACCTTTTGAAATCCTTAATGCTCTCCGGTAAAGTAAGGAGAGCTATCAAAAATTGCGCTCGACCATCTAACGAAGGCTGGGCGCGGGTATCAAGATTTAACTTGTGGGTGTCAGCATCAATGCCCTCACTTTACGATCACTGTGCATTATGCTCCCCGAGACAAGGAAGTTGGCGTTTGAAGTTAGGATGTTGACTCGTAGAAACGTCAAAACATATCGATAGCGCGTGCTAATCTTTCTAGTGGCGACATCTAGTTTGATTTTTGTAAAACTTTATTTTTCCAATATGTTTTTACAGGTTCATTATTGGTTTTTGGGCAAACAGCACACACTTTCTTAGCACACTTTACTAATAAGGTAATAAAAAGTGAAAGTACGAGTATCCTGCAATTTATTTCTACAATAGTCTAGCCTCCGCGTTTAATAGGTATTTTTCATAAAAGCTGTAACACAAATCTAGGTTTATCTTCAGCTGAAAATAAACTATAACTGTAAATAAAAAATGTCAACGTCCTTATGTATATAACACAAGATACCGAAAGTAAAATTATTTATCAACCTATTACTTAATTTTAAGATAAATGAATACTTTATTAAATAATTTGATATGGAAGAGCGAGTTCCCCTAATAGGTACAGATGTAAAAGAAGACCTCAACACACATTTATTACTGTATTGATTAAGTAAAAGAAACAAACATTTGTATTTTGTATATGTATTATGTAAATCTCTCATTATACTGAACGAGGCACTTACATCGAGGGATTACGTGGAGAAGCGACGAACAAATTGCCTTCAACGTTCATTAGCTTAGGATGTCGCTGATATTGAAATTGTGAAATAGAGATTCGAGTAATTTGAAGAAAGAAAAGGATGGAAGAGTTGGTTCAAAGAAGAAAAGACTTGGGAGACTTTTTTGTAACAATTTGATGATTCTACGAGATTTTAAAGTCGATGGGAGTATTATGAGTGCCGACTCAGTGAACCTATATTTTATCTTAAGTTAACGCTGATCACATAAAAGCTTCAAGGTTTTTGCTGTTAATCACACAATAATTATGAAGGGTGTGAACTGTCCGAGGTTATGCATTGCATCCCACCCCAACCCAAAATTTCCCAGCAAACAATAACATTACCAGGCGATCCTACAAAAACATTAAAACTTAACCCTACAGACATAATTTTGTAAAGGTTGCCTCGTTTGCCTGCAATGGATAAAAGGTTGCTCCCTCGTCAATTTATTCGGTCTAGTTAATTAATAAAGTAAAGCCCTGGTTTGCGCAACGTGGGTCGAACCTCATATCGAAAAATAGCTCTGAGATAGGACGATAATGTGGTTTCAGCACCATCATAGGAAGTAATTTTATTTGCTCAATATTGACCGTTTATTAGGCTTAATTTGGTTTCGGAAGGGCTCTTAGGGTAAATTGACTTCAATAAAAGTGCTATAACATGCTTACTCGTATAAAAGGGTAGGATGCATTAGTACTTCAAAAATTAATCGTGACATGATGTAAAATTGGATCAACTTGTTTCTAAAAAGGATGATTTAATCCTTCTGCTACTTAATACTGTTTCTGCGTGTCGAGTAAGTAGGTAAAGTACCTACGAGTAATTGGTTCCATTACGGTGCACTGTAAAGAGCTATGAAGGGTGGAGAAACTAGCGAAAATTACAGACACACGAGTCTTTTGATTTTGCTTGTGTGTCGCAGAGCAATTTTATGATGTGAGGTAACTAAATTGCTTATGCTTTTCGCTAGTTTTTTGCTCAGTGTTGAAAAATAAAACCGCCTCATAATGAGTGATACAGGTATCGTAGGATAGCACGTTTATGTCTCTACTAGGTTAAGTACCTATCGCTTTAAAACAAAATAAAATATCCGTTTCTACCTTAGGTAGAGCAGGTTCATGGTAAAGATGCGTGGTCGGAGGAGTCGGGGGCGGCGGCGGTGAGACAATCGGCGCTGCAAGCGGCTCGGGTTGAGTCCCTGGTGATGTGCCATCAGTGGAATACCCCGTGCTGTAAGCACTCTCAGGCGACGACAGGTGTGGCGGCGGCGCTGGGCTTGGTGTGGCTGTAGTGGTGGTTTGACGGGATTGCTTCTGTTTACGTTTCTTCGCCCGCCCCAGCTGTGCTTCCATCCAAGACTTCAGCCGCGCGCCCAGCATGCCGCCCACGGCACCTGTAGAAATTTATTATTATATCTATATACTTTAAATACGTAAACTAATATAAGATATAAATTCAATATGAAGATAACAAACTGAACCGAACGACGCAGTGTAGGAAATCTCCTGATGACATCTCAAAGGTTGACGAAAGTCTATGGATGGAGAAAGCTAAACATCGTTTGTAGTGACACTCTTTTTTACACATGACCACCCCGGTTTATGTCTAGCAGTCGGCTTCTACAGGCTGCTTTGTTGCTTTTTTTATACAATTAAAGTGGTAAACAAGCATACAGCTCACCAGTTGGTAAGCGGTAACTGTAATCTATGAATGCTTGTAACACCATACCACAAATATTATACCAGACGTACCCCTCGCGCGTTGCCGACCCTGAGATATAACAGGTGAAAGTCTCATGTGCCTGTAATTTCACCGGCACCCATACCCTTCAAAGCGGAATACAGTAATGCGGTACATACATAACTTCCCTTTTTATTTAGGTACGTAAGCTGAATTTTCATTTCAAGAATATTAGCTTTCTATCAACTGGAAATAGAATTCTAATTCTGAACCTTTGGGATTTAATCCACAACCAACGAGAAAACGAATGTCTGAGGCGAAAAGAAAACCAAGTTTTAAAAGAAGCCACTGTAAATGTCTAAGTATGTCAAGAACCTCGTCATTTATAAGCAGGTAAACACGACCCGGTGACTCAATGCACTAAACAAGCTGGCCCGGCATCTCAATCTCGGTATTGTCAGTAAAAATTTAAATCAAAAAGGCTACATTCATGAAATATTCAAACATTTATCGGAAAACACATAAACATTCAGTAGTTCATAAATTCACACGACTATCCTCTGAATATCGTTTTATGTTTTCGTTTTACTAAATAAAGAACATAGACAAAGACTTTCGAATTCGCGAAAGGGTCTCAATTGTTTGTGCAACACTCTCATCTAACCGCGCTTTGATGGAAACTAAAGTATAAAATGTTTTGTGTGACGTCATTTCAATGGGAAGAATAGACGATACTACCACAATGCCCGTCTGAACCCTCCCCCCTGTATCATATTTCAGTTCCGCGCCTACCGTCGTCGTAAAAAGGTCGTTACGGGTGCAGACTGTTCTATGGTTGTCTCTAAAAAGAGTGACGCACAGAGATATTTATAATTTTTTTGGTAAAAAAATTACGAAACTTATAAAATTAGGGTAAGCGCTCCAATAAACCGACTTTAAAAACTATAAAAGCTAAATTAAAAAATCTGAGAATAGTTAACGATATTTATATACTCTATGAATGATACTGTAAAAATATTTTTTTGCAGAAATATATGGTACTAGCTTCTGGCCACAGCTTCGCCCGCGTGGTACCAGGATATAAAGTAGCCTATGTGTTATTCTGATGTATAAGCTATATTACTGTTTCATCAACATACGTTCAGTAGTTTTTGCGTGAAAGAGTAATAAACATCCATCCTCACAAACTTTCGCGTTTATAATATTAGTATGATTTTTGAGTTAATTTACCGAAAAATCACCCCAAATCACTATTGACACAATTGTCAGTGAAAGAACGGATGAAAAACCAGCCAATGAACAATCAGTATCTTTTATTAAATCAAAAATGGATCCATCTAAGATTTAGCACAAAGAGAATGTATGTATACCATCTGAATGTTAAGTTATCACCTTATTATAAAAGAGAAATATACATCAGGATCAGGATGTTTTAATGGAACGGTGTCTCTGTATTTTAAGTAATTGTTTTCATTTTGATGTTGTAGAGATTTATAATCTGAAATACAAAATAAATAATAATTAAAAATTATTAAAAACCTTCAAAATTATCAAATAAACTTTGTTTTTGAAATTAAATAACATTGGAAGCCATTGTCTAACAGTGGGATTCCACAGTTTATTCAGATATTTTTTTCTAACTTAGCTCATAAAAACTGAACTGAGAGGGAAACCTCTAAACTCAATTTCATTCTATCACAAATAACCGTGCGTGTTAGAAACTCATTAGCGTTCATTTGCTTAGACATTTTCGGAAGTTGTGCGGCATTATAGCTAGGTTTATGTAGTTGGCACGGAACCTCTCGCCCTCAAATATTCAATCGCTGTCAAGTCAATACAAATGGTTTTCTAACGTAAACCCAATTGACTAATGCAAGACACCCCTTGCCACTTAATCCAAGACTGTGAGAACCGATAGCTGTGAAAAAGATAGATTGGTCGACTTTATCCCCAGCTGGGGTGTAAACTTACGAGATTTAGATAATATTAGCAATCCATTATCCGAGTCATAGTTTCGAACTATTCGCTCCTGAATTTGTAATGTTGACTCAGTGCGGGAGCTGAGCCGACTACCGATGAAGTACATACTCGTAGATATTGACTTGAGACTTTGCGGTTTGAACTTTTTGAATCCGTGAAATCACAGTAGTTATGAAAAACGTGTGCCAAATAATAAAATAATGCCCCTTTTGATTTGTTTACATTTCTGCCTTGGTAAAATGCGTTTGGTATGTTTTTAATCACAATAACCGCTAAAGGAAGAAGCTAAAAAAGTACATGGAACATAGATAAACTACGCCCGTCTCAGACTGGCTGGAAATGCAGACATATTTTACGAGTGAACCATTTCGCTAAAAGCCTTTTTAAACGGATTGAAGAAAAAATAGGAAACTAGAATGTGCCTAAACGTCCCAGTAAATTACAGCACTCCAATCTTCATGTGAACTCAAACAAACAGAACAGTGTCTTCCACAATAAAAGGGGCAATAAAATCACAGCGATCGTTCACAATAAAACCTTCACGGGATCTTCGTGAGTAATGAATCGAAAACAAACTAATAAATTGCGGTCACGAGACAAAGTGTCGAACTTAGCTCTTTTGTAAGGGTTTCTGTATAGACACAGAAACCCTTACAAAGGAGCCAAGTTAACGTAGTATTTTAGAAAATATATACAAATGTTAGAGCGAAGATACAAATAAAAACGTATTGAGAATAATCACTCTCCGGGCCTAATCAAATTTTCTTCGGCATTTTTATTTTTACGGCACACGCGTCTACGCGTGTGCCGTAAAAGATTGTTTGTTTGTTTGTAATTTGTAGTATGTTGGTCTGTTACTATTTACCTCTGAAACAAATAGATTTGTATGCCTTCAAGGATGGTTCCTTAATAGGTTTTATCGCCACAAGTGGGGCCGCTGCAATGGACGAATGAAAAAACGTTTAAGGGATTTTTGCTTTCCAAAAATTAACAAAGTTACAAAGTGTTCAACAAACTTCAATAACAGGATGTAAGACTTCAGAGATAATCTCTTATACTAGGTACATATTTTTTCTTTACTTGTTATATAAAATCAGCCGAATAAGGAAGGAAAGGAAGGCGAATAAGGATGATTTATTTCGCACTATCGGAAAAGCATTTTCAATATTTAAGCACGTAGACTCCGAGAAAACGAAACGTATCTGCGGCTATTGTTGTCCATAATATATTTAATGGAACGATATACGCGCCGAATATTCGAGGTTTTCAAAAGAAGAAAACAAAAATCCTTACTCTTGTTTATAATTCTTTCAAGGATATGTCCGTAGAGCTCTTAGCATTTCGTAGCACAGTTTATGAAAACATGTATTTGAAGTATCTCATATCAAATAAGAGCTTTTTAATAGTAGTATTAGATATATTAGTATTAACTAATATATCTTACTACGCCTCTGACTACGGCTTCGCCTGCTTGGTACCCGGGTAAAAAGTAACCTATGTGTTATTCTGGTGCATAAGCTATATTACTGTAAAGTTTCATCATCAATACGTTCAGTAGTTATTGCTTGAAAGAGTAACAAACATCCATCCTTACAAACTTTCACGTTTAAAGTAGTAAGATTCAGAAACGACAATATTAGCAATCTCAATCATACATGATTGCGATTCATTTTAAATAGTACAAAATCCATGCTCATCCCAACAGGCTTACGATTCAATTAAGCTGCTGTCTGCCGGTCAATATTCAATTCGCATAGCCAGCGAACTATAACAACACTGAATAATGAGAGAACTGGGAAAAGGTTAAAAAACAAAGGAGCAGACAGGCACATCTGACGGAGCTTAATTAGTAAATCAAATATTCATTTATGCAGGACGTCCTGCTAATAAGGACTGCTGCTGGTTCTGCTGGAAGGGAATAGATAAAGCCACACCGAGTAGCAATTCTTGAGCTCACTTAAATTTCAAAATAGATTAAATATTGACGCAGTTTTTTTGGTGTTTTGTTCATAAACGTGATACGGATTTGATATTACCTTGTCAGATAAACGGTGAAAAATTTTCAAAGTAATCAAAAGTAAACTGTAGACTGACTACTCTTAGCGTTACGACAATTATGCAAACTATGTTTAACTTGACATTTTTTACAAAAACATTATTAAAATGTAACTGCATAATTCAAACATAGAAAATCGTTTGTCCTGACTGACTAATCTATCAACGCACAGCCAAAACTACTAAGTCTAGAAAGCTGAACTTGGGAACATAGGTTTTTTTTAATAAAATAAGCAAGAAAAGATTTTGAGGGGGAAATGGGGAAGGACCTTTGTATGGAAGTCTCTTTTCAGTAAAGTTAGAAACATGAAAATTTTAATAACAACTACTCATCATCCTATCCTACTAATATTATAAACGTGAAAGTTTGTGAGGATGAATGTTTATTACTCTTTCACTAAAAAACAACTGAAAGGATTTTGATGAAACTTTACAGTAATATAGCTTATACATCAAAATAACACAGACTACTTTTTATCCGGGTAGTACGCGGGCGACGCCGTGGACAGAAGCTAGTAAATAAATAATGACATGATTCAGGGTTTTTTTTTGGATTTTCACATTTTAAGGGGGAAATGGGGGGTGAAAGTTTGGATGGAAGAATCATTTTATTTTAACACGACTCCACGCGTGCAAAGCATCAGGCAAAAGCTAGTACCTGTAACAATAAAGCAGTTCTACACCAGCCGTAGGCACGCCTCTACGTGACTACGATTTCGTAAACAACAAACTTTAAAATACCTCATAATTTCAATAATATTAAAAACTTGAATTTTAAAACCCAGACATGAATGTGAAGAATTGAGCCTCGCCCGGGCTAATTGCGAGCCGCTTTCAAGCCGCGTCTCACGGAGCGCAGACAAACTAAAAGGAATGCCCAGACTTGCTTGAACGTGCGCCCAGACGGCGATTGTTCGAGACGCTTTTCAAATGAACAGCGTGCGTGAGAGTTGAGTCTTTTTTTCTTTTTTGGAGTTTCGTCTTTAGCAGTAGAAGTGATTTCAAGCGATTCAAGAATTGTTGATTTTTGAGAGCATACTACGAAAGCAATTTTGCAAGCCACATTTCTTGGACTAATGAAGCGGAGACAAAGTAAAGTAACAGCTAAGACTGTTTGCCACGTGCAAGAGGATGAAGCAACATGCTTCCCAACAGAAAACGTTTGATTATTTTTTATTTTGAAAGAGAAAGACTTGAAAATTGGTAATACTGATCTCAGTCAAAGAAAAAAAAATTGTCTAGCTAGTCAAAGCAAAGGCTAGGTATCTGATTAAAAAATACATACCTAACCTAGGTATTTGTTGTACTCCATTTTGATTATTTATTCAGAAATTCGAATCCAAATCGGTGTTTATCATCTGAACTTCTTTGGATTCGCATTCATATTATTATGAATAATTTTGAGAGGAGATGGTAAGAAGTAGTATAGGAAATAGGATAGTATAGGATTTCATAATCACAACTATGTTCTTTGACTAGGACTAAATAGGCATTGTATATTGAAAACTTTGGTGTATCGAATTTTGATATCGTAGGCATGCTACTCTATTCGAATTAATAAGTACTCTAACGTACACTCCTACAAATAATAATCGTAGCCAACATAAGCATGGGTGGCCTATGGCGTCTATGCATATGCATTCAGTTTTTCACATAAAAAGCCTATGTGCAAAAATATTCGTAAAAGCATTCGTCGCGTAATTATGTGCCTTTTGAAAAGTGCTTACATATCAAAAGAAAATTAATGAGAAGCGAACTAGTGAAGAAGTCGATAAGTACTTATTTTAAATAAATGAAGGTAACTAGTAAGATATAAGAATCAGTAACTGAGTAAGTATTAGATACTAATGGATAGTGTGATTTGGTAGATTGACAATTATTCAGGTGAAAAACATAGATAAAAAAATAAAATAGTCAGAATTAGCTTGTGATCGGACAGTAAGGACTCATAAAATGTTACTCACGACTTGTCCACCTATGTTACCTATGTCACCTATGTACCTATACGACTTGTCCACCTTGTTATCTGGACAATCCAGGATCCAGGGAAAAGAAAGTCGGCCAGCGAGGATATAAGTAAAAGCCCAAACATGCGGATTTAATTTCATTACAATCCAAATAAGTAACACAGCAGTACACAGCAGAATTCCAATGCATAATCAAGAATTAAAAAATACCTCACAAAATAATTAGGTCCTACATAAATATTAGAAAAACCCACGTTATTTTAATTCTCAGCGGCATTTAACCTATAATCTGTTCATTGCAACCCTTGAGGCAAAAAGCCTCTCACAGGGGCAGTGGGCTATCGAACGAACGCTCATTTGTTACTGTGCGTCGAGCTATACACGTACGGAAATTATCATTTCCGCATCAACAAAAACATGAATATTGAATGAAAATGTTGTTCCACAGAATTAGCAACAGAGGTTGCTGTTTTTTTTTGGCTTGATAAAGTAGTAAAGGTACTTACAGGGGCGCGCGGTGGTATGAAGACGGTATACGGGTGCGTCGGGCGACGCAGAAACGCATGCCGGGCGTACAGGAGCGGGGCGGCCGCCGACTGACGTACGCAAGCGCCTTCCGTAGACCCGTAGCAACGTGCTACGGCGGCGCAGTCACACCGGCATGGTTTTTCCAGAAATGAAAATTACTGAGATGTTCGGAGAGCACTCTTAACCTGAAAGTATGCATTCAAATGTTCTCATTTTATATATATACTGACTACTGACTATTTTTTTTTATTTATTCATGCTTAATGTCCTCTATATTCTATTGATCGTTTCATACAAATGTAAGCTAGGTATTGTAATAATAATAATAATAATGCTGGATATTTTCACACAGCGTCATCTAGCCACAAAGTAAGCAGAGCTTGTATTATGGGACCTACGTGACTGATATACCACTTATATATATTACAAAATTGACTAGCAAAATTTCTAGCTTTTGCTGATAAACATTTGTTTTGTGATGTTAACTAATAATCGTATTAATATACGATTTGTTACACTTGTTACCTACCTTAGGTACTTTTTATTTTTTTGTTTGACGTTTCTAATACGTACATGTAACATGTCAAAAGATAAATAAAAATTATGATTATGATTATTGGATACGCAATATTTTATTTCGATAAGTTAATTAAATAAGTATTCATTTAATTTATTTGTATTCATTTAATAAGTCTGCAGGTCTTAAGTACACGATTTCACTCCAAAATAAAGTACACAAGCCCTGTTAGAAATTTAAAACTTAAAAAACCTACTTACTAACGACATCTGTGGCGCAGTGGGCGAAGGCTCGCCTGAGACGCAGAAGGTTGCGGGTTCGGTTCCCGCCGCGGGACAAATGTTTGTATCTGCAAATATTTGTCTCGGGTCTGGGTTTTTTCTATGTATAATATGTATGTATTTACAAAAAAAATGTATATAAGTAGTATATCAGTCATGTTGGTCCCATAATACAAGCTCTGCTTAGTTTGGATACGTTTGGGGCTAGATGATGCTGTGTGAAAATGTCCTGCATTATTTATTTATTTACTTACGTAGATTAAATAAAATATTAAAAAAACATGTTCCCAAAAGCATTGACAGTTTAATAACTGCTACACTACAAAAACTATTTCTCAGATATTCGAGTCTTGATTTTCGAAATCAAGACTCGAAAATAGCCCTTGCTTTTAACTACTTATAAAAAATCGTAGAACATACCTACATGGGGATGATTCGCGTCGGCCACGGATCTTGAGAAGCGCTCTACTAACGTCTGTTATATACATATAACAAAGAGGATGATGTAATAAGTATCTACTTAGTAAGTAATTTAATTTCGGTGGAAATATGTAATATAAAAAAATATTGTATTAATTTTTGTTCGTAGAATTTTATGGCTACGTTCGCCAACGAATTTCGGTGTAAAGAGACGGGAATTCGTAGCCCGTAGCTCAAATTTTCACAGCGGCGATTATGTTTATGCTCGAGGGTAGATTTAACAACAAAAATAACCATTAATACATACAACCACCACGGGACTTAACTTATAAACGATGTTAGTAAAAAACAGAAGTTAGGTGACCTTTTTGACTGCGCGATAGGAAAGTAAGTATTTCGCTATAAACGAAAGAAAATTGCGGTGTTTAAGCTTATTGATATAGTAGGTACTATTTTACTTATTAGGTATGGCGTAAGTTATTGGGAAAGATTTTCACTTTGTAGCTCAAATTCTGAAAAAGTGCTCTAGCAAAGATCATGACTTGAGTGTAGATTTGAGTCGTGTTAAGTAACTCCTGATTCAATCACGCTGATGTATAGATGTACGAGTATCTAGGTTAGGTACCAGAAATAGGCACTTACGGGAGGTCCTTCAAATGTTATGTCGTACCTATCTTAGATAAACTACTCTGTTTAAATAAACAAGTACTTACGTAGGTAGGTATCATCTTATTTTGATAACAAACATCTAACTAGTGTCTTGGTAATACTTAGGTAAGTACCTGAGAGCGAACAGGTAACATAGGTACCTAGTTATGTATGGAAACCGCTCGCTTAGTTTCTCAATTAATAAATGAGCGTAAAATCCTCATTCATAGAAGTAGGTAGGTACATAGTTACCTGCTTCTGCGACCGAGGTTTAACGGTCGAGTATCTATAGAGTTTTTTTATAAGTCTAGGTATGTAAATTTCAAAACAAAAAATACATAACTAGTCCACAAATTAAAGACCGTGTCAGTACATATCTACCTACATAACGTTTAAATCTTGACTTTAAACGTTATGTAGGTAGATAGGCACTTTATCCCACTGTACATTTTTTGCTTTTAAATACCAAAGTTTTGACTATAAATTATAATATTTTTTCAATCTTTTTCTACGACCTATGTACCTATTCACATCTCGTAACAGCTAAATCTGAATTTCAAATTGGCAACACTATAACACTACTTTAATGTCAAAGTTGTCATTGTTAAATTTGTCTGTCAAGTCAAGCAAGCAAGCAAAGCAAGTGACAAGCTTATTGTGACAGACAATTTTATAATCAAAAAAGTTTTCTTGCTGTTTCGTTCTGTTTCGTTTCGCTTTCAATATTGCGTTTTTATAAACATTTCTACAAAGTGCCATTCATTCCAATCCCACGGTCGTCTCACAATCGTAACAACGGTATTAATCGCATCGTAAAGTTAAAACTTAGCTGAGATACTCTGAAATATAAGTCCGACCACCAACAACGCTGCGAATTGCGAGCTAATCGTTTGAATCATAATGAAAGCGCTTACAAAATAACTTGAAGTAGGTGAAGTGTGAAGAATACCGTGTGCTACAAACAATATAAGTGGTCAGTGTTTATTAGAGATGACAGAGAGTGGTTCTTTCGTGTCGAAGCCAGCTAGAGGTTGGCTGCACCCTGACTCTGTGCTCGCAAGCGATGGAGTAACATACGCCGTCAGAGTAAGTATTCTATTTAAAAAAAGACTCCCGTGACGGGAACTCATGGAGAATGTTATGTCCTCTGTGTTCATAATCCACACCAACTACTTAGAAACTGTACTTAGTTGTGTTATTTGCATGATAAGTAGGTACTTACGCTGGTTTCGCTCGAACTTTGATGTTGTGATGATTTTGTGGAAGAGTTGAAGAATTCTATCAGTATAGGTAGATTTTTCTACTGCCAAGCTTTTAACTGGAACACAGCATTAGCTCACATTGCTGTGTTCCAGTTAAATGCATGATACTTTTTATCTAAATTATTCATACAGTCATATTGAGTTTAATCTGTAATGGTTTCAAGCAAAGTTATTGTATTGTAAACCTTACTATTATTGTTATTGTGAATCTCAGTGCATCACAGGTTTTTTTCAAGTTTTATCTGTGTTCATTCTTTGAACTATGAGTAAATTGTTTGTGGGTTTTGTGTCGGACAGTTATTCATTTTTTTTAGTCACATGCATTTAGCTGTTTAGGTCAGTTTAACCATGAATGAGTGACAAGACAGATTTCTAAGCAAAAATTAAGCTTTGAACCGATAGATAGAACTTGGTTTATTCTTGTCACATTTATGAAGACATTGAAGTCCTCAAATTAGTCTTAGCTTTTTCTGCAGATAGGCATTAGTTAACTTTTTGCATGCATTATTAAAATAAAACAATTATATCTAGCAACTATTGCCAAACTTCTATTGTTTATTTTCTTTGATTTTACAGTACATTGGCTGCATGGAAGTTCTTACATCTATGAAGAAATTGGATTTTGAAACTAGATCACAAGTTGCAAAGTAAGATATTTAGTAAAGTACAGTGATGTATGTTGTACCTACTCTCTTAGAAAGTCATTAAATCCAGATAACCCTCTAATATTATAAATGCATAAAAACACTCAGTTTCAAATGATCACTACCAATCACCCATCTGAATGATAACCTAGTGAAAAATTGCTAACAAGTCCCTTATCTAGTCATTCTTAAGAGTGTTGGCACATGCTCTGACTTTTATGTTATGTCACTGTCAATTCAAACAAAAACACAATCACAAGATCAGTGATCTGTTGATAAGTCACCTCTCAACAGATCCTATGTGACGGTTGATTCAAGGGCCGCGCAAACTAGCATGGTGGCACTGGCGATTACTGCAGTAGCATTTGTACGGGGAGGGGTGACAAAGACGCGCTCATACTTGACAGCCTTTTGCCCTAGAAGTCCACTGCTGGACGTTGGCTTCCCATAAAGCGAGCCATGATGAACAATGTTGGGCCACATCCAACCACCGACATCCTGCAACCTTTAAGGTGTCATTGGTCATTTTGGGTGGGGGAAGGCTTGGGATTGTTCCATTGGCCTTGCTACACTGCATCGACATAGCTCTTAGAGTGACCATGTTAAAATTGCAATGGGCAGGACATATAGCTCGCAGAACCGACAACTGCTGAGCAAGAAAGGTTCTCGAATGCGACCACGAACCGGATGACGCAGTGTAGGCAGGCGCAGTACCTTACTTATTAATAATTGCAGAGAATGCATTGCCCGAGTATGCGCGGCGGCAGGCCTGCGCACCGCCGACAAGAAGCGACGCGTCTGCCAGGCGGCTGCGCGTGCTCTCGCCGCGCGACCTAGGATGAACCACTCGGGGTCCAACGTCGCACTCACCATATCCTCCAAAGCTATCACCCTGGCTGAACTTGAAGGTACCATTGTAGATTTATGATAGACCTATCGTCGTCAACAGCCTTTAATAAGCCCAGCGGCTGCGGAAGTGGCAGAGGGGGCCAAATGCCCCCTCTAAAATTACATAGGTACCCGCCTACTAAGATTGAAGGGGTAACTAAAGAAAATTTTCCCCCCGTCATGGAGTACTTCCGCGGTCCCTGGATAAGCCTCTAGAGCCAATCAATTGGCTACAAGGCCTTAATATTGCCTTATTACTTTGTTTTTCTTATGTTATGTTTAGACAAACGAGTATATGACCTACCTGATGTAGTAAATCAATAGCCTGTAGTCTTTTGTTGGGCATAGACCTCCCTAAAAGAGTGCCGTGACGATCTTGAGCCCCCAACTTCCCTGAACCTTTAAGAGTTCATAGGTCCATTGGGCGGCTTTACTTACACATCGTTGTTCAGAACTGTACTACTTTGGTGCTGGTACGAATTCATAGTGGCTCTTCAACCATAGATATCTTGTTGGGGAGTTGAGACTTTTTAGGACCACTTAATCACAACGTAGGGTGATCATTATCCGAACAAACGTTTATCTTTTTTAGGTGGAGAAACAGTAGCGAGACATGACATGCCACGAGTATCATTCGCATCAGGCGGTGACGCGGACTCTCTCGATTTCGTGGCGTACGTGGCTAAGACTGTGCCACCTGCTGAGTGGAGGGCCTGCTATGTACTGGAATGTGGCGGCCGACTCGCACAGGACGTGATAGCGACTATAGGACAGGCCTTCGAGCTAAGGTTCAAGGAGTTTTTGACGAAACCTTCTTCGTAAGTATCGTATAACCAAACACCCAGCAGACACATGTGTAGTCTTAACCCCGCTCTTAGTTTCCTTATTCCTATCATAAGTCATTTTTCATTATAAAAAAAAATAGAAATTAGAATACCACTTTCTGTTAGCTAAATATTAAATATTAAATTGTATGAAAATGACAGTAGCTATGGAAATGTCACATGACTTCTGCCAAGTTTTGCCCTGACAAATTTGCGTTAGCGTGAAAGGAAAACTAAGCGTGAGGTATTTGTGTAGACCCCTGATCTGGTCTTGATATTGAAATGAATACCAGTCACGATTAAATATAAAACAGTTTTGATCTTGTCTCGATATCATAAACGTCAAATTGTACAATTCTTGTTTTTATTTTTTAAGTAAAAAATAGTTTCGGTGTAGTAACGATCTATATTGAAATTATATACCATATAAACAAACGAGCAACCTCTTACCGCAAATACATAGGCACCTTTCATCGCAGCTAAAAAAAGACAAAATTAAGACTGATAACTCTAATTGGTACTCTGAATGTTTATTACATCGAGAATAGATTGTGAAATCATTACTAAACTTGGGCTTCTAATAGAACAGCCGGGTAATCTAGGCATCACAAAGTTAATATGGTAGTGAGTTGCTATTAACCACATTGGTTTTATGCAAATCAAGGAAATCAATTTCAACCACTAAAACCCCTGTCTGAACATGCTTTCAGTTCAAATAAACTGTATATTTCAAAGCAATGAGGAAACACCTGCCCAAAAGTACCACTGTCATACTCTTTCCTTATATAAATATGAGGTCATCACCAATAAACACAGTTTTTGGAAAAAAATTGGTTACTCATTTTGGTTCAATAGAATTGATCCATTGATGTGTCATATTACTATCTTCACCGTATTGATATAACGATTGGTAGCATACTAAAGATTAAACTTATCTTATATGGAAAAGAATGACCCATCCAGTTCCTGTTATACAATCCTTGTTTACCTTTATGGCCAGAGTCTTCAAATCTCTCAACGTCGCTTTTTAGATGCAGATATACGGAGTGTATTAAATTAACAACAAAATATTTTTTATGTTATTAATAAATTGGATCATTATAATAATTTATATCTGTTAATTTCCATTAAAAAGTTATTAATTTTTGACACATTTAGACCGTGATTCTCTGACAATTCAAACAGAAAAATAATTTTGGTTTTTTTCACCACTTTCAGTTATGTCATTGATTATACGAAATTCTGATAAAAAATAAAATTACGATATTTTTGGTATGCATTTGGGTTTTTCTGAGGTCAACGTAACCTCCTTCATAATTTCTAGCATTTCCAGGTGTTAGGGTTTTAACAAATAATATATTTATAGAAGCTTTCAATCCTTTGATATTGTTATTATTAATCATAAAATAGCTAGTAAATAGTCACTTATTTACTAACTTTCTATGAAAACCAACAGCTAGCAACTTATACTTGTAGTTAGAGAGCTTTATATATTATTTTAAACTTTTAGCTATTGTTTTGTACCTGCTTTTGTCTGAGTTTGTTAAATGGGTTTTATGATCTCCCAAAAATGTATCCTTGGTGGGAAACAAATCCGCAACCTCCCCCTTGGTACACGAGGGCGAGTCCGGTTATTGTACAACCATGGAAAGCGCAGCCAGGAATACACAGCCAGGAAAGCGCAGCCAGGAATTTGCGACCAAAATGGTCGCAAATTCCTGGTTGCGCTTTCCCGGCACGTGCTGGGAATGTCCAACCATGGAAAACACGGCCAGGAATTTGAAACCAAAATGGTCGCAAATTCCTGGCCGTGTTTTCCATGGTTGCGCTTTCCCGACACGTGTCGGGAATGTACAGCCATGGAATACACAACCCGGGATTTTGTGACCATTGCTGTGATTGGTTGAAAGCCCATGCTTCGTTTAGATGCAACTACAGAGTATAAATCGTACTATCCTATTTTTATAGACGAGTACCACAGACTATAGATGAAATCATTAAATCCAGAAACACACTAGCCACAAGTGTTGATTTGATTTTTAATAAATAAATAAATAATGCTGGACATTATTCACACATTTTTGATTCCTACTTTTCTGAGTGGTATTAAAAAAAACCTAATAACCTAGGCTAGGTTATTAGGTTTTTTTTAATACCAAGACGAATTTGCCTAGGAAGGATTTTTCAAGCCAACATTAACTTATTGTTTATGTTGGCAACTCTTGATTGAACATATTAGAACTTGCTTAGTGCAAACGAGGCTCGTCCTCGTCATGCGACTACTTTGCATCGACCAATGAGAGCTCAACAATATGACGAACTCTCGACCAATGAGCGTCGAGAGTTATGACGTCATTTGGCTTCAAATTCCATGGTTGCGTTTTCCAGGGTTGTACATTCCCGACACGTGTCGGGATTGTCCAACCATGGAAAACACAATCAAGGAAAGCACGACCTGGGAATTGGAAGCCATTTTGGCAGCCTTTTCCATGGTTGTGTTTTCCCAGTGTGTGCATTATTTTGTACGGGCTGGAAAGCACAACCATGGAAAACACAACCTTGGAATTTGCGACCAAAATATACACCAATTCCATGGTTGTGTTTTCCATGGTTGTGCATTCCATGGTTGTGTAATCACGGCACCCCACGAGGGCTATACCATCTAAGACACGATATCGTTAGCAGCCCTGGGGGTCTACTCTACAAACCGATAAACGATATATCGCTTCAATTATCGTGCTAAACCTACTCTACGTTACATCGTTTCGACTATCATTTGAACGAAGAAACGACCGACATTACTTTTGACAATCGATGTCGTAACCCTACTCCGGCATCACTAAAAACGATACGATAATTTGAATTTGACAACGAAACAAATGTCAACCAACGAACTTATCAACGATGCCCTTGATGCTATCGTGCGCATTATCGTTTCAGGTTATATTGTTGTGTTTTCTGATAAAATCATCTCCATTTCGTTTACCGGACTCCGAATCTTTCATACCTTCGAGCCCTGCTGCCTACTGGACTCTCTGCATTCTTTTCATTCGGCCTCGGCCTGCTGCACTACGGACTCTTGATTTGCGTCTTGTTTTGGAATAATGGCGAGATTTATGCTTGCCATGGAAGCCATCCACAAGGAAAAAACTTTACAAAAACAACATTTTAAAGTGACGAGGGACCAGTTGGATTTGAACAAAATTCCCGACTATAATTTCATCGGGAATTATAAACATAGTAAAAGTTTGTTTGAAGGTAAACTTGTATTTTTTTTTAACTTCATGTTTTTTTTTAATAATTAAAAATAAAATTGTTGTTAAAATAGTGCTTTAAACTTTAATGCTGTGTGTACTAGTATCTTTTTAATAAACGAATTTGAATATTCACCCCGACGAATTTTTGCTTCAAATTCAACTTCTTAATTATGGCTTCTGTGGCTAGTTGTCACAAGAATTTTACTTGTAAAGTTTTCAAATCACAGGCGGGTTTGTTGATTTGACATTTGACGTTGTCACTTCATTTACTTTCATAGATAATTGTTATCATTTTGCCTAAAAAGTGACATAAACAGTCAAGCAAAAAGATTTAGGCTTAATGTCTATTATCCAAGCCTTTAGATTTTCCTATCATTCGTTCCGAAGATTCGATACATATTGTCTATGCTTTCGACAGACGACAAAGATTGCGAACATTTTTGAGAGTAGGGTACGGCCGAATAATTCGGAGCACTGTCGTGTCGTAACGATAATGTCGATATCGTTTTACGGAGTAGACCCCCTGGTCGAAATTCTTGGAATAGAAAAATCTGTGTTGAGTTGGAGCGGCATATCGTTGTGTGCGTTTACCGTCCCCCCGATGCGAACCAAGCTATATTTGAATCCACTATGGAAGAAGTATTGTTAAAAATTTTTGCCTGTCTTAAAATGTTAATAGTGTGCGGCGATTTTAATATAGATATTCCGGTTAATCCCTTATCTGAGAGACTTATAAATTTATTTAAATGTTTTAATCTCAAACATCTATTTGATGAACCTTCAAGGGTGACGCTGACTTCCGCCACCTGTTTAGATAATATTTATTGCAGTAATATTCCAATTAATAAATCAGTAATTAAACGTTTTAGTTCAGATCATTATGGTCACAGTGCCTTATTTACTTGTAACTTTGAAAATGAGCCCCAAGAATTCACTTACCGGCCTATCACTGAGAGCCGTATTAAGAAATTCCAGGCCAGTATTCAATCTCAAATGTCTCTAGTTCCATGAATGGATGACCCTAATGAAATTTTTACTATTTTAACAAATGTTATCAATAAGGCACACAGTAATATTTTTAATTTAAAAACTTGTAAAACTAAAGCACGTGTTGGATTTGCTGAATGGGCTACACCAGGTATTTATAAAAGTAGGAATAAATTATATGATCTATACGCAAAGAGGGAGTCGATGCTACACGATCCTACGTTTATCTTTTACGTAAAGAATTATTCCAAAACTTTCAAAAAAGTTTGTCGTGCAGCAAAATCGATGCATTTAAGAAATAAAATTGCAAAATCTTCCAATAAAATTAAGGCTACTTGGAAACTGATAAATAATGAAACAGGAAAATCTAAAATCCGGATTAAATAAATAAATCTGAACTTAGAAAATAAAATACTGACAAATAATATTGATATTGCAAATGCATTTGATAGTTTTTTCTCTAGTGTACCTAAAATTGTAACCCAAGCGTTAAACTCTTCAGCCGCTAGAGCGACTTCTTTATTAGAGTCAAGTGTTGAAAAATGTGAAGTCGTGTTTGGCTTTGGATACGTTAATGCAGATACTATTCTAAAAACATTTAAGTCACTAAACATAAAGAATACTGAAGACCTATGGGGAATATCGACAAAAGTTCTAGGTGCGATAATCATTGATATCGCTCCGTATTTAGCCCATGTTTTCAATAGTTGTGTTGATGAAGGACTATTTCCTGATCTTATGAAATACAGTAAATTAATTCCTTTGTTCAAGTCTGGAAATGTTAGAGATCCAGCAAATTATAGACCGATTTCTGTATTGCCCGCGCTAAGTAAAATCTTTGAAAAAATTATTCTTTCTCAACTATTGACACACTTCAACCATAATGGGCTACTTCATAATAATCAGTTTGGATTTACCAAAGGTCGATCTACAACCGATGCTGGAACCTTGCTCTTAAAGCACATATTGGAAGCCTGGGAGAACGCACAGAATGCTATCGGAGTATTCTGCGATCTGTCCAAGGCTTTTGATTGCGTAAATCATGGTACTTTAATATCCAAATTGAATCATTACGGCATTCGAAATAAAGCACTGGATCTTATTCAGTCTTACTTATCCAATAGAGTTCAAAGGGTTGAGGTCGGTCTTTGGGATCTACTATTGACATGGGGGTGCCGCAGGGTTCGATACTTGGCCCTTTTTTGTTTCTGGTATACGTTAATGATCTTCCCTTTTTCGTGGAAAACTTATGTAATTGAGTTCTATTTGCGGATGATACTTCTATAATATTCAAAGTTGATAGATCTAAAGCTAATTACGACGATGTAAACTTATCTCTATCGAGAGTACTTGATTGGTTTACAGTCAATAATCTTCTACTGAATGCTAAAAAAACTAAGTGTATGAAATTCACTTTGCCTAATGTAATTCAGTATGACACCGACATTAAATTAAATGGAGAAACACTAGATCTAGAAGATTCTACTATATTTTTAGGACTCCATATTGATTCAAAATTGCAATGGAGTCCGCAAATAGAAGCACTTGCAGGTAGACTTAGTTCTGCTGCATATGCAGTTAGAACAATTAGACACCTTACTGATGAAGCCACAGCTAGGTTAGTATATTTCAGCTACTTTCATAGTGTCATGTCATATGGTATCTTACTGTGGGGGAAGGCAGCAGATATTCAAACAATTATTGTGTTACAAAAAAGAGCAATACGTGCCATTTATAATATGAAGCCTCGTGATTCTCTGAGAGAACGATTCAGAGAAATAAACATTATGACAGTAACCTTACAGTATATTTATGAAAACTTAATGTACACGCATAAAAATAACGCTAGTTTTATAAAAAAAGGTGATGTCCATAACATTAATACTAGAAACAAAAATAAATTACTCATCCCGAAATTTAGATTAGAAAAGTCCAATGGGTCTTTTATGGGAAACTCTGTACGCTTCTATAATAAGCTTCCGGAAAATGTAACCGAGCTGCCTATTCGAAGATTTAAATCTTATATAAAGAACAATCTAATAAAGAAGGCGTATTACACCTTAAATGCCTATATTGACGATAAAACTGCATGGCCCGATGTCGTCGCTCCGCTCCTTCTTTAGCTTAATTGTGGAATTGTATATCTGTGGTATCATATTTTTTAAGAATAGGTTAAGCATTACTATTATAAAGCGTATAGTGTGTTGTCATAAGAACTTAGGTTGATACTTTTTAGACTTTATTTAAGTCTCTGACTAGTACTTTTTTCTATAAATGAGTCTCGTTCATTTAAGTTCGATTGGCACCACACTAAAGCTGAATGAAGGATCATCAAAAAAATAACCAAGCAGAGTTTGTTGCCTGATTCTTCTATGCTTGGTCGCGCGCGAGGAACCGGCGTAAATTCACTTTAACATTTTAGATTCACGTATAGTTTTTAAGTTGACGTTTCTATATGATCCTTGTGATTTCAATGAATAAAAACCTATTGACTTTGACTTTGACTTTGTTTTCCTTTAGATATGGGTTAACACAAATAAACATAACTGTGTAAATGTATCTTGACAGCTAACAGCGGAAGCTTTACATAAATGTGTCTTCAATTCTCGTAAATAGTCTTACTGCACCAAATTATATGAGTTTATTTTTTTATTTACAGGCTGAATATAAATGGTACTCGACAACTATTAGACACCGCTAGCGCCGTGACATTAGAAGATCGTGAATACTATAACGATTTGCCGGATAAAATGCCACCAGAGGCCGCGCCAGCGGCGCACCGGCACCCGCCGCCTCCTCCTCTGGCCTCGCTGGCCTCACTCGCTCCAATATCTTCGTAAGTACACACTTTGGCGTCCTATAATAGGGGGAACAGCCCAATCCGACTAAGCACATTTTACACTGCAAGCTGACATGAAGTGCGCCGTCTGGCTTGTTGGTGTATTTGATGATACCCGTTCCAAGTAGTCTTGTGTAGTTCGCGAATGAACTAGTTCGGAAGAGCACATCCACAGACGAACTACGCGAACTAGCAACCAACAGATACCTCGCTCCTCAGCTCGTTAGTTCCTTTTACGGAGACTGACTTTATTAGGGAGAGCGAGTGAGCTGATTAATATTTAACGAATTGTAGGTGAAATACAAAAAATATGCTTTAGCATACGACTTCGAGTACAATGTCTGTAAAGTAAAAAACAAAAATAGAATAGTTGAATAGGTACCCTATTTTACCCATTTATGTAATTTACTGGTTTATTTACCCATTTGATGTCTACTTACCCAAAATATGAGTAATTAGACTGATAAAGACTAAAAAATACCATAGCAAACGAAAGAGCGCGAGCATTAGCGGTAGGAAAGCTAGTGAACGATCTGTTATTGTTATTGGAGATGGGGAGCTAGCGAACTAAAAGAGCGACCTATATCGCTAAGGAGTTGCGAACTAAACTGAACGCTCCCAGTCGCAAGCGAACGATCTGTCTCTGGAATCCGAGATGGGGAGCTAGCGAACTAAAAGAGCGACCTAGTTCGCTAAGGAGCTGCGAACTAAACTGAACGCTCCCAGTCGCAAGCGAACGATCTTTCTCTCTGGAATTCGAGATGGGGAGCCAGCGAACTAAAAGAGCGATTTACTTCGCTAAGGAGCTGCGAACTAAACTGATCGCTCCCAGTAGCGAACTATTATGCGCAGGACCAGTTCCAAGATCTAAGTATCGAAGTTTTGATGGTAAATGATTGTTTTCAGATGCGAGGAAAGCGTCAGGCACTACGTGAACCAAACCCCGCCGCCGCGCACGCCGCCTACCGCGCTACTGCCGAACCATCACACGGATATATTCGATATGCGTAAGAGTAGTATAGTATAAGTAGAATCAGCGGTAGCTGTAAAATAACTTAAAAAAATATAAACCTCCAACAAAACAACTTAATAATTCCAAAATTACATCACAAAACACAACTACAATCAATATTTTTACAAAATCAATGATCATGTGGACAGAATAACAGCAGTATACCGACAATTCTTAAGTGTTGAAGGTGATACGAAGGCTGGAGCGAAAATGGGGCTGAGACAGGCGAGTGCTCGGCTTTATAGTATGAAAAATAATGTTTCCAGCTTAATGTAGTATATCAGTCATGTAGTTACCATAATACAAGCTCTGCTTAGTTCGGGGCTAGATGATGTTGTGTAAAAATGTCCAGCATTATTTTTTATCTGTGGTAAGAGTTACCATACTATTTTTAGTGTTTGATCAGTTAATCGGTTTATTTAGCTACTTCCGCAGCGACGAACCGACGAAGCGGTATGGTCCTATGACTATAGCCTACCCTTAAAGGGCAAATTTAAATAAAAATGCGGTCTATCCTTTTTTATACAACTAAGGAGGCATACGGCCTACCTGTTGGTATGCGGTTACCGTAACCTATGGACGGTTGCAAAACCAGAGATATTACTCACGTGTTGTCTCCATGAGATGTTTTTATATGGGTTTTTATCGTGTAAGAGAGCCGTGATGGCCTAGTGGTCTGTAGCTCTACTTTCGATCCAAAGGTCGCGGGCACCTTTAATTTTTTAAATTCAATTAACTTTTTATTTTGTATTAATGTTAAAATAAGTTAATGTATTATTATTAATTTAATTTTTTTACTTTAACGACCTTGTGCATAAATTAATTTGGGAGCCAGCTACATAACCTAAGGAGAGCCTAGCTAGGTACATCACCAAACAATGGCTGACTTTTGCTTATATTACTATGCCTTCCAGAACCTTTCTTCGGATGTGTCTATAGTTCTGCTCAAAATGATTTTTCTACTGTATTCAGAACCGTTTACCGCTGCCCCGGTGACGTCATCGTCGGCGGCGTCCACATCCTCCACGACGTCAGCGTCGTCGCCGGGCGCTGACGCGGAGCCCTTATCGGCTAAAGCACAGGCGGCGTTGCTGGCGCGCGAGCCCTGGTTCCACGGACCTATATCCAGGACTACGGCTGAGAAGGTGAACTTTTACCAGACAGCTGTGACGCAAGCGGTGCGGGTTCCATTCCCGCTGCGGGCCAATGCTCCGGGTGTTGTTGTTCCACGGGGAATCCTAATGTGGAATCAGGAAATTATCAGTTGGATATTTAAAAAACTTTTTTTTTATTTATTTATAATACAAAATGCACAGCTCTTGACATAAACAAATAATTTTTATATCTCATATGTTATGGCCATTAATAGATTTTAATTTTCTCAACAATTCTTTTTTGAAACAGACAGACAATTTTTCAAATGGACTTTAAAAATAAATTATAAAAAGTATACATTTGTAATACTTATTAAACACTTAATTTCTTGAGAGTAGTGTTTGCTTCTGGCGTCTGTGACGTCACTGCGCAGGGTCAGCAGAATACCAGCGCTAAGTAGGTAGCCACCTACCTAGCATTAACTGAGCTGATACCTTTTTGGTGCGACATTGAACTGTTTAGGTTGATGGATTAGTAAGGTGCGTGGAGCATTTCTGTTTCAGTTATACTTATAAGTATAGGCTTTTCTAACAGTAACTTATATATTACTACCTATTATTTTTTTCCATAACTTATCCCAACATCCTAACTTACAAAATTTGAGTTTTTTATTTTGTGCTAAATACATGTTTTTATTCTTCTGCTTCTATCGTGTGCATCAAGTATGTATTGTTACTTTGCAGTTGGTGGTAGAGGATGGTGAGTTCCTCGTGCGTGAATCAGCCGCGTGCCCCGGTCAGTTTGTGCTGACGGGCGCGAGGCGCAGCGCTCACAAGCATTTGCTGCTCGTCGACCCTAACGGGGTGGTATGTTGTTCACATTATTACTCCATCTACATTCTCGGGTCCTTGTGTTGTGGTATCATAGTTCACGTAGATCCTGATACTTAAATATAATAAACAAAAGGGCATTTATTTACCTACAATTAAACAAACATACCTAGCCTCAGGTATAATTAGGTAATTAAAATAGTAGGTATAGGTGGAAGGTATGTCTGTATGTGTGTAAAAAGGTTGAGGACTCAGTCACGCTGTTTTTCAGCCTCGCCTACTGATGTAGCTGCTGACGTCACAGCTACCAATAAAAAATCTATAATTGGTATGACTTAAACAACTAAACAATCTTAACCTAACCACTCGTAGTGGAAGTTACCCTAAGGCGATATGTTATAAGTAGGTAATTTAATTTTAAGATATTATGATAATTTTAATATAATATAATTACGTTTGTTGTATTCAATAAATAATTTCAACTTCAATAGGTATAGTAAGAAAGTATGTCCGTATGCAAGTAAAAAGGTTGAGGACTCAGCCACGCTGTTTTTCAGCCTCGCCTACTGATGTAGCTGCTGACGTCACAGCTACCAATAAAAAATCTATAGTTGGTATGATTTAAACAACTAAACAATCTGGCCTAACCACTCGTAGGGGAAAACCAGCTACCTACCTACATTCCCTAAGGCGATACTTTATAAGTACCTTACGCTTAAGCCCTGCTTATGATACATTCTATTTATCCAGGTCCGTACAAAAGATCGTGTATTCGAAAGCGTCCCGCACCTGATAAAGTACCACTGCACGAACGAGCTACCGATCGTGTCCGCGGATTCGGCGCTGCTGCTCCGGAAGCCGGTGCTGAGGGCGGGCGCCTCCTGAGCCTCCGGGGAAATGGAAGGCGAGGCTTCCTAGGCAATGACGCTGCTTTCACATACCAGGGGCCCATTTCTTAAAAATGCAAATTATAAATTAATGACACATGTTGATAGCATCCTTCAGCGCTTAGCTGAATAGAAAGTGCCCAATAAATTCGGACTATATGTTACTCGTGGATCGAGATTCATGGCTAAATTGTTTTTTTGATATGCTGGCGTAGCTAATTTAGAAGCACCTTTATAATGAGCATCAAACGCGTTCGTTGGTCTAGCATGGTATAGCCGTATTTTAATTTTGAAAATTACAAATTACTAGGTTGTAACCGAGGAAACGCTTGTACTTTTTATTTTTGTAACTTGTATTTTTAAGAAACTGGCCCCAGGTCATGAACTCGGACTGTCGATATTTCATTTTGAGCAACCAAGGCCTTCCTAAAGCTCATGAAGAATTCGTAGAATGTTCTTTTTCGTTGTAATGAATAAGCTTCGAAATTAAAAAGTTCACTTATTTCGTTCAAAATTAACTCAATTGAATGATTTTTGAACTGCCCTTGTTGCTTTATTACGATGGCCATTGGTGGCATTTACAACTGTTTGCAAACTATAGGCCTTATAAATATTATTAAATAGTTGATTAACTAAACACTGCTTTGTCTAACTCTGATAAGTCATTCCAAATTCAACAGAAGAAATCAAAGCATTTTTAAGTTTAACAACTGTTTAAGATCTTTGTGAGAAAGCATATTTATTACTGGTCATTTACAGTTTACAACAAAATGGTCCGAATAGAAAATATCAAATGTTTCAAAGTATTTTGTATGCAAATCTTCTAAGGCTCCTGGCGGGCGTATTGAGAAACTATTATTTACTTACAAACAATTTAAAAGTTCTTCGTATTGTTGTAAAACCTGTGATATTGCCCTCTGATCGCTTTTGTAAGTCTTGTCACACTAAGGCCCTGTAACACAATTACAGGTTTAATCAAATCGGATCCTAATCAAAGCTTTCCTTCATTTGTTTATGAAAACATGTGTCGAAAAGCCTTGATTATGATCTAATATGGAATTATTCCTTCCTATGAAAGAATCTGTCATCATGATCAATGATAAGATTTGACCGTTTATTCTGTTAGTGAACTCAAGGTTTTTTTTTTAGATTTATAAAATAAATCCTCAGGCCTTCACGCTCTATGAAATGTCGACTGTCCAAATGGCTGAGGGTGTGAAATCTGTGAACGGTATAAGGTGACGCACACACCAGTTAATCGAGATCTGCATTCCGACAAATGTTGTAATTCCAAATAAACTACGTTGGTAGTAAGCATTATCTTACGACATAAGTAAATTTTTGCAACATTTAAACCCCCAGACCTCGTCCACCTGAGTGAGCTCCTGTGCACTTAATGAATTGAGCGTCTCGCACACTGACACAGTTATGTACGTGTATTTAGCACCAATAAAAAGTGTAACTTTTAAAAATAGCTGTAAAAACTGCACTTGACGCGCGTATCGATAAAATTATGATCTGATCACATTTGTAGCATTTTACATCACAAACGCACGAACCAATGACCGCTCAATTGCGATTATTCGCATAGTGGTGACGCAAAATGGTGCAAGTGTGCTTGAAATTGTGTGTTTATGCTTTATCTTTAGATGATTATTATGCATGTAGTGGCATTAGTTGCACGCATGTTTACGAATACAGAAACTGTGGCAGTGTGAAGGTTGAACTTTGTGATCCCTGATACAATTGTTTGTGATTTCTGTGACTTATGTACTTCCACTAGTAACATAGTTTATTTTTACGTACTTATAAGCTTTATTTGCTTCCATTTTAGCATTTGATGTCTTGGAAAATATTTAACTTGCTTTTAATTGATTATTTAAGAGTGTATATGTTCTGACTTTTATGTCGCTGCCGCCCCCAAGCAATACGTAATACACGCAGCACACGAATTCGGGGGCACTAGAGTGAAAAACCAAATAAATAGCTCTAAAAGAGTGACTATCATCGAATTAAAATCTGTTTTTGAGATATTAAGATTATATTATTATCTAAGTATATGCTATGAAATGAAATGTAAGATTTTGGTGATTCGGCTAGAATATTTTTCAAAACCAATGGTTTGTTTCAAAAACGTTAATGCAAAAGTATGTTTAGTCGTTCTGATGTTAATGGCTGAATAATAATCTTCGTATTGGCTGAATCAAGATGAAATTCGGAACAGATAATCCTCGACCTTTTGCTAATATGATGGCATGTTTTCGTTTTCAGCCTAACACATGGGTTACTTTTCCCCATGTACGAGGGCGAGCCGTGGGCATAAGCCGGTTACATAAATAATGTATTATAAATGCAAAAAACGGCAGAACCTTAAGAATTTAGATAAGAGAATTTAGATTAAATTTCGAATAAATAATTTGAAACAGTTCTCTACCTTTGGATAACACATGGGCTACTTATCCAGGTCACGCGAACGTCTAGGGCAAATTAAAGTTATTTAAGGAAGTTCTTAAATAATTTTGTCAAACTCTGTCGTCACCATCAATTTATAACCAAAGTGGATTTAATTTATTTCAATGTATTAAAAAAATCATGACGTACAATCTTTTATGTCCCATTCATAGACTTTATTTCATAGATTTACCAAAGGCACTATTATTATACAGAATTTTGAATTAGAATTATATTGTAACGACTTTGTATAAAAGATAGAATAGAAGAAATGCTTTTCTATTATATTATAATTGCGATACAAACTATAACTTATATATACAACTTGTGTTAACGATGTGAAAGTTCTCTACTTATGCTTGTTGACAAAGTTTTAAAATGGTAATTTATAAGGTGCTAATAACGGCTTGAAAACAAGAAATGAATAAAATGTAATCTGCTAAGCAAAATGTATATACCATCACATTAGATACTATTTATTTTAAAACTTTCATAAATGTTGTATCAACTTGTAATGCACTGATCAACATTGTATTTTATAGAAAGAGAATAAATAAATATTTAAATTATCTTGAAGTTTATTCCAAAATTATAACGATAAATCAATAACATCGTAATTGTGATTATATAGCACTGCAAATAAAAATCAAAGTTACATTTGTATTTTCTTTATTAAAATGTTATATTATTATAGTTATAGATAGTACAAACTTGTAAGGTCTTACAGGGCAGTGATGTTACAATTTACTTATAAAATAGTATATCCGCATTCACTGTACAAAATCTGTAGTCTTACATGGCAGTGATGTTACAAATAAACTTATAAAATAGTATATAGCGACCCAAGCACGAATGATTCACTCATTAAAGTTAGCGGTATGATAGCAAATGTAAAATTTTAGTCAAACAGATTTAAAAGATTTTCTGCAACACCAATAACATAACATACCTAACATCCCATTTCGTAATAAAAATATTTGTAGCATTTGACATTTGATGTCGTATCGCTGACGTAACGTTAATGTAAATGATTCGTGACTCGTCCTCAGTACCTATTCACTGTACAAAATCCGACTAATTCTTCCTCAACAAATATTTACAAGCGTTCGTGACACCTGAAAGTAATACATCCAACATTAAAATTTCACAACACTTTAATCTTCTAGATAAACAACCAACAGTAGAGTCAGGAGAGTCGTACATTTCAGCTGGCCCTAAGCTATCCTACCATTTTCTAACTTAATACCAAGCAAAAACAATAATTAAACTAATTTGATTACAGTCCAAATCAAAATAAACCAGTCAATTTGTAAAATTACTTTAAATAATGTCAGATCCAATGACAAAAAAAAAACAATGTTTACAGACACAACCGAAAACGCGTCGGAATCGTAGACAGTTCATACAGAACTCGGAAGCGAGTTGCCTATGTTAGTAAATCATTCTTTGGGACACCGCGGCACCTTTTACCAGACCCTACTAAAACGCAAGGTCTCATTCCGTGCACTTTACTTAAACTATTATTTGCTACATGAAGATTGTCTACAATCAAACTAAATTCCAATACAATAATAAAATAAATAATATGCCTCTATACAAAAATAACACTATTTTCATAAATGGTGAACACGTGAGCACTTGAGACCTTACAGCGGCGACCGCCACATCGAACACATTGAAACTACGTCTTGCCCCGCCCCGCCCCGCCCCGCTCTCTGCATCATACAAATCTCTCGCTAAACAATCCGAAGCCGCCGCCGTTTACTAACACTATCATCATACAAGCCTATAATTTATCGAATTGACTTACATGTAATTTTATCTCTCACAATTACAAAAGTGATTGAGGAGCGTGTAAAACTGTAAAAGTATTTCCATGTACAAAATTACATACACCAAAAATACTCTCATCCATACTATTATATTCACTCGCCATGTAGTAGTAAAAATAGACTGAGACTTTCGTTTCATTTTACTCTTGGTCAAATACGACGTTATTAACTCTAATAATGCACCGGAAATAGCTAGCTTCTAATACTGTATCAAAGTCGTGCTCCGACGCGATCCGACTGAGGCCACGCGGGCCTAAGTCTAGAGAAGAAAACTACATCACCGATTCTAGGATACACTCACACACTAAATACAGGTACAATACAATGGGGAGTTGAGGTGTTGTGGTGCGGTGAGTACGCTCAGTCCGGCGTGGGCACGTGCTGCGGAGGGGGCGCGTGGAGCTGGGCGTGCGGGGTGGGGGGCGTGCGGTGCAGCGTGAATGCATCGTACACCTGCGCCAGCTCCTCCATGTGGTGCTCCTCGAGGCAGAGGAAGCCAGCGAGCGAGGGCTCGGCGCGACGCGCGCACGGCAGGCAGTGCACGATGTGCCGCTTCTCGTGCTCGCGCACCATCAGCGCGTGCCACACCTCGTGCTCGCACAGGCCGCAGTAGTGCGAGGCCTCGCCGCGCGCGCGTCCGTGGAACCGCACGGGCACGTCGCGCGCGCGCACAGCTGCCAGCGTGCCGCACGCCGCGCGCAGCGTCTGCAGGAGGCAGGTGCGCATCGCGCGGTGCATGCGCGGGTCCGAGACGCGGATGTTGCGCGCCAGGTTCCAGGTGAGGTGCACCATCGGCACGATGCTTTTGAACTCCTGCACCTTGTTCCACTCGTAGCGGTCGAGCGCGAGCGCGTACTGGCGCGCGGTGAGCGGGCCCACGTTCCACGCTATGTTATTGCACCAGCCGGTGGCCTGCACCCAGTGCACGCAGCCAGCGTTCACCCAGACCAGGTCGCCGGGCCGCTGCGTGAACCGGTAGACGGGCACGCCGTGCGCGCGCAGCTCCTCAGGGTCCGGCCACCAGGAGCCGTGCAGGTACGAGAGTCCGTTCTGGTCGCAGAGGTCGCGCACGCCGCCCCAGTACGCGTCCGGCACGCCGAACCACTCGCAGTCGCCAGGGCCGATGTTGATGTTGATCGAGCAGAAATTGTTGTTCTCCTGGTGACCGGGCGTGCGCGAGCCGGGCACCTTCATGTACAGCTGCACCGTGTTCATGCCGAGGATCACGTGCCCCACGTGCGAGAGCATGTTGGCGGCGGAAGCGACGCGGGCGAACGCCGGCAGCTTCTGCAGCTCCGCGAGCTGCGCGCGCCACTTGCGCTCGTCCGACAGGTCTACGTTCGTGCCGAAGCGCAGCATGCGCTGGCTGCGGCGCCGCTTGGCGGGTCCCGACCCATCCGAGTCGGAGACGCCGCCCGCGCCGGCGCCCGCCGTCGCGCCCGCCGCGCCACGCTCGCGCTCCTCTCGCAGCGACTCCTGGAAGGAGCCCGCCTGGTACTGCGCGTACTTGCGCACGGTGGTGTGCGAGCGGTGCGACGAGCACGCCCACACGCGGTTCCGGCCGCCCTGGTCCCAGTTCTCGTCGGCGCTCTGCATCACCTGCGTGCGCACCTCCACCGTGTGCTCCGGCCACGCTTCCACCAGCGTCTTCGTGGAGAACAGCCCGAGGTCCAGTTTCAGGGCGGCGGTCAGCCCTCGCACCACAGCTATGGGATGCTTCAGGCAGAATTCTTGTAGCTGGGGAGAGAAGGCGTCGCGTTTTGCTTCCACGTAGACGAACGGTGCGGGGGGCGCCAGCTGCTCGGGGGTGAGACGCGGCGAGGGTATGGGCGGCGGTTCCGGCGGGCCCACCCCGTCGCCCAGGGTTGACCACGCGCTCGGCGGACCCGCGCTGTGCCTGCAAAAACAACTCTCGTTACTACTTGCTGCTTGAACTCACAAAAATAGCAGAAGACTGAGCCAGGCTCAGGAACTGGTATGGACACATCCCTGAAACATCTCGGTTTCCTCGCCAAGCTGTCGACGTCGATGCTGAGCTAACGGCTACACGACTACACATTCTTTTTTTTGTAATTTTTTTTTCACACAGCATCATCTAGCTCCAATGTTAACAGCTTGCGTAATTGGAACTACATGACTGATATACTACTTACATACATATTTTTTTGTAAATTCATTTTATACATAGAAAACACCGTACCGAGACAAATATTTCCGCGGTGGGAATCGAACTCGCAACCTCTCAGGCGGGCTTTCGCCCACTGTGCCACAGAGGTCGTCAAATTCACATTGTAGTGCCTGCTTATCGCTCTTATCGACAATGACCGCATGTTAGTCCATCGCGAGTGTATATATGTTATCTTATTAAAACAGTTCAATATTTTTTCCCTTCTACGGGTATATCCCTGGCTGTGAGATTTTTCCCAGATGGGGGTGTGTAAATTTCATCGAAACAATCTTCTCGATATTTTTTTATAGATAAAATATATAACATTACATTTTTATTTACATCTACTGTACTTACTTGCAAGCTTCCATGATCTGATTGGCGCTCATGTTAATATTGAAGGCGACGGGTGTGAGTGGGTCTGACTTCAGCGGCTCTAGCTTCACGACGGGCTGCTTCCCTCCCAGCATCGCCTCGTTTTTCATTGAGGAATTGCCCTCGGCTTTATTGAAAACAAAAACAAGTAACATTCAGTGGCTGATCCAGGATTTTGGTTTAGAAGGGGCTTGACCCAGCTGAGGGTAGGCTAGACTTAAAATTGATTCAGTAAGGATAAGTGATGAAACTTGTATGCAGTGTAAAACTTAGAAAGTAGGATTATATCAAGTTTAATTTGAGATTTATCACCCCTGACACTATTGCTTTTGATATACCAATGTTTTTCTTCATCATCAGTTGGTAGAAGTTCATTGGACATAGTACTCTAAAGGTTACCATGAGGAACGGTCTTGGACTACCTCCGACAGACTTCCTTTGAGGCATCATCGGTCTATCGTGTGGAGGGCCTTCCTACACTGCGTAGTCCGATCCCTGGCTATAAATACGCCTTTAGACAATTACACAACAAGATGGCGGCAAATCAGTTTAAATACGAGATACTATAACAAAACACAGGTTGTAGTGTAGATTTGTATTCTAGCGGAAATTCTTAATAATAAGGAATCTATAACTTTAAGCGCATAGTTTCTGACATTTGCAACTAACATTGATCTAAGTAACGCGGAATTATTTTTAAAAATGCACAAGCCTCAATTTGTGTGCTTTTATTTTGGAGTTAGCTTTTTTGACAATGACAATGACTTTTTGAAATCAACTTGTCACCACGATATCTAAAGAGGTCAATGTTTTGTATAAAAGGACGAATGGATATGAATCTTCCGCTTCTGATAATCCGAATAATAATGACCTCAAACGTATGATCTATTGTAAATCACCAAGTAAAATATATTAATTTAATTCAGTCAATTACCACAGCTGGGAATATGTAGGTACATCATTTAACCTAATCCTTTTTTAAGCTTTTTCTCGAATTATTTTATGGGGCACAGTAAGCTGTTGTCTTGTTGTACCTATAATATACTAACGATAGTGTTCCCGACGATTTGTAAAAACAGTTACAATAACCTTTGTAACTGTATTTTGTGTGTGATGTTACCCTGTGTTAGGTGCCCTAATAAACAAATATCCAAGTTCCAAGCGAAGATGGGACAACTGATCAATGGACTGATCTTAAAAAAAAATGCTGGTCATTTTTCACACAGCATCATCTAGCCCCAAACTAAGCAGAGCTTGTTTTATGGGAACTACATGACTGATTATACTACTTATATACTTTTTTTTTGTAAATTCTTACATTTCATAAAAACACTCAGGCCAGATACAAATATTTGGAGATCATACAAACATTTGTCTCGCGGTGGGAATCGAACCGCAACCTTCTGCGTCTCAGGCGGGTCTTCGCCTATTGAGATACAAAGGTCTAACTAGGTGTAGACCAATCTTTTCCAAGGTTACCAAGACTTCACTGCCCCCGGCTTCGAGTGGTTACAGCACTAGCGTACCGAACGGGAATTCGCGAGTTCGTTTCCGCCCACGTTGATACATTTGGGATGCAAGATATGCCATAAGGGTGGGTTTCTCGCCTAAAAAGATCCTGCAGTTTCTAACAGCTGCAGATCTGAGCGGTGAACTGTAAACGCCCCTCTCAGGGGCGAAGAAAGCAAGTGGCGAAAACAATAAGCCTGTCACGGCCGCAGTGACATAAAAGTAAAAAAAAAAAGTGTGGGTTTACATTTTAAAAATCGAATAAATAAACTCACAGCATAGAGGCTCCTTCTTTATTTGAGGCTTTGAATCCGAGAACCTCTTCATTAGGTCTTCGGCGAGTGTCTCTGCGTTGTCGCTGCCGGTCGAACTTCCGTCACTTTTTACCTGTAAAATAACGAATAAATGAGCATGGAATCCTTGAAAACATGAATATTGGATACGTGGGTGTGTAAGGGGAGCCTAAACCTGCCGCCAGAAATAGGGAAGGAATATATACAAACCGCACGCGCTCTAGCCGCTTGTGATAGTCGGTACTGAGTCAGCAGTTGCTGCATCAGGGCCTGTGAACAAAATTGAACTAAAAATAACTTGTGCAGTAGAAAAAATAATGTTAAAATCTCATATCGCAAGCAAACTTTAATATTTTAAGTAAGCATTGATAAAACTGAGGTTAGTTTTGACTGGACTAGACAGTTAACTAGCTCTTCAAATTATTATTTAAAATGCATTATGAGAAACAACTAAAAACAAATTACTGTTCAAACTACTAGGGAAATAAAGATAATTATTGTTCAGTATTTTGGTGTTTATTTCTAATAACAGTACAAATTCAATACAATCACTAACGCTTATAAATAAGAAATACAAATGAAGTGTGATAAACGAAACGTCATCAGTTAACGAATATAATAGCCTTCACAATTGTGTGAATTTTGAATGAATTTAATAAAAATATCTTAACTTTTTTCCAGGAAAAAATAAAAACCGACTTCAAATAGCGGAAAGTTTATAAAAACTCCAATATTATATTCCATCCCCATTAAAACATTAAAATCGGTACACTATTGGCGGAGATATCGCGTAAACACGCATAAAAACAGACAAAAATAATGAACCTTTTCCGTTTTTGAAGTCGGTTAAAAAATGAGGTATTTTATGTGGCAGACCACGCTAGTTCCATGAAGCTAGATGGCACTGTAAGTCACAAGTATCTGGGAAACAATGCGCTTGCATCCTGCATTACGCATCCGTAATTTGTGGGAACAAACCGAAGGCACTTGACACTTTACCCAGTCACAGTTTCAACCGTCATCATACCTATAATTTTAATAGGTTATTATTTATTTCATAAGGTGTACAATAAAGTATTTTCATTTTACTGCGCCATCTGTGTGTCTTTTTAGAACTACAAAATCCCACTGTTCACTAATGAGAAAGAAAATCTTTCATTGTTTAAACTTTGTACTGGACTGGCCTGATGCTTCTTCCACATCGCGGGTCGGGCAGTCAGTTATTTAATTGATTGAAAAGAGTCGTTTTTCGTTCAAATGAGTATATTTTTGAATGATTTTGAACGTTTCCACTCTTTTCATTCAATTTTATGATTGACTGCCCGACTGGCCGCGTTGTGCATCACCAGTATGTACACCCAAGACAACGATTTTATCTTCGGAAGAGAACAAAAAAAGTGTATCTCCGTCTCTCTCTTTTGTGACGGAAAGGAGAAAAACGGAAGTGTTCTCTACCGTCGACAAACCAGCAGTCTTGGTGGTGGCTGGGAATGTATAAAAGCGTCACAGTACTTGCTGCTGCGGCGAAAGGTTGTGCGAATTCTTCTGCAGATATTGCAGCGTTTGGAGCTGGTGGTGCGTCAGCGGCGGGGGCTCCTCGGGCCGCTTGCCGGGGTAGGGCGGAGGGGCGGCCTTGGGCGCGCGGGACGACATCTCCGCGGATATCGGCAGGTTCCACGCCTCCTCGATCGAGGGCAGCTGACGACGTCTGTTGCGAAAATATCAACTTGAGAATGCCAATTCGGGCAAGATCTTTTCATGTCAATGACTCGACTTTATATCGTTTTCGATTAGTAAAGGCCCGCGCAGTCTTTACTGGTCGAAATTGGTGGGATCGAAATCAACTTGCGGGAAGAGGTTGGCAAAGTTAGCATGCTTCGTCACCGTCACCACGCCAATTAGCGCGGGTCTTAAGTCGCGATTTCTACACGCTTTATGACAAAAAGAGATGCACTGAATCTTTTCAGACAAACTGACTGTAAACAGAACTGACTTGACTTGTATAACAACCAATGTTATGATATGGTTAAATAAATGAAATGAAATCACTTCACTGGTTTTTTTTCACCAGTAGTAACTGGAGTTTTTCAGAAGGCCACCATACCTAGACTGGTCATTTCATTGGGCAAATTACAAAGTATAGATTGCAATAAGCGGGGTATTTCTCAAGTCATTAAATATTCATGCCAATGAAGGTAATAGTCAATTGTCAAGGAGTACTTTAACAGCATAATTGACTAATATATAATTCTATATGGTATGGAATTACTATCCCTAGCCTTATAGAAAATTCACAAGGAAAATCGATGGCAAATTAGTAAGTAATAGTTTTGAAACAAGAAAACCCCCATTCGGCTGTGGATTGTTCGATTATTAAAATCTGGAATGAAACTTCAAGTGGAGTCAATCATGCTTATACTCATACTCATTTATTTTTAACCATGGGAACATAGAGTACACTTGGTTACGTAGAAAACTTACCACTTAGAATGGTGCTAGAAACAGGCAAGTATTTTACTTACATACCTATGAATGTTTACATAATATTATATATTTAATTATATTAAATCACTGCTGTAAAGGGGCATTGTCAAGTACATAATGTTAAAATTATTGGGTTACATGTCAATAATTATCATGGAATGGTTCTGCTGTATAGGGGCATTGTCAAAGAAAGTGATTAAATATAATAATAATAATATAACATACCTATATAATGTCAGATCTTTGAGCTTATTGTTGCTTACACATAATCGTGAGATATCGACACCCAAATAAGCTGTTGACAGTAATACAACTCGAATGCCAGCTTTATTTGTCAGCTTGGCTATTAAATTTAATGTGTTTAGCCTTAGCATGCCCCCAATGACTTTGGTGACCAATTGATTTATTCATAATTGTAAATTAAGCAACTTCCTTTGTTAGATTTGCAAAAATGGTACCCATAATCGGTTGTCGGTACCATATTGGGCATAATCTAAGTACGAGTTATATACAACGGTCTTATAGGATTTTATTCATTGAAATCACAAGAATAATATAGAGACGTCAGCTTAAAATTTTAAAGTGAATTTACGCCTGTTTTTTGCGTGCGACCAAAGACTGATTCTTCTAGGCTTTTTTTGATGAACCTTTTTCCACTTTTTGCATCTTGTGGATTCGAACCACAAATCAAACCAGGTGAACTCAATGTATCAACCAAATCGAATCAGTATCAAAAGTTTAATACATTCAACAGCCTTAGTAGCGACGACCGACGTGGCGCGGTGGGCAAAGGTCCGCCTGCGACACAGGAGGTTGCGGGTTCGATTCCCGCCCTGGGACAAATGTTTGTACGATCTGCAAATATTTGTTCTGGGTGTTCTGGGTATTTTCTATGTATAATAAAAAATATTTATCTATGTAATGTATTGTATTATGTATATCAGTCATCTAGTACCCATAACACAAGCTCTGCTTAGCCCAAGCTAACACAATCCAATCCACACAGCTGGACAATCCACACAGCATCATCTAGCCCCAAGGCTAGATGATGCTGTGTGGATTGTCCAGCATTATTATTATTAGTATTGAAACAAACTCACTAAACGCTTTAGTGGGCTAAGATACCATAAATATTTGGTTTGTTCGTCCATGCTTAAACCAACAAATTTAATTTGGGGTAACACTTTAAAAAACAATAATAATAAATAATAATTATGCTGTTCCACACTTCGGCCAGTTTGGCAGTGTAATCATTCAATATAGTGAAAAAAATTATATTTTTCGTTCTAATTAATTGAAAACTTTATTCCAGTGCAAACGTTCACTCGTGTCATTAAATTGTATGATCACACTGTCCGATCACACACAGGCCGCGGTGTGACAGCAGCATGAGAACAGTAACAGTGACTTACTTTCCAGTGACGGAAGGCATAGGTGCATGTGCCAAATGTGACTTCAAGAATGCCAGTCGTTGCCGCAGCGCAGCATTGGACGCGGTCGCCGCCGAGCCGCCATTGGTATAGCAGGCGAAAGCATCGCGTGGCATTTGACAGCTTTCATATAAACTGCCGAGGTTCGTCCAAGCGGCTGAATGGCCCTTGTCCAGCTGGACTGCGCAGATGTACGCTTGGAGGGCGTCCATAGGTTGGTTTTGTTGCTGATATAAAACCCTGCAGGGAAATAAATGCATTATAGGCTTCAGCTTACCGATGATGGTTTAACTGATTTTAAGCGAACCACAGATAGTGGATATTGAAGGTGAGTTATCGGCAGTTGATTTTACTCATACTAATAGAGCGAGCTTCGGGCGCTGAGTTGGCTCCACACTCCTATCAGTTCATTTTTAACAAATTCGAAGTGTATTTCCACTAACGCTTACAGCGCCCCCTCGTGGCTTGTTTCGATAAAAACTATCTAATAACCATCTTTGAGCATACAAAAATCAATTGAAATCCGATCGCGTTTATAATCCGAAAGGCGTTTCAAATATAAATGGTAACTGGTCTACAAAGAAACAACTTCTTACGGCAAATGCATATACGGGTTCCTGTGGTCGAGGGGAAAAAATTACGTCCCCAAAACCATATATCTTTATCCTGTAAACGTTACTCGTTTAAAATATTAACGCTTTACTTACTGAAATACCATTTTCCGAAGAGCTTAAAGTATTGTCATCTTTTACCACCGGATAATAGCAAAAAAATCTAGGAATATAACTTAAACAGTTTTTATATGAGTAAGGCCCTAAGGGTATATAATAATGCTGGAAATTTTCACACAGCATCATCTAGCCCCAAACTAAGCAGAGCTTGTATTATGGGAATTACATGACTGATATACTACTTATATATTTTTTTAAATACATGCATATTATGCATATAAAAAAAACTCAGACCCGAGACAAATATTTGCAGATACAAACATTTGTCCCGCGGCGGGAATAGAACCCGCAACCTTCTGCGTCTCAGGCGGGCCTTCGCCCACTGCGCCACAGAGGTCGTCAAAACACACACAGAGATACAGTGTCTTAAGACAACAACTGGTTTTGTTGAAAATATTTTTACTAGATACTTTTTAATGATTAATTAGGTAAGCGTTTGACCACAATCTCACCTTCAGGTAAACGAGATACTGACCCAATAGAGCACCATGTATCAGCGTTCCCCTCCGACTTCTCAACGGAGTTCCGATACGCGATGAAAGCATCATGCACCTTGCCTTGCGCCGCGAAGCACCGTCCAAGGAGGTACAGCCCAGCGCCAGATTCTGGCTCTGCTGATACGGCTCGCTGGAGGCACCAGATGGCAGCGCGAGCCCGGGCCGCTGGCTCGCCGAGAGACGCGCAGCGGTGGTAAAGCCAACCTGTCAGAGTTTGGTCATGTTTTCAATGATGACCTCATATCTTGGGGAAGTTACAGTATTTAGCCGATGTCGTCTCATTTCTATTAAAATAGGTTTTTAAGGAGAAACGAGAAGAACCAAATTAAACCCGAGAACCTAAAGATCGAAGGCGTGGTTCTGTTTTTAACGCTGACCTCATATCTTGGGGCAGTTATAGTATTTAGCCGATATCGTCTCGTTTTTATTAAATTACAGTGTTTTCACAGAGAAACGAAACCAAATTAAACCCTAAAATCGAAAATTCGAAGTCATGTGTTCAAATAAGCGGCGATGGGCTTGCAACCTGGAATGCGGAAAGCCAAACTACACTGTATCCTTTTTCTTCTAAAATAATTGATAATTCTTGTGATAATTTCAGTAGTTCTACAGAAACTGTAGCTCATGAGCATTTTTTCCATTAACTGTTTATCTTCATAAATGTGTAAGCTGCTATCAACTGTTGCTTTCTCACTCTACTAACTTGAAATGGATCCCTACTTAATGTTACATAATATTATTGATTTTCACACGGTAAACTTAAAATAGGGTGAACTAATTTTCCTTTGAGTGTAATGTACTCTGTTCGTCACAAAAACAAACATCACAAACTTTCGAAGAAACTTTTAATTGTTCAGTTTCTGTGCAAATTAACAGCGGACATCGCGAGAAACTGTAATTTTGTATCAGTAGGTAGATCGCGAATGCTATAGTGGGAACATATGAATTTAATGTCAACTCACCTAATTGTCTACAGACATCAGCCTTTAAGGACGATGAGAGCTGGGGTTCCTTCAGGAGTCTCTCGTAGGCATCCCTCGCTGATTTTCTTAGGCTCCTGGCTTCAAGGAGGTGTGCGGCGTGGAAGCTCAGTTCCAGTCTCGTGAAGGTAGCGTCCTGATGAGGCGCCAGACGAGCACGTTTGAAGTGCGCGGCCGCCGCGGTCCAGTGTCTTCGGGCTTTGAACATCAGCGCTAGCCGTAGGTGGGCATCCGCCGCGCGGTTGAACCCCGGCGAAACATACAGAGCCATTTGCAACGCCTTTGTCGCCCTGTCAATAACCCATACAACATGCCTCTAGGCTTATAGGGTAAATTTTATTGCCCTTTTGTTTAATAGTAAGCAAGAAGTTTGTTTGGCAGATCTTAGAAACCCGTCAATGTTTGAGACAAAAGATCCTAAGATATTAATCGGCGTGTCTCCACGCTCGAAGTGCCTACTGTAAAGTTGTTTACAGTCAACAAAAAAAACAATGTCTAAACAAAGTTACATGTTTACAACCTACGTGGCTTATTTATTCTGTGACTTGTCGCACCGACAAGGCTTCTAAGACGGACTGTAATATGATTTAAATACGAAGCAGTTTTTTCTTAATTTGAAAGCTTTTGCACCCATTCATACTAAACGAAAGCCAACAATAGAGCTGTAAGGGATCCTAGCATATACCTTCCCTATTTTTTGTGCAATGAATCCTCAGAAAACTTTAAGCGGACGGACGGCTAAATGACAATGGAGTCTTGGATGGAGCAGTGTTTTTATTTGAAACTCCCAAAATAAAAACCGGTCTCCTTTTGTGAGCCTTTAGACCAGATTGCATTACATTTCTGAAATTCAATGAAGCGGCTATAGATATATAATATGAGAGATTTGATAATAGAAATACAATAACATACCTGTATATAATTTGGGAAGGTACCTAGATCTACATCACGTTTGCACGAACTTTGATTTCACGCTATGAATGAATAGGGCATTATTCGCAATCAAAGTTTTGTTTAGAGATGTTGACTTGCGTGTGATATAAACCCTAAAATACTAAATAGTGAAAATAGGCAATTCAATCCAAATAGCAAATTCGTCCTAAATTCGACCGACAGACAGCGTGTCCTTTGAAAGTTCTACAATAATCCTACAGACAGTGTGAAGGACACGCACATAGGTAAGCTCGAACGTAATTTGTACACGCACACGTGAAGATCTCACGAAAATGTAAGTAGATCTATTTAATCATTAATAACGGCTGCGCATTAACGTTGTTCCATTTTACACAAAAAATACATATAAATCAACTGTAGAATGGATTCAAAAGAGGCTGCGCGCGGCGATGCTGATGGCACGGTGCGGTGAAGGTGCGCGAGTTACAAGACGGAATCAAGGCATAATATCCGTAAAGTTATTGAAGAGCGCATCACCGGAGCGTAACGTCACCGATGCGCCCGAGGGGGTCGACGACCGTCTGAGGCTCGTTCGTGTAATCGATCGAACGATGCAACAAACACAACGTCTAGACAGCGATAGCAGTCCGAATCCAGCGCATATACGCTTTTATTTAAATGACCTCTGCTGACATTTGCAAGCCGAAACAAAGGAGTGAGACAGGTGCTAGTGATGTTCGCCCCAATACCGGGACGACTAAAATAAATGAAGATTACGCACACACGCAAATCGATCTGAACGAGCGTGAAGAGCTTTCACCGGTCGGCATGTCGTGTCGCCCCGAGCAATGCCCAACATTATATTGCTGGCATGGCACCTAACATTTCTACTTGTTCACATCCATTGTTCAGCAGAATTATCTTTGATTGCCGTACGTCACGCGACCGTCGAAATTCCAAGCAACGACCGTGTTGTGTGTTATTTTACGAAGTTGGAAACCGCACTAACCGCACCACATACGTCAATTTAATTTATTTCCTCGCACATAAAGCATATAATCCTTACTGTTATATAAATTTGAAACTGAAAGCTGCTACACAAAGCAGACATGCGTTAGTAAACAATGGCATTGTTTGCAATTTTCCACAAATCATGTTAAATGCCAGACGTTAACGTGACCCGACCTAGTTTAAGCCAATTCCTTGAAAAATATCGACACGATGAATATGGAATTGAGAACTATGATGGTACTAGATGAATATACACATAATCCAATGAAGGTACCCTGCGCATAACATTAAATTGGTCAGTAAAATTTTGATAATTTTGTAGGCCGCACAACGCCGACGTGTCCTGATACGAGTATGATAATAATGTCATTACTGTTGCTGCAATCAGTGGCTTGGTAAGTGTTGCTGGTTTGCACACTTCACATACGAGCGTACACACACCCACGCCAATTGATAAGAAAGTTCGTTTATCAGGCGTATTGATAACGCGAATAGTATTGATTTTTACAATAAATGTAAACGACATTATAAGTAATACACCCAAGAGGAAAACGAGAAATCTCAAAATGATAATATCTCTGTATGGAAACGTACCAGAGTATGTACACAACAGATGTTTGAATAAATGATAATGTATCCTGTATGTATAGAGGGATCGATTATAATCGTTCGCTACCTGCTCGAACCCAACCTTTAGCACTATCATTTTAGTCAGGTAAGGAAGTTTTTGAACATCCGACCGTACGTACCCAAAAGAAATTGACGTTACTATGATTATGCTGTTAAGTTAGCATTTTAGACAAAACTATCTTATATTTTTGAAATAACTGCCACCAATTATATAATTTAAGCAAATTTGTTATAACTTTCACACACAATGACAATAAAATGCTTGAATCATTAGAGGTGGGTTGGAGCTATTTCAACTGTTTAGAAGCACTCATGCACGTTTGAGAGCGATGGTGTGGTGGGTGAAGGGGGGGCGTTGGAATGAGGCAGCTCAGCGTGACCTAGTTCTTCAGACTCGCGGCGGCTCAAGGACGGATCGACCGCTATTTATAGAGTTCATTCGTCGGTCACTTTACATAATTGAAGTAAGCAGTCTAGGTGAGCCGGCGCTCAATCGTCATAAACGCGACTTTCCCACGAAGCTACAGATTACAGAGCGAGGGGAACCATAACTCAAGCGAAATAATAAGCCATTTCTCTATTAACAAAAAAGAACCCTTGAGAAAGAGCGGAGCATGTGTTTGGATCTGAACTAGGTCAAGTTCGAATGACTGATACCTACTTCTATGATAACTTTTATAAAAAACCAGCAAATGTATTTAAACACCGAACCAGGTTAACTGTATGTCGTTTGAATGACTTCTTTGCTTGTCATGGTGTGTATTTACTGATACGAGTGAAGTGACGCAATCATGCGATGCATTCAACCTCCAGCCAAGCTAGGTTTATTGCTTCACGACCTTGGTTGCACAGCAACTGAATGCAAACTGCAATTCTATGCACTACATGGCAACTGCTGCTAGAAGGATAATTGTTTGGAAGACAAAATGAAATCATGATTGTGCTTGAAATATGTTTTGAATCTGAATTCCTATAGGCACCGTATTTTCGTTTGGTTTAAAGTGTTATATCAATAGATTATTAGTTGCGTACTTTCCCGTAGCATTGTACAATATAGTATTATAGATAGAGAACCAGTGTTCTTTTATCGCCGGCTTCATGCGAATTTGACCCACTTCTGTCGCATTCAATACACCCTAGAGTAATCTACACGACATTATGATCACATGACCGCGATATTCCAATCTACCAGGTTGCCAGTCTACCGACTATTTTCAGTCGCAATTCACTTCACAAAATTAGGATAAAGTGCTCATAAATTCACTTCCGATTCTATTTTACTCTAAGGCCAGTAGGATAAGGATTTAGGTCAGGCATGTTTACGCTGCCGCAGCTATGTGTTATTCTGATGTATAAGCTATATTACTTTAAAGTTTCATCAAAATACGTTCAGTAGTTTTTGCGTAAAGAGTAACAAATATCCATCCTCGCAAACTTTCGCGTTTATAACAGTAGTAGGATAGGATGTATTCAAATCAGTACATTATCTACCACGGCCGGAGTACTGAATAATGCTAGAACAAGGTCATATCTAGTACTGACCGATTGTCTACGTTTATTCAGTTTGTTTCATGATTATTGCATGAGCAAATTTTAACATACCGGATACATGTAGTGAGATCGGGCTGAGAATAAGAAAATACAATGTTCTAAAAAATCGTTGGAACTGCAAACGTTAGGTTGTCGTTAACGCAGATTTCAATGTTATAGTTAATACAATGTTATAACGTTTAATATTTTAAGAAGAAATTATAATAATCAGCAAACATGCGGGCGAAGGTATTCAGCCAACTATATAAGTGTAGAAGAAATCCTTGCGGTTCTAAACACGTAGGTCAGCTGCAACATTATAACTTTACGAGTGCAATTTATGGTTACAGCTTGTATATACCTACAGCATTGATAATTATTTGAAATTCTTGATAGTACTTTTTAAAAGTACTTTTTAGTAGGTGACTTGTATAAGTTAGACCTAGAAAACGTTACTTAAAGCGCTCCATGCATCGCAGTATTCTACAAATAGAATGCTCTGTACAGAAACGAGTCACATAGGAAACATCTAATGAATCTTTAGTTCGAACTTTATATGGAGTGTAATGTATTCCAGTTCGTGAGATGTCTCTGAACCCGGAAGCGTGCAGTCCACGGACAGAAGAACTGGACGATACCAGCAGTGGCATACCGCACTGCATAACAAGCGCAGTATGTATGACGCTATAACCTGATGTGCTCACAATATTGTGCGAATCCATTATGGAACAGGTTCGCCTTGTTTTAGCACGCTTTATTTATTTACGGACATCTCTTCTTCAATTTATATTTTCTCATGGTTCCAAATAATGAAAACGAATAATATTATTGCGTTTATAACTTACCAACTAACAACGCACATAAAACTATGCAAAGCACACATCCCCCTACGAACATTAAAAAAGCTGACATTTCAGCTATTATTACATTACAAACGGTAGAGTGCCCTTGATAACTCCCCATACGATTGCATACAAGTGTATGAACAAGTCTTATTAACATGCAAAATTAAAAATTGTGCGCCATCCCTAACGTTACGCTTGATTTGTAAGGGTTGAACCCTTTGAGAAGAAAAATGTAGTATTTATCGTATATATGTGTGTGTGACGTTCGTGTGTGACAGTACGAGGGTAAAAGCGCATACGTGTGAGTTAAATTCGATGCCATACGCCATCGCCATACGCGCGTTTTTGGTTACTGGGCTTTCGGAAGGGCCACGAGACTGGGGGAGCGGTTTATCGCTCAATAATGACGCAACGCAACATCATCTCGCAAGCATAGAGCCCTTTCCAATGCTCCCTATTCGCGGTTGCTGACTTTCTAAAAGCATTGTGCGTACAGAATGAGGACGGGCGGACGGCCCGGCTAGATACTTGTACGGATCGTCATCCGTGAGAACCACTGGGCAAGCGAATTACGTATGCTTATTATGTGTGCGGTTCAAACCACATACGCTAACAACTGTATTTTAAATTAAAAATAAAATAGTTATTTTATTATATTTCCGAATAAGTAATGTTTATAGTCATCATCGTAATGAACGGTTGAGTGCTTGAGATGACTTTAGATCTCAAGATTGATATTTAAATTCTATAGTGGTTGTGGTCTTTTGAGTTTGAGATATTAAAGTTTTTTCAAAGCTTGCATATCTTCATAGAAGCATCAACAGCATTTGATTAATTAGTAGTAACTACCCATAAGCGGGTCTGCAAATCATTATATTTACGTTGTTGACGTCGTCAGCGTTATCAATACGCGCTGTTATCTACGAGCATGCCTAGACCAAACGTAACGATCGATGTGTGAATAAAATCACGAAGCACCATTTCATGTAATTTGCATAGACCGCACGCACAATCATGGTCTCAGAATTGGTGACAAACTATTATAAGGTAACGTAAGAAAACGTACAATTAATACGGACGGGAAACCCAAAGCCGATAATTGCTGGCTATTGCGTCTCGGTTTTTTCGATAAGTAATACGTAAATAATAAGCAAAAATTAATATACAACAACTTTTTCCTTTTCTAGAGGAAACACGTGGGATTTAAAACGTGCTAAAACAGGGAAGGAAAACATCTGGTATGCCCTAGAACACAGGTTCTCAAACTTATTTTTCCCACCGCCCACTTTGAGAATAAAAAAAACCTAGCGTCCCCCAAAGTTTTTAAACATAACAATCTGTGATTTCCCCTCTAGATTGCCTTAGCGCCCCCAATATCTTCTAGAGCCTTCTATCGCCCCCCTGAAGGCCTTCAGCGCCCACAAAGGGGCGTTATCGCCCACTTTGAGAAACAGTGCCCTAGAACATACAAAACGAACGCATGCGACATCAGTTCCAAAGTTCCAATAAGCGGCGATGGCAACCAGTCACGCGGAATGCTAACTACCATGCTAAACGTGGGCATGTTCGCATATATTATATGGAATTGTCTACCTCCTCTAAACTCACAGATCTATACTGATCTGAGGGTCTCCATCATGGTGATCATAATCGCGAACGCGATTTATTTTCTAGCTTGCTTTATGTAAATTTTATAAATAACTAAAAGCGGCTCTATAGAAACTGCTGAGTGTGATGTGCGTGCATTAGGTCCTACGTAACTGCAGTAGGCTGAAGTGTAGTCGTAAACAAAAAGCTTTTGCTAAATGCTTGCCTCAGCTTAGCGGCCATGTGCGTGTGACGCGTTACTCGCCGCCCCACTGTTGCCGCTGTGACGTAGTATCGAGAATTCATGACGTATACCTTTTTTCGCGGAAATTCCAGCGCGGGCAACGATCGCGGCGAATAGTGAATCGAACTGCTTCCTAGTCTGCGATAGCCATCACCTTGCGTCTACTTTTATTTCGCAACGTATCAGATTTTAAAAATCTGAAGTTGAAAAGTTGCTGTTTTGTAACATGGTTCTTATAGACATGATAGTGTTCAAACTTATCCTAGACATGACCCCTTCCTTAAAAAAATAGTCCATTAATTATGAAAATGTTTGTGGTTTATTAACAGCCACTTTATACTCCTAGAATACTTTTGCATGAAGTATACTGAAAGAGCTACGTTTGATTTTATTTGACGTTACTCGCGTCTCCAACATTTCCGTCTCTTTATCTGCAAAAGGAAAACTCACAGAAAAACTGAAGTTTTCTTTTTGCACGTGTACAAGACAAGCTAGTTATGATAAAAACTGGGGCGCGTCGCTTGACACAGTTCATGCCCTGCGTGGGTGGGTGGGTGCCCTACAGATGTGGGTGGGTGTACCAACTTACGTAACTTAAACAAAGCCGAAGGGCGACTAGCTTGCCACACCACCTTTCGCAACGTTCGCCCTGTGACTATTGTAGGAGAACTGGTATTAGAAAATGAGTTGAGTCATGCTTGAAACATTTTGTGGTTTTATATTTTGTTTCTAAAACATTTGTACAAGGAAACGAACGGTCGGCTGAGGCAGCGAGGTCATTGACAGGGCGGCAGGCGAAGGCGGGTGGCGCGGATGCAGCGAATGCACCGAGCCAGTTCCGGTGCACTACGCGGCAGGTATAAATAGCGATCCGTTAGTGTCGACGACCGTTCACCGTCACCATTGCATTCATCCCGCTTTCGAGTATCACAGCCGTGACCCAGTTTTCGTAAGGAAATATCGATTACAGCCAGTTACCGAAATAAGCAGAGGTGTGAGAGTGATCGCGAATCTCGCAAAAGTCGAAATAGGTCCGAGAAGAACGGGAGAAGGGGTCTAATATAAATGCATGCGCCCTTTGACCCGATATAGCAAGACGGATTCGGGTGCGCGCGCGTACCCTCTTTCCCCTCCTGTGCGTGAAGGGCCCGGCTAGGCTCAGGCCTACTGCGTACGTGATGCGGACCATGCTGCGGGACGAAGGGCGAGACGCGAGCTGCGCCCCTCCCGCACTGCCACTAGATTCAGTCTTCGCCTCTTCGGGTCGGAGACCGCAACTTCTATTTCGTATAATAATACTCTCAACCTTTCGACGAAATCTAATTTACATAGAAGGCTAGCACTGCTAGCTATAATACTTTGTATGTAACACGACTTGCGTCCATGAATTCCGGTTCTACCGCTATACTGCTACCATGCCGCCGATCGTTTGTCTGTTTGTCTAGTCTCGCATGTTATAATAACATACCAAGTCACTCTGACGTAAGTTTGGATCAGATCTAACGTAACTTTTGTTTCGTTAAAATATTTTTTACCTAGATTTTTCTTAAAATCAAGAACCATAGTGCACATCCTAGGTTCCTTACTACAATTTTCATCTAATATTTGTTTTACACTTAAGTCGGAAAAATTGTTATGTTCTCTTCTAAGATTTGCAAGGTCAGTAGGTACCGCAATGAAAACACATTCAGAATGCATAACTTGATACTGGCAGCATCGACGTTTCAATGTTTATAAATGAGACACGCATCGTACGTTTGTTTGAACAAACATTCCGATTTGGAGAAAGGAAGAAAATTATTCCGGGAATCACAACGTCTAAAATATATTTCTCGTAGTCACTCAACAATATTTTGAAAGAGAAATCTACGCGAACACGAAACGATAGACCACCGGAAAACTTCTCTAGAAATTAACTACCAAGAGCGCAAGTAGCAAGAAGGTAGTGAGTAAGCAAACATGTCGGGGAAATTTATAGCTTTCTACACCGAACCTCCGCTTATTTCCTACTCTGCGTAGTAAAATTCAACAATAGATTTATAAAATTACTATTGTTCTCTGTTAGTCACATTATGTGCATTGAATTTCAAAGCAAACTAGTAAATGTTTCGAGAACAGACCGTAAACATTTACAACATTGGTTTGTCAAGAAAATATCAGAAACAAGGAGAGTACAGTTACTTTATGGACTTGGACACAAGCGATAGCTATCACCAAAATACCGTTACCAAAGAAGCCAACAATTTTCTTTATTGCAGTAAATAAGCAACTGCGGAATCGTGACATAGGAACGCAACTGCTAATAACAAGAAACATGTTATCACGCAAGTTGCGTGTGGCCACCTTTGTACTGGTTAATTGAGGATATTTTACGAAAGCTAGATTATAAGGAGCAGCTGATGCCATGACAGGTGTGGTAGCAGCCGGCTTACACCTGCCCAGGGCACGAGCCACCGCAAGCTGCTCTAGCAATAACATAGCATTCATTACCTATGTCTATAACAAAGGCCAGTTAACATTCAACAACTCCATATAATTCAAACAGCAGCTGACCGGCAAAAGTTGAATACTATTGCATAACCAAGAACCAAACAGTCATAGACCGAGGATTATTAAAAAGTGTTACAACAATTAATGAATACCAGGAATAACAAGAACGCCTCGAAATGAATTGAATAATAATGAACATTATTCAACGAAAAACATACATTCATTCAGATTATTTACTGAGAAATCCGTGCTTTAACAAGTACTTTGTAACTAGTGTTGAATTTATAAACGCCTCAAAAAAGTTGTGAATTCTATTATCTTGTCGCATCAAGAATAATTTGAACAGAAAATACTTTGATATTTTCTATAAAAACAACTGCTGTATCAGATTATAACTTGCAGACAGAAAACTCGATGAATGTTCGTTCTCTGAACATGTGTACTAATGTTGTGCGAGTTCTGAATCTGACCAATCATTTGGAAACATATTCAACGAGAATAAGGATGAGAAATCTCGGTTGCATGGCTGACTAAAATATACTAATTCACACTCTGGAAAGCAACGAATTTAAATCCAAGGATGGATGGCCGCACGAAAATACCACGAGTTTACCAATCTTTGGAGTGATACAAATAAAGTGAAATCACCATCCCAAACGAATCGGATGAAATTACAAAAGATACTTAATAGATCTCAATAGTCTGACTTTGACTTTGACTTTGTGGGAAAGCTTAAGCCTAGAAGAGCTCAACATCATCCACTCGGTCAAATACCTTACGTATTTTACGTAATTTCAAATAAATTGGATATGGTACTTCCTGCTTGATTCTATAGGAGAGGGCCAGTCAGGCATATTGATGAACAAGTTTGCGAAACGGGCCAAGCGGGTCTAGCCAGCAACTGGAGGGCTCTGTAGTGGAATACCGTTAACTGAAGCGGTTAGCTACGTTGCGTAGATAATACGCAGACCGGTCCTATAGATAGACAACCGATAATATTACTATAAATTATGATGATAACGATTACGCGTGATAAAAGATACGAATAGTTAGCAACAAAACAGATAGGTTAAGTTAGGAAACGTCAGCACCAGTATGTACCTGGTAAAGTTGCAATAATATCCTGCAACAAGATAATGCTTGTAGAAGTAATTTACGCACAGACGGCGACGTAGATACAGGACCTGATAGTTATTCAAGTATCTATTTATGAAATATACTCTCATCCTAAGAAACAATTCCTAAGGTACTTAATGAGAAAGATTAACTACAGTACATAAAAAAAGTGTAAATAATGTACCCCTACAATTTGAGGAAATAAAATCATTTCATGAAACAGGTAAACTGGAAGGTAAGTTATTCTCCTCAAAGCTTAGTTTGGATTTCCCAGCATGTGGATATTGAAGCAGGTCGTTTGCGTCATTCATTGTTTTCTACTATCATCGCCTCAGTAGAGCGGTCTGATGACTAATGACGTAAACCAAAAGTGCGCGAAAACCACCTGGTATGGCTATCGAGTACCTACATGACTCACAGGATTTCCTGTGCCCATTATTGAAAATAAGATGACAAATACGGAGCAAAATACCGTTGATGATATACTTCAAAGAGGAACTGATGAACGAATAAGGGAAAATTATAAATTGTGAGTCAATAACAACGTTTTGATGAACACGTGATTTATTTTAGTGATCGTGGAAACTGTGTTAAGATCTCAGATTTACCGCTAGGCACCATAACTGTAACTACGTGCCTAGGAATGAACAGTAAAGAATGCATCAACAGAGCATAAAATGCATTCGACGAGGGCTAAAGCAATATACCAGGTAGAATCGCGTGCAGCCGGGCGCAAGCCACACTCTACCGACCTACATTTTATGCGACGGCCAACTCATTATTTACTAGCTGATTTGTGCACGCATTGCCACCAACCCTCATATTTCCGCTAACCCTCGTCGATCCCGGCAATATGTCGAGTCGATACTTTCACATTAGTTGATCCGATGAATAAGCGAAGACTGCCTCGACCGGCTACCTGCGAAAACACATTGCAAAAAACACGCACAAAATCATGCACGGGAGCAAAAAATCAACCTCTCGACGGGACCAGCTTCGGAGCCGCCGACGTAGGTGTCTGCATTTTGGAAACAAAACACAATAGAAAGAGTCGCGTGCGAACGCGATGCAGGGATACTGGCGGCAGGTTGAGAGAGAGAGTCGACAGTAGGGCCGACGTAAACAAACCACGAGCGGGATCTTCGACCGCACTCACCATTTTGGGGAGCATCAAATCCGGGGTAAAGATGTGCGACCGCTAGGCCCACGTAGTGGAGAGCGGGTACGTCGTCAGGAATAGCAGCAAAGGCACTCTTTCACACAGGATGATTCTGTTCAATATACTCGACACAAATAATATAAACACGAAGACGTCCCGTCCTACACTACGTTCGCGGCCCGCGCCGTTGCAGTTTACGTCACCGCATCCCGCTCCCGACTGACGACGGTGGTTGAGCGCGGCGCGCGACCGACGACCTCGCGCTGCAACGTGCACCTCCCCGCGCACCTCTCGCCCCGCGCCACTCCACGCCCTTCCCCCTCGCCCCGCGAGCCCTGCGCGCGGCCGCTCTCGTCCTACCGTCCTACGACGTCTGCGTCCGGTGAATCACGATGTCGACACGAGCGCGGATTCCGGACGGACACGGTGCTTTCGAGTCGACCACTGTTTTTTTGCCTTTATTCTTACGTTCATTGTAGCACTGTTGTTAATTAATAGCTATTTACTTGCGTTCTTATTTAAAATAATTTTACACAAGTACCCTACCTACTGGGATTTAATGAAAGGTACTAGTTGCCTACCTAGTAAAAGTTTTCATGACACAATATTTTTAAGAACTCTTCGTTATTGTTTCACTGAAAATGTTACCTATTACAACCTATTACAGCATACCTTTTATTGTTTTTAGTTAACTAGAATATAAATTAATTGAGATCTCATTATCCAGAAACGTTAAAGAAAATAGCTACTACCTTTAAGATTTTTTATTTGCGAAGAATTCTAAAAAGCGACAATAGTTACTCAAAAAAAATATCCCTTCCTTTTGTCCGCAAAACTTACCTACCTAGGGTTATCATAATTATCAAGCAAGCTCCTTTTATATTTATTTATTTAAAGAAATAATAAAATACCTACTTAGATTGAAAATGAAAAGGTTAGGTAGATTAATAAATGAACAATGCTGGACATTTTTCACACAGCGTCATCTAGCCCCAAACTAAGCAGAGCTTGTATTATGGGAACTACATGACTGATATACCTACTACTTATATACTTTTTTGTAAATACATACATAATTATACATAAAAAACACCCAGACTCGAGACAAATATTTGCAGTTCATACAAACATTTGTTCTGCGGCGGGAATTGAACCCGCAACCTTCTGCGTCTTAGGCGGGCCTTCGCCCACTGCGCCACAGAGGCCGTCAATAATCCTTATGGTGAGATGACTACTCCAAGTACCAAGTAATTCGTTCAATTGGTAGACGGAAACCGCGAATAATTAGAATGAAACAACACTAAGAATTGACTGAGTACCTACTGGTAAACATTGTAAAACTACTTTAGGAAAAGTTTTTCAGAAAACATATGTTTTTGCGAAGAATTTGAAAAATCCTGTGTAAATTCACAGAATAATAAATAATACTAACGTACAGAAGACTCACTCCATGATCACTAGTAAGCTTTATTGAGCTTAGTTGCTAGGTCTAACGCGCCTACCTTCCGCACTACACCCCGCGCTAGTTCGAACGCAGCCCTTGCTATGATAGGGTTACCAGGAAAATAAACATACTCAAATAACTACATCTTATCATCACCCTAGTAGTTGGTATATATGTCCCGATGCAATATTATGTTACCTACTTAAACTGGTTTAAGTTATAAATGTTATGTGATAAAACCCGAAACGAGAAAATCCATAAACGAACAAAAGTCACCGACATAGCTTTTAGAAGAATTAGTAAGTAGATGTGGCAATGGGCTATCCATTTTATAGCTCGTTTCTACGAGTTGCCAGTGGTTGGCGTTTCTCCGCCAACCACTGCAGAAGAAAGCTTCTCGAATGGCGACCATGAACCGGACGACGCAGTCTGAGAAGGCCCCCCACTCGATTCATCGATAACACCTTAAAGGTTGAGGAAGTTGTTGGCTGGAGGTGACCCAAGTGTTTGTCAGGAACATTTTGGGGGAGGCCAACCAGCTCTGGACTTCTCTGGACCAGCGAGGGCCTCTGATGATGACGGTGAAACTAGTTTTAATATTTTATTCCAAAAACTATCGTGGACTTCACTATTCGACTGATTCCGAGAGTCTTCACTTTCTCCCTCTCTTTCGTTATTTTCGCGACGTTCTCCCTTCGCGTCGCGTAGTGCACGACGCGATCACTCACCCTGATGAAGACTCTCGGAATGAGACGAAACTTAGTCGGTACGTGATAATTCTCGTTTTTACAATATGAATAGTTTTAATATGTTTTCTTATTTCTTTTATGATTTGTTAGCACTCTCATGGCAGCTTCCGCTTCGAAACAATTTTATATTATAACACTCTGCGCGTTCGTCACATCAAGCGCGCGGCACCCCTAACTGATTAGAGCCGTCGGTTGGCGTCATCGACTGTAGATACCATGAAACATGCGTGGTAAATTTACTTATTTTTTACAGTTCGCATGTTATCCTACTACTATTATAAACGCAAAAGTTTGTGAGGATAGATGTTTGTTACTCTTTCACGCAAAAACTACTAAACGGATTTTGGTGAAACTTTACAGTAATATAGCTTATACATCAGAATAACACATATGCTACTTTTTATCCGGGTACCACGCAGGCGAAGCCGTGGGCAGACGCTAGTACTAAATATTATAACAAAAACTATACGTTCGTGTTAGATTTAAAAAATCCATTTCATGAAATACATCAAAAGCACACTTATCATGTTGGTTGCTCAAAAGAGGTTTGAGCGAGCAGGCAGGCGATTAGACGTCTCTGTATAAATCACAAAAGGATTTAATGACAAAGTATTATAAGCTTTCATTTGTGGCGCAATGAGCAAGTGAAGTGAACTCTACTGTGTTGTTTTAGGAGAATTAAAAGGATGGAAAATATATTTTTGATATCGTACCTTTGTTTTACCTATGTTGTATTATTCAAACTTTCGTGATTAGATAACATAATTATAAGTTTAACGGGTCTTTATCGCGTTTAACTATATTGTTCAGGGTTGGGCGATATACTTAAAAACAATAATAAATCTATTTTTTTCAGACAAATCAGTCCATTATGTTAGTAAAAACATATTATGTTCGTAGCGGCAGGTTTCAGTCTACTCAAGAATTGGGCTATCAAATGCAAAAAGTCCTTATATTTATTGCTATTGAAATTATTATTGTGATTATCAAAATCTTGATTTTGATCACCCTAACAACAAATGGTTAAATTGTTCATTGTTATACAAAATATTCTATCCACTTGGATTAGAGAAGTTTTTTACATGTCATACAGTTTTGTACCTGGTAGCCGTAATGTTATTTTATTTTGACAGCATATGTAGCCTATGTCACCCTCGGGATCCCCACGAGTCAAACGACACCACCTGATTCATCAAATTCCATCCAGCCGCGTGGGTGCTAGGCAGTAAGGAATCCCTCACACAGACACGTACATCGTACATAAATACGCGCTAAAAACATATCCCTCCGCACTCAGATGAATAGAAATTACATCCTGTTTAAGACTTTAATTTGGATTTATCAAAGATATTACCATCTGGCATCTTTAAAGTCAAATTAAAGTCGGATAGCCTTACAAAAGACGTCACACACAATACCCACCAAGTCATGTTTGCCAGTCTAACCACATCTCCATAATATATATTAAGTAATACCTACATATATATTAAATTCTTATCGGCGGAAATGGCCCAAACCAGTATTCGCAAATTGTGATAGCAAACATCACGATTTTCGACAAGCTCCGTAAGCCGTAGTAAGCCTGTTTGTCTCGACATAACATTAAAAAATCTACTTCCATATTCAAAATAGTTAGAAAACAAATTAGGAATATTTTTTGATTCTAACCATCCAAATGGTTACGGTTGGAAGTTAGAATAAAAAAAATAATAATAATAACATTAGAAATGACTATTTCTTAAAGATTATAATCGTCCCAAGTGATTTGAATTGTATTGTCACGTTGGACGTCTACAATCAAAAACAATTCCCATTTTGTTACCTAAATATTTTAATTTTTGACACACAAAGAAACACGCATTTTTGGTGTATCTGTCCTAAATTCGAGGATGGACTTTTTATGACATTTTGAGATGCTACGATGAGAAGTTGTCTATTTGAGAAGAAAACACTTGAACCGCGTTCTAGCTTGTGATTAATAATTTTCTATGAGTTAGTAGCGAACCCTCGATTCGCAATATAGGCTGCCGAAAAGATTGGAGGGTTTGGCTTTGCGATGTTATAAGTTGTTCTGTGCTAACACAGCGACAGCGGAAATGCGGCCAATGAAAGTCACTATTTATTCACTTGAATTAAATTTTGAATTAATTTCTTTACTCTTTATATCCCGAATTCATTCAATTTCATGAATTTTGGACTGTGCTGTCTAGGCAGCCGAAAATCTTGGAGACTTTGACTTTGACACTATTTATTACGAAAAAATAGTAATAAATAGTGACCTCCTTTGACCGCTTTTCCGCTGCCACTGTGTAAGCACAGATCAACTAGGTAAATCAATGTTCAACATTACCTATCACATATGTATAGAAAGGGGCGTTAAAAAATAAAAGCTTCTATGCTTCGTAGTGCAGACTCGATCCCACCCGGCTATAGCAGTCGGTATCGGCTGTAACCGTCATTGACCAAACTTTACCTTCAGGCGGACTATAGACTCCGATTTCGAAGTAAGTCAATCGTAACTTAAAAGGACGAGAAATAAAAATGAACGTCATATTGCTAAACAACACAGCTTGCCATACCCATAATCTTTACTGGCCGTTGTGTGAAAGCAGCAAAATTAGCAGAGCAAATTGCTTTTGTCTCGTTCATGCAGTAATCTGCAAATAATAACTATTAAGTTATTATTTAAAATAAAACTTACCATTCGAAGGCATTGAAGTGGTAATAGCACAACCCTAGCCCATACAGGAAGAGTGGATCCTTCCAGTTCTCTTGTTCCAGTGCAAAGAACTTTTGGTAAGCAGACATCGCTGAAACAAAACTCAAAGTCAAAACAGGAATAGGTGTATAATTAAGTAGCTGAAAGCAAGAAGAACTAAGCGTTTTGACGACCTCGTAGTGAGCGAAGGCCCGCCTGAGACGCAGAAGGTAGCGAGTTCGATTCCCGCCGCGGGAGAAATGTTTGTATAATCTCCAAATATTTGTCTCGGGTCTGGGTGTTTTCTATGTATATAATGTATGTATTTACAAGAAAATTGTATATAATTAATATATCAATCATATAATTCCCATAATACAAGCTCTGCTTAGTTTGGGGCTAAATGATGCTGTGTGAAAAATATGTATTTTTTAAATTTTAAAACCATTATATTATGTCCACCATTTTATAAAGTAGCAAAAGTCGATAGCGTTTTGAGCCAAGTTCAGTATTCTAGCAAACCATATTCAGCCAAATTCACCAAAAAACTGATTTCTGATCTGTTTTTTTCCATATCATAGTGAGTGAATTCATGATTTTTATAATCAATGCTCAATCAATTGAGGGAAAACGTGCAGGTGTTAAACCTGCCTTAAAAACATTTTTTTATTCAAAGTCATATGAACAAAAAAGTTCACTCAATTCATTTAAAATTCAATAAAATCTAGTTCACGCAATTTACTTTGACTGGCCAAAGTATGGTAGCAGCTTTAGAATCTGTTATAATATGCAATTCTTCAATCTTCTATATTTCTTTCTTACTGAATAATACAGAGAAAATAAATTATTCAAATAAAAGTGTATAAAATTACAATTGCATAAGTTTTAAAATATTTTGTATAATTTGATGTGTACCTTATATAAAATTATACAAAACTAGCTTCTTCCCATGGCTTCGCCCGCGTTTACCGTAAAAAGTAGCCTATGTGTTATTATAAGCCACGAAATGTACCAGTTCCAAAATTCATCCAAATTGGCCCAGCTGTTACGGAGATTATTAGCAACAAACATTTAAACATCCCAACTTAGACATTTATAATATTAGTAAGTTATGATAATAAATAATACACTGGTATGCATATTATGTAACCAGGGGGGCTAGACAAATACCTCACGCTTACTTTTCCTTTCACGCTAACGCAAAATTTTCAAGGTAAAGCTTGGCAGCTGTCACGTGACATTTCCGCAGCTAATATCATTTCCATACAATTCAATCTTTCCGCAGGCGTTAACGTCAACAGAAAGTGGTATTTGTCTAGCCCTACTGGTATATCCAACCAATTATTTATCTGTATTTAGTTAAACACTGCTTTCCATTTTCATACTTACTCAGCTAATTTACAGATAATTAGCTAGGTATCCTAATTGAACCCTGGCACTGTGATACATGCATGAGAAGGTATGATATTTTCAATAGCATACTCCCTGCCTTAAGTTTTGTAGGATCAAACATTTCAGGTAGTAATACAGGTGATTTACTCTAAAGACCCATGCAAAGTGATGCAGTGGCAATGTCAAACAGATACTTGTAAATAAATACATAGTATTAATTTATTAAATACCCAACAGTGACATACATAGTTCTCACACTGGGATTACCTGTGTCTTGGGTACCAAGAACTAAGAATATCATGGTAGGTTCCACAACACCCATACCCAATACTGCTCGAACTGTACCCATTTGTACTGACACTAACTTTCGCGTGACAGCGTTAAGACAGCCTTCACTCGCGTGATCAAAATTCCGCCTGTCAGTTAGCGCAGGCCTTAAAGTCTAACCTTTAGCATAATCCTCAAGTAGTAGATGGAAATGCCCCAGCTTGCAATAAGTCTTGGGGTCGATGCAGATGTCCCGCCTTGCTCCTGGGGAACTTGCTCTGTCTTCCTCCTGAAATAAATATTTGAACATAAAACATGTAAGTTCATCTGTCTCCCTAGCACAGATAACATGAAATGTCAACATTGTTCAGATTTGCAAAAAAAATACTGATGCAGTCACTTTATCTGCATGATATGTATTATTATGCATTCTGTGTCTGTAGTAAGGCATCTATACATCAGAGGTTCTGAAGAGGCCAGTAAATTTTTATTTAGATTGTTATGAAGTATTTTTATTATTGGGATTTTTTTATAAATTACCTTCTTAATTGGTAACACAAAGAGCTTCACTACTAAGTAAAACTGTTGTCAAGTTACCACTTAAAAACATCTAGACTTCTTTTTAACAGTATCCAGCAGCTGCATCGTTTTTGTAAAACCTAGTTTTTATAAATATCACCATAGATGTGGTTAAAGTACTATTTGGAAATGCATAGTTTCCTATTTCTGAAGATAGATGAAGATTACAGAGGCCCATAACTTTTTTTGCAGTATTGTACTTACCTTGACTTGAACCAACATCCCCTCCAAGTATTTGACAGCTTTGAGAACAAGTGCTCGTGTTCTTCCATGTTCAGTGCCACGTAACTTCAGGAAACCAAACTTTCGGCTGGAAACATTAAAAATAAGAAGAGTTTATATTTAGAGATACATCATACAACAGCAGTTTGTAATCAGCATTAGGTGAGAATGTGCAGTGTAATTGAGATGATTTCAATAATTTATTATAGATATTGAGAAAAGATTGTCACCAAGTGGTATTCGTGATGCAAAGGATGAGGAGATCTAGCCTTGTGCTTATTCATTCACTGAGTGGAGCACTCTGTACTAGTACAATCAATCAAATGTACTAGTTCAATCTTATAGTTCAAATAGTGCAGTTAGTTCAGTGGTACAGTATATGATTTGCTTTACAATTTGCTTTGCAAAATCATGCTGTGTAACCAACATAGTAAGGTTCAATTTTGAGAGAGAATACACTTATTTGTTTACTGAAAACAAATGAAGATGCATTGCATGATTGGTCGGTATGCATGCTCACTCTTCACTCGGCTCTATAGTTTGTTTGTAAAGAAAGACTGGTAAAGACTTATTAGTACTACTGACTAATATTGAACTATTATGGAACAATAGTTTAATATTATCATCTCAAGGAATAATTCATTCTGGTTCATTAGTGGGAATATGTTCTTAATCATTCTTTGTACATGAACATGAAAATGCCTAAGCAAAGAGCACAGTGAAATGTGGCGCATACTCTAACAAGAAAGACACTTTACACAGAAATCGGTCCAGAATTACAAGGCTTTACTATAGTTTTAAAAGTGTGGGTAAATTTTTTCTCAACCTACTCCTACGCACTATGTTTTATGTAAAAGTAAAGTTGTATGTTTTATGTAATGTTTTAAGTACCAATATAGTTGTTATCACTTCATTTTGGAGCGAGGGAAGTGCCTAAATGTACAAAAAAGTTTTCCGGTGCCGTGATTTCGCTAGGCGGCATCCAATTTTATTGGTACTTTGGCGGCTACGACTTAATTAGTATGTACCTGTCAAGCTCCGATAAAACTTGCAACTCCTGAGAGGTTAGATGCAGCTCTTCTTTTTCATCCATTTTCGTTGGAAGTACCACTAACTATCCAGGAAATTTTTACACGATTTATTAATATATCATTATCTACAGTTCAATATTTATTTTCGACCTTCAATGAACAAAATATTGGAAAAGAGAAGACATTGACTGCCGTGACAACTGACGCACAGCGGCGCACAGGCAAACCACAGACTAGTTCGCATTAGCAGTTTAGCACATTTTTTGCTCTTACAGTATAGGGCCACAGTCTTACTTCGGATGCTGAAAATACGTTTTTATAAGAATACTGTTTGCTATTTTCAGAAATTACGCCTCAACAGTAAATTATTGCAGCAAAACATTAACTTTACCTAATGGTACTCATTAAAATAGTTATTAATTTAAACTTCTAACACGAGAGGACAGATGATGAAGTTAAAGGTACATAAATAACAGCTAATAAACAAACTTTAATTTGGGTTTTCTAGCGTTAATGGAATGTAAGGATCTTTGAGATGTATTTTTTATATGTATGTTTGTTAAAATGTGCCTTAAAAAGTTCGCCAAAGTCGCTATTAATGGCAGAACTGTGTTCGGTATCCATTGGTTCGGTATTTTCCTATGGTTCTACTGATTTCATATAAACATTACTGATCTACAGATGTTCTTGACATGCTAAAAAGAGGAATTAAAATCCGTTCTATGTGAAACGGAAAATATATTAATAATGTTAAATTAATCTATCTATCAGTCATCACTGAATGAAAAAACAATGGCATATTACAACATGGCCTTTTTTTTATATTTTCTATAACTACCGTCGAACCATATTTCCATCAGTGAATTACGTACTGAATTATTGTGACAATATAATGGTATGTAGGTCACCAGAGACGATGAAATTTCAACGTGGAGCTCAAAACGACCGACGTGTCGGTATCGTCTGCGAAATTGGACGCGCCACCGGCCGCCGCCCCGCTGCAGTCGATGTACCGCGCTCCCCCCGACGCGACTGCTGCCCCGCTGCCCCCACGCCCTTCATATGTGGCTGTCGGCACCCTCCAACCCCTCCGCGCGCATACGCCGCTGCCGTTGCCGCGAGCCAACCTGCCAATGCTAAGAAGGTCGAACAGATAGTAGAATATGTGAAGATGAAAACCAACTTCCAAATAAGAGTCGATCGTTGGAGTCACGCCACAACAGTTTTAAGTCTTTAGTGTGCCATGTCTCAAGTAGTCCCAACTTTCCATCTTTCGACCTTCATGAGTGAGGAATTGTGGCCGAAGAATTTGTTGTTTCGTCGTTTGCGTGATCGACTACTTGACACAGCGCAATTGCGTAACACGTCGCAGACTTTTCGTGTTAACAAGTAGGGATAGTATTATCGTTTATCGTTTATCGTTTATCGTTTATCGTTTGTCGTTTGTCGTTTATCGTTTATCGTTTATCGTTTATCGTTTATCGTTTATCGTTTATCGTTTATCGTTTATCGTTTATCGTTTATCGTTTATCGTTTATCGTTTATCGTTTATCGTTTATCGTTTATCGTTTATCGTTTATCGTTTATCGTTTATCGTTTATCGTTTATCGTTTATCGTTTATCGTTTATCGTATATCGTTTATCGTTTATCGTTTATCGTTTATCGTTTATCGTTTATCGTTTATCGTTTATCGTTTATCGGTTATCGGTTATCGTTTATCATTTATCACTTATCATTTATTATTTATTTATTATTTCACGCAAGTAAGCCATTTAATTTAATTTCAACAAAACTCATCTATATTCCTAGGCGAAATATTTTTTGTAGATATACATTTTAGAGCAATTGTGAAGAAACTACAATACTTCTCCAAATTGATAAACGGGTCAATCTTCAAAATTGGCGTATTTGGTTGATCGCTCTGGTGCTTTTTAATTATTGTTATTATTGCTGTTCTGTATTTTTATTTCGAAAAGGAAGTGTCTAAATAAACTTATTATTATAATGGCCCCTAATTTTCTTAACCAGTTTTCGAAATATTTGGGTTTGAAAATTTCGAGACCAGAGCGATCACTATTGATGCCAGAGCCATCAACAAAAGCATGATTTTTAATAGAAAAACACTATAAATCAGTTAATTTTTTTATTGTAAAATAGTCAAACCACATCAGTTTAGGGCAAGTAGGCCATCTAAACACTTTTATCTAAATCACACGCTACATTATATACTGTCATCCTAATTTATTATTTGGATACCGTTATTTTACTTAGGTTAAGTTTAAAAATTACTAAAAAACACTATTAAAACTTTTTTTTCTTATTCTTTAATTATTCTCATTCTTATTCTTTAGGTATCCCTCGATTTTATCAGCCTGAGCATAGAGAAGCTGCCATAAGCTTATTTTAGCCATTCTGCGTTGCTCAGCCAACTTCTTTCGCTCTTGCTTTCTTGTCTTTTTTTTGGAAGCATTATTTCTACAACTTTATAATAATTGTTTAGTTCTTTTATTAAACTTTTGAAACTGAGAAAAAGTCGCGCGGTTTTTTTAAACGCCTTAATGGTCTTAAATAGCTCGACACGTAAGACTAGCAGGGTAGACATAATCTCAAATCTTCAAGATCTTCGATGATGGTCTAAGAGCATAGTCAGAAGCACTACATAAGGTGGGCATCTGCACTTTGTAATATTTTATGACTTTAAGGTATAAAAAATGCTTCCTTTTTATCATAAAATTAATTTTTGTGATCGATCTGGTCTTTTTGACCAGAGCGATCAATGCCATAGCAATCAAAAAAGTAACTAATTTAATGATTCTGCAGAGATGCAAAACAATAGAAAGCTATAATTAATACACAACAAATATATCCCTAAAACAGTTCTTATTATTGAATTGAAACATAAACAAAGTGAATAACAAATCAGAAAAATGTACCATAGCAATCAAACATTTACAAATCCAAAGCCAGAGCAATCAATTATTTACCTCTTTATCTCGGCACCACGACAAAGCAGAACATGCCCGTCCCCATCGGTAGACAGAGCACAGCTGATGACAGCGCGCATTGCGAAAACTGATTGGATAAAGCGTTCAGCTAGGAATGTGAACACGGATTCATGTTGGTCCTGAGCGATGAACAAAAACGCGGGGACACAACTTATTTTTCGAATTGAAGCGAAACTATTCATTTATTGTTATAATCTAATTTAATTCCATACAAATAGACCTTTTGTAATGTTAGATAAATAAATAAAATGTCGTAATGTTTCAACATAAAAAAGTTGCGAACGGTTTTCTGAATCAAACTGGAGTTGGGACAGCCCAGAGCAATCAAGTTTTCAAGGTTTCGGATTTTTTTAAATATATTTACAATAACATTAGATAAATAATTCTGAGTGCCCAAGGTAGCTAACAAGCCAAACTATCCAACAAAAAAACTCCTATTCAAAATTATTACTTTAAGGTGGACTTCTTCACTGAGACATAGATTTTTTTTGTTTTGGAGATTGAGCCAAACGAGAAGTGATTTGAAAATACTGTTTACTGTTTTATTTTTGTTTCGCCATACATCTATTTTCTTTTTTTCACACCTATTGTAATATAAAAATTTTAATATTCACGTCTGTCGGCACTGGCCACATTAAGCGCACCTAAACTGACGACGTGTCGTCATCCTCGCGCAAGCAGAGGTAATCCGTATATCTAGTGACTTTATTCCTTTCCATCCAAAGGTTGTCTGGAAGAGATCGCTTTTAAGCGATAAGCAAGACCATTGTAACCTTTATCATAATTATTACAGTATTTTCATTCATTCATTCATCGATGTATCGTTCATCCCTAGTTTAGCACGCAGAGACGAGACCAAAAGAGCAAAAAATTTTTATACTGTGGACGAGACGAGACCCACACCACAGATCAAATTTTTTTTTCTCAACCGATATAGTGCGAAAAAAATTATTCGCTTTTGGATTTTAATTACGTCGGACGGACGGAGTGCTCCTTAATTTTGCAGTTTATTTCGAAGTGGTTTTTTTTTTTCGCTCGTTGTGTTAAATAGTTTAAAGTCCTTAAGAGTCAAAATGAGCTACAGGGATTCTGTAAGTACCAGATATAATGTGTATTGCATTTATAAAAACAATTGATTTCTTTTAAAATTTTCGTAACAATCCTAAAATAGAGCAGAATTTCACCTGTTCTATTTTTGTGTTCTTGTCTTGAATTCAAGGCCAATATGAAACGTGAGGGATATCAATTTTCTTACCTATTGTGCCCTAAAAATAGTATCATCATAATTTAACTGTGTTCCCCTTTTTTCCTATTTTGCATTATATTATGATGTTTTGATTACTCATGAACTGGAATGCCTGGACATACTTGACACCAAATTGTAAACTTCACATAGACTCTTCATCTTGAGTTTACAGCATGCCAATTTGTTTGCTGTCAACAGCTTTTCTAAGGAAACCTGGACTCAGCATAAATCTTGTAAAAGAAAACTTGATAATAATGTCTAAACTGTAAATCACCCCAAATGTTGTATTTTCCAATTTTCCACAGTATTTGTTCCCCCGGTGTTCCCGACGCCAATTATCTTACTATGATGTATGTACTTGTGACCAATAACAGCACCCTTTGTTTTTTTATTTTCTAGTTTTGAAAAACATTTACAAAGTAGATAGGTATAAACTTACAAAATAAATGAGGTACCTACCTAGATAACAAGCTGGACCACAACCACAAGAGTTAAGCCATGTATTTATGGTCCATCTTGCTGTATGCCCAACCAAGGTCATGCACAATGGCCAATGCAAAACAACTGTGAGAAATATAGTGAGAATAGTCTCAATGTATGTCAAAAATAATAATAAATTTATATCCTTGACCTTGTCCTTGGCGGGATGTACAGCAAGATGGACAGTACATACATGACTTTATACATATTTTTTTATTTTTAATAATGTAGGTATATCATTAACATCTCATTCCATAACTTTATCAGCTCTATAACTGTAGCCCTGTACTTTTCTGACATTAATCAAAAGATAGAGGCAGACATGCCTACTCTAATGAAGCAATAAGATAAGGTTAAAGAGACTATGAATAAGGGGGTTGGTACTGCTAGCTCTAGCTGCGCATTGTACAGTTAACTACAAAAGTGTTATTATTTTGTTAAGGTCTTCATTTTTTATATTTATCTTCATACTTCTACAGCTGCGTACAGGTCAAGTCCAGAAATAGTAGGTCTAATATTTAGAGAGAGCAATTAAAACTAGTGCACAAAAACTGTCAATTTAAATATTTTTCCTAATTTTTATCTAGAAGTACTTACTCAATTTATACAAACTGTTCAATGAAATAGTGCAACTTTCTTTTTTTATTCAATCTTTCAAGTTTTCTTAATGTACAGTCGCCATCATAAGTTTGTTTGCAAGCTCAGTGTTGCAATATTTATTGGTATTTAATTTAAATCTACTATTACTATACTGTTTACATCTGTATCTAGTCTTATTTTGTGTTGATTAAAATATAATTTCTTACATATTTAATATCTATGTTTCTAAATAAGTATCTTCCCATCTAAAATATATATAACATTTTCCGCAACTTATGTTAATTATGCTTATATAATGTAAAGGTTAACAGATTGCATGTTTCTCTCTGCAAATAACGTCATTGGTAATAGTTGTCTGTTATCAACAGTACTCACTATTTCCGAGATCCCACTCATACTGTGCAGCTCATGAGCAGCGCGTGGGATCCTACTTGAGGACTCTTATGGTATTTATAAAACATATTACTACACTTTGTGTGACCCATAATCCCCTTTTACACTGATTCTTGATATCTTAAAGTAATTGCAGTCTATCTTATATAGTATTATAAGTTGTAAAGGGAATGGGATGGAAGACCTTACATAAATGTCTTCTTTTTTTTTGGAACTTGGATGGAATCATGCATTTGCATGTGAATAGCGTAGAATGTAGGTATCATAGTTCAAGGAGGTATTGACTACTACTTAGAAACCTTGTAAATCTTAATTTAATAATAGGTTGTGGAAGGGATGCTTCAGTCAATTGTAATGTTAATAATGTCACCAACACAAACTAATTAACAGCAATTACTATTTGAAAATTAACATGATCCAAGTATGGACCATCTAACTTGTAGGATAATGCATTCATGTAAATAGTTAATATATTATTATATTTACTTTCGTTCTTATCTACCCATTTATCAATTCCCGTTAAGGTTAATATAACATGCCGTTTATTATAATAACATGTTCGTATCGTAGCGCAAAATCAGAATCTACATTAGTCTTACTAACGTTTCGTGCACGGTTTTATATCTGCCTCACTATGCGTTGTATTTTTAGCTTTTAATAATGGGTCAAGTTTTGGGTAGTTGTTTTACTCATAAATTCCGTGTGCAGAGTTTCGGGTCTTCTCCGTCTTCTGTCCTGAGTTCACTTTCGTCATTCCGTTCGCATCCTTTGGCTGAAGTTGCATACAGTCCAACTCCTGATGTCAATGAAGTCTACCCTGGACTTTACGTTGGGGATGCGTAAGTAACATTGCATTTTGCATGTCTCTTTGATCATCGAATTTAGATTTTAGCCAGTCGCAATATTTACTACCTTCCAAAGGCACAGGTGCTCTTGTGTATTGTTGTTCTGTGGGTCTGTGGTACGAACTCCAAGATACTTAGATACGTAAATTCTAATATATGCAACGTTTTACCATGTATTCTGTTGAGTTTATTGAATTTGCATTAGAAAGGGATTTGTGTTTATTGAAACTTTTTTTTTACTATTTTAAAGTCAAATTAAAGTTTTTTTTATTTTGTATAGCGTAGCAGCTAAGGACAAGAATTTCCTGCGTCGTATGAGGATCAATTATGTCCTCAACACAGCGGAAGGCAAACGTTACACACAAGTGGACACAGATCACCTGTATTATCGCGACTGCCCTGGACTCCGCTACAAGGGCTTCCCGATGATGGATCTGCCAACTACTGATATATCGAAGTACTTCAATATTGCTGCTAATTTTATCGATGAAGGAGTTTCTAGTGGAGGTAGGTATGCATGAAATAACTAAGTTACCCTACGTGTATTTGCAAAATATGGAGAGCTAGTATGATAGAATATACTACTTTGTAGGATAATCCTACTATTCCTACTAATATAATAAATGCGAAAGTCTCTGTGTGTGTGTGTGTGTGTGTGTGTGTGTGTGTGTGTGTGTGTGTGTGTGTGTGAATGTTTGTTACCACGTATCTCCGAAAATCGACCCTTACGGGGTTTAAATAGGGCGGTAAAGTTTCTATGCAAAAAAAAATTGTTTGATTCGCTCAAAACTCTGTACAAATAAACTTTAAAGTAAATAATGAAACACGTATTTTTTTATTTTTTCAAAACTACCCTTAGGGGGTGTGCAATTGAGTTCTAAACTTTGTATAAATTGTAATCCTTGGTTCGATTCATTCAAAAGTTGGTGGACATAGTTTGAAGCCTGGAGACGGTCATAATGCTATTTTTATTAACATACCACGCGGGCGAAGCCGCGAGCAACAACTAGTAATAGATAAGTAAATAGTGCTGGACATTTTCACACTGCATCATCTAGCCCCAAAGTAAACAACGCTTGTGCTCGAGAACTACATCACATACATATATGGTGCTAGTTATGTGCGAATACATTGTGGGTTATATAATTTTGATTCCGAATTTTGCAACTGGTTCTAAGGTCGTCAAATTATTTAAACCTGTAGGTATAATATGCAATAATAATTGAATCATCATCATTTTGACTTATTAAAATAGATTCAGTAGAAATAGAATCGTTTAATTTATAAACCATCATCATTTATTTAAATTAACTATATTAGTTATAGGTAGAAGTTTGTATTTGTTCTAGAAGCAAAATATATTCACCCACATCCCAATAGCGAAATTCGACGTCTGGAGTGTGCTAAGTACCCATGTTAGTAGGTAACTAGATATTCAACTTATAGACTCCTCATTTTCTTAGAGCTAAACCATGTTACATGTTCAATAGGCACTCCGTGGTTCTACGAAAAGCGTCGCAGTAGGTACCTGTTCAAGTTGTAACATCACATTTCCAGGTCGCGTTCTCGTACACTGCATGATGGGTGTATCCCGTTCCGCGACATGCGCGCTTGCCTTCCTCATGATCAAGCGTGGCATGTCCCTCACCGAGGCTCTGGCGACTGTTCGCGCCCGACGTGACATTCACCCGAACGAGGGCTTCATCCGCCAGCTGCAAATCCTGGACAGGGAGTTGCGTATCTCTCGCGTCCGCTGACCCTACACCCCCTTCTCACACTTCGGTTTGTCATCTAGAGTCGATATGGAACCGCGCCGCGTTCGCAGCCTTGATAGGACGCTTAGCCACCGATATTTATAATCACAGAAGATTTTAAATGAATTGATTAATTTTAAAATGAAAATATCCACGAATTAATGGCAAATCATGAAGAAATTAGCATTTTAAAATTATACAAAATTCTGTGCATTATAAATACAATCGACGACAAACTGAAGGGCAATAATACCCACTGTGTGAGCATTATGTAAATTGTAATTTTTTGCTAGTGTCTGTGCATTTTGAATGTTTTGGTTCGACTTTTTACCATCATACGTACTAATATTATTAATGCAAAAGTATAGATATTTATTGCTAATAATCTTCGTAACGGTGGAACCGATTTGGATGAAATTTGGAAAATGTACTTGTGACCTAGAATAACACACCACTTTTTATCCGTGAGCACCTAGGGTTCTATACAAATTAAAAACAAAGGATGTTTCAAATTAAACTACTTCTACTTCTTTCACCTATATTCTACTGTATCTCAGTTACGTGTTAGCGATACCGATGTCATCTACATTAATAAACAAAACCAATATATTTACCAAAGATTAGCTTACAATTTTGAGTTATATTCAATCTATATAACTAAATAACAGTTTCTATTTTTGTACAATTACATTAAACAATTTATTGCAAAAAAATATTTTTAACAATAATGTAGGTACTTGAAGTGACCCACAAAAAGTAAGAAAACGGTTTGTTGAATAGGCAAAAAACTCGTTATATTCCTATTAAACATATTGAATTATATGTAAATAAGTATTTAAAATTTAATCTTAAATGTTAGTTAAATGCAAATGATAAATTATTTATTTTTGAATTTAACTTTATTAAAGTACATATTTTAATGATTAATTTTAAAATCAACACAACATAAATTTATATTTAAAGATTTTATTGTTATACCACATTTTGAAATAAAAATGTGCCTAGTACTACCTATACAAAGAATACTTTTTTAAAACCTAGATCAAAATTACGATAGCTAAGGTTGCAATGCAGATAATAAACATAACAGTGCAAACAGTCTTACTTTTCTCTTACATTCATACATTGTCTTTAAAAGTCACATTTAATTTATTATAGTGATTTTGTAGGTGACTGTACAGATATAATAAAAGCATGCTCTATTCTAAGTTCCTACCTAATCAAATGGTAAATCTATATTTTTTACATAATCTTATAGTTTCTTACATAGTTTTACACTTATATAAGTCACATTTAATGAGACGTTAAATCGCACCTGTTCAATTTATTGGAAAATATATTTTATAATAATTAAATGTTATTTAAGCTTTATGTTCATGTGCCATTTTGTTTTGTATTTTATTATTAAGTGACAATTTGTAACTTTAGCAAAAGAGAAAAATATTTAACTAATATATTTTACTTGAAAATAAGGTAGGTAAAGCTATAAATGTTTAAACTTATATAAGGTAGTACCTTGTACTTATGTGATTAGAATTTTGCTATAGTACAACTTTCTAGCCTTACAGTCATGTGATGACTATTGAATATTTCTGGGTGTATAGTGTAGTTGTTAAGTTTCATCTTTAAGACTCGTGAATGTGGCACTTGAGTGACTGATGGCTTTTCAGTGTAGTTGTATTCAGCTTAGCATATATGTATGTCAATGCCAAATTCTGGCCAGGTGTCACAGCGGTTGAGCACTCATTGTTAAAGATTTGCACTAGTTGCCAGCAAGTGGCTTTTGGCTGCACATCTGTGTCACTATTCAAATCATGTTACATAGAATTTAGATCAGAGAAGACTCCTACAGTGTTGTATGTTTATTTGTAACTATGTGGTTTTTGTTTTATTTTCTGCATTGATATTAAAATATTATTATGGAATGGCTTGTGACAGCTAGTCTCAGATGATAGGTGGAATTGAATGAGCACCAAAGGCAAACATTGTGATATTGTATGTGAAAAAAGAGATTATATTTTCTTCATTGAATAGCTTATAGGTTTTATCTTTATTATAAAATGTTTTAATATAGGTAATACAATTTTAGCTGTTGCTATCTATGGAAGGTAGGTCAGCTTCACTGAATTTCTATCATTATTTTGTGGAAAAATCAAAAACAGTAAGTAGGTAAATATCTACCAAAAGTTGCATATTTGAAAGCTATATTTTTTTAGGTAATAAAATTAAAGCCATTATGTGATCATTAAGACTCGCAAATACAAATTTGTTACCTACTTAAAAAGTACTTTAGGTAGTATTTATTTAGAATAAAAACACCCATTACTCTTAAGTTGGTTACTAACTGACTGCAGGCTATCTGTGCTGCAGGTAATAGTAAAAAATAGTAGAGTAGGGGGAAAAACCAAATATCTGGAATAGGAAACTGCTTTCTAAGTGCATGGGAACTTATTATTGTCTTCCTTAGTCTCAGTAGGTTAATGTATCAAAAAGGTAACTCAATTGAAATTCAGGTAGTTACATTGAAAAAGATCTATGTGTGCACCGGTTTCATCCTCCTAGTGATTGGAAGCCTACTGGATGGAAGCACACCTATCTAATTTCAGTAGAAAAATAAATGACTTGCTATAATAGGTAAGGTACAATGAGACCTCAACTAGATAGAGGGCACACAGCTTTCTGACAATGTCAATATAAGGCAGGTAGGTAAGGTATGCAGTATGTACTATGATCACTAAGTATGAAAGAATGTTATTATACTATCCATAGTCCAGACCAGTCAGTGTTGCTTGCTCCATAGGTAGACGAGTAGGAAGGTATCTAAAAGCTCTATGTAGAAATTTGGCAAAGGAATCCCATATAATAGGTATAATAGTAAAAACCTCTAATGAACAAAATGTACATCTGGCTTTATTTTTTAAATCTTACCTCTGTGTAGTTGAACATAGAGGAAATAACCACTGTTAAAAGTTTATATGTATGACATGATTGTCATGTGTAATAAGTTAATAATAAATAAAACTATAAAATAGAAGCATGTAATTTCATTTTTAATCGACTAGAATCTTATTAAATAAACCTAATAATAAAATTCCTAAAGGTGGCTTCCCCGGTCTGAGACTGCATTACACTGCTTGCACTGGATGGAGCACTATGGGAAAAGCCGTTCATGGTTAACACAAACGTTTCCAAGAGGTGATGGGACATGCAATTAAAACATTATAGGTAAGGTCTGTTCATTTCAGTTTTCTTCGCTTTCTTATCACGAGCCCTAGGAAACCAACGGTGTTCCGTAGTGAGAGTAAGTGCGGCTAGCTGTTTCCTTGCGATTTCTGGTTTGGTTTCCACGAATACTCTTCTCACCTCTTCAATATTCTCCATCCGCAGAATACCAGAGCTCTCTTTTTCTTCCTCTGGGAGTGGCTTGGAGTGCTCGTACGGGAAACCTCGGTCTCGATGAAGAGCAACGATGGTGGAGCCATCGTCAGTGATAACGATCTTGTTGTAGCATCTAAAAAGTAATTCTCTCGGTCTAAATTGCATAAGGCGAACTAATTGTGCCATGATTGTCTAATTTGCTTGTTCCACTCGCTGCTAAGCTAACATAACCCAACTTTATTTTCTTTGTTTTGCTCGTTTCTCGTGTTTTGACAGTAGTAGCACAGATTAGTGGTGAGCGAATAATATTATTAAAACAGTTGAACTCGAAATATCGATCGTATCGCAATGTGACGATAAAATCGATAAGACCGCCTATTGTACTCTACTTTTTTTAGTTTGTTACGCTATAGGTATCTATTTTTCTTATGGTGCACAATAAAGTTTTTTCATTTATTCATTCATTCATCGATCCTATCGATGAGTCCCTGTATTGTACGTCCATGGAATGCCCAACCATGGAAAGTACAGCCAGTATTACAAACCACTGGTTTCAAATACTTGGTTTGTAATACTGGGCGTACATTCCTGGGCGTGCATTCTTTACACGTGTTAACCTTGTACGGCCAGTTTTGTACAACCGTGGAATGCACAGCCGTGGAATACGAACCAATTTCATGCTCTGTTTAGATGAGCGAGTGCTATCAAGGGGCAAGTTCTGTGTTGCCATAGATATTTTACGCTATAAGTAAATTAATGTAAGTAGATTAGTTATTTATGTCGGTGTTTAGCACATAAACTAACCAGTTGGTTATATTTATTTTGAACCCAAGTTTGTTGGGTAAAGTTCTGATAGCAATCCTCCTTTTTGAGTGGTAATAAAAAAAACCTAATAACCTAACCAATCCAAGACGGATTTGCCTAGGAAGGATTTCTCAGGCCAACATTAACTTGTTGTTTACATTACTTTTCAATGGCAACTTTTGGTTGAACATATTAGAATTTGCTCAGTGCAAACGAGACTCGTTCTCGTCATGCGACTACTTCGCATCGACCAATGAGGGCTCAAGGATATGACGAACTCTCGACCAATGAGCGTCGAGAATATTGGTTCGTAATCCAGGGTGTACATTCCAGGGGTGTGCATTACCTTCATGTGTTTAGTTTGTACGGAGCGTATTGTACAACCATGGAAAGCATACCCAGATAATTCAAACAAAATGGTTTGTAATACTGGTTGTACTTTCTAGGGGTGTGCATTCCATGGTTGTGCTTTACATGGACGTACAATATGGTCTCCCCTATCGATAACAATGACTTCGATAACAAAAATATCGATGGAAAATTATTAATTACTAGTTTCTACCCGCGGCTACGCCCGCGTGGTGTGTTGATAAAAGTAGCGTATGACCTTCTTCAGGCTTCAAACTGTATCCATATCAAATAACATCACACTATGTGTATGTGTACCGAGTTTTGAGCGCATCTAAACAAGGAATAAAAAAAATATATAAAGTTTAGAACTCAAATGCATACACATGTTGAAGTATTTGTTTGGTGCAAGTTTTGTGTTCCTTTCAAAAATGACCTTGTGTCAGCCTTTTTAAACGGACGTGTGCACATGCTGGGTTCGCGGTGAAAGCCTCTTAGATTGTGAACAATTGTTGAATAATTGATTATTACGGCGTTGTTCAAGATAGTTGGGTTTAAATAACATTGTGGGTACGAAAAGCTGGCTGACAGTGACATATACACACAACAAAATATTTTTTTTAATTTTCATTCATTTCATTCTCATTCAGTTGTAGTTTTGTTATTTTATCGTGTTGTGAACGTAACCTTTCTGAAAAAATCCGATAAAATTGGTACCTATTTCAATGATTTCCTCATAGATTGGAATACGAAACAAATAATAATAGCGATGGAATTTCCTGCAACACCATCAACCGCATTAGAAAGCGTCGATTACACCGGGGCATCGGTTTCACCCTTCCTCGGTTCCAACGACGACAATAAACGACGCAGGTTGTGAGTATATTTTCTATACATTTCGATAATTGCATAAACTAAATAGCTAACTACAACGTTTGCTATTTCAGTTCATCACGGTCCATTAAACGTAGGCGTTTCGATGATGAGCTCGTCGAATACAGTCTCCAGCCAGGAGCCTCGATTGGTAAAGGAGAGAAGCGAATACGCACGCAGTCGTACACAAGCACTGTTCCTGAGTTCCCACCAGTGAATAGTTCGCCTTCAACACCGAGCCTGCCGCTTCCTGCACCTGAACGGAGAAGGGCGGCGACTAAATTACCTTCTCTTGGAACCTTAGGGCGTAAACCACGACGCAAAGGCCAGCTCAGTCAGTTGTCTACCAAGGATTTGGGTCGGTGGAAGCCAACTGATGATTTGGCTCTAATTTTGGGAGTGCAACAGGTAATTGTATTATTTTGCCTGCTTCCACAACTAAATAAACCAAAGTAGGGTACATAGAACACTTTAGACAAAGCAGACTACACAGGTTACTTTGATGACCTCAATGGTGCAGCGGCCAAGTAGCCGGCTGCAATGCAATAGGTGCTGGTTCATTCCCCTGCAGGATAAATGTTTGTATGTCCTGCAGCTATTGTTATGTATATGTGTTGCAGTTAAACAGTACTTCTAGTTCCTGATACCCACAACACAGGAAATCCTAGTGTGAGGTCAGGACTATAAATGTGTATGTAATTGGTTGTTTTTTTTTATTTTTAATCTGCCTATGTTCTGGATAACCAACTTTACTAGATGGTAGAATGACTAATTAGTCTGGATCCCTAACATCATGAACCTATTAACTTATCCACTGTCCATCAACTGATTGTGGATTCAAATGAGAAAATATAACATGCAGCTTCTATAACATGCATAAGGTTGCTGTAAGTTTGTGGATGGAGGTGGCTCAAGATTTTTTATCATGGCACTCTTTGGGGAAGGCCTATACCCAACAGTGGACCTCTACTTATATATCTTAGAGAGATGTAACATCATAATGGACAACATGTAGATATATATAAAAACACATTCATTGATACAGTCTGTCTCTTCTCTGTTCCACAATGCGATGTCGGATTATAATACAACCTGAAAATATTATTTATATTCCTGGGAGGCTCGATGCAAAAAAGGTTGGGAAACCCTGCTATAGTTAGACATATAGCAAAGATTGCAGGAAGACAGTGGATAGCTCAAGAACATTTATCATGACAATCTTAACAGGAAGCCTATGTCTAGCATTTAACTACAGGCTGATGATGATGATAACTAGCTTTGCTTGGAATGAACTGTAATAAAAAGTAGCCTTATGTATTATGTCAGGTCGCAATCTATATCTCTTCCAATATACGAATCTGGGTGGTTTATGTGTAACTTGGCTGATAATTATTATGGGTGGAGGTGGCCCAAGATTGTTTGTCATGCACTCTTTTGGGGGCCTAAGTCAAGCTGACTTCTACAGGAGAATGAAAATGGTGATGATGACTTGTTCTGAATTCCTCCTAATAATAGAATCTATAAATTTCCAGACAAATGATCTCCGTATGGTCCACCGCGGTGTCAAATTCTCCTGTCGCTTCACGGTCAGCGAGCTGCAGTCACGCTGGTACGCTCTGTTGTACAACGCCGAGGTATCCCGTGTAGCCGTGGCGGCTATGAGCAACTTACATCCGGACTTGGTGGCAGCAGTTCAGCAACAAGCATTGTATTCTACTGCCGAGGAAGACCTGCTCGGCACCTTGAAAAGTGTAAGAACTTGTGATTGTTTTTAAATTTATAAGCTGAATAGAAAGTGCCTAATTGTAAATTGGGATTCAGCGTCATTATACTTCAAATTCTTGGAGAAAATGGTGTTACAAAAAATGTTTTTTTATTCTCAATGACAGACAATGGATATAGGATATGCATTTGCCATAAGAGGTTGTTAATTAGTTTGTTTGTTTGTCTGTCTGTTACCAGTTATCTGCAAAATGGATTGTAATGCGGTTTTTTGCAATCAATATATATAGCCTTAGATAGATTTTATCGCCACAAGTCTCTAGGGGCTGCATTAGATGATGTAAAACTATTTTTTCCATAAATTTTTAATTTCATTAATTTTATTAAAATTCTATTCCTTATAATTTTATTCCTTTTGTACTAAGGGATTTACTTAAAACGTTTTAAAACAGTTGTTTATCTACACAGTGTTTTGTTTTCTACTGTTGAATTTGAAATGACACCGTCATAATATGACTGTGTGGCTGCGCCAGTCTGCGCAAGCCTTTAGGGCTTCCTTGCCCTAAAGGCCTGCGACCAGTTCGACTTGGCCTTAATGTGTTAAAAATTGTATTTGTTAATTTCAGAGCCCGCTACCTAAAATTGAGGATTTCCAAGAGCTGCTGGATGCACACCCGCACGTGTTCTACCCGTCGCGCACCGCCAAGACGCTGATGGGGCACTGGCAGCTTCTAAAGCAGTACCAGCTCCTCCCAGATCAGACCGTGCAGCCATTACCAAAAAGTATGTTCTATTTCAATATCTAAGCCCTCTCTACTGCTTTCGCACTTTCCAATAGGTCGGCCGACAACGTGGGATGCTAGCCATCTACTATGCAAAACGTTGGCTTGTGCCAAATATAATGTACGCACGTGCCTCTGACTCATCCCTACCTGATCCTAAAGAATATTTACGGTCTGAGTCTGAGATCTGAGAATATCCATCATGCCATGCAGCATGTAAAATTACACTGTCGATAAATAAATCTCATTATTACAGTTTATATTGATGACCTTCATTATTAATCACGAATTTATTTCGTATTTGTATCACGTGGCGAAACTGGGATAAAAATTGATAAAATATGTCAAGATTTCTTCAGGCCTTTGTAAGGCTATTTATAAATCTTATTACTATTATAAACGCGAAAGTTTTTGAGGTTTGTTACTCTTTCATGCAAAAACTACTGAACAGATATTGATGAAACTTTACAGTAATATAGCTTATACATTAGAATATATAATAATAAAAATATATGGCGGTCGCATGTGGATCCTACGTGTTTAGAATTGTGGTTAGCGAAAAAATACATGGATTACTTTTCACTCACGTGTTGACATAGTTTATCATTGTTTATGTTAACACAGAAGTCTTTAGAGAAACACAAGCACACAGCAGACAGTCCAGGGGGCCTAGACAAATATCGCACGCTTAGTTTTCCTTTCAAGCTAAAGCATTTTTGTCAAGGTAAAACTTTGCAGCAGTCACGTGACATTTCCACAGCTAATGTCATTTCCATACAATTCAATCTTTCCGCAGGTGTTAACGCCAACAGAAAGTGGTATTTGTCTATACACCCAGGATAGGTAAGAATACATGCCACTCATGTCTATTGTTTATTTTCAGATCAAAATGACAAAATCATTACATTCTCTGATGCAGAGGAAACAATGAATGATGCGGAGCTGCCTGATTACAAGGAAGATGACATTGATGTCGAGATGCAATTAGCTGACAGGTATGGTCTATTTATTTCATGGTCTTTCTCATAATCATACTTATTTATTTAAACCTTAAGGCGCTTGTAAACGGACTAGTCTTCTGGTATCTACTTGCTGCAGTTGTATAGTCGTCTCACACAAAAATAAAAGAGCAAAAAGAGGGTCTTGGTGGTTTCATATGTATGTATTTACAAAAAATATATACAAGTACTATATCAGTCGTGTAGTTCCCGTACTACAACTAGTATGTGATGTTGTGTGAAAAATGTTCAGCATTTATTTATAGATTTTATTTTCAAAGAGAAGAGCTAATTTTCAATTTCTTTTAAGATTGCCACAAAACTAGCCTGTATACGAGTGCATTTAGGAACCTAGAGAACACTTGGTTACGTCACAGATATAATAATACGTTACGTCAATAAAATTATTACAAAATTTACATTGTAGGAGGAAGGGTGCTGGAAGCAGGCAAGTATTTTACTTACGTACTAAAGACTATTGTATAGGCAGGCGAGTAGCCGGCTAAGACACAATAGGTGCCGGTTCGATTAGACGATTTTATTGTAGTTATCTTATGGTCGTATGAAATATAAATGCATTGTATTATCTAATATGGTCGTGAAAAATCTAAATGCATTGAATTCTCTAATTTGGTTGCATAAAATCTAAATGCAAATTATTCTCTAATATGGCCGTATTAAACCTAAATACATTGATTTCTCTTATTTGGTCGTATAAAATCAAAATGAAATGAATTCCGTATAGGATCGAGAAGCAAGACATTCGCTTGCTGGAGAGTTCACTGTCCCGTTGGCAAGTGCTCGTCCAGTCGGTGGCCGGCGGGAACGTGGAGCTGGACAAGAACACCCTGGCCGTGTTGCGGGGGCGCCTCGTGCGGTACCTCATGAGATCCCGAGAGGTAACACACTCTTTTAACATGAACGCTTAAGCAAGCTCATAGATAGATAGATGAAATCCCGAGAGGTAATACACTCTTTTAACATGAACGCTTAAGCAAGCTCATAGTTAGATAGATAACACTTTATGTACATTTTAGAATATTATTACGATTCACGTACTTTATTTTTCTCTCTTGCTGATGACGCAACGTCAACTCTAAACGGTCAACGAAATGTCAGTGGGAGAATAGTAAAGCACATGGTATAGTCGTAATAATATTCTAAAATGATAACAAAACCATGATAATTTAAATACCACTTCATGTACACCATATTATATGTTGCTTACGAATTCAAACAGAGCATATTACAAGCTCATCACGGGAGTACAATGGGCGGTCTTATCGCTTATAGCGATCTCTCCCAGACCTTTGGATGGGCAGGAATTGATGTCACGATAAAGGACGGTGCTGTATACTCTACACAAATCCAGGCATAGTAACGGTGTATAACATAAATTATACAAATATACTTATACATCCTACTACTATTATAAATGTGAAAGTTTGTGAGGATGGATATTTGTTACTCTTTCACGCAAAAACTACTGAACGTATTTTGATGAAACTTTACAGTAATATAGCTTATACATCAGAATAACACATAGGCTACTTTTTTTCGGGTACCACGCGTGCAAAGCCGTGGGCAGAGGCTAGTACATACATAAATGGCAGTTCTGATATTGTTGATAATCATAGCATTGAAATTATCGTGGTTTGGTATCATTAACCCCCCGACGCAAACAGAGGGGTGTTATAAGTTTAACGTGTGTATCTGTGTGTCTGTCTGTGGCATCGTAGCTTCCAAACTGATGAACTGATTTTGATCTAGTTTTTTTTTGTTTGAAAAGTGATTAGATCGCGAGTGTTCTTAGTTATAATTCAAGAAAATATGTTCAGCCGGGAAGATCCCCAGCTTTTTTGCCTGTTAGCGTCTCTCTTCAGCAACGATATGTCAGCAGGCGAATAGTAAATTACGTGGTATAGTCTTAATGTTCGAAGGAATTCAACTCTCGCTTGAGTTTCAAAATTGAAAATACGGCTAGTTCTACCATTGTTATGTCGTCTAGCTGACGTTTCATGACGTTTTCTACTCGCTCTCTCTCTCTCTCTCGCAAAAATAAAAAAATGCATCTATTGTTTTTTGAAAACCAAGTTTTTTTTGCAGGGTTGCATTATGTAAGTACTGTTTTTCATAGAATTGCTGACGTTTTTTAAGTTCTTCATCACGATAACTTCCCGCGATAGAGTGATGGACAAAAAACTCAGTAAAACTGTTCATTTGCGTAAATTTTTAAACTTATAAATTTGTGCTCACTGACCCGTGCTCAAAACGGTGAAGGCTTTGTGACCGGCATATTTTAAAACCAAAATTCGAGGGCATGCCGCATCGGTTAGTTTTCCAATAAGCGGCGATGGGCTTTCATCCTCTCATGTGGAATGTCAGGAACTTGCAACGCTTTGGCATGTGATCAAGGATCTTTGTTCAACATTCTCGCTCTAAAATACCAAAATGCAGATCATTCATCAACAAAGCTTTTTAGAAAAGGTAATTATTTCATCGAAAGTTGCATTATCATGCAACATTATTTTAATAATAGTGGATGGAAAGACCAGCAATAGTTGTAAATAACTTTTTCAATATTTGAAACCCCTATGTATTGTGTGTGACGTGTGCAGTTACAACCTATCTAAAAACCTTGCTTGAAGTCATATAAAAACAATCTATTATAAAAAAAAAACAAAATAACAATCTTAACCGATTGTCATGTAGTTTTTTTAATAACTGGAATGAATTTATACGGCGATAAAACATGAACAACCCCTGAAGTCAAAACGATTGCCCTGAAGTAAAGCTCCTTACAATTGCTTAAATTTTTTATGTTTTGGTATCGTGATTTTGGAGATAATGGTAACAAACAGACACACACAAAAAAAACTTAACCCAGTTGCGGGTATAAAGGTCTAATATCTACCTAGAGCAGGTTTTTATGCCCGCTTATAAACACACTCGTAGCAATATCTACACCCGCATTAAGGTCATCGTTTTATTTGCACGGAATCAACAGACCCCATCGCCCTTGTCGAGGAAAATAAAATAATCATAATAAGTTGCTTTCTGTTGTTTAATTGTCTGAGTACCTACCTACCAGACAGTGTGTTGTCCGTATTATTTCCATGGTGATTCTAAATTCAGAACTATCAATATTTAGTCTTAACTACGTTCAGGGACCGCGGAAGTACTCCGTGACGGGGGGGGGAGATTTTTTTGGTCACTCCTTAAATCTCCAGCCCTGGCTTGAAAGGCGGGTACCTATATGATGTTAGGGGGGGCCCCCTCTGCCCCCCACTTCCGCGGTCGCTGAGTCTACGTTTCGTATTCAAAGAGTCACTTCTTTTGTATGTTGTGTAGATACATTGTTAGGAACACACACGTCTCTGAATTATATAAAATTTGGGTGTCGACAAATACCACTTTCGGTTGACGTTAACGCCTGCAGAAAGATATAATTGTATGGAAATTACATTACCTGTGGAAATGTCACGTGGCTACTACCAAGTTTTACCTTGAGAAATTCGCGTTGCGTGAAAGGAAAAGTAAGCGTGAGGTATTTGTCTGGACCCCCTTGTTATGTATGTTTGAGGGTTCCAAAGTCAAATGGCAAAAACGGAACCCTTATTTATTTATTTTTCTTCAATTAAAAAGGTTAATATCAATAACAATAATTAAAGCTAAAAGTCTCAACATGTCCGTTTGTCTGTCTGTCTGTCTGTCCATGTTTCACACCCTGATTCCTCGTTCAGTTAGAAGCGTATCGGGAGGAAATATTGTATGTCGTGTTTTCATAAAACAAAAACTAAAATCAAAATATATAATGTAAGTAACTTTTTCAATGCACCCCTCGTGAATTATTGAATAGGTTCCAAAAAATCACTGAGGTTTCCTTAACCAATTTTTATTTTAAGAACTCATCCTTAAATATGGATTAAAAGTAGCAAAAGTTGTGTATGGGTTCACACCCTCTAACTTTTAACCTCGAGTCCTAGAAGCAAAATAATAAAGTTAGCGAGCAATCTTTGATAGGAATTACCAACGAAAATTTGTTCGAAGGATTCCCAATGATAACGTTAGGAGTTTTGAGGCAACTTCGGAACCTTACCATAGCGTGTCTGGATACGTCTTGTCTTGGGCACTTTATTTAAACAGCTTTCGCAGAAACCTTGACGAAGCCAAAAGTGTTTATTTGGAACATAAAACAAAAACATTATCTGGTAATGTTGACACTGCATACGTTATAAAAACTGTCCAAGTGTGATTCGGAATCGCGCACTAAGAGTTCCGTCCGTGCCACAATTCAATATAAACACTAAAATTAATTTGTTTTATTAGTAGTTCGCACGAACTGAGATCTCGCGGCCCCAAAGTTCGGCAGTTAATAATTTATAACGAGGTTGTTGCATTATTTCAAAGTTTTTGGTATCATTTTCTACTATAGTTATGTATTTTGAGAAAATTTTAACTGTTAAAAATAATAGCCAAACAGCCTTGACTAGTTAAAAAAGTCCCAAGGCTTAGTAAAAGGTACCTTTGCGCACGGAACCCTAAAAAAACTACGTAGTTGCCCGCTGCAATACCTAGGTAGCAAAGTATCAACACGTGCAGTCAGCAAATAAACAGTGTTGACCGATGAAATCAAAAACACAGAACTAGGTATTGGTGTCAGCCCCTGACATGAAACAACTCAAGGGCAACTATTGCCTACCCACCCCTAAGAATGAACTTACCTGTAAAGCAGGTCAATTATAATTACCACATTGCTAGTAAAACCGCTTACTTTCGAGTACGAATGTTCATCACTTCGTACTAATCTGTGGTGGAATTATATGTATGAGTATTCCGCCACAAATAAGTACTAAGTAGTCAAAAATCGTACGAGAACGACGCGGTATAATGATCGATTTTTGTTACTAGTAGCTCGCCACAAACTTAGATCTCGCGATGTACCGTTTTTAAACCGGTGTTAAAAAATCCCTAACACCGATTAAGCTCATATTAGAACTTAAAAATAATAACCTACCTACCTACCAAGTTTCATCAAGATTGAGTAAACGGTTAGGCAGTTATTGTTCGACGAACAAACAAACATTGATGTGTGTAACAAACGCCAGATTGCTCAGTAGACTCCGAGATTTTTAGTTCGCTTCGCTCACTTGATCATCAACAAAATCTTGATTTGAGTTTCATCAGTTAGACCTCAATTCTCCCTTTTCTGGCATATTTATAAAAATATACTTGAATGCAAACGAACATTCACAGCCACAAACCATAAGTGGAAAAAAGACGTTACTTAAACGAAATATGTACCAGCACGAACTCGCATTTAGAAACTCAGCATAACCCGGTTTTGAACTGTAAGCGCTGGTGTCGGCGACTACCTGCTTTAAACCTGAATGCGACAATTGCCTACATGTACGTATGTATAGGAACCTGTAGTTACCTATGATTGTATGGCCGTGGATCGACCCGATTCCATAAAGCAATTATAATATCCTTCACATTGATCGATCGCCCTCGATGCCCATCTGTCTGTCATGTGACATGTGTCACAATTTTAGAATCCATATTACTAAAGCACCGCTCGAAAATGGATCCAACGATTTAGATGAGGCTAGCCTCTGCCTATGGCTTCGTCCGCGTGGTATCCGGATAAAAATTAACCTATGTGTTATTCTAGGTCACGATCTACCTGTTCCAAATCGGTTCTGAAGATTATTAGCAACAGACATCCATACTTTGACCATTATAATATTAGTAGGATTTACAGCATTTGGGGGTTTTTGTAAAGAGAAATCGATTTTACTAGGTACCGTTGGGAAAAATCCCAGGATACCTAATTCGTGGTGATAAATGAATGGGATTATTTATAATACTTTATTGCACACTTTATAAAATAATCATAATAAACATTTGATTCACTGTCTAACGTAAATTTTCATACTTCTGTGCGTTTGCACACAACAGTTTTGTATGAAACTGTCGAGAGTTAAGAGCTTTTGAAAAGCGGTGAAGTTTATTATGAAGCACACAATCTATGAAACTAATTTGACTACCTACTACATTTTAAAACTATCTTATCGTCAGATTAAAATTCGTTATTGTCAATGCCGGTTGCTTATCACTACTGAAACTTATAGGAATATAATCTTGCCACTAATTATTTAATTGATTAGTTGACCCCTCCTTTAATTTACCTCACCTGCGAATCTTATCAGCATAATTTTAATGTAGAACAATGAAACAATAATGTAGAGACGTAGGTATAAATTACAAATTAAATACCTTCAGGTGTTTTTGGTAAATAGTGACTGTGTTAATTAGAATACAATGATCACTACTTTATATTTTTAATAATTCGTTTCTACGTACCTAATACTCAGTTCTCTATGCTACCGGCGCACGGTTAAGGAAACCTTAACAAAACTAAATAACAACCACTGATTCAATAACATAGTTGAGTGAGCTTATGTCATTATAATTTAAACATTCAAACCCTTAGTTTTTGTAGCAAAAAAATCAATACATTCAGTTACATCACCAATATTCTTAAATGAAATTCGACGTAAATTAAATAAACTCTTTCCCCAAAGCAGTCTCACTTCAAATTATTTCCGAAGGCAAATAATTGAATTCAATTTTCAGTTTTGGCATTACCAAACTCCAATGAAAACCCGTGTTATTGCTCGTAAATGCTAACAGCGAGCCATGTTTACACAACACACTCGCTACCCATCATTGTTTGCTTTCGTGCGAAATTAATGTTCAAACAAACATCACGATGGAATTAATAAGCGGAATTTGTCAATGTCCGGTGGATCCGTAGCGTGATCTGGCTCTTCGATAAAGACAGGGTATTATAATAAATTATACTTTAAATTCTCACATCTATTACGATTTTAATATAATGCGTAGTGTGCACAGTTTTCGAATTAAGTTCTCAATGTGCACATAAACTATATTGTGCATTTCTTTTTTTTTTTTATTTTATTATGTTTCTGTGTTTATACTGTAAATTGGTGTTATGCACAATAAAGAGTTTATCTATCTATCTATCTATAAACAACAAAAATAACAGGTCCGCAAGGATTTTCACACTATCGTATTAAGTACGTGCATAGTCACAAATAGAATGGTTCCGTAGTGTATTTTCTGTGGCTGAGACAAACAAAGGACTTGCGGTTTCGTAAAAGAAAGACGGGGACCGTTCGTTCTTTCTAATATTATTTTAATTTCACTGGTTGTAAATATATATTGAGTTGTGTTAAAAAATATTTTTATAAAATGTATCCGTACAAATTACCATTATACTTACCCATTAAAATAATAACTGTACCGATACCATCAAGATTTTGTAATACCATATTTTATGGTATTACCTCGGTACGTAATGACTGCAAATTTTATGCAGACCGTTCTCGATTCTATTTTTTACGCCGTGTGAAAATATGTTCTTTGTGACCTTATATGTTATGTTATAATATGTTCTTTGTGATAACCTTTATAATTAACAATTGTCATGTAAACACAAATCAGGATACTTGAAGAGGAAAACTTTTAAGAGGATAAAATCTTAATCAAAACCGCAAACGAATGGGATGTAGGCGCTATTAACAGAAACCTATTATACCTACTCTTCATTATTTTGACCAAACAGGAATGTTAACCTTATCACTTGTAGTATCGGTACAAGCATCAATAACATCACTCATGTAAGTACATAGTACGAACATCCATTATAACATACTAGCTTCTGCCCACGGCTTCGCCCGCGTGTTACTCGGATTAAAAGTAGCCTATGTGTTAATCCTATGGTTCTGAAGATTATTAGCAACAAACATCCATACTTTGACCATTATAATATTAGTAGGATTTACAGCATCTGGGGATTTTTGTAACGAGAAATCGATTTTACTAGGTACCGTTGAGAAAAAACCCAGGATACCTAATTCGTGGTGATAAATGAATGGGATTATTGATAATAATCCCATTCATTTATCACCATTCATTAAAAGTAGCCTATGTGTTAATCTGATGTATAAGCTATATTATTTATGTAGAGTTTCATCAATCCGTTCAGTTGTTTTTGCGTGAAAGAGGAACAAACATCCTTTCAACTTTATAATATTAGTAGTATATACATAGACGAGTTGTTTGAATATTAAGTAATTTAGATTTTTTTTTGTAGTGCTTGTATTTTTCACGACACAAAAATTAATGTCCTTAAAGTTATACCTATGTCTATATTATCCAATGGGATTATGTTACACAAGAAGTGAAGAAAATTATATTATAGACTAGCTTCTGCCCACGGCTTCGCCCGCGTTGTACCCGGATTAAAAGTAGCCTTTGTGTTATTCTGATGTATAAGCTATATTACTGTAGAGTTTCATCAATATCCGTTCAGTTGTTTTTGCGTGAAAGAGGAACAAACATCCTCACAAACTTTCAACTTTATAATATTAGTAGGATATACATAGATGAGTTGTTTGAATATTAAGTAATTTAGAAATCGCACGAAACAAAACTCGGTTAGGGTTAAAGTGAAGGAACCCTGACTCGCTACTTAAGTGGTAATTTAGTGAAATTATTCTACACAGAGGCAACCGGTTCTTTTATTAAACAATAATTTTTTTGTAGTGCTTGTATTTTTCACGACACAAAAATTAATGTCCTTAAAGTTATACCTATGTTATTCAAAGGGATTATGTTACACATGAAAGTGAAGAAAATAATATTATAGACTAGCTTCTGCCCACGGCTTCGCCCGCGTGGTACCCTGATAAGTGTAGCCTATGTGTTATTCTGATGTGTAAGCTATATTACTGTAAAGTATCATCAAAATCCGTTCAGTAGTTTTTGCGCTAAAGAGTAACAAATATCCATCCTCACAAACTTTCACGTTTATAATAGTAGTAGGATTTAGCATACGATTAGTTTAATAAAAATTATAGTACTAAAAATATAGAAGACCTGAGGACCTGAGGTCTAAAACATTTTTCTAATGGATCGCAGCTGTTTCTTGGACGTGCCACCAAATACAGATGATAGATAAAAAGGATAAAAAGCTTAAAAAATATCCCTCGTAAAACAAAACTTGTCATAATCTAGACATAATCTAGAATTAGGTACCTCCTTCCTAAATAGGTTAGGTTCATATTCTAGGACACTCGTAGCAACGTCTAGCCATTACGTGTATATTAGGCAATGAATTTAACAATTTTACGTACTCATATTTATTGATACAGAACAATAAAATGTCATCGTAAATGCTCATTGTTTCCAGCTCTATTTTAGTCGAGGACGTATGTTTCCTTCCTTATGTAAAAAAAAGACAACTATGTTATGAACAGTTGCTCTGTGTTTTATCAATATTCAGTTGTGTACCTACTTAACAGATATTATTTAAAATGGTGGATATTTTAACAGTCACAAGAGGAGTTGGTCTCGGTACAAATTATTGACAGAAAGTTATTTTCTATTTTAAACTTATTGAATAGTCAGAAAAAGGCTCTGCCAGGTATAATGTCTGCATACTTTCGACCTCTATAATTCTATGTACTTAGCTATACTACTTCCTCTAGCTCGATTCATATCACACGGTTAACTTCATATTTCAGTATTTATTTACGCGATAAGATACTTGATCTCACTCGATAAGGTGTTGTTTTGCACGATCACCAGACTAAAATATTATCTATTTATTTATGTTATATGGTCTACACCAGCAGCTGTTACATTAGGTACTTACATGAAAATGTGTGAACAAAATATTTTGTCTATTACCAAGCTACTAGGACAACCTATAAAATTACAGCATGCAAAAATATAATGAACGTTTTGTAAAATAGTGCTGAAGTCATATAAGGAACGAAAACTTTAATCGTTCTCTTTTATCTATATTTTTTGCCATATTAGTTTTTTATAAAACTAGCTTAGTTTTAATAATTAAACATAATTATCATAAACTAGTTTCTGTCCACGACTTCGCCCGCGTGTTACCCGGTTAAAAAGTAGCCTATGTGTTAATCTGAAGTAAAAGCTATATAACTGTAAAGTTTCATTAAAATCCGTTCAGTAGTTTTTGCGTGAAAGAGTAACAAACTTTCGCGTTTATAATTGTCGTAGGATTTCAAGCATGATTTTCATACCATCGATGATTCGATCTGTTGATCTGCTGTGATATTGAATACAATAAGCTATAAGTTCAAACGAACTTATAGCTGAAAGTAGGTACCTTCTAGTCAACAAGTAATTTTATTGAGTAATATTAACCAGTAAATAATAAGGTTGCATTACGATGGTAGAGAATATAAAATATTTTCTGTCATAAATATCAGAGTTCATAGCACTTGTCGCTCTAACAACTGGCTGAATAAATAACAAATGTCACGGGAAACGGTTTCGTGTTTAGTACAATCTGAAACTGTTTGTTGAACTAGGTGCTAATTGAATTACCTTCCCGCAGGACCGTTTAAAAGTAACGTTGAAATTCTCGAGTGCATAGCTGTTATACCGTATAACTTAGTTTAACTCGCGGTATGAAAATTTAATTTTAGAATGGACTCCCATTACGGCCGATTGATGAATGGCTAAGCAAACAAACGTTTGTCAAATGTCGCGTCAACTTACGCGATTGATAAAAAACGAATGTCTGGGTCACCGAACGTTTATTTTTGAATGTGGAATTCAAAAAGCAAGATAAGATTTCACGATAAGTGTCCATGTTAATATTTTTTGCGTTGATCAACCTTTCAGAAAATTCTCTATGCTGGGCAAGGTTACGAATTTCTGGGTCATCGAACGTTTATTTTTGAATTTCGAATTAAAAAAGGAAGATAAGATTCCATGTTTATATTTTTGGGGCATTGGTTGTTTCAAAGCACCATGTAGTATACTAGTCCAATACGTAAGTAGGTACTATATTTTTGAATTTCGAATTAAAAAAGAAAGATAAGATTTCACGATAAGATTCCATGTTTATATTTTTGGGGCATTGGTTGTTTCAAAGCACCATGTAGTATACTAGTCCAATACGTAAGTAGGTACTATACCAATTGCATCTTATCGATTTTATTGCCTTGTGGATGCATAAAATTCAAAAAAACATTCGAATACGTTTGATTTGGAAGTTTTGTGTTATTTTAGAGCTGTATTATCAAATGTGTTTGGTTATTTGTAATTTTATTTAGTTAGGTAGATAGGCACTTACTACTTAGGTAGTGCCTACTTACTAATGAGCTTTGGAATCCTATGTCAAGGAATGGGAATCCTATGTCAAAAGCATTGGGCGTAAACAGCCCCTTCTTGGAATAAAAAATAATATTAAATTTGAGAGTGTCTCTAGAGCCCCGCAGTCCATTTTTCGCAATCCCTAACGGTTATACTAATAACACATTTAACCTTACGATCGTGACTTCGAGAAACCTAATGTTACAGTCGAACCTAGGTACGGTCGAAGTGTTTTATTTGTGGAACGCTTCCAACGTTTGGTTGGATCTCAACAGAAAGATTAATGTTATGGTATTTCCGCCATATCACATAATATCATAGAATATAGATTAACCAGAAGCCGCGTCCCATACAAACAGAACGAGGTGAAGTGAAGCTGAAAACATTGCAGTTGTCGTGTCACAATACTTCCAACTCGCAAAACCTTGCTAGCTTGCGAATGGTTTCAAATGTTTCACTATACGTACATAATTCTTTATTATACTCACACAAAAATAAAAAAATATTAGCTTAGACATTTAAAAACTCTTTTTAAGGCTAAGCTTGGCCCTAAAAAGAGTTTAAAAAGTAAAAAAACAAATGTTTTTGATTATTTGTGCTCTACCGTTCATTTAGTATATCAAAACACCTCATATCTAGAAGTTGTTACAGCGTAGTGCCCTTCTTGGAATCATTTTTAGTATTTTTACAAATCCACGAAAAGAAACTTGCCAAAATATTTTTAGTTGCTTTTCGTGGCATAGAATAGTTGCGATTAAAATGCTTGCTTAAATGTAAAGACATACTTCTGTTTATTTTACATATGACAATACCGCACGATGGATGCTGAATTAACAAATTTAGTAAAGTATGCAAACACAAATTCATTAGATAAGCGAAATGGTTAAATAATCTACACTTCGATAAGGGTGGTTAGGTAGCGTACGCTAGATAAAATCGATCGTTAGTTGCTCGCGCGAGGTAGGTACGTCTCTACTCTACTGTGCCTACTCAAATATATTACCGTAATTTTCAAAGCAACTAGAATACGTATACTATTCCCTTACTTTTACTTTAGTAGGTACTATTTATCCACTTTAGTAGGTAAGGTAGGTCCTTTTTTTGCTAATCAGATATTTTACCGGTCGGTGGGTGTAGGGAACTAAAAATTTTATACATAGTTAAGTATTAGTTACTTAATACCTACCCTACCTAGTGTACCTAAGGACTCAGTTATCTTTTAAAATGTTTAATTAATTAATTATAATTAAACAGGTCCTGCTATCAGCATTTCATTTTTTTGTATAATACCTAGGTATTGTAAAAACTAACCTTGAAAAACTTATTTTTATACTTAACTACCTATTTTCATTACTTTATTATCTACCTACAAGCAACATTACGAGCTCTGCTTATTTAGGTAAGTATATTTTGTCATTTTATCTTTGTTTTTGTAATCAGTCACGATTGTGGTGATATAAAATCGATAGGACGTAAAATGTACCGTATGGAAACATGCGAGATTTTTTATGAAGGGCGCTATTTTCCTACAAACCTAAACCGACAAATAATACCTACTTAGTACGTAAAATTGTAAAGAGCAAAAACGTAGTATGTTTTGTATTGGTAGGCAGATAGACGTAAACTTTTATGGTACCTACAAAAAATATACAGCTAGATAGGGTTGGTATATTTAGGTAGGGTTGGTATATTTAGGTAGGGTATTTTTTTTTTAATGTGTAATTGTATTTCCTGTTGCCAAGACTGATCTTGTCCAAGTAGGGTTGCCATCCGTCCGGGTTTCCCCGGATTTGCCCTAATTTAGTGGGCGTCCCGGCGAGATTTTATTTGTAATCCGGGTTTTTAGGCTGCTGAAACATTATCGAAAATACGCGGCTGAAATTATTAATTTATTTTACTGAGTAACTTAACTAAAAAACACTGTTAATATTGTCCGGATTTTAAGCTCCAAAATCCGGGGTTTTCACAATTCTTGTCCTGGTTGTCAAATTTTAGAGATGGCAATCCTATGCCCAGGCAACCTTTGAAGGGAGGAGATATATTTTAGTATTTCGAAAATATGTTTTAAGGTTATCGCTCACTATCAGCACAGGAACAGATCAACATCGTCATAAATTAAACTTCATACTGCAACGCACATTAATCAGCATCGTAACGGCATCGTCGTCTCGCCTCGGCACAAGTCATCGCTGACGTCGGGCTTATCAATTTGGCCTTTGCCGCGCTTACGCGCCTCTCCGTAGCCGTGCTTACACCTCGCCGCCCCGCTGCGCTGAGGAAATTTTTAAGAACCTTTTCATAATAAGATAGCCGTCAATGAGCGATTACCCAGCCGTCAGCGCTGCGCCGCCTGTTCCCCAAGCATAGCTGCGCCGATAGAGGCGCTGAGGTATCGACAAGAATTTGTCGAAATCGTCATTTCTAACTCAACATAGAACTCCTGATCTGATGCTGATTGTGTGCTTACAGCGCGTTGTCGACCGGTTGACGGTTAGACAGTTGTTCCGGTGCCGGGCTGAAATGTGTGCGATTGTATTTTGTACCTTGTATTTTTGTAAAAGTAAAACAATACTTTTGCAAATGGATTCTACTTCGCTAGAGTTTGTGCTGACATGGCATACAAGCGAATAATGTACGGTCAGCGACAAAAGAAGTTTAATAATTCTAATTTTATGATGCTCTTTTATGCTATGTGAAGGTTGGAAAGGAGACACATAATTATGTAAATTATGGGTCCATCCGCTCCGGGATAATTTCACTAGATGCAAAAACAAAACAGTCATCAATTACCAAGTTAATTCGTTTTCAATAGATATTCATACTCGTACTTAACTTATAAAAAAAACAACTTAAATAAGTAATACAAAGGTACTTAAAATGCATAATTGATATATACTTGAAAAAAAATAGTAACCTGTTCTAATAAATAGGAAGTAGATATGAATAAATTCGGAACCTACGGACGAGGGTATCAAAAGTTTATAACTTATATAAATTTCTGTCTTAGCTACATAATTTAAAAAAAAATACTCATAAAGTTACATAAAAAAATATGTAATAGTATTTCCGATGATTGTGAAGTTGAATACCTACTTACGGACGGGGAAGGTTTCAAAATAATGTGTCAATATGAACGGCTATCGACAAACTGACTAGGTATTGTGTGCATTCTATTACAAAATACCGCGATGTATAGGTGGGTACGTACCCAGTTTGCTGATAAACCATATCTGTTCAATTATTGTGTCAACAACTCTATCTGGCTGTTATATACTAGGCAAATATAGACACGGAGAGATAGTGCTGTGGAATTGTAATACTTTAATACTCGTTATTTACACTTCGCTTTGAAGTCAGTTTGTGTCTTTGGTAAAAAGTGCTTGTAACTCTTGTAAGTTGTTATTTGTAACTACATTAAGAGGTAATTTAATTCAGCTGATTGGTCATATTAGGTAGAGTTAAACTTCAATATATCTAAAAAACAAACACGCTCACTACTGTATTCCCCATGATGGACTTCTTCAGATACATATATCTGAAGAAGTCCATCATGGGGATATTCATTATGATCGCAGTGAGTAGATCTTTGAGTATACCAAGTAGGGGGTAGTCAGAGGTGCTAATGTTAGAAAAAGTTATATATGTTTTTTACGGACAGGTATGCCATTTTATCTATCCTGCTAGTATTAAAAATGCGAAAGTTTTGATGTTTAAATGTTGGTTGCAAATAATCTTCGTAACGGCTGAACCGATTTCGATAGAATTTAGAACGGGATAGTTCGTGACCTAGGAACAGATAGGCTACTTTTTTATCCGGGTACCGCGCTAGCCTCAGGCTTGTCATTTATATTTATAAAATTTTACCTATATATTGTTTACAATGGCACTCTTTGGTGGAGGCCTATGTCTAGTAGTGGACTTCTACATGCAATTGTTGTTGATGATGATGATGATGGTATTATCGCTTTTAGCGATAAGACCGCCCATTGTACCTTTTATATGATTAATTCCTGAGTTTTTGTTTTTTGCTTTGGTGTATAATAAAGAGTTTATCTACGAGTACATATATATCTATTTATGATGATCTATAAGTTAACCTCTGTGGCCCAGTGGGCAGAGGCCCGCCTGAGGCGCAGAAAGTTGCGGGTTAGATTCCTGCCGCGTCATAAATGTTTGTATGCTCTGCAAATATTTGTCTCGGGTTTGAGTGTTTTCTATGTATAATTTGTATGTATTTACAAAAAAAAAAAATATGTAGTACTATACGAGTATATCAGTCATGTAGCTCCCATAATACAAACTTTGCTTAGTTTGGGGCTAGATGGAAAATGTCCAGATTTTTTATTTTATTCAAATAAGTACCTACTTACTTAGAAAATATGTGAAGTGAAGCCATGTAATAGACGGTACTTACCGGGCTTTGAACTTGGGATATTTTTTGCGCTTAAAAGTCGCAAAAGATATATTTTTTTAAAAAGGTATTAAAAAATATCATATACTTAACTAGAGTGGCAAACATGCGTGCGGCCCACCTGTTGCTAGGTGTTCGCTTGCAAAACTTGAGGTTCAGAGGGTCACTCGCATTACTACTTGCATTACTGCTTTTCGGCAGAAATAGGTGTGGTGCTAGTACATCTCCAGACGAGCTCTTTCACAAGAGCTCTACTACTGATAAGTACCGATATCTACACAAATTTAACTTTACATAGATACATATAATCACGCCTGTTTCCCGGAGGGGCGGGATTTCCACTTGCTACGATCCTGGGATACCTCTTTCGCTTCATTCATCCTCATCAGATTCTTCATACTAGCTTAGTAGGCGGTTTAGTGTACTTCTGACCTGGGGGCTAGACAACTAGACAACAAATGTCACGTGACATTTCCGCAGCAAATGTCATTTCCATACAATTTTATCTTTCCGCAGGCGTTAACGTCAACAGAAAGTGGTATTTGTCTAGCCCCTGGCCTTTTTCTAGAATGTCTCCAATTTGGTCAATTAAACTCAATTTAACTTTCGTGTTATTAATTATATAAATGTGTTGATGCTAAACAAAATGTGAATGATATCTATGGTTTTGCGATCGCTTACGGTAATCTCTCACCAACAGATGGGCCGTATGGTCGTTTACCAATTTAGTTGCATAAAAAAACAAAACAGTTTCGAGATCGTCGGAGAAACCAGTCGCAATTTTTATTGTACAGGGTAGGCCTACTAAGATTTTAATAGATATATCTCCCGAAATAATACGGTATGGCCGTTTGTGTCGGTATATACAATACAATAACATGTAGGTACCTAACTGTACACAACGAGAATCCATTCCACATCATTTGTCATCAGTCATCCTCTGTAATATTAAAGTAGGATTATGAAAGCTCAGGTACCTGCCAACCGATAGGTATCTTACAAGTGTTAATTTTAAGTACGTAATAAATAATTAGACGATTTCAATGTTTTAATTATCTCGGTTTGGTCGGTTATGGTTTCAACGTGAATTGTGCAGTTAAAATTTCAATTATACGTATACCTAGCCATAGGCACTTGATGCAACATGTGATTAATGGCAAGTAGATTTTCGATTCGATATCAATTTATATGAAAAACTTGGATTAAATTTTCTTTGCATTAGCATCGCGATGTCTTCCAAGAAAGTGTTTGATAATAGATATATAGGTGGCAGTGTGCCTGAATTTTGAACAAGGTTATGATCAGGTGTTAGACACAACATGGCAGAACTAGTTGGTTTTGCTATACATAAAAATGTTCCGTATGAAATCACTCTTTTTGAGTGATCACATTAAAAAAACCGTCGGATCTGGAAGGATTTTTCAGTTGTTCCAAATTGTGTCTAACAGAACTAATATTTGGGCAGGTGTTCCGATGACATAACTAGTTGTGCATACTGATTGGTCCGTGAGGAACTCGCTGTTATGATGACTGTTTGCTACGTCTCACCATTCAGGTTTAATTAACAGCGCCAATTAACAGCTGTACATACGTGTGACTATAAATTTGTTCAGTTCTTCGCTGTGCGCCATAGATGGAACATAGATTATTAAAAGTCGAGCATCTAACTGCCTGTGTCTTTTCTCGTCCTTCAGATTCTTATCAGCATTACGTATGCTTAGGTAATCTGTGTCAATATTTGTAAATCCAGGGTCTTATGGAATTATTCTTCAAACAAAACATTTAAAGCAACGCGTTGTTTCAAAACACTTGTTATCTGATCAGACTGAAGCATACCAACTGTGCGAATATGAAGATAGGCATGACTTCTGTCTGAACTGTCGTTTTAAGTTATTAAATTGTGTTCCACTTTCCCAGATTGCGGTCGGTAGAAGCACGCGCGACCATGCCATCGACGTCGACCTGAGTCTCGAAGGGCCGGCCGCTAAGGTGTCGCGCAAACAAGCCACTATTCGTCTCCGGAACACCGGCGACTTCTTCATGACATCGGAAGGCAAAAGGCCGATATTCGTTGACGGTCGTCCAATACTTCAAGGGAACAAAATAAAACTCAACCACAATAGCGTGATAGAGGTAAATAGGCGTAATTCGTATTTCTTTATTCGTAGGCGTATTAAAATTATGTATAAAAAGGCATTCTTGATTTTGGCTATGTAAATAAGAGGTACATACCTTCCTATGTATAAATCTTGTAAATACCTAGGTACATGATTAGGTACCCGTTTTTGAGATTAGAGCAATGTACAGTCAGTCGCCCGGGCCCTTTCTCGTTTAGATAATCTTTTAGGACGGGTTTTCTAAAAGCGACTAGTCCTTGCTAGGTAGGTATATACCTCGTGTGTTCATAAGTTTTGAGACGAACTTATTTAATTAATTTAAAAAGAAAGTAATTCATGCAACCTTTTTTAAACTTTTAAAATTTTAAATTTCGAATGTTTTGAAAAAATATACATTTGAATATTTGTTTCATTCTCCGTGAAAATGGCGCCAACAAAAGATTTGCGTGCGACTGTAATTTCACTGTTTCAAGCAGGAAAAAAACCAATGCAAGTTTTTAGTGAAATCCAAAGTTTGGGATGTAGTCGGAACTTTGTGTATTATACCATAAAGAGGTACAAGGAGACCGGCTCTTTAGAAGACCGTGGAAGATGTGGCCGCCCGCGGTCTGTAAGGACGCCCGCCAACATCAAAGTAATCAGAGAGCGAATTCGTCGCAACCCTTGCCGGACTCAAAAGAAATTAGCTCTGCAGACCAACATTTCGCGAATATCGGTGAACAGGATACTTAAATATGATCTTAAACTAAAGGCCTACAGTCGAAGGAAAGTGCATTATTTAAACGAGCGTCTTCGTAAATTGCGACTGGAACGATGTCGGAACCTATTGAAGAGACACGATCCAAAAAATATCCTGTTTACCGATGAAAAGATCTTCACGGTGGAAGAAAAGTTTAACCGGCAGAACAATAAGGTTTACGCCAGAAGTTCAAAGGACGTCCAGCCATCTGTACGCAATGTCCAGCGCACTCATCATCCAGCAAGTGTGATGGTTTGGTGGGGTGTTTCCTACGAGGGGGTCACTTCGCTTCATTTTTGCCAGCAAGGCGTCAAGGTGAAGGCACAAAATTACCAAACCGACATATTGGAAGCGGTGGTTAAACCATTAAATGATACGCTATTCGCTGGAAAATACTGGGTTTTCCAACAGGACTCTGCTCCCTCCCATAAAGCTAAGACTACCCAACGTTGGCTGGAGGGCAATTTGCCAGGCTTCATTCGGAGCGAAGATTGGCCCTCGTCAAGCCCTGACTTGAATCCTTTGGATTATTCTTTATGGACGAAATTGGAGCTGAGGGCATGCAGAAAGTCTCACCCAAACCTGGATTCTCTCAAGCGAGCCCTTATTAAAGAATCGAAACGGATTCCCATTGAAAAGATTCGTGCCGCCATAGATGAATGGCGCACGCGTTTGAAGGCCTGTATTGAATGCAAAGGCGGCCATTTTGAATGATTTATTTTTAAATACAGATCTAGATGTCAGTAGTTTTAATTTTAATATCCAATAAATGAATACTCAACTTAGCTCCAAAAATATTTTAGTTTTACTGTGTCTCAAGACTTATGAACACACGAGGTACAGTCAGGCAACAACTTAGCCGCGGTCATACTGAAAGTTGATAGAAACTTGGACAAGGACTGTGCGTTTTTTAATTTCCTCTTTTCAGATATGTTTTATTAAAAGCTTCCTGGGATTACCTTTAAAGTATTTGTCGCTTGTTTCAGATTGCGGGACTCCGTTTCATTTTCCTCGTGAATCAAGAACTGATAAGTGCTATTCGACAAGAAGCTGTTAAAGTTAACATACCTGTCTAAAATAAACTCTACAAATTAAAACAAACGCATTTTTATTGAGAACACATTTATTTGGTCAATTTTAAAACAATTTATTAAACTAGGTACCACTCGAAAACAAAACATTTTACCCATTAACAATAATTAGGTGTGGTCTGCACGGCACATTCAACACTCAAGTTTTCAATTTGTAACGTTTAACTTCTATCACCGAACTATAATCACGTGAGTTATAGGCATAAAGGTATGCCATATAACGTTAAATTAAAAATCAACACTACTTTGCGTTTAGTTAATTTTGATAACTTAAACATATTATGAATTTCCATAACCCTTATAAATATTTAAACCACAGTTTACCATAGGTACTAAAATAAATTTCACTTAAAAATCGTAACAATGCCCATCATAGTGCATGAAAAAAATAACAACAATCCACTCAATAGTGCGTAACAAACATACAATACATCTATTCAAAAAAGGCAAATATAAATAATTATCATTATAATGATTTCAGTCATAGGTCTATCTATGTTGATATCGCGATAAAATCTCCCAGATATACATTTCACTCTTTCACTAAACTAACATTAGGTACAGAGATTTTATCGTGGAATGAACTGCTTATTATTTTGTATAGGTACAATAAAAAAATATTTAAAAAATAATATTAACTCTGTGCCTAGTTAAAATACGTTAAAACTCGATAAGATCCAAAATTAGCTGGACTTAAATATTTATTTTACATTAAATACCTTATATAGAAAGGTTATTAAACCGTTGGTTAACAAAACACTGGTTTGTCTCTTTCTGATATGTGTCATTTCAAATTCAACAGAAAAAAACAAAACACTGTTTAGCTAAAAAAAAACTTAATATTTTATAAGTAAGCATGTAAATACCATAATGATAACAACACAAAATACATTATACCACCATTTCATAGTGTTACAATATCTTACTCTTATCAATAAATTAAAGGGTCTATTATACCCAGAATTATTACATCTAGATACTAACATATTAATATTTATGTATATCTATAAAATATACTATCTACAAAGGCAACACTTGCAACACGTAGTGCCTGCATTTTATATGCAGGTCATAAAAGCACAATATTTGGTAATATTTAATGAACACCCTGTACACAATACCAAAATAGTGTATTTATTTATTCATTTATATAGGCACGAACAGGCAAATAAGAAAATTGAAGTGCCTTGATTATGAGATCAGTAAATATATACTCCCAAAATATTTTCAAATGGCCCAACATTCATCTAAATAACTATGTAGGTAGTACGATATAAATTTTAAACTATATTTGGTGCAGTTTATAATATCAGCTTGATATAAAAGGCACTGTCAGCGCATTATAATTAACTTATAATGCACTTTGAACGTATAGATAGGAAACAATCTACACCGAAGCTAATTCACAAACTTTTAATTCCATCATTAGTTTCATTAACATAGATGTAGGATAATACGCCCTATAAAGGCTACCAGTTTTAAAATTAATATGTTTATAACATAACTCATCCATTTTGGTAAAATTTCAAATTTATAATTTACATACTCAGCAATATATATTGTTTCTGAGCATTGGCTTTGGTTATTTCACGCTATAATTTTATTACCTACTCTACAACGCGATGTTTCAACCACAAGTACAACACGAACCAAAGTACACAGAATCAATAACGTTCAAACATTAATTAAATATTTGCATGTTTTTTTTTATTGTTTCGTATTTTGTACTTCGACAACACATTTATCTTATACTTCAGTCATTTACAGATTAGTATTACATAACATAATTATACTTATGTTTTAATAAGTAATTATTATATTAGGTAACATATATTTATGTGAGCAATAATTATTTTATGTCACAATAATACGATTTATCGTGATATTTTGTACCTAATTTGGTAATTAATAACCTTACTGCAACATTTTAACTATCAAAGTCGGTTATTATTATCCATCTTCCATCCAGCAATTGTAGCTAGACAGTTAAGCCGGTGGTTATCTAATTAGCCACAATTCATTAAACAAACAATTGTGACACAAGTGACTGTTAATATGTTTTATATTACAGTCAATATAACATTGTGTGTATATATAGTTAACTTACAAATAACATTTCAATTAAATGGAAGGTAGGTAAAACAATTAGTAATAAACTTTGAAGTAATAACGAAATCAGATCATTAACGCACGATGCATATTCTATATCTTTGTTTATATCACACTCAATAATTAATTTGGCGCCTTTCTAAACTACATAGGTACTCAACTAAGAGGTAACTAAATAAAAACCTAAACTAATGCTAGCAAAGTAGGAATGATTAGGCAGGACAAGACCTTTAGGGGTGGGATTGTAAGATATTAAATAGAAACTGTTATTACACTGATATCTTATAATCAAATAAATTCAATAAGTATGTTTTAATCTAATTGTATATTTTAACTGTCCAGGTGTTTTGGGCTGAGATATTATAAATTTAGTGTTGCTGACAGATTTATATTTTTTGAATTTTTCCGCTAACACATAGTTTTTTTTTCGGTAACTATAAATAGCTGTCGTTTTGTTTTTGATAGCCATTTTATCAATGAAATGGTTTTTCTCTAAGAACACCCATGGTTGCCACTTTCTACCAGTAAGATCGGGATTAAACAAATCTTTTTTTGGTGTGCTAGCATAATGGGATCCATTCTCGTTTTTCTTAATAACGACCTTTGGGACTACGGTTTTCGTCTTTTTGCTCTTTTCTTTGTGCTTTTTAATTTGTATTTCGTCAATGCTTTTCAGTACATCATCAAAGTTTGGCTTTGGTTTCTTAGCAATTATAGGAATAACATTGTGTTGTTTACGTCCCTTCTGCTCACTTCGAGACAATTTCAATTGTTTTAACTTCAACAAGCTTTGTTGAGGCAAACTTATTTTAACTTTAAGATCACGTATGGATTCTTTAATTGGTGGAATGTATTTTTGAGCAGCCTTAGTTATAAGTGGACGATTTGGAAAATTCAAATTAGAAGTTGAATATTCTTTTTTCTCAGTAAATTTACAACGAGGTCTTTTATTTGTTTCGATTTCATTTATTTGAGACACTCGGGACCCATTCAAGTTAGTAATTTTTAATAATATACTTGAATTCTTTTCTTCAGATGTCGTCGATGATACTTCGGGAGAACTAGACGTCGTGTATAACGTTGACATGATAGTGCTTCTAGATTCATCTGTCAGTTTATAGTCAAACACATTATCTAAGCTTGACTCACACGAATGCACAGTGATATCTTGTGATGTTTTATCTAATTTGAAAACATGTGCCAAGGTTTGTTCATCAGTTTCGTTTTCAGCACTACTAACATCTAGATAATCATCTATTCTCCTTAAAGGTGATAGCTCTTTGACAAACATGTTTTCTTTGTTTTCTGGAGTTTCCAAGCGGAAATCATTTGATGCTTGCGCAGAATCAATGTAATCTGCAGTATGTGTTGGTGAAGGTTTCCAGTCATCTGATTCTAAGAGAATATTTTCTTGATGAGGATCTGTTAAAGTATTATCTGATTCTACATTCTTATCTCCATATAATAGAGTTTTATTCATTATATCCATATGAGAAGTTCTATACAATGTATCTAAAACTTGAGCATCTTCATAGGACATTTTTTCTTCATGCATGAACTTTACTTTGTCAGTGTGGCTACAACTAGTGCTGCCATCAGAATGAATAACAGTCTCATCATGCTCATATTTTGATTCAGAATCTGTTGGCGATGAAGGTGCACTTATAACTACATTTTCTGCCACTTCATCGTTGTAAACAGTTTCTGCAGAGCCAATCTCTTCAACCCATAATTCATGAACTGGATTTTCTTCCTCACTTTCTAAAATTTCGGAGCCTGCAACATTTGGTTCATGTGAACTAGAATACAATTTTCTGAACGAGCGGTTGTTGTCATCATCGTCCCCTACATCTATTTCGGTGATATATTCTTCCTGTAACTCCGCAATACATATTTTTTCTTCGTTTTCTTCAGTAATTATACAATTGTCATCTATCAATATACAAAAGGAAACATTTTCTTCAATATTAACTGAATTTCTTCGGTTGTTCGGCATAAAGTTTTTAAATTCACTCACTTTATTGCGCTTTGGAGGCCAAGCGTAATGCATATTAGCTTGTAAATTATGGTTATCTCGATTTACATGCGTGTTTAAAGCAGAATCCGAGAATGATCTTTTTAGTGACCGACTATCATTTATTGGCGAACTATCGATATTGGTAATTCCACATTTAATGTCATCATTGTAATTGTTGTCTTCGCATTTTAATTCCAACATACTGTTGTTTGTATTAAATATATTTTCGGTAATTTGAGATATGATTGAATTATTAGGATAACTAAATGAGATTTCTTGTGTATCAATCAAGTCATTTTGAATATCACACTCTTCAATGCAATCATTTTCAGACTCTGGTTTATTTTCTTGCTCAGTTAAATTACTTTCGCATGTATTTACATTAAGCGTGTTTTCGTGACTAAGGATAACATCAAAGTTATTTGTAGCACCCATTGAGCTACTGAAATCACGGGTTGATTCGTCGCTACACGATTCTAAAGAGTTTTTTGTATTTGATTCAGAGCTTATCGTCTCACATTTGATGTCGATCCTTAGATCCACATCTTGATAGAATTCTGTTTTACCCTCGGTATGAACGTTATAACCAGTATTATGAGGCGTTGCTACATTGATAATGTTATCAATTTTTTCATTTCTAAGTGAATTAACCTCAACATCATCACTTTGCAGTATCCGTTCACATATATTTTCTAGGCAATGGATCTTGGGAATTTTACCTTCACTGTGAAACATTAATTTTTGAATCCAAGGGGAATATAGTTCTTTGCCACGATAGTCAGATTTTTTTTTAATATGCGAAGTATTACAGTCTTGTATATCGCTTTCGTCTTCTTTAAAACTCTTTGCGCAAATATCATCCTTTTCCACAGAATCGGTTAAAATATTATATTCATTTTTATCATTATAGTTTAGCGCATTCATGCTGATTTCGACCTTAGTTTGAACATCAAAAATAGAATCTAAAATTTCATTTTCTTTACAGGCGTTATCGATATTGAAATCAACTTGTTTTTCTTCAGTTAGATTTAATTCTTTTTTATTATCTAACAGTATTTGCTCAACGGCGTCTACACCAACATATTCTTTGTTTGAATACAACATTTTTGGCGCTATATCCAGTTCATTACCGTCTTTTTCATTTTCAGTTTCAAGATTAAAGTTTGTGTCACAAATGTTTGCATTGACAACCATATCCATATTCAAATTTTCAGGAATTATTTCCTCGTTTGGCTGTTCAAATAGAATTTGCATTTTAGCATCGACGCTATCATATAAGTCACTAGATTGTGAAGTTGTTACAAGGTTTAATTCTTCAGATGTTTTATATACTAATTCTTCAGATGTTTTATATACTAAAGTATTAACTAGGCTGCTGGAAGTGCATTTTTGAGTTAACTTTTTAGAAACAGACTGTAGTATGTCTTTACTATCGCCGACATTTTCAACACACGAATTTGGAGTAATTTGATTGGATTTTGCATCTTTATCGACAAAAACACAATCTTCACTTGAATTTCCAGGAATTTCGATGATGTTCTCGTCATTTTCTGCGAATGAATTCTTATTAGACTGGTAACCTGAATCAATACTACATTTTGTATCTACAAGTTCAGCGTCTGGTACTTTACTATGGAGCTCAATGCCGTTAATTCCAGTGCTCCTTTCTAGGATATCTGTTTCGTCGGATGGGAAATTAATATTTTTGGTCGTCTCACAATCTCTAATAGTATGATTATCGTTTTCTTCAACACACTCACTATCTGAATTTTTAGAAACTACATCATTGAGTTCATCATTATTAATGCTAGATTTTATATTTTTGATAGACATTAAATCTTTATGACAATTATCTTGATGCCTGGTGGTTGTAAAGTCGGGTTCTACAATTTTACTATCATCCAGAACTTGATCATTAGTATTTTTAAATGTTTTTGTCTCAGATTTTTTTTCGACACGATCGAAAACTCCATCTATTGATATACCAGAAATCTTGATATTATCAGCAAATGCAATTTCTTCATGAACAAATGAGTTACTTAGAGACTGATTTACTACATCCATGCAAAATGTTTTATCTACAAAAAGTTCACTTTCAGAAATCAAATCATTATAATATTTATTGGCTTGGCCAATTTCAACGTTTGATTTGGATACTTCGCCTTTGTCACAAATTAAACGAGTAGAATCGTTGACTTTATCATCATTGACAGATATACTTTGTATGAACAGTTTTTTTTCTGAATTATGAACTGTAGCGGCTGGGCTACTAAGTTTTGCACAATTTTGATCCATGTCTTCATCATTTGAATGTTTTTCTTCAATATTATCACTATCAGGTAGGATATTGTTATGGCATTCATGGTCTAGGTTGTTGGCAGCAGATTTGGTTCTATTTATTTTGCAAATATTTGAAACAGCCGCTTCAATTTGTTCATAGTCTTTAGATAATATATTATGTATGACGGTCTTCGCATTGTTTGGTTCTTCTTTAAAACGTTTTGCAGCAACCGTATGACTTGAACTTTCATGTATCCCAAAATTTCCTAAGGAACTTGTTTCTTCTTTTCTCTTTAAATTATTTTTGTTGTTCAGACTGCCCATTTCGTTTTGATTATTTTCAGGTTGCAGTTCTTGTTCAAAATCAGTTTCGATGATACTCGTTTTAACTTTTGATCTTTTGTGTTTATTTTTATGTTTATGCTTTACAATAACATTTGTTGAAGTTGATTTGTCTACTGAATTTATTTTGTTTTTATCAAGATCAATTTCATCGATTTTTTTGACAGTATTGTCAGATGTAAGATTTATTTCTTCTTGTTTCGTGATATTTTTGTCCATCTTTTCGAGGGTTTCAAGGGAGGCAGCATTTTGTTCAACATGTGAAAGATAATTGGCATCTTTGTATTTTATTTGACAAACACTTACATTTGGATCGTTTTTTACAATATATTTTTTGTTTGGTTCATTTGAAACATATTTTTTTATCAATTCGTCATCATTGGCATTAATTATGGGAAGCCCTTCGTCAGATTTGCTTAAACTGAAATCTAGAGCGCACTCCATTAATTGAGTTTCATGCTTTAGGCTATTTATTGCGTTAGATTCTTCACGTGAACTGCCTTGTGAGGTTAAATTTATAGGTGTGTTTTCCTCTTCATCCAATGTCCCATGTAAAGAAACTTTTTCTTTATTTTCTTCAATTCTTCTTACATTCTCTGGATTTTCTATGATCACGCTATCAGTTCTAATAGCATTTGCATTTGATTCATCTTCTGAAAACTCCAAATTATTTGTTTTTGATTTTCGATATTGACTTAATTTAGTAAGCTCGGTTCCTGAGCGTTGTTTTACTGATGCATTAATATATTTTTCCGAATCATGTTTTGCTTTATCATTATCACCTGAAGTAGTCAATTTCTTATCATCTTCAGTCAGTTCTTGAGAATGTTTATCTACCAAGTTGCATTCTCCTTTATTTGCATTTATAAACTGTTGATTTACTTCAGGGAAGTTTAGTTCAATTTCGTTATCCAGCCTGGGCAATGAAGCTAAACATACTCCAGAGCTAGTTTCCAAATCTTGCAAGCTATAGTTTGTTTTAACAGATTCCATATTATTTGTAGCAAATGGACTGCCAATCATTTTACAACTTGGATTTTCGTAAGTTGTATGTATACTCTCTTGCCTTTGTATTTGATTACAAGCCGTATTTCCATCTATTCTCATAGATAGTGGCGATTTCGATTTATTAGAAAGAGGGTTTGAAATTTTTTCGATAGCCCTTTCACTTAATATATTTTGGACTGGTGCTGCAATTTCTACATTTAACATTTTGGGACTACAGGGTTTTATTTCAAAGTTACAGCCCACCTCTTTATGGATTACAGATTGACTTATTTTTGCTTCTACATCCAGTGGCGACACTGGCCTTGGAAGTGCTTCAACCAATTGCCTTATAGCATTTTTGCGGTCTTGCATAAAAAAATCTTTCGAAGTCGAAGATTTAAAGCTCTTCATATTTGAAGACTCAATTACTTCTTCAAACTGATTCAAAAGCTCAATGCTATTGTAACCTTTAATATTTTCAGGTAGTTTTGATACTTTTTGTATGTGTTCATATTTAGCAAGTTCTTCATTAGGAACATTTACAAGTCCGAGTACATAAAGTTGATCTTGACTCTTTGCACTTTCATGACTTCTTAAGTAATTATTTGGATCAGCTATTTTTGGAGAGATTTCTTTGGAATTGGCATTTGTTGAATTATCTTCATCCCCTTCACTCCACATTGATAAAAATTGTCTGACATCGATTTTATTGTTTTCTTTAGAATTAATAGGATTTAAATCAGACTTTGGTAACATCTGCGGATTTCCAATAGGTGGTCGATACCGATAGTCATATCTCCTGTAATATTCATTATGTAGTCTGTTGCTGGTACCAGAGTCAACACTTCTAACACTTGTAGCGGATGATTGGCTGACATAACCACAGTCTTCTTGAGAAGTACCATTACTGGTGTTAGAATCAGTTGGAGATATGGCCAATGTACTCGGTGAGAACTGAGGTGTATGATGACCTGAAGGATTAAAACCTACAGGGTGTTCAAAATGCCTGTAATGTGGCTTAAATTCATAGGCTTTCAAATGCATATTATCTTTTCTATGATACTGCTGCATCGGAGCTGGATGTATACCAGGTGACATATAGTTTGCTATAGCTACTGGCTTTTGAACTTGGTGAACCCTAGCCATTTCATTGACAAAATAACTGTCTGGCAATGAATATTTTGATTTAACATTTTCATAATCAACAAAAGATTTATTGTTATCAAATGACAGTTTATTTGAAGATTTGACTGATGTATCTGGTTGATAAGGTATCTTGCTTTGTGCATTCCCTTGTGCTGGTGCATAGGTTGGATGGATTACTTGATTACGGAATTGCATATTATAATTAATTGATTGTTGATTAGCTCTTTGGTATCCTTCTATATTTGCATCAGGTACTCTATTTTCCAGATACTTCAAGTGAGGATACACTGGATATGGATGAGGTCTTGTACTTGGAATGTCATATTTATGTTGTACGTAAGGAGGTGGTGGATGGAATGGATTTGGGTAGTTACTAATATAGTCATACCTTGCTTGTGGATACCTCTCTTTGACAGATGGATATGGCTTGAATCGAACACTTCCATCTTGATAGTAGGAGTCATAAACATAGCTGGCTTCTTCCTGATATGTTCTATGTGGTCTGGCCAAGGGCATAATGGTTGGTCTTGGCCCAGCACAACTAGGGTACTGTGGGTATTGATAAACATCATGAGTACCATATGCCCTTGGAGTATGCTGATTAACACCACTGGGGGGCCATCCATTTGGAGTGGTTCCCGTCAAGGGAGAGTTCACACTAGGTACGCACATTTCCGTTTCTCTAACATTTTTATGTTCATTGGATAACAAATTCACAGCATAAGGCACATCACAGTACTTGGCTTCCGGAGTCAAGGTTTGTTTGTTTTTGGGAAATGCAGCATTTAAATCTTGGACATGGTTAAAAATAGATTCATCGGTTAGCTTGACAGCACTATATGTCGGGGGCACCATGATGCGCTGCATGTCCTCTTGGAATGTTTGTCTTGGTGATATGTTCCTTGTGGGGTTCACATTATTTATTGGTTTATGGGGATATTCAGGCGGCCGAGAGTATAAGTTGTCTTGACTTGGCCACAGGTCAACCGAGGCTTTTTTTAGATATGCGTCATTAGAAGCAGGCGGCGGTACCACCCGATCGGGCCCGATGACGGCGCAGGGCCGCACAGTCGCCTCCGCTTTAGCCAATGGATTAGATCCGATATCTTGATACGATTTATTTCTGTGACACTGAAGCGCGACCCCGCTCTGAGAGTACTTACTGCCATCGTTGCGTTCACCCAGAGCAGTTTCTATCCTCAAATCTTTAGCATCCATTGCCACCGAATCTTCGATGCATGTTCTCGATTTTATTTGTCATTTTATAATCTTCTGAGAACATTAGATCCTGTGGTGACCAATAACATTATCCATGCTGAACTGAAAATAAACAAAATATCAGAGGGGCAATGACAACTCAACTGTCAAAACACTGCCACATAGTCCTATAGTTTCTTGTCGAAAAATTAATATAAATCTACGTAATCACGTTTACTAGATGCAAGTTACCTTTGATACTCCAAAATTCCACAAAACATCAATAATATTTCCAAGGAAACACCGATTTAACAGGCCCCCGATACGTCGTCCATTATTAGATAATGTTGCCATTAAAAAACAATTTAAACCTCCCAAACAATCCCTATAGATGTTTTGATGGTAGAAAGTGTTAATGGGAAAACCTCTCAAACCTTGCCTATAGGATAGGGGTCAAATAAATCAAGCAACGCATATAATGCCACGCGTGTCGCCGTAGTAGCGCGTGATGCTATTTCTTGTTTAGTCGGTCTACGACCGTTCCGCGACATTCAATTCAAACCAAGCCCTTATGAAAATAGAACGAGAGGGAGCCGGAACGTGTAGAAGGTGCCTGCACCTAACTTCATAGTCGTAGATGACATTGACTGTGTATGCGTGTGTCGGAGATTATCAGTTTCTTGATATGATAGTCAGATGTCACTGTCACTGCCTGTCAGGACGCAACACACTGGACGATATCCTTACTATGGAGTGTACTCTTAGGAACGGGGAGTCTGATGTTACGTTCGCCCTGTTTGTGGACTTGTATTATAATATCTGTGTTGTGGATGACAGTCTTGACAGTGCATATCTTTCCTCTCTGCCAAATTTATCAAAATATAGCCAAATGCAGCGTGTTCTTCAACTTCAACTTCTTGATTATGGCTTCTGTGGCTAGTTGTCACAATTCTGCCAGTGTCCGTTTGATCCATGATACATTCATAAACAATACAGAGGTGTGAGAGGTGTGATGAAAAATAGCGTGTTCTTCAATATGCTACCGCCGTGGTTGGACAAGATGTGCATGTCTGTCTGTATGTTTGACGACCTCTGTGGCGCAGTGGGCAAAGGCCCGCCTGAGGCGCAGAAGGTTGCGGGTTCAATTCCCGCCACGGGACAAATGTTTGTATCTGCAAATATTTGTCTCGGGTCTGGGTGTTTTCTATGTATAATATGTATGTATTTACAAAAAAAAAAAAAACTGTATATAAGTAGTATATCAGTCATGTAGTTCCCATAATACAAGCTCTGCTTAGTTTGGGGCTAGGTGATGCTGTGTGAAAATGTCTAGAACTATTTATTTATTTTATTTAATGTCAGCAAAATAGACAGCGGGTAACTAGCAGCCGCGCTGCTAGTCACCCACTGGCTGCACACTTGCACTACTCAACCTGCGAGAATAGGGAGCACGTGTTGCCGCCCGAGTGATGCTACGACTTGTCCTCTCTTCAAAGCAGTCGCTACAAACCAAGATGGGGGTTTATTATAAGACCAACATCCGCTCGCAACTCAACTAAGTAGCGTCGGCCTGGCGGGCACGTCGTTTGTTCGATCGCGCAAACACATGCCATCACTTCATCTCAATGCTATTGCTCCGCTGCACATACGGCCCTCCAACGAAGAAGATCCTGGCGGCCTCTGCCTCCTCCTGGAAATCACGGGCGCACCAACAGACTCCTTGTAGGAAATTTGCGTCATCGTGAGTATAATACAACAGCTACAACCTGGTCAAAATATCTGTGCACCTCGTTGGAATGCGACACGCCTCCCGCTTCGATACTGGGCTGCCCGCGCTCACCCTGTCACGTCAATCCGTACCACAGAACAACAATACTGTTAGCACCTTCTACGCTTTCGATTATTTGGTCATATTTTCGAGTTTTTTTTAATATTTTCTTTTACATTTTTTTGGTATGTTTGGATATTAATAATGAAATTAAACTTCTACTGTTAAGTTTAGAATGATTTGTTATTATTTTTGAAGTGCGAAATTCGCTTTCATTCATTAGTTTATGTTAATACGTTTTCATATAATAATATGCTGTTTATTGACTGAATTCTTATACATTTGACATTTGGCAATACCTGTTGACGTCATCGAAGCTAGATCCACTGGTATTTTGACAAGCAGTGGCCGCGGAAGTGGGGGCAGAGGAGGCCAAATGCCCCCCCTAAAATCACATAGTTATCCAACTACCAAGCTTGGGCTGGAGATTGAAGGGATGACTAAAGAATTTTGCCTCCCCCGTGACGGAGTACTTCCGCGGTCCCTGTTGATAAGGTTGTACATACAGACGGACCACCTGAAGCCAGGTATCTGGACTATTCTCCGTGACCTGGGAGTTGTAGCCTTCTAGAAAAAACTAGGTTAAATAACGTCAGCAACAGGACCTTACCCGCAGCTCCATAAAGTCACTGACGATCACGATCACATTTCAAATTTCACTCACATTGACGGTCAGAATAGTTAACCGACGGACCGGACGGATGCTTATTGATTGATTGGATCAATGTACGGGCTGGCTGGTTGGTAAAATTCGGGAATTCGAGATAGAATTTATAATTCGTCATGAAATATATATCAGTTAGTTTAATTTTTTCTATTGTTTTTGCTGTTTACATCATCAACATAATATGGACTTTAGCGGAAATATTCATACCACCTGTGTGCAGTCGTGGCGAGAGATGTTACAGTTCATATTTAGCTTCAGATCCAGTTCAGCACCTCGTCATCTTCACTTCTGTGAAGCAGCAGCCGTACTTCGATGGTTCATCATCAGAGGCAGTCACTAAAATTCATACTTCCATGAAATTTGACTATCGGAATCCAGCTTCATTGTACGTACACAAACTATAGTACTACTTATTTCTTTTAAATGTAATGTTTAATGTGATGAATGACTATAAAAGGTACTGATAGTCTTCATGGTGTGGCGTGTGCGTAGCCGGCTGCGACACAAGAGATTCGGGTTCGATTCCCTATGTTTGATTCCTAGTATGGACTTTGTGTTTATTTATTAACTATCCTGTCTTTCTTTCACAGTGATGTAGTATTAGAAGTACCTCGTAAAACGCGAAATAACGGCACATTATACATGCACGCAGCGTTATTGGACGACACGCGGCTTTACAAGCACTTTGAAGAGATTTACCGAACTGAAGCTATTCATACACTTTCATTGGTGACATATACTGAACCACGGGCTGAAACATTTAACCTTCTTCAACAAAATGTTAGTAGAAACTGTCTTTATTATAATTCATTGCGTTTTACTCTTGAATGATGTAAGCTTTGCACCTAGCAACTTACCTATGCCCCCACCATGCATCATAGCAAGCCACCTAGCTAGACACCTGCAGTGTAGCTGAAACATGCTGTGGCATCTTAAATATCCTTTGCAACCATCTTTAGATGGCTTGACTGTTACAACTGTATATACTTACCTTAGTAATTCTTTCAGTTATTAAAAAGAAAAGATGACTGTATTAGTTAAAAAACACATCTTTATTTTTGTAGTTGTTTCATCTTATCAGCTTACTTATGTGGTGGTCAAGTTATATTGGCTGAACTGTATACTAATATTTGAATTTTTTCAGAATGATAAAAACAAGAAAAGTCAAAAAAACAGTTTAGTTCCTTTCTCCCACATCAGCACAGTGGTGCCTCTTTCAATATTGACTGATGAACTGAATCTCCCTGCAAATAAAATTCCTGGTGAATTTTATCCTTACCTGAGGTGACTATCACTTGAAACAAACAGAATTTAGAAATAATTTGGGTCCCAGGGAGTTAAAATTCCTGAAAGTATACATACCTTTCTTGAATATAGCATTTTGATAAGCAAATGCAAATATCCTATTCACAAATTAATGAAAAGCTACTAGGCATGCAACTGACTATTATGCAAAATGTGGGTTAAGACATGTGCCAATTAATGTTTGGACTTGCTCCTGAACATGTACTTCACATATCGCTTTGTTTAGAACAAAAGATGAACATTTGAGTGGTATCCTCACGGAACTTTACTGAACTACTAAGTATGGATCTGAGGATCTCTGTGTTAAAGTAATGAGCTTGTTTTCAATTTTGGCAACAATGAGCTCAGTTCTCTTAATCTTACACTATTCCATGGTAGGAGAGCAGTTTAACCTTTGACAGAAGTAACCCCGGGCTTAAAACACTACTAAACTAATGATGTGTTGTTTCTCTATGAAAAGCTGTGGAAACTTAGAGTAAGGCCTATTGTTGTACTTTGACAATATTGTCAAAGTCGTATTTTTAAGCTGAAATATTTGGTGTGCATTAAAGTATTTTCTATCTTCTATGGCCGCATTATATTATACCCTGGATAAATGTTACAGGATCAGAAATGGCAAATTTCTGCCGATAATCCAGCACAATGTGCTGAAATCTCGAATGTCACAGCTACAGCTCTTAAACAGTAGCTCAACTACCGTGAACATCACTATTAACGTGTCACCTTCCTCCTACGGCCCTATGAGACTGGCGATGCATGTCAGATTCGCACTCGACCAACTGCACAGTCTGGGCTTCAGTGACAAGGATGTGGACGAAGTGAAAGGGATATTTGCTGATACCAGTTTGTATTTGCTGTCTGCAACGGTTTTGATCGCTAGTTGTCATGTGAGTATTTTAATTGTATTTATTATGTGACTGCTGTCGACGCACGCTCAGAACGGTGAAGGAAAATATCATCGTGAGGGAACAGGCATGCCCTAGATACAAAAAAATCATTGTGTCATCAGTTAGTGTTCCAATAAAAGCGGGGATGGGCTTGACTAACTCTGTGGCTCTGTGGGCGAATGCCCGCCTGAGATGTATAAGGTTGCGGGTTGGATTCCCGCCGCGGGACAAATGTTTGTATCTGCAAATATTCGTCTCGTGATCTGGGTGTTTTCTATGTATAATATGTATGTATTTACAAAAAAAAAACATGTATATAAGTAGTATATCAGTCATGTAGTTCCCATAACACAAGCTCTGTTTACTTTGGGGCTAGATGATGCTGTGTGAAAGTGTCCAGCAAAAAAATAAAACAATAGACAGTGGTTTGTAAATTATTAAACTAATTTTGTGGCATTTTTCAGCTGCTCTTCGACTTCCTCGCGTTCAAGAACGATGTAGGCTTCTGGCGCAGGAAGCGGTCGCTGGCCGGTCTGTCCGCGCGCACTGTATTCTGGCGCGCCTTCTCGCAGTTCGTGATATTCTTCTATTTGGTGGACGAGCAGACGTCCATGCTGGTGCTGGTGCCGGCCGGAATCAGTTCTGTTATTGAGGTACTTGTTGCATTTAATATCATTTTTGTCTTGATTCTTTTTAGACTTTATTTGATTCTTTGACCTATAATATTTCTGAATGAATGAGTTTAGCTTGCGTTGGAGCGACCAGATTCGCTCTACAACCGACTGTGTGAGCGAAGCCGTTCGATCCTCTAAGGGCAGATCCTGATGGAGAGTCATGGGTAGCACACTGTGGTACCACAATTGAGGCGAGGCAGCGAGGCAGTTTCTGTACGTAGTTCTAGCCGAACGACACCTCACCTCCTTCCTCACTTTCGCACGCATGCACAGCGATGTGCGAGCCAACACGATCTTTCCTCGAGGCTCGGCTCGCACCTAGCACGATTGTACAAATGTGTGGGTGTGCAGGTGTGCTAGCTCGTCCAATCGAAAAGAGTGAGGCCTCGTTTCGAGAAAGTGTGTATACAAGGTGGTGCCACACGTGCTGAGGACCAACCACTATGTGGAGAAAGATTATAAAATTCAGAGTCCTACATAAAGATCACGACCCTAAGTATTGAGGATATTGATGCAAGGAGGAATAGTTTACCTGGTTCGATTGGCACCACATTATAGCTAGATTAAGAATCATCAAAAAAAACTAAGTCGAGTTTGTTGCCTGATTATTCTAATATTATTCCTGAGCGAGGAATCGGTAGCTAAATTCACGTAGTATTTAAGCTCTGACATTAAAAATATTATCCTTGATATTTCAATGAATAAAAACCTACTTTATTCATTGAAATGAAGTATTCCCGTTTGAACACCTATTTTTTGGGCACCTATGCATTGAGCACCAAAGGTATTCCCATTTGAGCACCAATCAATATTTTAACGTGGTGCTCAAAGGGGAACAAAAAAATTAATTTGATTTTATTCCCCATTGAGCACCTACGATGCGGCAGTTTCTAGTGATGGGGGGTATAATAAAACATATTGATTAAAATTGGCAGTACTTTTATTATCATATAAATTTTAGGAAACTAAGTAATTATCATTAATATCACTATTATTATTAATATTTACGGCCCTCTCAACTTATCTATTCTTAATAATAAGAAAACACCGACTTCCTTTGTTAGTGTTACAGCCTACAATTGGTTTAGCGATTGATAAAATTAAAGTTGAGGAAACTTATTGTGATATTAACAATAAATTGTTAAGTAAACTTTTATGTTAATGATGATATATTTTTATTAAATGATAACATTCTACAATAGAACTGCTGTTTTTTATCGATATGAATTATTATTATTATTATCATAAACCCCATCACTAGAAGCTACCCGTAAGTGCTCAATGGGGAATAAAACCAAATTTTATTTTTTGTTCCCGTTTGAGCACCACGTTAAAATATTGATTGGTGCTCAAATGGGAAATCGCCTTACCTTGAATAACCTTGACGACCTCTGTGGCGCAGTAGGCGAAAGCCCGCCTGAGACGCAGAAGGTTGCGGGTTCGATTCCCGCCCCGGGACAAATGTTTGTCTGATCTGTCTGGGTGTTTTCTATGTATGTATAAAAAGCAGTATATCAGCCATTTAGTTCCCATTATACAAGGATGATGCTGTGTGAAAAATGTCCAGCATTATTTATTTACTGACATTGACATATCTTAAGCTAATCTAAATTGGCCTTTCTCCAAAACGTCTCAAATTTGGTCAGAATATGTTTGCCGAGGTCTTTTCCAAGAATTTATGAAGGCTAATACCGAAAGTTCAGCTGTACAGATGTGTTTGTCTTTTCAGCTATGGAAGGTGAAGAAGGTCCTCCACCTGCGTGTTTCGTTCACTGGATGGAAGGTGAAGATGTGGCGCGACGACAGCGCGGACGCGGGGGAGCAGTCGACGGCGCAGGCGGACGCGGAGGCGATGAGATACCTATCCATGCTACTTTACCCGCTGTGCATCGCTGGAGCTATTTATTCGCTGGTCTACGAGCCGCATAAGAGGTCACTATAACTAATAGATATTTAACTAGCTTCTGCCCGCGGCTTCGCCCGCGTGGTACCCGGATAAAAAGTAGATTATGTGTTATTGCGATGTATAAGCTATATCACTGTAAAGTTTCATCAAAATCCGTTCAGTAGTTTTTGCGTGAAAGAGTAACAACCATCCATACCCACAAACTTTCGCGTTTATACCTAACAGTAGTAGGATGGGTTATTCCCGTTGTCCCCCGGTTTTCGGCCCCATCGAGGGAGAACGGGAATTTCAATCTGTGGTTAAAGATTTCATTATAAATCTTTAACCATCTTTAATAGAGTTCGTTAACAGAGAAAGCTTAGTACATTATTGTATGAACATAATGTACTGTATTAGGTCCAGTGATATCATTTATTATACTAATATATAAAGCTGAAGAGTTTGTGTGTTTGAACGCGCTTATCTCTGAAACGGTCGGATTTGAAAAAAAATTGCATTTGATGCCCAATTCTTGAGGAAGGTTATAGGCTATTTAACATTGCGATCTTTAGGAGGTGAGCAAAAGAAATTATAGCGCGGCGGGCGATGCCTCGCGGTGGGCTGGGGGCCGGCGGTCGTTTCACAGCTAAATAATGCTCTACATTTTCACACAGCATCATCTAGCCCCGAACTAAGCAAAGCTTGTATTAAGGGAACTACATGACTTATATACTACTATATACTTTTTTTGTAAATACATATTATACATAGAAAACACCCAGACTCGACATAAATATTTGCAGAACATTCACATTTGTCCCTAGGCGGGAATCGAACCGGCAGGTATAGGTGTATGTATAGAATGTAGGTTAAATTCGTAGTAACTGTTGCCCCATAGGTGTTTCAAAATTAGTTATGTATCTGAAACACGCAATAAACGCGGGTCATTACCTTTTATCTATGCGGAATTAAGATATGCAGATAAGTGTACATAAAATCGTTGTAACTGACAAGTAATGTGTGTTCTAATATTAGTTTTTGATTATTTCAATTCATAAATATGATTTTTGAAGAGGCATTTAACTGCAAATTCAATGAGAAAGTTTTTTTTCCATCTGAGTCCCAATTCCAGCAGTGAGAGCGTAGGAAATGTAGGAATCGAAAATTAATGTTAAAAGATAAACAATTCTCCCTACGCTTTTGATATTTGATATACCGTGACAGGTCTAAATTTAATCAATACTAAGGGAGCCGACAGATAGGCCGTTTTCATTCGTTCCGATAAGAATAAGGATGAAAACATACCCCGTCAGAATTCGCACATACCCCGTTTCGTTCCGGTCCGAAATGTGTTGTCCCGTCGCGTCTATTTGAGCTAGTAAGAGAGACAATAGAAACAAACGACATACGTTTTTACCGGACGGGCCTTACGGAGCCAAAACGGCGTGTCTGCCGGCGTCCTTATACGGGCATCTCTCTAGTTAAGTAAGTTAAAGCCTCTTCACACTGTGCAATCTACAGTATGCAATTTATCGCTAAGTCGAAGAGTATATTGTCTCTCCAATTAATGTGCGATCCGTCTATAAAGGGTTACACAGCCACGAGAAAACCAACCAGAGGCATTACTTGAATGAACCGTTTGCAAAATGCTAAAGATATCGTTATATAACAGAGACGATTTACATCCTTCTAGAAGTAGGGGCAATATTTGCATATTCCATATAGCATATTAGATTTCACCATATCTTTTATTAATTAAAATAATAACCGAGGAAATATTACTTCTAATTGAGTAAGTCAATGCCCCTATATGGTGTAAGATTGCACATGGGTTAGATTGCGTAGGATGGTGGGGATAGCAGCTATGGGTAAAAGTGATCAAAGTCAAAATTAATTTATTCATTAAGATCACAAGGATCACTTTGAAACGTCAATTTTACCTACTGCCCTGTGCCTCCGAGACCAAGCCAGGAAAGAAAGGCAAGAAACAAGGGTTTTTAATGATCCTTTCACATAACAATAGGTATATTTCTCATCGAGTTGGACCAACTTCAATCCCAAGATTTTTTATCATCTTAATTATCCTACTACTATTATAAACGAAAAAGTTTGTGAGGATGGATGTTTGTTACTCTTTCACGCAAAAACGACTGAACAGATTTTGATGAAACTTTACATTAATATAGCTTATACATCAGAATAACACATAGGCTACTTTTTATCCGGGTACCACGCGGGCGAACCCGTGGGCAGAAGCTAATCCGTTATAAAGTTAGTAGGCCTTTTTATAAAGTTTTTGTTTAACTACGTTTTTAAATTTGATAATTGTAATCTCTCGGCTGTGAGTGATGTTGATGAAACCTTGGGGTCTAGCCAACCTCACGCTTAGTTTTCCTTTCACGCTAACGCGAATTTATTAAGGAAAAACTTGGTAGCAGTCAGCGGATGACCCAGGGCAAAACCAAGGGACTCGGGAGTAGTGGCTCCCGAAGTTGAAGCCAGAAGAAAGAGCTTAAGCTCGCTTCTTACCCGCACTTTCAACTGGTCGAAGTGTAGAAGCCAATGATGATGATTCCGCAGGCGTTACAGCTAACAGAAAGTGTCTGTTGTAACTATGAGGCCTTTTTGCATCTTGACAACCTATGTGGCTCAGTGGGCGAAGGGTCCGCCTGAGACGCAAAAGGTTGCGGGTTCGATTCCCGCTGCGGAACAAATGTTTGTATGATCCGCATTCATTTGTCTCGGGTCTATAAAAAAATGTATATAAGTAGTATAACAGTCCTTTAGTTCCCATAACACAAGCTCTGCTTACTTTGGGGCTAGATGATGCTGTGTGAAAACTGTCCAACATTATTTATTTATTTATTTGTTATTTATTTTCCAGTTGGTATTCGTGGGCGCTGCACAGCATCGTGAACGGCGTGTACGCGTTCGGGTTCCTGTTCATGCTGCCGCAGCTGTTCGTGAACTATCGTCTGCGGTCTGTGGCCGCGCTGCCGTGGCGTGCCTTCATGTACAAGGCCTTCAACACGTTCATCGACGACGTGTTCGCGTTCATCATCACAATGCCGACGGCGCATCGCGTGGCCTGCTTCAGGGATGATCTCGTGTTCCTCGTCTATTTGTATCAGAGATGGTGTGTATTCGAATATCCTTATTGGTGAAGATTCGTCTGTACATCGACTAAACTTAATTTATTTTGTTATTAATAACTGAGCAACAAAATAAAGAGATGGCAACAGTTTTAGTGCTGTCAAATTAGTCAGGTTTAGGCTTTGCATACAAGTTTAGTCGTGATTTCAAAACACTCACTATAAACACGATGAAGACACGTAAACTAATTTGACAGGAGTTTTGCTATCTCTTTCTTGCGTGCACTATCAGTAAAAGAGAGCGACATTTTAAATTAAGTTTAGTTAATTCGTTTTGAAAGGAATGACAGCATCATTTAGCCTGAAACTAAGCAGAGCTTGTATTATGGGAACTTAATGACTGATATATTACTTATGCATTTTTTTTTGTAAATACATACATATTATACATAGAAAAAAATACCCAGACCCGAGACAAATATTTGCAGATCATACAGAAATTTGTTCCGCGGCGTGAATCGAACCCGCAACCTTCTGCGTTTCAGGCAGGTTTCTTAAATATCGTTAGAAAAACCTTAAAAAGATAGGTTCGGTTTATTGTTCGTGCATTTCACAAAGACACGCCCCACCACCACTATGACAATCATTTCGACAGTCGTAGCGATTTCCATTGCTTCTAAGCCATGAAAAGACTAATTTATAAGACAAGAAGTGTCTCTTTTTCACGTTTTAGAAGCTATGGACATTAAGTGTGGTAGGGCGCGTCTTTGAGGTATGAACGATAGATGTAGCAATATATTGCTTTTATAGTTTGTTCATTCCTCGTATTAATAATAAAGCTATTTATTTTATTTTATTTTGTTTGAACGCGCTAATCTATGGATCTACCAGTAAATAAATAAATAAATAATGCAGGACATTTTCACACAGCATCTAGCCCCAAAGTAAGCAGAGCTTGTGTTATGGGAACTACATGACTGATATACTACTTATATGTATACATTTTTTTTGTAAATACATAAATATTATACATAGAAAACACCCAGATCCCGAGACAAATATTTGCAGATACAAACATTTATCCCGCAGAGGGAATCGAACCCGCAACCATCTGCGTCTCAGGCGGGCCTTCGCCCACTGCGCCACAGAGGTCGTAAAATTGCATTTGGTAGTTCAATTCTTGATGAAGTTTAAAGGCTATTTAACATCACGCTACAACGCTTAGGAGCCGAGCAAAAGTAATAGCGCGGGCGGGTCGGTCGGAGACCGAAGGTGGCCGTGGCACTAGTTCAAACGTGGCTAGTTTCAAATAATTGTCTGATTTTCAGGTTATACCCTGTAGACAAGTCTCGCACCGACACCGCCGGTAGCATGGAAGAGAATCCTGAAGAGATGCAGCTGGTCAAGGAGAAAGATGAGTAAACGAGGCTGCAGTACCCAGGTATTTTTTTTATGTATTAATTTATTGAGGCAAACAGAGGAAATATAATTTAAAGAGTGCGTCTTGTTATTATACCGTTGTATCTTTATTAAAGCTACGGCCAAACTGGCTCGATAAAAGCGAATGCGATGCGCGAGCGTCTGAAACGCGAAACGAAAAACGTCCCGCTACGTTCCGAGTCGTACAATATGACTCTTTACGTTACATGACTCGGAACGTAAAATGTCATATACATTATAAAAATAATATACATTATTTTTATAATACATGGTGTCTACAATGCGATTGGCGGTCTTATCGCATCGCTTGCCTCGCGCCTGTCTGACCGTAGCTTAGTAATTGTGCTAACTAGAGGAAGTAGGTTAATATTCATAATCTTGAGCGTTGACAAAATTTGATTTCTCCAAAGAGAAGTGTTTCTTTTTTACATTTCTCACGATTATCCTTAGTTAGTGGCGATTGTGGTTACTACCTAGAGCCGTTTGCCGTAGACTATTTTGTTGGTTGTTTAATCTGTTCACGTACAGAGTCGCTTTTTAGCATTTGAATTGCATTTCTCTGAGTATGGAGGCTAAATTGTAGTTTTATATTGTAAAACATAATTTATGAAACTCAATGTTTACATAAATATGTAGACTGATTTCGGCTAGACCAAATTCATAGCAAAAATGTTAGTGTATACCGATAGACGTTATATAGACCGCATACGGTTCTGTATGCGGTCTATACAGGGTGTGCCGGAATGTGTATATAATGTCGGAAGGAGGTCATTGACACCGTGGTGGGGGACATTGTTTGTTCTACGACTTTTTGGATTTCCATGTTGAACAAACAATGTTCCCCACCACGGTGTCAATGACCTCCTTCCGACATTATATACACATTCCGGGACATCCCGTATAACGTCTACACTACCTTGCAATTGTAGTATTTAGAACGAATTTCACTTAGTTCAGTTAATATTTACATGCTTTTTGAACTAATTAAAAAAGTAAATAAAACTGGAAAAGTAACTCGAAATATTTGCGTTCAGAAAAGTATCTACATTATTTTATAAGATAGTTAAAATTTACGCTACATGATGCCAATTTTTCCTTATTATTTTGGTTTCATAATCTTGTCTGTAATTATAATTGTCTCTTAATATTACTGAAAAGATTTTGAAAAATTAAAAAATGCTTGTAGTTACTTTCGGAAACAATGAGATTAAAAACTATAATGTATATTTCGATGTAAGAACTTTATGGTAGTGTAAAACATGATGTATTGTCAATAATAATAATTTGCTAGTATTAGATACTACAACTGCATCACTCATGATTATTTTTTTACGATTTTTCATTAGTTAAATATTTATTTATTAATAAAAATGGTGCTTGGTTATTTCAGATATATTTTAGTACTGTGGAATTAAAATAAATTATTTATATCTACAGATTGCTCGATTTACTTAATTTTTTAAGATTTATTATTAAATCATATTGTTGTATAAAAACATAATTAGGCTTGGATTGAACCTTTTTTTGTTTTGAACGCCCTTATGTTAAATTGATATAAAAATAAGATTGCATTTAATAGTGATTGTTGTTTATAAATTATTAAAATGAGAAAATAGTATGAAATATTTAGTGTCCAATATCTGATATTGTATAAGATGTCTAGATAATAAATTACTAGTGGTAAACTTATTGTTGCGAAATTGACTTTGTCTATAGAAATACATAAAAGACATAGATGTTGTGTATTGTCCACCGCAAATAATATTTAATACGGGGTAAATGTGTGCTACGATATAGATAAAATTAACCCTTTTTCTCATCATAGGCTACATATTTACTCTGTTGGGTAAAAGCCTTCCTTATTTCCTTCCACTTATCTCGGTGTCATGATATGTTCTAAATTGATTTACTCTCATAATTTAAGCGATTCTATAGCTATGTGTATTGAGCAAAGAACTCGTCGCGTCTTGCGCTAATGTGTGCCCGTGTTTACAACATGAATGATCGAATTATTGAAAGTTTTGGAGAATTTACGAAAGTTGGAGTAAACTGGCCGTGTTTTCCTTATTTTTACAAAAGTCAAACATTCCATGAAGGATGTTCCTGTTTCTTCTTGTTTCCATATAAAGTAGGACAATCATAGGGATTCATAGCTTCATTAGAATATAAAAAAAATATGATAAAACTCAATGTTGTATTTCTCTATTATATTATGTACCTACTATGATTATTGTTGTCTAAATAACTCAATCAACTTATACTAAATAAACATGTTTCCAACACATATTAAGTTTTATTTTGGTTAATGTATTTATAATTTAAAGTAACATCAAATAAGTAGGTAGAATCCGTAAAAAAAATATAATTTTACTTGTATAAACGGTCATCCTATATCATATATCAACTTTATAATAGGTTATCTATTATAATAAAGTTGATATAAATATTAATCACTTATCTTTTTATTAAATTATTTTCTAAAACGTACAAAAGATATTAATAAACATCCAACAGACTTACATATTATAGTCCTGACCACATAATAGAGACAGAGCACAGAAAACCATCTCAAGAATAATCCGTGTTTATTAATAAGGTCCACTATACTTTTATTTACACTTATCTATTAAACAAATTATTTTCTAAAACGAACAAAAGATATTAATAAAAAAAGAACATCCAACATACATATTATAGTCCTGATCACATTATAGAACACAGAACACAGATACTTTACTATGCACGTGCCCACTTCATTGTCATTTGAAGTTATAGCAATCAACATTTGCTCATGGCCTTGTGCCTCGGTAGAGTAAAATACTAGATAGTTCCCATCCAACACAAGTACTGAGTGCTGTCATAACTACTAATTTGTTTTTATTGCGGTGCGAAGTGTGTCCGAGTGTTTTAACAAGACATTCAGGTACCAAATAGATGTTAGGAATTTGATTATATAAACTATGTATAACTATGTGTACAAACTGGGTAGGATCGCTGTTAGCGGCAGTTTTTTTACAACAACCTTAGTTTTAGTTTTTAGTATAGTATTATATGAGTTTTGACCTTCACTGCCAACAAGGTTGTCTGAAGGAGATCGCTTTTAAGCGATAAGACCGCCTATTGTACTTATAGATATTCAGTTTTTGTGTGGTGTGCAATAGTGTTTTCAATTCAATTCTATAATATTGGTTATGTACCTAATGACGTAACTATTATCCAATATTATGTTTCTTTTATTTGCGTCGAAAACGAGTTTGACGCTCGAAATAATCTCAGTGTGTGATTAATAACATAAATATATTTACCTACTAATGTTATAGTGTAGTTCTCGATTGGTACAATGCGTCTATAATTTGTGATTACTATATCATTATCAGTGAAAAGCGCAGGTGTTTGATTTGATCCTTGATAATGATACAATTATAGATTAATTATAGATAGGTAACCCTGCGAACATTACGATCCCGGCGACGACGCTGTGTAGTCGTGACCGACACGACTTTGCAACTAGTTCATTGATAAATAAACTATTATAATATTCGCGAAGTGTATGTCTTAAGAGCATGGATGTCTTCGATATCCTGCTTCAAGCAGGGCTTATCACAACGGCGATAGTTGCGTATCTTTTAGTGTTTACAAGAGAGCAGCCGAAAAATGGAAACTATAAACAACCGGGTGAGTGAATTGTGTTTATCGATATTATTAATTGTGTTCCAACATTCCCCTAAATAATACTATCCTTCATTCTTGATGAAAATCTACGGTCACGGTAATTTTGCACCGATACGATGTGATTTCGTTTGAAAATTAATAACAAGTATTTAATACATTATTCCGCCAACAGAAGGATTTTTGCGCCAGTGTGTTTATAAAAAAACCGAGGCTGATTTCGATGTTGGCCCCGTCGAGTCAACATTGATAAGAAAGTGTAGGTACTCTGTGTAAATACACAAAGCGTAATGAATGAACTTCGTTAAATGTTTATTACCGGCTTTAAAAATTGTTTTCGTAGTAGGTATGTAGCGTTATACTATATGCAACCTTAGATTATACAAGTCTATAAATTCACCAAGTCTCCAACAGGATTGTAGATAATGTACGTTTAATCTCTGATTAGGACAAGTTACTAGTCAGATATACTGGGTATTTAATGTTTATTTGGTTTTTAAACAAGTTGCCAGTTTAAGGGGAATCTCAAGAGTTTATAATATCTCAAAACCTCTCAAAGGGCTCGAACCCGCGATCCCCTTGGTACGCGGGGGCTATATCCAATCTTCGACATAATACACTCCCGCCCTACTATATAGTCTTTATTATTTTAAACTTTGACTATTTCTGACTATATTGAGGTGGCCGAAATAACTATAGCTACTTACCAAAAGAATTATTTGAAGTACTTAGATTAGTTTTAAAAAGACCATGTGTTAAAAACATTCATACATTAATGTTTTTAATAACATGGTCTTTTTTATAAATGTTTAAATTTGAATTCATAAATTTAATTAAATTATCTATATTTTTTATTTATATCTAAATGGTAAAGAAAATATAAAATTATTAAAGTAGGGTAAACATTAAAAAAAGTAAAAATAATTAAGTCAAAAATTTGTTAAATACGTACCTACATGCATTTAAATGAATTGAAATGAAACACATTTATTCATGCCGACATACAAGACCAAAAGGTAAAAGGCTGGCTAGTCAAATATGTAATAAAATATGCTAATGCTAGGTATAAAATTCACATAAAATTAATAATAACATTATTGAAAATGCTTAATTGTCAATGTTATTTTCTGTAGTTATAAGTAGAGGCCTATGTCCAGCAGTGGTCTTCTACAGGCTTTAATGATGATGATAAAATTCGACAAGCTAGTGAAAGGGATGGGTTGGGATTTTTTTCCCATCGAGTAGCACTGTTACACAAGTGTAACGTTGGGAACTCTTCTATTAAAAAAAGTTGCAACGAGTAATAGTATGACTTAATGGGAGAAAAAAGTCCCAACGAGTCATACAAATTTATTTTCCTAGATGAACATTACTCTGATGGGTTAGAGTATTCAGTTTTTATTTGTCTTATCATAAACTTATTCCACATTACATGGGCTCTGTACAGCATGTGTTCTTTTCGAAACCCCTCTATCGACAACTTAGTACTTACTAGTTACTTACTGACACGATACAATAATCATTCACACAATTTGATTACAGAATGGAATTATCCGTTGAAGTGGCTCTACGCCCGCTATGCAGTGTCCCAATGGAAGAAGAAGTTAAGACGCACAGAAGCCAATGAGTTGCCGAACCAAGTGCCGATCCACGCTAGGGAAGGGTGGGACGCTTTGAGCGTTCGGTCCACAGCGCCTGATGGCACAACGCTATTGCTCGGAGTCAGACTGTTGTACGGACGGCAATTGCTCTCAGAGATCAATGTGCACGTCACACTGCCTGATGGGACTAGCTATGTGTTGCCACGTAAGTATTTATTTTAACAACATATTTTTTTTTTCAGTTCTTTTATTAAAAACTACTTCATATAACGAGAAGTTGGTATAAAGTCCAATATGAAATTTCATCTCCCATATTTGACTTAGGGGTCATAAACAATAAATAATACTGGACATTTTCACACAGCATCATCTAGCCCCAAACTAAGCAGAGCTTGTTTTATGGGAACTACATCACTGATATTCTACTTTTATACTTTTTTTTTGTAAATATATATTATATATAGAAGTTTTGTTGTTTATTTTAGAACACCCCGAGTCCTCCGTTGGTGCTTGGGAGCAGTACCAACACGGCTGGAGCGCCAACGGCCTGAAGTTTCAAGTATTGGATCCCGAGCTTCGAATGCGGATCACATTCAACGGGCTCTTGACCAAAGATGATAATACCACACAGCACGTGAGATTCAACCTTATGTAAGTGAGTCACATCAGAACTGCTTCCGAATGCTTTAGGACCACGTCGGTAGAGGTACATAATAATATATTATTTAAGTCAAAATGCTAATCTTGTGAAGGCCAAGATGGACAAGATGGACAAGCTAAGTAAGTATCTAGACTTGGCCCAAGAGATTACTGCTATGTGGGATGTGGATTCGACGATTACCGTTCCGATAGTCAGTGCTCCCGGACTCTGCGAGCATCGTCAGGAGGTTCCTCTCTCTGCAGCCCTAGCTACCGACCGCCTGGGCTCTGCCCCGCGGTTTGTGGTTCTCCATTTCTATATGTTTTTTTACCACAATGTTTTTTTATGTAATGTATATTGACTTTGTAGTGAAAATTTTATTTATCGAGATAAAATAAAATTTATACAATAATATACAATATACAATAAATAAAGTGTATTATAATTCGGTACATAGAATGTATAATACTTTTATAAATAACATGAATTGATTTGAGCCCTATAGCTTAATGGCTTTTAACTGACCGGATTTATTATTATACCTATAGACTTATATTAAGCAATTTGATAAAACCAAGTGTGCAATATAGTTTCTACGGTTAATAAATGAGTATGAGTATAATGCTGGACATTTTCCACACAGCATCTTCTAGCCCCAAAGCACCCCAAAGTAAGCAAAGCTTGTGTTATGGGAACTACATGACTGATATACTATATACACATTTTATAAATATATACATATTATACATAGAAAACACTCAGACCCGAGACAAATATTTGTAGATCATACAAACATTTGTCCAACATTGTAATGGTCTCAATATCTTGGGAAAATTTATACTAGCCTCTGCCTATATTACCGCCGGCGTTGTACCTGTCTGTACTCTATTTCTGTCTGTACTGACTGTATTTTTTATTTTTATTTTATTTATTTCGTGTCAAATTGTGTCTTTCACATCATCCATACAAAACAGTAGCAACCGTTTAGATTTCAACCTTGAAATAATAATAATGATTATTAAACCAAAGATAATATCTTTGGTTATAATAATAATAATATATTATATCATATCATATTATGATATGAGGGACTATATATATATATATATATATATATATATATATATCCATACTCAGTACCGTACTACTTAGTATCCGTGAAGATACCAAATAGGAGGTATTGAAACGCATTTCCAAATATTAACCACCACCAACCACCAGCCTAGTTTTGCGTAGAATTTAGTGTGCTGGCACATAACAATCCCGTTATTAGTGAAAATGTTCATAACTATGATAATTTCAAAAGCAGTGTTTAATTCCAGTTGGACTGCCGCAACCCCCGTGGTCCGCCAGCCTGATGACTGGAGCAACGAGCTCGCAGCCGAGGCCTTGGCGCTCGAACCCTGGCGCGACTCCAAATGGCAATTCATGCTGTAAGTATATATCATCCTTCAACATCATCCGGCTCGAAAGACCATAATAATATGCTGTAATGTCTTAGGCGTCGGTAATGAATGAACCAGCAGTAGAATATAAAACTGATAGGTCAAATAGATTGATTGAAACACAAATAAACGCGCGTATTAGGCTCCGTGGTTCCGATTAAAGTGGGTTTTTTGTTGATGGAACGTCGATGCATGCTTATTTATTTTTAGGAAAAAACGGGAGGATATCCCTCGTGATCATAACGCAATAGAAAGTTAATAAAACTCAAAAAAAAAATGGTAAAACATCTCTTTTCTAGTGAAAATTATGTTCATAGTTTGAAATGTACCTAGATATAATAGACGTTTCGTTTTTGCAAAAATTGTGATGCAATCCTTTTCGTTAAACTTTTATCTGCAATCACCTATTTATAATCTATATTCTAGAACAAACTTTAAAAAGTTCTTACATAAAAAAACCTTGAAAATCGGTCAGTGACTTTATAGATAATGCAATCAATGAAATATATAATAAAATAAAATTATTAACTTATCACAAACATATTTATCATTGATATTTGCTACTTAGCAACTAACCTAAATAGTCATCGATTACTTAATCCCAAACTGATAATACAGACAGGCATATGTGTAGAATTTTTTTTAAAAAATAAATTGGGGATTATTATAGACTTGGCGATGACTTTAGGAGGCCATCATCGCTGATTTGGTGTGGTTTAGCGAGCTAGACCCCGGCACACTCGGTTTGTTTATGAGCTAACTCGTGGGATTGGGTAAAATCCTTTCTAAGTGCACCTCTTAGGTCTAACTTAGACAAAGAGATCAGCTGACGAATCCAACTCGGATGGGCAGCGTTCGGAAATTTCGCCATAGATATCGCAGAGCCTCAAGACAAATCAGTGCGTGTTGATACTTTTTGACTTTATTCTTTAACTATTACTCTTTTCTATATAAATGAGTTCACCTTGTTCGATTGGCACCGCACTGTAGCTGAATGAAGGATCATAAAAAAAACCAAGCAGAGTTTGCTGCCTGATTCTTCAAGGCTTAATCGCACGCGAGAAATTGGCGTAGATGTTTCTATATGATTCTTGTATTTCAATGAATAAAAACCTTTTGACTTAACTATGCTACGCCACTTATATCATCACCACCTATGGCACCTAGGGGATGCCATAGTGGCACCCGATGGGAATGAAAACAATACTTTTAAACTTATTTTAATGATCTAGCCCGAAAAGGGCTAAGGTGGCTTTGGGAACCCGACGTCCCGTCCCTCCTAGCTACGCCACTGGATGTGATTACACAATGTTTGGACACAAGAAACTTGTCACGATATTTGAACTTTCTGAAGCAAAAACACATTTCGATAGCAAAACAATGGTGGTTACTCTGTTAGAGCTATTTATTTAGATATTTGCTTTCCTGCCCCGTGCGCACTCTATGCAAAATTGCGAGCTTGCACTTTTGCATCGAGTGACCGTGATATAAGATTCGGAACATGTAAGCTTTTAAAATAGTTAAAAGTTATTATTTTTCAGAGGCCAAAAGAACGTTGGTGGCTGGTTCCAATTCGGCTCTATTCAGGGTCGTTTCGAATCCTACGACGAAGAAGGTGTTACTGACAAGAGCGTTTACCTCCAAACCCGAGGACTGAAGGAAAGGAGTTGGAGCCCACAAGGGTATAAAGGGCTGAGGAGATCAGTTCGAATCGTGGTTTCAAGTGTGGACGGAACTGTGGTGCATTTGAAGTGCTTTTCATACAGGAATGTGTTGACACAGTAAGTGATTGCTTATAATAAATAATAATAATAAAGTCTCCAGGTATAAGCCTGAGATTAAAAATAAATAAAGAGGAATAATAATAATTCTGGACATTTTTCACACAGCATCATCTAGCCCCAAAGTAAGCAGAGCTTGTGTTATGGGAACTAAATGACTGATATATTACTTATATATATTTTTTTTAAAATCCATACATATTATACATAGAAAACACCCAGACCCGAGACAAATGAATGCAGATCATACAAACATTTGTCTCGCAGCGGGAATCGAACCCGCAACCTTCTGCATCTCAGGCGGACCTTCGCTCACTGCACCACAGAGGTTGTCAGAGGTTATAACATTCTCTGTAGCCGAACGACCTCTCAGTGGCGCAGTGGCCGAAAGCCCGCTTGAGACGCAGAAGGTTCGATTCCCGCCGCGGGCCGAATGGTTGTATGATCTGCAAATATTTGTCTCAAGTCTGGGTGTATTCTATGTATTATAATATGTAATAACAAAAAAAAAATTAAGTTCTAGCCTTTGCCCACAGCTTCGCCCGCGTGGTACCCGGATAAAAAGTAGTGTATGTTTTATTCTGATGTATAAGCTATATTACTGTAAAGTTTCATCAAAAGCCGTTCAGTAGTTTTTACGTGAAAGAGTAACAAACATCCATCCTCACAAACTTTCGCGTTTATAATAGTAATAGTATATAGTCATGTTTCCCATAACACAAGCTTTTATAGATAGATGCTGTGTAAAAATGTCCAGCATGATTTATTTGTCTATGTTCGGTCACAAATATCTTTCTTCCCTTTTATTTGGTTTTAGGTGCATTTCGGGCTCTATCAGGTTCCCTGGCTTCGAAGTGGAGAGTATTACGTCTACTGATCTTGTAATGTCGAACTTCTGCGAGACGGGCACTAGCATACCGAAGCTCTACTCTATAAATGTGAGCAGTAAGTTCTGCTTTTCTAAGATTGGTTTCTTCTCCATCCACTCAGCCACATTCTGTCTCTACACTCAGAGCCAAAGCACTGTTCATTTAACGCAGGGTGTCTAAAAAAGAACTGTAGGCTTGATTTGAGTTTTTGATTTAGTTTATATGAAACAAAGAACAGAGCCTCTAGTTGGGTTATTCCACAAATCCCCCCTGAGAAAGTCCCTTAGGGGGGGGAAAACTGAAAGCTAATGTAAAAAAAAATCTGTACGTTTCTTCATACAAACTATGCGTTTACGCGGTCGCAGTAGAAAGCGTTAAACTAAAGCAAATACTCATCAAGCTTACCAGGGACATTATGAACCACTAAATTTAAAGCTAATTCTAACAAACGAATTCAGTACATTATATTTTGTTTCATCTTTTCACAGGTAAAAATCGTGTCCTGAAAGTGATTCTGCGGATCAACAATGACGGAGGAATAATGCCCAGTGGAGTTCCGTATCAGCACGAGGTGATTTATCGATCTGTAGTCGCTGATATCGATGGTTTCGCCGGCTCGGGGATATTGGAGCTTGGATATGAACCGTCAGGTAACTTTGCTCCCGTCCTACTAATCAGGACTTATTGTTTTAACTTCTTTAGATAGATCAGTTATCAGGGGGCTTATTCGCTATGCCACATGAGATTCCTTACCAATAACGCGCTTAATCGTAACGTGCTCATAACTCAAACGTGGTTCCTAAACGCGCCACGACAAGGAATTGAAAAATTGTATTCTGCATGACGCACGGTAGATTGTCTATGGCCAGTGTTTTCTATTTTTCGATTTCACGCGATTCGTTCATACATTTTACATTCGTTCGTATCGGAAAATTAGCGGTTTTTTTAGATTTCAATTATTAGTTTCGTATCTTCATCTCAAGTTGATTTATCTGCAATGAAGGACTGTCTAACTTTTTACAATAATACTTTCGTTTAATTTTATAAGAAATTAACCTCAAATGAATTTTATTCTTTTTTAATATTTATTAAAGATACAGATACTCTGGTTTTTGAACGAAAAGTACCCTTGCGTTGACTGTCCACATCACAGATTAAAATTGTTTTGCTCTGTCCACATAATAACCACAGATTTAAAAAAAAAGATAACCTCGCAAATTACTACCGAACAATTTTTACAAAAAAATATTTAAAATAGACGCTTTGAAAGACGTAGGTGCCAACAACGCAAGAATGGGATTCTGCAATTCCAAACTATAAAACAATATTACCACAACCTAGTACCTATTTATTGAATGAAACCACATAAAATATGTATATTTTTATCGTGTATCTTCTATTTAAAAAATCGTGTCACTCGTTGACTTCTCGTAGAACCAACCTCTATCAATTACCACAACAATACTATGAACGAAACTGGAAACGCGCTTGTAACGCGCTAGCTCGACACACGTTATTTTGACAGTTCAAAACACGCACGTATCGCACCTCACCGCGTTTTCAAATTTGACATTGGCATAGAGAATACCATTCCATGCGAATTCCACGACTCTAACGTAACGCGCCCACGTTACGAGTTTATATGGTCATAGCGAATAAGGCCCCAGTACAGGGGTCTAGACAAATACCTCATGCTTAGTTTTCCTTTCACGCTAACGCAAATTTGGATATGACCCGTCAGGTAACTTAAATCCCGTCCTACTAATTAGTTATAAGTACAGGGGTCTAGAAAAATACTTCACGCTTAGTTTTCCTTATACGCCAACGCAAATTGGATATGACCTGTCAAGTAACTTTAATCCCATCCTACTAATCAGTTATCAGTACAGGGGCTAGACAAATACCTCACTAGTTTTCCTTTCACGCTAACGCAAATTTGTGAAGGTAAAATTTGGCAACTGTCTCGTGACATTTCCACAGCTAATGTCATTTCCATACAATTCTATCGTTGGCGTTAACGCTTACAGAAAGTGGTATTTGTCTAGACACCCAGGAAAGTAATGGAACTCGTTGCCGGCGGCTATCTTCCCCGTTAAATATAATCTTAGACTCGTTAAGTCGAAGGTAAATAGGCATCTTCTAGACGAGACGAATCTCTAGTGAGATTGTGGTCGAACGCTTGCCTATAAATCATTAAAAAAATATTTATATTTATTTTATATTGGTTGCTTTTTGCTAAATATATTCGTAGCGGCTGAATTGATTTGGATGAAATTAAGAACATGTATAGTTCGTGACCTAGAATAACATATACTTTGACACGGGCGAAGCCGTGAGCAGAGGCTAGTGATAAAGAGCTCGTGTTGAAGTTCATAGTATGTACTTATAGTCCCTGATACCCAGCTTCAAGGGATGCTCGTGTGCGGTTTGGATTATGTTTTTTCGGGCTAGCGGTTACCGTAACCTATGGACGCTTGAGAGTATCGCCAGAGGTATCACTCGCACGTTGCCCTTCCCTAAGACACAACGCGTGAAAGTCCCTGCACCCATACTCTTCAAATCGGAACACAACAATGCGAACATTACTGCTTGTGGCAGAAATATGTATAGTGTTAGTTCTTCCCCGGATGAGCTCTTTTACAGGAGCTCTACTACTTCTTAAAACTTATTTATGACTATTGAGTATTATCTAAAAACATCTTAATTTGTCAAAAAATTAAAAATCATTTATTGGAACATAATAAAGTAAACGATGGTAACTGCAAATAATATGTCAATAGACGAATAAATTGAAATGAGGTTGTCGGGAAGATTTAGGGGGTTTTAGTTGTGGTTTTCAAAACTAGATGGCATTAAAAAATGTGAACAAAACATAAGTAAACTTGTTTAACGGAGGCCTATGGGGACTCGGGATTCCACAGTCACAACATAGGTCGTTAAACAATTATATAATTTAATTACACAGAACACGGAATATTAATAAGATACAGAATTACTAGACAGGTGACAAAAATGATGTGAGTCGGTCGCAGAGGATATGAACGCGCGTACACATTTCATACTAGCTCTGGGCCGACTGTTCGTTGCTAGCCGCCCGTCGCGATGCGCGGGCGACCGCCAGTTTTGGCGAAGAGAGCCGAGCGTAGCCGATGCGACGGACTACCAAGGGGTGCCGAATAAAAACGACTTGCTACACTTGTGATTTTTAGAGAAATTGTCTACCTGAATACATCAATATTATACCCTATTGACTTGTATCATTTTTGAAGCAAGTTATAACACCCGGAAGCAGCCTGCCAGATTGTTCAAGGTATTAATTTATAATTTCCACGTCATGATCGTCAAATTTTGTGTTTCCAGTGGTGAAAGAGCCGTCGGTCCGTTTGAGCGCGCCGCGTGTTCTCAAACACCTCCCGCGTATGGAGGCGGGGGAGGTGGAGTACTGCCTGCCATTCGAGGACCGCCGCGCCGCCTGCTCCGACCTCGTCGGCGGCAAGGGCGCCTCCCTGGCACTACTCGCTTCTATGCAGATGGAGGAGGTATCAATATTCCGTTATCCTACTGTTCTCTTAACAAGCAACGTTGTGCATATTTAAATTAATGCTCGATTACTCCAATTAAAATTAGCTATGTTATGGAGGTTGAAGCATGTACCCTGCCGTAACACAGTTAATCTATTATATAATAATAAACTGTAGTAAATTATAAAAAGGTTAAGACCAGAGCAACTTTGTATATTAGTTAAGGTATGTAGTTTATTATTAAGTTACTTACTTCATTGGTTAAGTTACAAATAATTTGGTTTCATTTCAATTTGAAAATTAAATTGTCTTTATTCTTTATTTCTTTATAACGTATTTTTAACACGCATATAGGATACTAGCTTTCCGCCCGCGACTTCGTCCGCGCTGATGTAGGTAGATCATATGAGTGCCCCTCGCCCCCCGCCTCCCGCCGTATCTCATCCACGTACTCGCATCGCACTGCCAGTGTTATCTAAGCGCTGCAATACCTACTTGTCTTAATTTCACATTATCTCTTAAACTATTCCATTAAATTAGATGCTGTAAAAAGCAAACTTTATTTACATTACATTTTCATAGATTTTGCGATCGAGACCTAGTAAAATCGTCATTTTTCGATTATTTAAAATAAAAAAATCTAACTAAAATTAATTAAATTAAATGCTCTAAAACGAAACATTTCTGATTTGCCAACTAAAGCGCCATATTCTTTGTTCTAGGGCTACAAAGTACCGCCAGGCTTCTGTCTGACTATCAATGCGCTGACGAGACATTTGGAGCAGCATCCTGCTATCAAAGCAGCTATCATGGAAATAGAAGCTGCCAACGAGAATTACGAAGAAAGCTATTTCAAACAGAAATGCGAAGCGTACGTTTTTTATTGCATTATTATTTTATTGAGAACAATTACCAAAATATGTGATTGTTCTCAATTATCAAAATGTGCAACAGTACCTTTCCCAGGATACATTACACAGCGTTGATCTTCGGGAATACCAAGTAAGGGGTAGTAAAAGGTGCGTCCAAACATTATACTTAAAAAAAACATTACAAAACACTGGCCGCCAAAAAAATCGACCCACCCGCTAATTTTGAGTAACAAAGGTGTTATCTTAAGTATGCGTTGACATATTGGTATGTTTTGCTTATGCTTTATAAATAAACATCTGAGTACCCACTTGACATTGTTTGTTTTAGGCACATGCTCGCGTTTGGCAAGTTCTCGTAGGTAGCATTCCAAGTTGCAAGCCCATCGCCGCTTATTGGAACACTTACCGATCGATGGCATATGCTTTAAAATTTTGTAATGTTTGGCATGCCAGTTTCCTCACGATGTTTCCATTCACCGTTTGGATGACGTGTTAATGCGGAATTATTCTGATCCTTATTCTGGTTAATTTATGTTTACAGAGCTTCAGCATTATTTTCCACATCAGAAATAAGCGGAGACGTGAAAGAGGAAATCCTAACCAACATGATAGAGTTGAGGACTAAAGCTACAGAGCAGAATCTGGGCCCAGAACTTCGTTTTGCAGTCAGATCTTCAGGTAAATGAGAAATACGCTTTACCTATATTAGACTTTGAATTTACATCAGCGTTGTATCCTACTAATATTATAAACGCGAAAATTTGTGAGGATGGATGTTTGTCCCTTTTTCACGCAAAAACTACTGAACGGATTTTATGAAACTTTACAGTAATATAGCTTATACATCAGAATAACACATAGGCTACTTTTTATCCAGGTACCACGTGGGCAAAGCTGTGGGCGGAAGCTAGTTTTAAATATTGTTTACTGATTGAATTGACACGGACGTCATCAGTTCATGTACGCAGACCTTGCATGTGGTGATTATGGACGCGATTATTTTATACATTTTAACGAGAGTAGCCGGGGTGCGGTTTTAGTTAAAAATAAAGATCGGCTACTGATCAGGGTATCACGCGGGGAGCTAGAAGTGGAATGAGAAGGATTTAAAGTATTATATATTTTTCTACATTTCAAAGTTACGATAACCTATATACTTAAGAATTAAATAAATTTTCTTCTTTTTTTCAATGCTCGTTGTTCTTTTTAATGGTCATCTTGCAAATGCTTTTATAATTATTGCATTAAATTTTACATTTGGTACTCACAAATAACTTAACAATTAGGTTCTTACGCAAAAAAGTGTTAAAATCATACCATAGATGAGCTCGGTTCCCCGCACTATAGTTAGTCTATAATTAGTCTATAATAATAATAATATTTGACAAGGGCTTTTGAAAAAAACCAGAAGCAATAATTCTGCTATCATCAGTTCATTGAAAGGCTAAAGTTGCGGTCTCTTCCTCTGCTCTGGTCCTCGTTCAATGAGACAACATATAAACACACATTTAAGTATTCGTTTGCCCACAGACTACAGTAGACAACTATAGTAATATATTTTCCTTGTTTTCTCTATTTAATGTAATTTATGTACTGTGTTTATGTACCTTCCTATTTTTTTATCTTTTTTTTAAATGGTAGTAGCCCAGGAGTTTCCACGTTTGTGTGGTCATCTTTCCTAGGCCCTGTCTGAAAATCAGCGCTGCTTCTCACTACTGTGCGGAGCAGCACTAAGCTGAGACAGGACCTGTTTGGCCCACACGGCACAGATGGGACTAATTAGCACATAAATCTACTCTTTGTAATTTTTTAGTGTGTACCTGTCCTTTCTGTGCTTTGTTGTTGCCAAATAAATAACTTTCTTTCTTTCTTTTCTTTATATAATCTTGTCATCTTTGGCCATATTGAATCTGCAGACTGTGGGTCTGCAAATTGCGCCCTGTAGGTTGCGCTCCTGGCAGCCGACCGCCTGGTCAGTCCCTAGCTACGACGACTGCGTCGTCCGGTTCGGTCACCATTCGAGAACATTTCTTGATTGAACGTATCTACTTTATATATGTTGTTTCAGCGGTCGGAGAAGACAGCGAAGTGTTGTCGGCGGCCGGACAGAACGAGACTATATTAGGTTGTGTGACTGACGCCGATGTATTGAACGGCGTGCTACAATGCTGGGGATCTATGTTTGCGTTCACTAGCGCTTACTATCGAAGGTACCTGATATTCGTACCTACCTAAATATAAAAAAAAAACTTCAATTTTAAAGTTTGCCTGCAAGTTGACTCCTAGTTTTTCCGCTATATTATTTTCTGTTTAAATTATGTTGTCCCCTCGGTGGTGTTTTAAAATGACGAAGCCCGAAGATTTTGTTATATGCGTATTAGCAGGTTATTCAAATTAAATTACAGAGTGAGATTATATTATAACTCTTCCTCTGGCGCGGCTATTCAAAATAAAATAAAGATAATAATATAGTGGGCGGCTGTAAGTAGAAGGGATGTTATACGTTTGAAGGTTATGTGTGTGTGTTTGTGTGACGTCTCTCTGTGACATTTGAGCTAAGGTGAAATACTGAGAGAATGAACCGTTTTCAATGGGTTATTTTTATTTGAAAGCTCGTTTTAATCAAGATATTTCTTAGATAGGTTTATAGCACTTCACTAGGAGGTGCAATAGAAAGAAAAAAAAAATTATTTAGCACGACATAAAAAAACAACAAATTTTAACAATACTTTATATATTTAACTAGAATTTCAAGAGGTATTTAATTTTGCCAAAATTAACATGAGAATTAAAAGACCACAAATTAAACTGCCACACAATGTATACCCTTTTGAAAATAGTATTATTTGCCGCCTTTCAGGCAAAACGGGCAGGCATGCCTCTGCGGCGGCGGCGTAGTGATCCAGGCACTAGTATCACCTCGAGCGGCCGGGGTTATGTTCACGCGGCACCCGGCGCAGGGCGACCCCTCGCGATTACTCATCACCGCTAACTTCGGACTAGGCGAGGTACCTACTATAGCATATTTGTATTTTATGTTTATTCTTCACACTTGCAGTAAGGCCATACCACCGTCATTCTTTTAAATAGTTCTCTCCATCCTAAGGTTTCCTGGAAGAAATCACTTTCAGCGATAATTTCAGCGATCACCCACTGTGTATTTCTTTTGTTTTTTGTTATTTTATAATGTTTCTGTGTTTTGTAGTGAAAAATGGTGTGATGCACGATAAATATTTTATCTATCTTCTATAGCAGTGACGGTAATGAAGGGAACGTTGGATCGACCCATTGATAGCCCAGTCCATACTGAGCTCTGGGGGCTCAATGTTGTTAGGAAGCGCGCATTCCAGATGCAAATGCGCGCCATTAGAGCTATTAAAAATAAGTAATGCTGGTAATTTTTCACACAGAATCATTTAGCCCCAAACTAAGCAGAGCTTGTTTTATGGGAACTACTTGACTAATATATTACTTATATACTTTTTTGTATAAAAAAATAAACATAAATACTTACATATTATACATAGAAAACACCCAGACCCGAGACAAATATTTGCAAATCATACAAACATTTGTCCCGCGGCGGGGCGACACCACAGAGGATTTACGTATGCGTATCATTTATTCATCAGTGATGTAGTTATCATTATACAAGCTCTGCTTAGTTTGGGGCCAGATGATGCTGTGTGAAACTGTCCAGAGTTTTTATTATTATTATTTATTAAATAGAATTTATGCCGATTCCTCACGACCAGACCTAGAAGAATCAGGCAAGAAACTCCGCTTGGTATTTAGCAGTATCATGTCGGTTCTACGATATGACTGATAAATCGAAAACCTTTCAGAGCGTGGTATCCGGCGCGGTGGAACCCGACACGTTCATCATCAAACGCGGCAAAGATCTCTCCATATCCAAGACCATCCTCGGCACTAAGACGCAGCGCATCACCGTCAATGCAGATGCGGGCGTGGGGTTGGAGGATGTCCCCGCGGGTGAGAGAGGGACGGCATGTCTCTCAGAGGGAGAGGTGATTAGGCTGGCGAGACTTGGAGTGAATCAGGAGGAGCTTTGGGCGGCAGCTAGAGATATTGAGTGGGCCATTTCTGGGGTAAGCCTTCATTACATAATTACTAATGTAATCAGTCTTTTGAGAGGGCTCCGAAGCCTATCGCGAACACGAGGTTCCGTTTTTCGTCTGTTCGGCCGTCCCTATGTTACACCTCGATTCCTCTCTTAAGTTTTTAAAGTGCATTGAGGTATTATTTAGTGGTCAAACGTGTTTTCCTAATCTAAAAACAAAAATGAGAAAATGATAATCAAATTATCGCAAAACTTAACAAAAAATCTAGAGCTGTATAAGGTTCTGCCACAAGATAAGCTTTATTAAACGGCTGGATTGTGATGCAGATTTTTGTAAACGTTTTGTATGACTTCAAGAAAGGTTCTTAGATACCGCTGTAATACGTGATGGAAGACACGCCGGGATTTTAAATTATGCAAAAATTACATACATACATTAAGTTACTCCTGTTTCCCGGAGGGCTAGGCAGAGACAAGGTATTTCTAATTACTACGATCCTGGCATACCTATTTCGCTTCATACATACATGCTCATCTGCTCTCTTAATGTTCCTCGCTATATCTATCTTGTATTTGATTACAGAATGAATTCTTCTTACTGCAAGCTCGCCCGATCACGTCTCTGGAGCGATGGACGGAGGAAGAGTTATTGCACGAACTTGATTGTCCTATCATGGCGGATAATGAACTCATCTCGTTCGGCAACACTGGAGAGGCAAGTTATTATGGAATATAAATTATCGTAGGGTATACCACGTACTTTACTATTCTCCTGCTGACGTTTCGTTAACCGTTTAGAGGTCTTTCCACCGCACCATCCGCGACCACGCGACCATAGAGATGGAAACAGTTCCCGTCTCACGATCAACGAAACGTCAGCAGGAGAATAGTAAAGTACGTAGTATACGAGGTGCATTCAATAAGTACCTAGCCTTATCGCCAGAGGGCGCTGTAGTTTCAAAAGAGTTTTACCACAGTGTAGCACATTCGTTTTTAATTCTTTTTTCAAATTTTCATTCCAATCCCTTCATTTGTTTTAATTTGACAACTTATGGAAGCGAACGTGTCGATCGGTTTTACAAAAATGGAAAAAGAGCAATATCGTTCGGTGATTCGATTCCTATTTTTGGAAGGGAAAACGCGCATCGAAATCAAAGAGCGCTTGGATGCTGTTTACGGTGACTCTTCTCTATCGATGGCCACCGTCAAGAATTGGTTCAACGAGTTTGCACGTGGCCGTACGTCGGTTTTTGATGAACCACGTCCAGGTGCACCGAAAACAGCTGCTACGGAGGAAAACATTAAAAAAATCCATGATCTCGTATTGGCAGATCGCCGATTGAAGGTTCGGGAGCTAGCTGAGACTGTAGGCATTTCAGAAGAACAGTGCATCATATTCTTCACGAGGAACTCGGCATGAGAAAGCTTTAAAATAAAGAAAGCCAACAGCTTAGAGATCTACACATTGTTTGTTAAGACGATAGGGATAAGTTCTGATAACCTAGCCCGATTATAGGCGAACTAGCCGTGCACGTCGTTTGGCGTGCACGGCGCGATGCGGAGCGAGCGAGTCGCGTTCATTCATCCTGATGAAGACTCTCGGAATGAGTCGAAACTTAGTCGGTGCCTTCACCGATAGTGCAGTACGTGAAAATTCCCGTTTTTACAATATAAACACAGCATTGACAAATGATTATATGAGATCTTTAAGAATAAAAGAAATATTTTATATTCGCAATAATATTATTAAAAGGTAAGTTATTGTCATCTTAAGAAGAAGGATTTTCAATGTTCCCTGTCTGGGTGTTGTGGTACTTTTAGTTCCTAATTTTTGAAATACGGTTAGTTAGTATTTTTAGATATTAACATCTACGTCAAAACATACATGATAAAATTTAGGTAAAGATATTTTTTTTTTACATTTTCTGAATAATGAATGTTTTTTGTTTTTAGGTGCTGCCCAGTCCGATGACACCCATGTCCCACGACATTGTGAGGGAGCCACTGACAAGAGGCATCGACGCCATCGTCAACAAGACTCGGGAAAACTTCGACGTTAGCATCGTGACTTCGCATAACAGAGTTGCAATTCAGTTATTCAACGTAAGTGCAGAAAATCCGCTCATTCTTAACAAGCAATGTTATGTAATCATTTTATGTCTCTACAGAAATACACGAACTAAAAATTATCTAGCTTAGTCCAAATGCTGGGAGTAATGACATAGCTTAGATAAACAGCAAAAAATCTCAGGTAAGTACCATGACGTGTACGTGTAAGAACCCATACTTTGAAGAATCGACCAATCTTTGGAGAAACTCTCCGGGCATGAACCATTCCAAATCACTGATCAAAGCCTTTGACGAACGGTATACCAACCATATCTTAGCGCTAAACAGAAACAACCTTCACGCTATGGCCAGAGCCTTGACTGGACACTGTCGCCTTAACGATCACATGTTCAAATTAAGGCTGTGTGACACAAACCTGCAGACTCAGCAATGAGGCGGACGAATCGCCCCTTCATCGGTTAGGAGAGTGTGGACCATTGATACATAAGCGTAGCCTTCATCTGGGCAAACACATTCTCAGCCCAGATGAACTTAAACTCATCACGCCCAAAAAGATCCTGCAGTTCCTAACAGCCGCAGGGCTGAGGGTGAACTCTGAACGCCCCCTGAGGGGCGAAGAAAAGCAAGTATCGATAACAATAGGCCTGTGACGACCGCGGTGATACTAAAGCCAGTAAATGCAAAAAAAAGACGTGTATTTCGGTCGGACAGCTATATCAGCTGGCGGTTCGTTTTGATTCTATGAAAACTTCATTTTGAAACTGATATTTTTAATACTCAATACTCAATACATTTATTGCTTTCACATGGTAGGTACATAGATGGTGTTTATAGGTAGGTATCTCACATGAACCCTGTCTAAGGGTATAGCAACAGATAGGTAGGCAGGCCGAAGTTTTGTGTAAACAAAAGAAAACTAGTAGGTACAATAAAATAAAGTCAAGGTAGGCAAAGTATCAAGCATTTGGAATAAAAACGTAACTTTTTTTATTTCAGACAATATACCAAAAAGTTTCGAAAGAGATGAGCGTCGACATTCGCATGATGGAGATGACGATCCACGGCCATCACGTGGCCGATGATGAAGTATTTAGTGCAGCGCTGCACAGGCGGCCGCCGCGCTGGTACGACAAACTCGACCAGTATATGTTGCTTATCAAGGTAAGCCCCATAATGACAGGACCATTTTGAAGGTCAAAAATAACGTTAGTTCCTAATTCGACCTCTGCAGCGCAGTGGGCGAAGGCCCACCTGAGACACAGACGGTTGCGGCTTCGACTCCCGCCGCGGGACAAATGTTTGTATGATCTACAAATATTTGTCTCGGGTCTGGGTGTTTTCTATGTATAAAAAATAATATATATCTATAAAAGTAGTATATCAGTCATGTAGTTCCCATAACACAAACTTTGCTTGACCACGTGACAGGTTGCAAGCCCATAGATATGTGTCCCAAAATGGAATAAACAGGATTGCGGTCTGTAATTTCACCGGTATTATATATTTTTCAGGCGCTCTGGAACTCCAAGGGATACATGAAGCAAGCTATCAAAGTGGCTAGCGCAATGGCCGTAGGCGAGGGCGCCGCAGATCCCTTCGAGCTGTGGCAAGCTATAGCGGACACAGAGCAAACAATGATTGACATGTCTTACAACCACAGTTACACGAGCACAGCTAGCACTTGCAGCCAGGTTATAGCCATGAACGTGCTGATGGAAGGACGGTCAGGTAAACACTATTCACATCTGTCTTCAGCTACCGAGGATTATAATCAGAAGATTGTATTCGTTACAAACCCCACACCACACACTAAGGTCATTCAGGTCATTCTTGTCCCTTGAAGCAAAGTCTGCGATAGCTCAATAATCTTATACCTATATCTTCTAGTTTAGTGAATGTCGTCAATTTATTGCCTTAGTTCCCAAAGTAGTCCAGGTGGACTCCCGGGGTCCAAGGGAGACTCGACGGGGGTCTACGTTGGCGTGATTAAAAAATGGTGGTTTACAATTCGTAAGCGGGGGTCCACGAAAATTTATCTGCTTTTGATAGTGAAGAACTAAAATGTTGGCTTGACTTTCACACTCACAGCACAATCAATTAATAAATTAACCAATAATTTCTCACTTATTTAATTTAGAAAACTCCCCATTCGTGGTTGGTACTCAGCCGCAACGCAAATTTCCATAGTTAGATCTAATCTTCACATTTTTTGTCGAGTTTTGGGAATATGGTAGAAATGGCCACCGGAACCAGCTAAGCGGTCTATGAGAATAAAAGTCTGGGAACCTCAAATCCTTGATTGGCTGTTAGAAAAGTTTTTATTAGTTGAAGTTACCATTCCTTGAGAGTTGTGTTTTTGTTAATATATAAATAATAGGTGAAATTACGGGCACATGAGACTTTGCCTCCGTTATGTATCAGGGTTGGCAACGGGCGAGTTATACCTCTGGTATTGCAACCGTAAGATTACGGGTAACTGCTTACCAACAGGTGAGCCAAGTGCTTTTTTGCCACTTAAATGGTATTAAAAAATTGATAAACCGGCTTGCCCCAGAACAAACAACTGAATTAATAAGTGGTAGCACAGATATTATAATACTAGTAGCGGTAGTATATAATACTACCGTATATAAGCTGCGATGATAATGCTAAACTACTATGTAAAATTTTTATACTTGGTTTGCCAAGTAGTGCCAGGTATCCTAATGTAGTTTGACGTATAAATATTGCTTAGAAGATGTCTATCGTGAGGAGTTAAAGTTTGTATTAAAAAAATATTTATAAATAGTACCTATATCAGTCATGTAGTTTCCATTACACAAGCTTTGCTTACTTTGGGACTGGAAGATGTTGTGTGAGAAATGTCCAGCATTATTTATTTATTGACACTGCGTCAGTAATCGCATTTGCACTAACTTGATTCTTTAGAAATTGATGAATGCTACTTGCAAGACAACCACAATAATTCGTAGCTAGGTACACCTGCAACTCGTTCTGCTTGGTCTCAACAGGTTTTTGGCTCTAGGTACACTTGCAACTCGTTCTGCTTGGTCTCAACAGGTTTTTGGCTCTAGGTACACTTGCAACTCGTTCTGCTTGGTCTCAACAGGTTTTTGGCTGAAAATCTGTGTTTTTGCTTTTAAGCAAAACATTTTCACTGAGCCATAGCCTTTTTGTTGTGCTGCAACACACACAAACTTACCGACACTAATTTATTTCTATGTACTTACTTTTTGAATGTTTGTCAATGAGTATTTTTTATTTATGAAAGACTATATACCCATAGTGTTTGTTATGTTAAAAATATAATAATAATGTATATTGTATGTGTGTGTCTGTAGCAACAAATAAATGTTTTATCTATCTATATATCTGCAATACTTTATTTCAGTTAATGAGTAATATTACTATATTTAAAGAATTCTCGCCGGAAATCTGCAATGAAATCGGCACGCTACTCAGCTCGGGCGACGTGCTATCCGCGGAAGTGCCTCAAGGGCTCGCCTCTCTCGCGCGCAAGCTGCAAGCCTCGGGGAGGTATGATGAGTTCCGCGGACTCGACCCTAAGGAAGGCATGCAATGGCTGAAGACGAATGTACCGGACGTATACAATGACGTCACCAAGTTCTTGGAGCACCACGGACATAGAGCTGTCATGGAGGTAGGTTGTGTATTTCTCGTGGAATTATCTTTCTTGGTAACATTTTTTGTATCAGGTGCGCATTTTTTTTACTGATAATATGTGGTATACCAATTAAACCCCTTGTAAACTTTCGTACAGTCCGTTCCATCCAAAGGTTGTCAGGAAAGTCGCTAATTAGCGATAAGACCGCATATTGTACTACTTTGTCAAAGTTTGTAGTACTCAACTAAGCTGATGTGTTATTTGGTGTGCAGTAAAGTATTTTTGTCTATATTTAACTTATTTGGCAAAAATTTGTAGATGCGCCGTTTCGAATAGGACTTCATTACTTGACCCTTTTTTATACAATTAAATTGGTAAAGCGTACAACTCACCTGTTGGTGAGCGGAAAAATAGGTAGCATGGTAAACCGCTATCGATGAAACATTCGCCGAAAAACGAACAAGCTAGTTGAACCAATTAATAATAATAATAATAATCATCATCATCAGCATCATCCAGCCCCAACCTAAGCAGAGCTTGTATAATGGGAACTACATGATTGATATACAACTTATACTTTTTTTTGTAAATACATACATATTATACATAGAAAACATCCAGAAAAGAGATAAATATTTGCTAATCGTACAAACAATTATCCCGAAGCGGGAATCGAACTCGCAATCTTCTGCGTCTCAGGCGGGCCTTCGCCCACTGCGGCACAGAGGTCGTCAACTATAACGCTAAAATAAATAACACTTAATTGATAAACTATACCGCTGTTTAATACCATATTTGCAATGTTTTGTTTCAGTTCGATTTGGCGACGAAGCCCTGGTCACTAGTGCCAGAAGACATGATGAAAGTTCTGCAGAGTCTGCAGTCGACCAGCGAGAGCTCACTCCACACGAAGACTGACCAGGAAATTATTGCTTCCCTCAAGAGCCCACAAAAGGATAGCACCAGGTAACGAGTTAGTTATTACGCAATGTTCATTAAACTGAATGTTTCAGTGTTAACACCTTTAAAGCTCCTGACAATTTGTCGAGCCGTCACAAGCCGCGGGACGACCGGACATTGGTTGCATAATCGTACTAATCGACGACCGATGTGGCGCGGTGGGCGAAGGTCCGCCTGCGACACAGGAGGTTGCGGGTTCGATTCCCGCCCTGGGACAAATGTTTGTACGATCTGCAAATATTTGTTCCGGGTGTTCTGGGTATTTTCTATGTATAATAAAAAAATATCTATCTATGTAATGTATTGTATTAAGTATATCAGTCATCTAGTACCCATAACACAAGCTCTGCTTAGCTTGGGGCTAGATGATGTTGTGTGGATAGGCCAGCATTATTTAAAAAAAAATGGTTGATCGAAGAAGTTACGATCCGGTGTCGCCATCAAACAACGGAGTGGTGCACTCCATTGTTGACCGTCAATTTGATTGATAGCAGCACTGCTTTGAACACCCCTTATTTTATAAACCTTTTTTGTTTCAGGAAAGTTCTTGGATGGGTCATGCCTCTATGTCGCCGCACCGTGAGACATCGCGAATGCACGAAAGCCCATTTGATCCTTGCTGTCCACAAATTAAGGTTGGCTTTCCTACGGCTCGGTCGGATGTTGGTTAAGCAATGGTATCTGCCGAATGAAGACCTCGTGTTCTACTTCCGTTTCAACGAGCTCCGTGATTATATTCAGACGAGGGATCCGGGACTACTGAGAAAGTAGGTTTACGCCCGTCTGCGCTAAGCTTAGGCAACCACTTAGGCGTGTCTTAGGTATTTTTTCGAAGAAACCTGTCGCTAAGTCATTGCCTAAGCTGAGTGCAGATTATTATTTCCTTAACAGCCACGTTTACACAAATCAGATCAAGTCCAACTTAAATAATCAACTTTATGAAATGACTTATTTGGTATAAACATATTTGATAATGCATAGGAAATAAAAAACTTCATAATATACCCATGTAAAGATCAGTTACCACTGTTATTGTATAAGGCTATGGATCGGTTTTATGCAATCAGTTGGATTGGTGTTGCATAATTTCCGAGAAGGTTCTTAGATATATTGGTGTCTTCTATGTATAATATGTATGTACACTTATATAAAAAATGTTTATAAGTAGTTTATCAGTCATTTAGTTCCCATAACACAAGCTTTGCTTACTTTGGGGCTAGATGATGCTGTGTGAAAAATGACCAGCATTATTTATTTAGTTTATTTATTTAGTTATATATTATCACAATAAATCACAAGGGATGACGTTCCAATAAACGAGGAAATACACAATACGTAGATTTTAAAATTAAAAAAAAATCCTTGGTTTCAGAGCTACCCAACGTCAGCAGTACTACCCGGGCTGGCGCAAGCTGAAGTTCGCGGAGATCAACCGAGGCTGGGTGGCGCCACTCGCGCCGAAGACGCCCGCCGTCACCGCCGGTGACGTCAGGATAGAGGCCGCCACTGTCTGCGGGGGAGAGGTGCTCGCCAGGGCCTGCGTCGTCAAAGACCTCTCCGAGGTAAGATTGCCGACAGAGATGTGCAAACATCAAAAAAGTAACAAAAAAACATCATATTTCTATATGTTGAAACATTAATCAAAGTTTACATACAGGTATTGTTTAAAAAAAAAACAAGAAATAATATTTTGTTTTAATCCTAAATTAGTATTTTTTAAACAAACAAACATTTCAAGAAGATCGCATCTTGCAAAAAGATGGGGTGAAACTGACTTTTCGAGGAGTTGAAAGACTGTGTGAAATTCTGAGTTTCCACATTTATCAGGTTAAATATGAGGTGAAACTCATGACTTTCTACGTTGCGAAGAGATGGGGTGCTACATAGGTAAAAGATGGGGTGAAACTGATTCTCCACTTTCAAAGATGGGGGTGAAACTTACGTAGGGAATGACTACAGGGTTATGACTTTCCACTGATTCTATTCTTGATTATAACGTGTCTACAGATCGACCAACTGCAGCAAGGAGACATATTGATAACGCACGCGACAGACATCGGGTGGTCTCCATACTTCCCGTTGCTCAGCGGAATCGTCACGGAACTCGGCGGACTTATTTCTCACGGTAAGTCATAAGCGTACGATCATGTGAGATTACCCCGAGTCTTGATTATAAGAGAGTCAAGATGTACGTGAAGTTAACACTGGTCTCAGCTGAAAACTAGCGCTGCAGTATAGCAACATGTAGCATAACAGCTGAGCTGAAGGCCAATTTATCACCACAGAGTATAAGATTGTTTATTTGTTCAAAAATAGTTTGGTATAATTCCAGTAGGTAATACAATTATATACTATATTATATGCCACGGGACAAATGTTTGTATCTGCAAATATTTGTCTCAGGTCTGGGTGTTTTCTATGTATATTATGTATGTATTTACAAAAAAAATGTATATAAGTAGTATATCAGTCATGTAGTTCCCATAATACAAGCTCTGTTTAGTTTGGGGCTAGATGATGCTGTGTGAAAATGTCCAGCATTATTTATTTATTTATATATTTATTATACTTGTACATTAGACTTAATGACAGGTGTAAGTATACCTACTTCAGGTATTTTACTTTGATAGTTCTTGCCAAGTAGCGATGGAGTGCAGTATTCTCGGGTGTTCCTCCCGAACCAAATTGGAACATCTAGTTGTTAGTTCCGTAGGACACAACTTGGCACAACTAATTTGTGCTTTAACTGTTTCTTACATATAAATGTTCCATATGACATCACTTATTATTCCAGGTGCTGTGATAGCTAGAGAATACGGCCTACCGTGCATAGTGGGCGCTTCAGATGCGACAGACATCTTCAAAACCGGAGATATGGTGAGACTATCTGGCACTAAAGGAACATTGGAAAGAGTCGTGTTACAAAAACCAGAAGAAAACGGACATTTCGATACCCCGAAGCCTGAAAACTAGATGAGATATTTTTACTTCTAAAACGTAGATGGAATTTTCACGAGCCGTATTATCAGTGAAGGCAACGACTGTTTCGGCTCTTTCCGAGAGTCTTTCCGCGTCGCATCTTACACAGATAGTTTAAGTACATGAAAATTCGTTTTTACAAAATACTTGTGATATTGTTAAAAAAATGCTCAGTATTCTTTGAGATTGCATTGTTGAATAAAATAAGTGTTATCATAAAATACGTTGTATTATCAAAACAAAAGTACTACAAAAACATCAAAATAAAACATCACAAACACCATCACTACATCACAGCTTCCAAAGTAAGAACTTTAGTACAATTCATATCAACTTTTTCCTGTTATAGGATTTTCATTTCTGTAGATAACATATCTAGACTTTTTTTGGTGTTTTCACAATGTAATCAGCCAAAAAAGGCGCATTTCCATGATTTCTCGACACTCAATATGGAAAGAACATCTTTCTAACCCGGATCTAACAAATACGCATTGAAACTCTACGCGAACAAGGCGCGAGGCCATTTGTCGATGGCTAGGCTAGGTACGCTGGTCTATTCAACGTCCAAGTACCGTTGCAAAGAATTTGAGCAACTCTTCGTCTCGCAAACAATGAATTTGTCCCGCCTTTCCCAATGGCGTCGCCTACTTCTCGTCCCCTAGAACTAGCAGCTCGTAGCAGTTGAAGGCGAACGGTCGTCCGAATATCACGACGTGACACCTAAGAGAAAGTATAATTAATTGAATAACGTCCAAAGCAAAAAGGTACCCACCTTCCTTCGGCTTGATACAATTTTACGATTCAGTGCAAAATTGGTATCCTCAAAGATTTATGAGGATGCCCATCATGGAGAATACAGTCGTGAGCTAGTTTGTTTGTTTGTTTGAAGCTCTATTTCGACGTTTTTTTAAGAAAGACAAACAAACTAGTAGTAAATCTATAATTTACTTTCTAATTTATAACTGAGTCTACTTTAGGTCAGCTTCTCTATTTCGACGTTTTTCTAAGAAAGACAAACAAACTAGTAGTAAATCTATGATTTTCTTTCTAATTTATAACTGAGTCTATTTTAGGTTAGCTTTTTTATTTCGACGTTTTTTTAAGAAAGACAAACAAACAAACAAACTAGTAGTAATCTTATTGGAACACTAATCGATGGCACATGCCTTTTGCCATCGATTAGTGTTCGATGTGAGAGTTTGTGAGGATGGATGTTTGTTACTCTTTCACGCAAAACTACTGAACGGATTTTGATGAAACTTTACAGTAACATAGCTTATACATCAGAATAACACATAGGCTACCATCCGGGTACCACGCGGGCGAAGCCGTGGGAAGAAGCTAGTACTGAATAATCGCTACTCACCGTTATAATTACGATTTATGGACGATTAGAAAATGACAGCTTTATACATTGTTTAAAGCGCCATCTCATTCTAACTCTGCTAAAATCTTAAGTCGATATTCGATAGTTATCTGTGAGATGTCAAGACGGAACGAGTTAGTTGGGCTTAATTAGATAATTTAATAAATTAAGATAATTATGAAACATGAATGAATTCATGAAAATACTGTATTGCACGCCTTTAGAAATAAACAGTAACATATTGAAAATATAGTTACAATGGCCGATCTTATCGTTTAAAAGCGACATTTTACGCCACCTTTGGATAAAATGGTTTCTTTGTGATCATGAGTATGTTCGGGGGTGAATAGGGAGTGGCAGTACCTGTAGTGCGGTGCGTGGACCGCGCCCACGAGGTGCGAGCCGCGGTAGAGCACCCGACCCACGTGCGTGCCCGGCGCCACGCGGACTGCGCGCGCGCCCACCGCGCCCGCGCGCCACGCCAGCCACGTCGCCTCCGCATTGCACATCACCTGCGACAAGGTGGTGAACCATTCAATCAAATAAAAATCCTTACTGCAATGTCGTAGTACACGTATGAACGCAAAATTCGTTTTTGAAATTCAGAATCTTTTATATAGCTATAGCTATCCGTTTCAATCTATAAAAGAAACCAAAATCCTGACTGTAGAAAATTTGTTCTTATCTGCGAATACTTTCGTTTGTGTGCTCAGAAGAGCCTCGATTCAAATGAAACGTGTTTATTACGGCATAGCTGCATTAGAAATTAATAATATTTAAAGCCAAAATAATTATGTTACCCCAAAGACATAAAATCACCCACAACTTATTCAATTTAAGCATTTTGGCAAATTTATTCATCTAATTCAGATTATTAGTTTATTATATTTTCACGCAATCTTTCTCTGCACGATTAATAGAAACTATTTAATGCACAATATACAGTACATAGAATCCGTAACTGAGAACCTAGTTTTTTTTAAGTCAGTTAAAAATGATTAGTATCTTACCTGGTATTTTGTATAGTGATGGACACCACCGTCGGCGTAAACAACGCAGCAATGCTTCGAAGGGTGTAACGCCGCTGGCAAGACATTGCATCTGTAATCACGATTCATATTTATTTTACACTAATAGAGTTGCTCAATGCTCAATAGAGTTCAATTTTCCTACTCAAAAAATGTGCATATTGCGATATCTCTCGCCATATAATCGTTTCAAGTTTTAGAAGTTTTGGACATTGCTAAAGTCCGAGTCATTCCATTACCATTTAGCTATAGTCATTGCATAGGTGACAACGAATACCAACTCCATTGAGGAGCTGGTACTAGCCTATTAGTAATAGTACGGACAGAAAGATAGTACTGATTAGTAAATACAAGTATACATATTATGATATCTGTGGATTAAGGATGCGGCGAACGCCGCTCGCAACTTCAATTCGAGGCGCGCCCGAAAATCGGCCAGAATATCACTCTCAGAACATCTCTTTTTGACTGATGCAGGCCCACCCGTTCCTGCGCGATGGCAATGTTAGCCGTTCAGAATTTGTTATACATTTGGTGTTGTTCCGTAATACCAAAAATGATGACTGATTTATATAGGTACCTCGATACATATACTATTCAGCATAATATGGTGGAAATAAGCTCTTATTACATATGATTTTGGTATTACGTTAAGATACGTTACATCACACCGACACGTAGAGCGAAGAGCAACGATCTACTGATATACATATACGAAACGTAGCTACATGCTACACATACATCCCACAGACGGCCATCGAATAGTCTAGATCGCGCTTACAACGTTTTCCGTTTTGAACATAATTCCTCCCGACTACAACTGTCGGTCCTAGGGACTAGGGCAAGTGGTTCAGATGGATCAACACGGTGAAACATTTTCCCATTTGCAAACGGAGGGCTCACCACCAAACCTGTTCTTAATATAATCACTAACGTGATGGTCAAAACGGTTTTCAATTTAAAAGGAAGCCGGCATCTCTTAGAACCAATAAATTCGAAGGTAGTATTTCATAAGCGGCTATGGCTTGCAACCTGTCAGGCAGAATGCTGTCTATGCAAGACTCATGTCTTGCCAAATAAAATGTTGAGCTATGCCTCTAACTAATTCTTATTTGTTAATATCCTTCAAACGTACTACCGACCACCTCCCCCCTACGCTGGTCGACCGCGACCCTACTGGTTCCTATACATTTTCTTAAAATTTGTATGAAGATCCTACTAATATAATGAATGCGAAAGTCTGTGTGTGTGAATGTTTGTTACCACGTGTCTTCGTAACTACTAAACCGGTTTTGATGAAATCTGGAATGTAGAAAGTTTAGGTTGTGGAATAACACATAGGCTTATTTTCGAAAATCAACCCCTAAGGGGGTTAAACAGGGTGCTAAAGTTTCTATGGAAAAAAATATTCCTTGGTTTTTGTATTCACTCAAAACTACAAAAACGGTACACATAAACTTTAAAATAAATAAAGAAACACGCATTTTTTATTTTTTCAAAATTATCCTTTGGGGGTGTGCAATTGAGTTCTAACTTTGTATAAATTGAAATCCTTGGTTCGATTCATTCAAAAGATGATGGACATAGTTTGAAGCCTGGAGACGATCATATGCTACTTTTATTAACATACCACGCGGGCGAAGCCACGGGCAACAACTAGTACATAAAAAATGTAAAGAAACCATTACTGTCGCCAGTCGCTGCTGCTTGTCGCCGGTGACGGACTCAAGGCTTTGAAATGTTGTCTGATGGTAGTTATGTTACCTGTGCGTAGTGCGCGCCACCCACACCAGCTCGTTGTCGAAGACGCCGGCTGACACCGCGCCGCTCGGCACCGCGCCGCACGCGCTCACCACCCACACCGGCCCTGGCTGCTTCCATGCTGGCAGCCAATCTGTATTATTACATAAAATAACAAATCCTGACCGATTGATTGACTGAGAGATCAACGCAGACCTACTCAGATACGGACTAATATTTCTACCGTCATTTGTTTAAAGTTTACCATTTATAAACAGTAAATTAGCACTTAGAAACCTAAGCAACATACTGTTCACTAAGTTTTTTTTTTCAAAACGCCGCATAGTTAGGCGACTTGCTAAGACACATGTGGCCACACTGCAGGCGTATAGCTAACCCTATCATTAGCAATTGAATTTTCTTTTCCAAAAAATTGGATACATTCTTATGATCTATTCATAGTGGTCCTATGATCACTAGTTAAGAGTGAAACGGCATAAAAGCGAAGCAAACTTAGAATCGCTTTATGAAGAGCTAACCCGAAATGAGAGTCCGGTATTTATGTTCCCAGCAGACTTTCAAATGCATGTTGTATTTCATCCAGTCTTCGGAATACTCGAGGACTTTGATCTTGAAATGCTTCCATCGCCTGATAATAATATCGGAATCGGTAAAACAAAACAAAAAAAAACAAATATTTTTTTGTTCTCCATCATCTATTGCAGCGCTTTCTTAGGGACTTGAGACTTAGATTGAACTTAGATTAGCCTCTTAGGAATCAACCTTGAATGCATATAAATCGATTACAAAAAAAACACATTTCAATCTGATAAGCGGTTTCGTTTTAATTTATAGGAAACAAACAAATAAAATAAAAGTAAATAAAAAAGGTGCATACAATTCGTGTATTGGCCCGCTTGACCCCGCAGCTTGTGTCAATGAGTTTGTTTCTTTGACCTTTAAAAATAAATTATGAATTAATAGATAAAGAATGTGTTTTTAGTACAAACAGACAGAACCTTCTGTTTTGCTCAAAACTGTTTAAAAATCTTTTAAGGCCGTTAGTTACTTTGGGCGATCACTGAAAGTAAGTAGTACTAAAACGTACCTAAGTACATCCTACTACTATTATAAACGCGAAAGTTTGTGAGGATGGATGTTTGTTATTCTTTCACGCAAAAACTACTGAACGGATTTTGATGAAACTTTACAGTTATATAGCTTATACATCAGAATAACACATAGGCTACTTTTTATCCGGGTACCACGCGGGCGAAGCCGTGGGCAGAAGTTAGTATACTATATGTAGGGGAGGTAAGCTAAAGCGGGTAGGCCTTTAAAATTACGCGCCTTTACCGTTACCTATTGAGAATTTGTGCGTGCGAACAGAAGCTTAGTGCGTCCGCCAATCACAGGCAGTCAGCCCACGGTGTTCGCGGTTGCGGTTGCAAGGTAAGATGCTAACAAAGTTTGTTGCTAATTTTACTAAAAAATTAAGGATTTCTTTGTTTGTGATTGCTCTGAACTGGTTCATATTCTGTTCTTATTTGTTTAAAGTATGTGTTTAGTAATATATTGTCTAATTGTAAATGGAGTGGTTTGTGGTTTTGGTTTTGAGGTTATAAGCATGTTCAAAATAAAAGATCCCTTTGGGCAACGGGTAGGGGCAAAGCGGGTACCTAACCGCTTCCCTTTTTTGACTATTCTTTTTAAATTTTAAATAGATTTTTCGAAAAAAAAATCCAGGTGCTTGGTGTGTGACATTTTAGTTTAAAAAAGATTTAATTTTTTTAACAATAGTTAAAAAAAAAAAATTTTGCTCAACTAACTATAAGAAAAGATCTGTTTTAGTAAAAATGACAATAATTAATATAAATTGTTCAGTTTTAACTTATTTTTATTGAAATCGTTGTACTAATGAATCTGACACTTTAAGGTGTCACAATTTCATTGAAAATATGTCAAAGCTGAGAGCAAGTTGACTTGATCTTATATACTTTTAACACTACCTGCTTTAGGCCCCCCCTAAGGGCAAAGCGGGTATTTAGAAGGGTTTAAATTTTTGATTGTTTTTATGTTTTATAGGGGTGCTTTTAATTTTGTTTTGTTTTAAAAGTAAGCATTAATATGTTTATAAGTTCTATACCTAAATAAAAGCTGTGAACATTAAACACAGTGTTTTTTTAAAATTAACCTTAGCTTACCCACCTCCCCTACATAAACTCACGCCAGTTTCCCGAAGAGATAAGCAGAGACCACGAATGTCCACTTGCTACGATCCGAGCATACCTCTTTGTTTCATTCACTCTCATGATATTCATGCATGCTCGCGGGTTTAGGGTACTCTCGATCCGACCTTTCTCCTGATTCTAAGGCCCGAGTTCACTAAACAATAACGTGTGGTACAAGGTTCTGATAAAAGCTTTTTGGTAAACGTTTTCATAGGAATCTGACATCATAATCAAAGGCTAGGTTTTACCGTCCATCCGTGTTGGTGAACTCAAGACTAGTTTAAATTCCCCGATGTGTATTTAGCATTTGCATTATACGAATAGTTTTGCATAATGCTTCGAAGTCTTGCAAAACGATTCTCTCGTTTCTTGATACCTGCGATACAGGGAATGATAGAGTGGGGTGAGGACTTATGTATGTGTGTCAATGAATGTTTTTATAGTTACCACTGCTGTCAGCCACTGCGTCCATCTGTTGAACATCTCGATGATTTCTAACATCTCCTGTTGACATTCCATGTAGGTCTCAGTTTTGTTTGTAGCTCGAGTGGGTGAGACAATCTGCAAAATAAAAGTTTTCACTCTTATGTCCGTCCGCCGCGCTTACGTCAAATAAACTTAGGCATATCAAATAAAAAAGTATTTGATGTCAACTAATTTTTTAGGGTTCCATAGTTAACAAGAAACCTTTATAGTTTCACTATGTCCGTCCTTCCATTTGTCTGTCTGTCTGTCCGCGGCTTAGCTCAGAGACCCTTAGTACTAAAAAAGCTGTAATTTGGCATGGTTATACATTTTAATCACGCCGACAAGGTAGTAAAATAAAAATCTTGAAAAATATACATTCATAAACTTACACCTGTTTCCCGGAGGGGCAGGCAGAGACTACGAATTCCCACTGGCTACGATTTCGACGTAGGTACCTCTTTTACTTCATTCACTCTCACTCATTACATTCTTCATACTTGCTCGCCGGTTTAGGGTACTCCGTACTCTTGACCTGATATTTCTCCAGAACGTCTCCAATTTGATCAGATTATACGTGCGCCGGGATCTATCCTTTCCAAATATCCCATTCACGCTTCCCTTATATACATGTTTCGTCAATCTACTTTCGTCCATCTTTTCAACATGCCCAAACTACCTTAGCATACTTTTATCTATTCTTGTCACTACATCTTCTTTCACTCCACAACGCTCTCTTATCATACAGTTCCTCACTCTATCTCTTAAAGTCAAAGCACTCATACTTCTCAAAGCTCTCATCTCAACTGCGTTTATTCTACTTCCGTGATTTTCTGCCATACCCAACTTTCACTACCATAAATAAGTGTTGGCACTACCATTTCTTTATGTACACATTTTATTTAATTTGAATATTTGTACCTATACATAATAAATGTAATTGATTGACTCTATTTAATTACTTCAAATAAATAAATAAGGCAGGTTTCAATAACAGCCAAGAAATTACGACACCTCGTTTATTCTTGAAAGTATGTCATAGTTTTAACAGTTTTCATAGAGAAACGAGACGTTATCCGTAGCTGTAATTGGAACCCGGTACGAGCACACACTGGCTAAACGTCAATCCTAGAACGACTACAGGCAAGTAGACAAATACACACGAGATTATTTATTGGTAACCCCTAATTATATCGAAACACTATTCTGTTTATGACATTCTTGTTTACCTGCTTATCTCTGTAGCGCAGTGCTAACCGCAATGTTAGCTGTCGACTGAAGATATTGTATTGTCGCCATTGCAACGCCTCTGTTGCTACTCTTCTTTGGAAACTCACCCAGTTGTCATCTGCTTCCGCTAAAACATCACACTCTTTATAACAGAGTCAGATACATATCTAAGCTTTGTCAAAAAAAAATATATAAAAATAGAAATTATCAAAATTACTTGTTTTAGAAATATGATAATACATAGAGAACCGTCATTTATTTCACATTTTTAAATGTATACAAAATCGTTTTGTAGCAGAATGAAGGTAGAACTTGCAAAACGCAAAACGTCCAATTCGCAGAATGCAATGAAATTTGACATTCTGCGTCTAAATGAAAAATATAGCTTGAATACTGTATGCATAGAATGCATTTTGACTGAGTTTTAGTGAGTCCTCGAGTCCGCAAACCTTATAAAACCCTGTCACACCCTCAATGTGGGTATTTGGTAGCAGATTTAAACCTCGTCCCCAAATGATAAATAAATAAATAATGCAGGACATTTTTCACACAGCATAATACAGCCCCAATGTAAGCAAAGCTTGTGTTATGGGAACTAGATGACTGATATACTACTTATATACGTTTTTTTTTGTAAATACATACATATAAAAAGGTACCTGTGGTAACGTCAGGCTGCAGTTGATAAGACAACGCTCGGTCGATGTTCTCCTGTATCCAGTCGCGCCACGCCTGCACGTTCCACATGAGACTCACCATCATGGCGTGCCAGTCGGACATCTGGTCCGTTGACACGATCGGAGTTCCTGTGAAGAGAGCTTCCATTACAACCTAAATGTTCTCAACTTTCCCCGGCAGCGCGGCGGGTCGACGATATTGAATAAACTGCCTCAGATGTGTCACCATGAAGTTAGTAAATCGTTTAAAGGGCAAGGTGTATTCTTTTATAACAAACTGCAAAGAGATATACGAAAATACAAAAACGATATTAAACAAAAACTTTATACAAAGGTATAAAGTTTTTGTTTAATATCGTTTTTGTTAAGAAGACCTTTGTCTTCTTTAACAAATCTGATTACTTAGATAATCAAAAATATGGGATTGAAGTCACTCCAACTCGATGAAATATGTAGGTACCTATTATTTTGTAAAAGGATCATTAAAAAGAATAACCAGGCTTGTTTCTTGCCTTTCTTTCTTGGATTGGTTGCGGAGGAACAGGCAACAGGTAAAATTTACGTTTCAAAGTGATCCTTGTGATTTTAATGAATAAATGAATTTTGCCTTTGTCTCGACGTGCTATGTCTTATATATCCTGGATAGGAGCTTAAAAAAACGGTTCAGAATAAAATGCATAGCAAATAAAAAATGCACATCATGTAACGATTAGGACTATCTTTTATGTTACATTTGTTTCAATAGATAATTTGAATAGCCCCCGAATTAAAAACCTCCTTTTTTAAGAGTGTAAAAGCGCTCGACTCAACTTACGCGAGCTGTATCCGCTCTTAGCCGGACTAGGCCTTCTCGTTTCAGTATTCGGTCTCGTCTGTACATTGATATCTTGAGTGTGCATTTTTGCATACATAGTCGTAGGGTTTTGCCAGTACGGTACGGATTTCGCTTCCGAAGCGCCCGATGTGGAAGCCGGCGTGTAGTACGAAGGAGACGAAGAATCGGAGAGCTGGTCCGTGGGAGAAGCATCATTTCCTTTTCTATGTAGGAGTTGAACGTTTTCTCCGTGTACGTCGAATAGCAAGGATCTGATAGAGGAGACTTCGGGGGTTTTAGACGCGGGCGATGCGGCAGGCGTGATTGGAGTTTCTAAAGAATCCGAAGGAGAACCGAGGCGGGTCGGACTGGTCAGGTATCTGCGCTGGTTGTATGAAGTCGAGTACAGCAAGTACTGGGTTGTGGAGGATTGTCCAGCGCAGCCTGCAGTCGGTTTAGCGGCGGGACAGGGGATAGGGCCACTTCCGCGTTTGTTGCAGCGACTCTGCCGCGACGGGCATTGCGTGAGAGAGATCTCGAGTCCCGGGGCGAAGGCTCTCGAGCTCCCGGGACTGATGCGGATCCTCTGAGCTGGTGCTAGGTCGGCGAGGGCCTGAGCGGAGACGTGTCGGGAGCAGGTGCAGCAAGGCCGCGCGACGCGACGGAGAATCTCGTCGCACCAAAGCTCGCATTGCACGAATACGTTCTTCATGCACTTGCATACTTGGATCACTCCTGTGAAACAAATGTGGCATTTATGTTATGGTCTGTTACTTTGGTATCACGATTTGTTCGAGCAATATTCGTGTCGTAGCATTTATTCGACAAGTGATATGTAATGAATCCTCGGTGTATGCTTCCTGAGCGTTGGCCATTCTATGAATTGGACACACTGCGATTGGACATTCTGCAAATCGGACATTCAGATTCATTTCGAAGATTGAACATTCAGATAGTGTGAGAGTTGGACATTTTAAGAATTGGACAATCTGCGCCTAAACGTTGAAACAAAGTTTCAATTCAAACTATTAATGATAATTATGCTTGCTAGCAAACTTACGTGGTTGCAGGAAATGGACTGCCAAATACATTGTCGTATCTTCTATCACATCTGTAAATGGTCAATGCTTTCGTTACTATCGAATCGGTACCTAGCAAAATTTAAAATCTTATAACATCGTGATAAGAGAGCGTGGATATAATGAAGATGTAGTGACATGGGTTGAGAAAGGTATGCTGAGATAGTTTTGGGCATGAAAGGTTGGATGAAAAAAGATTGACAAAATAAGTTTAAAAGGCGAGCGTGAATAGCAAAGCTGGAAGTGGAAGACCTCAGCGAACTCCCCATCAGATGGGACGATGACATCTTAAAGACTGCGGGAAGCCAGTGGATGGAGTTAACTCTCGATCATTCATCATGTAACAATTAAGGAAAGGCTTAGGCCTTAGACATGTGCCTAAACGGTCAGTTTTTACAGCCAAAAAAATGGACAACGTAGTGCAGCAACGCCTACGTTGTCCATTTTTTTGGTTACAGCTGAAAATCAGTGTTGGGTGTAAATACATCCAACACATGCTGAGCTGAACACCATTTTGGTACAGACTACATCCCTATTAGACACATTAGCCGAAGAACAATTTTACTGTGTTCGTTTTAGATTTGAGTAGGTACCTACCTCTACCTGTAGGCCTATGTACTTTACCTTTATTGTTGTGTGTGCCAAATAAACGTTTATTGTATTCTATTCTAAACCATATGGTATCCAACCTATTGATGGTATGGGACTTCAACGGGCTGTTGATTATATTCTTCTTCTTTGATATTCATTTGAATATCCTCTCACCTTATGTACCTTATGCACCCTTACCTTGAAGAGACCCAGATTGTATTTTTCAGGAAAGACGAACGACGACGATAGCATATTCCATTCCTTCGCCTCGATGATGTGTGTTTCTAATAAGTAAACAAGTGTTGTTGAATCTCCTCACCATCCATAAGCGCCTGGTATTTATCGGGCGTGCAGCCGTGCATCAGATTGAGCAGTTTGATCTGTATCTTCCTAGACACCACCGGATCAACACAAGACACTTTCAGCTGGTCTGCGTTCTTCCCTTTTAGCCTACGAAAAATATTAAACTCCGGTCATTAAAGAAAATAACGTCGGTATACCGTACGTAGGTTTAAGCCAAGCCGGAAATGTGTTTACGTAAGTTAAATACATTTATAAGTTGAGCCACGTTCGCATTTGAGCTCGGAAGCAGAAATACAATTAAAGGGGTAAGAGTGCCTACCTCCTAATCCTGGATGATAAGCATCTTTACCCCGAATTCCAAGCACAGATTCATATGTATATCGACGAGACCACGTCTCGTTTCTCTATGAAAACTGACAAAACTTTTTCATTTGCATATCGGGGCGTGGCGTCGGCTCGTTCAACTACTACGACTGTAATTGGAACCTGGGGTTGGCAGACCTGTTGGCATAATTTCTTTCGATACGAAACCCGTGTCACATACACTCTCGCGAGAGCAAGTAAGAATGGCGGTGTGATACGGCCTAAGGCACGGTTTTCAATGTGATTCCCGTTGCGCAAACGGTGTTGTAAGCCAAGAAAAAGAAAAAAAAAACATCTTACAATTCAGCCCCTTCCGCGTATGACTTGCGGATGGTACCGTGTCGCAGTAAAACGCCTTGCTCGCCCGCCTCTTCCAACTTCTCTATCAAGAACTTGAGGGCTTCCGTCTTTTCGCCTGAAAATCCGAAAACATAATAAACATATTCTCATTCAAAGAAAAAAAGAAAAAGACCGGTGTAAGAAGGCTCTTATTCAAATCATATAAGCATACCTTGTAGCATTATGTAGGATACCAAGAGTTTCGTGGATTCACTGATGGCAGCTGAAAATAAATAAAATAAAATATAATCAGGCATACCTACTTTCACTTTGGTAAAATTTTAGGATAATAGTACGACTATACCACGTACTTTACTATTCACCTGATATTTGTTTTGCAAATTCATTTGAAATAATATTTCTGGGTCATTGTTACAGTTTCATGTTGTTGCTGACATTTCAAGACTTTTTAGAAGCAGTATTGGATGGTTTACCATCTCAGATGGATGGTCGCGGGCGATGCATATGGTGGGACTTTTAAAATGTCTCGAAACACCAGCAAAACGAAAACACGAGGTAATTAACCGTTAATTCGTTGAGTATAAATAATTCCTCTAGCGTTGTAAACTATGTAATGTGCTTCTTACCGTCTAAATGTGACTTGGTGTAGCCACGAGGAGGGACGTTCGCCATTATGCCCTTTAGTTTTGCTACGGTCGACGATTGCAAAGAGCTATTCCCACGTTTTATCTGATCTTCGAAAGATGTTAACTGGCGCAGACTGTAAGGATAATTTGACATGATAAAAACTACATTTAGTTGAACCAGACTGCATGGGTTATTTTTTGAATAGTCCGGACACGGGCGATTAAAAAGAAAAATCGATCATTATCAATCATTATTTATTTCTATCGTGATACCCACACACGCGAGAGCGACAAAAATATTCGTATACGTGAGCGACAGAGAGAAATGTGCGTTAATTACCGACCTTGTTCAGATTCTGCGTCCGGATTATAGGAAATTCGTGATGAAATCAATAAGATAATCATTAAGTTTATTAGTTTCAGATGATCTTATTTGTCACTCACTAAGCAGCCGAGTCTTTGTACGATTTCGGAATGTCGCCCTCAATCAAGAGCGTATCTCCGGTCGCTTCCATTTCTCCCAACAGAGCCACGTAAGCCTCGATTTGCTCATCTGAAAAGTTTTTATTTTATTACTTTTTATATTACTTGGTCTCATGTATTTAGTTTTATTTTATATATTGAACAAAATCACACAGCTCCTAATGAGATACGAATCATACTACATTGGAGCGTTAATTATAAGATTATTAAGGATTTTATAAAGGCATATTAACACAGACAAAAAACATGTCACGAGGTACATTCTCTTAGAATAAAAAATGGATTACCTGGTTTTGTTACCAGCTCTGATAAGTAATCCGCTGCGTCCTTGATGTGTTCTGGAAAACATGAGTACTTTAGAAATCTTTGATCAATAATGCAATAACTATAAATAGTACCTACTACTAAGGAACATTTAGGATCAACTATGCGATAAATAAGCAAGAAATATAATGTAATATCTATTTTCTGATTTGAGTCTAAATGTTTTGCCGAAATTGAAAATTGCAATTAGGAACTTCGTGAAACAATGGGTCGTATAAATGAGACAAGAGTTAATTTGAGTTTTTTTTTGCCTTTCATTGTAGCAGTCAGTTTCCGTGCCATAGACCGACACCGAATCATATCGTCCAAGTTCTTCGACAAATAGTACGAGACTTGATCGCACGGCTCTTTAACTTCCAACGAGTTTGCTTTCTTCAATCTGGGAAGTATGCAAGACATTGTTTTACCAATTCACACATATACCCGTATGCACCCTTATGTATGCATACGGCAAGCTTAGTAGCATGGGTAAAGACTTAGGCAGTACAAGATTTCTATGAAAAAAAAACAGTAGAACAAATCAGATGGGCATTACACTCAAAATGTTTTTTTTTTTGGCGAAATTTTATAGCCCCCGACGAGTTTTCTATCGACTATTACCGACCGAGTGACCCGCAGTGACTTGTGGCGATAAAACCTATCCAAGAACCGCCCTTGAAGTCATAAAAATCTAATGGAATAAATATAATTCCATGGATAAGTTTTTTCGGAGACAGACCGTAACAAACTAGCAACCATAATCAACCTTATACTCAAACAGTCAAATGCTTCCTATATAACCTTCTACCTAGAGATTAAAAGAGATGCAGTGTTGGTTTCAAATCTTCATTAAGAGGCCTGCGGAGGATGAATTGCCCATAATAAACGTAACACCAAAAACATTTGTAATTAGAGCTTATTTCCACCATATTATGCTATTATTTGTATTCAAATATCTAGGTACCTTGTTTTTTTTTTTTTTTCAAAATACTTACCTAAAATGAAATGTAAACGAATCGCATTTTGCATATTTTTACGTCATACATGACATGTTTTCATCTTATTTGTTTCGTATTAAAAACAACAATATCTTACGTATAATTTGATTAGGTACATAGCTTATATTATCTAGTTCCAGAATAACAACACGATATCAAAAATACAACAAGTTTTCAGTCATAATTTTTGTTATAACAGAACACCACAAATTCTGAACGGCTAATATTGCTATCGCGCAAGCACGGGCGCGCCTGCATCAGCTAAAAAGAGATAGCTATATTTTTGTCCGCGCTTCGAATTAAAGTTGAGAGTGCTGTCCGCCGCATTCTTAAGTCGTAATTTAACGTTAGGTAGCGTTTTAGCACCTTTGAGCAGCAAAGAAGAATGTCTCCGCAGCTCCATCCACCTCAATAAGTATTTCATTTCCACGCTTTTGCATTTCAGATATCAGACCGTCCTTTACTAGGGCCTTGTAATCTGAAAGTGTTCAAAATAAATTAATATAAAATGAATAGTGCTGGACATTTTCTCACAGCATCATCTAACCCCAAACTAAGCAGAGCTTGTATTATGAGAACTACATCAAAAAAATCAAAAATCAAAATCGTTTATTTATCTTGACAAGTTTGAAACAAAAATTGCAAGAGACTTTCCTACTTATTTACGACGGGTTCTTTAAAACTAAATATAGGTCCCTACGTTACCTACGAATAGCACTACTATTTACCGTACCTTTTACACTATTAATAATGGGTACGTATACTATATTAGCATAAAAATAATATGAAACCCACGGTCACTTACATAGATCTGACCCCACACTGGATTCCCCGTGTCGTCGGTATCAAGATCTAGGAGGACCACGGTACCACAACTTTCAGATCCGAAACAAATATCTGCAGGACATGCAAACATTTGCCTCACCGCGGTAATCGAACCCTCGCCTCTTGCTCAGCCGGCGAGTAGCCTGACTGATATATATATGTACATTTTTCTAAATTTATACATATTATACATAGAAAACGCCCAGATCCGAGACAAATATTTGCAAATCTTACAAACATTTGTCCCGCGGCAGGAGTCGAACCCGCAACCTTCTGCGTCTCAGGCGGGCCTTCGTCCACTGCGTTACAGAGGTCAAAATGATTTAACTTCGAATTGTAACAAATACTAGATACTCGTATGTGTTGATTCCGTGCACTTTTCTTTGAAACAGGGCTGTGATTATTGCTGTCTCTTTCATTATAGTCTATTAGAAAAAGACGTTATAAAAGCAGAGGTATACTGTTCTTCATTGAAAAAAAAACTCTTGTACGTATATTATTGTATACGAAGAAGAATACTTTAAAAGAGTCAGAGTTCAACTTACTGCTCGAGACGAACGCCTCGGCTAGAATTCTGGCACTCTCGATGATAACATCTGCAACATACAAAATCATATTTTAATGAATGAATAATTAATGAATGAATGAATGAACACCCAATTGACACGTATATAGACCCCTCATTAGGATTTCATGTGTCGTGTGTGGCTATCACGAACGGTATTTTATAAAAATAAAATTGTCCACAAAAATGATTCGGCGAGTCGTGATTCTATCAGATGATGATTTTTTAGTTTTACGGGAAAAGTAGCAATCCCTCAGGAATATAACTTTTATGGGACCTCTTCGGGATCATTCTCCATACAACAACAAAAGAATCATCAAAATCGGTTAACAATAGACGAAGATATCAAAACATTTAAAAAAAAACAACAAAACTGAGAATCTCATCTTTTTGAAGTCAGTTAATAAAACCAATCTGTGGATCGATCACGCTAACCCATAGCTATCGAGATGGCAATCCATTTTGACACTAGTTCCCCATTAAAATGGCCCATCCATTAAATTGCGATTGCACTGATTCCCCATCGCTTCATTCCCATATTACCCAGACTAAACTGAAGGCCATGAACCGTCCATGAACGAACGAAACTTGTGATTTTGACAAGTAATCGAATCACGCTATTGCCATGCCTCCATCTTGATAGCCATAGAAATTAGAGTAATCGCTCCGCTGGTTCGCATCACTAAATAGTATACTTGATTCTGATCTAAATAAAGATTGAAGAGAAATTACCTTGCATAGTATCGTACATGTCGTTGGGCGTGCATTTGCTAACAAGGCCGCTGAGTTTTCGCTCAAACTTCTTGCTGAGGCGAGCTGTGTCCGCAGATTCTTTGACAGTCTTGTCCACTTTTATAGGCGGTTTCATTCCAAGCCTGCAAATTGATATGAGAGCCACATTATTATACATGACCAAGTACTGTAAGAAATTATCAGAAATAGTAATTGATTGGTAAATTTTTCGTGCATTTATATTTCGTCTATCAATTTTTTTTTGTTTTCCAGTTGGTAAGCAGTTTCGTGCATTTGTTTTTCGTCTATCAATTGTTTTTGTTTTTCCAGTTGGTAAGCAGTTTCGTGTATTTATTTTTCGTCTATCAATTGTTTTTGTTTTCCAGTTGGTAAGCAGTTTCGTGCATTTATTTTTCGTCTATCAATTGTTTTTATTTTCCAGTTGGTAAGCAGTTTCGTGCATTTATATTTTGTCTATCAATTGTATTCGTTTTTCAAGTTGGTAAGCAGTTTCGTGCATTTATATTTCATCTATCAATTATATCTATTTTTCCTGATGGTAAGCGGTTACCATAACCTATTGTCGCTTGCAAAACCTGAGGTACAACACTCGCGTGTTGGCGACTCTTAGATGTGTGAAAAATCTCATGTGCCTGTAATTTCACCGGCAGCCATACCCTTAAACCAGGAACACGGCAATGCTGATAAGCGGCAGAAAAAGATAAGATGGTAGGTACTTCCCTGGAAGAGCTCTTTCACAAGGAGCTATACTACTTCTAAAGTTCTTATATTCTTTTTATCTTCTATACTAATATAAAGCGAAAGAGTTTGTTTTTTTGTTCCTTGATTTTTTTATTAAAAGCGCTAATCTCTGCAACTACCAGTCGGATTTGAAAGTTAATTTTTGCATTTGATAGCCAAATTCATGAGGAAGGTATAGGCTATCTAACTATACGTTATGACCATTACGAGCCGAGCAAAAGAAGTAATAGCACGGAAGATGCGACGGGCCGCTACGGGCCGGCGGGCGATAGGTCGGTCGGGGGACGAGGGCAGCGATGGTTAGGAGTTAGATGTTCGTAAATATAAATGCTCAGAGTGAAAATTAAGGTTGGGTACCAGGTGGAGGCTTGTGCATGGGTCAGGTCAGTTTGCGGCTGCTTGTAGAAAACCTCCCCGCCCTTGGAGCGGAGCTGCTTGTGCAGTATACCGATGGCTTGCTCGCGCTCCGGGTCAAACTCCGCACCCGATCCTGAAATAGTAAAACCAAATATTGCCGAAAATATTCAATGAAATTCAATAAGGTGACGGAATATAATTATTATTAAAAAAATGGTAAGTACGTGAAATCTACACTAAGTATTCCATTATCTGTGCCTACACAAAACAGTGAAAACATTAGGTACTTGAAAACGGTTTTGTTTTCTGAGTGTTGAACATTATGTGAACTGAACAATCTGCGAATTGAACATTTTAAGAATACACAAGAACATTTTAATAGACAATCTAAGATTTTCCTTTTTTGCGACGACATTCTGTAACTTTAATTATGATAAAACTCCCACGAAACAATGAAAAAAGTTCGCAAATCGTAAGATTCGCGGCGTATTTGTCACGCGGACAAAAGGCCAATAAGGCGAGTACCGTGACGTCACAAACATGGACCCGTCAAGAAAACCAAATATAGCTTTTGCAGTTACCAGGTAGTTTAGAGAACTACCTCCTCTCAGCCTGCGCGCTACGTCGTGCCTCTTCCTTTCCCTCTTTCGTCTTGCTTCTTTCTTCTTGCTTTCTTCTCCAAACTGCGTCTGCACTTCTCCATCACCCCCCGTGCCTGCTACACCTCCAGTGCCTACTACACCTGCAGCCTCTCCAGGCTTGCCTCCCAGTAATACACCCAAGCTAAAACGGGCCCTCCGGTAGGGTACTGGATCCCCTCCAAATGCCTCTTGAAAACAAATTCTATTTCTGTCGTCAAATAAATGATACTGGACATTTTTTACGCAACATATCTAGTCCCAAACTAAACAGAGCTTGTATTATGGGAACTACATGACTGATATTCTACATAAATACTTTTTTTGTAAAAACAGAAAACACCTCGACCAGAGACAAATATTTGCAAATCATACAAACATTTTCAAACACTTCACTTAAATGAGAACTTATAACTAAACTGTTTTGTTAGTTATAAGTTCTCATTTAAGTGAATTATAAATTCTTATGAGAATAAATTCTTAAACCAGAAATAAAAGAGAGGGACAAAATACTTTTTGTATACTCGTCGGTCGACAAAACCGTTATCTTGGGTCCTCGTGATATACAGGTTAGTTCCCCCTTGGCATGGTGGACTTCCAACTTTTTTACAACGCCAAAGTACTCGTATGAGTAAATTAACCATTACGCACCAACACCACAAGTATACATCGTTCATCATACCAGATCCAAGCAAATATATTTGCAGTTACTCACCCGATAGTTTAGCGAGCCTCCTCCTTTCAGCCTCTGCGCTACGTCGTGCCTCTTCCTCCTCTCTCTTCCGTCTCGCTTCTTCTTCTTTCCTTCTCCGTTCTGCGTCCGCGGCATCATCAGCTCCAGCGCTCCCAGCACCCCCTGCACCTCCTACGCCCCCAGCTGTGCCTGCCCCCGAGATGCCTGCAGGTGGCCCCTTGCCTAGGGACACAGGGCTTCCCGTAGGGGATAGCCCGGCACCACCTGCTCCCATCGCTGCTAATGCTTTCGCGTCTAAGCCGCCTGGAAGTACAGAAAACGTTGTTCATCTAATATTTTGTAAATAAAGTAACGTCGTGCGGTGAGTCTTGTTGGCACAATGGGCGGGCGGTACGTCGACCTTTGATCCGAACGTCGCGGATTCAAACTCAGCAACCAATGAAATCTTTTACTTGAATTGATGTACATTTCGACATGTGCATAAAACGTTGAAGGAAAACATCGCGAAGAAACCAACATGCCTTGGAACCGAAAAGTGTTTCAATAACCAGCAATGGGCTAGCAACTTGTCACGTGGAGGTGGACTATGCAAAACGTCGGCATGTGCCAAATATAATGTTTGAAATTGTATTTGATTATCTGTGGCGCAGTGGGCGAAGGCCCACCTGGGACGCCGAAGTTTGCGGGTTCGATTCCCGCTGCGGGACAAATGTTTCTATGATTTGAAAATATTTGTCTCAATCTGGGTGTTTTCTATGCAAAATATGTATGTATTTACAAAAAAGTATATAAGTAGATAGTACCTCGTGTGTTCATAAGTTTTGAGACAAACTTATTTAATTAATTTAAAAAGAAAGTAATTCATGCAACCTTTTTTAAACTTTTAAAATTTTAAATTTCGAATGTTTTGAATCAGAAAAAATATACATTTGAATATTTGTTTCATTCTCCGTGAAAATGGCGCCAACAAAAGATTTGCGTGCGACTGTAATTTCACTGTTTCAAGCAGGAAAAAAACCAATGCAAGTTTTTAGTGAAATCCAAAGTTTGGGATGTAGTCGGAACTTTGTGTATTATACCATAAAGAGGTACAAGGAGACCGGCTCTTTAGAAGACCGTGGAAGATGTGGCCGCCCGCGGTCTGTAAGGACGCCCGCCAACATCAAAGTAATCAGAGAGCGAATTCGTCGCAACCCTTGCCGGACTCAAAAGAAATTAGCTCTGCAGACCAACATTTCGCGAATATCGGTGAACAGGATACTTAAATATGATCTTAAACTAAAGGCCTACAGTCGAAGGAAAGTGCATTATTTAAACGAGCGTCTTCGTAAATTGCGACTGGAACGATGTCGGAACCTATTGAAGAGACACGATCCAAAAAATATCCTGTTTACCGATGAAAAGATCTTCACGGTGGAAGAAAAGTTTAACCGGCAGAACAATAAGGTTTACGCCAGAAGTTCAAAGGACGTCCAGCCATCTGTACGCAATGTCCAGCGTACTCATCATCCAGCAAGTGTGATGGTTTGGTGGGGTGTTTCCTACGAGGGGGTCACTTCGCTTCATTTTTGCCAGCAAGGCGTCAAGGTGAAGGCACAAAATTACCAAACCGACATATTGGAAGCGGTGGTTAAACCATTAAATGATACGCTATTCGCTGGAAAATACTGGGTTTTCCAACAGGACTCTGCTCCCTCCCATAAAGCTAAGACTACCCAACGTTGGCTGGAGGCCAATTTGCCAGGCTTCATTCGGAGCGAAGATTGGCCCTCGTCAAGCCCTGACTTGAATCCTTTGGATTATTCTTTATGGACGGAATTGGAGCTGAGGGCATGCAGAAAGTCTCACCCAAACCTGGATTCTCTCAAGCGAGCCCTTATTAAAGAATCGAAACGGATTCCCATTGAAAAGATTCGTGCCGCCATAGATGAATGGCGCACGCGTTTGAAGGCCTGCATTGAATGCAAAGGCGGCCATTTTGAATGATTTATTTTTAAATACAGATCTAGATGTCAGTAGTTTTAATTTTAATATCCAATAAATGAATACTCAACTTAGCTCCAAAAATATTTTAGTTTTACTGTGTCTCAAGACTTATGAACACACGAGGTATATCAGTCATGTAGTTCCCATAATACAAGCTCTGTTTAGTTTGGGGCTAGATTATGCTGTGTGATAAATGACCAGCATTATTTATTTATTTATTATTAATTGGCAAAACTGGTATTTCACATAGTCGACAGAATCAGCCTTTCATCACCTCAAGGTTGTTATGCAGAGAATTGTAACCAAGTTTTCGAAAGAAGGGCGCTGAGAAATGATGTTCCCAACATTTCAATATTTATTATGTTACGCAGCGGTGCACATTGTTATACGTATAAGTAGCATATTCTAAATTATATTTGTTTTTGTTTCTTAACTGTCCCACCATCATATTATACTTGCAAAATTCGTTTTTTATGACGTGCTGAATAAATATTTTTCATTGCATTCATTTATTTAAAAAAAAACCCGTGGTGCTCAAAATCAGATCAGCGACACGCAGGCAACTCATTTTTTCATGTCAAATCTATTGCCCACAGATAATACATAGATAATATGATGAAAACTTACACTCCTTCGTAGCTATACCCGCAATATACGACGCAGTTATACTGGATGTATCTGAAATCAATAGAAAATGTGTTGAGTATTTCCTATTATACCTGAACGTAGATAATTTAAAACTTCGTAACATACCGCTCATGTGGTGCTTGGCTAAATCCGTGCCTCCGATTTTGGGGATGGAGTCGAGGCGACCGGTGACTTTGTCCAAGAGAACAGGCGAAGGGTTTTGCCCGCCGAAGTGCGACGCTGATCCCAACCTAAAGGAAAAGGAAATTCGAATGAAATGTTTATATAGGTACATGTTTATGTAGTCGTAAGTCAAAGATATGATCGACCCCACGGATTGGGCGGGCAGCACTAGGCGATAGACACAACACTAGTGATTAGTGTGCGTTACAGTATAAAGTTAAATAACAAAGAATTCAGAAAAAAACTGTATTCTTTGTATTGTTGCAGAGTACAAAGAATTTTGAACGGCTCGATTTGAGGCGATGCCGAACGGTGTCCAACTTGATATGTGTGTGGTAGCCTTTGGTTGCCTCTAAATAATTCATCAAAAAATTGTTTTAATCCAGTGAAACGTATTTTTTGATGTTATTTAGAGGCAAACGCTTATTATGATTCTATGATGATGAGTTTAACCCTGTGAAACGTATATTTTTTTGTGATTTAGAGACAAACGCTTTTTATGATTCTATGATGACGAGTTTAATCCAGTGAAACGTATATTTTGTTGTTATTTAGAGGCAAACGCTTATTATGATTCTATGTATGATGAGCGGTTGACATCAATGAAAATGAAGGTTACTAGACTCACATGCCAGCTGCTTGCTCGTGGTTCTTCTTGAACTTGCCAATGGTCAGGAAGTCCTTGCTGCCTTCCTTCTTCATTCCGTCGTGAATCACCTGCATCGCTTCACCTGATCATAAATAGAGAGGTACAGTAAAAGTAAAGCAAAGTAATAGTTGATTTTTTGAAACACCATGCACAGCCAGGTACAACTTATGTAAAAGTTACCTACTAATGATGGAAATAATAAAAGAATACAATAATGGTGTATTGTCAAAAAAAGATAGAGATGTCACTGTTTGTGTGTGTCTGTTTGTTGATAAAAACATATTCTCACCTCTTCCTTTGATTAAATCTGTAATGTAAGCAGCGCCTTCGTTTGCTGGATCTGAAAACGAAAGAATAGCAGATTAGGGTGCTCCTTGTGAGACGTTTAGTGTAAGCCTAGGTTTAAATATTGAGAAGATTCAACGCAGATTGGTGTTGTGGCAGGCGTAAGTTACACCGTAAATTGAAGTTCAAAAATCTGGTCTATTGATCTGGTCTTCTCGGCGATATAAGCGTATGATTAGGTTGTAAATTACCATTGATCTCAGGGCCCTTTTTAGGCCCAGCATATCTCAACCTAGTAAGATACCTAACGCAGGTTGACCAAGAAAGACACGATAACACGACGAAGAAGACTTTTATCCTCTTATTTATAATCACTAAAAAAGGGTGAAAGTTATATTATAGAGCACAATATTTAAAAAAAAATGTGTCCCAAAAACTGCGCTAGATCGGAATGTTTAAATGTAAGACTTTGTACATTATGTTACAGTTACAAGAGACGGGTATTATTACCTTTTAACAAGTCTTGCAGTTTCTTCTCTGGTATAACCTCGTTTACTTTCCCGAAAATATTTTTCATTTTCGCTTCGTCGTGTGCTGTGACGACACCGACTGGCGCTTTCATTATCCTAAGAAAATAGTTTGTAATGCATTTTGCGCCCCGGCACGTTCACGACACGGACACGTCACGGATAGTCTTCTAGTGAATGGTTTAAGATAATCGACACATTAAATACATCTTCAAATTTTGAAGATCGAAATAAATAAATAATGCTAGGCATTTTCACACAACATCTTCTAGCCTCAAAGTAAGCAGGGCTTGTGTTATGGGAACTACATGACTGATACTAGCTTCTGCCTACAGCTCCGCTTGGAACCCGGATAAAAAGTAGCCTATTTGTTATTCTGATGTAAAAGCTGTATTACTGTTAAGTTTCATCGCAATCCGTTCAGTAGTTTTTGCGTGAAAGAGTAACAAACATCAATTCTCACAAACTTTCGCGTTTATAGTATTAGTAGGATAGGATAAAGTACTTACTCTTCGCCCGCCTCTGTATAGGTGAGCTTGTAGAGCCCCTCCTGTCCCAAGATGTTGTCCCCCTTCCGGCCCAGCAGGTCGGCCAGCACTCGCCGCTTCTCAGATCCGCTCTCCGGCATCGGAGCCGACAGGAACTTAGAAGACTCGTCAATGATGCCTGGAAGGACAACAATTAAATAAATTATGCTAAACCTTTTTCACTCAGCGTCATCTAGGCCCCAAACTAAGCAGAGCTTGTATTATGGGTACTACTTAGATTTATTTTTTTTGTAAAGTCATACTTAGAAACACCCAGACCCGAGACAAATATTTATAGATGATACAAACATTTGTCCCGCGGCGGGGATCGAACCCGCAACCATTTGCGTCTCAGGCGGGTCTTCGCTCACTGAGCAATTCGACCATTATGATGAGAGAATTACGAATTATCTGCGCCCGCACTGCAGGGCTTACTAAAGCCATAGTCGGGGGTTGAACAGTCCCCTAAAATCTATCATTCAGCTCAACTGCAAGCAGCTTGGCAACTGGGATGTGCGGGCCCTCCATAGCCAGGAAGATGAGACCGGTGTTTTCAATGTACCTCATCCACTTTTTCAGATTATCCGGCTAGAGGGGCCCTGAAAGTCATCTAATGTACTATTCGAAATATCTATCAAGTTCCTGAAATACCTTCGATAGGGCCGGAGAAATTGACGTTTTAAAGCATTCTCTATCAATCAAGAGGCATTAATAATATACCAAATTGAAGATTGAAGATTTTAATGTACCCCTAGGATTTTCATCGATTTTCTAGGTTACGATTTACAGTTTCATTTACAGGAAAAAATAACTTTCATTTATAAGCAGGCTCCATACTAGTGATGCATGTGGCAGCTGGCCGTCTAGCTTGTCTGTTTTTACGATAGATAATACTCCTGCGATTCGCAGGGACCGCGGATGTACTCCGTGACGGAGGGAGCAAATTTCTTTGGTCACCCTTCAATCTGCAGCCCTGCCTTGGTAGGTACCTATGTGATTTTAGGGGGGGGCATTTGGACCCTATCTCTGCCCCCCACTTTCGCAGCCGCTGGTGATTCGCACAAAACTATAAAATCGATAAAACTCGATCGAGTGCCAAGTATTTGTATCGTTTTTCATCGTATTCATTCGTGAATGACATTCGAATGTAAAAATAAAACATGCTCACGACACTATTCCCCATGATGTACATCCTTGAATGTATAGTCAGCAGTGAGAAGATCTTTGTGGATCCCAAGAAGGAGATACTCAGAGGCACGTCCAAACATTAGATTTAGCAGATTCCCACGTTTTGCAAGCAGTAAGCATTCCGTATTTGCAAGCCCATCGCCGCGTTATTGTAACACGATTTATTTGATAGAAATATAATGTTACGTAAACACCCAACCGTCTCATACATACTCCTGACTGAACACTAGGAGTCCCAGTATCGCGGGTAACAGGAAATACGATCACCATGTTTACTACAACATCTTAACCCAGAACAAATATCTGCAGAAAATGCAAAAAAAAAATCCCGCAGCGGGAATAAGCCCCTCTTGCGTCTCAACGCATAGGGCTGATAACCCGCCACGCCACCGATGTTGGTGAAATTCAGATTCCTCGATAGTACCAGGGGTCTAAGCATCAAGTCTTATAGCGATTAAATTCAGGCAAATATGTCAAATTCTACTACGCTATGACAACGGCATAGCATATTTATTTATTTGGTCTACTTGTGGATATTACAATGATACTATCTATAAATAACAAGCATATTATGGTAAGTGATTGCACAACCAGTTATAGGGTGGGCCAATGCCCACCCTATAACTGGTTGTGCAATGGTTGTGCATACAAAAAAAACAGGATAAACAACTTCAGTAAAAATAAAGAAAGAGACAATCTAAGTGAAAATTTCACCACCATTTGATAGCTCAATCGAATCGCTATCAGACATGATGGTTAGGCTGCAGTTCTTACCAGGCATGTGCTTTTCGTTTTCCGCGGAGGGTTTGTTGGTGACCAGCGTAGTCAGCTTCCCCCTCACAGACTCGTACGTTCCTTTGTCAACTTTATCGTTCGCTAAGCTCGGAGCATTCTCTATTCTATAACCAAAGTAAACTTAATCGGTCGCATTAGATAAAGGGTCTAGACAAATACCTCACGCTTAGTTTTTCTTTCATGCTATCGCAAATTTAATAAGATCAAACTTGGCAGCTGAATTTGCTGAAGCTGTGAATTTTCTACAGCTAATGTCATTACCATACAATTCAATCTTTCCGTAGGCGTTGACGACAACAGAAAGTGGTATTTGTCTAGACCCCAAGGAGAAACTTGGCCGCAGTCTCGTGACATTTCCATAGCTAATGTCATTTGCTTACAATTCAATCTTTCTGCAGGCGTTAACGCCAACAGAAAGTGATATTTTTCTAGACCCCCAAAGAGAAACTTGGCCGCAGTCTCGTGACATTTCCGTAGCTAATGTCATTTGCATACAATTCAATCTTTCCGCAGGCGTTAACGCCAAGAGTAAGTGGTATTTGTCTAAACACTCTGGATAGCTAAGCTGTATACAAGCTCACGTTTAATTTGGGTAGGTAGTATTCTATTTGTATACTCTATCTGCATTGTAAATTCTATTATTCATCTTTGGTATATTTTTTTTTAGTATTTGCTCCAGGCACGGTACAAATATCCGCAGAACACGCAACATTTCATAAGGTGCTCATTAAAGTATTTTCATTAATACATTCAGTTGTCCTGCAGCGGGAATTGACCCCGCAACTCGTGCGTCTCAGCCGGCTACTCCCGTGCCCGTCTTGAGGTCGTCAATTACATACAAACATACCTCCTTGCGCCGTCATTATACGTCTGCTGGTATCCTTGCATCTGGCCTAAGGGATTCTCTCCTTCTGCCTTCATCAGATTCACCAGATGTTCTAGAGCCTTTCCTAGAAAAATACACATTCATATGTGAGTAGTTTCAATCGTACCACCAGTTCTTTGTTGGTTACCTGATCTTAGGTAAACTGACAAGGCGGGTCTAGACAAATATCTCGATTTCATTTTTTAACCATATATAGCATGTATAACAATACAAGGTAAGTCAATTCTGTTAACAAATTTGGATTGAAATAATAGACATAAATTACAAAATAATAATAAACATAAACGCTAATAATTAAAAATAAATTATTAAAATCCCTATAATATTCAAGTATTTGTCAAGAGCACACACTAGCCAACCTCGTTGTCTTACAAAAATTCAGATTCTGCTAGAGTCATATCCCTCACGCTAATCCAAAAATATTCGTCAAGGAAAAACTTGACAGTAGTCACGTGACGTCGCAACAGCTAATATATTTTCACATACAATTCAACCGTTCTGCAAACTTGAACGCTAACAGGGAGTGGTTGTTGTCTGAGGGGGCAGGTCACCTTGAAATGGCTTAGTTTTGAAAAAACTGTTGTAAATTTTGGCCGAATTCCCGCTAGACAGGCTAACCCTAGTTCGGGATTCACTGAAATTACTGTAAGCAGTTTAGAGTGTTTTTCAACCGACTTAAAAAACTGAGGAAGTTAATAAAAAAACAGAGGAATGCCTCTGTGTTTTTATGTGTATGTTTTACACGGTATATTCGGCAATGAACCGATTTTAACGATTATTTTTTAATCAGTAAGGTATCCTTCAAGGATGGTCCCATATAGATTTTATGAAAAAATACCAAAAAAAAAACCGGGGGTTGGAACTTCATATTGGGTTTTTTATTAACTACCTGTTATGTAAAAACGGTTTTTATTTTTTCCTGAAAACATTTTCAGAAAAACATATATTTGTAAGTATTTGTTTTTTAAGTAGTGTAGAATATTGCAGTGGCTCATTTCTTCAATGTCAAATGCCTTGAAATTTTGGTACTCTTTTAAATTTTGGAAATCTTCACGACGTCGTTTTCTTTCACTTTTTGAGAGCTCAATAATTATTGCACATAGAATTTTCGAGTGGAAAAATCCATCGATGCTCGTCGGTGTTCGAACCTAAGAACTTCGAGGAAAAAGGTAAGGAGGTTCTACATTTTGTAGAATAATATAACGAGGACAAAAGTTCACCTTTTTCCATTCCTGTTTTAGCTAAATGCCCGGCTGCATCAGCCATAACATCTGAAAATAGCAAAATATCGTAGGTATATCATGTGACACTTTCATCTATCAACTTAAATACTCCTTTTAATCACACCAAAGTTAAAGGATGTTGATTATTTGAAGACATAAATTCTGTTTTTATCAAAGGTGCATGCCTGTTTAGGACGCGTATCTTTTCATTTGTACGGATAATAACAATCGCAAATTTTCACGTAAAATCCTATTTTGAATTAATTTTAGATTTTGTAACATTTAGTAAAAAAATTGCAATATCGAAGCACACCTAATTGAAGTATAGAATGAAGGTATTTTGAGCTTAGGTACCTGATAATCCAGCTGCTATAGTGGGAGCCAATCTCGTAGGTATGCCTCGTTTCATCTCAGACGATATTTCGTATTGCAATTGCTCTGCTTTCGGGTCTGTTTCCAAAGGACCAGCGTATTTTAATCTGGGAAAAAGATACATGTAGGTAGGTACATTATTATTTGCATCGATTTGCTGTGAATTTTTGATAAAAATAACCTATCTTTGCTGTTCCCAACGTTAGAGTTAAATTTATCTCATTCAAAATATTAAAATTCCTAGGTAAGTAAATTTTTATTATTAGGTATTTAATAATTAATTGAATGCTCTCTAAACTTTAACCGGTACTAAAAGTGCGGTAGGTAAAATGGGGTAAATACTAAAAATGTATATTATTTTTATTTATTTCAGGGGTCGCACCTGGTCCGCTTCTTTTTAATATTTTTATCAATGATGTCATTAAGTGTTTTCGCTCTTCAAATTGTTTACTTTATGCTGATGATAAAAAAATATTTAAAGTCATCAGATCTCCCCAAGACTGTGAAGAACTTCAAAATGATTTAATTAGTTTGGGTAACTATTGCAAAGATAACCTCTTATATTTGAATGTTGCTAAATGTAACTGTATTACATTTTCCATTTTACTTGTTAAAATGGAAACATTTTTACATTTTACTTTTTATTTTATCAGCGTGAAAATAAAAAAACAATATAAATTCTAATAATCTTCAATAACTCCTCCTACACGCCACCAAATAACAACATAATAAGATAAACTTTTTAAAAACCATAACACTAGAAAAACAAGCTGAGGATGGAGATAAACTATGTAAAAGATTTGGACCGTTAAAGTGGTTTAAAATCTATCTGTTGGTGGTTTTGTAGACGGAATTAATGTAGTTGACTTCCTGTTTTGTCTCTTTTCACTCCATCGTGCAGTACCTATATGACACAAAAAGCAGGATTTGGAAAAGTAATCTTACACTTCGGCTGCATCAGCATACGTCTGGCCGTAGGCTTTGTACTTAAAGAGCGGTCGAGTTCCCAAGGATTTCTTGATAGCTGACAAGAAGTTAAGGGGGAATCTATCGCCCGCCGCCCCGCCTATAATTAAAATAATATACCACTTAGAACATAGTTTATAATACATGCGATATAAACATAATAAATGCGAAAGTCTCTGTGTGTGTGTGTGAAGGTTTGTTACCACGTATCTCAGTAACTACTAAACCGGTTTTGATGAAATTTGGAATGTAAATAGATTAGATTCTGGAATAACACATAGGCTAATCGAATTTTCGAAAATCAACCCCTAAGATGGTTAAACAGGGTGGTAAAGTTTCTATGAAGTAAAATATTATTTTGTTGGATTCGCTCAAAACTTTGTATAAATAAACTGTAAAGTAAATAATGAAACACGTATATTTTATTTTTTTCAAAACTACCCTTTGGGGGTATGCAATTGAGTTATAAATTTTGTATGAAAAATTCTAATCCTTGATTCGATTCATTCAAAAGTTAGTGGACATAGTTTGAAGCCTGGAGACGGTCATACCCTACTTTTATCAAAATAGCACGCGGGCGAAGCCGCGGGCAGCAACTACTATTAGTATAACCCTCATTCAATTCCAAAATCACATAAGCTATATAGCATACGCCAATTCGCGAACTAGCAAGATTTCGTGGTATGTTTTTGACTTCACTTCGGCTCGTATTATTGTATTGTACAATGGTACGGACATGGTATTCTAGTTAATCTATATCCTAAGATCCCTTATGATTTAGCGGTTAAAAGTAAAACGGTACAGGTGTTACTTACTTCGCATGGCGATGGGCTGAGACAAATAGCTTGAAACATCTTGCACCAGACCTAACAGAAAAATATTTTTAAGTATGGAGATAACGATTTTCAATTAAAATAGTCTGAAAATTCATGAGGTGTCAGATCAACCCACTTTTCGTAGCAATTTTGAGCTCAGGTGGCGTAGAGGACTCCATATCTGTGGTTAACTTCCCCTTTGCTTCATCGGCAATGTCCTTTACAGGTAAGAATGGAACTATTAACGGCGCAGTTTCAGTTCTGTAACAAAGTTTTTTTATTTTATTGGAAAAATTTAAGAATATACATTTCAGAATTACAGAAAGATTCACAAAACACTTAGTATTGGTATTGCCATCCGAACTACATATATTTCGATACGACAATAAGAAGTAGGGTAAAATTGATTTCCAAGATTTGATTACAAATTAAGCTAATATAAGCGTGTTAAGAACCGTTAATACATGAGTATCTACCATATGAAAACAGTCAGAGTAAATAAACCACTCACTCGACAGCACCAGTGCCGTAGTTCATAGCGTAATTGTTCCTTTTGGCTAGTTCTTTAGTCGGATTCGCCTTCATCATTTTCAGTAAGCCCTGCAGAGCCTTATCTGGAAGAGTGATCGCCGTAGCTCAGTGTTACTAGTTCAAAAAACTAGTATCATACAATATATATATCAATAGCGATATGACCATCCATTGTGCGTTTCTTTTGTTTTTTTTTATTATGTTTCTGAAGACTGCTCGCTTAAAGTGGGATTGGGCAGGTCATAGGACTCGAATGCATCCAGATCATTGGGGAAATCTAGTTACTAAGTTGTTGCCGAAAAACTAACTACGTCGCCGCGGAATCCCAAGAAAAAGATAACGAGACGACCCATTGTGCATTTCTTTTGTTTTTTTTATTATGTTTCTGAAGACTGCTCGCTTAAAGTGGAATTGGGCAGGTCGTAGGACTCGAATGCATCCAGATCGTTGGGAAAATCTAGTTACTAAGTTGTTGCCGACTGCTCGCTTAAAATGGACTACGTCGCCACGGAATCCCAAGAAAAAGATGACGAGACGACATGGATGCATTTGAATCGAAATGGCCAGAGGACCGAGTGGCATGGAAGAAAAAAGGGGAGACCTTTGCCCAGCAGTGGCACAATATAGGTTCATGGAAAAAAAATATGTTTGTGTTTTGTACTGTAAAATGGTGTTATGCACAATAAAGAGTTTATCTATATATCATACAATCATTGATTAAATATCTGAGTACCTCTATCACGTACGAACGCCGACAAATAGTTTGCGCATCGTTCAATGACCTCTGAAAGAAAAGGGATAACAACATCAGCCTGATGACCATATTGGCGCAGTGGGCGAAAGCCCGCTTAAGACGTAGAAGGTTGTGGGTTCGATTCTCTCGCGGGACAAATGTTTGTATGATCTGAAAGTATTTCTCGGGTCTGGGTGTTTTCTATGTTTTTATAATATGTACTAGCTTTTGCCCACGGCTTCGCCCGCGCGGTATACTCGGATAAAAAGTAGCCTATATGTTATTCTGATTTATAATCTATATTACGGTAAAGTTTCATGTTCCGTTCAGTAGTTTTTGCGTGAAAGAGTAACAAACATCCATCCTCACAAACTTTCACGTTTATAATATTAGTAGGATAGGATTTATTTAAAAAAATATATATTTATAAGTAGTATATCAGTCATGTAGTTCCAATAACACAAGCTCTGCTTACTTTGGGGCTAGATGATCCTGTGTGAAAATGTCCAGCATTATTATTATCAACGGTTACCGTTCATATCGTTGACGAGAGGTTTCGGTGTCGCCGGATCGACGGCTCTGTGCAATAGCGGTGTAAACTGGGGCGCTGTTTTCGGGTCCGGAGTCACGCTGCCTAATCCCGGCGCTGATTTCAAACTGAAACGAACCGTGCAGTATAGCTAGATGGAATCTGACGGTAGTGACGGAACAGCGTCTAAATTATTGACGGCCGGTTTGGCTAGGGAAGAGAAGACAACAAGATTTTTTTTTTAAACTGAAACGATCCCTGCGGCTCAGCTAGATATGTTACTAATTACTAACCTACGAGTAACGAGGATTAGGATGTCAATCTAATGGTGGTGACGGAACAGCGTCAATAGCTGACAGCTGCGATTTGACTACGAAGATAAAGACCACAAGTAAATATTTACAAAATTTAAAAACCTCTGATTTGATTTTCTATCAGCGATTGCAGCGCCTCTCGTGACGATAAAACCTATCTATGAAGCATTCTTGAAGTCATATCGATTGAAAAATACCGCATTACAATACGATAATCTGTTTCGGAGATAAATGGTAACAAGCAAACAACCACACAAACAAACTTATGGCAAACGAATGTATGGGCACACAATTACTATACACTTGTGTTCATCTCTTCCTATTCTAATCCTTAACCTATCTACCTGCTAATTTGTTATATGTAAATTTATTGTAATGTTCCTAGTCTTGAATTAATTTAAGTTATTGTTTAATTATTTATGATGAGTAGTGTCTACGCCAACTCATTCTGCAAATGGTTTATTTCATTGGCAACACGCAACCACGCATCCCGGAAGACTGGACTGCGGCCATTTTACATCAAGAAAAGAAAATCTAACCTAAACTCATACGTGGACACGTAAAACCCTAAAAACTGTATTTTAAAGCCAAATTAAATAATATAATAGAAAGACAAATAAGACTTTCTTTGAAGTTGTTCTCTAGACTGAACAAGTAGAATTAGTGAGATGAACCCTGAAATACGTCATTAATTCATTATTTATTTACGATAAGTAGCTACAATTAAAATTTACAAGTTTCAACCCTTAAATAAAATGTGTAGTTTAAAAGAAACTATAAACGTGTTAAAAAACCGATAGTCCCATACAAACTTAAACCCCCCCATTTCCCCCCTTGAATCCCCTTGATGATGTGAAAATCTAAAAACCCTGAAACATTTAGTTACTTAGTTCTTAAATCAGATACTAACGTGTAAGCCGCTGCAAACTTGGTACCGATAGGAGGGTACTCGGGTGCGAAAGCCTCCCCGCCGTCTCTCTCCAACTCCTGTATGAGAAGGTCGAAGGCCGGCCCGCGCTCAACTGTGCAAATACACAAATGACATCAGGTGTCTAGACAAATACCACTTTCTGGCGTTAACGCCTGCGGAAAAATTGAATTGTATGGAAATGATATTAGCTGTGGAAATGTCACATGACTTCTGCCAAGTTTTTCCTTAACAAATTTGGGTTAGCGCGAGGTATTTGTCTAGCCCACATTATTCATTCGTCATACTTCGCATAACCGTTAACTCACAGTATCAAGTAAGTTATTGTTTGGTAAGGACTATCACAAAAATATATGGTACTCTAGTTTTTTTTCGGTACCCACAGGTCTATAAGTTATAAAACGTTGGGTGTTTTTTCGCATACATAGTCCTGAGCCCACACTAGGTTTCCCTGTATCGTAGGTATCAGGAACTAGAGTGCTATGGTGCCACAGCACCCAGACCCGGTACAAATATCTGCAGAGCATGCATACATTTGTCCCGCAGCGGGAATCCAACCTCTTGCGTCTCAGCCGTCTTCTCGCCTGTCGCGCCGAAGTCGTCATGCGACTTTCAGATTTAATAATTTTATTGAACTAGCTTCTGCCCACGGCTTCGCTCGCGTGGTACCCGGATAAAAAGTACCTAGGCTATGTGTTATTCTTATGTATAAGCTATATTACTGTAGTTTCATTAAAATCCGTTCAGTAGTTTTTGCGTGAAAGAGTAACAAACATCCATCCTCAGAAACTTTCGCGTTTATAATATAGCAGGATTTTAAATGTGCCCCAAAAAATGGATTAAGCGGAACTAGAATACTCATTTACGTCTCTAATCAACAATGGGTTGACCAATTACACCATGAATCGAGTGACAGCGTCACTCAGTCGAATTTATTGGGCACTTTCTATTCAGCTTATAGCGCTAAACAAACTATACTTTAACTTACTTTCGTCGCTAGCACGCTGCGACAGATATTTTGAACAGAGGTCCAGAGTATCTGAAAATAATTAATGTAATTTGACTTTTAAAAATATGTTTAAAACCGATTTCAAATAACGGGAACTTCATAAAGTACAAAATGAAATGTCATTTGCCATTTTTCACCCTGTATGGTGGGATTTTATATCTTGTATATGGGGCCACCCTTAAAGTAGTATATACTCTATCCATTAAAAAAGAATGATAAAAATCGGTTCACAATTGGCGAAGATAACGCACAACATACAGACACACAAAAAAAACATACAGACATATTATTGAGACCAAAAATCTCAATCAACTTTCGATTGTCGATTGAGATTTTTGTAAATGATGAATAATAATCAGAGTGCAAACCTGTCATTTCTGCCTGTAGATCGGGCGTAGTCTCCTTCTCGACCAGCTTCGAGAGGGCGCCGTGGATTTCTTGAGACAGATTTGGATCATCGTGGTTGCTCTCCAAGCCTCTCGATTCCTCAAGTCTGAGACGTGAGACATGTTTTTTTATACCATTTAAACAAGCAATAGTCACACAAAACCAAACCAACAACCTGACAACCTCTGTGGCGCAGTGGGCGAAGATCCGCCTGAGACGCAGAAGGTTGCGGGTTCGATTCCCGCTGCGGGACAAATGTTTGTATGATCTACATTCATTCGTCTCGGGATCTGGGTGTTTTCTATGTACCTATAATATGTATTTATTTACAAAAAAAAACATGTACATATATAAGTAGTATAACAGTCATGTAGTTCCCGTAACATAAGCTCTGCTTACTTTGTGGCTAGATAATGCTATGTGAAAATGTCCCGCATTATTTCTTTATTTATTTTAATCTTATTAAAATTTGCTGCAGCGAACAGCCATACGACAGATAATTATAGGTAGTTAATTTCATTATTCATATTGTAAAACGGGATTTTCACGTAACGTGCTATCGGTGAAGGCACCGACTAAGTTTCGCCTGATTCCGAGAGTATTTATAAGTACGGTATGTGAAAATTCTCGTTTACAATGTACAGGTACTATCACGATGTTTAAATTCTACAGAACTCACTCGGTAGCCGCTTTGCCGTATGTACGACGCGCTTTCTCCTTCTGATAAAGTTGCTCGTTCGGTTTGGTTTTCATTGTCTTTACCAGCAGTTTAAATGCTTTTCCTTTGTCCTCTGGAAACAGAAGGGGTAAGCTCGTCTTAAAGCTATGGAACCGAGACAGTTCCAGATTTGGGATGCATCAAACGAATTATTCGACAAGTAGGTAAATTTTTGTAATAATGAAAATTTAGAAACACCCGACATGTTCCCATCGCCTATTGCAGAGCTTTCAACTAAAACATATCTAAGAACAATACTTGAAGACACACAAATCGGTTGCAAAAACTGCATTCAATCGGTTTAGCCGTCTCCGAGATAGCTAGTAACAGACAGACACATTATAAGGGTTTATTGGTCGCGGATAAATATATCCAAGTAAAACTCACGAAAAGAATATGGCAGTTTGAGTGTGTGTTGTTCCAAAATATAACTTACTGTTGAATTCAGCGTTTTGTGCTAGGTAATTGGAGCAAATGTCCACCATATCTGAAATAAATTGAAATGTTTGTATGGTTGTACACACACACCACACATACATACATATAATGCCCCTACCGTGATAGGGAAGTTGGTTGTAGGTACTGCGCAGAATACCTTAAATAATACCTCTTCGTGACGTGTGGGCCAACAAGCTGCGCTGATTTTTAGACATAACCTATATATAAACACCCAACGTTCACATACATACATAGACGTAGGTGTCTAGACAAATACCTCACGCTTAATTTTCCTTTCACGCTAACGCATATTTGTCAAGGTAAAACTTGGCAACAGTCACGTGACATTTCCATAGTGAATGTCATTTTCATACACTTTCGGCAGGCGTTAATGCCAACAGAAAGTAGTATTTGCCTAGACCCCCTGACCTCACACTATAATTCCCTGTATCGTGCGTATCAGGAATTACGAGTACCATGGGTACCACAACACCCAAACTAGGAACAAATATTTAACACAGACATGCAACCATTCGTCCACTGGTGGGAATCGAACCTGCACCTCTTGCGTCTCAGCCGGCTAACCACCCGTCGCGCTACCGTGATCGTAGGAGAAAACGTGTTTTTTACGTCTATTGCAGAACCACCTAGTGAGCTTTGTCCAAATCAATTGAACCGCATTTCTATGTATAGAATAAGCCGTCACGTTAATAAATGCTAACAGACAAAAGAGCTAGTGATATTTAAACCGCTGAACAGATTTTTATGAATCATAGCTAAGAACATTCTCGATCAAGTAACCTTTCAAACAAAAAAAACTAAATCAAAATCAGTTTATTCATTCGGGAGCTATGATGCCACAGACATACACACAGATACACAAGTTAAACTAATAACACCCCTCTGTTTCGTTAGTTAAAAATAGATACCTACCTTTCATATAAGGTTTGAGGTTCTTCGGTGTATCAGATTCGGCGGTTGCAGTGAGGTCCTTGTTCAGTTGGCCCGCTAGTACGGTGTTGAATTCAGTCGCCTCGAAATCTGGTGTGGATTTCAATCTACAAGAAATTTCAAACAAAACTAGGGTTTGCTCGCGTTTGTATAGAGGTATATGCCTCACCTAGTATTATGTTTATAAGAAACTTTAGCAAAATTTAAAAATCCCCAACGTGTTTCCCATTGTCTATTGCATCCCCTCAGTGACTTGTGGCGATAGAACCTAAACGAAACACATCCTTGAAATCATAAAAATCGATTGCAAAAACCGCATTTCAATCGGATAAGCCGTTTCGGAGATAAATGGTTACATGCAAACAAACAACCTCTTATGGCAAATGTAATCAATATCGGCGGAAGGTCTGAGTACTTTCACGAAGTTCCCTTCAACCATCTCATTCACGCTCGCCTTGTAAACTTGATTTATTAATATTCGTCCGTCCTTTCTTACATGCCCAAACAAACCACTATCAGAAAGAGCATTTTATAATAAGTTTTTTTTTCACAAGTTTAGTGTATCATCACTTATTATGCATATACCCAATTTTTTTAATGATTTAAGTATTCGACTGTAAAAATACTGCCGTATACCAAATCTGACAAATCTGTCCTAAACAGAATCCACCCTAAACCGAACAAAGGCTCTCTTTGGAAAAGGACTGTTCAGGCGCTAAGTAAAAATTCAAGTGCGAATTCAACCTTTATGCACCCAGCCATAAGGCGAATGCTGGATGATGGATTTTGGGAGATTGTTCAATCCCTGACTATGAAATCAGGCTTTAGTGTTCGTATAATAGTATATTGAACTAGCATCTGCCCACGGCTTCGCCGAAGTGGTATCCGGATAAAAAGTAGCCTAGGTATGTGTTATTCTGATGTATACCTAAGCTATATTACTGTAAAGTTTCATCAAAATCCGTTCAGTAGTTTTTGCATGAAAGAGTAACGAACATCCATCCTCGCAAACTTTCGCGTTTATAATATTAGTAAGATTAGGATTACTCGTCAGCTCCCTCAGAGTACGTCTGCGTAAATTTCCCGTGTTCCAGCAGCTGCTGGTCTCCCTTCTTAGTCATAGCCCCCGTCAAAAGCAAAAACGCTTCCAGCATTTCACCTTAAATTGAAATAATGAGTTAGAAAACAATGCAATTTTACAACGACTTTATAATTAGCTATAGAATTTAAAAAATATTCTTAAATGAGTTTAAGAATATATTTCAATTCTAATTTATGTTAGCGACAAAAGTAGATAAACAATTTGAGTTTTCAGATGCAATTTTTCTTAAGGTACAACAAGTAAATGATAACTTTAGATTGCAAGCACGAGTCAATACGGATCTTCAAATGTAGCTAAATATTTTAGCGATTTCCTCATGGACCAATCAGTATGCACAAGTAGTTGTGTCACCGGAACACCTGTCCAAATATTAGTTCCTTTAGACACAACTTTGCACAAATGAAAAATCCTTCCTGGGCGACTCGGATATATTACGTTTTTTTATATCCACCCAGAAAGGGTGATGTCGTATGGAACATTTCTATGTAAGGAACACTTAAAGAAAAACTAGTTCTACCAAGTTGTGTCTAACGGAGCTAATATTTGGGATGGCACAACTGTTGTGCATACTGATTGGTCTGTGAGGAACACCTGAATATTTCGTACTTTTTGTCGGCAGACATGCTTAGGGTTAATGATAAATTTGGTACAAACCTGTGAACTTCAAGTAGGCAGGTTGCGCTGAAAGGAGAAAATAATATTTATTCAAACATCCAGAGACTTCGTCCGCGTTTCTGGTCTCTTAGGACTTACGGTTGAGACTCGTTGATCTGTCAGTCAGTCAGTCAGTCAGTCAGTCAGTCAAGCAGTCAATTAATCAGTCAGGACTTGTTCTTTTACAGAAAGGGCTGCAATATGGCTTTTAGTTAAATATCAGGTTTGTACTTACGGCCTTTTAGCAGTCCACCCTGCAACACGAAAAATAAAATTAAATAATTATGAAATTTAATAAAAATATGCACAAAATCATCCTTCATTGTCCAACTTGTTACAACTGAACACGAAAAACCAACTTTATAACAGTAATTTTATCCATATACAAGTGCTTTCATTTTTAACTTGCCTCTTCCTTAATGCATGCCATAAAGCATGCAATAAGGCATGCCTCGAACTAGTTAAACAACAGCGCACGCCTTTAGTGCACGCTGATAATTCATTTGACAAAGCTATAAGATTCATTTTACGCCGCTCGGCGTTGGCCGCAGCATATGTCACATCCAACAATGCATGCCCTAGATGCAAGATCTATTGAAATTTGAAGAAAGCAAGTTGAAGAAGAGAGCACCCATGTGTGGTCACGTCTTGAGAAAAACTTGGAAAATGAAGAATGATATCAAAACAACTTGCTATAAATAATTACCTGAACGCGTGTTCACTTATAACAAGATGGACTCGTAGGTACAGAATAAAAATATGGATCATATTGCATTTTACTTTATTTTTGAAATCTATAGGTAAGCATTTTTTTCAATAACTATCTGTTCCCTTAGGTTAAATTCCACTTGATTTGTTCCATTCGTTAGAATGTCTCTTTATCATGTGGGTGCAGTTGGCTCGGGTTTACGAGAGTACTTGATAAGGACTGTTTCTAATCTATCTAAATTCGTTTCCATCTTCACAATTAGCACGCAGATTACCTATTAAAATATCAAAGTATTATCACAGATATTATGATACGTATTATTAAAGTTTAAAATTAAAATAAAACGGCCTTTTTCACTACAGCCAGACACGGAAAGAGTATACACGGAAAATGCAAAACATTGTCCCCGCAGCGGGAACCGAGCCCGCGTCTCTCTACCGAGGTCCTCGTTAATTAGAAGTCGTATATTTTATAATACTTCAGTCACATACATATTCCCTGACCCCAGGAATCCCACTAGGATTCCCTATGGGTATCAGGGACTACGAGCACCATAGTACCACCCAGATCCGTAATAAGGATCTGCAGAACATGCAAACATTTTGTCCCGCAACGGGAATTGCATCTCAGCCGGATACGCGCGCGCCGCTCCACCAAAGTCGTCAGTTTAGGTTACGCCATTTTACATCTAATAAAGTCCTAGTCCCGAGATACAGTTAAAAACTAGTTCGGAGTGTGTAGGGTAAAAAAACCGTTTTAAAAATGGTAAAAACAAAATCACACGGATAAACAAAGGACACATAACCCCAAACACGTATGCCTAATTGCTCCTAGCATTTAAAATTGTCTTGAGTCTTTGAAAATATAATTTTACTTACACCTCCCATCATGTTCAAGAAATCATCCGCGAAACCAGCGTCGCCGGCTTCGTCTGCGCCTAAAACATCTGCGAACAAACAAATAAACAATTATCATAAATAAACAAAAAAACAATACATCAATAACTTAAAAACAACGCCAAGAACTTTATACTTGTACATTTGGATTTTTGCAAAGTTTCAAAACCCTCGATGTGTTCTCCGTCACGTATCGCAACGCTCCGTATTGTCTTGTGGCGATAAAAACTATCTAAGAACTATCCTTGGAGTCGTATAAATCAATCGCAGAAAGCCGCATTTAATCGGATAAGCCGTTTTGTAGATAAATGGTAACAGACAAAGAAATATACAAAAACAACCTCTTACAGCAGACGCATATACTTGTTCTTGTCATCGCTGGCAAAAATCAAAAGCATATGGGTCGTTCTTTACTCCTCGCTTAGAAGCAATAGACTTGCTTAACTTATATTAAATGCTTACTTTTATTATTTCGGAGGTAGGTTAGTTTTGGAAGCCTTCGGGGTATCTCCAGGGGTCGGAGCAGCGCTGCCTGCTGCAGGGGTCGCAGCAGGGGTCACCGCCTCGCTACCGGGAGCCGTCGCGCCGGGTGACCCACCAGGGGTCGTCCCTGGCGTACCCTGGGGTGACCCTGGGGTCACTGTGCTGGTATCGGCCGTCTCATCCCCGGTGGCATCTTTAACCACTAGGTCTTCGAGCGTAGCCGCATCGGGCGGCACTTCCGGCCTGTCCGCGTCTGCATAGCTTCGCTCCACTTCTACTTAAGAAACAAAAGCGTCACATACCAGCATACTTTGCAGGGCGTTCGTCCAAACCAGCTCCGAGTGAATTGGGAGTTTAAATTGAGAGGTTTGCGTTTTAACTGTGACAGTTCGTTCCACGACGCTAACTAGGTGGCGCTGTACGTTTTGAAGGTTGTAGTCAAATGGTAATCCCAAAAGTCCGCGAATGAGTTCAAACGCTATACAGGCTGTCCCAGAATATGTATATGTACTAACCCGAAATGGGGTATATTATTCAGGAATAACTGTTCACTATACGTGTTCTGAGACACCCTGTGATTCAGAAACATAACTCTAGTACCAGAGGTTGCACGTTAAAGCAGTTGTTAAAAAAAATAGTGAGGGAACATTTGGGAAAAATATCAAAATTTGGATACAGCGCCATCTATGATTTACTAAACATACGCCACAGCTCAAATAGGAAACCCCTCGTTGCAACAATTGTTCAAATGTTTCGGCTTTCGATAGGCTTATAAATGCGTGTGACGTTTAGCAGTCGGCAATATAATCCCAATTTTCTCGAAGCTGTTTTTGAACGAAATGAACAATTGTCACAATTTCAAACGAGAGTTCGCTTACCTCGGATCGATAGAGCAGCCGAAGTTGAAACAGGTGACAATTGTTCCTGAATATTTGGTACTCACCGTCATCTTCGTCGAAGTCCATCATCAGCATCCTGTCATCAGACTCGCAGAGTATCTCGTCTATCCAGACTGCAACCTGGTAAAAAGTATAATTTCTTTTCAGGAAAAAATTAAAACCGACTTCGAATAACGGGAAGTTGATAAAAAGTTGAATATGAAATTTCAGCTCTCATTATAATTTTCATATTATAGGACCGCCACCCTACCCAATATATATATTTTTTTAATATGTGTTTACAATAAAATAATAATAAAAATGTTGGATATTTTCACACAGCATCATCTAGCCCCAAACTAAGCAGAGCTTGTATTATGGGAACTACATGACTGAAATACTACTTATATACTTTTTTTTTGTAAATGCATACATATTTAATAATACAATAACTGACAAATATATAAAAAAAACCATACAGATAGATAGATAGAAAATTCTTTATTGCACAAAATAGTATTGCATAGGCGACCTTCCAGATAACCTTTGTGTATTGTGGAAAAAGACGATTACCTCCTCCCAGAACCTCCTCCTTTTTTGAAGTCGTTTGAAAAATAAAAAACAGTAGTTGGTTTTTGTCCGTCGGTGAACGCGACTAGCGGTAGTACCCGATTAGTAGCAGTAGAGCTCCTTATGAAAAAGCTCGTCCGGGGAAGTAATATCACCATACCATACCTATTTCTTCCACCAAGCAGTAATGGTCACATCTATATTCGAGTTTGATGGGTATGGGGTGCCGGTGAAATTACAAGCACATGAGACTTTTCACTCATTATGTCTCAGCGTCGGTAACACACGAGTCCCTCTGGTGGTGGCATCGAGCAGTTAAAACCTAGAGGCGTCTTATTGAACCACGCGGTTCTGTCAACACATCAGTCTTTTTAGACTGATATTGGCAAACGCGGACATTGTCATTGTCATTGCGACATGTTGCCTGCTGTGCTCTGATTGGTTGAAACTACAGTTTCGACCAATCAGAGCGCAGCAGGCGTGGCGTGACTCACACGACAGTTGACAGAATTGTTTTCTAGTAAATTATCAAACATTGCATCTCTTGAGGCTATCTGCTGTGGGTGGTGGTGATACCGAGTGACACAAGCGTCCATAGGTTACGCTTACCAACATGTGGACCGTAAGCTTGTTTGCCGCTTTAGTTGTACAAAAAACAATATTTTGGGACTCCCTGTATAAACCTAGGTCATCATCAACATGGAGACATAGGCCTCCCCAAAGCGCCATGCCACCTCGATCTTTGGCTAACTCCACGCACGGAAATCCAGCAATCTTTACGTTACGGTGTCATCGACCCATCGCGATCAGGTGGAGATCATTCCAGTCGATTTTCTTTTACCCAGCCGTTATTAGTAATTTCCATTTCAACTTGCATATAAGTCGCAGATTCCCTTAGAAACAACTAAATTTTGGCTACAGTGACAGAACTGTAACTAGCGATCTTAGATAGTTTCTTTGCCTTAATCGGAAAACAGAACCTACCAAAGTGATAAGGTATCCAGGGCGTCTAGACAACAACCACTTTCTGTTGGCGTTAACGTCTGTGGAAAGATTGAACTGTATGGAAATTACATTAGCTGTGGAAATGTCACGTGGCTACTGCCAAGTTTATCCTTGACGAATTTGTGCTAGCGTGGAAGGAAAACTAAGCGTGAAGTAAGTAGTGAAGAAGTAACTAAGGATGACTGGTAGAAAATGCTGTATAGCATTTAGTAGTGTGTACATTGTTTGCACACAAACAATGTACAAAAGTATAAATAAACGAGACGTCATCCGTAGAAAACTGTAATTAAACCACTCTCCTTCCACTATGACAAACTGTCAAAATGTAAATAATTTTTCAAGGAAAAACGAGACGTCATTGTTCGGCTTCGACCGTAATTGGAACCCGTAAGATAGTAAGGGGTACGTGGAAAATGTATTCGAACAAATGTAAAAAGTGACAGACAGTGCTTATGGTGTTTTATATACTTATTAAGGCACATTAAACGTTACAAAAAAATTATAATTAGAATAGGTTTAGTTTTTGGAACATTACTTTTTTGCGCACAACAAAACAGTATAGCAGTGCTGAGCAGACAAAAAGCAACTATAAAGTATGTTTGAGGACCTAATTAATGAGAATAAATTTTGTTAGAGGGCTACCTTGTCAGACATTTCCATCATGAACTTGGCTTTGGGATGCGGGCAGCGTCTCGACGGCGTTTTCATGTGCATGTACCCGCAAATGTCGTTCATTATGATGTTCGACAATCGTAGCATCCTGAAAGCAAAGCCAGCCTACTGTTAGCTTCAGGTAAACAAGAAAATAAAACACGCTCACGAATCATCAACTCTGTGGCGCAGTGGGCAAAGGCCCACCTAAGACGCAGAAGGTTGCGGGTTCCATTCCCATCTCGGGACAAATGTTTGTACGATCTGCAAGTATCTGTATGTTTTCTGAAAGCACGAAGACTATGGAACTGTACAAAATAATATAAATAATTCACAATCACAATACTTATATTTATTTATTTATATTAATTTTATTTGACAACCTCTGTGGCGCAGTTGGGGAAGGCCCGCCTGAGACGCAGAAGGTTGCGGGTTCGATTCCCGCTGCGGTACAAATGTTTGTATGATATGCAAATATTTGTCTCGTGCCTTGGCGTATTCTATGTATAATATGTATGTATTTACAAAAAATAAGTAGGTAGTATATCAGTCATATAGTTCCCATAATGTAAATGAGTTCACCTCGTTCGATTGGCACCACACTAAAGCTGAATGAAGGATCATCAAAAAAATAACCAAGCAGAGTTTGTTGCCTGATTCTTCTAGGCTTGGTCGCGCGCGAAGAATCGCCGTAAATTCACTTTCAAATTTTAAATTCACGGAATTTTAAAGTTGACTATATGATCCTTGTGATTTCAATGAATAAAAACCTATTGATTTTGACTTTGATATAAGCTCTGCTTAAATTGGGGCTAGATGATACTGTGCGAAAAATGATCAGCATTATTTGTTTTATTTATTTATATTATATATCTACCTACTGAGGAAAATATTTTTTAAGTATAGCTGTTAGCTTATACATCCGAATAACACATACACAGGCTACTTTTTATCCGGTTACCATGCGGGTGAAGCCGTGGGTAGAAGCTAGTTATCTATTTGTTTTCCTAAGTAACAGCTATTTCTACATTATTATGCCTACCATATATCTAATGTAAGCCAGAGCGAGGATCCCTTGCGTCGAAACACAAGCGATCCCAAGTATCATCCGACCTGGAACCTGTAACCCTGTCAAGTGCTGATGCGCTGTCAAACGAATCGTCTGACGAGTGGTTCGACGACGCACTGGCACTAAGGTGAGAGTCAGAAAATCGATGGGTTTTTAGCGTAAATAAATTTTCCCATCGGGAAAAAAACACCCAATTTTTAGACTATGCATCATACAATACACGGTTTAGGTAGGTACATTAATAATATAACAGTCAACAAAAAAAACAAGGGCGCAGAATTATAATTAATTATATCATAAGTGTACCCTTTTAGAAGTTAAATAAATTTTATTTATTATTATTTGCTTGCAGTACGGCCACAAGTATCGTAGCAAGCCACCTAGTTGCCTTCGCGCCTAGCTACCTCGCCTACTAGGATTAGTACTCCTCACCCATCAGCCAATGCGTAGCGGCCAGGCCTAGACAGCCGCTGCTGGATGCCTCTAGCGAAGGCTACGGTGGCGTTTCGCGCCCACACAAACCGCTTGTCGCCGCACATCGCCAAAACGTCCTTCTTGATTTGGTTGACTGAACGCATTCTGTAAGAGGCAATAACGAAATATTAAAACTACACTAATTGTAGATCTGTCCACGGTTTCGCTAGAATAGTACCAAGATCAGAAGTAGTAGAAGTCAAGATCTGTCTATTGACGACCTCGGTGGGGCGACAGGGGAATTGCCGGCTGGTACACAAGAGGTGCTGGTTTGATTCATATTCATTCATATTCATATTTTTATTGCTGTCATGTACACAGATTTACTATAGGTGTTTAAACAATACATAAGAAAGTAGGTAGGTACATGAACCCCGTTAGGGCGCTGCAACTTTGAGTTCGATTGTGTATGTTGATAAGTAACTGTTTTTTAATATGTTATTAAGAATAAAATATAATTTAATAGGTTGAAGAAATCATAAAAGTCACTTATAAAAACATAGATAATCAAATTCAATCACAATCTATTCAACAATGAAACACATAATTAGCAAATAAAATTTCAAATAATCTGTATTGGTTTGGTATTATAAATTAAATTAAATTAAATTCTCGCAGCGGGACAAATGTTTGCATCATACTCGTGGTTCACCCGGTTCTAACATGACAGGGCAGGGCTACGATTTAAGAGTGATTAAAGTATTAAATATTTACAAAATACTAACGTGGTGGTTTTTTTCTTGGTCTTCTTTAGGTTGACGAAATACTCGTAAGCTTGGTCTGGCTTGAATGGTTCGTCTGCGTCGAGCATCGAACGGAGGCGAGCGATCTGGAAAATTCCGTCTCACTGTCGCTAACTATTGGTTGATTATTGATTAAGTACTATTGATATTAATTACTTTTATTACCATAAACTCGAGAAGTGATTAGATTTTTTTGATGAGAAGTGTATTTATCTTTTTAAAGTTAGGTACTTTAACAGTGCCAGTCGGCAATGAATCAGCATTTTCTGTCCACAGGCAGATTATGTTCCATGGATATCCTCTCGAGTTATCGGCCATCACTGCATTGTGTCAACGTAGAAGCGAGTGCAACTCTTGGATTATAAAAAGTTAATATCCTACGATTTTAAGTAAATAAGTGTCAGCCGGTAAATATTCAGCATTATCTATGCACAGGCAAATGGTGTTTCGTCTAGACGGCTTGGCCATCCTCTCGAATCCATCGGTCAGCACCGCATTTTGTCAACGTAGAAGCGAGCGCAGCTCTTAGCAAGCTATTATCCTAGGCACGGTTTAGTTACTCACAGTGTCAGCCGGCAAAGAGTCAGCATTCTCTCTCCACAGGCAGATGATGTTTCGTCTAGGCGGCTTGGCCATCCTCTCAAGTCGATCGGTCAGTACCGCGTTGTGTCGGCGTAGGCAGCGAGCGTGCGCTCGACTCGCTCGTTTTGACATCTTCACGTCAGTTGCTTTTGGACCCCTAGTAACGAAGAGGGTGTCAGCAATAAGTAGGTACATTGGAAAAGTTGCAGGAAGTCGATGAATGTAGATCCCTTTCCTGCACATTCTCCAAAGGAAAGCATATACATATTGTATCCAGTACATAAAACTGTGAAGAGAAGGCAACTGGAAAAACTAATCTCGTTTCTGCAAGAGACGAACCAGAGGGCCCCACAGATTATTCCTGAATAATCTGTTAGCATGAGAAGGTTGGGCTTCTCAAGATTCTAGTCTGAATCCGTGAAGTCCCAATTCTAATAGTTGGTACCTACCTACCTAAAATGAACGGAACGGGTCACAAGGGTCGTTCGTACATTCCGCCTCTGCCAGAGTTTCTCTCTTCCTAATTGTGACCTGAAGAGATTGATCATCATAATCAACCTATCGCAATCCACTGCTGGATTCTCCCGTTGCGCGCCATTTTCTTGCCATTTTGTTGCGGGCGTTCTTCACTACGCCTGTCTAGGCGCGGTCTTCACTCAAGAACCAGTTTACTCAACAGTTCAATAGTTCTTCAACAGATATGATAGAAGGTCGAAGTAATGGTAATGGACGACCTCTGTGGCGAAAGCCCGCCTGAGACGCAGAAGATTGCTGGTTCGATTCCCGCCGCGGAACAATTTTTTTTTTAGCCTCAAACTAAGCGGAACTTGTAGTATGGGAACTACATAACTGGGTATAATACATAAATACTTTTTTTTGTAAATACATACATATTATACATGGAAAACACCCAGACGCAGAGACGTTTGTATGACGTGCAAATATTTGTCTACGGTCTGGGTGTTTTCTATTTATAATATGTAATGTATTTAAAAAGTATATAAGTAGGTAGTTTAACAGTCATTTAGTTCCCATAATACAAGGTCTGCTTAGTTTGGTGCTAGATGAAGCTGTGTGAAAAATGTCCAGCAATATTTATTATTATTATTTATTTTTATTGTGGCTCTAAGCCGAAGGTGAAAAGAACCGGTTTCGTTAAAGGCACCTTTAAGGCACCGTGCAAGCTTTAAGAAGTCTGAAATTCTACAGATATTTTCCTTCACGCACATACCTACCTAGGTACTCATTATATAATTCCCCACAGTTCATAATTTCCCACAGCTATCCAAAGTCTCCCCAAAAAACACCCAACCCTCGGTAGTCGCAACATTCCGTCAGTTAACGTTTCGACGTCGGTAGTGAAAGATGTTGACGAGACACGGCTCGCGATGTGTGATCCACGACTCTTGGCACGTGTAGCTCCGCGCTACCTCATTAGGAAACTCCTAACGACAGGGGAGCAAAAACAAAACTCCAAAAGGTTACTTAGGTCTGGCCGGCTTTGGCGGAGGTCGTACTGGCTTCTTCGGCGTGGTCTTGTGTTGGACACGCATGTCGCGGCCGGCGATGATGGTATCGGCCACGGAAGGCGGCGCGGGCTCCACCACGTATGGAGGGTAGGGGGGGAAGCTGGTCGGCTCTGGAGCTGGTGTCGCTAGGGAACATCCGCCAAGCTTAATAAAAATGGTTGGCCAAAACTTTCTTAAGTAGATCGGCTGTTCCCAGTATTCTTTCTAAAGATTTACAAACGGCAAGGATGGGAATCTTGCCATTATTCTTACTGTTTTAGTTAGTGCTGGTAAGAATGAGAAATAATTAAACGTAAAGTAAGTAGCTCAAGATTCATCCTGGCAGTCTAGGAGAATCATATGTCCAGTGGACTTCTATAGGCTGATGATGATGGTGGTTAGTCATTATCATTAGCAACTTGTGGGAAGCACGAGTCCCTATATTGTACGTCCATGGAATGCACAACCATGGAAAGTACACCCCTGGAAAGTACAGCCAGTATTACAAACCATTGGTTTCAAATACTTGGTTTGTAATACTGGGCGTGCATTCCCTACACGTGTTGACCTTGTACGGTCAGTTTTGTACAACCCTGAAATGTACAGCCATGGAATACGAACCAATTTCATGCTCTGTTTACGTTCGCGAGTGCTATCAAGGGGCAAGTGCTGTGTTGCCATAGTATTCAACGCTATTAGTAAATTTATGTAAGTAGATTAGTTATTTGTCATTTTTTACAGATAAACTAACCGGTTGGTTTTATTAATTTATTAAAGTTTTTTATTATTTAAAAATAAATAAACCCAAGTTTGTTGGGTAAAGTTCGAATAGCAATCCTCCTTTTCTGAGTGGTAATAAAAAAAACCTAATATCCTAACTAATCCAAGACGGATTTGCCTAGGACGGATTTTTCAGGCCAACATTTAATTCGCATATTCTGGATATATGTAACAGAGCTTTTAAATCACGGGGTTTTGTTATGCGTCAAACATCTAGGTTCCAAGATAGGAATGCCATAATAACTATTTACTACGCGTTCGTGAGGAGTAAATTAGAGTATAACTCTCTAGTGTGGGATCCGCACGAACAAAAATATATTATTATGCTAGAACGAGTTCAACGAAAATTTGCACGTTATCTTTATATGAAAATACATGGGTACTACCCATATTTATATCCGTCTTTGTTCGTTGCCGGAATGGTAGGTATCAACACTCTTGAGCTACGACGCAAGTGTGCATTGTTAATGCACTATTACCTGCTGCTCAATGATAAGATTGATAACCCGACCGCGCTGGCTCGCTGCGCCTTATATGTGCCAGAGAGGAGACGGCGTCTGCGCGCGCCACCTCTATTCGCGGCCCCGTCGGTGCGAACGCTAACTGCCCGGTATGCTCCTACGACTCAGGCCCTTAATCTGCTCAACGCCTTGCTTGCTCAGGAACCAGAAATCGACGTACACTTTTCAAATTTGAATGAAATTTTAAACAGCTGTATTAGTTTTTTAGTTAATTGTTACATACATACTGCATAAGTGACAATATTGTAAATGGCTCACTGCACGTATTGGTTTATACTGTAAGTGCAGTAAGCAGCTGAATCTAAATAAATAAATAAATAAACATTAACTTATTGTTTGCATTACTTATCAATGGCAACTCTTGGTTGAACATATTAGAAGTTGCTCAGTGCAAACGAGGCTCGTCTTCATCATGCGACTACTTCGCATTGACCAATGAGAGGTCAAGGATATGACGAACTCTCGACCAATGAGCATCGAGAATATTGGTTTGTAATCCGGGGTGTACATTCCAGGGGTGTGCAATACCATCATGTGTTTAGTTTGTACGGAGCGTTTTGTACGACCATGGAAAGCACACCCAGATAATTCAAACCAAATGGTTCGTAATACTGGCTCTACTTTCCAATGGTGTGCATTCCATGGTTGTGCTTTCCATGGACGTACAATACGGTCTCCCGGAAGCCCACTACTGGACATAGGCCTCCCCAAGAGTTCAAACGAATGGTACCTATTGTGCTTTTGTATCAATCGCCTTCTATATGGGCCTTATGTCCTCCTAAAGACCTCGATACAAGGTGATAGAAGGCATCCCTATAAGGCATCGTCCATTTTCTTTATGAACAATGTAACTAAAGAAATTATATAATTACCTTCGCCTAGTGACATAGGCATCTCGCTCGGAGCGTACTCTGATGGTGTCGCAGAAGGTCCAGCATCCGCCATCTTGTCGCTGTGTAGGTAAATTCCTCGATAGAAACAGTCCTTTTCTCGCGTTTGCTGATTTATTGGTAAAGCATTGAAAAGCTAAGGTTGATGTGGTTGCATTTTAAAGAAGAGTGACACCTGAGTGACATTTGAAACATAATTTTTAATTCTTCTAGAAGAGCAAAAAGCTCCAAATTCCTGGCAGGTGATAATTCATTTGAGTAGGTACTACCTAAAAAGTTCGTATATGAACAACACCCGCCATCCTAATGCACACAAAAAAAACACTATCTAGGCTTCCGTGTAGCCAAGTGGCGAAACACCAAGAATGGCGTACACCCCCAGTCAGAGATAGAATAACGGGTATTTATTCCTTTCCTATAGGTGACCTAGTGCTGAAGTTCAATAGCTGGGAAGTCGTACATTATACCTAACATACCTATTAAAATAAGTATTTTTTTATTATACCCCATTCTCATCATCTTTTTAAATCGTCCCATCAAACCATTTTTAAGGCTAAGGTCGGTAACCCATTTTATTAGCTATATCTTATAATGTCTCTAAAGATAATAATACCTGTTGATACTTTCGAGTGAAACTATTGAAACATTTATTTATTGTAAATGTGATACGATACAGATTTCTCATAAAATTGTTTACTTGTATCACAATGTTTCAGCACAATTTACTCTTTCGAGTGTACAATAATGTCGTTGTTATCCTATCTATCTTGCCAATTTAAACATTTTAAAACCAATTAAGATAATAAAATGCCTACACACATAAATCAAATTATCAATTAATTATTAATTATAAAAGTTACAAAATAAAAATTAGTTCACGGAAATAGATGTCAAAATTATTGTAAAATGTCAGGAATCAAGAAGCTCATTCACATTATAAAAACAATAATCCAAAAGCCACGAAAAGAGCCTCGTCTTAAATCTTTTAAAAGGTAGAATGGTAATTTCACTCGGAATTTTATTATAAATTTATACCGACATTGCATAGATGCTCTTCATACTCGTGCAGAGTCTAAATTTGGGAAGGGCTAGCTTATTTTTAAAAAGTGGTAAGGGATATTAAATTATACCACAATGTAGCCCTCCAGCGGTAAACACGGGCAAAAGGAACAACCTCTTCCAGACAACCTATGAATATTAAGTCAAGTCACTTGCTTGAGTTCACCAACAAAATAAACGGACGGTCAAGTCTAACCATTGATTATGATGACAGATTCCTATGAAAACATGAGTCAAAAAGCTTTGATTAGGAACTAACATCGAGCAGTTAACCTCAAGAAGTGTCATATTGAACCACAATGTTCTGTCAACACATCAGTCTTTTAGGACTGATGTTGACAAACACGGACATTGTCATTGCGTCATGTTGCGTGCTGTACTCTGATTGGTTGAAACTAGATTCGACCAATCAGAGCACAGCAGGCGTGGCGGGACTCGCACGACAATTGACGGAAAAGTTGTTTCCTAGCAAATTATCAAACATTGCGTATCTTGAGGCTGTGTGCTCTATGGGAACTAACCACCCGTTTTTGTGTTGGTGAACGCGGGCCTTAGAATGCCATAACTTGATCATTCTCATAATCATCATAGTCTTCCTCCACAAAAGGATTCGTAGACGGTGGAGTTGTACCAACATACTGTAACTTAGCGTTACTTATAATTAAACTAGCCGATACCCGCGGGTTTACTCGCGTAGGATAGGTTAATTGATAGGTGCATCAAAAATAATTACATGACTTGCACCCTCAAGAGCTTAAAAACTGATAAGGCCGTACACCCACGTCTTACAAATTTGTGTGCTTACCATTAGATAGCTTTGTGGCACTTCAATAATAAAATAAACTGTTATCGTTATTAACTGGTTTTATTCCATTCTACCACAGTAAAATCAGGGCCAAACGGCAAAATCATTATCACAGTAAGCATTTAATCCAGGTTCAGTCAATACTTCGAAATTCTTGACTGCGATCTCTCTCGCCTCGTAGGGTACGTAGCAAACCCTATGGGATATCTGTACTTTTCCCGGTATTATGTGGTTATTGTGTAAGGCTCGGCCGACGTACAGCGGTTCGCGGTTGTCCTCCGAATAGCCTGCTATGAACGCGTCTACCGGGATGGTGTGCTCGGATGCCGGCTTCCATTTTAGATTAGATCCACATAACGCCTGAAAGATAAACATCTATAGTGTACCTTTAATAGTGTGCGTTACTGCAGCAAAAAAGTGGAATCCCGCTATTTTAAGTATGCAGCGAATTAGAGCTCATTTAGGTACGTGTAAATGTGCCCGATATTTCAAATTAGTACCGCCACCTTATTTGAGATGTTCAAGAAATTAAGTTTTTGCTGCAGTAACGTTTTTTGCTAACACGAATTTTGTTTGTGGTTGAGCTAAAGGAATAAAACGTATATGGAAAGATAGATCTCAATTCGTGCCAATTGTGCCCTATATCTTGAATTTGTTAAATTAGGTACATACAGGATATACTTTGTTTGCCTTTTTGTTAAAGTTCTAATTTCTTTGTCTTAACAATACACTACAATATAGGTGCACTCCGTAGACTATGAGTTTATATTATAATTTACATTATCACACATAGCTACATCAGCTACCAGGCGGTGATTTTTCTGTAGGTATTATTTTGTCGTTCAAAAATAGTCTAAAACCATTTTTTTCATCTGGCCGCTTCATATAATTCACTACTAGAAGAAATCAGAATTCTATTGTCTTCGTATCTGTACCAACCATAATTCCGTCAACAGAGAGAGGTTAGTTTGAAGTATCGAGCGTTTGCTTTTTAACTGTCATTCGAATTTGGTCGGTTAATGATCTAAAATCCTACCATACAGGCTTTTACGAATAACTCTCTAATTCTAGCATAGATTTGGCTGAAGTTTTGTGTACGTGTATTTGAATGTGGGCCCTAATTATAGGCGTAACATTTAAAACGACAGTTCAAAGGACACTCGAGTGTTATGAGGTCAAAATAATGGAACATAAAGTCGTCACAACTCGTAAACGACTAAGAGTGCGCTTATGAAATTACACAATATGTTGAGGCTAGATACAAGGTACATAACACCACTATCAGTAAATTCAGCGGTTTCATGGTTCGAGAGCTAGGAGCTGATTTAGTTTTTTTTTCAAAGCCTTATAACTCGTGACCATTTTTTATGATAATAAAACTGGCACGAATACGCACAAACTAACTTAAATGGCTCCACAAAACTTAATTATTGGGCGCTCAGTAGTTTCCAAGATATCGAAGTTTTGAAAACGTTCCGTCAGCAAAAACTCATATAACTCCGTAGTATTTGACACAAATTAAGAGCTATCATCTAGCTCAACCACAAACAAAATTCGTGTGAACTAAAACGTTACTGCAGCAAAAACTTAATTTCTTGAATAACTCAAAAACGGCAGGGTAACAAATTTGAAATTTCGGGCACATTTATACGTAAATGGGCTCTAATTCGCTGCATACTCAAAATAGCGAGATTTTTTTGCTGCGGTAACGCACACCCTTTAATATTACGACTGCAGGGATGTCGAACTACTCGTATAATGTAACCTTCATTTCGTTTTGTGGATTTAAAGCCAAAACACAAAACAAACACGCTCACGACTCTAATATCAATGTTTGACTAGGAAATAATCACTCAGTTCATAGATCAGTGAGAATAAAAAGTTAATTATGTCCATGAAGACATAATTGGACGAACGGAACAAAAAAGAGACAGATCGGAAATGAATTATTTTGAATGAAAAAAAAACTAACTTATCAACAGAAATCTCAAAAATTATATTTTGAAGAATTAATAATCAATCAATCATCACATTGAAATGTGAGTGTGTTACGGGGATTTTTTGTCGAATGTTTAGGCACATTCAGTATTTGGTGGTCTCTAGCTGTTAAAACTGCAATCTTCTCGGCGTGCTCTTCATTAAGTTATCAATGAAATCTTGTGGTATTCGATTCCACTCTTCTTCCAGTGCCCTTTTGAGATCTCCTGTGTTTGTTGGTGCTGGATCCCGCTGTTTTATTTGTTTTCCTAGCTTATCACAAACATGTTTGATGGGGTTTAAGTCTGGCGAGCGTGCTGGCCACGGCTAAACGTCAATTTCGACCTCTCGAAGATACTCCCAAACTATCGCTGTAGTGTGGGGTTGCGTATTGTCCTGCATTAATTACAAATTATCTCTGATGTATGGGGCAAAGGGCATGACAATCGGTTCTAAGATATAATTTACGTACCGAGCCGCAGTCAGGGATCAATTTTCTAAGATGTGCAACTCCGTACGTGCCCCTATGCAAATACCGCCCCATAGCATTACTGACCCTCTACCATTATGACTCTCTTCCGATAATATTACACTGAGCGTATATTTATCCGGGTCATCTCCAAACTTGAAACCTTCTATCATCTGGCTTAAGACAAAACCTAGACTCGTCAGTGATCAATAATTTTCCCCCAGTCATCATCATTCCAGTTTTGGTAAAAGCGAGGAAAGTTAGCCCGAGATACTCGATGATCTGTGGTAAATAAGGGTCCTCTAGCTGGCAAATCTTTATTCCAGCTTCTATAATTCTTCTTCTTACGATTTTAAGTGCTAACTGTCACCTGTCGAACGTCCTGGAGCGTAGACCTCAGAAGAAGTCAAAGTGCGATTTCTCAGAACACTGCTCACCATAGATCGATCGTCTCTCGCTGAAGTGACTCTCTTGCGACCTCGCCCTGCACACTTGTGTTCCCTCGTCTGCCGATAACGTCTAAGAATTCGAAAGATGACGGATCTAGAAACTCGCAATGTCTGAGCCACTTCTTTATAACCGCGATCATTTTCAATAAAAGTAACAGTTTTGGAATCCTGAGCTACGCAAAGATCCAGCATCGTCCCTTCAGGTATTCATTGATGTCTAAGCAGCAATATTGCGAACGTTTTTGTGAAAAAAAAATGGAAAAAGACAGAACTTTATGAAATGAATACGTAAACGTCAGCAAAATTATTCCAATAGACTCGTGAAAATAACAAACAAATGAAACCCTGAAACAAAAGACTATTGAAGTAATTATTTTTTCAAATTAAATATTAAGGTACATATATATAAGGATAAGGACAGTTTGTACTATGAACTTTTTGTACATATTTCAGTCTTTTTTTTCGATTGATGAAGCGTTCCTCTAAATAAAGTAGGGTAAGTAAGTAGTAATAAGTAGGTACATGAATGTAATTCGCATTCTTAGCTAGCCCTTCATGTAAATTTAGTTAAAATGAAAACCAGCTTCCAAGCACAGTATTCCAGGGAGGCATAAAGTTTGCCTAGTTTGGGACACAATGGGGATGAGAATAATGTAACTTATGTACTTACCTATCTTATTGTAACAAAACTAACTAAACCAATTGTTACTTCTGCCATTGATACCGGTTTTTGTTAACAGGTTTGTTATAAAAACCGAATTCAAATAAGGGAATGTTGATAGAAAGTCCAATATTAAATTTAATCCCTTTATTTTTTCAGCCTAAGGTGAGTGGTTTAGGTATTTCATAAAGTTTATATAGTACCATTGACGTATACCCTACCTATTAAACAAAATATTAAATCGGTCCACACTTGGGGAAGATATCGCGTAACATACACACAAAAAACAGACCCCCCCCCCTCATTTTATGAATCATGAAAATAATAAATTTATCATATCTAAAAAAAACAAAAACATAATTAAGTGCCCAGAACGTGTCCATTCCAGACACGGTATGTTGGGGTTCCGAAGTTGCCTTCCTGAGGGGCAGAGGCTTAAAATTCAAAATGGTTGAAAAACCGCGAAGATATTTTTTTATTGATATTTAGAGACCTATTCAATGACAACTGCTGTTCTAGGTCTGGGTGTTGTGGTACCACGGTACTCGTAGTTCCTGATACCCACGATACAGGGAATCCTAGTGTGGGATCAGGACTATGTATGTGCCTGTTGGATGTTTTTTTATCTTAACCTGTTCTATCCTACTGCCGGGCAAAGCCCCCCCCCCCCCCCCCCCCCCTCTTCGCCTTCCACAGATCGTGTTCCAATGCAAATTAGACCATTGTGGTTTGAATTTATCCAGATCGTCTCGCCATCTTTTCTTGGGCCTTCCGCGGCGTCTTCCACCGTTTTCCACTTAATTTCGACAGTTCGTTATTTCGACACGTCGCTAAATTCGAAAACACATAGTTCGACAAGTCATTGTTTCGACTGAACATACTTCGACAACACACACCTTCAAAAGACCACTACTTCGACAGACCCTACTGCGACATGCACTTGTTCGGCAGATCGGTGTGTGTTGTCGAAGTATGTTCAGTCGAAACAATGACTTGTTATGGTGGTTCTTTCACTGTACACGCTGTAAAACTGTGGAATGCTCTTCCCCACTCAGTCCGCGCCAGTCCATCGCTGAGCATCTTCAAGCTTAGAGTTAAAGAGTACTACCTCTCCTTGTGAATATTTAATATGTATATATTGTATGTATGTATAATTTGAGTTATATATATATATATTTATGTATTTGTATATATTTATCCTATGTATCTATTTATGTATTATATTATAAAATGTGTGCTATTATTGTATATTTTTTTCCTGTTTGTGTACACGGTCCCACCGCTATTTATCAGCTGTCCCTATCCTCAAAAGTTTGCTGGAAGAAAACTCTTGTTAGGGTTAAGCTCGCCTTTGTACATGTCCTATATGTAAGTCTTTTGTCTGTATTATCTGTGTGTACAGTAAAAAATAAGAATAAGAACTTGTCGAACTATGTTTTTTCGAAGTTAACGACGTGTCGAAATAACGAACTGTCGAAATTCAGTAGGACACTCCCATTGGGCAACGAGTTTTGCCAACGTTCTGGATGCATTCCACTTTAAGCGTGCAGTCTTTGGTCCCACTTTTTTAAAGTATGACTAAAATTATCAGTAAAGTTTGATAAAGCTTTTCGCTTTTGGTAAACAAAAATTAGGACCTATACTCACATCCACATTTCAAACTTAACTGAGCTTAAGCACGCAGTTACGGGTCACTAAACAATTAGTCAAATTCAAACCCTTCAATTTCATTTTCGAATTGTTCAATATCATTTTCAAAATACTCATTACCGGGCTCATTGTATGAGGGATCATACTCATCATTATCATCATCATTAAAATCATCATTATCATAATCATAATCATTATCATTATCATCATCATTATCATACTCGTCAGCATGATGAAATGGGGGAAAAATATATTTATTTGCACTGTAAATATTTAGTCCAGGTTCAGTTAAAACTTCGTAGTTTTTTTCTTCACTCTGCTGGCCTGGATCCGGGTACGCTATGGCACAAAACATACGGGATAGTATTTTTCCTGGTATTTTGTTTCCCTGAACCAAAGCTCGGCCGATGTATAGTGGGGCTCGGTTCCTTTCGTATCCTGCTACGACTGCGTCTTTTAATGGAATCTTACTATTAGCCGGTTTCCATTTTAAATTGTATCCACATAATACCTGAAAGTGTACGTGTTCATTCCCAATACAACCCGTATTCCAATCCAGTTGTACGTCTTGATTAACATTGCAAACAAACAAAACTTGTAATTCAGCCCAGTGTATGTTAACCTCTAATGCCGAACCAATAGTGTGCTGGATTTAAACACTGCAACTTACAAACTAAGTCATTGTGAAGGTGTTACAGAAACCTGGCCCATCATACAACCACTTTCTGTTGGCGTTAACGCCTGCGGAAAGGTTGAATTGTACGGATAATAATATGACATTATATTATGAGATGTCACGTGCCTGTTGCCAATTTCTTCTTTGACGCATTTGCGTTAGCGTGAAAGGAAAACTAAGCGTGTGATGTTTGTCTAGACCTGTATGCCGGCACATCTTTTGAACAACCATCATCGAATTTGTAGAGCATTATGTCTATCTGAGACAAATGATTTAACTAGGTAGGTCCTTCGATAGAGGTCAGACGACGAATCCAACTAGGATGGGCAGCGTTCGGGAACCTTTTCGTCACAGATACCAGAGAGCCTTAAGACGAAAGTCTACGATCAATCAATTACGTGACATTTCCACAGCTAATGTAATTTCCATACAATTCAATTTTTCCACAGGAGTTAACGCTAACAGAACGTGGTATTTGTCGAGACATTCTGGGTGAGACAAGGGCATTTGAGATGATTTTTGTTTTACGCAATACATATTAATTTTAAGAGCTACGTATTGGTAGTCACTGAGGTCTCACTATGCCCAGGTGAACCAGCGCTTCCGCCAATGTAGACCTATTATAATACTTTCAAATAATGTTAATACATGCTCAAAACGGTGAAGGAAAACATCGTGAGGAAACCAGCATGCTAGAATAAAAAATCAAACGCATGTGCAATCGGTTAGTATTCGAATTAGCGGCGATGAGTTTGCAACTTGTCACGTGGAATGCTAAATAAAATGCAAAACGTGGGCATGTGCTAATGTTTGGACGTGTCTCCGACTACCCCCAACTTGTTATCCTCACAGATATGCGTCTGGGCATGGTTCTGAGGACTCCATTATTGGAAACAAGTAGTGAGCGTGTTTGATTTTGAAATAGTGTAGATACCTTGTTTCAAGTCATACTCACTTCAAAATCAGAGGTTGGATTGTCAGACCCTCCCCAGGGTATGTAAGCCAAGCCCTTAGACGGCACAAACACTCCGGGAGTTAAAGATCCCCTATGGTGAGCTCTGACGACATAAACTATTTCGCCATCTATGTGCCCCCCGACCACGGCTTCATCGGGCAGCTGGTTATCACATGGCTTCCACTGCAAAGTTCCCGCTGTGATCTCTGGCACTTTATAAACCGGCGGATTCTTTAAACGGAGTGGTGGAACTGAAAGTAAGAGTTATTTTCAACATACATCAAATGTGTGTATATAAGGCGATATCTTGGTCGATTGTGAACTGATTTTAATCATTCTTATTTTAATGGGGCTACAAAGAACTTATATTGGATCATAAGTTTTATGAAAAAATCCCATCTCTAAAGGTGATAGAATGGGGGATGAAATTTATATTGGATTTATCAACTACCCGTTACATAATTAGGTTTTAATTTTTTCAATTTTTTTTTTATTGTTTTATTAAAAACTAGCTGAGCCCCGCGGTTTCATATATTTAAAAAAAATATAGCCTATGTTACTTCCTGATAATTTAGCTTTCTATTGGTGAAAAAATAGTTAAAATCGGTCCTATAGTTTCGGAGCCTATTCGGTACAAACAAATAAACAAAAAAAATCTTTCCTCTTTATAATATTAATATAGATTGGCAAAAAAATCTTACCTTACTTTAAACCCTCAACGCAACACCCCTCTGTTATAAGTTTAACATGTTGTGTAACTGTGTGTCTGTCTGTGGCATCATAGCTCCCAAACGAATTAAAATTATTATTATATAGATTTTCTTGAATCATATTAAGATAATCTGTTCAGCCGTTTGAAGATCATCAGCTCTTTTCTATTTGATGAGGGGATGAAAAACTTCACAGGCCTGATCGATTCGAAATTTGGTATTCTGTTACTTCAATGATATTGCAAGAACATAATCACCTGATGATAAGGCATCACCTGAAATCTGCAGGATACCCAACTCATCACCAACTTACAACAGATGTATAATGTTGGGCTCATTGGAATGGTCTCAATGAATAGACTATAGATACATAGTGATCAGGGTTAACTATGAGTACCTATTCTTTTTTTATTGGTTTCTCAAAATAAATTAAGTTGTGCTCAATCAACTTCATTTCTGATCCCATATTGTTTCCCTCAAAGGGACCCGTCTAATCAATTTGTATAAATGACTGCCCCTAAGGCCCTATGCACAAAAATTACCTAAACCAACCCCTGTGAATAAATTGATTTGTTATTCCTCATTTCTAATGCTGCTCGCTTAACATGAGCACTCAATGTCTTGAGTGCTCATGTTTTGTGTATGAAAGAGAAGACAAAAACTATTTTTGTCATCTAGTCCGTCAAACAAAAGAGACAAAATATTTTTTGTCTTCTCAATGGTCAAAGAAACCATTGTCTCTAGCCCTCATGCTAAGCATTCCGGAATGCATTTCTACTTACCTTCAAATTTATAGGTACACGGATGAGCTCGATTCTTGATAGTAAATGTAAAAAAATTCAACTGAGATGAGATGGTTCTTGAAATTTTGATGTCCAAACTGTGACCAATGCCAGCCCACAAATATTTAGCGTTCCAGGCGAGCCAGAACCGGCTATATCTGTCATCCGAGAGAGTAAACGGCAAGCCGGTTTTAATGCTCCTCGCTTCACTTCTCCCTTCAATAGTGATTTGTCCTGGATTGCAAAAGTCAATCTGCAAGACACAATTTAACTGTTCAGGGGTTCTTGTCTAGACAAATACACAATTAGTTTTCCTTTCACGCTAGCGCAAATGCGTCAAGGAAAACCTTGGCAGCAGTCACAGGACATCTCAACATTTCCATTTAATCCAGTTTTTTTGCAGGCATTGATAACACCAGAAAGTGGTATTTTTTTAGACACCCAGATGATTTAGTTAGAGCCTGGGGTACTCTGACTTCTAATCTGAATGTCGTGAGTGAATCATTTAGAGTTCCAATATGTGCTGATGGGCTTACAACCAGTCACAGTATAACTACATTACATACTATGCAAAACGTGGACATGTGCCAAAAAGACATACCTAATATTTGAATGGCTACCACCTACTTGGCTTACGCACAAAAAATTTGCAAAGGTGTTCTATTCAAAATATTAATTTTAATATACCAGTCAGGAGAATAGCAAGAATCTTAATTATTGATCCAAAATGGTAGAACATGTATGTGGGAACAATGCACATTGAATCCCCCTACCACCCACATTGTTTGATCCAGGTGTAATTAATCATCCTGTAGAAAGCCTAACATCCCAGGGCCATAATAATGTAACTTTAAACCGATAATTGGTCTTTATTAAACTCACCCAGTATTGGCAGCTTTCATTAGCTGTCTTAGCCAGGCCTACTGATGCCATCCCACCAGTCTTCACATCAAACCACAGGCCATTACTGCTTGCTTTGTAAAATATAAATGGTTCACATGCTGTTATTGTTGTTTCTGTAAAGATATTGTATTGATTAACAACAAAGAACTTAAAATGAAATAGCAGTAGTCAGTTCCATGAGCTTCCAATGTGCTGAAGGTTGGCCTGCCCATCTATTGCCACTTCAAATTCTATGAACGAGGTTGTCAGTCATTTTAGTTTAAAAAAAAGCTTGTGTAGGTACTATAAGAAGTGCTAGAAATGGTCAGAGAATGGCATGCCCAAGAACCAAATATTCGAAGGAACCATGTGTTATCAGTTAGTGTTCCAATAAACAGCAATAGACTTATCAATGTAATGTTTAGACGTGGTACCTCTAACTACCCTCTGCTTGAAATTCTCATAGATCTACAAATTGAGTATGTATCTCAGAATGTCTATCAAGAGGTATACTGTTGTGGACATGTTTATTTTGGCTAAAACATTTGTTTTTTGATAAAAAATACTCTCTATTAGGTATTCTCTTTTATTGTAGCATCCAAGAAAATCATCAGCAAGACATACAGACAAAGGCTTCAAAAGTAAAACATCCCTTCTTCAGTAAGGTTTAATAAGAACTTAGGTACCTTACCTATGATATCACCCATCACTGCAAATACTGACTGAAGTCACTGTATTCACTTTAAATAGAAGCAAAGCTGAAAACACAAAAATGAGTAAGACTAAACAACATAGACCACTTCATCATCATCCACAATTATTTAATTATATACCTTCACCACCACTCACTCACTCTATCACTAATATTTTTTCTTTTTATAAGATCAAAAAAATAATGTGATGTAGGTTTGGTTCACCACAATCTCAGATCAGCCTCTTCGCTGAATTACAAATATGTTAAAAACTTGTTGAAACATACCATTTCAACAACTTTTAGTATGGGAAATCTTGTCGATAGGTACTGCTACCATTTAGAACATGAATAAAACCTTTACCTACCTACTTTGAGTGAGAAGTTCTCGTCGTGAATCGTAGGTAAGGGTCTGCGAGAGGAGCATGACCAAGAACTAACGCCAAGACTTTTCGCTTCTAAATATAATATTTCACCTTTACATTACGTATTCGTTTACATTTAGCGTACCTAATCAAACTTTGAAAAATAAATGTAACTATTGTCAGTGAGAGCAACACGAATTTTAAAAAAATATTTCCTCGAGCTGCTGCTTGTTTTCTCAACTTTCTCAGTACCTAAAGTCTTCTACTACTACTAACCGTATTTAAACTTCTTCGTTCGCTTTCGAATTTCAGTTTATTTATTTTGTTCGTTTTAATCCAAAAAACGAGGTATTCACTATTCACTTACATATAGTAGTCTGTGCTTCTTGATTATGGTTTGTAAGTTGTAACTATTTGTCACAATTCTGCCAATGTTCGTATCATGTTAGTGTCATATCTCATGTTTCTATGAAACTAGACTTTGGAGATATGTGATTACTAAGAATATGATCGGTTACAAAAATTGGGAGAATCAGCAAGATTTTTTTTACTTACAAGATGATTTTACAAAAATTATGATAGGTACCTAAAAACTAAAGACTATGTACATAATAAAAGGGTTACTTATTCTAAATGTAGATATATTTTACAATTTTATGTTATTCATATTTACAAATTTACATAGAATAAAATTAATTAAAGGAGAGAAAGCAAGAGATAAAATGCATTTGAACGATGTAGGACGGAGGACATCAAGAGGAAGAATATCATAAAGGGAACAACGTAGTTTGGGACAGCTGAAAAATATGTGAACCACGTTTCCTTCATCCAGGCCACATTCACACATCGAGTGGTCCTTGATCCTAAGTTTAGACAGAAATACAGGAGTACAAGCATGGCCTAATCTGAGACGACAAATGGTCGAAGTGGTGATTTTATTAGCTTTACGGAATTTAAAGAACCAGGGAACATGGGGTATATCTGGCTGAATGTCCGCATAATGTTTTCCATTAATAACTTTTGAGGAATTCCACACATCCGACCAAGATTCATTAAGGTGTGATTTAGGCAACAGGCATAGGTCGTGAGAGAATGTTTTGAAGTGCTCAAGAGAGCCTATCTGGGCAGCCGATTTTGCACAAGAAAATTACAGAGATAATGTAATTTAATTTAATGATTTGAATGAAATTGAATGTAAAATATATATATATATATATATAAAATGGCCGTAGCTATTTCAACTTTACGTTCTTCTTCATCTTCGTGCTCTTTGTGGAGCCTTTGGTAGGACCCGCGGCGGTACTGTATCTATCCTTCCTATTTTGTATTTGACATTAAAACTATTATCTGATAGTGTACTGTCATTGTCACTCTGCGTTGTGTGCTGACTAAACTAACCATAATTATTACAGAAGCCATAATCAAGAAGTTGAAGTTGAACCATAATTATTGCGGATTGCGGTAGTATCTAGGATCAAGTTTATTCAAGTCTGTGAGTGAATTATCCAATCCAAACCACTACGTTACGTTTAATTAGCATCACAGAGTACTTTTTAATATAAGAAAATGAGTATCTAATAAATCTGTGCTGTGATTAGAACACATTCAAAGTCGCTTCGCTGATAATGGGTGATTGGGTCGGTAAGTTTAAGTTTCAAAAAACCCATAAACTTTCGTTTAGGTTAACACCCACTTTGTAGGTAGTTGTATCGTAATAAAAAGGATAGGAAACCCTTTTAATTTTCAAAGATTTTGTGGTCTGCCGAACATACATCGATACGTACGTAGGTACCTTCGTGGTAACATGTAGGTACTAACTTTTAATCATATTTTTATCTCATCCCTGTTTTATATCATGTTGGTATGCACCTAGGTAACTTATGTAGAATATTGTTGTTCTGTGTTTAAGTATCTGTGGAGAGTAAAAATGAATCTATCCCTATCGATTCATCATTCAATCTACGTACCAGTAGGATGGATCTATCCATCCATCGATTGATCCATCAATACATTCATCGATCCATCCATCAATCAATCAATCAATCAATACCATTATAATGTTGGATCGGGGGACAATGGGAAGTTATTTCCCGTTGTCTTTTATAGTGTCATATTTTTTTTTAACTAGTAATAGTAACCTGTGTAAGACTATGACAACATATAAGTTGGTATGAACCATGGCATAGGGAAATATCTACAATAAACTTTTCTGTGAAACCTATGCACCTAATGTCAAATGTACCTACCTACTAGGCACTTAACTCATTTTCTTTACATTAATTTTACTGCTGTATCATGTTTGTTACAGATATCCAAACACAAAATAACCTGCAGTATGTGTTTTTACCGGAATGCTCGGGAGCTGTGAAACTTAGAGTTAAAGCAGTCAATGATGCACACATTGCACTAACTAATGGGCCTTTTGAGAATGATCCCATGACAGAAGTAAATGTTCTTTTTCATTCATGCTGGCCTTCCACTGAACAAGGGCATTGAGTAGGAAATAGCTGAGCGCGATGGAGTAAAATAGTATATGCCCATTTTTTAATTTCATAATTTTTTTTTCTTTTCAAATGATCTGATTTCATTATGGTTTGTTACTGGATATAACTAACAGTCTCTAACCCACATCAAAGGCCTTCAGTGGACTAAAAACTGTGACACCAGTCTGGACTTCCTGGTGCCAAAGTCACCAATTTAGTTCTGTTTTTCAAAACAGTTCCATTTAAACAGTATTCTAATTTTTCTGTGTTTGGGCCCATTACCTATTGCTGTCATATGAATGAAAAGCTGGATGAAATTATAAATGGAAGTTTGTTCAGGACTGCTCTCATGTATCTCGGGATATCAACTAAACATAGTGGTTAGCGCCTCTATGAAAGCAACAGCTAGATGCCTTGAATATTATAATCAAATCAAAGTAGGTATTACATTATCTTCTTCTAACATAGTAACATAATTATGGAAAGTATCCATAACATTTCAGATTCACATTGGGGGATGGAGCAACACTAAATCTATCATTAGAAGAAACCGGAAAGAACCTGATAAGGTAACAACCTTAACCCCTAACATTTTGAATGCAAATGATTATGTTGACTTGTGGATATACTGGCAAGACAACAAGGTGTTGGCTGGTTTGAAGGGCCAACCAGCTTTTATTGAATACATTGATCCAGACCCCCATCCAATCAACCATATTGCTGTGCGGACCGGATGGGGCTCTATTGGACATTGGAAGATTGAAGGTAGGTTTATTAGCCCTCCAGATACACTGGATCCCACAATAGGGGATGTCTCTTGCAATGCTAGCATTATCAAATTCATTTATTTATTAAAAAACTAATTGATAATTTTTTAATTAATTTGATTAATTTCAATCAGATTAAATTAATCATGATTATTGGCGTTAATCACTAATCATTAATTGATTAACTTGATTATAAACTAATACATACATCAATGTTGTCAATAATACGTAAAAGAAATAATGGAAAATAATGACATGGATTTCTTAAAACATATTTATTAATTATTCAAAAACTCAAAAAAACTATTTCTAATGTTAAAATACACTGAATTTTTATTTTGAAAAGATATTTTCTATTAAATAACCTCTCATCTTTACAGAAATGTAAAGATGAGAGGTTATTCTTGATGGATTTCTTGATGTGAGGATTTCTTGATGTTAAAGTTACATTTCATACTCTTTTTTCAAATAAGTCGTCAGATAATTTGTGTGACCTAGGTTTATTTAGCAATAAAGTCATCATCAGGATTCATGTTTGTTTTTTAAATTAATCACTGAGCGCACAAACAATATCACAAAATTTTGCAAAACCCGAAAAATTGATCCACCCGAGCGCGAGGCGAGTGTGTGCCAGCTAGATAGTGTTAAAACGTGACTGACCCACACACGCGCAGCGCACCGCTTCTCTCTCTCTCTCTCTCTCTCTCTCTCTCTCTCGCTCTCTATAGTAGTGTAGTGCTATAGACAGCGAGAGAGAAAAGCTAACACGAAGTACCTCCGCTTTTAATTTCTTTGTATTTTTTTAATCAATGACTACTAGATAATCCTAATTTCACTGAAGCTCTACAAACATTCTAGAAGTGTATTCCCAATTTCGTCCAAATCAGTTCAGCCGTTACAGAGATTTTTAGAAGCATCTATACCGACACCCCATCGACCTGCAAAGATCGATTCTACACTACACTCATTAGAAGCACCAAGTAGGTTGGCACTTTTATACCATCAAGGTGGCAAACAAGCTTACGTCCGACCTTTCAGCCTTACCATTCGGCTACGGCAAGCGGTTACCGTAGCTAATATCTGTGCCGTAGTCGACACTTGCAACATCAAAGACATCAAAGGAGATTTGCCGACCCTTTAAATATTTTATAACGCCCTTTTTGAAAAAACTTCATATTGTAGTTTTAAGCCCGAATTCATAGTCGGGTTGAACAGTCCCCCAAAATCCATCATTCAGCATTCGCCTTATGGCTGGGTGCATAAAGGTTGAATTCGCGCTTGAATTTTTACTTCGCGCCTGAATAGTCCCCTAGGGGAGCCCCTATGTGACTAAGAATTTGGGCCTTAGTCACTTGGGAAAATCGCAGCAGGGGGATCATTCCATAACCTATCACGTATCACTCAGGTTAGTTGGATTTTTATTTTAAAATCTTTCTTTTCAGTATCACCAATTATTGTCCGCTCATTAACCGTGAAACCTATCGAAGGCGGAGAACTAAGATGGATTAGGATGAAGAAAAATGATCGGGTTCCCGAGGATGCTTTTATTGGTGGATATGAAAATGGCGAAGTATTGTATCTAGCTAGGGCTATGCACAACAGATCGTTGACACCAGGAAAGTATGTGCCATCAGAAGAATGCGCGTTTGTGGGCTATGGCCTTGAATCCTTCAGAAAGGAAACGTGTGAGGTAAGAGTTTATAATTTGACTAAATTTCGCGTCATAAGGCCTATGTCCTGCAGTGGACTTCTGCTAGCTGTTTATGATGGCGATGTCGCGCGGCGCGGTGGCCGAGTAACCGTCTGAGACGCAAGAGGTGCGGGTTCATTTCCAGCCTTCAAGACAAATGTTTGCACATTCTGACTTATGACTATTTATGACTTATTTATTTTATTTTTTACTCTTCAGGGAGATAGATAGAAAATACTTAAGGGCGACTGGTCGAAGCGACGCGTGACCAGAAAGCTGGCTCTTATCTGGGTCAACGCATTAGCATTGCCATTAGGCGTGGCAATGTGGCCAGTATTTTGGGAACGCTTCCGTCTGGTAGTGATCTGGATCAATTGAGCTATCTATAGATCGTTTGCAACGGTCTTTAGATAGCTAGTTGTTTCATCTGTATTTTTTGTGCATAAGTACCTACTTGTACATAGTTAAATTAATAAATGTATTTAACTTTATTGCACACCAAATCACACATCAGCTTACTTAAGTACTACAAACTTTGACAAAGCAGTACAATAGGCGTTCTTATCGCTTATTAGCGATCTCTTCCAGACAACCTTTGGATGGAACGGACTGTACGAAAGTTTACAAGGGGTTTTAATTAATGAACCTCATACTATATGTGGAGGTCCATGCCCAGCAGCTTTCATCTACAGGATGATGATGATGCAGTAAAAGCAACCCTTTAGCGTCACATTGGCCTCGATTATGTAGTACACTAACTAAACTAAATTTAAACTGTCGATCGCTTATACTGATAGTGCAAGCAAGAAAGAGATAGCTACAATTTTAGTGCTGTCAAATTAGTCAGATTTAAGTTTTCCATACAAATTTAGTCGTGATTTCAAAACATGCTGACTATAAACACGAAGAAAAGCGGCACGTAAACTGATTTGACAACAGCACGCAGCAGTAATCTTGCCATCTCTTTCTTGCGTACAGTATCAGTAAAAGAAGCGACAGTTTAAATTTAGTTTAGTTAGTGTACTACAGAATCGAGGTCATTATCAGACTGTTCTTGCCCCTTGATCGTCAACTATAATAAAACAACAGAGACTCACGTTTTTTAGGTCCTCGTTCTCCAATTAACAGGGAACTTTATACTTACTGCTTCTGGCTGTCAGAGCTTCACTCCGACTGTTTGGTCAAGTCTGAGAGATGTTAAAATTTACAGGGAATGTCGAAAAGTGACTGAAAATTAAAGCAGAACGGGAAGCTTGCTTGTTTTAAAAAAAAATGTAATGCCTACCTCACACGATGACGGTGATGTGAGATTTACATTTGACCTTGACTTTCTGGGCGATGGCTGGAGCCTGTGCATAAGCTTGTCGTATTTAAGTGTTTGTTACCATTTAAAGTCGAAATATATCTGATTGAATTAAATTAGTTAAAATAAATAATGCTGGATATTTTCACACCCAATCATCTAGCCCCAAACTAAGCAGAGCTTGTATTATGGGAACTAAATAACTGTCAAACTACTTATATACTTTTTTTAGTAAATAAATACATATTATACATAGAAAACACCCAGACCCACATAATTGCAGATCATACAAACATCTGTCCCGCGTCGGGAATCGAACCCGTAACCGTCTGCGTCTCAGACGGACCTTCGCCCACTGCGCCACAGGTCGTCAATTGGGGTGGAATTTATATGATTTCACGGGTGGTTCATATACATACAGATTTTATCGCCACAACTCACTAGAAGGCGCTGCGTATAGCCAATGGAAAACATGTAAGTAGGGGGTAACTTTAAAATTTACAAACAAATATCTTGTTTCAGATTTTATGTGGCTTCAATGCGTCGTGGGTGAAAACAGAGGAAGATTTTATACCGCCTCATGTATTTGCTGCAGGATACGCCACAGAAACGAACAGCGAGCCATATTTCATAGGTAGAGCACGTATTGATAATCATTTAATACCTGGGAAGGTGCATACACACTATAAAACTTGTTATATACCCTTCGAAAGAAAAGAAATTGAAAAAAATGAGTATGAGATATTAGTTCTGCCAGAGAAGTTACCTGATGCTGTAGTTTGGCGTAAAAGAAATCATTGTCACCACCTAAATGACCATCAGGACCCCGATTGGTACAATTCCAACTAGCAAAAACCGTTTTATACCCTACTAGCTGTTGTCTGCGGCTTTGCACGCGTGGAGTCGTTTTTTTTTTATTGTCCGATACCTACCTACTTCCATACAAACTTACACCCCTCGTTAAACGATTTTATAAGTATAGCTGGTAGAGAAGGCAGTGGCAGGACAAATCTAGCGAAGATTAATATACCTAGTTCTGGATGTAGTACTCCAGAGACTTGTAACTAGGGCTTGCAAATATTCTAAAATTTTGTTATTCGAATATTCTATTTTTTCTGGGTATTATTCGAATAATAGATAAAAGTAAAGAGTTTAAAAAAATCATGTCTTTATTTGCCTTTGGTGCGTATCGCCACAGCACCAAAATACAAAAATTAAGAAATCAAACAAGTTACCTACCAGAGAGTGGTAAGTACCTACAGTGAAAGAGCTATCCTAGGAAAAACAAATTAATAATTATGAGATCAGCAATCAACGTACCTACTAACGCATATCTAATATCTAAATTTGGCTCGCCCTTCAACGTTTTCCTTGGAAGTGAGACCTAAGGAAACTTAGAGCGTCTATTGATAGTAGATAATCATAATTTAGGGAACATCTCGCGCGTGCCCGGACCGAACGACGACGAAACCTTGGATGTCGCGCGCAAATTTTAATATTTTATTGTATTTTGTGCACATCAGAGTTCTGAATTTAGTAGTATGGAAGTTTGTCGAATATTCGAATATCGTAATTTTTGTATTCGAATTAGAATTAGTTTAATATTCGAATAATTCGAATGCAAGCCCTACTTGTAACATGTCCAGCTAACTATCCTCTGTACCTGTACCTACTGTGTTTGTCCTGCGAAGTGAATTTATAAATAATTTATTGAAGTTTAATAATAATAATTTTACGAAGTGAATTTATAAATAATTTAATAAAAGGTGCATTTTAAAAGGATTTTTTAAAGTTATATTAATTAATCTACGTATCTACAATGTTATTTAAATTACAGCAATAAAGGCTTTAATATAGGAAGCCTTTAATTTGCCGACAGGCACTCTGAATAAAGAGATATTATCTAAAAATTCTAATAGAATTAACATTGATGTTTCAGAAATAAAGGCTTATTATTATTATCTGTAATTGTTATTAAGTATGTGACTTATTTAAATAATGAGGTACAGTTTTGCCCTGTATATTTGTAGATAATTACGCGGCTGGAGGCAAATAATGTTTCCTACATTAAAATATTACAAAATACCATACTAACCTTGTCTTATACATAAAGTAAAATACCTACAAAATAGGTCTAATACCTTTTATTTATTGGTGGATGAGCACTATTCTAAATGAAAGACTTCTGCTCACGACTATGCAGGTAGTACCTACCTACTGTGCCCTGTTATTCTAAGTCATGAACCTACAACCTTACTATCCCCATTGCTTCCAAACCGGATCAGCCGTTACAAAGAATAATTGCATCAAACATCCATACTTTCGCGTTTCTCTTCTCGCAACTTTGAACTTGAGTTAGATTGCTCGCAGTGGGATCGATCGGCGCATAGATTTGACTCATGTCCGCATTCTTGCAAGTAGTTAGCATTCCACGTGGCAGGTTGTAAGCCCATCGCCGCTTATTGGAACACTAACTTATGGCACATGCCTTCGAATATTTGGTTTGTGCCAGTTTCTTCAAGGTGTTTTCCTTCACCATTTTGAGCACGTGTTAGTGAGCACATAAATCGTTCACCTGAAAAATCCTTTGGTGTACAACCAGGTTTGAAACCACGACCACCGGATCGGAAGTCTGGGTACAACCCACTAGGCCAACATGCGAAATGAACTAGGCTTTCAGTTCTAGTATATATATGTATGTATGCACAACTTGGAGGAATTACCCACAACAACCACTACCTTACTGCCCGCCTTACTGAGGATGCTAATGCATCAGAAAAATAAAACTTTTTATTTAAAGTCTTTTTTCGTTTTTTTCAACAATTCTACACAATACAATTCTTGTTTGGTCCAATTATTTACTGAATGCTTCCTAAAACGCAAAAACTTGTTTTTTATTGCCTCCTTCCTGATATCATGAAGAGATTTTCAAACTTCTTTGGTCACACTCTTCATCTCCGGCCCCGGCTTCGGTTGGGATTTAGAAAGTCGTCGCACGAATTTAGGCCAAAAAAAGGATAGGTAGTGGAAGGGATGGGCTCCCTTATTTCAAGAGTACCACACCCAAAGTCAGGAATTGAATAGTTTCCGAGAAATTACGTTTTAAAATGACGAATTTTGTAGGTTAAGTACTGAAAAATTCAAATACGATCAAACTTTGAGTGGAGTATAGGTATTATAGCCTATACCTATGCTCCTAATTTCCACAAATAACTAGAAGTAGGGTTAAATTAGGTTCTAAGACTCACCAACAAGCGCATCAATACGCTGCGTTCGGCTCGTGCTCGTGTTTTGTGTTCCTTAGTGGACTGAAATGTGTCAGACTAAAATTAAGATTAGAATAAGATCAATTTCGATTCTGTCACTCACCAGACGGCGCGGCACGCTTCGCTTGGCTTGTTCTTATGTTTTTATGTGTCTAGTGGACTGAAATTAAGATTTGAATAGGGTCAATTTCGGTTCTGACACTCGCCGGCCGCTACCGCGGCACGCTGCACTCGGCTCGTGCTTGTGTTTTTATGTTACCTAGTGGACTGAACAGTGTCGGACTAAATTTAAAATTTGAATAAAATCCTTTTCAGACAAAGGTTGGTTGGACATTATAATCATGTATCGGAATCCAGGAGAAAAATTCGCAAAGCAAAATAAATAAAATAAAATAATTCATAATAACGCATATAGTACTTCCGCGCTTTATTAATGACCATCTTTTTATGATTTCTAAGCATTTGCGTTACATAACAAGCCTAACTCCAGTACATTTTCTTTTTCAATACTTAACCTAAAAATGCTTAAATATTAAGTTCTCGGAAACTACTCAATTCCTAACTTTGGGAGTGGTACCGTTGGAATGGGGGAGTCAACCCCATCCACCCCTGTGCTTTTTTTATTGAAATTCGTGCGACGGCTTTCTAAATCCCACCCCCCGGCTTCCTCCGGTCAATTTATTGCAGATAGAAGACGAAATATAAATGAAGATCCCTCCCTTATTTCAAGAGTACCACACCCAAAGTCAGGAATTGAATAGTTTCCGAGAAATTACGTTTTAAAATGACGAATTTTGTAGGTTAAGTACTGAAAAATTCAAATACGATCAAACTTTGAGTGGAGTATAGGTATTATAGCCTATACCTATGCTCCTAATTTCCACAAATAACTAGAAGTAGGGTTAAATTAGGTTCTAAGACTCACCAACAAGCGCATCAATACGCTGCGTTCGGCTCGTGCTCGTGTTTTGTGTTCCTTAGTGGACTGAAATGTGTCAGACTAAAATTAAGATTAGAATAAGATCAATTTCGATTCTGTCACTCACCAGACGGCGCGGCACGCTTCGCTTGGCTTGTTCTTATGTTTTTATGTGTCTAGTGGACTGAAATTAAGATTTGAATAGGGTCAATTTCGGTTCTGACACTCGCCGGCCGCTACCGCGGCACGCTGCACTCGGCTCGTGCTTGTGTTTTTATGTTACCTAGTGGACTGAACAGTGTCGGACTAAATTTAAAATTTGAATAAAATCCTTTTCAGACAAAGGTTGGTTGGACATTATAATCATGTATCGGAATCCAGGAGAAAAATTCGCAAAGCAAAATAAATAAAATAAAATAATTCATAATAACGCATATAGTACTTCCGCGCTTTATTAATGACCATCTTTTTATGATTTCTAAGCATTTGCGTTACATAACAAGCCTAACTCCAGTACATTTTCTTTTTCAATACTTAACCTAAAAATGCTTAAATATTAAGTTCTCGGAAACTACTCAATTCCTAACTTTGGGAGTGGTACCGTTGGAATGGGGGAGTCAACCCCATCCACCCCTGTGCTTTTTTTATTGAAATTCGTGCGACGGCTTTCTAAATCCCACCCCCCGGCTTCCTCCGGTCAATTTATTGCAGATAGAAGACGAAATATAAATGAAGATCGATAGATCAATCAAATTATTCAATTAATATATTTTATTAATTACTTATATTGCAATGTGCAGTACGTAAAACCAACTCAAAGATTCACTCGACGATCCCAATGACATTACACCTCTCGCCGTTTTTGAAACGAATTCCATATGAATGTCATTTAAATCTAAACCATATTATATTAGTGATTGAACCAAAAAGTGTTTTGCAGAACCTAGATTAAAACAATTATTCTAAAACTTACGATGATACCTGTGACAGGTGTCATTTCCATAGAGATACAGATTAAAATTTCGTTACAAAGTTTATATTTGCCACATAGGTCATTGCATAGTGCCATCTATGGATACTTTTTCGATCTAACCGATACTTTTGAGCCCTATGTTTCTGCTGTTCTTATTTTGTTAACTCTTGTTAAGTCATGAGTAGCACACTATTTGAAAACGAGGATTGTGTGAGGGTACCTAACTACCTATCCATATAATATAGTACTAACTTTTAGTACTTTATTATATGGAAAAAACAAAAAAGGCTACTTTTCAATTTATTTTAGGTAACTTTTGTCATGACCCGGCTGGCAACAATGCCGGCCGTATAGGTCTTACATATCTCCTAGTCTGTGGTATCGGTCGCACGCACGCGAAATATGTGTTTGTACCGACAAGTAGGGATCCGCAAATTTATAAAAGTATCGATACCTACTCGATACCAAGTATCGAATCAAAAGTAACGATACCGATAAAAGTAACGAATCAAAAGTATCGATACTACTTGTTATCGATATTTTCATCATCTCTGAAAACGTGTTATAAAAATCTCAAAAAACGTATATTATTAAGCATAATTTTAATTACCAAACTAAAAAACAGAACTGTGACCACATAATAACTAAAAGTACTTTGTGACTCTGAAAAATCAATAATTTTGTTAATTTATACGCAAATAAGTTACCAACACAGTTTAAACAATAAAATAGAGATTTAGATATTAGATATTTTCCTTCTGAGCTAGCCAGTCAGTCAGGTTAAAATAAAGTTGCCATACAACAAGTGTAAATTATGGTAAAAGTTGGATATATTTTTTTAATTATAATTATAGATCATTGTTTTATGCGCGTAGAAGTTACACACATCATGTGACAGCATTTATTACTTACAAAGAGTAAATTATTACGAACCTTACCTTTGATAATTAAAATTGTATTTATTAAATAATCCTATGTCAACATACCAAAAGCCTACTAAAATACTTAGCTGGTCACACTTACTCCATAATCGGGGATTCCCTTAAATATAGAACTCGTCCGAGAGGGACAATGCTAATACATTTTTGAGTCTCTTCACCGCTACATTATATGCCTGAACTACCTAGTTATTGGTTTATAGTATTTTTAGGTAGGAGCTAAGGGTAGAGGTATTCGAGGTACGTATACATGTAAACTACGAAGCCGGTTCAGTACGTGCGCTTCAATTGAGCGCCAGTTGAAGACTGGTCGCACCCATGAATGAGAATAGTTTTAATATACATAAGAAAGAGAGGCACTAATCTTTTTTTTCGCTGCACAATTTAAGGAAGGGTAAAAAGTATCGAGTAGGTTAGTTTCGATACCTAGTACAGTATCGGAATAAATGTATCGAGTACAAAAATACTAGGTATCGCAACGAAAGTATCGATACTACTCAGGTATCGATACTTTTTGCGGATCCCTACCGACAAGGTCGCGCACCACGACCTGCAGTGTAAAATAAAACAATAATAGCCAGCCACTTTGTTCGTTAAGTGTCCATTAAAATACATCCAGCCCAGGATATCTATGGTTACTTAGAGTAAGTAGGTACCTTGTGTCTATTATTGGGCAGAGTAGGTTATACATAGCTGCGCTGGAATTGTGAGCAGAGTTCCGGATTTTTTGAAATTGCAGGTACACCTATCTAGGTATTAGGTATGTAGTTATCTAAGTAGACAGGTATACCTACGTAGGTAAGTAGATACCTAGGTATTTTTATTTTAGCGTACTTACCTACCTACCTGTGTATGTATCTACCTAGGTACCATGTCATAAACCTGTAGTACCTACCTACCTATTTTGACCAGTCTGTAGACTTTAACAACTCGTAACTAACTGACAATAATAGCTAGGTATAAAGGTAGGCGTAGTGCTGTGTTAGATGGAACCACAGATATTATAATAGGGAACTATTACCAACCTATTACAATCACAGTCTCGGGTACGCGGGTAGTGAGGACGGCCGGCGCGCCACATGCGTCAGTGGTACGAGACACGAGAGCCGTGGGTGAGAGTACACGTTTCGCTCGTTTTACCGCCTGTTGTAGAGTCTGTGAGAGAGTAGGTACTATACTACAACTACAGTAGGTCCTTAATAATATGAGGGTGACACTGACTGCCAAGTATGAAAATATTTTTAAAAAAAATTAGTAGTTACCTAACTACCTATCTCAGCCCCCTGCCCGTTGTATTAAAGTGCTATGCAAATGCAACTGCTCTATCACTTTCCAATCTTTGGTCAGATTGTTTTGTTTGACTTGTTTATCATTGTGGCATTTATAGATTCCAAAATCTGAGTCTGTAACATTTTGATTACTTTGTGAATTTTGCGTGTTACTAATTTTTTCACTGCTCAAAATTGAGCGCTGTTAAGCAGAAAGCGACCAGCGTAAATTTTTGCGAAAATGAGTTAGGTATAATGCCCATGGAATAAGATCTAGTGTTCTTCAAATTTTGAGAGACATGCTTTGAACTAGCACATTATTTCTATATTCGACATATCAAAATTGTCAAATGAGACCATATAACCCAATCACCAATTTATTGTGCTAAAGGCGACCATACAAGCCGTTGGTCATAAAAATAAACCGAGCTCGGAAAATTTTGTGAAAATTAGAATCCAACTACTGAAGTTAGCAAAATAAATTTTGCCGGAAAATTTCATTATACAAATTTGCGAAAGCGACCATTGAAATTATCTGCAATGGTCGCCTTCTGTTGTTTAAGAAAAATAGCAATGTTAATACATTGTTAATATTAGAAATAAATATAAATTCGCTGTTGCCACTTGTAGATTCCATAAAATTAATAAATCGTTTAAAGGGCAAGGTGTACCTCCGCTTTTATAACAAACTCTTGGGATTGAAAATGTTCCAATTCTAATTCTTATATCATCGTAGTTTTGGCATAATAAAACCATCACATTGGCTGTTTATGGTATAATGATTATAAGCAAAGTTTAATAAGCTGAAAGCGACCATACGGGCAGTCGCATTTCTGCTAAAATAGGATTTTATGAAAATAAAAACAAAAGATGACTAGAAATAAATGCCATATTTTAATATCAAGACAAAGTTTTTCGACAAATTTTGATAGTTAATTTGTTAGATAATAACGTACACTTTGACCTTAACATCTCTTCTTAATATTATTTTGGCTAAACACGCAGAAGCAGAGAAAAAACATAAAACAGGCCATATCTCGAAACGGGTTTTTCGTCTATGGTCGCATTCTGTTTGACACCGCTCAATTATCCAACAGGCATTCTTCAGGTCGATATTTCAGCATCTTTTATATTCCGTTCAACTTTTTTATTGAGCTCAATACAATAAGAGTCATTATTGTGATAAAGGGTTTCGAAATCAACTGTATCTGTCACAGTCATACCTACCTATTATCAGCAGCCGGTATGGAGACTCCCCAAAAGGATATACCTACAAGCCATTATAAAATTGTTATGCACAAATCACAGATCAGTGGATCGATCGCTAGCCTATGGCTATCGATATGGCGATCAATTTTTACACTAGTTCCTCATTTGAATAGCCCATCCATCAAATTGTCATCAAATGTTAAAATGAAAACCGAAATAATGGAACTAACTCAAAATAAAGCTAAAGGACATACCTACCTAGAACAAATCGTAGTAAACGCAAATAGTCAAAATATTAAGTATGTAGGTACCTACCTAAGTTAGCGGAGAAAGAATATGATTCGAAACTAGGTACATAGTTAGGTACCTAATTTACGTATATCAAATTGTTAATACCTACCTAAGGTTCAAGTGGATAGGTATATTATAGAAAAAAATATGGCGTGACGTCCTATATACCTAGGTAGATGAATTCGAATCCTATTGGCCAGAGGTAGCAATGGACCAATTGACATGGAAGGAAGAGAGTAGACCTTTTCCCAGTAGTTGGACTTTAAAAAACGATACCTATTGGGGTAAAACCTATGGCGGACTAAAAGAGGCCGATTCCAGGCTTATGGGATAAGTAGGTAGGGATGTTGAAAAAAATAGGTACAAAAAAGTACCTAACATAACTAATAAAAAAAAACAGCCTTCTTCCAACTATCCCATTCGCGCTCGCCTTGTATACTTGTTTTGTTAATCTTCTTTCGTCCATCCTTTCCATACCTATGCTTAAACCATCTCAACATACCTTTGTTAGGTAGCAAAACAGTTATCAACTTACTCAGTTGATAACTGTTGAATAATTTGACAACTCGCTGAATAAGTTGATAACTCATCGGCGAACGAGTTGATAAGTCCATTATCACGAAAAGTACAATGAATTTCGATAATATCTAGTAAATTTTGCAAAGATAGCATAAAATAACCCCCAAAACCACTGTGACATCCAGGGTTAACTAATTTACCGATTTACCAGAAGAGGTCAAACTTTAAAATAGCTGCCCTGAAAAATGGACATTTTATACTTGTCAACATATTCACGCCGGCCACGGATATACTCCTACGACAAAGATACGGGTAAGATAAGCCTACTTTCATTATTATCCATAACAATCTGGCACTCACACATTCAAACTCATTCACACAGTCAGCCATTCGCGCGGAAAGTATAACACCCACACTCTGGCAAGCTCTGTCAGTATTAGGTACCCCAGACCAGTACGCCCCGTGTAGGGTCCATGGGTACGCCACGCGGACCGCGTCGCCGCCATGCGGATTATTTAAATTTTCAAACATCTCCATTGCGTTCCCACGAGTAGCCCTTTACGGGGGTAAGGCGGATCAACGCTGTATTCTGTTACCACTAACACAGAAACATAAATAAGCTAATGTCGATATTAGGACTGTTGACCCTATTTCATAATTTTAACTTTGTCTCTGATTTTGTTTGTAGGTACTTAGTTAAGGACAGCTAAATTCGCAGCCATGGGTGATTGGCTTGGTGAGTGATTAATTAGGTACCCTTCTTTTTTAGGTCTTATTTTTTGCATTAGGTGCATGGTGTCCCAGCATTATGAAAACTTTCTTCCTATTCCGAGGGAATTCTACTATAGAAGTGAATAAGTTTTCATGGGAAAATAATCGCCATACAATTATTTCTGTAAAATAATTTGTAATTGTTGGTTCTAGTACCCTTAATCAGCTATTATTTGGACGCCTGCCCCATGGCTTGGTGAGTGATTAATTAGGAACCCTTCTATTTTAGGTCTTATTTTTTGCATTAGGTACATGGTGTCCCAGCATATTATGAAAACTTTCTACATATTCCAAGTAGGGAATTCTACCATAGAAGAGAATAAGTTTTCACGGTGAAATAATCGCCATACAATTATTTCTGTAAAATAATTTATAATTGTTGGTTCTAGTACCCTTAATCAGCTATTATTTGGACGCCTGCACCAAGTTTGTTGGGAGCAGTATTTTACCCCCTATAAGTTTATGGATAAGTACCTAACCTTGTGTTTTTACAGAACTTTTTACTCAAAATAACCTGCAGTATGTATTTTTACCGGAGTCGTCGGGAGCTGTGAAATTCAGAGTTAAAGCGGCTCATGATGCACGCATTGCACTCACTAATGGATCTTTTGAGAGTAACCCCATGACAGAAGTGAGTTGGTAATCTCTGTTTTTTTAGCTTTATTAGCCTTTCAGTTAACATCATAGCTTTTTAAGTAAAAAGGAACCCTAACAGTTTCGCCATGTCCGTCCGTCTCTCTGTCTGTTTGTCCAGAACCATGACACATTGATCAAGAAACTATACCATTATGGTATTCGGGGAGTTGCTCTAGACTTTCTCACTTCATATTAAAGTGACAGAGTGCAAAGAGTTGACGTGAATGGAAAGCGTTCTCCGGGGTCTCTAGTTAGTATGGATTACACGCAGGGATCATTTTTGCTCTTAGTATAGTACCTAAACATAAATGATCTACCCCATCTTGTAAGGGACGATCATGACGTTGTATTTTTTGCAGATGGCACGTCACTTTTATTTAAATTAAAGCGACGACAAACTTATTTTGACGATGTTAACAATGCAATCTTTTAGGTTGTAAAATGGTTTAATGTAAACGATCTTAGTATTAGATTTATACTACCTAATGTCACACAGGTTAAAGCAATTATTAAAATCAAAGATGATGAGTTGGTTCTTGTGGACACCATCGTATTCTTAGGTATCACCCTAGATAATAAGGTTAAATTGGGCCCTCACATTGATAAGGTATCGAAGAGACTTAGTTCTGCAGCATACGCAGTCAAAAAGATCGGTCTATAGACGTAGACATATAATTTCTTTAATAAAAATAGCGATAATCACAATGTAATACTAGAAATAGAGATAGACTCGCTGTTGCCACTTGTAGACTCCATAAAGTTAGTAAATCGTTTAAAGGGCAAGGTGTACACTTTTATACCAAACTCTCAAGAGATACACAAAAATTGATCAATAAGAAAATTTAAAAACGTAATTAAACTAAATGTTTATAAAAAGGCATGGGTACTGTATAATATCTGATTATTTAGATGGTAAAAACTCTTGGGATTGAAAATGCTCCAACTCTATAAAAAATATAGGTACCAATTGTTTTTTAAAGGACCATTAAAAAGAATAACCAGCCTTGTTTTTTTGGGTCATTCCTATTTAATGTAAATATTTTACCCTCCCAATCCCACGAAATATTCAAGTTATTTCTTCTCACTACCATCTCTAGGCCGATGATCTTCAAATATACTACCAGTTCAAAGTTGATGAGATCTCAGAAGGCATTCACCTAATCAGCACTGACCTTAACAGGATTAATACGGGTCCGAAATCTTTTGACCTACTGGTTAATCCTTCGAAGTCTTAGGCGTTGAATTTTGGGAGTCCCTATATGCTGAATTTTTGCAGATTTTTATTGGTGGATGGCACAACACTAAATCTGTCATCAGAAGAGATAAAGCACAACCAGAAAGAGCAGAAGTTTCAACTCCTAACATATTGAATGCGGATGAACATGTCTCCTTCTGGATACGATGGCACGACCACGAGGTATCTGTAGGACTGAAGGGCGAACCTGCATTTATTAAGTACCTTGACCCGAATCCACATACAATTACACATTTTGCCGTGTGTACCGGGGTTAATGTTATTGGCCACTGGGAGATTGAAGGTAAGTAAAACAACACAAACCACACACTCATAGAAACTCATAGACCTTCACTGACCTAGTATATCTAATTACTGTCCGGTTTATCAAAAATTTTCGATGTAACCTACACAGGTGTTTTTTTTTGTATTTTTAATGTTTGTCTTGCATTTGTTTATCTCTAGTTAATCAATTTTTGTCATACTCAATCAGGGCATCCGCTATACAGGCAAGAACTAGAGCTCATTGACGAACTTTTTTTGGCTCATACTTGTTTGGAAATAAGAGTATTTATATTGTATTGCATAGAAATGATAAAATAACATATAACCTCCTAAAGGCCTAATAATAATTTAGATTAAAATAAACCACTGAAAATCAGAACGTACCACGCAAGTCGGTACACCTGTCAACGCATGATAGACTACATTTTGTTATGAATTCAGAGAGAGCTGGATTGCTGGACATTGATGCGGCATACGGCAATCTGCCGTATACCGTATGTTCTAGAAAATTTGCGTTAATAGCGCCATATGAAAATCAAAGTTTTTTTTTTCTTTTTATCTTTTCAGTATCACCATTATTTTTCCGCTCACTGCCTGTGAAACCGATAGAAGGCGGACAGTTGAGATGGGTTGCAAAGACACGAGATGAACCGATGCCTCAGGATGCGTTGATAGGTGGATACGAGAATGGCGAAGTATTGTACGTAGGACGGGCACTGCAACGGAGAGGATTATTTATCACAGGAAAGTATGTGCCCTCTCAGAAATGTGTCATCGTCGGATGGTGCCGCATCTTGACGAAATTCTACACGTGTGAGGTGGGTTGCGTCAGCGTCACATATATTATAATACTAATACTAGATTGCGTTAAGAGTTATCAGATTAGCAACTTGTTTTATGCATTTTCAAATACTTACCTATACATAATGCCTTAAAGGAAATTTTAAGGAATTGTGTTTTTGCTAAACGTGATCGCTAGCATTACCTAGTCATCATCAAAAACATAATTATGTTACAAAGTAAATGCTGCAGTATTGTTGATAACACCAGAGAAAGGAGGCAATCTGAGGTATAATAGGCTTCATTAACATCAACTTCCATATAAATCGAACGCCATACAAATACAATAACGCAAAATTAATCAATAACGAGTGTCAATAAATTTTTACGTTATTGGTATTATGCTTTGAAAAAGCGTAAACAGCGAGCGTATTTACAAACAAATAAACACTTCTGTACAAGCTATTAATTTCAGATATTATGCGGCTACAATGCAGCGTGGCTGAAAACGTCGGGTGGATGTATTCCTCCACACGCCTTCGCTGGGGGTTACGAGGGAGAAGAGCCCTATTTCATTGGCAGAGCACGAATTGACGACAACCTTGTACCAGGGAAGGTGCTCTGCACTCACAAACTTTGCTACATACCCTACGCAGACACAGAAGTAGACAATTCAACGTACGAGATTCTAGTGGTTCCCGATAAATTGCCACGCGCTGTTGTGTGGCGTGAAAAAACCGCTCGTATGCTACCACCGCCTCCTGAGGTGTACGATGATGATGGTGATGAGTTATGGATGAACCAGGTACCAGAAGAATGGGGCTAATGCCCATATATGGATTATGGGCATTAGGCCCAAGCGGAGCGGAGAAGATGACGGAGTAAAATAAATCTATAAAATCCTTAATTGTATAAAAAATTCAAAGATCATCTTACGCGCATCTACGCGCTATTAGTTTTTTTTATTCTAAGCCCTCTCCACTCATCTCCGGTGGATAGCGGGCCATGGAGGGAATTTGGTATGCGTGGATAGATCAATCTGACCACGGACACAAAAAATGCCCCTGTTAGAATGGTATCCGGGGAATAGAAACCAATAACGTTACCGGCAAGTGAAGTGAGCCGCAAAATGTCTTCAACGATCATTGTAATATCTTATTAAAGTTTTTTATTGCATTTAACTACAAAATAATTAAGAAATTTACCAACATTTTACACTTATTATAATGGTGTTAAATCCGAAATAAATGATTATATAATAATAATAATAGTTTTTACTTTACTTATGCTGGGATAGTTTAGTAATAGTTTTACCCTCGGTGGGTCAATTCACACTTTTGCCAAATGGAAAAAGCAACAAACTAGAGTTTAAAATTAAAGATGGCAACGAATTTTATACTCAACCAGGTTCAAGCATAGGTATCTATAACAGCCCTAGTGGGCACCAACACAGCTCTACATCTTTTTTGGTGAATCATCATCATCATTAACAGCCACTGCTAGACATAAAGCCCTCCTCCAAACACAGACTTCCCGCAACCTTTATTTCATCAGCCCATCGAGTGGGGGCCCATCTTACACTGCGTCGTCCGATTTGTGGTCGCCATTTGAGAATCATGCTGCCTGGTTAATAAGGAAAATTATAAAGAAACCTTTTATTTTTAAATTAAGTATTTAATAATAATTTAACAAAAATATGCAGTTCTATTACATAGAATAATATTATGCAGTGCATCACCGTTTAACATAAGATCAGGCACAGCGTCCTTTAAAGCAGCTTGCGCCATAACATTCTTAAGCGTCTAAGTGCGTGGCCCTTTCGAGAACGTTTGAGAATATTCGTGAACTTTCGTCTGGAGGTCACGCTGAGCGAGCAGCAATAAGTCGTCTCGAAAGGGTTGTTCTGTTCTGTTTCTTTTCAAGGCATAAGGACCTCGTAATCGGGGAAGCCGAGCTCCTGGCCAGCGAAGGAGATGTAGCAGACGCCGTGCGACTGCTGCACTTTGCCGGTGGTGAGGCTGCCCTCGTGCCGTACGCGACCCACAAACAACGGCTCGCCGTCCTCCGACTCACCTCCCGGGAACGCGCCGGGGGGCACGTTCGATCCACTAGTGGGAATCCAGTTGTTAGGCCCACCAACCAATACCTGAAATTCATGAGAAACGTGCTTATGTTACAAACAAAAATTTTACATTTAGTAACTTCTTATTTCTTATAACTTGGCGTTCTTTGCATCCTACCTTACATTTGGTTTTTATTATAGTTCTGTATTATAATAGATTACAAGTATTACCGTGTAAGAACCGCGAGGGGACTCTTTTAATACAAGTTTATTTAAACTTAACTAAAGAGGTCCCAACCTATTTACGTTACGTAACGTAATTTTGAATAAAATATTTTGATTTTTGAGAGAACGCATACGGAAGCGATAGTTGATTGGAATTTACTAATCGCACCCGTAGAGCGAAAAGTCATGGTATGACTCTTAGTTAGCCTCCTTGGACTCCTTAAATATTTCTGTAATAAATAAGTTACTTTCTATAATCCTTATTGTACACACAAAAAACACATCATAATTTATAAAAAATATCAGTAAGGATCTGACGTAAAAGAAATATCATTTTATACTGAGCGATGAGTACCTACATTATTAATTTTTAACATTAGTTAGATAAAGTTCATTTTGTAAACTTAATTTATTTCAATCTCTGTAGAGCAGGAAATGCATCAGCAATATCCCTTGTGTAGCTGATGTCCTTTGTTGAAACTCGATAGTTTCTTAAGACTCACCTGGTATTCAGGTTTTCCCTGCTCCTGTCCTCCCCAAGGCACGTAAGCGCAGCCATGCGACGCGACCAATTTCCCCGGTATCAAGGCGCCCTCGTGCTTTGCTCTAACGACGTAGAGCGGCTCTCCGGAGCAGTCCTGGCCGCCAACAACGGCGCCGGGTGGGACTTGTCCACCGGTCGCGTCTACCCATAGGCCTCCGCCGGGCGCTGCGACAGGGTAGCCGGGTGCTCCACCTGGGTAGCCAGGGGGAGGGGCGTACAACGCAGCGGCTGCTGGGGCTGATGCTGGCACTGGAAATGTAAGACACAGGTTTATATATCCTTTTATTTATAGATTCAAGATGGATTTAAGCACAGGATAGAATAGTGTGGGTGTTAATTAGACACATTTTAATGAATAATTTCAGATTTTAATGCAGTTTTACCTTTCCTACCACACGCTTGGAGAAATCTAGACTACTCAAAATGTACAGACGTACATTATACATTATTAAGGTAGTAAAAGGTGTATGTCTGTGCTTACAGAATAAAGAATGATCAAGGAGCGTAGGTGTTAATAAGACAAATGAATTGACTTCTATTCTCGTCTGCACTAAAAGGTAGTGTTAGATGTTTTTAGGACCTTTTTTTCATAAAAATCTCTCACAGGTTTGTAGAAGTAATTGCCTCACAAAACCAAGGTAGGTACTGTAATACGGGCGTGTGGTAAGAGCAGGTAGGTATTTTTGATCAAGCGAGGCATAATTCAATTCAGGCAATACAATGTAGAAACTGTTAAGAAATAAATGTAAATAGATGTATATATGTATGTACACTGATTAATATAAGGATAGAACAAGAAAGAAAAACTAGTTACCAAAATAAATTACGAAAAAATTGCGAAGAAGAGAAGCAAAATGTACCCAACGAACATACCAATAACTTGTCATCATCCAGGTGCCAACATCTAAGTATTCATTCCGTGTTAATAAAAAACGGATTCCCTTTAAATATGGTGCTTTTATTGGTTAATCACATACTCCTACCCGACAATTGACTAGGAATTTGATGGTTAATTTGTCAGTAGCTAAAAATCCGGTAATTGAATCAAGCAACCGAAATCAAAGCAATGCCATTAAATGGGCACTCAACGGATATTCTGTTCGCTCCCAGTGGGGAAGTGCCTGATGCGCCAAGCGCCGCGCGCGCCCCAGCCCGTACGCACGCCGAAGTGTGTGACGGGGAACGGGGATGGATCCACCCAGTCCATGAGCACTGCTCCCGATGCCCGATCCCGTACCGTCACCCTCCCGCATCGCCACTCCAACAAGAACTTCTTGAACTCATTCGGATTCATCAGCCCGGGAGTGGGGATCGTCACCTAGTGCCAACAGTTGCAATATAGCGATTTGTACGATTAACAACAGCGGCAATACGACATCTAAGTATCTGATCTACCTTGTCGGGCTTCTGTCTGCAGTGTCTAATAACTGATTGGGTGTTATCCCAGCCGCCGAGGATAATCTCATACATGGGGTCAACCTCCGCCGGCGCGCTGGTCAAACAAACGTGGCAGTTGTGGGGGCCGCGGTATTCGAACTCCAGCGAACCCGCGGCAGCGGGGCCGAAAACGTACTCTAACTTGTCCGGAGTATCGAATTCCGCCCCATCTGAATCGACAATAAAGGGTCAATTTGAAAGAGTTGGGTACATTTTGCGCGAGTTTTTTGTTTGTTTGACGTACCTTCAATCTTCCAGGAGCCGGCAGCACCCCAGCCAGTGCATACGCCCACGAAGCCGATGGGGAAGGGCTGAGGATCCGCCCAAGAGAGGAAAGGAATAGCTTCGCCTTCGCGACCCGCGGATATGATACCGCCGTCCCATCGCACCCAGAATCCGCGGTACTCGCCGCCGTTCAGAATGCCATTGGTCTCAGTTTCCGCCACTTCAGGCTTTGTTCTATTTTTTCTGATCACGCTCTTCGTGTTACCCCAGCCGCCGATAAAAACCTGAAAGAGAGCAAAGTTCAAAGACGATGTCACACATACATATCAGAATCACTATGATAAAAGAAGACACAAACCTCGATAATCGGCTCAGATTCTTGGGGGCTGGTGGTGAGCGCGATGTGCGCATCATTGGCAGCTCTTACTTTGAACTGCACAGATCCAGATGAAACTGGATAGAACTGGTACTGGAGGTTATCATCAGTCGCCACATCTAAAAAACAAAAAAAAATGTGAAATGTCAAGTGTCTGATTTAAAATAGCCGCATAGTGAATGAGTCAGCGACCTGTGATGTGTGGTTAGTATTCTATCCGCAGTGCGATTTCCCGCAATTCCTATTTAGTATGATATAGGTGGGTATGGAACCTACCGTTTCAGGCGTGCCTCTTAATATAGCTCGTGGGTATTACGGTATGCGAACAGCGAGGACCTACCCACTTCCTTGAGAATTGTTTGGGTGTTCAAACTTTTCGAGCCAGTCGATGATTGAAATTGTTCTCAATGAGCTAAAAAATATTACCTAAAAAACAAAGTTCTTGACTGGATTGAGTTTCTAGATAATTTGTATTTTGTAAATCAGTCGCGTTGTATGATGTCATCTTTTAAAATCAATGCTAAAGTCGACTCCTATAGCCAGTCGCGCAAGAATATTAAAATATGTTTTCATTTCGTTTATTTGTTGACGTAGCTCAGGAATTTTACGGGTTGCATCTATATGGTACCTATATTTACATACCCAAGACACTTGACGGCAGGTAACTTTTTTTCTCGTAGGCAGAGCCAAATAAACGGTAGATAGTATTGTTGGATTTTATTACTGGGGGTTTTAAATGCTAAAACAAATTATACCAAGATAAGATGCCTACCTAAATTTAAATCAGAAGGTAGGTTAGGTAGTACCTACGCAATCCTAGGTCCGGAGTATGAAAGTACATGGAACTCAACTCTGAAAGCGATTTCAGTGCATCAAAATGTTACTTTAAAAACCTCAAGATTAGGTAGGTATTCCGATGTACCATATTATATTTGTTTAGCAGTCATACCTTTAATGCATAAAAATAGTTATTATTCCTACCTACGAGTTATTATCTTAAAATGTTAGTCTGCTCTCGATTCGACGGTTTCGTTTCGTATGATGTCATCCAATAAAATCAAATCAATGATTCATGACCTCCACGTAGTCCACCTCCATTGCAGACTCATAAGTCTAGTTTACACTGCGCAGCTACGTTGGGCAATACAGTTTTTAGTTGAGTCCACTTGAAACGTTCCAATGAATCCTACTCCTACTAGGTAATATCTACCTATTTTGATATTTGTTTGAACTAGGTAAATACAAAATAAGTTCTGTCCCAACTGTAGGTAAGTATGTACTCTCTTGATATACAAGATCACGCTTAGTTTGGATCTTGTTAGAAATTTCACTTTATATGTAGTAACTACCTATCCTGAATATTCTGTTTGCATTGTGAATCTGTATTCTTCTTTGGTAATAAAAAACAATTTAAACTCCTAAATACGGAGCCGACCGACGCTAGACGCTGAGAAACCGTCCCGGAATAAACCTTAACTAATTAGTGTTGGTACTACCTACTTCAATTACTAGCAATCCATCGTCTGATTCAGGGCTATTAGTATCTATAAAAAAGTGCACCTAGCTGAAGGCTGGGTACTTTTATAGATCATGAATATAATAACAAGTAGGTATGTGAAGGCACCGACTAAGTTTCGACAAATTCCGAGAGTCTTGATCAGGGTGAGTGGTTGCGACTTTCTCCTTCCGCGTCGCGCCGTGCACTACGCGGTCGGTGCCTTCACCGATAGTGCAGTACGTGAAAATTCCCGTTTTTACAATATGAATAGTCAAGTTCACGATAGTTTTTGGAATAAAAAAGTAGGTATGTATATACCTAGGTACCAATATGAATGTTTTGCGATACATAACGGTGTGAAATTGATGATACGCTAATGCTAGCTCTTCTATTAACGCTAGTTAGCTAGGTAGGTATGTACCTACCTAGTTTAGCTAGACCTAGACTAAACAGATTCTATTCCACAGTGTGCTTTGAATCACCCATTTTGATATTGATATGCTGACGTATTTTTGCCTCTTTCAGTTGAAGTCATGCACGACGTGGAAGACGAGGTTTAAGACGTCCAACACTTGATGAAGTATTTGCTTTCGGGAGGTCATCGTGGGGAGTGGCATGTCCAGCAGTGGACATCAGACTAATGATAATGTAGGTACCTAATATACTTCCACCATGCCTATGTCTGCCGCCAAGCAGTAATGGGTGCCGAACCTGAGACTTTTCACCTGTTATGTCTCAAGGTCGGTAACGGCTGAGTGATGATACCTCTTCTGTTGCAAGTGTCCACAGGTTCCAGTATCCGCTTACCAACATGTGGGACATATGACTTAGTAATTTAGAAGGCAATGTAGCTTTTTAGAGGCGAATAATGATATAAAAAAGAAGTCTGTTTAATTAGCATCCTTTGCCTTTTATCATTTGTACTGAATAATATTTATGCCGAGTTTCAAACAAATTGGACCACTCGTTAAAAAGTTCTCATACAAACTTGGACACCCTCTACAACCTCTTAGAGGGGTGGTTTGGGGAGATAATTATATTAGTATTTTATCATTTGGATTGAAAAATATTTATGTGAAGATTCAAGACTATAATTCAAAAAATAATTTTTTTTCTTACAAAGTTTTTTAGCCCTTTTCACCTCCTTAGGGATAGAATTTTCCAAATTCCTTTCTTAGTGCACCCCTACATCATAAGAGGAATATACCCTCCAAGTTTCATGTTTCTAGAACTTATGGTTTAGGCTGTGCATTGATTCGCCAGTAGGTAACGGAACAGTTGCTGAACCCGCGACTTCGTTCGCGATTGCCATCCCTGCAGACTAATTATTCGCATCTGACTTCAGTTTGTCTCATATAAAGCAACGCTGTAGTCTTCGGTGAAGCACTCATATCAAGAAAGGAGCTTTTTACTTTGGATTTGAAAACTCCCAGGTTGTAACATTGCAGAACGCAACTATGAATGAACTACCTACCTAGTCAGAGTTCATAAACAATAGATAATTTTATGTAAACCGCAGAGTAGGTAGGTAAGCAGATACCCTGTACGATCCTTTGCTCTAAAATGTTCTTTGCCTACAGTTCAGGCACTATCAGTGCAGGTTCACACCAACGAACAGAGAGTTTATATCCATTCTACCTCTAGCTATGCTCCGCTCTGAGTCCAGATGGCGTGACCGGTTCGCTTAGGGCTAGGTAACCTTCGACGGCGACAGAATTATGGATGATCTCATGCTTTGACTATACTATCAAACAATGTCAAAGCGAATAAATAAAAACTAATGTTATGATGTAGAAAAACTTGTTTACAGACCAATAGAGCTTCTTATCTCATGGCAACTCCAAATGAGAACCGAGTCGAAAAATAGGTATCGAAGTACCTACTTACTTAAAAGCTTCTTAGGTAGATACCTATATTTCGTCTCGGTTCTTGACTGCGAACGATCACTATGATTCCTAGCTACATCGACTGTGTCTTCTGGCCCGTGGTCTATCCTTCGTTTGTGCAGTTAAGTAGGTATTGATAGCAGTCGGAAATAAAATAGGTGGTAGATACTTACATAGAACCAAAGTAGAATCTAGTATTGATCTCAAGATTAGGTAAGTACCTAGTATATCATAAAATGAATTCCGCAACCACACCCGGTTTTGGATCAGTGCCAACGAAAGGCCGACAACTTGCCGGCTTTTGCAAAAAAGCATTTTATTCAAGGTCTTATGGAGAAATTTTATATACCTACCTTATAATAAGCACCTAGGTACTTTGTACGTACTAAAACATCGAAAACAAACGGAAAACCAACAGAAAGTTCTTTTTATAAAAACGATCGAATACAGCCTTGGTCTCATTTAAATAATAAAAAAGGAAATGCCGACTTACCCATGACGGTAGCCATGATTCGTTCAATAATAAACTTTACACTGACTGAGAAACGTAAGAGCTCGTCGAGTACTATTTTAATACTGGAGCCGGGTCCACGTATTACCCACGATCACATTGACACAGTATACTAAATCGGCGTAACAGTGAGTCTACGTCATGCAAATGTTCTTGCACATAATGCTTTTAAGTGAAAAGACAATGACGTTTCATTACACTTGAATGAGTAAGCAGTGACTAGGTCTAGTATAGTCATAATCATGATGTAAATATTAAATTAGGCTTGAAAATATTAGGATGTGATGAAATCATGTGGCAGTGATGCATGCTGAGAGCTCGTCAAAGCTTAGAAGCCTACTGACTCAATGTATAGCGTCCATCATCGTCATCGTCACTTTTGGGTTAGCCACAAGGATGAAGGTAAAGATATTGGTAATCCGAAATGTGTGTATGGAAACCTTGAGCAACAACAATGAAGTGATCGTAGTCTCACTCGGCAAATACTTGGCGATACCTCAAGAAAACAGTACAGTTGGATTACTGCTAGGTTCTCTACACTGTGAAAATGGCGTGGCGACCTCGGGTCGACGATGATGTCATAGTTAGTACCACTCGGAAAACAATGTTCTGCAACACAAGAAATTAGATTCGTTCTTCTTCAATTTCAGCAGAGGCAGTTAAGGCGTTTTGAAAAAAAAAAGAAAAACACTCAGTTCCATACCAAATTTTAGATATTCTGTAACTCAGGCGGCACCAGTCTGCAATAACAAGTTGCAAATGGTAAAATCATTTTGTTTTTGGGAGTTGGGACACAAAAACTAGGTACCTATCATTCGCGATCTTTGGATGGACCACATCGTTGCGTTACAATGAATAAACTCGGGTACATGGATAGGTAGGTAGTACTAGGCTTGTCTGGTCCCAAGATTGTTAAACATACAACAATAGAGCGTCCTTGCTATGGTCAGGGCCAATTTGTGGAACTTAGGTAGGTAGGTATAGCTAATAGATGAGTCAGAAATCGCCCAAAAAACAGCTAGATACCTAGCGAATAATTTTATGAGATAGATATTCAATTAGGTAGGTATGTACCTACCTAGTTAGGTACCTATATAAGTTTGAACTACGGCATCAAAATTAAACCACCAACTTTGCTAGGATCCAGTGCATTGCATTCATTAGACAGGACCTGTTTGGCCCACACGGCACAGATTAATTAGCAATTACTATTTAGCACAAAAAATCTTCTCTTTGTCACTATGCTTTTGTTAAAATATTAGGTAGGTATATTTATAGTGTCTATTTATTTATTTTTTAGTGTGTAACTGTCCTTTCTGTGCTTTGTTGTGCCAAATACCTAAATAACTTTTTTCTTTCTTTCATATTCATAGGTAACCTACCTAGGTATCTAAAAAGTATTCGTCATTAAATAGATCGCATTTAGGTACCTAACGACCTAGGTAGGTACATACTTAAATGACTTGTTGATGACGAATCTAGAGGTCACTCTTGACCTTATGTTCATGTACCTACCTAGTCGTAATCGCATAACCAATGAATGAACTGAAATGTTCAGCAAATGAAATGCTTGTTGAACTCGAGTTAGAGTTCAGAATAATCTAGATTTTAGTTTTTTTCAAAAATACCTACTCAAGTGGTTTTACCTTCTATGCAACTTTTTGAAATAATTATATCTTCATTCTTTCAATTAAACGAAATTCAGCAGTTGTGTAGGTATCTAGAGCATGGTCTAAAAAAACCTGATAGCATTGACCTGATCCTGCAGTCGAGATAATACATACCTAGGTATCTGTCATCATGATATAGGTACCTACCTACCTACCTATTATGTAAGTAAACAACCTATTACCGACCGATAACGGCTAAAAATACGTCGCGTTGTTGATGTCGTAGTCTGAAGTAAGTTCACTTTCACATGTTGGCAGTCAAAAACATTAGGTAGGTACCTAGGTACCTATTTAATGGAAACATGGTGTAGGTAGATGCATACTTATTAAAGTGAATCTTACTACCTACCTAGCAACGTCATCGATTCTAAAGTTGGAGTCGTCATAAGATTGTCAGACCTAAACTTAGGACTGACGTCATGCTTATCTGAATGCGCCTAAGGTAGGAATTGGTAGGTAGAAGGCTAGGGAGGGGTGGATAGGTAAATAGCCTTGGATTTGCATGCAGTCTCGCAAATGAGACCCTTGTTTTCACAGACTTTATGCCTAGGTACACTATACTTGAGTGTACCTATGAGTGGTTGTAGGTAGGTAGGTATGTAGGTATTTGACGATTTCATTTCAAGATAATTTTAATTGTAATTTATTTTTGTATTTTGTTCATAATACCTAGGTACCTACGTAGGTTTTGCTTTTGTTTATTTCATTAGTATGTCCTGTTTACATATTTACCCGAAAGGAGCATACAGGAAAAACCCCGCTAGGTACCTAAGTACGTTTAGTAGGGAGAGACGAATCTCCATTAGGTAAGCATTTGTAGTATTGGGAGAACCTACTTAGAGAAATGACAGTTCTGTAAAGAACGTCATCATTTTAGTCTGTTATGATATGAGGTATAATCTTTGAATCCTAATGCCAACTACGCCTTCTAGACAGTTTTTTTTTTCTAATAAGAAATGACTACAATTTGATCGGAAGCCAACACTGGTATTAAAATATGCGTAGTAGTGCCACCTAGGTATCTATAAGAACACGTTCATCTTGTACATTATTAATTTATAATATCTGCTACACAGATATTCTGTGATATGGTATACTTAGACAGCCATCTATGAACACTTACTGGAACTAACCCGACACTATGTTGAGTTTAGTAACTATGAAAATGTATGTGAGTAAACCAACTTTCAAAGAAAAAGCTCCTGAATTATAGAAACAGATGGCGCTGCTTGTATTTCTAAACTGTATTTTATGCAACAAAATAAATTATACGTAAGCTCTTGAAGGTGGAATAAGGTCAATGTCGGACACAGTTTTGTTGCAAGACAATGCATCATTGGCATTTATTGTTAAAATTATAATAGGTATTGCTCAAATCATAGGAGTAACCTTAGTTATCTTTAACTTTAAATACCAGTTCACTAATCATAGTATCACTTTTAAAGTTGAAATTCAAGTTACTCCCTCAGTACCTACATTATTTAAATATTTTAAAAATTGCAAAGTTCGAAGTTTCGTTTTCAGGTATTAAACTGGTGTAACTCAATTTAGTTTTTTTTTTATATTAAACAGATAAACGAATTGTAACCTAAACACATTATTACGAGGTGCATATTGCATAAGCCTACATAAATTAGGTCATGAAGGCCCGCTACGACTTTGCATTCTGTTAAGAGTTGGCTACTATACAATATTTTCATAGAAAAGACATTAACGCGCTCGACTTTGTAATTATTATTTAAATTTTTTAACACACTTTAGTTATACCCACTACTAACTATATTAAAGAAAGTAGAAAAAAACAAAGCAGCTCATGTATTTTTCCCCTGCGATGGGCATCCTCAGGTGGTTCGGTTCGGTTCGATACAGTTTTGCATAAACACTAAACAGTCTCATTTATATTTATTTATTGCTCATATGTACATACATATTTTGTACAAGTCTTAATTATACATTTTAAGCAGGGCTTTACAAGAGTCCTTGGGCCAGCTAAGAGTATTGTTTTGGAATGTAATGTAGGCCTTTGTAAAAATATCAATTTTATTGGCGATTTGTAAATTCGGTGAAACAATGATCTTTCCAAGGAGATAATAAATTCAGACGAGTACAGTTAACAATAATTATTTGACGGATTAAATCGGGACAATAAATTATATAAGTATGACGACCGATGTGGCGCGGTAGGCGAAGGTCCGCCTGCGAAACAGGAGGTTGCGGGTTCGATTCCCGCCCTGGGACAAATGTTTGTACGATCTGCAAATATTTATTCCGGGTGTTCTGGGTATTTTCTATGTATAATAAAAAAATATCTATCTATGTAATGTATTGTATTAAGTATATCAGTCATCTAGTACCCATAACACAAGCTCTGCTTAGCTTGGGGCTAGATGATGCTGTGTGGATTGTCCAGCATTATTTATTTAACCTCCTAGGTAGGTATTCTTTATTCTTCTACACACAAATTAACACTTAAAAAAGGCAGAATGATATTATCACATGTACATACAAAGGTGAGTTTAACCCTAAAAAAAGTTTTCTTCCAGCAAACCTTGACCTAGAGAGAGGTAATTAAAGCGGTAGGGTTATGTACAGAAAACAGAGTGAAAAACTACATATACTAACTATATTAATACTATACTACAATATATATATATATATATATATATATATATATATATATATATATATATATAATTATAGTTTAGGTATCTTAAAACTACAAAAACTTTTGTGTATAAATTCGGGACCAATTTGGTTTGTTTTCTCGGATTAATTTGATACGAGAACAATAAAGATGAGAGCAGCTTAGATAAAGAATACAATAAAGGGTTGTGAATTTTGGACAATTGAAATTGGTACAATGGAGATCGCAGAGACCCCGCGTGTGCTTGCGCACCCCATGACGATTTCATCCCCCGGTTTTATGCACAAGCCGTAACCGGTTATGTCAAATTATTGATTTTTACCAGTAACTGCGGACTCTGAGGGAGGTGAAAATATTTTTTCGGAGTAATGAAATGAATGTGCTGGGCATTGAAATGAAATGAATTTGTTAATCAGTGGGCGAAGGCCCACCTGAGACGCAGAAGGTTGTGAGTTTGATTCCCGTGGCGGGACAAATGTTTGTATCTACAAATATTTGTCTCGGGATATGGGTGTTTTCTATGTATAATATATGTATGTATTCAAAAAAACATGTATATAAGTAGTTTATCACTCATGTAGTTCTCATAATACAAGCTCTGCTTACTTTGGGGCTAGATGATGAAAATGTCCAGAATTTTTTTTTTCAGTATGTTATAATCAAGTTCAGGTAATAAAATATGAGAATGGAAGAATAAATAGAAATAATTTATTGTTCACGACATAATAAAAAAATAAACAAAACTTGGTATAGCTAAGAATATGGTGGCAGTTTTATCGCTTTAAAGCGATCTCTCCGGACAACTTTGTAATTTGATTTGATTTGAAGCCGCCGAGCTGTTTAAAAGAAAATAGTTATTTAGTTTCGTTGGTTCCGCAGATAAGTTGTAGGTACCGACTACTCAAGTTTTTGAATTACGAACTCGGGTATACATCTCTAAAAAGTCGTTGCAAACGCTGCTGGCCTTAGATTTACCGCATGAAGAAACAAGTATTGTTCAATAAAAAACAATTCTCCTATGCCATCTGCCCAACACCCTTTGCAGGGGCTGAAAGGGGCAGCTGCCAGCGCACGCGCACACAATGAAACCGATCAATGAACTCACGACCCCTCATACCTCACCGGCGAACTATACCGTTCTACCTTTGCCGCCGAAGAATAGAAGTTTCTCTGCGAAACAGTAAAATGGGATGAATACAGACAAAACAGAAAGTGATATTCGTCCGATAATTATATCCACAAATAAAACTAACAAGCATACTCATGACTGTTTTAAATAAAACTAACCCGCGATTGACATCCTCGGATATATAGTAGGTAGATTAACTCTTTATTGATCTTATTTATTTATATATTAACGTTTTATTGCACAATTTATAAACGTGACAATTGGCGTACTGAATGCTAAAGCTCTATCTGCGAGTGAACCTAATTTGTTGAGATTGGCGGTTGGAGATCGATCTTCCTTAGATTCATACTCGGTATGCGAGGTGAGGTTATTTCATCAGGGTTAGTCTGAGAAAAGTCCTAACATTATGTTTGGCAAATACCCTCATTTTGCATTCCGTGTGACAGGTCGCAACATGGGCCTTAGATTTTTTTTGATATGGCATATCAGTTTCCATTGATTGATTTAAGATTAAACTTAGTTTAACACGTGTTCTATTAGCTCAACAAGTTTTCCTAGAAAGCTAAAATTACATAAATATATCCATTAATTTTTGATAATTTTAATAAGGTAAATTCATACCTAACGTTAATTGTAACATGAGTTATAAATAAATTATTTCATTTTATTGGTGTACGACCGAGTTTCGAACCCATCAGAAAGTTTTGAAGAATAAAAAAAAGTATCTACTATAAACTACACAGACTTTTTAAATCATGCACTTAATTTTTAGTTAAGTTATATCTGTACCCAAAGAATTTTGTAGTTTGTAGATAGGTATTATGAAATCCCAAAAAAAATCTGGCAATAGTCACGCCCTAGTTTTTCCTTCATTCAGCTAACAGCGAGTTTATATAACAACTAGCTGCGCCCGGCGGTTTCACCCGCGTAAGTTTCGATTCCGTGGGAATATCGGGATAAATGTAACAGGTAACAACTATGTACCTATCACGTTTCATCGCAATCGGTTCGCGTGTTGCATTTTTATACTCGTGATAGCTTTGAAATAAAATGTGCGATTCGAATTAATTAAAAGTATTTTACTGCTACATAAATACCCTTAATGATAAAACTATTTATTTGAATAAGAATGAATACTACGATACGTATGTAAACAACTTTTGTTTCTACCGGCGATCTAATTAAATTTTAGAACACAAAAGCTGCTATTGTGATTTAACTATGATAGTTAGATATATGCCCTCGCGGACTTTTTTGTAGGTAATAATGAGTACTTTAATTATGTAGTACATTATTTTTATGTATCATCAATAGTTTTCTCAGCGCACGCCAAATAATGAATTTTATAGGCAAATGTTTTGCTACTTTGGGTGACGTTCAAGTTTCTTAAGGATCTCTATTTTTTTTGAAAATAAATTATTATCTATGTGATTTCCTGATAATTTAGCTTTCATTTGGTGACAAAATGGTTAAAATCGGTCCAGTGGTTTCGGAGCCTATTCGATACAAACAAACAAACAAAAAATCTTTCCTCTTTATAATATTTCTCTTTTCTCTTTATATGATACATTTTGCCAGATAGGTAAATTTTACACAATTTAAACTACATCCGGGTCATATTACATTGTAACCAATTCGGAGAGAGGCTGATCTTTCACTGGGTACCTACCTCAGTTTGAAGCAATAGAACTTTTTCAATTCACAATTATGTGTCGTAGCAACAGCTGATTTGAACAGCTGATCGTATCCTAACGAAATACCGGCCAGGTGTGCGTGCATCACGTTGAGAAAGAATAGATAGAACTGGACTGATTTATTGGGAAGTCAGAATGATTATGTCACTTTGTAAAAAAACATGTAACTTTGACAGGCTACCAAACATGATGTCCGAGCCAAAAGGCCGGATGTAGGACTCCAACATAGCTTAGGGACTGATATAGCAAGGACTGACGGAGGGATATGGATCAAAGTATTGAATTTGCATAACGATAATGACTAAGCAAGCCATTCAGATCCGCTGATATAAGGATTTTTGGACTATTTAGGAACTAAATATTCTACGGGGTAAGCAGTAATTTTAACAGGGTGTCTCAGCATACTATACGGTAGAGGGGTTAGCAAACTATAGGTGTTATTAAACACGACAACAACTTTTGTTCTACTTATATCAGTCTTAGGTCGGCGCAAAGTCTATATTACCGTTAAGTAAATGGTGTTCCGTACTATTTTACAATTTTTACCTAGATACCTGAAAAATGTATTTACAAAATTTACTTTTTCAATAATACACCCTAATTACATTCAAAGCTGACCTCTGAGACGCAGAAGGTTGCGGACCTCGCCGCGGGACACATGTTTGTATAATCTGCAAATATTTGTCTCGGGTCTGGTTGCTTTATGTATGTATTTACAAAAACAATCTATATAAGTAGTATATCAGTCATGCAGTTCTCATAACACAAGTTCTGCTTATTTTGGGGCTAGATGATGCTGCGTGGAAATGTCCAGCATTATTTAAAGCAGTTTTAATAAATCTTTTTTGGAGCAGTTTAGCAGTTGACATTACACATTTTTGACATTGACATTTATTCAATTTGTGAATAAATGTTAACTAAGTTAGTTAGTAGAAAGTTTAAGTATTATTGCAATAAATGTAATAAGTAATATACATTCACTGTGCAATTGATACCTGCATCAGCGAAACGTCTATGAATGAATTAATGATCTATATGCAGGGTGGCCAAGTTAAAACGTTCGAAATAGATATACGGTGGTTCTGTACACCACTAAAAAACCAGGATATACCTATTATAGCTCTGTCAACAGTTTACAGTGTGGCAGAGGAAGCGATCGTTCCACATACCGTGCAAGAACAATGGTTCCCACAGCGTCATGCTGTATTCATGTAATCTGTGACTGCGCAGTGTACGCATTCGATCAGGTTTCCTCCTGCCCGGTGCGATATCTGAGATTATGATAATTGTATTAGGAATTTAGCTTAACTCCTAGGAAAAACCGGACAAGTGCGAGTCTGATTCGCTCACCGAGGTTTCCTTACAAGCTTGTATGTTCACCAAAATTAGCATTACACAAGTTCATCAACTATGAAAGCATATAGATTGGCTCTAATAAAAAGTTGGATTGAAAATAAAACTTAACATTTTAGGTGCCAAAATTTTCGCCTATACATCGATAAACGTCAATACTCCAATTGCAAAGTAAGTTACGATAACGATTTTTACGAAGTTTTGTAAACGATTTTTTTTTATTTTGTTTTAAAATAAATATTTGCACTTTTCCTTTACTTGTGTTGTGGTACCTTACTTTTGCCAAATTTTATTATTCTAGTTCTAGGTTTGGATTTACTTTGCGAATGTCCAAATATAAATGGCTTGATACCTCTACGTGTTCCTGATATAAATGGTCTTGACAGACAGACGTAGTACATACAGATGAACGGACCACGTAGTGATCCTATAAGGGTTCCTTTTTTCCTTTTGAGGTACAGAACCCTAAAAAAACACACGACTACTTTACACACTCACTCTACAGTGAGTAGATCTTTGGGGATACCAAGTAGGGGGTGGTCAGAGGCACGTCCAAACATTGCATTAAGCATTCCAAGTGACAAAATTGCAAGCCATTCGCCGCTTATTGGAATACTTACTGTTGGCACATGCCTTTGATGTTTTTGGTTCTAGGGCTTGCTGGTTTCTTCACTATGTTTTCCTTCACCGTTTTGTGCACGTGGTAATGCGCACTTAAATAAACCAACATAGGTACCTAATAACTCTTTGAACCGATAAATAAAGTGCCCAATGCGTGCGGATATACCTAGGTACCGGGCGCTTGATCTAGATCCGTAGTACCTGTTTCAATTTCAAATTTTACTCAAATCGATTCAGCCGTAAGGATTCAAAAACTTTTGCATTTTGTTTATAAAAGCATCAACTCGTGACACCTAAGGTCACTGTTTTGTTAACAATTAAAATTAAATAATTAAAATTAGGTAGGTATTTGTGAGTGTAAAATAAAGATTTTACACACACAAATACCTAAATACAACATAACAGATTATCTTACATCTTATTCGTTGTAGTTATAAATAATCATTAAAAATAATACCTATATAAAAACAGAAATTAAACGAAAAGACACAAATTAAGCCTAAACACATACATACATACATAAACTCACGCCTGTTTCCCGGAGGGGTAGGCAGAGACTACGGATTTCCACTTGCTACGATCCTGACATACCTCTTTTGCTTCATTCACTCTCATTACATTCTTCATACATGCTCGCCGGTTTTGGGTACTCTTGACCTGACCTTTCTCCAGAACGTCTCCAATCTGATCAGAGTACGTTCCTAAACACATTACTAAAGAAACGTAAAATTAAACATACTTTTTAAATAACACAAAATAACAAATGATCACAACGCTACACTAGGGGTACATAAACCATAACCTAATTTTTACAACACATCACTATACCTACCAACTATACAGTAAAGTCACTCACAGTAACTAAGACACCTTCATCAATCAACTTCCATCTATCCACAGCAAACAGATCAACCTAAGAATGTTTCGTGATTAGTACATTTAGGTTCCTTTGCACGCGACAAAGGAGGCTGTTTTCACGCTGCGGTTCTTGCAGAAGTAGGAGCAATCAAAGGGGCTCGTCCTGGCTGGAAACAAGCACGATTAACAGAAACCAACGAGCAGTTAACCTCTTTGTCAGGAACACACAGTTACTATCTACACTGAGGATAGTCGGAGGATCCAGTTGACCTCACACAATGACAATATTTGGTCAAACAGCCATCTGGTTTCCAAAGAGTTGAAACCCAATGTACCCAAGGGAAACTTCGTGGCTCAGAAGGTAGATAGGTCCTAAGAAATAGATGACTTCCACTGATGACTTCCGGGAGTCGTAAATTTTAAATTTATTTTCTTTTTAAACCAAACCAATACTTAATACCACAAACTAAAACGTTACCATCCAATTGACTCACAGACAGTTATCTAATCGACTTGACTATACATAAGTTTTCAGTAAAAAATGCAGCAATGGCGATAAACGCCTGTTAAGGTGGCAGTTAACATAAAAAATATACATATACATATATATATATCTCACTATTACTTAGGTACAATATTGGTGTTTTCGTTTGCGACTTTTCGCAATAGGTCCCGGTATGTGCCTCCAATAGTACAGGACAACTGTGATAACGAGGCATATCATTAAGCTCGTGGAGGGTAGCAGGCAGTAGGGCATGGCAGGGCACGCAACGCATGTGGCCAGGCAGACGGGTGCCGACGCATCTGGTGACGAGAGGGGCGCGGCGGGGGCTAAAATTAGTACCGGAGCGCCACGTGCGCCGCGAGCGAGCATCAGTTCGCGTTCAACCACCATTACGACCGGTCGCATCCGCCACTATAGCACATACTACGACATTGCACTCGTGCGACCGCGAGCCGAACTCGGAGCCAACTACGCGGCATCGACAGTGACAGTGAACCAAGAGTGCAAGGAAAGCCGCCGCGACGGAGGCTGTGCAAGGCATGCTGATGGCAGGCGGTCTGCCGGCCGAGTCCGAGGGACTCCTGGCCCTGGGCGCGCTGCCCGGTCAGAAAGACACCACATGGACCAAACTCTTCGTCGGAGGACTACCCTATCACACAACAGACAAAAGCTTACGAGAACATTTTGCGGTATACGGCGATATCGAAGAGGCAGTTGTCATCACGGACAGACAAACCAGCAAGAGCAGAGGATACGGCTTTGTAAGTTATACTGACGTATTTCACGACTGAAAGCATTGTGTTAAATTGTAATGACACGTAAACCTTTGTATGCCCGTGCGCAGTTGAATGTCGGATATGAAACAGCAGTACCGCACGGTTAGCAGCGTGTTATCGCACCTTCCTACTTACAATGCCTATCGTACCTACCTATACCTAACCCTATACCTAAACATGATTATATCGCGAAATTACATCTAGCACGGAAGTTGTGCCGGTTTCAAACAGGTGTATTGTGCGTTTCACAGGTAATTGGAGTAGATTATTGTTAGGGCTTTTGCAAAATACAACTTGCATCTCGTTTACAGATGAGATGGACCTTGAAAAACAGAATACTCGTTACCTTGGCGTAAGGAATAAATAACTTGAGGTTTTACAGTGCATAACGTCCACCGCTAATCCATTTTAGCGACAATCAATGCGTGGAGAATGAATTGGACGCGCGGCATTTTGTTCATTACCTGCAGTTGCCTACATTTTCTATAGAGGTACATATACCATTCTTATCAATTTGATTGCGGGAGTGTTTTTGATTATCTGCGTGTGGTTTTTTCAGACTTCATTAAAATTTAACTGATTTCTGAAGATCTAGGTCTTTACGATAACTTTGAAAAGCTATAGCGATTTGAAAAACTCCAAGCAACGTGTTTGCAAATGTTGCACATCAATGGGCTTAGCCGTTTTTGTGTGAAAACGGAACAAATAAATAAAAAAACATTTCTAAAAATAATGCATCTGCGTCTTTAGTTGAGGCGTTTGGTTTCGTTGGTGCAGGGCCCGCGGGAAATGAATCACAACCCCATTTTCAATTCGTAGGGTGGCTTAGAACCTGAGGGAGGGACTCGTTGCACCCTCTTGTGACATCCGAATAGGTAGCTGGAATAATCGCAATTCATCGTTGGCAATACTTTGCGAGCAACAAACAACTAGTAGGTAATTTTTAAAATGAATGCTTTATATTCGTCTGAAATCATTCAATTTAAGTATAAGCTTTTCAAATGCACTATTGAATCATAGATATAATTCGTTGCGTCATTCAACATCATTATTCTTTGATTGTATTCGGATGCACAGTGGATGCAGGGAATAAACGTGCTTAGGACCCATTCAGAGACAGAATTCATTAGATTTTTGTGACTTCGGGAAAGTTGAGTTATTAACACGGTCAACAATAATCATCTTCGTTTTACGGTTGATCTTCTTGAATCCAAACACGAGACTGATACGTTCCATTGTGATAGAAAGTAGATTTTTCATGTGCTTGATGCTGGTGACAAATAATTATCTTTACAAGGCAATGGAATATTTTATCCCCAGTTTTATTGTCGTACCTACATATCTCAATTCGTCGAATGTAGTGCCCAATGTTGATAAGTATTGAAAGATGTTTTTTAGTAATTTCTTATCTAACATTATTTCGAATTATTTTCCCTTTCTTTGAATTTTTCCGCGATTTTTATTGAACACGCTATCAGACAGGTGGGATTGTCCAATAAGGTATAACTGGATGCACCTTTATACGAATGAAATAAACTTCTAGTGTATGTATATTAATTGGTTTTATGTGTATCACTAACATTAACTTTGAGTTTTTAACTGTACTACTTACTAACAAAAATGGTGGACAAATTTGTCTGAAATAAATATATTGAATTGAATTGAAATAAAGTACGAAGGATTACGCCTTCAAGTACGGGGTTACATACTGTGTCTATATTAGAGTACTTAGGCTTGCACTAAATACCTAGCCAGTCGAGAGAGACAAGCGAAGGTTCGTGATGTAGTGCCAGTGAAAAACAAAAGAGTGAAACCCAATCCACAGCTCGGTACAAGACGACACTCATGTCTATTCACTGTTCTGTTCATAGCAGTTTAGTTTAATACTTAGCTTTCAACAATTTGTCTAAAATGAAATTATGTTGAACCCTGTTGACCTAGTGGGGTAACCTGAATTCGACCTTCGATGGACCTTCCAATTCGTGCAGCTATGGATTTTTCCACGTTTTTCCTTCTATATTCTGGCACTGCTTTACTTTAGCCCATATTCCTGTAAATCCAATTGAAATAATCATATTCTAAATTTTTTGTTAAACTGCCATATACTTCTGCCTAGAAATTTCACAGATTGACTTTTTAAATTTAATAACGAAAGATAAAACCCGTTCCCGATTAATTAATCATGAGCTTATCTTATCTAACGGAGCTAAACTAAACAGCGGTTTCATAAAACTTGAATTAGAAAAATAATTTTCCATCTGACTATTGTGGATAACAATCTATAACAACTTATTCACTGAGGTGGAACTCTGATTCAAAAGCCTATTTTGACCAGTGTTGCCAGCCAGCCAGATCTTATCAAAAGTTAAAATAGATAAAAAAAGTAACCGTTTGGTGAGAAAGGTAACCTTTCATGTTTTTTTTTCACAAAAATAAATTACTGAAATTGGATAGACCGATGTTGTTAGTAATAACTTACATTAACATTGATAATTTAGTAAAGTTTTCCATTTAACTTTACGATATTAATTATTCAAAACAACTTTTTTTTATTCTCTTCTACTTTCCGTTTCGCTTTGGATTCAAGTAATTAAAAATGTATTCTACGAATTCTAAAAAAATCACTTATTGAATTTATACAATTCCCAGAAGTAACCTAAAAGGTTACAAAAGTAATCTAACAACGCTGCTTTTGACGCAGATGACATCCAATAAGATTCTGCTTGGAGTCGCATTTTATTTGCATAAAAAACACCCTTAGTAGGTATCTAAGTTTATTTTGTTACCAAAGTCAAGCGATTACAGAATTATCAAGTCTTCAATAACAGCAAGTGTGTTGTGCTGATAATGAAGCAATTGAATTCAATTTCGATTTATGTATTAATTGAAACACTGAAGCCAATAATTAATAGGCGTGAATGGTTATCGAAGAAACAACTGGGCGGGTCCGAACACGCTACGCGCTACGCCGTAGACGTCTACGAAAATACTGTTTTGCAATTTATTATCATTTCTTAAAGCTCCTGCCATCGGCTTTGTTCTTATGATACCCGGATAAAAAAGGCCGGTATCCACCTAAGCGGAGCGGAGAGATGTGTAAATCAACAAATTGGAAAAAATTAGAAATGGCGGATTGAGTCGATGAAATGTCATTTACACGCCATTCTATTTGCCATTTCACACATCTCAAGATAGTTCTTTTACAATTCTATCCTGTCAATGCTAGAGCTTAGAAGATTACTGCTAAATATCTTCGTAACGGCTGAACCGATATGGATGAAAAAAGGAACAGGTTATAGTTCGTGATCGTGGAATAACGTAAAACAAACACGCTCACAACTGTATTCCTCATGATGGACTTCCTCAGATACCTACATAATCAGTTGGTAGCATCCTTGAGAATGCGCCAAGTAGATGTAGTCAGAGACACATTCAGATATTATATTATTTTACGGCTTTACACATGCCCGCGTTTTCCAAGAAATTAGCATTCCACGTGATAGCTTACTAGCCCTATCTTGAGCCCTATTAAGGCTAGGAATTGCTTTTTTATCCAGGTTCAACTGGGGCGAAGTACTAGAGGTTACCACATACTTCTCATCTAATGCATGTTGACCAATAAAGAACCAGTGACAAAACAAGGATCACAACAAAAAGATTTCAGCAAATGCTTAACAAATTCACGATTGTATTGAAATATGTCGCGATTGAAATTGATTCTCTACTTATAGTAGCGAAGTCACTTTAAATTACGAGTTTGTAAATAGGAGTATGTAAACCTCAAGATAACAACAGGAAATGATAGCTATATAGCACAAACCATAGGTTTTACGTATTCATTGTACTTACAAGTAGAAGTCAAAACGCGTACATAATTAATACCAAGATAATATAAATATGTTCTTGCTCGATTGCTCGAAGTTGCCTACTTATTATGCATTTATATACTAGCTACTGCCCACGGCTTTGCCCGTGTGGTACGGATAAAAATTAGCCGATGAAAAGTAGCGTTCGTCAGAAACGTTGTCACGCGTTTTTTCGTTGTATTATGTTGAGAAATTGGTCTCCATGAAGAGCCCTTTTATTTTAACAGGACATATTTATATTTATACTAGCTGCGCCCCGTGGTTTCACCCGCGTAAATTGCGATTCCGTGGGAATATTTAAATATTAAAAGTAATAGTAAAGTATTTTTCTGCTACATAAATACCCTTGATGATAAAACTATTTATTTGAATAAGAATTAATACTACGATACGAGTGTAACCAACTTTTGTTTAGACCGGCGATCTAATTAAATTTTAGAACACAACAGCTGCTATTGTGACTTAACTATGATAGTTAGATATATTCCCTCGACGACTTTTTTGTAGGTAATAATGAGTACTTTAATCATGTGTACATAATTTTTATGTTCATTAATAGTTTTCTCAGTGCACGCCAATAATGAATTTTATAGGCAAAATTTAGCTACTTTGGTTAGCTAATTTAGCTACTACATTTTTGCAATTTTCTTAAGGATTTCTATTTTTTTGAAATTAAGTTATAGCCTATGTTACTTCCTGATGATTTAGCTTTCTACTGGTGAAAAAATGGATAAAATCGGTCCAGTAGTTTCGGAGCCTATTCAGTACAAACAGACAAAAAAACTTTTGACCTTATGTTAGGTCAGTGACTGCGAGGTGACCAAGAAAGAAACAACGTAAAAAAAAGTAAATATATTTAAAAACTAAGAAACTATCGACAAACGTCTTTCATAATTATTTCAGGAAAAACAAAAACCGTTTTCAGATGTCGGGAAGTTGATAAAAAGTCCACTATGAAACTTAAGTATTTTTTACATAAAATTGATATGGAACCATCCTTGAAGTATACCCAACCCATTAAAAAAAATATAACTAAAATCGGTTCACAATTAGCGAAACTATCGCGTACACAGAAAAAAAATAGATGAATTGAGAACCTCCTCTTTTTTTGAATTCAGTTGATGAAGTCGGTTGAAAAATAAGAGTAAAGAAAAATAAAGAGTGTTTCCAAGAAATAGTGAAGGATGAAATCCGCAGTAAATAAAATTACGATAATATTTGATTGCACCAGTTTCCATTCTATAGTTTTTGTTATCGCCGAGCCTAACTTCAATTTATACGCTTTAATAAACAAACGCGGCTCCATTCGATATAACTCCTACGCCAAGTTTATTGAACCGATCGAAATGCTGAATTTTCACATTAAGACACCAATTTAGTCATTTAGTTACTTGCAATTCTTTGTTACTGCTAATTTAAAGTCATTTATTATCACAGACAATAACGTACATCCATTTATCTAACTTAATTTAAAAAAAACTATGTTAGTTTTGTAGCTAAAAGACATAAAATTATGTTCATACAGTAATTCTGAAATAGTAACCCTCTTATTCATCTCACTAACTTTAGGTAGCGTGCTAAATGTTTGTTTCCATTCTTCGTTTAGTGTTAGAAAAGGACAGGGATAGAGTTAGCGACCTGCTAAGTTTATAATAATAATAATATAATAAACGACAAACGTTACAAATCTAGTTCTCTAACAATGGTTTTACTAATTTAAACAATTCAGATTGGAGAAACATAAGTACCAAAACTGGGTTAGAACCTGTATGTTGGCATACCTACCTATACCTACCTCCGGACATGATGGGACGAGATGCAAGCACATAATTAGATAGGTAACATTATATATGTACTAGCTTCTGCCTACAGCTTTGCCCACGTGGTACCTGGATAAAATGTAGCCTGTGTGTTATTCTGATGCATAAGCTATATTACTGTAAAGTTTCATAAAAATCCGTTTATTAGTTTTTGCGAGAAAGAGGAAAAAACATCCATCCTCACAAACTTTCGCGTATATAATATTAGTAGGAAGGACAGGATAGTAAGTGATTTTGCATAAGAGGGTTAGTGTTTAGTTTAATCTTTTTAAAGAGAATAAAGTAGGTAATAAGTTTGAAGGCATTGCGCTATCAGATAATGTTCCAATAAAACGTTGATGGGTTTGCAACTTGTCACATGGAACGTGCTTCAGACTACCCCTTAGAGTAACTTGGTATCCTCACGGATCTGCGTACTGAGGATGGATTTGAGTATGCCCATCATGGGGATTACGTTCGTGTTTATTTTTTGGTTAGGACCTACCCACAGTAGCTTTAAGTGGAGGATCATCTCAGTTGCTGCCCTCTAATTCTGACCTCTTCACTACCATCATTAGCCTTTAGTGCTAGCCTCGGGAGTAAGGTGTCGTGGCTTCTCGCCATGGGATGTTGAGTAGATACAAAGCGATTGAGGTGATAAGAAAGCTCATTAAACTGCGTTTATTGAAAGCGAACGAAATGAATGACAGAAGAGAATAAATGCGAAAGCTACGTATGTATATAGAAGCGCGCGCGCATCTCGCCGCTAAAAGTCAGTTGAAAGATACAAATTAGGTATTTCCCCACAGACTGACTTAACCCACTACTGGGTGTATAGCCGTTTTAGACAATATACTGATACTTATTCTCCATATGCACTTCACAGTACCTACACTTGGTTTTGTCAAATTATTTTTAGATCCATTAATCAAACAAGCACAGTGATTTCAGATTGGATTTGGGTTAAAAAAAATCATTTAAATTAATGTAGGGAATTATCATACATTCTCTGATGTATATGTAAGTAAGTAAATTCATTTATTTGTTCCCCATTTACAAAACCCGTAAATAATAATCAACAAACAAAACACATAAAATAAAAACAAAACGAAACGAGAAACAGTCAAAATATGGCCTAATTTTGTTTTATATGCAGCATAATTCAATAAAATATAATTTAAAATAATTATGTTATTGTTCAGAGGTATTATCAAATCACAATTACATATGTACTAAAACTAAAATTAAATGCTGAGCCTACAGAGAGAGATCTCACTTCTCAACAGCCCGCGACTCTGATAAAGTAGTTTGTCAATCTCACTGCCATAATTTGATTAGCCTCAATATAATTATACTATACTAGCTTCTGCCCACGGCTTCACCCGTGCGGTACCCGGATTAAAAGTAGCCTATGTGTTGTTCTGATGTATAAGCTATATTACCTACTGTAGAGTTTCATCACAATCCATTCAGTAGTTTTGGCGTAAACGAGTAACAAACATCCATCCTCACAAAACTTTCGCATTTATAATATTAGTAGGATAGGATGTATATTTATTTATACGTTTAGCAGGAGGTAGTTTTGGGTATTGTGAGATATTACAATAAACAAGAAACTCCTAAAAATGCTTTACATTTAAATTTTCAATTACTCCAGACCTTCGGTATCTGGAGGTCATCAGACATTTTGCTTTAGTAGCATTGGCTGTTTGGTTAATGCTATCCGATTTAAAAAGAGCTCCGATAGATAAGGTTTCGAGGTATGTGGAAGGTCAGCTAGGCCTGGTCGGATCGATAGAGGCATCGAGGTGGCGACCCGTTCACGCATGCATTACAATAGGTAATGCCGCTTCTACGTCATCCTTTAATTCATTATTTACCTTCAATACAAAACCTACAATTGGAAAAGGAGTCTATTCTGATTTATCGGTGCAAGCATCTCTATAGCATTGGCATCTCGCATGAAGATAAGTAGGTTTCTAAATATTGCACAATTTAGGCTTGTGTTCACATGCAAAATAAACGGACGGTCAAGTCTAACCATTGATTCCTATGAGAACATGGTGCCTATAAGCTTTGATTAACCACCCGTTATTGTGTTATTATTTATTGTGTTGTGTTGGTGAACTCGGGCATTACTGAGCCTTGATCCGAAACAAAGATTTTTCCAAAGCCATCATGGTAGGTTGTGACCTACCATGATTTAAAAAAAAACACGGTCAAAACTGTATTCCCCATAATGCACACCCTCAGTTTCATACTCAGTGCGTAGTTCTTTGAGGATACCAAGTAGGGAGTAGTCAGAGGCACGTCCAAATATTATATTGGCACATGCCCCCGTTGATGATGATGATTAACTATTCCAATGATTACTTTAGTAAGATTATTTTATAAGTGGCAACTTCGGTACCCTAACATAGTCTTTTGAACAGTTTATTAACAGTATTTTTACTAAAACGCGATCACTAAAACCTTATTATAAGTTTTATACGGGTCTTTATCGCGTTTACCTTATTTTTTCACGAATTTTAATTTCAGTCAATAACAAAAAACGCGATAAAGAACCGTATAAAACTTATAATTAATTATATTCACATTCTGGTTCATAATTAATATTCTGGTTCAAGTATCTTATTATGTACGAGGGGATTGTTTAAGGCAGTTTGATTGACCCTCACATAGTGTGTCTCGACACGTCTTGAGCATTTTACACCATAGAGCTCCTGCTCAAGATTTAATATCTTTTTCAGGTAATTATGGGCGATAGGCAAGCGGCAGAACGAGCGTGTAAAGACCCCAATCCCATCATCGACGGACGAAAAGCAAATGTAAACCTCGCCATCTTAGGAGCCAAACCAAGAGGGAATCTCGCGCCAGGTCAGTGCATAACTATAAGAAGATAGTCTAACATTGTGTTTTTTTAAGTTAGGTATTCAGGAAATAATATGGTTAAGCTAAACGAAAACAAAAAGAGGTAGGTTAAAATAACTGGACAAATATAGATCAATAAGGAGACAAAATCTGAAGGAGGCGTTAACTCAAATCGAGTTTGCTAAGCCTTTTTTAGGACCACCACCTCAACTTGATTACTGACTTAACGCAAGTTGATGAAGAGAGATCTGGTGGCTCGGTTATCTAAACTTAAGGTACGGATATAAAAACACCTTAAATAAAAATAATACGCAAAATTGGATATTTACGATTGTGAGTTTGAATATAAAAAAGAAAATTTGTTAAGAAAATTTTGTAGTATTGAGTTAAAATTTTGTTCATAACCAATTCGTTTCAAAATTCACTCCTAATAAAGTCATAACTGAGATAGGGTCTTTACAAAAGATTTCGTACTTTTTAATGAAGATACCAAGGTATAAAACAAATTGAAGATGTCAAATATCCTGGACATATAGCAGGCCTTCCGCAATGTGCTAAGACCTTTGATCTTTGAATCAATTAAAGTAGCTATTGTTTTTGAAATCTAAACATTAGTCTTTGTATACCCATTGAATTTATATATTTAGCAAACAACAAGTTTAATGTTGTGAATTTAAATCCCATTTTGAATTGAACAAAACAAATCTTTATAAGAACCACGGAATTATTCTTAAATTATACCATGTTTCCAACAGCAAACTAACGGATGACTATTATTCAAACATCACAATCTACTACGAAGGGTAACTGCTTCAAAATATCGTCTTATCGCTCAGCTGTTTGTAAAAGGAGTATTTTTTGCTCGATTCTCGTACACATGAGACCTTTTTGTTGAAGCCTGTGTTGTCAACGGACAAAAAATGTGAGATCGTCTCTCGGTGTGTGATACAATTACTCGGCGGGGGACAATAGATCTGCATGTGTGAGTTTCATCACACTTCTGAGGAATCGGCTGTTTTGAGATTTTTAAAATTTTCGAAACACGTGGAATATTTTATAGAGACAGAGACAACATAAGTGTATTAGATATGGTCCAATATTTAAGCTTCACATAAAAAAATAACTACCTAGTAAAAATAAGTACTATCCTATCTTTAGTATGAAGATTAACCTTAGTGTAAAATAAGACTTAAAACTTTAAAAATCTCACAAGATTTGACCTTTAAGAAATAAAATTGCAGGGTCAGAACAACATTGTCAAATTCTACATAATCTGTGAGTTTTTGTTTTGTTCGTATTGAATGCTTTAATTGATTTTCTACTTCTAGAACTCAAAGCTTAAAATGGGGGAGGGCAATCATTTTAGTTATATTCACATATTTTATCACAAACTAATTTACAAAAGATAGGTGCTAACGGAGTTAAATAAAAATAATTGGGTCATTGATTCAATTATTGATAAAATTTGATAACACGATAACATGTCCAATACAATACACAAGTAGGTAAAGTTACGTACTAATGGCGTTATCATAAGTTTCACGCAATTGATAATTTTTATTAGAGTGGATACGTAAGTAGGTAGGTATTTAAAGTTTTTAACATCAAGTATATGCATTTAGTTCCATAGGTGACACATTCGATTGCACCTTAGTTAATGACTCATCTGGTCTAATTATAGACCGGGTGGCTCGTCAACCCTCCCTAATAAATAGGTTACAAAATAACACCGAAACAAACCTAACGCGTCTAAATATGGCACAAAATTTGTGACGAACAATGGCGCGGCGGGCGCGAAGCCGACTGCGATGCAAGATGTGCGGGTTCTATTCCCGCAGTGGTACAAACGTTTGCATTTTACGCAGATATCGGGGATATTATTTTAGAATATTGTCTAGATCAACATTTCTGTATCTTATTTATATATTCTCTGTATTTAACAGTATTCTGTTTGTTGACGTTTCGAAACAATAAGATTCGATGTTATTCACATACTTACCTATCACTTGCATTCATAGACAATATTCGAAAACGTTTACGATTGAATCTGAAAGCGCATTGCATTTCTCACTTAATTTGTATAACATTACAGCGCATTATGGTAAAAGTTCTGATTTTATGTTTGTCAGCACCGGCGGAAGTGCCTAAACGCTCGGAAACGGAAGTTACGAACCACTAATTGATTGCGCCCTAGGTAGCGGCATATACGTAAAACTGAATAGAATTGAAACTGAATTTACTACGTTTTTGAGTTCTATGCATGATCTTGGAAGAAAATAATCGTAAACTCCTTAGTTCACCCTTTCAGAAGTCACAACACGCATCCGTTCCCTAATTACAATAGTGATATGGCTATAGAAACGAGGCGATAGCTCTCTGTTAGCCAATCTTGCCCAAAACTTCGATCGAAAAAGTTCCTCTTTCCTATTTTTTTGACATTAAAAAAACCTAGTAAAGTAGGTAACCTAGTAAGTATCCTAGTAAAAAGTTGTTAATGTATTATTCTAGGTCACGAACCTTATCCTTATCTTGATTTCATTTAAATCAGTTCAGCCGTTTCGTAGATTGTTAGCAACAAACTTCCAAACATCTCAACCTTCGCATTTATAAAATGAGTATTATAAGAAGGATTAGGCGCCCAGTTCCGTGGATCATAGATGCTTCCAGCAAGCTTTGAAAATTGTTTTCACTTTTGATTATCATAACACCCACAACGACTATATACACAAGTCTTAGCGAGTGCTATTGCTTGACGAAAAAAAATTATAGCAGAGCAACAAAATTCACAAACATCAATTAATGTCAATGCATTGCCGATTATAGGCAAAGATGTCGGTCCGTACAAATAATACTGAATCGATATATTCGGGAGGTATTTAAATCTATGTTCATTACTATGATAGTTTAATAGGTAACAATCTTTGAAGCTTGCTGTTAGAATATACCTATCAAGTCACGTAACTGCGTGCTTGTTGTAGTTTTGTGGGGTACCTTTAATTTGTACTATAGTAGTTTCTCTTCTCTACGCTACATTTATAGTTTACTTTATGTACCGGACACGGTGGCGCAACCCTTACAAGGTGACATATTGGATTGTAAATTGTAATAGGGGGATTGAAATTGCTAGTTTGATGCAGTTTTTTTACCGGTGACGAAAGCCCGTATATGTATTTGCCAGAAGAGGTTGCTTGTTTGTTTATTTGTTTGTATTTAAACCGCATATTGTATTGTGATGCTAGTTTTTGCAATCGAAATGTATGTCTTCAAAGATCGTCCCGTACTACTACACAAACCTTCCTACCAATCCTACTACTATTATAAACGCGAAAGTTTGTGAGGATGGATGCTTGTTACTCTTTCACGCCAGAACGAATTTTGATGAAACTTTACAGTAATATAGCTTATGCATCAGAATAACACATAGGCTACTTTTTATCCGGGTAACACGCTGGCGAAGCCGGGGGCAGAAGCTAGTATGTTATAATTAAATGATAAATAATTGAACTTCTCAATGATTTGAATGAGAAACCCCTTTTGGGTTGTGACTTGTTATTTTTTATTATTTGCCTTGATAAAGAATATTTACAATTTAAAATATTATGTTGGACAAGAAGGGGCGTAGGTTTAGTAGTAGGATCCCATTTGGCACCCTTCAGGTACAGAACCCTAAAAGTAACCAGTGAATAACCTTTATTATTAAACGCCTTGAGTGGGTAATCAGAACCACATCCAACCATTGATTTGATACATGCCCTCATTTTGTTGTTAGCATTCCACGTGAGTTGCAAGCCCATCACCACTTTATTGAAACATGATGGCACATTCCTTAGAACTTTTTCCTGTTCCATTTATAAGCATATTCTGGATAATTACAACTGCAATCAATTTGATACGGTGCATTACTCAGTTATCTAGTTGTAAGACACACGCATGCTAAAATTGGCAGGATTTCAAACACGATTTCACATAACAAAATTACTTTGACCAATTTATTGCGAACGTTCCGTAGTCGCCTAATAAAAGTTATTATTTAGAGAGACACTTTAATTTTCAGGATGAGATGTTTTTTTTTTAATATTAATTTTACAAATATTCATTTTGTAGTTCCTTACAGTTACGTAACTTTAGGGAACTACACATTCTAACGGAACGTTCAAGTTGGCGTTAAAGTATGGCTGTCAAGTTTGTACCTAGATGTGGTTATAAGTAGGTAGCTTTAAGGACCTACCACAGATAAAAAAGACGTTTTATTGCGGTACAGCTCGTAGACATAGATAAACACCGAAATCAAAAACAAAATTGTCAGATATTCATAGACATATTTTATCTATACATATTTTGAACGCGCTAATCTCTGAAACTATCAATCGGATTTGATCAATTATTTATGCATTTGATAGCCCAACTTTTAAGGAATTATTACGCTATTTTGGTCTGTCGTCAATTTATTGGTTAAGTACATAAAATATGAATCCTTAATTGGCTATAAGAAAAGTGTTTATCGGTTATAGTTATCCATTCCTTGAGAGCTGTGTGATTTTGTTAAATAAATAAAATAAAATTTTAAAAAATGTAGACATTTTATTTCTTCATATAAATTATTTATCTTTACCATAACACCCAACAGTCAAATACATAGTCCTGAACTCACAATAGTCCCTGTGTCTTGGGTATCAGGAACTACATATATGGTATGGTATGTAGTTTTCTTAACATTCTTTATTTTAAAACTGTTTCTGCTTTTTTTCCGCTTGGCAGTTTTTCTTGACCTTCTTCCTAGTCTTGTAACAAATCCTCAGTCAAAATAAATACAAATTCTAGAACACCCAGCCTAGAATACAGGGTTGCCAGCCCATAGAATTATCTACCTACCAACAGTAACATTGAAAGCAATAAATGTTATACCATACCATCAAACGACACAAAAAATAACAAAGCAATGTTATGTGACTTCCTCGCAATCAACAATCGTGTACAATAGGTAGATCGCTGATAACAGCAATAGTAACCTCTAATTGCAAGGAACTCTATTTTATGGCGTTTTTAATCTATGGTACGTAACAGAGAATCGTGTCATAGACTTTAATTATAGTTCTATCTGCATATCCTATGTACCTGTATCAGAAGTAGAGTTGCTAGTAAACTTTATATAGGTACCTACAATCTTTTTATTAGTTTAATTTTGTTTGTGTAATGTATGTAGGTAAAATGCATAACGTGCTTTTAAATTTAAATATTTCTCGACGATGTCATCTAGTTACCTAGACGTCTCTGTCAATTTAGGTATTCAGTAGAGTGACAGAGAAAAAAAACTTTCTGCTGAATATCCTGATGATTTTGAGCAGTGTTATGTAGTTGTTTTTGGTGAACGAGTCATCGTTCAGCAGCCCAAATATTTGAACCTTCGACCTCATTAAGGTTCCGGTTCGAATCCCGTCGAGGTTGAATTGGCCGAATATTATAAAAAAAAACTAAGGTCTAGTCAACCCTTAAGTGCCACTTGAGTGAGTTGATTGTCTGGATTAATTAGGTAGGTACTACCGAAAATTTCGCTCTGCTTAATCCTCGAGTTAGATCGTAACATAACCTAGGTTAAGATGCTAGCCCTACTCCGTCACACAAGTGGGCAATTTTTTTTATATAGGTATCTTTTCAATTTGGATTATCATAGATTGAATTCAGACGTTTGCTCGTTCATTGTAGAGGTCACAGCATTGTTCGATGTGTCGAGTACTGCATCAGGGGGGTATGCAGGAAGGGGGGAGGGGTCAATGGGTGCGGGCGCGCATGACGAGCACCTGGCCGCGCTATACTGGCTCCGCCATATGCCACTCTCTATGCGTTGTAGTCCGAATCCGAAAGACCCTTTCCGTTTTTTGTGGGGAAAAAAGTGACAGATACTAATTTTATGATTCCTAATTCAAATTAAGAAGAATAAATACGTGAAATATTACAATTAATGTTTTTTTTTTATAATGGATTATGACAGATTTTAGCTCACTTTATGTGTTTCAAAATGACGTTTGCTAATAAAATGGGATCTAAAACAGTTTGTTTTCGTTTACCGTTTAGCAGTGTTAAGTCAAGGATGAACTTTTTTGTCGTTATTGTTAAATAGCTATGCAATAGGAGAACACGTCATCAGGGCAGTTTTATTTGTCGGATCTTTCAAAATAGATTTTAGAAACCATGGTATTTCAGGATATTTTAACAAATATACGCTCCTAATAATAGTATATTTTACTTTGTTGTACGGTTTCCGTCACGTTCACAACATAAAACGTCACCAGTCACGGGTGCTGCCTTGTCTTTCGTCATGCCAATTGTGATTTTGATATGATCTGATGCATTTCGCCATGCAAATCAGTAAATAGATCATGGAATCTTTCAGCTCACGTTCAAGTTTGCATCTTTTTGTTCATTTATTTCGGTACTTCATTACCTTTAAATAGAGTTTAGAGTTCAACGGCTATCTTACGTAAAAACATTTCTATTTTCTACTAAAATTTCGGTTGAGACCGTTGAGATCTCACGAGTCGTGCGTGACTACACCACGCTCGACGGTCGTGAGATGAGAACAGGACAGACTATTGTCACTAAACTGCAAACAAATTCTAATTTCAAATTGTATTTACATACATCCGAAAATAAGTTCTCATAGCTTTCTGGGATCCTCTTTATCTCTTTTGTATTTTTTTCTTATTTTATCTATAAGACATTTTTATTTTGCTCCGTTATTTATAAAAAAATAAGTTTTTATAAACAAAAAGTCTCTTAGTGGATTATCAGATAGTCGGTACACAAATTTATATTTTATTTTTATTTAAGTACACCAATCCACTTTTAAATTAAGCGTCATCAGGGCTTAACCACGATCAAAAATAAGATAATCATCGTAGTTGTTCCTTTTCACAATATTGGTTTGACTATTTCGTTTTTATTTGCATACTATGAAATCCTTTACATACATACATAATATAATACATAGAAAACACCCATACCCGAGACATATATTTAAACATCATACAAAGTCAAAGTCAAAGTCAAAATTCATTTATTCAATAAAATCACAAGGACCACTTTGAAACGTCGGTTTTTATCTAGGTGCCTGTTCCTCCGCGACCAAGCCAGGAAAGAAAGGCAAGAAAACAAGGCTGGTTATTCTTTTTAATGATCCTTTTACAAAACAATAGGTTCGAGTTGGAGCATTTTCAATCCCAAGAGTTTTTGTCATCTAAATAATTAAATATTTTATAGTATGCCTTTTTATAAAGCTTTTGTTTAATTACGTTTTTAAATTTGTTAATTGATAATTTTTGTATATCTCTTGGGAGTTTGTTATAAAAGCGTACACCGTGCCCTTTAAACGATTTACTAACTTAATGGAGTCTACAAGTGGCAACAGCGAGTTTATCTTTATTTCTAGTATTAACATTGTGATTATCGCTTTTTTTCTTAAACAGATTAATATTTTTGTGAACATACATCAGATTTTCATAAATGTATTGACAAGGGAATGTCATTATATTTATTTCTTTAAACTTTTCGCGAAGTGATTCTCTGGGGCCCATATTATAAATTGCTCGAACAGCCCTCATCTGCAGCACAAAAACGGTATTGATATCAGCAGCACTCCCCCACAGCAGTATACCGTACGACATAATACAAACATGGTGTTTCGCGTCGGGAATCGAACCCGCGACCTTCAGCGTCTCAGGCGGGCCTTCGCCCACTGCGCTACAGAGGTTCTCATATTATATAATTAGGTATAATGTCATGAATGTTTATTGATTTCAATAATCCGTTCTCAAAGCAGTTCATTCTTTGTTTAAATTTCAGTTTATAAACTTGTTTCGATTCGATAGAGTCATCAACTTCTAACCGTTCCCAGATCAGTTTGTATATGCAGAAAGCACCGGTCACAATATCTAGTTGGTAAAAAGATGCAATGCAGGATAGATAAAATAGATAGCACTTTATTGTATCCCACATTATGTTGTTTACAAATTAAAACATTCAAGTAGAGTAAATTTGTAGTTTAACCAAATTTCTATTAGCCTCGATCGTTTCAAGCTTTTATTATATTATCTATTTTTTATCTATGTTGTTTCTACTTTGTAAGTCCCGATTTAATGTTCCGATGACTATAACATACTTACAGAGTTATATTATGGAGACAGTCAGCTTGTCTGATGTGATAATGCAGAGGTCCTCGATGATTTCTCTATTTTTGTCACTACATCATCATACTTCACAGCGATCTCTTATCGTACTGTTTCTCCATCTCTCAAAGTCAAATCAGACGTACTTCTCAAAGCATTCATCTGAACTCCATTTATTTTACTTTCATGTTTTTTCTGTTATACCCAACTGCCATACATTAGTATCAGCACTACCTCTGTGCACGGCAATCGTGCCTTTTATAAGTGCTCCATTCCCTTGGTTACCAAATTTCATTCTACTTTTAGTTTTATGTTTTACATCTCTCTTAAACAACGTCCCCAAATACAAAGTCATTTTCAGCATATTATTACTTAATATTCTTTGTGAATATAATCTTCATTTGGAAACTCCGGCTGTTATTATTGAAACGCATTAAGACCTACTCTGTTTAGTCTACCTTATCTGGGGTCGTTCTTCTGTGGTATTGTTTGTTTATCGTGCCCTTCTTATTCAAGTTAATCAAGGCTTAAGCGTAAACTGCAGTGCTGAATTTACTTCTCCATAAACATTCTAGAACTTTCCAATTTAGTTAAATCTCTTTTTAATGTATTTGTCTACATATCTTCGACATAATGACGGCCTCGGTGATGCGGCGGGCGAGTGGTGACTGAGTTCGATCCCCGCTGCAGGACAAATGTTTGCATTTTATAACTGGATTAAAATCTTTTATCTCCTCGATTGAATCTCCCTTCGAAAGGACCGTTGAACTAGACCGGTTCATGGGGTATTGTGTTCAATGTATGGAAAGTTCGGTCCGTTACCGTTAGTTTGACGAGGGTCGCGATTTGAAAGAGTCGCATACGCACACCCGCCAACGGAAACTCGGCGGGTAGCCTACTACCTGCGAGCTCATTCATATTTACAACAAGTTTGGAATCATGCAAATCAAATCAGTAGCGAACTCAATTTAGACAATCATCAGCAGGACATTAGCATCCCCCAAAGAATTCCAAGACTAAGGCCCGAATTCATAGTCAAAAAGAGGCTCCCCTAGGGGACTATTCAGGCGCTATGTGAAAATATAAGCGCGAATTCAACCTTTATGCACTCAGCCATAAGCCGAATGATGGATTTTGGGGGACTGGGGGACTATGAATTCAGACTTAAGCGTCTTGAGTCACCTCCATTGACTTTTGTTTATCATGACACCGAACCTTTCTTGATCAACTTTTGCTAGGCCAATGACCTGACGATCCCTTTAATTACACCAGGAAAATTGCAATGGGACAAGACCATGGTCTTCGATTTACCGTACCTGCAATGTCCAAAATGTCTTAAACTTGAAAATGGAAAAATGTTAATAAGAACAAGTTTTTTTTTAAATATTTTTTATCTTGAGCTTGTCAACATTTTTTTTTAATAAATTTAAATCCGCAATCGGCTTTTCAGCCATAATCAGATGTTATCTGGGATGAGGTATGTTTCGGTGCGATTTCCAACAGCACCGTAAATTGCTCGAAACTACTTAATTTCTCTGATCTAATTCCAGTATTTGCCATCTTTTTAGGCTTGTCAAAATGAGTTATTCTGCATTGCGATATTGTTATTGTTGTTATGGGGAAAGTGAAACATGGAACTGGTGTGGTGAAAGAGTGCAATGCGCCATGCAGAAGGTCCTATCAAGGACAACCTCTATTTACTGATTTCGTTAGACACGTACAGACTGCGATCAACATTGATTAAACACTTTTCATAAAAAATCCATTCACTGAATTTGATGGTAGAGTTACTGCATGTCTGTCTTCGGCGCCCGTGCATCGACGCCGGCGCCAAAATAAATAAGCAAGTTTTCTCGCATCGTATCAGGCTGAAAGGAAAATGAATAATTCTAGTTTATTGAACCGCTCGATCGAATAATAGGTGCATAGGTTTAAATAGCAGAAGTAGTTATCCAAGTTCGTATATTCGAACTTTATGCCCTGAGGGGGGCCTATGCTGAGTTACAAATACATTCAAAACTTGTCTATACGATCGGCGTTTTTACATGTTATTATAAACTCAGCATAGACCCTCTGGTGGACCTGCTCCCTAATTACACTAACACAATGGCAATGGAAAATAACTCATTTTGTTTGTAAAATCTAGTTCTCAATAGTAGTTTAAACCAAGTTTAACCTTCTATCTTCGATTATTTCATAGGAGTTATATTAGATTAACAAATATAAACCACTCTGTACTCTTTCTATTTCAGTTTATTCCAATAAAACTCTAATAGCAACGACAAAAGATGCAACTTCGTTGATTCATTTATTGACATAACCATGTACTACTAAAGCCGCTTTTGTTTAAATTATTCTGTTTACAAAGATGTTTTATTTTGTACACGAGGCATTAATTTTGCCCTCTATCTACACTCTCCGAGTAACTAGCGTGGTAATGTTAGCCCAGTTTCTAAATACGTCGTGGTTTAGGCTGCCGGTTCGAGCGTTCGATTATGAAAACATTGTTAAAGTTTTATTGTATGGTGTTGATGAAGGCCGGCGGCGGCGGCAGTTGTCCAAACACAACGACACGATGAATTATTGAGCGGAATGAGCGCGCACTAATCGATTTACACCTGTCCCATGCCCTTAAACAATGTATCCGCGGTGAAATCCACTTACTTTCACGTCTCTTCACTCATTTTAGTATCTGCTTACAAATCGCCACTGCTAAGAGATACCTCTTTGTAACGTTTACGTCACTGTCACTCCATGCAAAAATAGCGCAGTGCGAGAGGAACGGAAACGGGACGCTAGAGCGAAAAACGAAATACATGGCTAAATAATTCATATATCGGATTTAGAAAAAATCTATCGTTTCGTGGTTTTTAGGTTTTCCACAAATCACTTCATAGTTTGTTTTAACGATGCGTAGGTTATTCAAAAAACAGTTATAAAAGTAGTCTTGAACTTTCTGATTTGTTTTTACGATCTAATACAAAAGTTACTATATAATGACACCGGGTGGCCCTCCCTGCCTCGTATACCTAATAATCGTTGTCGTAACTGCGTATCATTGTTGAAATTATATGTTGACAGTAATTTCTAGTAACGATTATTATTTTACATAACCGATGCATGCACTGCTCAGGGCCTCTACTCCGTAAAACGATATCGACATTATCGTTACGATACGACAGTGCTCCGAATTATTCGGCCGTACCCTACTCTTAAAAATGTTTGCAATCTTTGTCGTCTGTCGAAAGCATAGACAATATGTATCGAATCTTCGGAAGGAATGATAGGAAAATCTAAAGGTTTGGATAATAGACGTTGAGTCTAAATCCTTTTGCTTGACTGTTTATGTCACTTTTTTAGGCAAAGTGATAACAATTATCTATAAAAGTAAAAGAAGTGACAACGCCAAACGTCAAATCAACAAACCCGTTATTTGAAAACTTTACAAGCAAAAATTCTTGTGTCAACTAGCCACAGAAGCCATAATTAAGAAGTTGAAGTTGGAGCAAAAATGCATCGGAGTGAATATTATTATTAATAATATTCGTTTATTAAAAAGATGCTATTACACACAGCATTAAAGTTTAAAGCACTATTTTAACAACAATTTTACTTTTTTACTATTAAAAAAAAAAAAAAAAAAAAAAATGCAAGTTTACCTTCAAACAAACTTTTACTAAGTTTATAATTCCCAATGAAATTATAGTCGAAAATTTTGTTCAATTTTGTTTAAGAATTTTGATCAGATCCAACTGATCCCTCGTCGCTCGTTTAAAATGTCGTTTTTGTAAAGTCTTTTCCTCGCGGATGGCTTCCATGGCAAGCATAAATCTCGCTATTATTTCAAAACAAGAGGCAAATCAAGAGTCCAGTAGGCAGCAGGGCTCGAAGGTATAAAAGATTCGGAGTCCGGTAAACGAAATGGAGATGATTTCATCAGAAAACACAACAATATAACCCGAAACGATAACGCGCACGATAGCATCAAGGGCATCGTTCATCGATTGACATTTGTTTCGTTGTCAAATTCAAATTATCGTATCTTTTTTAGTGATGCCGGAGTAGGGTTACGACATCGATTGTCAAAAGTAATGTCGGTCGTTTCTTCGTTCAAATGATAGTCGAAACGATGTAACGTAGAGTAGGTTTAGCACGATAATTGAAGCGATATATCGTTTATCGGTTTGTAGAGTAGACCCCCAGGTGATAAGCATTCCCAATCGATTATCGAATAAGTATCATTAATTTATAAAGGGCATAAGCGTCCCAGATGAGGGTGCTGTTTCCACGGAATCTTAAAAACCAACCATACTTGCTTGTAATAATATGATTGTAATATTACGAGTTGAAATCGCATAGATAGGTACTAAGGTTTCCGTAACCCCACTATGTATATACAAATTATTTTTGAAATAACATAATACCCTTACTTCGTTGCATTGTAAAGTTTTTTGTATGGGGACCTCGGTTAGGGTCCGACTTGTTGTATTTTGGGGTTCCAAAGCCAAATGACGTAAACGAAACCCTTATAGTTTCGACATGGTTTCAATGGTTTAGCCCCAAACTAAGCAAAGCTTGTATTATGGGAATTATTTGACTGATAAACTACTTAAATACTTTTTTTGTAATTACATACATATTATACATAGAAAACACCCAGACCCGAGACAAATATTTGCAGATCATACAAATATTTGTCCCACGGCGGGAATCGAACCCACAACCGTCTGCGTCTCAGGCGGGCCTTCGCCCACTGTGCCACAGAGGTCGTCAAAATACACACATATTCGTCTGTTTGTCCGTTCGTGTGTCACTTCTCGATTTCTCGCTCAGTTAAAACTAATGAGATAAAATTTGTTATGCGCATGCAGGATTGCAGACGTCTTTTTATATCATAAAAACGAAAATTAAAAAATAAAATATGAGTAGGTTCTTAATTTAATGGTGTACACTCCTGTGTTTTGTATCATTTAAAATTTCTCAAAAAATCGCTTTCTTCAACAATTTTTGATTTTAAGGCATCATCCAGGCTTCAAAGTACTTATGAAAACTTTCTAAATTTTTGTCCTAGAAGTAAGAACGGTAAATAAGTAGTTTCCTATGAAACGAAATTTAATAGCGTTTAATAACGCAAATAGCGTTTGATAGGAACTTCCAACGAAAATTAGTTCAAAGGATTACCAATGATAACTTTACGGGTTGATTTTTTAAGGCAGCTTCGGGACTCTAACAAAGCCTGCCTGGACACGTTTTGGGCGCTTTTTATTTGAGATTACATAAGCTATAGTAACACATTATTCTGTTAAATTCCAAGTGCAGGGCTGACGGACGGGCGTAGGTACCTAGTAGGTACTACATTTTAGGCATACCTAAAATGTAGCGCCTACTAGGTACCTATGATAGTATGTTAGATTACTATGGTAATCTAACATACTATCATCCGCCATTCTGATAAAGTTTATTTTTGTAATCATTGGTCTAGAAGTAATAAAACTGATTACCATATCGATCGCTTTGGCACGTGCACCCATGAGTGCAGCTTCATCGAAACCCCAATAAAAATAGTGCAGGGGTGGTCGGAGCAGGGTACGCTAGTTAGAAACATTAATATCATCTACGCCATACGCGTCTGTCAATATTCATCGTTCCACAAACAAAATTTATAAAAAACATCGGTAACTAGTCTTATCTACTAAGTCAAGGTAAATTTCATTGCCACAGGAACATTACTGCTTGGCGGCAGAATTGTTAGTAGACGAGCTCTTTCACAAAAAGCTCTGTTAGTTATGTAATTATTAATTACCTACTTTCCGCTTTCTTTACATAATTTGTTCTGTGCTCGTTGTAAATGTATTTTTGTTGTTGTGTCTGTGGGGGCAATAAATGCGTTATATCTTTCTTTCTTTTCTCTACGCTACTATTTTCTTCTATAATATTACGAAAATGACCTGGTTTCATATATTCCGCCTCCCAATAACAAGACATGTTCACGTTCATTACATAGGGGTGTGTTCTGTGTTCGGACACCGCGCGGGGTAGTTCACATGCATAAGTAATGCATCGGCAGGGGCGCCCACACGCGATGCACTTACAGGGCAGCCCCAAATGCCAGCTCCTTACCATTTATAATAATCGATGGTGCCCTTAATATCACAGAAGCCGACGAAATTTTTCTAAATTATCGTGTCACACTCTCGATGCGAATGAATTGGTAGAGTTAATAAATCCCCTAACCTTCTAGATTTATCTAACAAGAATGTACTATGTCTCAGAGTCAGCAGCGAGTGATACCTCTGGTGTTGCAAGCCACCATAGGTTACGGTAACCGCTTAAAAGTTATGCTTATTTGCTGCTTTAGTTATATAAAAAAAAGCTTTTTAGCAAGTCGAATATTTTACAATATGTCAATAAACCATCCTTGATATCAAACAATTTGGCATACCAGCTTCTGCCCACGGCTTCGCCCGCGTAATACCCGGGTAATAGTAGCCTATGTGTTGTTCTGATGTATAAGCTATATTACTGTAAAGTTTCATCAAAATCCTTTCAGTAGTTTTTGCGTGAAAGAGTAACAAACATCCATCCTTACAAACTTTCGCGTTTATAATATTAATAGCTTCTACCCACGGCTTCGCCCGCGTGGTACCGGGATAAAAAGTAGCCTATGTGTTATTCTGATGTATAAGTTATATTACTGTAAAGTTTCATCAAAATCCTTTCATTAGTTTTTGCATGAAAGAGTAAAAAACATCGATCCTCACAAACTTGCACGTTTATAATATTAGTAGGATATCAATGTCTTTGGTGGGTGCGCATGTTCCATCCTCTTGATCGGAAAACAAAAAGCGGTGTGTCTATTAGTCCATAGACGGAAAACAGAGCATATTTCAGCTCTAAATGTTTTGGTGCCAATCAAACGTTTCGCTCCTTTCCGTTGTGTGGGTAAAAACGATATCATCAATTATGAAGTGTATACAGGCCAAATGAATATTCCAAATGAATTTGAAGATAAGTCGAAAGGTGGGCGGCGATAGGCTTGCTACCTGTCACGTGGAATGCTAACTAAATAGTTAGATATGTGGCACGCGGATATGTGCCAGGTGTTATGTTTGGACGTGCCTTTGATTACCCATACCCACAATGGGGTATCCACAAATATCTACGTGCTGAGTATGTAATTGAGGCTGTCATCATGAGGATTACAGTCGTGAGCGTGTTTGTTGCATTGTTTGCATTGTTTTCGAAAGGTGTTAATATATATTTCATTATGGGTAGGTACCTTGCCAAGTGGTTAAGTATTGAACCCTTAGCCCCCCTTAGTTCCCTTTCCTAATACAGTAAATTTCAAGAATTTTCTTTTAGGATTGAGATTCCATTGTCAATTTTTTTTTAATGACATAAATTTTTAATACTTTAATTTCTTATTATTCTCTTTTGACATTGTTTATTCTTTATCTTTTGTAATTTTAATTTATAAGTCACAATGTCTTTGTTAGTTCTTTTTTTTTCTACAGATTTTAAAATGTTTGTACACTTTCTGGTAGAAACTAGCTGGACTCATTTTACATGGCAACCTTTGTAACCTAGTTTTTACAGACAATAAAATATATTTCATATTTCACATTTTACATTTTACATTTTACATTTCACATTTCACATTTCACATTTCACATTTCACATTTCACATTTCACATTTCACATTTCACATTTCACATTTCACATTTCACATTTCACATTTCACATTTCACATTTCACATTTCACATTTCACATTTCACATTTCACATTTCACATTTCACATTTCACATTTCACATTTCACATTTCACATTTCACATTTCACATTTCACATTTCACATTTCACATTTCACATTTCACATTTCACATTTCACATTTCACATTTCACATTTCACATTTCACATTTCACATTTCACATTTCACATTTCACATTTCACATTTCACATTTCACATTTCACATTTCACATTTCACATTTCACATTTCACATTTCACATTTCACATTACACATTTCATTTCATATTTCATTTTATATTTTTCATTTTGTTTTTTCATTTTATGGGTTTCTTTCAGGACAGATGAATACCTATCTAAGAAATTATATCAAAACAACTGATAGATGTTGTTACTGGAAGATATAGCATTGAGCTCTATATAAAGTGAAGCCATACTTACGCTGTGGTCGCACTGCGTCGCATGAACTGAGCTAAGCGATACTATCAGCTGTGTGTATCACTATTTTATTGTCGGCAACGGAAACGTGTAATTACAACGTCGACCGCCGCTCGTTTGACGTGATTTGGAACTAAAACCATCGCAATCGCAAATACATTCAACTCAAATTGAGGCCAGGAAAGCAAAGCGGAAAATCACTGGAAAGTGAAATAGCTAAAGTACTAGAAATACCTAACAGATGTGATAAATTAACATACGACATGTCTCCTCAGTAAATGACCTCAAAGTTGTTGAACACGTTCCAAGTAGATACAGTCTTCCGTATCATACGGATGCGCACGACATCGCATCCAACCGAAATCCCGATTAATCTGCGCTGGCGCGATTTATTGCACGAGATCACATTTAATTACCGCCCATTTTTTAATTTACGAGCATGCGGTGGCTTAAATGTTCTTATATCGTCCTAGAACAATGTCGAACAATGACCGAAGTTACACAGGAACACTCGAGTGCAGTAGTTCCGCTCCCTTTGTCGCTCCGTACGTAACCCGATCCGTAGCCGCGACTTCCGCGCGAAGCCCTTCGATCCTTTGGTAATCCTCAGACAGTAGATTACACGCCGGGCTGCTATAAACCACTTAGCATCCAGCTGATCACGCCCATCTAACTTTTTAGGAGTTCACAAGCATCATTTCGTGATCCTCTAAAGACGGACGCGTGGAGCTTTCTTCGTGTCTTAATTATTATTTATGTATAACAGCTGGCGAGCAGAGGTTGGCCGAGCGAGGCTGACTCCGTCCGGCGAACGACGCGGTTATTTATAAAACAGAGTTGCGTCTCGTTTTGTCTTCGGTGCGCTCTTTATTTTGTCTAAATATACGCAGTTTTGGGAACGTCGCCGGCCGCCTCTGCTGCGACAGAAGATCTGGCAGCGCGCCAATGTCTCATCTTTTCTCGCTAGCTTGTTTTTTGTCGGGACCTACATAGCGTACGATGCTAAGCGAACCTCTTGAAGTTGTCCACGCAAAGAATGCCTTCAGCGAAGATCTGAAAAACTGTATATTAAACACAATCCACCGTTTAATATGGTATTTTGCGGAGGTTTCCGCGTGTTTTGAGACCTATAACAGCCTAAGTAGTCCATAAAAATTGGGGCGTCTGCTAATGTCGTTTCACGTCCCGCACATGTGTTTCCTCTGGAAATAAGTGTGCCGGGAACTGACGGTCAATGGTGGTAATTAATCGGCCGGTGAACGAAGGTAGGAAAATTGCGAGAGGCACTAGATTGATGGCAGACGACACCGGTCAGATCAAAGAGAAGGCCACCGGCCACCGGACACACGAAAATCCACGACCGTGAGACTAACAGTGGGCAAAACTGGGCCACGTCTATTCTGAGCTGTAAACTGGCATGACAATTATTTACTCTACATTGTATTGTAACTACTACCTACATAATATGTATTTGCAGAACATTGATTTTCATAAGCTCATCGATTTGACGCTGCATCGTATTTGGATAAATGTAGAGCTCGTAAACGATCACACATTGGGATGCTTCGATTATGTTCAGTCTTTGGAAGTTCCACATTTAGTTAGGTGTTTTGTGATAGGTATGTTGCAAAGGCATTGGCATTGGAAGAACGTTATGCATTGCACTACAAATATAATAAAACTCGCTCGGCTCCGCCCGCTCGGTCCGCACGCGTCTAAAATCGTATTTCCGTAGAATCCTTACAAGCGTCGTTAAGCACTTACTGTCGGCTTTGCAGTTCGACGACCCAAAGGCCAGAAACCGTCATGAAAATTTTCAACACTCAAAGGAAAGTTTTATTAATCTTAACCCCGATGTGAATTCCTGAAATCACTGCGTTGAGGACTCATGACTAATTTATTTAAATTTTATTCGTTACACTTTGTGCCTACATACTGTAAAGTATTGCCACAGATATTATAATACAGTATTGCGTAGTCATATTGAAACCAATTTGCTGCTTAAAATAATTTTCTGGACATATAATAGGTACCACCTACTGATTAAAGCACTTTAATAAAAATCTATCTGGGTCACATACGGGTGACAAAAGAGCGTCGCCTGCTTTTAGGTCGTATAACAAAAGGCATAAAGAAAAGAGGAAAATTTTAATGAATCAAGATAAGCTTTGTGGTGGACAGTGGTTCGACCTCGGCCGTCAAATAGCATTGCATCGATCGAATGAATGTGGTGGCATACACGAACACAAATCACGATAATACAGCCTTGATTTTAGAGGTGACTTATGATAGGAGGGAATGAATTGATTTTAAGGCAGAGTCAGTAAGTAACCATCTTAAGGCTCGGTCAAATTGACGTGGTGGCGGTGGTGATCAAAAGGAAATGGTTCGATCAAGACGATCAAGTCAAAGTTCGCGTGAGTGTCGCCACTGCCGCCACCAACGCCACCGTATTTTCCCTTACTCGTATTTCTGTGTCGAGGCGAAATGCATTTATGGTTTTTTGGTTAAGTTTCCTCTAAGAGTCAGTTGACTGAAAAATGAAGACGCCGCACTACACAACCTTTCGAAACAACGCTTGCTCTAATAAGAACGGGCAGGAACACTATTGTGAAAATTTCCAGAGCACCATACAATCAACTACAAATTGATGGCTGTTCAGTCAAATGCGGTAATTTTGCAATCAACAGAAGGCCAATGTTGATATCAATAGGAACAGCCGAACCGCGGCTCCTTCCGGGGTGATGCGGATGTGATCCTCGGTAATCACCGGTAAATTTCACCATACAATGATGAAATATATTTTGATACGCTCTTCTGATCACTAAGCAATCATTAATCAGGGATTTGATTGTACTGTGATTGCATACTTCCTAATATACAGTTTTTATTGGAGGTTGGTAATGATGATAATCCAACTTACTATGGTCATGGTATGGACATTATGGTCGAGCAGTATTTTGGGGCCCCAAAGTTCTTCTTTTAAACTTGTTACGATCGATTTCTTGATCGATTGGATTTTTTCCAATCCGGTAGGAGCTGCCAATCAGTGGATAATGAGATGCCTCGACAGGCATTTTAGTAATTGAATTCAGGTGCCAAAGTCTGAAAGCCATTTATAGAGTGTTTGTCGTCTTCTTGTCAAGAGACATGCCCCTGATGCCTGAGCCCGGGCGGCCGACGAGCGACGGAAATAGCAGCCGCTGCCGACTCGCGCTTAACAATGCAATAAAAAGAAATTAACATCGACGCTGCTTGCGCTAAGTTGACTCGTGTGTCATTTGGAAGTGGTCCAACCTACCGTGATATATTTTAGTTTTTCTAGCCACTTCCGTTAAGTGAGAAGGAAAATAAATGAGATTTACGACGAAAGAGTATATATATTTTCAAAAGTATTCACTGTCCTCTTTTCTTTTGTCACCTCATTCTATCTAACTTTATTAATAGAGCGTGTTCTTGTTGCAGGGTTTGGATTGGCTGCTGCCGCGGCTGCTGGTGTTCGAGCTGGATATCCCACCGTATTACAATCTCCGTACGGGTGAGTAGCGCCTGGCAGCACTTTGAAAGCCTATGTACGATGTATTCAATGTTCAATGGTTCAACACTTCGATGTTTGCCAGCACAAGCGGCGCCGCATGCCGCTCTACTTTACATCTCACGAGACAAAAATCAGACTAAATTTCATAAGACTGCTCTCATGGCATGAGCTGTGACATCAAGGTAGTGTTATGTAGAAGATGGTTAAAAATAGTTCGTTTTCGTCGAAGCAAAAAAAGCACTCCTTAAAAAAACAACGCACTAGGATTTCTAGCACAAAGTTTTTTTCAATGCGTAAGGGCATTTCGTACGACACGAAAGTGAAGATTTGAAGAACCTGGTCAGTGGTTACATCGGGGGACTTGTGGGAACAAGATTGTAGCATACTTAGATTATAAGTATGGATTAGTTGCTGAGCTGACTTTTGTCTCGGTAGATGAGGCGAGCGGTGTCTCCGGACGGCTAGCGACGCGGCGGCCGGCGGACCTCACCTAGACTAAATTACAAAAAATGTTCACATAGGTATCTATGGCAAGCGTGGCGTGAGAGTGGATTTTTTTCGTTTTGGGTGTGAATTAGTCGATTGGGTTTTTTAATGTTTACGTTTTAAAGCTATATCGGCATGGGCGGCGCCCGCGACGACACCGTCGGGCGCGGGCGCCGCCCACCCGTCACTATCCGCATTGTCTCAACACAATGTTTACTTAATTTTTATGTTTTATATGCCGTGTTCGTGTAAGATTTTGTTGATTTGAGTTTTGTTGGTGGTGGATTTCGTTTAATTTTAATAATTGATTTTATGGGAGCCGTGGGTTTGTTTGCTCGAGGGCGCGCAGTGTGTGCGTAGGTGTGTGCGCGCGCTCGAGCAGCCCTTGCGGCCGCCGGCGCCGTCCGCGCCACCTTCGCTGCCGTGCTGTCTGCCCTCGATGGATACAATATCCACGTGAACCATCGGTGGTTGTATCTTTCCGCGTGTGTCTGTTAATTACAGTTTACAGCGGCGATCGATGCTCAGCCAGGGCATGCCAGGGCCAACACGCCATCACTCGCCCGCCCAACTATACATTCATATATTATTCACCACCACTCTTGTTTTAATGGGAGTATAATCAAGCCCAAGCTTCATTCTATTAATCGCTATTTGCTTTTGAAACAATAAATTTACTTTGTAGGTGCAATGTCATTAGGTGGATTGATAAATTTACCTATACTTACTGGAAGTAGCTAAAGTAATTGGAACACGTAGTAAATACTCCAAATCTTGATAATATTGCGCACACTACTTATGATGAAAAGTACCAATCATATTAGTTGAAGAATAAGAACTTGTAATTTAGTTTATCAATATTAGCTCAACCTATATTTTGATGTTGTAGACAAGCAGTAGATTACCACATTAAATGATTAGATCTAAAGTAGGAACCTAGTCTTTCAATGCGTTGCGATGCCACATAGTTCTAACACTGTAACTGTGTGGGTATAAAAAATTTCCTGCAAATAGGATTATGCTCGCACAAAGGCCCAATGCAAGAGTAAGTTGCAAAGATAATCAGTAGACCACAGGTGGGCGTTCTAGGCGGGCGGAGTTAAGAAGCGGGCGTGCATTACGCATGCGCGCTCATCTCCATCTTCTGTACCAAGCTAATCTATCTATCGGCATTCAATGACAAAATGCCAATCGATCTGTCTCTGTCAATCTACATTAGGTTAGAGAAAGACAGACGCAACGGTGGTAGTTAGCACGGCTGCGGGCGAGAACACTAGAGAAATGATGACGCGAAGGATGGAGCAAACCTCTCGAAACAACTTGACCGCCTTCCTCCAGGAATTAAGCGAAGTCGACATATTCACCGCTTTGATACCATTTAAAGCTCTAGTATAATGGCTTGTAGTTTCAAAATAGATCACGAACCATCGATAGACATCGGCGAGCTTGAAACAACTCCAAATAATTAGATGATCGTTGATGGAAATAACTTTTAAATTTATGCACTAAGCTTATAAATAGCGCTTCGTCTCCGTATATATACTTAGAGACTGCTTCGTAAAACATAAATATTTTGGGCCATCTAATCCTGTTTCGAAACAGAAGCCGGGCTTTCGAACCTTAATTCCAAATTTACCAAGTTCCTCAGTAGAGCGATGCGATCCGCGAGACTAAATAAAGAAATGCACTCCGTTGGAGTTTAGTGCCATACGTTCATTATTTTTATCATGTTCGCTTTTTTAAATGTTTCGTCGCTATGACGCACGGCGGCGGCTGTCCTACGTATATTTTCTTTAACAGTTCGATGTCTACTAATCTTGCTCGTTTCGCCTGTGGGGCTAGGTACTAGAGTGTGGATCGTGTTCAGCATTAATCATGATGTTTCACTGTAGCTGTATTTATTTATAGTGAGATGTCATCGGGGGTTATGTGTTTCCGTCGTGTTATTTCTGATGTGTTTTTTTCGGCAGGTTGTCTCCTGGTTACGTGTACGGAACTCCGACGAGTTACATGAATGCGATGGGTGGAGTGAGTGCGGGCGTAGGTTCTGGGGCTGGAGGGCTGGTGCAATTACCACAGCTGCAGCATGCCGCTGCGGTTGCCGCCGCCAACCATCTGTATGAGTACCAGGCTGCGGCAGCGCAGGGAGCAGCGGCCTATCAGCAGCAGTACGCTGGATTTGACCCTTATGCAACTGCCGCCGGTTAGTCATACTACTATTATAAATGCGAAAGTTTGTGAGGATGGATGTTTGTTACACTTTCACGCAAAAACTACTAAAAAGTTTTAGATGAAACTTTACAGTAATATAGCTTATACATCAGAATAACACCTAGGCTACTTTTTATCCGGATTCCACACGAGCGAAGCCGTGGGTAGAGGCTAGTATTCTATAGATCTTGCGTTACGATTGAGGTGCTTTAACACAGCATTAGTCAAGAGGAATCGGCGTTTACTTTTCCGTTTAATTCCCCTTAACCGGTCATGCTCCTTGATCGGAAAACGAATACTTCTAAGGTGATTATCTGGATTCTGTTATCGATTTAACGGGAAAAACAGATACTCGTCGGTTAACTTGTCTGATTGTCGGCAGTAACAGACTTCTTCTTTCTTCGTATTATCGACTCGCTCGATAGAACTTATCGAGTTATCGAAGTAAACGAAGATCTCTGAGTCTATTGGGACAATACGGCATTTGTGTGTATGTTTGTTTGTCCGACGATAACTGCCGAACCATCTATTCAATCTTGAAGAAGCTTGGAAGGTAGGATAAGCTATTAGAATTTTGAAGTTGGAATATGGGTAGAGGTTTTGAACTATGGGGTAGGATGGTCTCAGTAATCGAGTAAAAACAGTACTTCGTGTGATGATGCATACCCCACCCTCTTCAAGCAAGGCACTTCAGACTGTTTTTTTTTCAGTCTTAATTTCCATCGCAATGATGTGAGCAATCTTTTCAAGTTAAGTACCAAATTAAGTTTGTATTTTTTTCGTTTCAGCAGCAGCAGCTGCCGCCAGCGGAGGCTACATGTCCCCATACTACACCCTGCAAGGAGGCGGTGTCCAAGCACCCCTTCTACCCCCCCTTTCGTACCCCCCACAGCTGCAAGAGGCGAGGATGCAATAAACAATACTATTACTACTCCGGAGTAACGCTTCTAAAAGATCTGAGAACGGGCCATCTAAAAACAGTATCGGATCAAAACTGTTAAAGAAAAACGTCCGAAAATATCCGCTCATATTTTTCATCAAGACACTTTTGAAGTCTAGAACAGTAGGTCACATGAAACTACAGGTTAAGTACTTACTATATTAAAATATAGACTCATAAAATATATTTTTTGGGAAAAGAATATAGCTTTAAAGGGTCTAGCTGGACTTAAAGACTTCAAATAAACCATTACTTTCAGGATGTTAAGCGTTTTCGCTTCTATAGTTGACCCGGTCGATACTGGTACTGCAAAATTAACATAGCCACTCTGCGGCGAGTCTAAAAATAAGGTTCGACAACAGATTTTTTTCTCAAACACACAGAAAAGGAAGCCAAATATATATTGTAAACCAAATAAAGACCAAAGGCTAAGAGCTTCTAATGAAAAATAAATAAGATGCCTTGACTACTAGGCCTTGATTAAACTAATCTAGGTACTTAAATGTATTTTAAATGTAGGTACATCCATACCTGATTTAACTTGCCTACCTATTTTTATAAATATTTGAGAGAAATAAAAATATGTTTTTCGTCGTAAATATTATCCTTCATACTAATTTTATTATTTTAACTAGTTATCTAACCAAACAGCTGTTATGTGACAATAATCTAGGTATCTATCTAGATAGGTACATTTTTTTGTTTTTCATGTTCTTTTTGAATAAACTCCACTAAACTAAAAAAAAAATAGAACGTCTTGCTTCTTGTTTAGTATATATTATATATCCTATGGACGATTGATTTACGTTCGGAGAAGGTACCAAGGATTTTCATGCTTTAGGCTTAATTATCAAAATTTCGTTAGGTAAATGGATTTTATTCAATTGCAGCTGTTTTTGGCCAGGAAAGTTTCTTTCTAGCAATTCATTTCTTCCTTTACATAGTTTATATTATGTAGATTTAATTTAATTAGGCTTGAATTTAAGTAAGTAGGTAAATAACTTAACATTATTTATTTAACACACACATGAACACCTTTTTGTGTGGGAATCAGACTCTTCTAATTTGTTAGCACCATGGTCAAATGCTCTACCAAACCCGAAGCAAGTTGCATTCGCTAGCTTCGTATTATGTATAATCAAACAATTATCTACCTTATGCTCGATGAGTATCGATGTTTTAAAATTGACTCAATTTACCTACAGGGTTATAAAAAGCGATCAGACCATAATTCCTTACATCAAATCCAACAACTTTTGTTGTTGAACTTATGGAATTTTGACTAACTTTCAGATTTTTTTCATGAAATCTCTATTTTTTTAGAATATTCTGCTAAAATTCCAAAAAATGTTTTGTTTGATAGTAGGTATTATGGTCCAAGAGCTTTTGCGTGATTCATAAATAATCCAATCATATATCTACGCCTGTTTGCCTTGTGAAATTCACAGCATCATCGAGCATTTTTTGATTGAGCCAACCTCAACAGTTTAGACTATTAGATTCAGTCACTTCACAATGTTGTTCCTACAAATCCTGAAGATTAAGCTTCCTATTTCTTGGTGTGTCTATGTTGCTCAATACGTCGTCCTAAGACAGGACTAATACCTATAAGATAGAGCAATATAGGGCTTATAGATAATTGTAACATTTAAAATAAGTAAATCACTTGATTTTTATCACAATAAAACTTTTGGTAGCGCCCTATAATATGTTATTTATGTAACTTGTTATCCAGCGGTATAGGGTACTTACTTAATAGTTAGATTAATTCTAGTCCATGTAATTATAAAATAATGATTTTTAGACGTTAGCCAGTTATCCAATTGTAAAACTAAACCTTCACTATAACGTTATTACCGACTTATAAGGGTATGCGGTACCTACCTACATATGTGTTATGGCTGTGTGGTATATTACACATTTCCTCATAGCTCCTAAAATACTTACAACAATCTTTTTACCATAAGGAGGTATCGTTAGACGCATTATGAATTATGATCCTTGAGTAACATACATTTTTGACATTTAATAATACCCACCCGTACATGAAATGTCAAAAAATATGGCACCGCGCGCCTTAGCTTCATTAACGCATTATTTATGTATTATTGTAGTTTTTCATTTCAATAAAAAATACTGGCGACTTATAAGTAGTACAATAAAATTAGGGACATTAAAAACTTAGACCTAATAGGTATCGCTTAAAGATGGTAGGTATGTAGGTCTTATTTTATTTTACTTAGAAATTAACGTAAGTACTTAATAAAGAAAAATTGCTGTTATTTGTAATTTATTTTGTTGATATTTGTAAATCTTCATGTTGAAAAATATTTATTACTTATGTCCAAAAATATCATAAAATGTTATCTAAATATTTACTTTCGACCGAATCTACAAAATCAGCAGTAGGTCTTATAATAGGTACACTATTTCAATATAGGTACATTATGAAAAGCTTAGCTAGGAAGATAATTTTAAGATAAATACCAAAATATAACTTAAACGTAGCCATAAATTATGTGGCCATCTTGCCTTAAAATTATGTATGTATTATGTAACCTGTTGTAGCCTCATAATATACATAAATGACTAGGTATATGGTTAAAATCAAGAAATATATTTTGTTTTACAAGCATTCAGTTACATTCAGAATTTAATAGGTATCGATGCTTCATTCGACGCCGATCAATCAATAAAATAGAGCATTTTCACTTACTTACCTACAGTAATTTTTAAGCACAATTTAATTCAAGTATGTAGGTATTTCATATTTATCGAAAATACCTAATAAACTGTAATAATTAATCATAAATCATACTATAATGTATTTAGATAATTTAAGTTATTAAATGTAAATGGAAAAATAAATTTATAAGCAACAATTTCGGAGTTTTTTTATTTCCCTTGCCTAGTCAATTGGTAACACCAAATTGAATTGAGTAGGTTACCTACCTACGTACTACCTGTACGTAGGTAGGTAACGAGCTTACTATTTTTGGGTAGGTACCTCCTCTGGTACCCACAGAACTATCGAAATAACCCAATCAGTCGCTTCACCTCCCTAATCTACCTGCTACCGAGATAGTATAAGAGTAGACAGCCCCCGGCACTAAAAAATCTACACTGATGCACACGAGTGTAGATTTTCTTGTTTCATACACTTCGAACATTTTTTAGTGTTATTTTGATAAATCGTCCATTTCACATTTCTAACACGGTCTAAGCTACCTTACAGGAATTAACCACTACGCAGACGATCATTTACTATACCTACTTACCTATTTTTAGAGACCTAGCAAAGCTCCATACTAGTGCCTAGTATGCCTTTCAAAAGTCGTAGAACGATCTCTATGAAATACCTAGGTAGGTACAAGTGGAACGCATTCCTCCGTTTGAGTTTTCCCATATTAAACTTCATCTTCTCGCTGCACCCTCAAGGAGAATTTCGAGTTTTTTAGTTAGGTAGTGCACCCTTAGTAGGGGTAGGGGTCCCCTACACACTAAAAGGTACATACTTATCTACCCTTTTTTATGTCGAGGTCTGAGTAGGTCAAATAGATATTATGGCTTTCACAGTAGGTAGGACCTCATTATGTCCTAGTAGGTACCTACCTAGGTAGGTATTATTGGTATTATGTGAGACTTGTACAGAAAATTGCGATACCTAGGTTATCTGGATATAATACGGTACCTACAGGTATCTGCTTACCTACCTACTACATACTCCTACCTAATTATGCTTTCATATTTTTCGATTTTTCCGCAAGAACGAATAGTTACGTGAAACGTGATTAGCATTTTAGGAATTAGGTACCTATTACTACGTAGGTATCCCTAACTAGTCTGTGGGACTTTAATTGTTTGTAGGTAGGTTATGTATAATACAAGCGATAATATTAATTTGTATCACTTAAGTCTATGCATAGGTAGGTACATACCTACTTATTTTTTTTTGTATGATAGGTACTACAGTAGGTAGGTATTACATTTAATATGACATGCTACCTAGGTATGTAAGTACCTACCTATAGTGATTTTGTAACAAGTTACATAGGTAATTTGAGGGTTTACGCTATATATGAGAATCTTTGAGAATAATATGTAACTACTCCACCACCATTAAAAAAAAAAATGAAAGTAGGTAGGTAGTACCTATACCTTCATAGTTATTATCGCCTGCGAATGTCAAAAAACCGACTTCTTCACGTACTTATGTTACTGTATTGAGAACCTCCTCCTTTTTTGAAGTCGGTTAATAACCAGGTAGATAATATAGGTAGGTACTTAGGAACGTAGGTAAGCTTTAAAAGTGTAGTCAGCAACTTAGCAGGAGCCGTTATGCAAAGCCTTCGTCATGTCAGTGATCTCTCTCTTTATTGTAATTGTTATGGTATTTTATAATGATATAATTATTATTCCAATAATTTATTAATTGAAGGCTTTTCGTTTATTTTGAATGAAATATCCTCATTCGTAACTGGTGGCACGCATTAACAAACAGCCTGTGCTTTTCACTACTGTACAATAACAGGTCATACAATGGCTGGTCGTACGGTGTATGGTGTATTATATACGAGCATAGAAAACACAGCCTGACAAAACACGACCATGAAATGTACAGCCAGTATTATAAAACATTGCTTTCACATACTGTCCGTGTATTCCTTAGTAATGAATCATGAAATACTGCACAGCTGGTCAGCGAAATTCGACCTTATGAAAACTCACATTTTATACATTTTGGTGTATTAAAAGTATATACATTTTTTTACACGATAGTTATTCTAACAATATAAGACTAGACTTAGATATTATTCTAAGTCTTAATTATATTGTTAGAATTCACAACCAAAAAGGCGATGTGGCAATAATAAAAAAAATATATTTATTAATTTATTTATTTTTCAATTACCTCTGTGGCGCTCTTGTTTGCGGGGTTCTTGGAATCTCAAGCCTAGAAGACTTTGACATTTTTAATCCGTTTTTGAGTCCTATCTCACATATAAGAAACATGTAAAAACTGATGTCCTTTGTCTGCTAGCACAGCTCATAATACAGCACTTGTACATATTGTCAGATGAATAAAAGCTAAAACAGCTTCAGAATTACAGCTGCTCGAACGGTGAAACTGACGCGACTGGTGTTTGATTTACTTGCACTTGCTTGAAATTGATTGGTAAAAATATATCATTACAGGTTTGTGTAACCCATAAACAAGCAAAGACGCTGTAATACAATATTCTACTAAGATGGTTGACCCCTATGGAATACTGGCTGTGCTTTCCATGGTCGTGCATTGTCAGGCCGGGTTTTCTTTGGTCGTACAATAGGTATGGTTCGGTTCTCGGAGTCCCTGTATTGTACGTCCATGTAATGCACAACCATGGAAAGTACACCCCTGGAAAGTACAGCCAGTATTACAAACCATTGATTTCAAATACTTGGTTTGTAATACTGGGCGTACATTCCTGGGCGTGCATTCCCTACACGTGTTGACCTTGTACGGCCAGTTTTGTACAACCCTGGAATGTACAGCCATGGAATACGAACCAATTTCATGCTCTGTTTTCATGTGCGAGTGCTATCAAGGGGCAAGTGCTGTGTTGCCATAGTATTTTACGCTATTAGTAAATTTATGTAGATGTAGTAAGTAGATTAGTTATTTATGTCGGGTTTTTGCAGATGAACTAACCGGTTGGTTTTATTTGTTTGAACCCAAGTTTGTTGGATAAAGTTCGGATAGCAATCCTCCTTTTCTGAGTGGTAATAAAAAAAAACCTAATAACCTAACCAATCCAAGACGGATTTGCTTAGGAAGGATTTCTCAGGCCAACATTAACTTATTGTTTACATTATTTATCAATGGCAACTCTTAGTTGAACATATTAAAACTTGCTCAGTGCAAACGAGGCTCGTTCTCGTCATGCGACTTATTCGCATCGACCAATGAGAGCTCACGGATATGACGAACTCGCGACCAATGAGCGTCGAGAATATTGGTTTGTAATCCGGGGTGTACATTCCAGGGGTGTGCATTACCGTCATGTGTTTAGTTTGTACGGAGCGTATTGTACGACCATGGAAAGCACACCCAGATAATTCAAACCAAATGGTTTGTAATACTGGCTGTACTTTCCAGGGGTGTGCATTCCATGGTTGTGCTTTGCATGGACGTACAATACGGTCTCCCGGTTCTCCCGTTTCGCGTGTTCTGATTGATTTGTTTATTTTGCTCCTTGCTTTTATAACTACCGTAGAAGTTCTATTTGGTACGGTAAAGTTTGTTTTGTTAGTTTGCTGGGAATCCGCAGATTCTATGAATACCTATTTATTATAATTTTGAATTTGTTCGTATTTATTCCTACCTAGTCATCAAGACAAAACAACGAATTTACAATTAAAACACCCAACATTCACATACCTGCAGCTAGGTTAGCAAATAGAGTCAGTGAGATGGCGGGCCAGGGACACCAATTTCCTAGCAATTTCCAAGCTAATGCTGCTGGTATGCGGTCGGGCTTCGGCGGACCACCAATGGGCGGCCAGCTACCGACCATGCCAAATCAGCTACAAGGTAAACAAACGCAAGGACATTTTTTTTTTAACTCGAAGCTAACAAGCTTAACAGCCCACCTGCTGGTAAGTGGTTACTGCTATCTATGGATGCGTTGTCGACCCTGAGGCATGGTGTCTTGTGTGACTTTAATTGAATTGGCACCCATACTTTTTAAACCGAAACAGAGCAATGCAATTATTACTGCTTGGTGGCAGAAAAAGGTGTGGTGGTCATACTTTCCGGGACAAGCTAGGAATTAAGTAACCTTAATGTCTTTGCTGATTTGCAACGTAAGAAGCATTTCAAAACGGAGACGCTCCCTAATTTCAGTAAGTTGTTGATACGATAGAAGTAGAAGACCTCTTTGTGAAAGAGCTTGTCCGGGGAAGTACTACCACCATACCTGTTTATTTGTGCTGTTATGTTGCCTGCTCAAAGTAGTCTTGAAATCGGTTCTTACCCACCGTCCACCTCCCTGAGACCCACCTGGGTGAACCGTTAAAAGTTTTTTTACAACGGCTCACCTTTGTTCACCTGGGTGATCCTTGGGAAATATTTAGTTTCCACCGTCCACCCTGTTATCAAAACTCTTCAGATTTAAAGTGCATAGAGATTATGATTATTAATGGCCTATTTTAAATGTTAATCTAATCTATACTAATAATAAAGCTAAAGAGTTTGTTTTTTCGTTTGGACATGGTAATCTCTGGAACTACCAGTAATATTTAAAAAAATATTTTTGCATTTGATTCAATTTATTTGTTTCTAAAATCAGTTTTTGACATTTCCAATTCTATTTATGTATTTTTTTGTTCATTTGTTGTTTTGTATCCAAATAGTTTAAGTTAGGAATGTGACTGATTTAGAATAAGAAATTTATAACTAACTGATCCAATGTTGATTAAAATAAATATGAATATGAATGAAAGCCCAATTCTTAAGGAAGGTTATAGCCTTCCCTAAGGTGCCCTTAGGAGCCGATTAAAAGAAGTAATAGCGTGGTGGGCAATGGGTTAGGGGGCCATGGGCAGCTGTGGGACAGCTAGTTATTTATAAAGCATCTCAGTTTTTGTAAGCTGTAAATCTTTTGACCTCTTTGCCAATTGAGAAGAAGCTAATTGTTAATCCATGCATGTTAATGGTAAATGGTGTTTTATGAAGTTGTCTATTTAGTCATATACACTGTTTCATTTCCGGATAAAATAAAAGATTTATTTATTTTAATAAATCTAAAAAGATCTTAAAAAGCTATTGTTGAAAAGTGCTTGTATACTATGAATGAATTTTTAACATGTGATCATTTAGACTAGGGACTTTCTGTATTACCCTATTTTATTTTTATGTGTTTTATTTTATTGTTATTAGTTACAATTGTGAATTATTAAATGAAATGAAATGAAATCATGTTGTACTTTAGCCCAAAAATTTCAAAAAGCTCATTCCTTATTTTTAACTTAATCTACATAATATATGCATACATATAATGTGGGTTTGAGATCTCGTTTTAAGTATATAGATATCTGAGGTAGGGTATCTCACTCATTCTCAGTTCTATTACCTTATTTCAGGTGTAATGGGTAATCCAATGGCGAATCCCGGGAGCATGGTTGGCATGGGTAACCCGATGGTGCCTCCGTATGCGGCAGCCATGCAAAACCAAATGAGTAACATGGGCATGGGGCCCACGGGGCCAATGGGGCAGGTATGCAAAAGCTAAGGATTACAAACTACCCTCATTTATTATAATTATAGTAGCGCTGCACTTGCAATCTGTCATGTGAAATACAAACTACTTGCAAAACGCGGGCATGTGCGACATATAATGTTTACGCTTGCCGACTTCTGTGGCGCAGTGGGGCGCCTGAGTCGCCGAAGGTTGCGGGCTCGATTCCCGCCGCGGTACAAATGTTTGTATCTGCAAATTTTTGTCTCGGGTCTGAGTTTTTTCTATATATAATATGTATGTATTTACAGAAGATGTATATAAGTAGTATATCAGTCATGTTGTTCCCATAATACCAGCTCTGCTTAGTTTGGGGCTAGATGCTGCTGTGTGAAACTGTCCAGCATTATTTTATTGCCTCTTTTTTGCCCTTACTTGGTCTCCTCGAAGTTCTATCCTCGAGTATGTATCTTAGAATGTCCATCATGGGGAGTACGCTCTCGTTTGGTGCAACTGGTGTGATCGATGACCTTGATGGCGTGACGGGCGGGTAGCCAGCTGTAACGCAAGAGGTGCAGGTCTGATTTCCGCGGGACAAATATTTGTGTGTACTGCAGGTATTTGTTCTAGGTCTTGGTGTTGTGGTACCATGATACTTCTATTAGAAATAAATATGTAATAAATAAATAAATAATGCTGGTCATTTTTCACACAGCATCATCTAGCCCTAAACTAAACTACATGACTGATATACTACTTAGATATTTTTTTTATAAATACATAAATATTATACATGATTACACCCAGACCCGAGACAAATATTTGCAGAACATACAAACATTTGTCTCGCGGTGGCAATAGAACCCGCAACCTTCTGCGTCTCAGGCTGACCTTCGCCCACTGTGCCGCAAAGGTCGTTGTGTAAACTTTGTTAGTACAATCTTGACAAATTTCCAGGGAGTTGGAGGTATGGGAGTGGGCGTGGGGCCTCCTAACCCTGGCATGGGTCCACAGGCATTACAGCAAGCTGGTTAGTAGCTTAACTTATATATCAAGATTTTTAAGTTAAAAAATCCTACTAATATTATAAACGCGAAAGTTTGTGAGAATGGATGTTTGTTACTTTTTCACGCAAAAACTACTGAAAGGATTTTGATGAAACTTTACAGTAATATAGCTTATACATCAGAATAACACATAGGCTACTTTTTATCCGGGTACCACGCGGGCAAAGCCGTGGGCAGAAGTTAGTAATAAATAAACAGCCAAACGACTGTCATCATCATCATTATCATCATCCGTCTTATACACTTCGAACAGTTCAGGAAGTGCGGGTAAGAAGCGAGCTTAAGCCAGGGTCTAGACCAGTCTTTCTCAAAGTGGGCGATAACGCCCCCTTGTGGGCGCTGGAGACCTAGAGGGGGGCGGTAAGGGGCCCAGAAAAAATTTGGGAGTTTTGAAGTGGTTTAGGGGGGCGATAGATAAAATATACTAGAGAACAAGATAATCAATACCATTTTGCATAAAGCTATTTATTTTTATTTCTGTGAAAAAATCTTGAGGGTGTGATTTTAATTCCAGGCGGTATGCAGGCAGGCGCTGTGGTGCCTTCAAACGCTCCTCCACCGCCGCCAGTGCAGCCGTCGCAAGCGCAGCAGCAGAAGGAGTTCAACACAGCATCACTTTGCAAGTTCGTCAGCATCAACTAATAGTAGAAGCCCCCCATCTCCCACCCTCCTACTGGTCGTAGGCCTCCTCTAAAGAATGCCATTTCCTACAACCTATCCCGTTTAATTGCCTCCCTCCTCGCGTTGTATTCCTCAATACTGAGCAAGTGGGGGGGGGGATGAAATTCTTTGGTCAACCCTTCAATCTCCAGCCCTGTGATTTTAGGGGGGGCATTTGGCCCCCTCTGCCCTCCACTTCCGCAGCCGCTTGAATCTTCACCAGTCCCTTTCCCCGGTATAGTTTCGCTGGTAATGATCTCGTGGCTTAGGTATTGCCTCCGCGTCCCAAGCAAGAGAACGCTGGTTCAAGTCTCGCCGTGGTTGATTTTTTTTATATTCATTGGGATATTATAAATCTTGCAATTTCCTTTAAAAACCCCAGTATTCAAATAATCAACAAGGCTCGATAGTTTCCACACTAAGTGCCCCACTTTTCATTACAAAAAGCTTAGCTGGAAGAAAATGCTAATTAGCATTAAGTTCGCTTATGTACTTGTTTTAACTTGTGCAATAAATTTTCTATCTAAGTGTTGGGAATAGAACCCTTGAGATACAATCTTAAGAAACTTTTATTAATTACCTAAGGTACTTAAAAAAGTCTAAATTGAAAAATTGCAACAACTGATTGAGACAATATTTTTTTTTGTTTTAATAACACAGATATTCCAAAAATCGACAATCTTAAGAAACTTTTATTAATTACATGAGGTTCTCTGAAAAATGTTTAAATCTAGCTATAGTACAATTTCTGCAGCAACTGATTGAGACAGTTATTTGTTTTTGTTTTAATAACACATATAATCCAAAAATCTACACACTTCATTTATTTAATTATGAAGTTTTTTTAAGTGAGTGCTCTTAAACGATACGACGGTTACAGGTTTGGTCAAGAAACTGTACAGGATATTGTGAGCAGAACGCAAGACGTCTTCCAAACCCTGAAAGCTATACAAGTGAGTAATCAAACTGACATCAGATTGTTAAAACTGATCCTTTTCCAACTGCCTCAGGGAATGTTTTTAAGCGTATCTAAGTTTGTGTGTCTGTGTTAGTACAACTTCATAGTAGACCTTTCATCTTGATACCTACAGTAGCCGCTTACCAACAAATGGGCAGTTAGTTAAGTAACCCATGAAACGAAAAAGCAGAATTTTCCAATCTAAGCTGTAAAACCATTTTTTCTGAAAATGAATGTTTTTCTAATTGACAGATTTGATACTTTCTGTTAGATTTCGCAACAACTTTGTTATTATTTTTGCTAGTTTTGTGATAGTTTGGATATAAAATGCAAACTTTATGTTGAGCATAGTTTGCAGGAGGCTGTATCTGAAAACTAAATAAAACTTCTAATAATTCTAGAATAACACAAGGTCAAAAACAGCTGTAAACAAAATAAAATAGGGCTGCCTCATTTTGTGTCTTACCTAGACATTTTGGAAAAAAGTTTAAGAAGCATTTCATGAAAAAAAATTTCGACTAAAGTCGTTTTACAAACGTTGTACGCCATGACGTGTGAACCACCCCTCTTTCGGGCTTGAAGGACATTCTGTTACACTCTGTAGATAGTTTATACTTATTTTTTTTTTTGTAAATACGTTTACGTTTATGGTAACGTTTATCTTACATATTATGCATAGAAAACACCCAGACCCCGAACAAATATCTGCAGATCATGCAGACATTTGTGTCGTTGCGGGAATCGAATCCGCACCTCTAGCGTTGAGACGCGGCCTTCGTCCACTGCTTCACAGTTATCTGTGTCGCGTTAGTGTAGATACGTTTGTCACTCCGCAGCCGCCGAACGGCACGCAGCACGGCGAAAGCGCCAGCAACGACAAGAAAGCCAAGATGCAGGAACAACTGCGCACCATCCGACTACTGTTCAAGAGACTGCGGCTTATATACGAGAAATGCAACGAAACCTGTCAGGTAAAACTACCAGTACTTCCCAAGGTTGTCTGGAAGATCGTTTATCTTAGGTAACAAAATGAACAACGTTAAAATGATGGCAATATGCCCGTAACATAATAACTTATCACCGTTATATAGTTATTAAGAGTCCTGTTGGCCTAGTGGGCGGTACCCCGACCCCGACTGAGGAAAAATTCCTCATCGCCTGATTCCCATACACAGACTAAATTGACGGCATCGATCAGTTAACCCCGAGAGGCGTCATATTGAACATACTATTCTGTCAACACATCAGTATTTTAGGACTGATGTTGGCAAACACGGACATTGTCACTGTTATTGCGTCATGTTGCCTGCTGTGCTATGATTAGTTGAAACTACAGTTTCGACCAATCAGAGCACAGCAGGCGTGGCGGGATTCGCACGACAGTTGATAGAATTGTTTCCTAGCAAATTATCAAACATTGCATCTCTTGAGACTGCCTACTCTATGACTGACGGCCATGAACTGTCCATTAACGAACGAAACTTGTGATTTCGACAAGTAATCGAATCACGCTAATACCATGCCTCCATCTCGATAGCCATGGAAATTAGTGTGATGGCCCTGCGGGTTGGGTGTGGTAGTGGCAGGCTAGCGTAAGAAACGCTGCGGTGAAAGAGCGTCGCGAATCAGTTTCTTCCTGAAGATATTCCCCTAAAACTCTTTAAATAAGTCACTAGTGTTCATTTAGAATTTGTCAATAGGAACCTACCTTTTTTAGAACATCATCCATATAGAAATCATTGTTTTCACAGTTGAAAAAGTTATCTTCACATTTCTTGTGTTTTCAGGGTACTTATGAATACACACACATGGAAAGTCTGATCCCGCTTAAGGACGAAGCGGAAAACAAGGCGTTGGACGAGAGACGGAACACGGAGGCGTACAGAGTCGCACTCGACGAGAACAGGGACCTTACTGAACAGGTATTTAAAAAAAAACATGATAAAGCCGTTCATTTTCCTGACCCTACACTAGGATACCCTGTGTTGTGGGCATCTGAAACTACGAGAACCGTTTTACCACTACCCCCAGTCTCGGTACAGATATATAACAGCGGAACAGCGGGAATCGCACCCGCACCTGTTGCGTCGTAGGACCGAGGTCAAACATTTATTTATTTAACATTTATATTAAAACATGCAAACATATATTAGAATTGTAAAAACAGGAATTTTCTCGTACGTATAAGATGCAACTTCGATCAACAATACACGGTAAAAACTGATTTCTTATAGAAAGACAAATTGCTTTCCATTACGACATTTTTATTACCTCTAAGAAAATGATTCTCTCCCTATAGACGCTAGACAATAATTTCTTCGTAATAGTAAAAAATCATCTCATTTTATTTTATTTGTTACGAGATAAATAAATTTAATTCAAGAAACATATTGTTTATTTAACACATTTATTTGATATTTATTTGATACGACATAAAATAAGTCTTGAAATAAACATATTTATTTTCAAGTAAGAACAAAATTGAGAAAAATATTGTCTTCAAAAAAGATAAGCAGTATTTTTGTTTTAAAAATATTGCATTAATCTAAGAAAATATATTTTTGTAATAACCAAATATTTCAAGAAATCAGTCTTTCTTATTCAAAGAAATCCTTTTTACTCGTGTAGTACTAGATTCCCGATAAGCGCTTCAGAAACTGCCAGAAAAATAAGAGTTAAATTAGTATGTATGTATGTTTATTAAACAAATTAGTATGTTCAAACCTTATTGTATTTAAACTAAGTTTCATTTTATTTTTTTCATTTATTAAGCGATTCAACTTTCTGAATGGCTGCAGTCTGTGGTAGCAGAATGAGAACCAGTTCTTGGAATCGAAATAGATTTTTGAATGTTAGCGATGTTTTTCATTAACGATTAGTTAACGTCGGCACACGATTCGAATCCAGGATATTCTAATTTACTTCGGTTTGTCTGTTTGTCATAAACAAAAAACATTATCTTTGGTCCACAGGTGGTGTTAAAAAACAAACAGTTGAAGGAAGTGATCACCAATTTGAGGACAATAATCTGGGAAATCAATGTAATGTTGACTATGAGACGATCTTAAATATTTTAAAGTGTAGTTAAAATAAGTGTAAATATTAGATAAGTTGTTTAATTTGTTTATAAAATATGTTTAAATATTTAGGAAAATATTAAAAGTTATCAAATAAGTACAATCATTAAACATGCATTTTATTCTACAACCCATTTCAGAAAAGTAAATGAAAAAAATCTTATAAGGGCATTTTTTGGTTCAGAGTACGAACAAACCACTATGTATATAAAGAACCATCCAGTTTAAATTCCCGTAATACAAGCTCTGCTTATTCATATTGTAAAAACGGGAATTTTCACGTATTGCACTATCGGTGAAGACACCAAGCTAAGCTCTGCTTAGTTTGGGGCTAGATGAAGCTGCGTAAAAATGTCCAGTTCTATTAAAAAAAAAACTAGGTACCAAATACGTATTATGGTAATAAAGTCCTAGACTAGAGAGTGTAGAATAACATATAGGCTACTTTTTATCTACGCGAGCGAAGCCGTGGGTAGAAACTAGTATTTTCAGGCAAAGAAAACAGTCATTTATATAAATAAATTATATTTATTTAACTTTATAAGTTATTATACGTTAGAGATAGGACTTATATAAAGGTCGATACACAGTCGATTAAATAAACACTGCTTTGTCTCTTTCAATGTGTAATGTCAATGCAACAAGTACACTATAGGTACTGCGTGATAGTTACGTATACTTGATAATCTTGATAAATAGCTATACATAACCACAGATTATAATATAATACTACTTATAATATCTGTGACTACTAAACCTAGTATAGTATTAGGTATGATATCTTTGACATAACGAAATGGCAAGTTAAATTTATCCAAAATACAACTAAACTTATTAGAACATACTTATAAACATTTCAAACAGTGTTTTGTTATCTTCTGTTAAATTTGAAATGACAGAAAGAGACAAAGCAGTGTTTAATTATCGTTATAAGACCCATAGGCCCAAGTTCACATGTTTTCACAAGCTTTATGACACATGTTTTCAAAGGAATTTGTCATCGTAATCTATGGTTAGATTTGACCGTTTATTATGTTGGTGAACTCTGAGTGTTATCTACTACACATGGAGCAAAATCTAATATTTTGTTGAGTAGGTAAAATTTTAAATACATCATGTGTATAGCTAGTATCAAAAGCTTTAAACTATTATGGACCTGTTTCACTACCTACTAACATATAACCTATATAACATCATGCCTTCTCTTACTATTCACACAAATTGAGAGAGAAGATACGATATTTTACGTTGTGGCGATTCCTAGACCAAAATTAGGTCACAGAGTAGCAATACGAACGAACGCAATTTGTTTTTTAAACACTAACAAACGCAAATAGTTCTGACCCCCACACACTAGGCTTCTCTGTATCGTGGGTATCAGAAACTGCGAGTACTGTCCTACCACAACAGCCAATGTTTTATTAATTTACAGCTTACCCAAGATCATGTCGCTGACAAAACAGTGAGAAAACCCAAACTTCTTCGAAGATATAAAAAAAAATTGTTAAATTAAAATTTGCTGTTTTTAGATTCTATCTTACCGACAGAGATCTTCTCACATAGAGAATAATTCATATCAATATGATAATTACATCATTATTTTAAGTACCTTAATGTTTAGTTTTATTTCCTGCTCATACAACTTAGGATTATTTTAACTAACACTTTGTCTATATTAATCAAAATACTTAAAAAACGGATATCCTATCTACGTTCGATTGGTGTAGCTACCTCTGAGTTGACCTTCTTTTTCTTTTCTAGAAATTTCTTAGCGTACGGACGGTGGTCCACGGTATCTTCTGCTGATACCGGCGCTTCCTTAATTTCCTCCCTAGGTGTTTCCCCCCTAGGGGTTTCCTCCCTAGGGATTTCTTCCCTAGGCTGGTCTGCCAGTTCCTCAGGAGAAGCATCGATCTGCTTACTGGCTGATCTGCCAGCTGGCAGCGCGTGGAAGGCCTCTGCCAGTTCAGGGTTTATCTGCTCGAGGGGTGTGTCACCAGTCTGTATGTATACAGGGACGTAGCCAGGCACTGCGGGTAGGAACTGCCATTTCGGACGAGCCTCTGGAAAGATGAAAAGGGAGAGATTGAATAACATTGTGAAAAACAGAATTCTAGGACTTACATTCAGTTGAATTGAAGTTAATATAAAGCTGAGTGGGACATGATGGGTTAGCAGGTTCTCAAACTTATTTTTCCCACTGCCCAATTTGGGAATTAAAAAAAAATCCTAGCGCCCTCAAAGTTTTTAAACATATCTTTATCCTCTAGATCGCCTTAGCGTCCCCAATATCTTCTAAAGCCTTCTACCGCCCCCCTGAAGGCCTCCAGCGTCCACAAGAAGCGTTATCGCAGACTTTGAGAAACAGTGGGCTAGATGATCCAAATTCAGTATGTGCAAGTAGCTGGCTGCGACGCAAGAGGTGTGGGTTCGATTCCCGCTGCAGGACCAACTTTTGCATGTTCTGCGGGTACCACAACGCTGAGTGGTGAGGCACCACGCTACTCGTAGTTCCTGCGATACAGGGAAACCTTGTCTGAAGTGAGGACTATGTATATATGTGGCTGTCGGGTGTTTATATTACTATTTACTATGGAAGGTTGGAATGCTAGCAATGTTAATTTTAGTTCAGAACAGAAGCCAGCAATCGGCCTAGTTACTTAGTTACACGGATTTTTACTTCGTTACTTTCGATTGCTGTAAAAAAATCACTAGACAGACAATTCGTTACAATTTCATTCTTGTGAAAATTGTGTAACCAATTAGCAGAGTCGAATGAAAGTTACCGAAATTTCAACTATCTCTATTGTTCACGAGATCCTCATTTTAATAGTCACGCAAGGAGCTAGAAATATGTACAGTGCTCGGTTGTTACTGCGGCGTTTGCGAGAAAGAGTTCAGATAAAAAGGGTCTACCTATCATCAAAGATGCGAAGGTGCCGATCAATAGGCCTGTCACGGCCGCAGTGACACAAAAGTCACAAAAAGTAAAAATAAAAAGAAGCGAAGATAAATCACTTTTTTATGCTTCGAATTCTCTATAAAGTAGGGTAAAGCGGGTAGACAGAGATATGTACGAACATTATATTTGGCACCCGGGCAGGTTTTGCAAAAGTAGTTCTACTTGACAGGTTGCAAGCCCATCGCCGCTTTATTGGAACACTTGCGGCACAAGAGGTGCGGGTTCGATTCCCGCCGTGGGATAAATGTTTGCATGTTCAGATATTTGCTTTAGCATTAAGTTCTCCTAACTTAACTATCCATTATTGAGCGGAAGTATTTTTTTCTGGGTCTGGGTGTTATGGTATCACGGTACCTAGCTACTCGTAGACTTAATAGTCATGAATCTTAGTGTGGTATATTGTGGGTCAGGGTAGGTGTATGTTAGGTGTTTTTATTCATGTATCACGATGTGCCGGAGTAAGAGTCGGAAACTGTAGATACCTTCGTAGCTATATCGTGTCTATGTGGTCACGGAGATGATTCGCGAATGCTGTGTCCATCCGCATGCATCGCCAATTCGCTATAATAGTTTGTATCCTAGGGATGTCTAACTGAAATTTAATCCCCTTCTGTCTGTACAAAGACTTAGGCATGTTTTTTATATTTTATTTCATTTATGGCATATACTATTTTAGTGTTCTAATAAACCGGCGATGGATTTGCAATATGCCACGTGGAATGCGAAATACTTTCATGACGCGGGCATGTGCCAAATATATATAATGTTTGGATGTGCCTCGAACTATCCTATACTTGGTCTCCTCAAAGATGGTAAAACATTGACACGACGAAAAAGATTAGGCTGCGAACGGTCGGGGTCTAGACAAATACCTCACGCTTAGTTTTTCTTTCACGCTAACAAATTTATCAAGGTAAAACTTGGCAGCAGGCTCGTGACATTTCCACAGCGAATGTCAATTCCATACATTTCCATCTTTCCGCAGACATTAACGCCAACAGTGGTATTTGTCTAATCCCCCTTGTCTTTAAATTGTGCAGGTGTTAGTGAACTGTGGGCAAGATAGTAGATGAGGCACGTAGCTCAGTTATATCGGTACATCTCAAATGCCTAGATAGGTACCTAATGGCTAGGATCCGATTGCAAATTACGTTCGTTTTATCGGAGGTCGTTCAACCGGCCACGATTGCGTCTTTGAGTTTTGGTACGTCTTTCAAGTATTCCTGCAGGGATTGCAAAGCAGGTAAATAAAATACAGGTACAGGTAGGAATCTACAGGGTGTCCCTTAATAATTAATAAGATTCTGTCATATGAGGTATTATAAAATTATTTTGTATACGACCGGGTTCGACTTTCGGTTCGGAAGTTAGAATACAGCCCACTAACCCAACCTGGCTGTTTTAAGAACATAGGTAATAAATAAAAAAAATTAGAGCTTCATAGCATTTCGATCATCCCCGCTGTCACCCTCCGGTAAGGTCTAGTACCTATCTTATCACCTGATTATTACATATGTATGAGCTTGCTATAAGTAAATCTTAAAATTTTCGCTATAGGCCTTCGCTCAACCATGATCAAAGATAAAGGGACTAATATTTTACCTAGGTAGGTACCTACCTAAGCAAACTATGAAAGGTAGGTACTACCCACTCAATTTGTACTTTTACCTCCTACTCTTGCAATAAAACAATTTTCAGTCCCGTTATTCCATTAGCGGAGATATGTTTATGAGTTGCAATGCAGTCTCTAACTTTACGCTGTTGCCTAACAGGCTGTAGGTACCTACCTACCCACCTTAATGTATACAGTAAGGTATTACCTACAGTTACTTATTTAAATAATTGCACATCAATACTTTGATATTCATATCGATAAAATCAGTTCAAGATCACATTATTGTTAATGTGTAGTCATTTTTTATGTTATCTATGGCACAGATATAATAATACTCTATGGCAAAAAACAGGCGATAGCCCGGCCTATTTGGCTTGATGAAGGAAAAGGTGGTTGTAATTTTGAGAGACGGTTTGAGGATTATTCAGAATAAAAGGTATTTAGTAAGTCTAACTTGGTGTCTGATTTCAACACTACCTATCTACGAAAAGATGTTTTGTTGCATAGACATTTTCCTCGTTGGTAACTAGGTACGAGTTAATTCCTAGATTTGAAAAAATATTTAGGTCTCAAGAAGTATTGAAAAGGGAAAAACAGTTTTGCTGTTTTTATTTAATTAGGTACTAATATTCCGCGGACTTTTAAACCGCTCCTCTTGGTAGGTTCTTAACCTTTCTCATTCTACATTTTAGGAATTGTTGGCACGGTTTGTCTACGGATCCCTTTATAAGGCGTGATCCTATCACATAGGTTTCCATTATCATCATCATCATTAGTTCACTTCAGCAAGACTAGGCCTCCTTCAAAAACTGACATGACGACTTATCCCTCCTCCCCATCCAATGATTTTCCGCACTCTTTGAGAGATATCTAGGTAAGTATGGATATACTAATTGGATAATTATGCGATAATAATTGGACCATCTGGTGGGGGCCTTCCTACACTGCGTGTTGTTCAGTTAGTGGTCGCCATTCGAGGTAGTAGGTAAGTAGGTTACATACCTACTTACGTACAACAAATACAATTGTGAGACTGCAAAATAAAGCGCCCCTAGCGGACGTATGGAAAGCTCTGGCTTACATATGGGAAAAATGTGTTGTTTTTCGTTAGATTCATGTCGTATAGACTATGATACCCAGTACCCACAATCTTAGCTCTCTTAAATAAATTCTAATCTCATAGTAATTTTATGTTTTTGTACTGAATAACATTAAATTTGTAAAACAAACAAGAAGTGAGAGTGGACGGTCCCTTCTAGGAATTAAAATATTATTAAATTTGAAAGAGTCTCTAGGGCCCGCAGTCCATTATATTCGCAGTCCCTAACGGTAATGCACTCCTCCTCGTCGGTGTGCATCGCTGTGAAATTGATATCTACCTAGGTACCTGGATCAGTTAGGATTACCCTCATTTTCATACTTCCAACTTTACAGGCTTGTAGCTCTAGTCATGTCCATTTCTAACAAAAAACAAGGGCACAACTTTTCGCGAACAGCTGTAGTATGGGAGTGGTTATGAATAGGTGGTATGCGAGCCTACTAGGTATGTAGGTAGGTGCATCTAACTTCGTCTAAAAATGCCATCCACTCTCAATCAACTCATTTAGGTTGGTACTACCTAGCAAGATGTGAATGTATGTCGATATAACGGACCGTCCAGCCCAAGGTTGGTTTTTTGCTCGTCGAAAAGTCTAACTGTAAGCTGTAAGTACATACCTGTTTCATTTCTTGAGTAGTACCAATTCACTTCACCCAAATTATTTCAAGTGGAAAAAGTATTTTGATCTTAATTTCTCGTGAGATAGTCTACAATTTTGTACACTTTGATCCACAATTATGTTTGGTTAGTAGATACTCGCCTACCATTATTATTTTTTCGTTTCTACAATAATTGAGGCAAAAATATCTAGGTACCTAGTTGACGACCTCTGTAAGATGCAGAAGGTTGCGTGTTCTATTCCCACCGCGGGACAAATGTTTGTATGATCTGAAAATATTTGTCTCGGGTCTGGGTATTTTCTATGTATAATTTGTATGTAAGTATATAAGTAGTCATTTAGTTCCCATAATACAAGCTCTGCTTAGTTTGGGGCTAGATGATGCTGTGTGAAAAATGCCCAGCATTATTTATTTATTTAGTTGCCAAGTTCTAATAGACTCGAATAAATTCTTGGTGGTTTATATTGGTACCTATAGTAACCTACCAAAGTACCAAAGAAAGGTACCTACCTAATGTACCTATCAGATGATACTTTTAAGTCTAAAATACTCTAAAATTACGCAATAAAATAAACCAATCAATTACCTAAACTTTATGCTAAATTAAAATATGACTTGATATAATTATGAAGTAACAGCGGGTACCCAATTTGATGGAATCATCTTGCCTTGAACAAACCCAACTCTTGTGGGTATTCTAAGTTCCATAATCTTTTTTCCATCAGACTAGTTAGGTAGGTACATCAATTAGATTCTAGCTTGGATAGACATTTCTTAAACACCTCAAAGCAGTGAAAGCTCTCGAGAAATGCAGCTCGTCTCACTGATAGTACCTACAGGTACTTAGGTACATACCTAGGGCACATAAGTGTCTGCCTACTATGAAAGCGGGTCAACCAGGGAATCGTTTTCTTATCTCTATAAGTCTAAACAACTTGAGGTCTAATTGATATGAACTGTTGAGATTATACTTTTGTAAGTTAATACCTACCTAACCATAATGTTTAGTGATTTGGTATCCCAAAAATGATCCCCGCGATTTCCCACCGGGCGACATATACAAAATAAATCATACTTAACTACTGAAGTCATATTAAGAAACTCTTTTTCTTTTGCGTAAAACTTTTGTACTTTTTTCCTGCGCCAAGAGTCAATTTGGTTGTAGACTTGTAGTTAGAGGCAGGTAATATCATTTTTGTATAATACAAAACGGCTTTACCGATGGTAATGTAGTTTTTCGCAAAAGAAAAAGAGTTGCTTAGTATGACTTCAGAAGTAGTTCTTAGATTGGTTTTATAGCTAGCTACAGGTCACTAGAGGGCGTTGCGGTCGCAACGCACTCAAAATCCAGACAAGGTTTTTTAGGTACCTACCTAATCTTAAAGGAAATTAATATAAATTATTGAATTTTAAATCGTTTCTTCCTTTTTTTCTTTATAATATTGTGTAAATACAAGCTCATGATTAAACAATGCATATTCTTTAAAATACTTATTACATAAATTAACTATTTAGGGAATACATTTTGTAAATTTATATACTTAGTGACCTTTATATACTCGTATATATATATATTATATGTACCTATAATATTACAATATCCGAGCTCGTTAACTGGCTTTATTCCTTAGGAAAAGGGATGCATCAGGAGTCATTGTCCTGTCCACTGGAGTGTAACAGGTAGGAAATTTCCTATGACAAGTATTTTTTACTTAAAAGGAAATTTCATCGTTGTTAATATTAAGTTCCTTTGGAAACTCAATAAAACATTTGTATTTGTATTTGTAACAACTTGCTATAAGACTTGTTTGTTTTTGCACTAAAATCTACCTGTTCTCATCAGCAATTTGTATTATTAAACCAACCATTACTGCTTAGCTCCATAGCTTGCGAAATTTTTATTGTGCTGAGCCCGTAATGGCTCAGTTGTGGAGGAAAATTTCAGTAGGTTCCTTCCCGTGGTTACCCATATTTATATTAATCGTAGTTGGTGGAGCTTGGGTATTCTGTGGTAAAAGCAATTCGTTTTTTGTACAGTACAGATGTATTTTTTCAAGAGATGTTCGCTTGACCGGCTTTTCGCAGTATTGATGATATCATAAGGTTTATAACAAACATTGTGATGACTAAGTTATTTTAATAGATACCTATGAGTTAGAAGCTTTTTTATAAAAGCTTAGTCATCATCCTTCTATAATATTTAACTTACTTCCTGTGCTATCCTTAGGTACATTATAAATGCGAAAACATATGTATACCTACACCTATATAATATAGTGTTCTATGTCACTGTTACATCTATAGTTGACTTCACGCCATGTAAAAAATGGCATTCAAAATTTCTAAAATAAATCAAATAAAATTAACTATACCGAAACTCATAAAAAGGGGTAAGTTATTTTGATATTTTTGAGAAAGATATCTTTTATGATCTTATCTATAAAAAATATATTTTATCTTTACTGCAGCAAGTAATCTTGACCTGCCGGAGTTGATAGACACCTCTTAATATATTTTTTTGTTCACTTTGACCATGATTGAGGAAGGAGGTTGCATTATTCATTTCGCAATTAATCTTTTCAAATTCTTTGATTGATGTATCAATGCTTCCAATCTGGTATTTATCTACCTAGTTACCTTCCATCGTTATTTTTTTATATTCCATGTTCCTGCATACGTACAAATACTTATAAGTACAATGGTTTCCTATACCACAGATATCATTATAATACTATACTAGTACTTAAACTAATATTATGGGATAATTAGACGTAATGAGGTATTTATTTCGCTCTGAAACAAAAATAACTCCTAATGGATATGAGAACGGTATGAAAGCTAGATGTAAGGACGGTAAATGCCCGTAAAAAACGAAAGCTGGAAAATGATAATAATTAATTAAATTAATAATTATTTTTTAGCTGACTCGTATTTTATAGGGTAGGATTGGAAGCCAGGAATCCAGATAGAAGTATGTTAATTTTTATGCTATTTCGATGAAAAATAAATTCCTGCTGTTCCCCGATGGAACCAAAAATCGGGGAACAACGGTAATCTTTCCTAAATAGTGCTCTAACAGTGAAGGAAGACAGTGAGGAAACCCTTTGCCTACCAGAAATTCGAAGGTATGTGCCATCTATTAGGGTTCTAATAAGCGGCGATAGGCTTGCAACCTGTCACGTGGACTGCTAAATACCATGCAAAACGCGGACATGTGCCAAATATAATGTTCGGGCGTGTATCTGACTACTACTTGGTATCCGTCAGATCTCTGTAATACCTAATACTTACATACTTGAATAACTAGTAATTCTTAGTTATATTTGTTAGTTCTTCAGCTCATTATAAGTGAACCATGTTTTTTTGAGTATTTAATAAACTTCTATAACCGTATCCATATAGATCTGCGTACTGAGTATGGATCTGAAAATACCCATCATGGGGATTTAAGTAGTGAGCGTGTTTGTTTTGTACTTTTTGTGGATCTGAGGATATCCATCATGAAGATTACAGACATGAGCGTGTTTGTTATGTTTAGTTTTTTTTTATTTTGGTCAAATGAGTTGAATATGTACTATTGCGAATGATTGGAAACTTGCCCTTCAAAATGTGTTATTAGGTTCTTTACACGTACCTATTGAACACCCGCCAAACTAAAAATCATCTAACAATCATTAATTAATTTATAACTCCATGCAAAAGATCCTTCCAACTCACGACTGCGGAAAGGATCTTCCATCACGATCACCCTCTCCGTGACTAAAACACTATTAAACAAAGCTCAGCCATATTAATTAGCATGTCAACCTGTTTTTGTTTTAGATCGGAACTTTTTGTACAGAATGTTATGATCACGATTAGTGGTGATGTAAAAAACGGATTGATGTTTTGGTTATTTAATAACGATAACAAATCACGCTATAGTAGTTATGTACAGGTATTATAATATCTGTGGTACTAGGCAGGTAGGTACCTACATTTAATAGAGCATGGCGTGACTAAGTATTATAAATAATTTAAGATAAAAATTTGGAAACAAATAGCAACTATATTGAAAAAAAACATGAGATTTCATGAATCGAATAATGCGTTTTTTATTAGAAGATACTGTGTTAATTTCTGACTGAATTCACTGTTTTAGTTTTCGGGAGTACTTTCTACTCTGAGATTACATTTGGTATCTACACAGAGGTACACAGAACCTAGGTACCTACCTACCTAATTTAATACTAAATAATAAAAAGTAAAAACTATTAAAAACGTTGCAAACTTACCAATCATCACACAGAAGGCAACACACAACAGAACAGCGGATTTGAACATTTCTATTTTTGAAATCAATCTTTTTTTTTAAATTCGCGAATGAGGCATACAAGCGCGGCTTTCAGCCTCGACAGCGAGCTTGCAAGTGATGCTCCCGCGCGCACTAACCGGATTAAAAACGTACCACTCAAAGTGCACAGTTACCCTGTGGATGTAAGATTGCAGTTTTCTATTTTTTAATTTTCTACGACTAAATTATTAAATAGTTAACGTAATAATAAATGTAGGCCTACAGTATATTATTATATAAGGGCCGCAGGCGACCAAATCGAGGGTGTTTTATTTTAAAAAAAATCTGACAACAAACGAGTTTCAAAACAATTTTGTCTATAGCATGAATTTATTTTTATTACCTATACTAAAAATATACTTCAGTTCAGTTTTTTTTCAAAAAAAATAAACACACTTACGACTGTATGCCCCATGATGGACATCCTCAGATACATACTCAGTGAGTAGATCTTTGCGGATACCAAGTACGGCGTAGGCAGAGACACGTCCGTCATTTGGCATATGCCCACGTTTTGCGAGTTAGCATTCCACGTGACAGGTTGCAAGCCCATCGCCGCTTGGTGCACGACCGGGTTCGAATCCACGACCTCCGGATCAGAAGTCGGGGTACAGCCCACTAAGCCAACACGGTCTTTATTTATTGCAAAATTGTGCAATTGCAATTTTCCGCCATTTTGGAGAGTCAGGAGGTTTAACATGAAAAGAGCATTTGCTCCACTATTTTCCTTTTGCGGTTCATCTCGTATCAATTTTGCTTAGTTCGTGTAACTAACTTTACTACATAACTATTTGACCAGCTATCTATAAGCTTATTTTTCCAGATTTTTTAAATAAAACACATTTCCATAGGCGTTCTTCTTTATAATATCCATAGAGGAACTGTAAATTACCAAATATTATTTCTGATAGGACATCGAGCACATGGGTTGGACTTTATTTTTGAGGTTTAAAGTGGGTATAGTGAGGGAATTCAATAAACCGCAAAGACAACTTTGTCTTGTTAGAAGTATGGTAGAGCTCCTAGTGAGACAGCACATCTGGGGAAGTACTACCACCATACTTGTGTCTGCCACGAAGCAGTAAGTTCGCATTGCTGTGTTCCGATTTGAGGGGTATGGGTGCCGGTAAAATTACAAGCACAAAAGTCTTTCAACCGCTTCGTCTCATGGTCAGGAACTCGCGAGTGCCTCTAGTGTTGAAATGCAAGCTAGCCACATAAGAGGTTTGCGGAGGATTAATTGCCAATACAAACGTAATATCAAAATTATTTGTATTTAGAGCTTATTTCCACCATATCATGTTCTTATTTGTAATCGAATAGTATTTGTCTAGGTACATTGATAAATATTTTTTCAAAATACTTACCTAAAATGAAATGTAAACAAATCGCATTTTAGATATTTCTACGTTATTTAAGACTTAAGACTGTTTTCATCTTATTTGTTTCATATTAAAAATAACAATTTCATACGTATTGTTTGATTAGGTACATAGCTTATATTGTCTAGTTACAGAATAACAACACGATGTGAAAATACATGTTTTCAGTCATCATTTTTGGTATTACAGAACACCACCAATTTTTTAACAAATTCTGAACGGCTAATATTGCTATCGCGCAAGCACGGGTGGGCGCTCCTCGAATTGAAGTTGCGAGATGCGTTCGCCGGATCCTTAAGTTGTCTAAATATAAAAACGTTTTCAAAAGTAAGCTTTTAACCATGTCATGGTATAACTTAAAACCAGTTATCATAATAAAAAGCGTACCCAAAATTTTCGTGTCTGTGCTGGTGACCGTTGAAGAGTTCCTTTATCAGGAGCTAATCTTGGATGTCGATTTTGGTCATGCTTACCATAAAAATTCATTGTCATCGGAACTGAACCAACAATTAAAAATTCAACTCCGTAGGCTAGGGGGAAATGATTCTAATTCAGCTTGCAAGATTTGACCAAAGCAAACAAACTAACATACAAACATTGCAAGTTAAATAAAAGCTTGTAAAAACATGACTTCGATTCAGGTTAGCATTCTTGGCTACGGAACTCTACCCGGGACAAGCACATGTCCAGACACGCATGCGATCGTTTTTTTTTTAAATAACAGCAAAAACATGTTGTTTGTTCTGTTATTTCCGAATAACACAGGAAAATTGGTACACTTTGTAAATAAATAACAAGGTCTGTGTTCTTAGTTATCACCCTGACCTTCCACTGATATAGTACAAAGCACCTATTATGATAACTCTATATATATAGTAAGTAGTAGATGTAAAGATATTAAACTCTATTACACTAGCCTCTGCCTACGGCTTCACCCTAAGTGTATAGTCGCTAATTGTATCCTACAGGGATACACTTAGGAATAACCAAATTTCACTTAAACACCAAAGTACATAATATTAGTAGGATAAAGCGCTGTCTTAGCTTGCTGACGGACATAGAATAATACTTTACTACCCTACCTAACAGCAGTGTCTGATAGTATTATTTTACGATTACATAGAATTCGATGCTTACTTATCGAAACACCTATTCTTGAAGTGATTGTAAAACTGAGCTTTGCCTTTTACGAGCGATTTGCAATTTTCATAAATATTAACAAGGTGGTCTGAAAGCGGGAAAGTATGAGAGCTTTCTGCTTTCCTAACATAAAATATCACCGTCTCGTTACGACTTAGGTTTACATGAAGCCAGACGACAGAAAGCTAGTAAGTTGCATGTGCAAGATAAGGAGTTGAAGCCGACAAATGCGCTTATAATTTATTTTTTTTAACAAATCGGTTTTAGTTTGTAGTTGCAGGAAAAACTAAGAAAGTATGTTACAAATATATTTCATCTTTATCCCAAGAACATCTATGGTTGTTACCAAAACAAATATGTCTCTAAAATCACTTAGAGGTTTCAGCGAGTAACATTTGATAGGAAGAAGGAACTACTTACCAAATAAAATTAATTCAAACAATTTTCAATGATTAGATGGAGTTATGCACTACGGGTTATGTGAGATTCACAGACTCGTGGATTCACTAAATCTCCTCGATTCCTTCTCGCCTCCTTATAAGCCTCGATGCTTGTCAAGGAGCTTCGATATCTCCAAAGGAACGCACCGCACCACCTGTGCGTTCCCCTCTCCGAAATCGCCCTCACAAACTAGTTAGGGATACTAGTTACGTATTGACATTATCGTAGCTTGGTATCATTTTAGGATATAATTACCATGATACGACGTACTCATGGTATAGTATATTATCCTAATAATATCGTAACGTTTGTTTCCGTCTCAAGTCCATCGAGAGTGGTCGCGGACGGTGCTCATGAGGAAATACCTCTAAGCGGTCAACGAAACGTAAGCAGGAGAATAGTGAAATACGTGGTATAGCCGTAACAATATCCTTAAATTATACTACCTAAGTATATCGCCCTTGAACGTGCCGGGAGCCACGGTGTTCCACGGCACTCCCCAGGCCAACTTGATAGGATAGTCAGAGAACTTTGGGACCCTAACATAGCGTGTCTGGACAGTTCTTGGGACAAGTTTTTTGTAACTTATCTAGTTGGCTGTGCCTCGACAGTCGGCAGTAAAAGTATTTTTAACTATCTTACCTACAACGAATATTTCCTTATACTATATTCTCTATAGAGTATTATAATATATGTGCTATAGGGCTGAAGCCGAGAAAACGAGCAAAAATGTGTTTGCTTGTGTAGTAAGAAAAGCATGTTATAAATTCATTATAATTAAAGGGTAAGACATCATACCGCCGTATACTGAAACTACTCAAACCAAAATTAGAGAATGAGGAGGGTTGCATCAGAACAAGGTCAGTGCAAGGCCACAGGGCCAGCCGCAGTGCGTTCACCTCATCGCTCGGATGACGAGCGTTCACCTCAACTCTACTGCTATTATTGGTATCCCTGGTACTCGTAGGTAGGTATTATAGCGTACAGATGACCATTTTTAATATCTATCCTCAAACGGCTATAAGGCTTTGGGTCCCATGGGGCATTCAGGGCTGATCGGATTTAAACCTGTTCTTTTTCTTAATTTAATTTTTTGAAATCTTAAAATACCATTCTAGGTAAATTAGAACCAGAAATTTTAACCATAAAAGCAGTGAGCGTGGACAGTCCCTACTAGGAAAGAAAATAATATTAATTTTGAAAGTGTCTCTAGGGAACCGCAGTCCATTTTATTCGGAGTCCCTAATGATAATGCCCCGTTTTGAAATAGGAACAATAAACGCGCCGGCAATATTGTATGGGAATACATCGCATGCCCAAGGCACCCAGCACGCCGGCAATAATTACTACGATAAAACTTTTACTTTGTTTGCCTCATTTGAATTTAGATCTCTTTCATCGAGCTTGGACCATATATGTTGCATTCAAGTGGCCATATGCAGACGCCTTGGCCTTTCAGCACATGCATTAGCTGAATAAAAAAAATTGTGGCTAAGCAAAAGGTCGTCTCCATTCCGTAATTTTGATAACGAATTAATAAAAATGAGTTCCGAAGGTTCCGAAAATGAAATGGATATTGACTGCACTGCACCAGATCTAAGGTTGGAAGCCGAATAAGCGATGGAATACCTATTACCAGCAAAGTCAAAGAAAAATACGAAAAGTATCTTAGATAAAATACTTTTTTATGTTCTTGCATTTTTTTGAGAAAAGCACTAAGTATATAGCTTTTTTCAAATAAATTGGTTAACAGGCAATTGTCATTTTGGAAATAATAATTGCCTGTCTCGTATCATTGAAGTTCTCGCCAACTAATGCTCGACCTGCAATCGCTTGATTCGCGGCCTCTGCAATAATGTACTATTTTTCTATTTAGAATCTACAGTCCACTAGGCCCACATGAATTACGGACACACACAGTACTAGTTACCTATCTAATAAATTAGGTTTGTATCTTCTTACCATACCTACCAATTTATTTCGCCAATTCTATAAGTAAGTTTATCTTCCTAATTGCGCATTACATGGTTCGTTGACTTAATTCCCAGAATAATCACAAATCACAATTTAAACGCAATTAGCCGACTTTGACCGGCTATCGATAACCTCGTCTCTCGTCTGCATTCTATACCTAGACGTATTCTATAACTAAAGAGCAGTCTTTGATAGTACCTATACATTGAAATGGGCATAAAGTAGGTAGGCAATTACGTAGTTAGTACATACCTATGAAAATAATAATAATGTAAAGCACGGGAGTAGTGTTTAGTGAAACTGAAGCACACTTCTCGGCTCTCGACACCCTTTCGTTGTTCACACCAACGTTGCCCTTACGCTGCATATAATTGGCGGCATTTATGGCCCGTTTAGTGGACGGCAAGTTATCACCTGCCTAAATCCGTGTGGATAAGTCAGAATAGACAAGAGCTGCTTTTCATACCAAAATCCAGTAAGTAGATAGGTACTCATTTTACTCCCGATATGTATTATTATGTAACAGAACAGAACTATGAAGCTCCTACGGTCACTAAGAGTCTCTTAGTAACCGTAGGAACTTCGTACCTAGTCCTTACTTCGACCACAACTAGGAAAGTTATTTCCACCGTAACAAGAATTATTTATTTTATTATAATATACCTACGATCTCTGTGGCGCAGTACGCGAAACCTCGCCTGAGACGCAGAAGTTTGCGGGTTTGATCCCCGCCGCGGGACAAATGTTCGTATTATCAGCAAATATTTGCAAAAAAATATAGCAATATTTTGTGACGACCTCTGTGGCGCAGTGGGTGAAGGCCCGCTTGAGACGCAGAAGGTTGCGGTTCGATTCCCGCTGCGTGACAAATGTTTGTATGTTCTACAAATATTTGTCTCGGGTCTGGGTGTTTTCTATATATAATATGTATGTATTTACAAAAAAAAACTATATCATTAATATATCAGTCATGTAGTTCCCATAATTCAAGCTCTGCTTAGTTTGGGGCTAGATGATGCTGTGTGAAAAATGTCCAGCATTATTTATTTATTTATTTGCCTCGGGTCTGTGTATTTTCTATGTATAAAATGTATGTATTTACTAAAAAAATAATATAAGTAGTAGGTATATCAGTCATTTAGTTCCCATAATACAAGCTCTGCTTAATTTGGGGCTAAATGGTGCTGTGTGAAAAATATGATTTATTTATTATAATATATTTTTCGTGATTTTATTAGCATTTTTTTTTATATTATAACCTGTGACGTGCATATTATCAAGAGCATTAATAATAATTCTTGAAGTTGTATAAATTTTCTGGTTTCGTAAGTGGACCGCCTGATAATAAGTAGAAGGCAACTTAATTGTAGTTAATTCTTACAAGAATAACAGGCGCACAGCTGACCTTTATGATCTGTTGGTCATTTGATTCCAGACACCTTTTCACAAAGTATCTTTATATGTAGGTCACCAGGGAAAAGCCTAACCATTAGGTTAGGCCATATTACTTAAGCCATCGCTGTCCCAAGGCCTACCTTTCTTTCTTCTACTTTTTGCTAATTCAATTCAATTCTTTGTTTATGGGCTTTGTGGGTTAAGGGGTCCGCAATTTCGCCAATATCACGTTGCAAGTTTGGCCTTTACATGAAGGAGAATGACCGGTGGTGAGAAGAAATTCTTTGTTTATGGCCTTTGCGGGTTAAGGGATCCGTAATTTCACCAATGTCACGTTGCAAGTTAGGCCTTTACACGAAGGAGAATGACTGGTTAAATTTCCACCCATTTGTTGCATCAAAGCAAAATAATTACATCATCTGAAAAAGAAAGGACAACACAATACTAACAACTTTTTTTTTCTAACGCTGTAACAGACCTGTCAGGTGAAGGTTAATAAGCTCATTCCTCCATCTCAGGCATTCATAAATATTAATGCAAAATACAATACTATAAGCCTACTTTTCAAATTATTAAAAAAATAAGGCAAGGTTAGCGCCGTATTGATCTAGTCGCTTTATTCCAGCCGATCCGAAGTTTTAAAGAATATTTGTTGCTGTATGACTTCATAGCGGCTGAACCGATTTGGATAAAATTGATCAGCCAACAGTCAATAGCCCTAACACCAAACTAGGATTTTCTATGTCGTGGGTATCAGGAACCTATAGTACCATAATAAATTTATACAGATAAAAAAGTTGAATAACACATGGTATGTATTTTATATGCTAACATTTTATCCGCAGGCTTAACGCCAGCAAAGCCGCAACCAAGAAGCTAGTAACTTATAATTAGTTGGAAATGCCATAAAATATAATAATCACTGTCTACTTTTAATTGTCTTTGATATTCTGAGAAGCTTCTTAATCAATAGACAGTAATCACATGACGTGTCTGCTATTTTGCGGTCTAGCTGCGACAGATACCTACGTACACAGAAAGCAGGATAAGATAAATGTCTTTTAAAAAAAAAAGTTTGACATGGTAGCACTAGGAATTTAAAAACATTCATGTGTGAGCCGTATTGGGCCTAGTGGGCGGTACACCTACTTCCGATCCAGAGATCGTGGGTTGGAACTCAGTTGTGTACCAATCGATTTTTCAACTCGAAGATGTATATGTTTACACAGGAGTATATAAGTGACTCTTAGATGGTTATCGATTGATAGATAGATAGTATGTGACTGTTTGGTATTTATATTATACTTATGTATAATAAATACATGAATATATTTTTCTCCTTATCTATCCTTAAAAGCCGGAACACAGTACCTAAAAAAGCTCTTAAAAACCTATTTGAAAAATAAAATAAAATAATCTGTATGAAAAACTTTTATTTACTTACGTAAGTATAAAAATCTTATATAAATCTTTCAAACCTTACGGAGTATTTTAAAACGTTCATACGTTGTGACTGTTCCGCCATTAAATATTCAGAAGATCAACTTATAAATAAAGCTATTACTAGGTTAGCAACGAGTACAGTGCATTGCCACAATTAAAATCATAGATCACAGTATTTTGTAACTCCCATCACGCAGCTGAAATTATTTTTTGCCGTACCTGTAACAGATAAATTTTTAAATTGTAGGTGCATTAACGTAGATAGAAAACTTTTATTCCTAACTCCGAAGGGCGTTGCGTGATGCTAAATAGCCTATTTCAAGAACTGGGCTATCTAATGCATTTTTTTTTTCAAATCTGACTGTTGTTGTCGCTTTTAGCCTTATTTCCAAATCTGGTATGAAGGTTATGGTTGCCGGTGAAATTACAGGCACATGAGACTTTTCACCAACAGGTTTGACAATGGGTTTCAGGGATGCGCAAGTAGATCCGTAAGTGATAACTGTGTTGCAATCGTTCATAGGTTACGGAACCGCTTACCAGAATTTGGGCCGTATTTGGTCCAAATAAAAAAATCACGTTTTGCCAGTACACTATTATAATGTGCATGACGTGACCATGCGTACTTGCGTCGTGGATTTCGAGATCGTAAACTGTTTTTCAAGGACACGTACCCCCCTGAGGTGGAATAAGCAGAGGCCGTAGCGCTGGCAGTTGCATAGCTGTTGCCGCCGCCGCCGTGGTTGCCACAACCCCCTGCACATCCGCCATTGTTGTAAGGCGGAGTTTGGTAGCCGCCGGTGTGACCGCTGTTTAGGCCATTTCCACCGCCGTAACCGCCGCCGCCGCCGCCGCCTCCGCCACCGCCACCGCCGCCGTATCCACCGCCGCCGCCACCACCACCACCGCCGCCGCCCCAGCCAGCACCGCCGCCTCCGCCATAATTCCCGCCAGTTTGACCTCCATAACCGCCAGTTTGGCCTCCATAACCGCCAGTTTGGCCTCCATAACCGCCAGTTTGGCCTCCATGACCGCCATAACCGCCTTGACCTGTAAGAGGGCAGAAATATTGAGAAAATGCAAGGAAGTAGGTAACTACGTTAAGACAAAAAAAATCAAATCCGGTATTGGCTGTATAAAAAATTTAGTATCTAGTTAAAGTAAAAATCCTTGAAAGCTGTGTTTACTCTATGTCTACTGTGTGAAAATTATAAATTTATTGATTAATAATTTTGTGTATCTAATAAAAAGATAAAACACCATTTCATAATGTTACAAAACTTAATCAGTTTATTTAAAAAAAAGCATACGAAACTCACATGAGTGTTTTTAATGATAATATGTGTTTTAAATAATATAAAAAAAACTTTTACTTCATTTGGTAGTAACAATAGATGCTGTATATCTAAGCTAATACCGGTTCATGAATATAAAAAAAAACTTTATTTAAAAAAGTTTTTTGTTCATTATATTTATTTTCTAAAAAAATCTTACCTTGTTGTTTCACAACTTGTAAGGTGATTGTCTTAGTTCCTCCGCCACCGCCACCGTATCCTCCACCGCCACCGTATCCGCCACCACCATGGTAACCGCCAAATAACTTTTTCTTTAAGTGACGCTTTTGCCGACTTCTTCCTGAGTTCTGGATTTCTTGGTCTTCTAATTTCTGAAATTCAAAATAAAACATTTTTACAGAAATAACATTGGTAAAGTGATACATACTATACAAATAAAAAATTTGGACCTTCCAAAAATGGTCCAATTTTCCTAGATATAAGTAGATAGATTTAAAATGATCCATACAGAACATTTCCAACACTGGTGTCCCAAAAATGCTGACTGAGTGAAATCTTGTAAGGTACCTATCTTTTTAGGTTAATTCCGTTATGCTCGATTCCCGCTATGCTCGGATTCTAAAATACCTAAATAAAAGTGTCGCTATGCTCGGAATCAGATTCTCTGACTGTCGAAAAGAAAATGCTTATGTTAAAATAATCTAAAATGTAATATACACATTGTGTTGCTGCTTCTTGACGGAATTCCATAGTAATAATTAAAATAAATTCTCTTTTACTAGTGACACGGTGATAATCGTTTTAGAAGATCTGTTGAGATACCTGTCACATATCTATAGGTGACCACGAAAACTGTAAAGAAACGTCAGGAATAAAAAGGTTTAATTGTAATGGTCGCCGAGGAGTGATAGATAACAGATACGTTGGACGTCTGGCAGTAAGATGGGAAATCGGCATAGTCAATGACTCTTTAAGACTCTTACTGTGGTGGATTCCACAAATCGAGGAAGGCACCCAGCAGTGGGTTAAGGCAGGCTGATGATGATAATGAAATAGAAAAACATTGATAGGTTAATGAACCGTGAAATTTTGAGAATTTTGCAGTTTTTTCAATAGTAATCTATCTATACTAATATTAAAGCTTGTTTTTTTATCAATTGTTTGAACGCGCTTATCTCTGTAACTACTACTCGGATTTTAAAATTACATTTGATAGCCGAGTTTTTGAGAAAGATTATAATAATAATAATTTTTTTATTCAGATAACTTGATACATAATTTGTTAGTAAGTTACATAATGTCATGTGTGAGTACAATTCCTTGTTATAAAATAATTAATACAATGTAGGCCCAGGCTAGCTTTAGAGTATAATTTAGAAACACTTTTCTATCGAACTGTACCTTGTATTGTTTAAGGTAGAACTGAGAAATTCGTAGCATAGCGGTACTTTTTGTTAGGTATTTTAAAATCCGAGCATAGCGGGAATCGAGCATAGCGGAACTAACCCATATTTTTTATTCGAATTATTTATTACCTGCAATTCTCGTTGTTACCTACTTATCAATAAACTAAATTCTAAGCCCATCTCAAAACCTGTTTCGAAAGAACTTTTTCTATAATCTTTATTTATATACCCATTAATTAGGTAAAAAGTTTTCTGAAGTCTCAAAACCTAAAAATCTTGATCCGACGAACAAATTCATCATCTTTGACATTTTGTTTATGTTCATTTGAGGTATCTTCAATACTGCCTTACGGAGCTTGCAGTTGTTTTATTACCTGTTATTAATATTGTATATTTTTTCTACCAACTTATCACAAAAAACACGAATTTATTTGATTCAAATTGTGCAGCACCCAAAAAAAAAATAGTTTAGGATCGCATGTTTTTCCCACATTTGCTGTCAGACTGTTATCGATATTAAACAAAGCAAAAACTAAATTACCTGGACATAAATAGGCAGCTGGCTATGTTCCAAAGACTTGGCGTCATGCTCCCTCGTATACTCAGGAGGATCCCGCGGCGCCAACAGAACAAGAACAGGGAACTGTCTCGATCTGGTCGTATCCTGTCTCCTCGAGTCCCTTGGAGGCGCTAACACCGGAGCCACTAGCACCACTCTGTCACCTCCATCTATAGAGTTGTCGCCGATGGACGCTGAAGCAAGCGCCACGAGTGTCAACACACTCACGAACCGTGCAACTCCCATCATGATAACTACCGCAGGACCCGCCGGCAAACCTATTTATACAACGCGGTTTTCCTGACGTCACTAATCGGACAAACAGCCAGGAGGACTTCACAGAATCGATTCACACGATGACGACTTTGCTATTCGGCCCATAACTCATAGATTAAAATAGTAGTTTTGCGTAAAGGAAGGAACTAATTGCCTATCAGATTAGCAATTAGTTGTTTTGTTGTTTGAAATCGTGATGGAAATCGCCTGCTGATTTGCGGAGTCGGGTCACGTATAATACTGGTTATCCCTATAAGCCGGTTTATGTTTGCAGTTTATCTTTTGTGACACAGTACAATGAGCCAAACTATAAATGAAACTTGCTATTTATAAATAAAAAAATATTAATCATGGATGAGGATTTTTTTTCAAGATTGTATTGCTGTGTTTCGGGTGACGATAGAAGGTCACAATAAGATTTTTCATTGCCCCTGGTCTGTAGTTTTATAATATCTATACCGTAGTGTTGCGATGCTTACCATGCTTGGTTTTAGAAAGTTAAAAAAATATATGTACAGTATTGTTCGATGCGAACTAGCACGGGCCTGAAATGAAATAAATAAATAATGTTGGAAATTTTCACACAGCATCACAAAGCAGAGCTTGTGTTATAAGAACTACATGACTGATTTACTACTTATAAAAGAAGTAGGTAGTAGTAAATGGAAATACTTTTTGAAGTAAACATAGAAAGCTTTATGTAAGTTATTGATTATTCGCTAGACATATTGAAAACACCACACCAGCCTGATCTAGCCAGGCCTAGCTATTATAGGCCTACTAGCTCATACGAACTCAGGTAAGTAGGTACCTAAGTACTTACCTGCGTTCCTGTAAAACCTGTTTGTTAGTGCTAACCTGAATTAGTATTAGTCAATGTAAGTGTAATTAGTTAATTATGTGGTTATTGTTATCTAGTAATTAATATAAGTAACCTTTTTATGGCATCGTTTCGAAATCCGGTTACACAGGAATCCCAGTTTTCTTATTATACGTCAGTGAAACCGTTTTTATTAAGTTCACAGGTATTTGATTATGGCACAGAATTATGGGTTGTAGACTTATCATTCGTCATATTTGTAATGCCATTATAATAAAACAGTGGCAGGAAAATGGCTGGCTCACGTCAAAATGCTCTCTTCAATAAATGCTACGCTGTTCATGTAGAAATGTACTTTCTCAAAATCGCTGCGTACGATGGTTCATTTCATCAGTATGACTAAACGTAGCAGTCGATTCCTCTACGGATATGACATGTAAATTAGCATAAATTCAGGTAAACGTATGTATACGTGCCGCGCTGCACTCCACAGACAACTTAGAGATACTACATGCTTTTTTAAGTCAATACTCTAGAAGAGGCTCTATGAAAGAAAGATAGAAACAAAGAAAGAAAATACATTTATTTGACACACACTATTTTACAGAGAGGATACAGGCAGAAGGTACCAATTCCTCTCCGCAACGCGTGGGCCATATAGGTCCTTTCTCAGCATATTATGCAACTCCACATCACCAGGATGTGAATGTAAGCTGGTTTTCAGACAGAACCTGTTAGTGAGTGACTCCACGACCGACAACGTCACTTAAAAATGTATCAATATATATCAGATAATATATCAAATATAAGAAATAATAAAACAGAACAGAGAACATCTACACAATACAATGATAAAAGAAATAGAAAAAATAATAATGGTGCAGGAAAGAGATTTAAGATTAAACAAGAACCTTAATTATCTTTAAAAGCTTTCTTTGTAGTTTGGATTGGATGCTATTTTTCATTCAAACCAACATTGAATGAAACTACGAATTCTTACATATTCGTGCCTGCCAATTTTTTGTCGCTGCTTGTGGCTGTGATGTGGTTGTGATGTTGTCCGTCTAAAGATATTGTAAGTTTACCTCCGATGCCCATCTGCAGTAAACTTACACTCCAACTTAAGTTCTAATAAAACTGAAACAGTGGCGATGACTATCAAAGGGAAATGGTTGTCAAAGTTTGCGTAAAAGAATGTATGATCATACCGCCACGGGCGTCAGTTTGATCGAGATCTTAGTGGTTTTTTTATATTTTTTTTGCGTCACATTTACGAAAGTGATCGAGCTGTCTTACCCGGCTATGGAACCGAAACATATAAAGGTACTTCATCAGTGCGAACAAGCGAATTATAGGATAATTCTACCAACATCAGCTGTTTGATCCGACTCATTATTACAGTTTGCCATGATGTGTGTAATTGTACTTTCCTATGCCAGTCTGGAAAAGGTATATTACCTACATAGAAACTGGTAATACGGACGCAAAAAGTGTAGAAAACTTACGATGTTTTAATTGCTAGTCTATTGTGCGAACAACATTGTATGTTAATCGTGTTTTTGAGATTATTTTCCCTGAATGTTAATCATTTAATCAATAAACCTGAACTTGAGAATACTGGGAAGATAGGACTCTATCCTATAACATGATTAACTGGTTTGTACTCACTTCTTCTTCCTTCTTCTCACGTGTTGTACCTGGATAAATGGACTTTTTCTTAGTCTAGCTAGGTCGGAATCTATGTGTCATCATATTTTCCTTGACCTCTTGTGACATGGAGAACCTACGCCATGCTTATTTTCAATTTGTCCATGTGAATAAAGCCGCTCACTCTTGCGTTTTTGTCCAGCAAAGCTGAAACAATCACGGAGTAACCTGCGTTGAAATGCCACAAAATGTGAACCCATCTTTAATTTATATTAATATGGTAGACGTCTGTATTTTAGGTAACCAGTAGCCATTGTTGGTGGACAAATAAAACTATTTTTGGCATGCTAGCATGGTTTATATTGAGAATGTCTTGAATAAAAATTGCTACGTAAAGTGATTCATTCGTGGTTTGCTGTCCGAGTTTGCAATGTAGCGGCGTCTGTAGTTATCATCTGAAACATATAAATATTTTTGATTTTCTTATTTTAAGGGAGGAAATTTTGTATAGAAGTTTCGGTTTTTTAAAGATAGGAACTTGGAAATTAGAATTGTAGCTACTTATCATAAATAAATAATGACATGTTTCAGTGTGTTGATTCGTTTAGGCAATATAAGCACTATGTGCTACCATGATTTTAAGTGAAAATTACTAATTGATTGATTAATTGATAAAGAAAATTTACTTTGTACTATGAAAAACACATACATGGCTAGGGATTAACTAAAGGATTTCGTTACTGCACTGATCGATCAACGTACAGCCTAAGCCATAAGTTCTATTTATAAGAAGCATGAAACTTGGAGGGTATATTCCTTTTATAATGTGCACTAAGAAAGGAGTTTGGAAAAATTTTCCCCTAAAGGGATGAACAAAGGGAAACGCGTTTAAAGTGACTCTAAGATTCAAAGTCGTTCGTCAACTCAGACTAAAACACTTCGAATCTCTTCTAATTCTATCTGGCAATCCGATTTTTTGCCTAATCGCAAACATTATAATTTGCCAATGCGTTCCAAAATTACGTATTATGTATAGATTTCTACGTTTAAAAGTTTTCATTACTTAGGAACATTCCGGAAAAGAAACCGAATGAAGTAAACGTTTTCATCAAATGTACTCAAATATGATAGCAACTAATTAATTGACCTTTGACCTTGACTCTTGGCCCTTGGGAGAGGGGAAGGCCTTTGTTATGGGACGCCACATGCGTAGATACCCTAGCACCATCTCATCTGTCGGGTACATCAGTTAGAGCCGGTGCAGCGGCTGATTCGGCCGAGGATCTCAAGAGGCGCAAATATAGAAGTCTTGACAGAGCTTACTTATTTGAGCCTTTTGGGGTGGAGACTCTGGGTCCGAGGGGAATCGGGGTCCTTCGCGTTTTCAAAATTCTTTCAGGGCGACTGGTCAAAGCAACGCGTGACCAGAGAGCTGGCTCTTATCTGGGTATACGCATTAGCATTGCCATTCAGCGTGGCAATGCAGCCATTATTTTGGGAACGCTTCCGTCTGGTAGTGATCTGGATCAGTTGAGCTATCTATAGATTTTTTAGATGAAATATTTGCTCTAGAAGTAGGTACATTCTCTTTATCGAAGAACGTAGCCTTTAGTACATTTCCAAATCCAGTTTGAAGGGTATGGGTGCCGATAAAATTACATGAGACTTTTCACCAACAGGTCTGACAATGGATCGCAGGGTCAGCAACGCAAGAGTGATCCCTGTGCTGTTGCAAGCATCCATAGGTTACGGAACCGCTTATCAGTAGGCGGGCCGTGTTTGGTTCAACCAGTTCACGTTTGGCAATAACACTATTAAAATATACATGACGTCACCATGCGTAGACCTGCTTGCGCCATGGGTTTCGGGATCGTAAATTGTTTTTCAAGGACACGTACCCACCTGAGCTGGACTGAGCATAATCCGTAGCGGTGGCTGTAGCACCGCTACGGTGCTGTAGTCGAATAACTGTTGTTTCTGCCGCCATGGTTGCCAAAACCCACATCCACCGTTCCTGTCAGCCGGAGTTTCATAGCCGCCGGTGTGATCGCTGTTTTAGCCATTTCTACCACCGTAACTAACACCGTACCTGCTGCCGCCGATGTCGCCACCGCCACCGCCATAATATCCGCCAGTTTGGCCTCCATAACTGCCAGTTTGGGCTCCATTGTTATGGTCAAGGCAGTTGCCTTGACCACCTGTAAAAGCGTACAAATATTGAGGAAAAGCAAGGAAGTAAGTAAACTACTTTAGCACAAAAAAAAACAAAAATCTGTAACAAAAATATTTCGCAAACGAATGCCTAAATCGAAAAATATTTTTACACACCCGAAATATTTTTGATATCCAATAATATCCCATGGTGTAGGGCCATGGGAAAGACGAGAGAAGAAAATCATCCCCACTTTACGGGTATAATTTTTAATATTTTAGATATACAATCCATGGTGTGAGGCCATGGGAAAAAATAAGATAAAAAAATCTTCATCACTTTACGGGTGTAATTTTTTTTCTAGGCTTTTATTTTACCATTTTGTCGGCGTGATTAATATGTATACCCATGCCAAATTACAACCTTCTAATACAAAAGTCTCTAGCTAAGCCGTGGACAGACAGACGGACGGACATGGTGAAATTATATTTTCCTGTTGATTACGGAACCCTAAAAAAAGCTTACGAAACTCACATTAGTGTTTTGATAGGACAAACTTTTGCTTTATTTGGTAGTAAGAGAAGATTATATCTAAGCTCACCTGATTCATGTTTTTTCCCTTACTTTCTATTTATTTGCTAAAAAATCTTACCTTGTTTTTTCATAACTTGTAAGGTGATTGTCTTATTTCCTCCACCACAGTCACCGTTTCCGCCACCGCCAAATAACTTTTTCAAGTGACGCTTTTGTCGACTTCTTCCAGAGCTCGGGATTACTCGGTCTTCTAATTTCTGAAATTCAAAATAAAACATATATACTGAAAGCATTACAAATGAAAAGGTTGGGCTATCCAAATATCGTTGCAAACGATATATAGATCCTAGATATAGATGAAGATTTCAACTGATCCAAGTATAACATTCCCAACACTGGTGTCCAGAAAATGCAGGCTGCATTGCAATTTTATTAGGTTCCTATTCTATTTAAATTTTATTAATTACAATTCAAAATGTTACATTACTAATTTGTTTGTTGTATGATTTATTTTCTCTTGCCGGTATACATAGGTAGGCATAAAAAAATGTACAATGTACAAAATATGTACGATGGAATAAGATGGTACTAAGACAGTTAGTCTTCAATTTAAGATGGATACATAAAAATGTTCTTTTAAGAAATAGTACTTAGCGTAAAAAAATCTCACAAACTTGATATTTTTATTTCAAGATAAATAATTGACAAGCAAGTTCAACAGCATATCTCGAAACCTGTTTTCTAAATAACTTTTTTAATATCTTTATTTACTTTGATGCCCATAACTAGGTAGGTTAAAAGTTTTATGAAGAGTCTCAACACCAGGAAAATCCTGATCGTAACAAATTTATCATCTCTGACATTTTTCTCATGTTCATTTGAGATATGTACAATACGAGGGTCTGCAGTTTTTTATTTAATATTGATATATTAGAAATTTTACCTACCGACTTAACGCAAATACACTAATTTAATTGATACAATAGCCTTTTATCGATGTTAAACAAAGCAAAAACAAAATTACCTGGACATAAATAGGCAGCTGGCTTCGTTCCAAAGACTTGGCGTCATGCTCTCTCGTATATTCAGGAGGATCCCGTGGCGCCAACAGAACAAGAACTGGGAACTGTCTCGACCTGGTCGTGTCCTGTCTCCTCGAGTCCCTTGGAGGCGCTAGCACCGGGGCCACTAGCACCACTCTGTCACCTCCGTTTATAGAGTTGTCGCCGATGTATGCTGAAGCAAGCGCCACGAGTGTCAACACACTCATGAACCGTGCAACTCCCATCATGATAACCACCGCAGGTCCCGCCGGCAAACCTATTGATGCAACGCGGTTTTCCTGACTTCACTACTCGGACAAAGAGCCAGGATATAATCTATTTTCACGATAACGACTTCTCTGTTCGACCCATATATTAAAATAGAGGTTTTGCGTAAAAGCTATCAGATCAGCGATTACTTCTTTTGTTGTTTTGAATTCGTGATGAAAACCGCCTGTTGATTTGCGGAGTCGGACGTATAAGGCTGGTTATCCCTATAAGCCGGATGCTCTTCTGTTTTGTCACATTATAAAACCGGGCGTGTTTTGTATGCCTCTTTTTGCGAAGACTTTTTAGTGTTGCAAGGAGCGATGTACATAATTTTTTTAGCCTTTTTCTATAGCAAACTGGTCCTCAATAAGATCTTCGTGTAAGAAACTTTATGCTTTGTTCATGTTTTTAGTTTTTGCTCTGCGATTTTTGCAGTTAATTTTTTTGCAACAGTCTAACGAGCCAGGCCATGATGAAACTTACTTTAGAGAAAAAAAACATGGATAAGAGCATTATTTTTAAAGATTGTATTGCTGTGTTTCGGTATGGGTGCTGATGAAATTAAGGGCATAATGAAATACTTTTTAAAGTTGGTTGAGACCAGAAGTTTTGCTGATATTACAGATGCCTCTGGTATTACAGATGTCCTATGCGCTGGTAACCATTTACCATATTTGTTTTTTAGAAAGTAATAAAGATACTTTTTTAATTAAACACAGAGCGCTTTTATTAAATTCTAACGCAAAAAACATATTGTGAGTTCTTGATTATTTGCTAGGCATGTTGGAAACACCTCACCAGCCTGATCTAGCCAGGTTTGCCTAGCAATTATAAGCCTAATAGCTTATACGAACTCAGGTGCCTATATAGAATTAATGTTTTTGCTATTTTTGTGTAACGATTATGAAGGTGATCAAGCTGTCCCACCCGGCTATGGAACTGAAAATAGATAGGTACTTAATTAGTGCGAACAAGCGAATGATAGGATAATTCTACCAACATCAGCTGTTTGCGATCCGACCTATTATTACAGCTTGCCATGATGCGTGTAATTGTACATTTGTAGGTATGCCAGTTTGGAAAAGGTATTTTTACATAGAAACTGGTAATATTGACGCAAAAAGTGTAGAAACCTTACGATGTTTTAATTGCTGGTCTATTGTGCGAACAACATTGTATATTGACCGTGTTTTTTGAGATTATTTTCCGTAATATTACTTTTTAATTAATATACCTGAACTTGAAATACTGGGAAGATGGGACTCTATCTATAACGTGATTAACTTGTTTGTGCTTCTCACGTGTTGTACCTGGATAAAGATATTTTTTCTTAGTCTAGCTAGATCGGAATCTATGTATCATCATATTTTCTTTGACCTCTTGTGACATGTACTACCTACGCCACGCTTTTTTCATTTTGTCCACGTGAAAAAAGCCGCTTACTCTTGCGTTTTGTCCTACAAAGCTGAAACAATCACGGAGTAACCTGCGTTGAAATACCACAAAATGTGATTCTTTTGTGACATCTTTAATTTATATTAATATGGTAGACGTCTGTATTTTAGGTAACCAGTAGCCATTGTTGGTGGCCAAATAAAACTATTTTTGGCATGCTAGCATGGTTTATATTGAGAATGTCTTGAATAATAATTGCTACGGAAGACTACCTAGAGTGATTCATTCGTGGTTTGCTGATCGGGTTTGCAATGTATCGGCGGCTGTAGTTATCATCTGAAACAAAGAAAAAAAGAAGTTGGATACAACAAAGACAGAGTTCAAGAGTTACATGTTCCTGAAATACTTATACAGTAGGTTATTAACTAAATTATATAATAAAAACCACATCCGATCTAAAAGGGTATGTATAACAATAAGATATCGATGTCGCATTTCGTAAACACTGTCCGTTTTACGTAAATAAAATATTTTTTCCCCTGTGAATTTATTAACGAAGAATATATTATCTTATAGATAGACGGATTCGTATTGTTTTGTAATATCTGTCGCTTCTGCCAAATTAGTGACGAATTTCGTCAAATGTGTTAAAGTTTGGTATTGTTATTTGTTAAAAATTCTCAATTTTCGGGATAAGTTATATATAATATACCTCCGACCAGGTGGGATGACGATCTGCGAAAGACTGCAGGCAGATGCTGGATGCGGCAAGCTGAAGACAGGGCGCTATGGCGCTCATTAGGGGAGGCCTATGTCCAGCAGTGGACTAATATGGGTTGATGATGATGATGATGAAAGAGTATTTAGTAATAGTAATAATAAGATGTGTGTATATAGGTTAACTTATAGTAAAATGTTACTGTTCTATTAGAATTGGTGTGAGAGCAGTTATTTATTGAAATTGGCATATACTTTATTGGACTAGGCAGGGTTTTTGTTACATACAGTCTATCACCTCTGAATCTTAAGTAGTCTACTCACTTGGAACTATTACCACAGTTTGAACTCTGCTGGAACCGTATGACGTTGGCACTCCACGAGATCCTGAAATTACAAGTGCCAACTTATAGTTAATAGTTAAATAGATATTTTCTATGGATCCTTCTAATAAAAAAAACATTGCAAGAAACGACAATATACCTACATAATGTTATTATGAGAGCCTCTAAACTTAATTGCAATAGGAAAATCCGTGTTCACGCCTGCTATTACGCAATACAAACTTCAGACTTAACATTTGTACCTACATATACATATATTCGTATAAAGTTTGTAGCTAAGCTACAAACGCTAAGCTGATATGTTACTTGGTGTGCAATAAAGTATTTGCTATCTATCTATCTTTATTTTTGTGCGATGTTAATGTATATATATTACAGGTGATCGTATCTATTTTGATAATCAATCAGCGTGACATCGAACTTAGTATAAAAGTTATAAAAACCAAATCAGAGTCACACATTTAACAATCGCTAAGCTAGGAAGCTTAGCTAGCGCTAAAAGGTAAAATATATAAATATTAAACAAAAACATGTTGTAAACCATACAAAGGATAAGAACCAATTGTACTTTGTGTTCTTTCGTAATAAAAAAAATGTGAATTCGTTATTTTTCATCATAATTTAGGAGTTTGATTGTTTCCCAATATTTTGGACATATGTATGTGCATACATATGTCATATGCCAAAATATTGGAATATTCATTTGTCATTTAATATCTAATGGCTCAAGAGAAAGCCATTGGATATTAAATGACAAATTAATTTCCTATCCATGATAACTTGAGAGTATTATTACCTGCATTGGGAACTACTATGACTGTTTGATCTCTAGGTTGGACTTGTGACTGGTAACCTGCAAGAAAAAAAGTTCCTGTAGCCCAAAAAAAGTAAACGAAAGTTCTCATAGGAATGTCTGAAGCGGAAAAAAGGTCCATGAGGCCACGAAGCCTATTACTCCAAATCCAAATTCAAGCGGTTTTCGGTATTGTTTTGTGAAACTTGTTACAGACAGAATTTCAAACCTTGTTTGTTGAAATGTCTTTGTTTTGAAAGGAATTACCTAATATATAGACTAATATTAGTAGTAGAGAGGATGGATGTTTGTTACTCTTTCACACTAAAACTAATAAACGGATTTTGATGAAATTTTACAGTAATATTGCTTATACATCAGAGTAACACATTGGCTACTTTTTATCCGAGTACAACGCGAGCGAAGCCGTGGACAGCAGCTAGTAGACTTAAAATATATAAGATCTTATAACAAACATCAATCACGTAAAACGATCATAGCTTGAGTTGCATTGATGTGTTTCAAATATATAAATGTACACGACTGACATACGCTATCGAAATATCACGTGATCATCATAATATTATGATTGCTGACATCATTTTAGTCTGATGTTGATGCAAACCTCACCAAAGCTGAAACAAAGCGAGTTTCTCCGAATGTACGAAGAGAGCGAAACCTATGGTTGTTTTCGTTTACTAATTTCATATTCCTTTCGAAATAGGAAGTTTCAAATGATATCAGATAGTCGGAGAAGTTTCCAATGTACTTATATAGAAATGGGTTGAAATGGGGAAACATAACTTAATGACTAAATAATAGTATTATCGATTATACCTAATGTTTGGCGAGTGACCCTCACGCTATTTTTACTCGCATCTTGTACTCCAATTGAACTCTGTAAAAACAAGTCATGTTGAAAAATAAATAGAAATAATATTACAAAGCAGATAAAAAACTTTAGAGGTTACTTTTTGTTAGTAACATTGGTGGCAATGCGAGGATCATACCATGAGGCAGACCACAAGTCGGATGATATACTAAACGCTGGCGGTGGGAACGCACTGGGTTCGATGGCGCTGAACCGGAAACAGTGGCGTGCTAGAAGTGGAGGCCTGTAACCAGCAGTGGGTGAATGTGGGCTGACCATATAGATAGTGGTAACATTAAACTTATATAATTATCAATTCTATGATTTTTTATTACTTGGGGCTAACTAAGTACCTACACTTTAGTCTTCGCCTTACAGTCACCACTCTACCATTTACTCTCGATGCAAGGATACATTTTATGAAACATGAGGGAGGTTTTAGATCAGCAAAATTATTCCCGAACAAAACGCATACTGTAATTTACCTTTAAACTGAAACTGGCTGGTGGAATTCCATAAAGGCTTATAGCGTTGCAATTAACTTTGATAATACCTAACAGAAGAATAACAGTGATAAACTCAGCCATGTTTTATGAGATTGTGAAAACGGCTGTGTAATCCTTTCTGGCTTGTAAAATATCGAAAATATAAGTCTTAGGAGAATCTTGTCGTCTTTTATATGCTCAAAGTTCTGATGGTATCTTGGTATGTTTTTAATTATATAATCTATTTTAATTGTTGGCGACATTACGTTAGCATGAGTTTGACGTAAGTCTACAAAACCTTGAGTGGTGCAATTTAGTCAGGTCACTCATTATGAGATTAATCTGACTGTGTTCGAATATTCTAGACCGTATTGCTTATGAATAATAGAAAATATTTATACTTTTTAATCATAAAATTGTAAAGCAGGTTATCTCTATCCAACTCAATATTATTTTGGCAAAGCTTTCATGTTTGAATGTTCAGATTGTTTAATATATAGATGTTATTTAAGGGCTTTGATGGTTAACTAACCTCACTCATCTGAGAGGATGTTGATATATTTAAATGTGTAGATGTGTATATGTTTGTTGTTAATATTTTTTGTAATGGCTAGACTGATTAGGATGACTTTTGGAATAGGTATAAGTTCGTGACTTATTAACCCTTTATATTTTTTTTACTTTATAACCCTTTTATTTAGCTACCACGCGGGTGAAGACGTAGGCAGAGGCTATTTTTCTATATTTAAAGCCAATTTCTACACGTACCTTATTCATTTCTTGTCTTCGATTATGTGGTCTTTTTTAACTATTCTCAACTCCGGGGGTTCCCTTGTCCTGTGTATTGGTCTTCTAGTTTCTGTAATTCAGTAAACATGTTTATAACATGGTGTCCAAACCAACTAACCCCTAAGCCCCCATTGATTGTCATTCTAATATCTAGGTGACTTACTTGTACATAAACAGGTTGAATATTATACTTTGAAGACAAACTTTGACTTTCTTGCACTTCGCTACCTTTAGTTAGGAGTTTCAGTATAGGAAAATCTTTAGCTCTCTCTGGATTTACTGATTTTAATGAGCTTTTATGCGGGGCCCACAATGGAGCTGTATAAAACACTTCACTTTCTTCACAACAATAATATGCGAATTTATTAACAAATATTAAAATTATAAAACTCGATTCTAAGATACCCCTCATCGTGTTGACTAATGAATGTAAAAGGAAGTATTTAGGAAGGTTTATTTATACTTTATAGTAGCATCCTTGTTTGGTAAAATCACGATTTGGTTTGATGCAGTCGTGTTCGATTGCAGTCATCCATATCATAAATGCGTATTAGTAATGCTAAGATTTTCTATAAGCATCAAGATCAATTATCGTGAACCAAATAACGATTCAATCTGAATTTTATAGGAATTGTCCTTGAAGTAAACATTTTATAGCTGAAAAATTAGCATTTTATATGATCTGGATTAGTTGACCTATATAAATTGTTTGCAACGGTCTTTAGATAGCTAGCGGTTTCAACTGTATTTTTTGTATATACCTACTTATACATAAGTGTATGAATAAAATGTATTCCAATCTATAAAAGCTGAAAAATCTGTATTCATTTTTGATTATAATGTATCTTCTCAAATATGCATCAAGTTAATCAAACGGCTTTACCACAAAATCGTAGTTAACTCTACGTAAACTTATTTTTTATACTATTAAAGTGGCAAACATGTATACGGACCACCTGTTGATGAGCGGTTACCGTAACGCTTTTAATACCAGAGAGTGCCAGAGATATTACAACCGAGGTATTACCAGAGGTATTATTGTTGATCTTGAGATATAGCCTAGTCCTTTTAAAGGTCTAAGAACGGTTACTCAAATTAGAAAGAGCGCAGATACAACTCAATTCTGTGTTGTAGACTGCATATAGTTGCTCTGTAAGTCACCTTTTAGTTCTATAGTTGTGTCTCAACTGTGCTATAATTGATAAAAGAGTGATCAATAATAGTGATCAAAATACATATATACGTCACAGCGAATCTTATTAGGACTATTTTATTCTAAACTAGAGATAGTCTGTAGTCGTTTTTCCTACTTTGTAGTCCAAAAGTCCAACTAAGTCATATTTATGTAAGTCGCATTTTATTTATGTAAGTGACTTGGCACACAGGTTAAGGAGTGGTGTAGCCGATTCGTCAGTGGGAATCTCCGTCTTTAATCAGTATGCGAAGCAAAACCACCATAACCAACCTGCAAAATGAACGTTATTGACCGAGTAACCACAGTCGTCAGCCCTATCTACCGAGTAACAGAACAAGTGATATTCAGATACTATGTATAATACCGCGTTTATAAGTGGAGCGAGTGGCAAGGAGAATAACATGTGAAACACGTTCGTCGCTCGCCTCATCATTCACCTCAAGACTTCCGAGTCTGACTTAAGCCTTCGCAATTGTCTGAACACGTGAACACGCGTCGGCACTTGCACACGAACTTTTCGACAAGTGCAAGACGAATACTTACGTGCATGTGTATAAAAGAGGAAGAAAAATATGAGGAAATAATGTACGCTGCCCGAGCAGTGTGGTGTGATTTTTTTTCTTAACTTGATCTAACCTAGCAGGGCAATCTAGTGTACTTTTACGATTTTTGTGTCTCTTGTGTAGGGTTGACGACTGTGGTCTCCCGGTCTTTTATTCTATGGCGATGTAAATTACTTATGATTATTGCATGAAATAATGATGACACATTTTCTACAATTGGATCGTATATGTAGTATTAAAAATAATATTGTTTGTTACAATGATTGCTATAAAAACTTGACGAAATTGAATACTGATAATTAAGTTATGGGATGTAAAAAAAATCCTCACAAAAGATGTTATAAAGTTGATATAAAGGTATGTATATAAAGCGGACATTACGGTTTGTTTTTCGTAGATTTTGCTGACGTTTCATAGCTAATTCAGTAGCTCTTGCACGGTGAGCCGGCGAATGCTTGAAACAGCTGCGTTACATGTAGCCATAGTGTTTTCTTGTTTGGCTAACTCAAGATAAGTACACTTTAAACTGCAGTTAGTACTTACTATTAAGTTATATATAAACAGTTTTAAAATAATCAAGTTCAGACTGAAGTATCAAAAAATATTATTCTATTTAATATTTTTTTTATATTTCTTTAGCTATGTGGTAGGTAGATACTTCCTACGACAGCAGTGGCAAATTCGCTAGCCATCGCGAATATGAAAACTATATAACCCTACAACTACAGAGAATAATAATAATGTAGATTCGTAGTTACATAATTCACAAGTTATGATTCGTAAAATGTAGATACTGAGTAAGATACCCAGCGTTAGTTTTGTCCGCTTCCGCTGCATACCTATCAACATCGTAGTTTACGCCGCTATGACATGAGCGGCTTCTATCATCCGCTTACTGTTCGTCAGCCGCATTTTCTATTGGTATTATGATATCTCCAGTATAATGCGATAGTCATTATCTTGTAATGATGTAAGCAAAGAAAAACCCGATTCGGTATTTACAATTTTATTTACAATGTAGTTAAAACTCGACCGTGACTAAGGTTTTTCTGAACTATTGGCTATGATAACTGAAGAAACAGGTTGTAGTAACCTTTCTTAGTAATCGTAACGAGGGTCAGGTTCGTTTTTCCGGTATTCAGTCTGAAACAATACAAATATTGAAAAGAATATTTTTAAATGTAGAAACGAGTATAAAAGTTACTTAACTCAAATTATAATAGCACAAATAATAATAATAATGCTGGTAAATTTTTCACACAGTATCCTCTATCCCCAAAGTAAGCAGAGCTTATGTTATGGGAACTACATGACTGATATACTACTTATTTTTTTGTAAATACATACATATTATACATAGAAAACACCCAGACAAATATTTACAGATCATACAAACATTTGTCCCGAGGCGAGAATCGAACCCGCAACCTTCTGCGTCTTAGGCGGGCCTTCGCCCACTGCACCACAGAGGTCTTCAAACAAGGTCGACAAATAAAAAGTTTATCTATGTATTACCTACCTATCTAAACTACCGTTATTACCTAACTTTATACATCTAAAATCTACAAAATACCTATGTATAAGGATAAAGTTGTAATAGCTTGTGTCATAGAGGTATATATCGTCACCAGTTGGTAGCGTGCCCAGAATGCTGACCGTATCGCCTTACTGAATGGCATTATATATACATAATTAGGCCCCTCTATGGATAGCTATATTTACAGGCATGTTTTGCATGCTAGCGATAGCGATAGATCGTACAGGTATAGGTAGATAAGGGCTATACCCGTTGTCCCCCGATTTTGGTCCCACACTGGAGGACGACGGGAATTATTTTTTCTATTGTCCTCATTCACACTCTTGCCATCTAGTTTGTAATCAAAGATGGCGCACACGAATTGTAGGATCAAAAAAATGGGGGTTCTGATGTTAATTATAGAAATGAGGTCGATTTTAAAATCAAAGATGACAGGTATACTATATATAGGATGACGTAGAGATCTATGAAAATATGTTGTGCAGTAATTTCTGATTTTTGCGTGCTTTCTTTGTTAATTCAGTGAGTTAATCGTGTACTCTACCGCACCAACTTAAACGCGTAGTTTGTATGAAGATATACCTATACAGTTTATGAACTCGTCGTTGGGGGTTTCTTACACTTCTCAGTAGACCGCGTTTATTTGTTAAGAAAATACAATTAGGAATTAATTGGTGTAAGAAGGTACGCAAAATTATATGAACATACTTGGTATTCTTCGACTGCTTAGAAGACATAATGTTTTTAGTATTTACTAGTTTCTGCCTACGGCTTCGCCCGCATGGTATCCGGATAAAAAGTAGCCTATGTGTTATTCTGATGTATAAGCTACATCAGAATATTTTCATTGCGTTTTTGCGTGAAGGAGTAACAAACATCCATCCTCACAAACTTTCGTGTTTACAATAGTAGTAGGAAGTAGGATTCTGTCAAGCACACGCTGACATAGTACACTGACCCCAAATCTTCTTAGGATTCCACCCAGACCCGGAATAAATATCTGCTGTTACTTAGCGTGAATCGAATCAGCACCTCTTCGCAGCATTACTCGCCGCGCCTTCTTTTACGTCTAAATAAATATAACATAGCCGTATCGGTGTTGTAGGCACAGGAATATTAACAATACACAAAGTTCATCATCATCTTTATCAACAGCACGTATAAGGTCATTGTTGGATATCTATAGGCCTACCCCAAAGAATACCATGACAAACGATCCTGGGCCTTCTCGATTTCCCAACTTATCATCAGTCCATCGAGTGGGGAGCCTACACTTCGTAGATTAGTTCTTGGTCGTCATTCGTAAACCTTTCATCCCCAAATTAAAAAATTCTTACCTTCGGTGGTAATAAATTTACAGACAAGAAGCTGAGGTCTTCTGTCGTAGTTTCCAAATAGCTAATTGAGTCCGTTGAAAAATCTGAAGAGCTTGAAGACTCTGTTACGTAATAGCTTTTTGATGCCTCGGAAGAAGATTCAGTATTTGAAGAGCCTGGTGAAGCTGGTGCAGAGTTTGAGGAGTTTGTAGAAGACGTTGCAATATTTGACGCGCTTGTTGAAGATACTGCATAATTTGAAATTAATGCAGATTTTGATGGGCCTATTGAAGTCATTGATACGTTAAGTAGATTTTTTGAGTTCGAAGTCGCATCTACTGAACTGTTTGTAGGTGAATTTGACGTATCTGAAAAGCTTGTTGAAGCCGTTGCAGAGTTTGATAGGCTTTCTGTTTCCGTTACGGAATCTTTTGAAGTTTCTGGTGCCGAAGCAGAATTTGACAAGCTTGTTAACGTGGTTTTCGGTGATTTTGTTGATGTCAAATCTACATCTTCTTGGCTTGATGTGTCAGTATTTATGACAATTGATGCCTTTGTCGAATCTGATAGGCTGGTAATTGGTTGCCTGGGTGCATTTTTAGAAGACTCTAGCAAACTTTTTGATGCCGAGTCTACTACAGAACTCTCAGATGTTATATCAGAATAAGACACGCTTATTGGATCCCTAGAAGAATCTGAAAGGTTTGTCGAAACCGTTGAAGAAACTGAAAGGCTTGTTGATTCCGTTGAAAAATTGGTCGTTGTCTCCGTTTTAGAATCTGAAGGGTTTCTTGTATCAGTTTTAGAAACAATCACGCTCGACGAATCCGTTATAGAATCTGGCACGTTTGTTAAATCCGTGTTAGGATTTGACGCGCTTGATGCATCCGCTTTAGTATCTGAAGGGCTTGAATCTGAGGAGCTTGTTAAATCCGTTGAAGAATAAACTACTTCTTCCGATGGAGCACCATTAACCGTAGGGAGATTTGCAAATAGTGGAGAAGTCGCTGTCACTACGTCATTTATTGTCATTTCGACGTTTTTATTTGAATTCTGTTTTATAAGAGGTAATGTTTTGAAACTACTGACAGAATACATACACAAAACTATAAGAAACAGTTTCCTCATGATTACGTTTAACACTTTGTCTACGAGAGGATAAAACGACCGATTGGAACGGAATGATGGTACATTATCTAATCTGAATAAAGTTGACATTGTATTAGGAGGGCCATTTACATAAATCATATATTTGTTACCAGTTCACCCTGAGATAAAAAGGATCCGTAACTGCTTTTTGACGGCTTTAGCTGAGGCAATTAGCAATTTATTACTGAGAACCGAGATTGACGGTTCAATTCCCAGTAACCAGTTTTTTTATTTTAAAATTGGATATGCCACTTTCCACCGTAGACCGAGCAACGCGATTGCGGTCGGTGCATATAAATAAATAACATATTATACATTGAAAACACCCAGACATATATTTGCATATACAAATATTTGTCCCACGGCGGGAATCGCACCCGCTAACTTCTGCGTCTCAGGCGGGCTTTTCGGCGGCCCTTTCCGCCACAGATGTCCTTAATATGATGATATGATGAAGAGCTTCTAAATTAGCTACGAAATATCAGCAAATAATGAAATGGAAATTATTAGAGGGAGGTCTATGCCACAATAATACATAGCCCTGACGCACACTGTGCCGTATGTGTATGTGTCTGTGTAAGTAAGTACAACTCATAAAACACTAGATATACAATTTACTAGGTATATATACTTCAAGCCTAGGAATGCTCATTTTGCTATATAGATGAAGTTTACACTTTCTTTTTTAAATCTTATTTTCACCCAGCAGATAATAATAAATATCAGCAAATAATGAAATGGAAATTATTAGAGGGAGGTCTATGCCACAATACCATCCTAGTTTGGGTATGTAAAATGTGTGATGAGTTTTCCATTTTGAATTGTTTAAATTAAGTAAAACTATTACGAGAACGGGCTTTGTAACGGATGACATTTAATAAAATTCATAAATTAAAACAAAAAAACGAGGGTACGACATTAGTTCATACATTAGTTCGACATTGTATCATAAATTTTGCAAAAATGAAAGCAAGTAAGCCTGGTTTAGAATTAAAGCCTAGGCTGGATAGGTTAACAATCTATCCTGTATCCTATCCTGCCGATCCAAACTTGTGTATCCTGTAAGACTTAACAATCTGTCAGTTCGACATTTTTGCCGACAGTATCAAACAATGAAAAAAAATATATATAAATGTTGGGTTGTTTTACATAGAATAAAAGCAAAAACGATTGTTCTTTTTGGTTTCTTAATTTTTTCAGAACATTTCGATGAATATTCGACTCTATTTAACGATAATTCAATGACTTCACTTTTCATCATTGTTCATAAAATATGATGTCAACGTTCACTTATAGGTTGATTAAAGTATAAAGTGCTATCCTATTTTTAACCATCAGGCTTGTCCGAGAACCGGTTTGTGTAGATGTCTATTATTATTGCCCACTATTTGAATTTAAGTAGGTAATGGTAGGGAATTTAAGTAGGTAGTATATATGCGAAAAATGATTGTAGGTTATTTATATGCGAAAAATACACAAATAGTTTGCATAAAATTATAAATGTGGCAATAGCCTTGTCACAAGTTGCAAAGCTTAAACCTGCTGGGTGAAAATAAGATTTAAAAAAGAAAGTGTAAACTTCATCTATATAGCAAAATGAGCATTCCTAGGCTTGAAGTATATATACCTAGTAAATTGTATATCTAGTGTTTTATGAGTTGTACTTACTTACACAGACACATACACATACGGCACAGTGTGCGTCAGGGCTATGTATTGGCATCCACGCTATTCAGAATATTATTTTCATTGATCTTGAAAGCTGCATTCGGTGACACACAGCAATGTATTCGCTGGCTTACAAAAACTTATGATAAACTATACAAGATAGCTCTGCTCAAGTCCCGACGTCATCGCGAGGACTTATTTGTTGACAGTCATCTCAAGAGCTTCAAAATATAACAAACAAATTTGCAGACGCCTGTAGACTGTTTTTTATATCTATAAATTCGAAAAAGACTGTTGTGATGGCACAAGCCTGTCATCCTGCATAACGGTGCACCTTTGGAAGTATCGGCAGCTTCTGTTATCTTGATTCCTGAGTTTCGAGCAATCTCTCAATTGATGGAGAGATTAGTACACGCACTGGCAAGGCATCTAAAATGTTCGGGAAGCTTAGTGCAAGAGTATGGGACAGAAAACACTTGTCCAATCGCACGAAGATGTTAGTTTACCAAACGTGCATGTTGAGTATACTCTTGTACGGAGCGGAGACTTGGACATCGTATGCCAAACAATAACGGAGGCTCAATAGCTACCACATGCGCTATCTTTGCAAGATATAAGGCATCACATGACAAAATAAAATTAATAACGAAAAGTACTAAAAACGGGAAAACCTCAATATCATGGCCATACTAAAGCAAATACGCTTGCGTTGGCTGGAGCATGTCCATCGCGTGTTCTTTCCTCGTTTGCCAAGACAAATCCTCTTGGCAAAAAAAGCCGACACCAAAAGACCGATGTTGCATTTTAAAGATAGCGTAAAACACGACTAAAATTGACTAAGGATTGACTGGGAGAGCAAGGCTGATTGTGACGCCTGGAGGAAAACAGTGGCTGACGGTGTCGCTGTTCACAATAACGCCTGGCTCGACGTCACGCCATCTAGCACATAAGCGGATTAACCGTCACCAACGCTAGGGTGGAGCGTCAAAGTATGAAGAAAAAAGAAGTTATTGCTATGAAGTTTGAATAGGTGTTAAAAGTTGCCTTATTGCTAATAGTTTCCAAATATATATATTTTTTATTTATTTTTTTTAGATTTTCTGCCCTCTACTGAGTTTCTAAATTTTCAAAATTTTGAAATAATAATATTAGTCAAAGTATTGTTGTTAAAGGCATTTCCTTGTAAACAATGGAAGTTTTTTTATAAAAGACGAAAATAATATACAGATTTAACAGAAATATAAACAATAAAAATAACAAATAACATTAAAAAAAGTATCAAAAACCTACGGTTTTAACCTAACAGTTGTAGTCCTACTTTGTGTCAAAACGGCATTTGAGCCCTAGATTTTATTCTAGTGCGTATGAAACCATTCCTGGATTTTTCACCAGCCACTGTCGTTGAAGCTTCAGTCACCATCTTCACACAACGTTCAACAGCTTGCGTGTGGCGGGAAAGTCAAAACTTATTGGTGACTCAGTGCTTATTATTTGCTCGAGTTCACTTTGGCCAAGTTTTCTTAGCATAGGCGGTGATGTTATTTGCGCTTCAGCCCATATTACCATGTCGATATAATCTTTGGCTTCAAAGTTCAACTTGAGTAGCTTGAATATTCTTATGGCTGATTCAGTGCATTTTTGCAGAGCAGCAATAATGCGTCTCATTGAAAGTTCTCGTATATGTGACCGCTTATCATCTAGCATAGCTAGCATAAGGTTTTCAGGGTGGGAAAAAAATTAATTCCTTTGGATAAGGGGGTCATTAATTTATTTTGCCCGAAAACTCAAGCTTCCTTTCCTGGATTCCGATGCGATTGCGAACATTCTCCTCTGTTTACGGCACGACATATTTCGTATAAGTATTTTTTATCAGTGCTTAAATTGTCAATAATCTCTTTGGAAAGATCAAACCTGTTGTGTATTGATTATTTCTTAGTGTGGGTAGTTGTACTTGATGTACCAGTCAGAATAAATGCCTACCTACAGTTGGCTCTGAACCTCGGTGTTTAATTGCAACATATCACTGGCGACAGGACGGAAATTAATTAATTTTAATTGTTTTAAACGAGTTTTGGTTACGTTTTAATATGCCTCTCGGTAAAATAGAGTGTTTTGATATCAGTGACCAAAATTGGGACACTTACGTGCGTCGTGTGAAACAATTTATCACACTCAACGAAGTCAAAGAAACTTTACACGTTTCTACCCTAGTGACACTCGTCGGTTCTCAGTGCTATGATCTTATGTGCGATTTATGTGCTCCGGATCTACCGGAAGATAAAACATTCGAAGTCCTCGTGAAATTGGTAAAAGATCATTTGGAACCAGAGAGATCGGAAATCGCAGAGCGACACGTATTCAGGCAAAGGAAGCAGGCGCAAGGCGAAAGCATTCGTTCCTATCTGCAAAGTCTGAAGCATCTGGCCAAGACTTGCAACTTCGGTGCTTCGCTAGAAGTTAATCTACGCGATCAATTCGTGTCGGGATTATTCAGCGAGGATATGCGATCCAGGCTGTTTGCCGAGAAGAACATAGACTACAAGCGGGGCGTCGAGCTCGCTTTGGCATTGGAGGCGGCGGAGCGGCACGCGATTATGGCGGGTGCTCCGGCCGCAAGCCTGAGCGTCGCGCCCGTGAAGGACGAGGGGCTCCATCGCGTCGGAGGAGGCGGCGCCGCGCGCGCCCGCCAGGCCGCGCCCGCTCCCGGCGGGGCTGCGGCGGCGGCGCGCCATCCGTGCTCGCGATGCGGCAAGCCCGGTCACGTGCCTGGCAGGTGCCGGTACAGGTTTTATTCGTGTGACAAGTGTGGTGAGAAGGGACATCTGAAGGTGATGTGCAAAAAGAATGACGGTAACGTGACGACAAAGAAAGGTCAGTACTTTTTAAACGATAGTGATTCTGAAGACGATTGCCACTTTTATAACATGATTAGTAGTGTAGGTGACAGGCCCTATTATATTCGATTGAGTGTGGAGAATGTGCCTTGCAAATTTGAGATTGATACGGGAAGTAAAATTTCTGCGATATCTAAAAAGTTTTATGATGTACATTTTTCGCAGATACCTATTCAAAATAGGATTCTTACGTTCAGGTCTTATACGGGTGACGTCATCGCAACTTTAGGTTATATTGTGGTTTGTGTGAAATGCGGTTCGGAGACCGCTTACCTCAAGCTTTATGTAATAGATAACGGGGGACCCCCATTATTGGGACGTTTATGGCTAAAACATTTAAAATTATCGCTTTTTAAGAATGAGGATGGTACGATCCACAATGTAACCGGAGAAGAATCGTTGGCTAATTCTCTTCGAAATGAATTTCCCGAGGTGTTCGCGGAAGGTTTAGGTACTTGTAAGTCTCGTATTCGCCTGCATCTGAGTGATACAACGCCGGTTTTTGTAAAGGCGCGGCCGCTGCCGCTGGCGTTGCGAGAGCGCGTTGAGAAGGAACTCGATCGGCTGCAGCGGGAAGGGGTTATCTATAAAGTTGAAAGGTCAGACTACGGCACGCCGATCGTACCTGTAGTTAAAGCTAACGGCGATATTCGCATTTGTGGCGACTACAAGGTCACCATCAATCCGCGTCTTAAGGACTTTCATTACCCACTGCCGCGGATCGAGGATCTCTTCGCAACCTTGGGCGGGGGCGAACAATATACTAAGCTAGATTTATCTAACGCTTTTCAGCAATGTATTTTAGAAGAAGGCTCACAGCCGTTTTCGGCCATAACCACACATGTGGGTACGTTTGCCTATGCTCGCGTACCGTTCGGTATTAAGTGCATTCCTGAAAATTTTCAAAAAATTATGGAGGAGACATTGAGTGGTTTGCCATCAACGGCCGTGTTTGCTGACGATATTTGTGTTACGGGTCCAACCAAGTCGATTCATATGTCAAACCTAAAGGCAGTGTTAAAAAGATTAAAAGAAAACGGACTTAGAATAAACTTTTCCAAATGCCAATTTTTTAGGGATTCTGTGACTTATTTAGGGTACAAAATCGACAGGTTTGGTTTACATACGGATTCTAAAAAAGTTGACGCTATTGTAGCCGCTCCGACTCCAACGAACGTAACTCAACTGAGAAGTTTTATGGGGCTTGTGAATTTCTATTCTAAGTTCTGTCCAAACACGAGTGACGTACTAAAACCAATGTATAATTTATTGAAAAAGAGTACTACTTGGAATTGGGATAAAAATTGTGAGGCAGGTTTCAGTAAAATTAAAAATATGTTAAGCAGCTCTCCGGTGCTCGCACACTATGACCCGAACTTGCCGTTGATATTGTCGGTGGACAGCAGTCAGTACGGGCTGGGCGCAGTGCTGGCGCAGCGACACGCGGACGGCAGCGAGCGGCCCGTGTGTTGCGCCTCGCGTACGCTCAACGCAGCTGAGTCCAACTACTCGCAGTTGGATAAGGAGGCGCTAGCTATAGTTTTCGGGGTCACTAAACATCATCAGTACCTGTATGGTAGGAAATTCTTACTTAGAAGCGATCACCGAGCTCTCAGTTACATATTAGGTAAAAATAAAGGAATTCCCGTGACGGCCGCCAGCCGGTTGCAACGCTATGCAGTAAAGTTGGCGGCGTATGATTATAAAATAGAGTTCGTTAGATCCGAACAGAACTCTGTGGCTGACGCGCTATCGCGCCTCCCGCTTGCGGCGACCAGTGATCGTGCCAGAGGCAAAGACGACGAATGTAGCTATCTAAGTTTCGTGCAGGAGAATCTCCCGGTAAGTTTTAGCCAGATTAAAGTAGAAACGCTTAAGGATATTTTATTGAGTAAAATATACGGATACGTTATGTTCGGTTGGCCGTCGTCAGATACCGCAATCGAAGCTGAAAAGCCGAGTAAAATATACGGATACGTTATGTTCGGTTGGCCGTCGTCAGATACCGCAATCGAAGCTGAAAAGCCGTTCTTTCGGAGAAAGGACGCCCTGCACTCGGATCAGGGCTGCTTGGTTTGGGGTTATCGGATCGTGATACCTAAATCTTTGCAAGGAATGGTTTTAAGCGAGGTACACGATGGTCACCCGGGCATCGTGAGAATGAAGCAGATAGCTAGGAACTACGTGTGGTGGGAGACGCTGGACGTGGACATCGAGCGAGAGTGCGCGTCGTGCGAGGCGTGCCGATCGCAGCGCGCCGCGCCGCCGCCCGCACCGCTGCACTCATGGCCATGGCCGCATGAGCCTTGGGCGAGGCTCAACATGGATTTTCTAGGTCCTTTTCGAGGTAAGTACTATCTTGTCATAATAGACGCGCACTCAAAGTGGATCGAAATTGAGAAGGTCAGCAGCACATCGGCGTCCAACGTGATCGGCAGTCTCCGTCGCTTGTTCGCCCGGTTCGGTCTGCCGAAGAGAATAGTTTCCGACAACGGCCCTCCTTTCTCTTCGGCCGAGTTCGCTAATTATCTGCAGGGGAACGGTATCAAGCATTCAGCCATCGCACCGTATCATCCGGCCAGCAATGGGGCGGCGGAGAACGCGGTGAGAACCATAAAGAGGGTCCTGAAAAAGGCGTGTCTCGAAAGCGTGGACGACGATACCGCTCTAAGTAAGTTTCTGTTCATGTATCGTAACAGTTTGCACAGCACGACGGGCCGCGAGCCAGCCGTAGCTATGTTCGGGCGGCGGCTGCGCGGGCGGCTCGACCTGTTGCGCGCCGATACGGGCGAGGTGGTGCGTGACGCGCAGCTGCAGCAGGAGGAGCGCGCCGCCCGCGCTCATCCGCCGCGCGTTCTCGCGCCCGGTGAACAAGTACTTACGCGTGACTACTCGGCGCGCGCTCAGAAATGGACCGATGGCTTAGTAGTGGAGCGATCCGGACCTGTTTCATATAAGGTAAAGACGACCGATGGACGGGTGCATAAACGTCATGTGGACCAGTTGCTCGCTGATAGAAGTGGTAAATCGCGATTTTCAATGTCTAATGTGTATCCAGAGAGTAGCCGTCAGCTCGGTGATGCGGGGCCGGATTCGCGGGGGGACGAAGTGTTGCAAGCGAGTGACTCGCTGGCAGATGACACCATACCTGGCCCGTCGCTGCCCGTTGGTTTGCGAACGTCGACGCTGGTGACGTCGCCGCCATACAGTCCTAGTAGCCCTCGGATGTCGACTCCGTTAACGTCGCCGCTGGCATCGTCACCAGCGTCGCCGCTGCCGCCGCGTACGCGTCGGAGAGCTGCTCTTGAGTGTGTCGAAAAGTTAAAAACTACTAAGTAAATCTTATGTTTATAACTTCATATAGATAGGCACTTACACCTAAATATATTCATATAATTGTATTGTTTAAGTACCAACTTGTTATTTAAAGGGAGGACAGTGTTGTGTATTGATTATTTCTTAGTGTGGGTAGTTGTACTTGATGTACCAGTCAGAATAAATGCCTACCTACAGTTGGCTCTGAACCTCGGTGTTTAATTGCAACATATCAAAACCAGTTTCCTCGAATAGCCTCAAGTTCAATGATTGATTTAATTGATCCTGAATAAATCTGAGGTAGATTATCCAGAAGTAGCACCATCTAACTTTGAAAATAAATGGCGCAAGGGAAGCTCAACTGCATGCTGCTGACGTATAAACCATTGCAGTGGCCTCTTTAACTGCAATTCAAATAGTCGAATAACTCCATCTTTCCATCCAGTATTCGTTGCAGTGACATCCAATTGCTTCTAGGTCGGCCAAAACAACGAAATTTCTTGCTAAAAATGATGCCATAGCTATGGTTTTTCCAGTTCCTGAAAGAGTAGTTAAATGTCCCAAATATTTATTACCCGGTTCAGTAATCAAAGATATATGCTCCTATATCATGATTTATTTATGAAAGCGTTCTCCTTTTTTCACATAAATCAAAGTTTTGTCTTTTCTTCCATCGTAATAAATGCTTAGTATTGTGGATACAGATTGCACTAGATTGCAATTTTTAAGTTTTCTCGAACTCTTTTTCTTGCTTGTCGCAATTTGCTTCTATCTATAATATTTTCAGCATTTTCAGGCGTAACTAAGCCAAGATCCTACAGTACTGCACTTGCTACTGCCGCAGCCGATCTATCAGAAATTCCGTACAGATCACAAACTCGAGTTTTAGCTTATTCATTAGCATTTTACGTATAAGTCATTGATGGTTTGATATACTAATAATAATCCTTTTACTAACTTTGAAACCTATTTTAATTACTTTTTTATGCATTTTCTACAGGTATTTGTTAAAGTTTTATAAATACGATCAATACGATTTTTTTCAGTTCCTTCGCCTAGCTACTTACGCTAAGCAATCTGTGGATTCATGTTACTAGGCGCAAGACACAACTTAAGCTACTTTGAAGCCCTTTAAGTATTTCCCAGGGCTTTAAGTAAAACATTGCTAAGGGTACCTCAATTTATAATTGAGTCAAGAGAAATGTTCAACGATACACAATGCCAACAATAGCGAAATTTCGTTCGAGGCGGAGATTTTTACAAAATAGTTGATATTTCATTTTGAAATAACTACAAGCGTAGCATGATCATCAAGAAGTTTTGTCTACGGAAGAGGTGACACATTTACTTTTTCTTCTCTTTCTGTCAACTAGAAAAAGAGTGTGATATACACACAAATATTGTGTGTATATCACAATATTTGTCCTCTCTTCCTAAGACAAAACGTCCGTCTTCGGTGTTTGCTTTATGCTTTTTTGAACTCGCGTGTTTTGTTTCAATTCTTTCACACGACGAAACTCTATATGGTCCGTTTTTTGACATTAAAACTTCAAACCCTAAAAATGGAAGCAATGGCTATATTTCAGAGTTTTTATCACCGGTTTTTATGTACCCAAAGATAAAATCCTGAGTATCTCTCACATCTAGAGTTACAACTCGCGACTCTATGTGCTTAGATTTTGAATATTTGTTTGTATGTTTGTTTGTTACCACTTCCTCCGAAACGGCTTTTTAATAGAAAGCCGTTTCGGAATAATAAATAATGCTGGACATTTTTCACACAGCATCATCTACCGCCAAACTAAACAGAGCTTGTATTACTAAATTACTGTCAAACTTCTTTAATACATTTTTTTTTGTAAATACCTACAATTATACATGGGAAACACATAGACCCGAGACAAATATTTGCAGATCATACAAACATTTGTCCCGCGGCGGGAATCAAAACGCAACCTTCTGCGTCTCAGGTCCGCCTAAGCGTCAAACTCGCCACAGAGGTCGTATTATATTGTAACACGTGTTTAAAAAACTAAACACTTGTTTTGTGTGTAATTAAGGAAGGTTATCGGCTAGGTTTTGTCTCAGAGCACTATGGGGGGCGCTGCAATAGATGATGGAAGACAGGGTTTTTATTTTAATGAATTCGTGAACCATTTATTATTTTTCAGCAAAAAAAAACACAAATAATCTTACAAACTAATAATAAATAAATAAAGATAAGAAACAAAAACAAATTAATAAAAATGTCCTCAAACTAAATCTAAAACTGGTTAAATAAGGTATCATAGTTTAGACTAGACGAAATTATATTTTTTTATATCATCTACTCGTATGTCTGACAGTAAATAAATAATGCTGGACGTTTTTCACACAGCATCATCTAGCCCCAAACTAAGCAGAGCTTGTGTTATGGGAACTACATGACTGATATACTACTTAAAAACTTTTTTGTAAATGCATACAAATTATACATAGTAGACACCCAGAACAAAAAGTAATAATGACCTTTGCATCTTTTGACAATTATAATATGACCGTCTTTAGGACAATAAAATTATTTCTACTATTGTTTCATGAATACATTACGTAGATAAATAAATTACATAGATAAATAAATGATTTGCACCAAAATTGTGTACGCAGTTCTCATAGTGAAGATACTGAGGAGAAAAATAGTTTTCTATGAATTTGATCCAAATTACCCTATTCCACTCCATGGGTCACATAAAATCAATATAGTTATCTAGATTACTCAGCTAATCTAGATAGCCATATTGATTTTATGCCTAGACAAATACCTCACGCTTAGTTTTCCTTTCACGCTAACTCAAATTTGTCAAGGAAAAACTTGACAGTAGTCACATGATATTTCAACAGCTAATGTCATTCTCATACAATTCAATCTTTCCGCAGGCGTTAACGCCAACAAAATGTGGTATTTGTATACACTGGAATAAACCTGATATTCGTTCCAAGCCAAAAAGGCTTAAATTGAGGAAGTAAATTTACCCTTTACTTCAAAATATCAAGGTTTCGCGAAAGCTGTATTTAACTATAGGTAATTAGTTAAATAAAGCTTAACTAAACTAAAATTTCACCCGTTCAACAATTAATTATTACATTATCGCTAATTGTATCATAGTATTTGACTTTTCTAAACTACTTAGCAAGAATTAAAATCGAGCTTTGCACGAGTATTGTTTTTTGTAGACAAGTTGCACATATTATCAATCGTTTTCTGTTCCCCAAACCCCATAATATTATTTAATAAATTTTATAGAAATCTTTTGTACTCTGTTATGTTCGTTTTCATGAAACATTGAAAACGGCCTTACATAATCCTCTGTCCAACCAATATTATAAATATGAACGTGTGAATGTTTGTTGCTAATAATTTTTGTTACGGCTCAAACAACCAATCATCCAAAATTTCGCATTTATAATAATAGGATAGCTATTTTAAAGTTAGCTCTGTTGTAAAACCGATAAGCATTTTCTAACAGCATCATCTTGCCCCAAACTAAGCAGAGCTTGTGTTATAGGAACTACATGACTGATATACTTATTATATACATATATATGTTGAAAAAATATTTTATACATATAAAAAACGCAGACCCGAGACAAATATTTGTAGATCATACAAATATTTGTGCAGCGGCGAGAATCAACTTGTAACCTCAGGCGGGCCTTCGCCCACTGCACTACAGACGTCGGTAGAGGAGGCTTTGAATTCAAAATAATTGTTATCTGCGCTTCAAAGTAGAATAAAGTCAAAGTAGAATGAAGAGTCAGTCGATACGCAGTCTGTGGCTGGTATCCCAAGATCGTTCGTTATGGCACTCTCGGAGAAGCCTATAACCAACAGTCATAGACCTTAACAAGCTCTGTCGATGATGAATAGCGATCAACTTAATTAACTAAGTAAGGACGTGATTTCGCTACACATTTCGTGATTCAATCGGATACTACGATGGTTGTTATGATGCCATCTCTGCTTCTGGCTGAGGGCCGTGCGCTTCTAAATCCAGCGGAGCTGAATCCTTTGGGGAACTGTGGGAAGGGGAAGTTGGGGACTCCTCGGTGCCTGATGTCGAGGAGACCTTCGCCGAAGGTGGCCTGAAAATAGAGAGAAAAGAGTTACGATAGAGAAAACAGTAAATGACTCAGTTCAATGAGGTAAGACGTTTTTTACATAAATGTTGATTTGTAAACGGATTAACCTATAGTAATGAGATTCATTCAATGAAGGATCATCGAAAAAAAACCAAGCAGCTTTTGTTGCCTTATTCTTTTAGGCTAAATCGTGCGCGAGGAATCGGCGTAAATTGACATTTTCAATTCACGTACCTAATTTTTAAGCTGACGTTTCTGTAAGATGGTGATTTCAATGAATAAAAACCTTTTGACTTTGACTTTGATATTACCAGCGATGTCAGGAGGCCGTAAGTATGTAATGCAAGTGTTTGATGTAAGATTAGCATTTATCTCTGAAACGGTTTATCTGATTGAAATGCTTTTTTTGTAGTCTGTTTTTTTGACTTCAAAATTAACTTGTTACATACCTAAGCTTCAAGGCTTAAGGTAGAAATTTATAAATGTTTGTGTACTCACATCAGGCGGCTGAAATCCATTCAGAGTGTTGAATCCGTTGTTGTTGAACCCGAAAGCAGAGGATGCGCTCTGGCTAGCCGAGCCTCCCCCGAACGCTGATGCTGAAGACGCCGCACCAGACACAGAGGTACCACCGCCGTTGAACGATGCAGCTTGACTGCTGGCTTGGCTGCCGCTAAAGCCGCTGTAACGTTCAGAATGCAATGGTTAGGTGATTTTTAATAAGTATACGCTTCATAGCCAACAATCTATGGACTGCATTATCTTCGGCGTGAAACTCATGGATCAAATGATAGGATTATAATATAAGTAATTCAACCTAAAGGAGGTTTTTCATATAGTCAGCCGATGCTTTTTAAATTGCGAATCGGATCACGTGATTTCAAAATTGAATGTAAAAACAACACAAAAAGTTAGTGCCGATCGAGTGAGTGCATATGCAACTCCGACCATCCCGTCTCACACTCATGCCACTATTTGATTGTCCCGTCAAAACATCTCGGTCAGCTGACTGTATGAATCCTACTATTATTATAAACGCGGAAGTTTGTGAGGATGGATGTTTGTTACTCTTTCAAGCAAAAACTACTAAACGGATTTTGATGAAACTTTACAGTAATATAGCTTATACATCAGAATAACACATAAGCTACTTTTTATCCGGGTACCACGCGGGCGACGCCGTGGGCAGAAGCTAGTAAAATATAACCCTGTTTATACTGTGTTAGATAGAACACACCCAAACACATAGCCAACGTCACTCAAAAAGCTATCAAACTTAATTGGGACTGGACTGGATACGGTAATCATAATTATTATGTCAGATATATTTTTGGAGAGGTCTTCACTAGTACGCCATCGAGACCTATTGCATTGTATGGTTTGGTGGAGTTTTGAGACGGCGGTGATGCGGATAAGGTCGGACCAACCTACCTAACGGGCTTCAGCCCCGTGATCTCTTCTCAATATATATACTAAAGAGGCAAACAAAGTAACAGCCTACCTGGTGGTAAGCGATTACTGTAGCCTATGAACACTTGCAAAAGGTATCACTTACGCATTGCCTCCCTGAGATATCAAGATGAACACAGCAATGAGAACATTACTGCTTTGTGGCAGATTTCTGCCACAAATTATTTAATTATTAGCACTTTTCCAGGCAAACCCTTTCACAGAAGCTAGTGTAGGTACTATTCTTAATTTTTCGATTTATAAAAACTAACCATGAAACTCCTCCATTGGAAAAAAATCGCTGAGACATTTCTCGTGAGCTCAATTAATATATTGTAGAACAAAACACAAGTTACTGAGATTCCCTATTTAAATATTATAAGTAAGTGTAGTTTTAGCAATATGTAAATAAGTATTATATTACTCTTGACCTGAGGTAAGTATTATACATCTCATTTACTCGAGCTAGAAACATTCATAACTAAACTTGTTCCAACGAATATAATAATTGCTATGTCTTGTTCCAAACTTATTTTATCTCTAAAAACACGTTGCTGTGAAGAAGTAAAACTTTTCAAAACGTTCGCTACAATAGAAATTTATCACAAGAAATTACTAATACTGATAGGTGAGAAGATTCAGTAGATTTTTGGAAGGTAGCTAACTAGCGCGTTGAAGTCTTTTGTATGAAATGTTGGTCATCGCTATTGCATTATCGATAGGTACGTAATATGTAACCATTCCAAAATTTTCTTAAACCGCGCCTTGATGTGTTAATTTATGATAATTGATTATGTGGCTTTCAGTCGATGTTATCCACGCCATCATAAAGAGGTCGATCTGTCAACATTCGTGCCGCTAACCGGACCAATAATATTAAAATGTCACTGACCTTCCAAAGCCGTTGAACGACGACGCCTGGCTCGCCGACTGAGATGCACTGAAACCCTCATTGAACCCGAACGAGAAGGATTGCGAAGCGGAGTGGCTAGTGCCAGCACCGTTGGCGCTGCTGCTGATACTGGCTGTTAGACCACCGTTCGACGGTGCGACGTTGAACCCTCCGCCAAAACCGAAACGAGGCTTCACAGGCTGAGGCGATCGCCTCTCGCTCGTGCCTGGAGCACGCTCCAAATGCTCTAACACAGGCAGAACTGGAGGAGTGATAATCGGCTCCAGCTTTTTATCTCTTCGCCTCTCTTCTGGGAACACGAACCCGTTGGTGGGCGCCGGCACCGCCACTCCTACAACGGCGGCAAAATACAAACACGCGTAGATGAACCTCATGCTTCGGATCATCGGTGACACTATGCCGGGTCGGCGACGTATCTTGTTTTAATAGGGCCGTGCGAGGTCGGCCGCGGTGTTGGCATGCGGCTCGCGGCGCAGCCTTCAGAAAACCCACTGCGCTGTGCCCGAGACGACATCCTGTGGCTACATATCCCCCCACCAGACTGCTGTTCCTTTTATATTTTATTACAGTATTGTCTGACCAGTTATGGGGAAATTAGATGGCCGTACGGTTGGGAAACCCAATCGTACCACTTGACTTTATGAGATGTTGTGGAATCCAAGCACGTTGGTACGAGTAGTTTACTCACTCACGGAAGTAAAGGGCTGGTGAGGCATGCTTTTGTAATCCAAACCTTTTGGTACTTTCTATAACCTTTTATGAGGCGGTAAAGCTGTGAATTAGACCATATTTTGATTCTTGCCTATTTCTGTATAAAATCTTTCAACGATTTGTTAGCATATACCCTCGAGTTTTAGGGCATTTCGGTTTCCTCACGTTTTGTCATATACCGTTTCGAGCATGAGCATATTTATTTATCGAATTTAAAAATCTTTTGGTGCAAGTCAGGGTTCAAACTCAGGAGCTCCGGCTCAGAAGTTAAGGGGCGCCCACTAGGTTTACACGGTTTTACAACATTGGTATAATTGGTACGTAAGCTTTCCATCAACAGTTTGCACCATACAACATTGATTTTGGCAAGCACTTCCGGTAATTCTGGCTTACCTTGTTATTTTTGAATTACAGGTGATAATGATATAGATTACACTTATTACCAGCAGAGTTATCAATACTAAGTGACTCTGAGAAAAAAAGAGAGAGATAGAGAGAGATGTATGTAAACCAAGAACCCAATGAAAACATGGTAATTATTAATAGTTTTAATAATTTAAAACAACCTCGGTCGCACGCGGGCGTGTAGCCGGCAGGTGCAGGAGGCGCGGGATCTGCAGATATTTGTTCCGGGTCTGGGCGTTGTGGCATCACAATACTTGTAGCCTGATACTTACAAAAAAAGTAAAAGTAGGATAAAAAGTAGACTATGTGTTATTCTGATGTATAAGCTGTATTGCTGTAAAGTTTCATCAGTGAAAGAGGAACAAAGATCCCCAACAAGCAAATAGATCTTATAATGAACACCTTATAAGAATAGAAATCTTGTAATATACTTAGAGAAGCATTGTCAAGTATTATATACTTATAGTAGCATGTTGTAAGCCATATCAACCTTTAAGAACGTTTATTCTTATAACTCAATCTTATAAATGACTACAAGTGCAGGTTATAAAACTAATTACACTGACAAAAATCTGTTATTATAATCTGTTACATATTAAACATAACAGACAGGTATATATAATCTGTTATTATATATCTGTCTGTTATGTTAATAGCATCTCATAAGAGTAATTGATCTTATGATACACTTATAACATGGCACTATAAGATTAAGTAAGCTTATAAGGTACAAGTAGTTACAAGAGTAGTTAAATTTATGTTCTTATAATACCATTTATAAGATTATTTAATCTTATAACAGCATCATATCAATGTTATAAGAGTGCAGCTTTTTAATTCTATTCAAAACTTATAAAAGACTTATAAGTCTTTACCAAGATTGCTATAAGGCAAACCCTAAAATAATCCAATATGGTGCTAAATTTACTCTTCTTGTTCTTGTTATAAGCATAGTTGCACTTATAGTAATCTTACCATAAGCACTATAAGAATTACTGTGTATAATGGCAACAATTTTTTAAAGATAAATAATAAATTTAATTTTTTATACCTATCAAACGTAAAATTTACAGAGGGGCGTTAAAAATTAACGTTATTCATGGGTACAAACTTACAGTTAAACATAACTCCCACTAACTTTTCAACAGTAAAATACTAATAAGTCATGCGATAAAAACACTATTGACTAATAATAATTTGTAGATACTAACGTTTTTTATTCAAGTATTATAAAACAAATGCATACACAAAAAACTTACCCTAAACATACCAAAATGAATTCTTATAAACCAATCTCGAAATGCGTTATAAGCGTATTATAAGCATGATTGATCTTATAATTTACTTACTTTAATTTATTTAAGATGATAATAAGAGCAATTGGATTTTCACAATGCCATATCAAGTGTGTTACAAGTATAAACACACTTTCTCAAGATATCTATAAGATTGATTTAAGAACAAATGCTTCTATAAAGTGTGCCCAAATCCACTCTACCAGATGTATATAAGTGTAACTCAAGAGTACTCTTGACACTATTATAAAACCACTTTTTGCTAGTTGGTACAAACTTTCACGTTTTTAATATTAGTAGGATTCTATGTGGATTATATTTTTTTTTTATTTATGTGCGTTTAGCACGTGCTAAAAACGGTGAAGAAAAACATCGTGAGGAAACTGCCAAACCAACAATTCAAAAGCATACTACTATGCTAAATGTAATATTTGGACGTGTATATGACTACCCCCTACTTTCTTTCAGTGAGCGTGCTTGTTAGTTTTGTTTTGGGATAAACGAATCATTAAAAAATTGTCGCCGACCATTCTGAAAGCATTTCTCTTACCAAATATTGGTTGGACCTTCGCTTAATCTGTTATATGTAAAACAAATTAATGTGATCGAAAGAGTAAAGCCACCGTATAAACCATTCTTTTTACTAATAATGTGGTAAACACAAATCGTCGGCTAGCTAACAACACCGCTCAAGTCGAAATTTTGCGGTTTTGACATTTTTATGCCATTGGATAGATCTTTTCACTGCGCTTCTGTTCGACAATACAAACATTGAATTTCAACCAATCACTGTTTTAATTTCAGCATTAGCGATTTTGATTCTGTGAACAGTGCGGAGTCGATAAAACAGTTTTTTGGCTCTCCTGAAAAGTTTGGAAAATCGATTTACGCGGTGTTGTTAGCTAGCCGACGAAATACAGATTATGTCTCGGGGTTGGCAACCAGAGGTATCACTCGCGCGTTGCCGACCCTGAGGCATAAAGGGTGGAAAGTCACATGTGACTATAATTTCACCGGCACCCATACATTTTAAACCGGAGATTAATGCAGTAATGCGAGCATTGCTGCTTGGCCGCAGAAATAGGTATGTTGGTAGTACTTCACCGTATAAGCTCTTTCACAAGGAGCTCTACTACTTTTACTATATACTACAACTCTACATATACTATTTGGGTGTATGCTGGTCATTTTTTCACACAGCATCATCTAGCCTCAAAGTAAGCAGAGCTTGTGTTATGAGACTACATTACTGATATACTACTTATTTATATTTTTTTTTGTATATACATACATATTATATGTACATAGAAAACACCCAAACACGAGACAAATATTTGCAGATCATACAAACATTTGTCGCAGTGGGAGTTGATCCCGCAACCTTCTACGTCTCAGGCGGATCTTCGCCCACTGCGCCACAGAGGTCGTCATCATGAAGACGTATATAAGCCGAAAACGCTCTGCTTTGTAAAATTATTAGGATATTATTATTGTTGATACCAAATACAACAGCAAATCAGCATTGATTTAGGATGTTACCAGTCTACTTCAGATTTTTATATCTGTGACAGCCCTAAACTTCACTTGTAACGTAAACTCCGGCCTGTGCGCAGGCGCAGGGTCACACGTCCGTGTCACGGTCAATGTGCCACATCATGTGCGTACGCGCGTAAGCTACAATTTCTTCTGCAGTCAAGTCATGCCACTGTTATTTTTAACACTAGAGGGCTGTAATTTTAGCGTTCACTCTCTCTTTTGTTTTACAAAAGAGCAGGGCGAGAGATTGCTATTTTACTCGAAGGTTACGCAGAAGAGGCTACACAAACACTGGTTGTGTCGTTCTGGTTTAAAAAGAACAACCGAGGGAGAATATTTTGTAAATTTTAGAACACTTCTTAAAATCTATGATATAGTACTATCCTCTGTTCTCCATTCTAAATGAAAAAATGATTGTCTGGTATTAAAAAAGATTTATAGATTGCTATGCCATTTTATGGCTGTCCAAATATTTTTTTAAGTACCTACTTACCTATATTAATGTAATATATATTAAATGACAAAAAAATGGTTTGAAATTACAAATTATATTTTATTATTTACAGATAAATATCTGCTTTTATTACTAGTAAATCGTATATTCTAGAATATACGCTTTTGCTTTAGCAATATTTGGTCAGGTGGACTGATTTTTACCATCATTGTATTTTAATTTAGAACGTGAATCAGAAATATGAAAGAAAGGCGTATGTGTCATTTGCCCTGAGGCGTATGAGTCAAGTTTCTGACGCATAAGTATTTTTGCTTTCAGAAATTATGAACGTTAAAAACCTTTATCTTGTCACCGTTGTGCAAAAAATAATTTGGGGTAAAGTTTGGGGTGAAGATTCTTAAATTTTGCATTATCTACGAGTATGTTATCGATATATTATTAATTGTTACTATGGTATCATAACAACAGCTGTCCGAAATGCGTAAAATATTACAGCCTCTAGTGCGTCTACGCACTTTTCCTCATAACTGAGCGAGCAATGCACGATGTTCAAATTAACTTAGACGGTTCGTGTATGTGGGCAGGTACCTATTTACATGTAAGCCGGGTAAGGGCATGTCAGACTATCCATAGTTTATAGTTTTGTAGTTTCAGTTTTCCGTCTCTGACATCAAATATAAGATGACATCATTTATTTTCTTTGCTACACAGCAAATTTACAAGCAAACTTAACTAATTAATAAAGTTGGTTCTTAAAAAAACTAAAGGTTGTTTTTCTGAATAGGTAGTTATAAAACCGTACCCTACGTGTTAGATTACATATTATATTACCACATAAGACCAAGTTTCAACCTCTAAAGAAGGACTTATTTGAAGTCTAATACGAGTAAGTTATTTGCAGTGAGAACAGTCTAAATTTACTGTTTGTATAAAGACGAATCTTATGTTTATACTAGTTTTTACCCATGGCTTTGCCCGCGTGGTACCCCGATAAAAAGTAGCCTATGTGTTATTTTGATGTAAGTATAAGCTATATTACTGTTAAGTTTCATCAAAATCTGTTCAGTAGTTTTTGCGTGAAAGAGCAAACATCCATCCTCACAAGCTTTCGCGTTTCTAATATTACGATTAGTAGGACTAACACTAACTTAAATATAAGTGGACATCCAATCCAGCGGTCGTGAGTTCGAACCTATTCACCAATGGATTTTTCCATCCAAAAAAAAATGTGTGCATTAACACGTGCTTATAGCAGTAAATACATCGGCATACCTAGAACAAAAAAATCGAAGGAATGTGCCATCAGATTGTATTCCAATAAGCAACAATGGGCACGTGGAATGCTTGAAAACTTGCGAAACGCGGGTATGCGCCAAATGTAATATTTGGACGAATCTTTGTCACACTATTTAAAGCGTACTGTACACCTTTCTACACGCTCAGCCTGTGGGTTTAATAAACACAGAAACCCTACAATACCTTACGGATCCAATTCAATAACGGTTTCAGGATGCTGCTGAGGCTGCTGCGTTTCTTCAGCGCATCGGGGACATCTGCAGATGCACACACAGACAACTTTTATGAGATAATGCGCCAAAGAATCGCATCACTGATGAGACGCTTGCGCGGCAGCACCAACAGCCTTGTGACCGTTGTTGCTAATGGCATGTACTCATGTCTAATAAGGCGCTGGCTGATAGAGCTTGGGCCGATCTCTCACCTGGTCTCCAAATAGTTGCATAGTTTAGCAATTAAGATTACCAAAAACAGGAATTTTAATAGATAAGATGGTTTTCAATTATTTGGAGTCTGGAATCCTGTGGTGAGATTGTGCAAGAATCGAAAGAACATGCTACTAGCTGTGCGTCAGGATACTGTTAGTGTTGTGTGTCGGAGCCGAGAAACTGATAGTTCAAAGTTATATATTGAGTAGTTAGTTTTACTATTAGAATACTAACGAATGTTGCATATTCGTCATTGTTTAAATACCAGTAAGAGCTCTTGTAATGTTGTAAAAAAACTTATTGGTATTGAAAGACAATGGACTATTAGAACGATCTATCGATCTAGCAATGACATTGAACACTTTTTCCCAACTCGTGATACAAGGAAAGAATACGTAATGCATTGACGAAATGAAAACAAGTCTATTATTACTATCAGCTATTCGACAGGTTTAAATTGTAGATTTCGAAACCTACTACGGATTAAACTATTATAATCTTTTATCTGATTAATAAATTTAAATTTATAAATAGATTACGAGTAGGTAGCAGAATTTAATAGCACAGTGTGGCACAGTTAACATTGTCGAATCTACGAAATAAGTTATTTCAAGGGGTCGGTTTTTTAAAAGTAGGCTATCACTTTCAAAAGTAACACCCAAATGTTGCAATAACACTTCAACTCGAAACCGATGGGTGCACGTAGAAATACCTACGTCTACCCAGAAGTTTCGGTAACTGTTTGCGACTTTGTTTATTTTCACATTTTGGCATTCAAACTTAAAATTTCCCTTATATTAACGACTATATATATATTTTAGGAATACAGCTACATTGTAAAATTTTACCATAATAATTGATCAAGTGACTACGAGGTTCTTCGAAAAGTGCATTTTATATTTTTACAGCTCCAAAACCGCAGACCTAGGTATTTGGTATTACTTTCAACTTGATACCTCCACGCGTTTCTGAGATTAAAGGAATTGGCAGACAGACAGACGGACGGACAACGAAGTGATCCTATAAGGGTGATCATTTTTTCCGTTTGAGGTACGCGGAACCCTAAAAATAACCTAAAATGTTGACCTACCTAAAACCTAAATAACTCCTTACCTAAAACATATTTCCAGGGAAGAAAGAGTTTTTATGACGACGAAAAGCAGCTCGGGGAGTGACACAGAAAGAATGAAGAGTGCAAGTTCTTTGAAGTTTTGCGTAAGGTCCTGCTTTTGTCGACCCCAAACTTATGTATGTCCGGTATTAATTCCATCGACGACGCATTAAAAGTTACGTTCTTGTTTCTTAATAGAGCAATTATTATCTGATTTTACTGAGCAATAGGTTATTGGATTAGAAATTGATTTTAAACGAATACCTGTTATTCTTTTAAAAACACGCTTTCGTTAAATTTTAGGTTCAATTTCAAGTTATAAGACCAACATCAATTTTGTGTAACAAATCTTATGTATCATTCACATAAATATATATATAATCAGTAAGTACTTAGTTTTACTATTTGAATAATAACGAATGTTGCATATTCGTCATTGTTTAAATACCAGTAAGAGCTCTTGTAATGTTGTAAAATAACTTATTGGTATTGAAAGACAATGGACTATTAGAACGATCTATCGATCTAGCAATGACATTGAACACTGTTTCCCAACTCGTGATACAAGGAAAGAATACGTAATGCATTGACGAAATGAAAACAAGTCTATTATTACTATCAGCTATTCGACAGGTTTAAATTGTAGATTTCGAAACCTACTACGGATTAAACTATTATAATCTTTTATCTGATTAATAAATTTAAATTTATAAATAGATTACGAGTCGGTAGCAGAATTTAATAGCATAGTGTGGCACAGTTAACATTGACTGTTCTTCAGCAATTTTGTTGAGTCTATGAAATAAGTGATTTCAAGGGGTCGGTTTTTTAAAAGTAGGCTATCACTTTCAAAAGTAACACCCAAATGTTGCAATAACACTTCAACTCGAAACCGATGGGTGCACGTAGAAATACCTACGTCTACCCAGAAGTTTCGGTATCTGTTTGCGACTTTGTTTATTTTCACATTTTGGCATTCAAACTTAAAATTTCCCTTATATTAACGACTATATATATATTTTAGGAATACAGCTACATTGTAAAATATTTTACCATAATAATTGATCAAGTGACTAAGAGGTTCTTCGAAAAGGGCATTTTATATTTTTACAGCTCCAAAACCGCAGACCTAGGTATTTGGTATTACTTTCAACTTGATACATCCACGCGTTTCTGAGATTAAAGGTATTGGCAGACAGACAGACGGACGGACAACGAAGTGATCCTATAAGGGTGATCATTTTTTCCGTTTGAGGTACGCGGAACCCTAAAAATAACCTAAAATGTTGACCTACCTAAAACCTAAATAACTCCTTACCTAAAACATATTTCCAGGGAAGAAAGAGTTTTTATGACGACGAAAAGCAGCTCGGGGAGTGACACAGAAAGAATGAAGAGTGCAAGTTCTTTGAAGTTTTGCGTAAGGTCCTGCTTTTGTCGACCCCAAACTTATGTATGTCCGGTATTAATTCCATCGACGACGCAATAAAGACGCAATATTCTTGTTTCTTAATAGAGCAATGATTACCCGATTTTATTGAACAAAAGGTTATTGGATTAGAAATTGATTTTAAACGAATACCTGTTATTTTCTTTTAAAAATACGCTTTCGTAAAATTTTAGGTTTTATTTCAAGTTATAAGACCAACATCAGTTTTGTGTAACCAAATTTATGTATCATTCACATAAATAAATAAGTAGGTAGGTACTCAAGGAAAGAGGACAAGGCTTTTTCTTACTACGGATAAACTAGCATTTCATTCTTATAATAAACTAGCTGTATCCGCGACTTCGTTCGCGATTGCAATCGCTTGATGAGATGATGATGTTTTTTAAAGTTTTACGGGAAAAATAGCAATGCCTCAGAAATAAAACCCGATCCCGATCCCGATCCCGATCCCGATCCCGATCCCGATCCCGATCCCGATCCCGATCCCGATCCCGATCCCGATCCCGATCCCGATCCCGATCCCGATCCCGATCCCGATCCCGATCCCGATCCCGATCCCGATCCCGATCCCGATCCCGATCCCGATCCCGATCCCGATCCCGATCCCGATCCCGATCCCGATCCCGATCCCGATCCCGATCCCGATCCCGATCCCGATCCCGATCCCGATCCCGATCCCGATCCCGATCCCGATCCCGATCCCGATCCCGATCCCAACTAAACATAGCAAAATGTTTAGAAATCGACAGACATACACACAAAAATATACATAAACTGAAATTTTCCATTTAGTCTCGAAAAGTGTATGTATATGCATCTCCTCTGTGAAATTGTTTCTTTCCTTTTTTATTTTGGTTAAAAAGGAAGTTTTGTATACTGGACACACAACGCTTTGTTTACAAAACTTTACAGTATTTTTGACACTGACAATTGTGGAAATCTTCTATTTATATTATTTAGCCTCTTTATCAGGCAGGTACCTGGATAATAAGCCTCATTGCCATTGCCTAGTTGATCACCAACCATTATTATACCTGTTCCATATTTTACCATCTCAACCTTAAACATCCAATCTTTTAAATTTATAATATAAACTTGATTCTGCCTACGGCTTCGCCCGCGATAACCCGGATAAAAAGTAGCCTATGTGTTATTCTGATAAGTTTCATTAAAATCCGTTTAGTCGTTTTTGCGTGAAAGAGTAACAAACATCCATGCTCACAAACTTTCGCGTTTATAATAGTAGTAGGGTAGGACTAATAATAATTATGAAGATTAATAATTATTAAGATTATTCTCATACACTTGATCTGAGAGCTTACTCTTCCTGTCAGAGTCAATGCTTAGGTATACTTAACGGAGAAAGGCTACGAGCATTTTTAATAGGCCAAACTGTTTAATTATTACCTATGTTTTGTAAAAGTATACCGAACGAACCACACTCAAGTTTATTAGGCTTTTAATTATAATTGTTTACTTTTCGTCTAAAATTGGCACAAATCTACAAATTTATAAAAACACAGTCTCAATACTTATTTAAACATATTGTTGACAAAGTTCAAGTTGCTTTACAGCTATAAATCTAGTCTGTTAGTAGGTATTTTATGCCAATAGGTATTTTGCGGTCTCACACCTTTTCGGTGACCTCATACAAATAATTTTAAGAATTTCAAAACAAAGGTCTTTACAAACGTGTTGAAAATCCACGTTCCAGCTCATTTTCATATAATTTTCAATAGTTTTACCCAGAATAAGCGTTAGTCACACATATTTGTTCAGCTGGCTTCGGTTGAAAACAACATTACGAATACCTAATACTTAAATGAACATTGTGTGCATTAGCGCCCAGTGTGAATTCTACCTTCACTTGTTTCTGCACGTGAAAGACGTGAAAAGTTTTAATCAGCACCATAACTTTGTCAACAATGGCACTCATGACTATTCTTACTGTGGTCACTTTGCTCGTTGCAATTTCAGACGGTAAGTTTTTGAAAATTATATTCATTCCACTAGGAAATATTTGGTCACAAAGAAAGCTCGTGTCTCTACGCTGCGCTGGCAAAACGCAGGTTCGCCGATATCACAATCAATGTCGCTTTCTACCGACTAGTGAAAGATCTTGCACCTCAAACTATGTGATTCAAGTCAAACTTTATGAAGTCGGGTAAACAATAATTTACGTTTTCAATTGAATTCTATAAAAAATACCTTTTGGGTAATCGACAGAGCTCACTTATAAAAGGTTAAACAAAGCTGTCAACGAAAGCCTACCGGGGCGCTCGACACCAATTAGACTGCTTATGTTTCTCGTTTCCGTGATACAAAAGAGAAAGACAGATTCCCCATTCTTCCGTCAACAAAACCGTTGTTGCTCATGCTACTAGTATTTTTGACTGCTTTTTTATTAGGTACCTACATATTTACTAACAGTCACACTGAATCGGTTTCTATAGCGGCTGTTGGGACATATTTTATCTGTCGCGTTGCATCGACTACCTTTGACAATATTATTATTGTATTATGTGTTTAGTTTGTTTTATTGATGCTATTTCTTAATTAATAAATCGTAATATAATGGTAGTAGCCAAGAAGTTTTCCGTGTTTGTTCGTTCTTCCTTGGCCCTGTCTGAAAATCAGCGCTGCTTCTCACTACTGCGTGGAGCAGCATATAGCTGAGACAGGACCTGTGTGGCCAACACGGCATAGATGGGGCTAATCAGCACAACAAATATTAGTATTTGTCTATGTGTTTATTTATTAGAAATCTTTGTATCATCTACAAAGTGTGTATTTTATTTATTTTCTACTTGTCCTTTCTGTGCTGTCTTCCTGTTCTTTTTTTTGTTGTGTCAAATTAACCACGTTCTATTTCTTTCTATCGCGGGTGACGGCGGCTGACGCAACTACATTTAAGTATTTATGCGTCCTAATGGCCACATTTTATTTATATTTATTTCACTGCTACTTTAATCATCATCATGAATGAAATTTAAAATACTCATATATTCTCCAAGAAAAGGGCGATTATTATTTTCACTCCATCTACATTATCGACCGATACATAAGTCGTTTCTTTCAGAAGGCATGTTAATAGAAACAAAAGCGGTAAGTTGTTCAAAGAATCTAGATGTTTTCTCATTGCACAATAATTTTCTATAGAACATTTGTTCAAATATTGTGACGTCATCTTTTCTAGAATAAATTTTACTACAATTGAATACCTGGGTAATCAATTCAGCTGTTACAAAGATACATACATACATAAAGGTATGCCTGCTTCCTGCACTTGCTACGATTCTAGCATGCCTCTTTCGGTTCATTCATCCTCAACACATTCTTCATACAAGCTCATTGGTTTAATGCACTCTTGACTTGACCTTTCTCCTGAACGTCTCCAAAGAGAACGTACGCCGAGACCTTTCCCTTCCATCTATCTCATTCGAGCTCGCTTTGTATACTTGTTGTAGGTATTCGTTTTCAATCATCCATCCATTCTACACATGTCCAAACCAACTAATCAAAAAAATATCAGCAATAACTTCTAAACATTTTTCCATTTATAATTAATGTTGTTCTCGTATCTATGACTGTTTATATACAATACTTTCGCATTAAATAGAAAAAAATAAAACATTATGTAACGTTATTCTAGATCGCATGTAACTTTTGAAATTCCCAGCTAAAATGGTTATCACTAATGATGATTAACTTATCGAGAACACAGTTGGAAGTGTGTCTTCTATCGAAATAGATAAGATGTTCCACCAGGCTGATCTATCTGATCCACTAGCTTAGGGTCTTAGAACTATCAGTTTCTGTTAGGAGGTATCATATATGTATTATGTACATGTTGCGATTTCACTTCGTTTACGTTTTAAAAATCGATATTCGAGCGCTATAATGTGGATTATATGTTATAGCAGTTACTTGCTCTTCGGTGATATGATGTAACGTAGCTGATCATGTGGCGAGAGATGTCACTACATCGCCCCTTTTCCAGACCGGAGGTAGATGCGGAGAACATTTATCGCGCCATAAACTACTTTGTGATCTTTCGGAACATCTCTTACAACAAAACTAGTTAAACCTTCAGTTAAACAGTCTTTCTACAGCTACCTCTAGAGTTCAAAATTTACACAGTTTGCAAATAGCAAGAATGCGGTGCCAAAATTAGCTGTTCCTTGTAATGTAAGTGATTGTGATTCAAAATTACATGGCTTAAAAAAACAATCAAATCATCGTTAATGCGATTTTATAAAAGAGGAGAGCTTTGCTATTTTGAATAACAAAAACACTAACAGCTTACCGTTTTCTTATTTGATATTTTCCATTAAGAAGGTGTTACAGTAATATTTTCGTCTGTTTCAGGTATGCTGGGACAGCATAATTTTGGTTTTAGGAGAGGGTAAGAATATTTACAGTTTCTATTTTATGTTCCATCGAAATTTCTTATATTTTACACCGCGACCTGCGACTTCCGTGGGTACGTGCGGGCTACCCCAACTAACCCAAAAGATCATTACCAGCCTGTTCTTAGGATGTTTTGGTTAAAACTGCCGAGTTTATTGGTCTTAAATAGTTTATATGCTAAGTAACCATTGTCATATTTTTGTTTCAGATTCCCGGAGGTAATTTTTTAAAACTTACGATCACACAAACACACAAATGAGCTAGTTCGTCTTTGTCACTAGGCACACACTTTTGATATTTTCAGGTAAATATCGAGTATGTGCCGGCTCTATCTTTACCACAGCTGCTTCTACCTGGTTTACCTCAAATTCATTTACGTCAGGCTCCTCTATTACCATTTATCACATTAAATCGCGGTCACTTCCATAATTCTCAACCTTTCGTTTCCCCCATACAGCCTTTTTTCCCAACTATGGACACAGTGAAGAACATAAAACCTAAGCCAGGTGGCAGTTATCACGCATTTTATGCGAGAACTTCTGATAACTCCAAGGGGCAAGGATCCGTTCAGATCCTGATAAATAAGAATGGAGAGACTTCGTTTGAACAGTGTAAGAACGTCACTAGTAATTCTTTCAGTTATGAATATCTTCATCATTTAGCCGCTCTGCACTCATTGCAGGGTAATAGGCTTCCTCTTTATAACGCCATTATTTACAGACCCTTGTGATTCTAATCCATTGATTCCCTACGCTGACGATGTCGTTCGAACATCGGACTAGCAGGCAAACTCTCGATCGCCAAGAATATCTTGGCCACGAATCTCTGTTAATATGATTAGAATTTTAAATATGTAAATTACTTCATTCAGTAGTATTAAATAATATTTATTTGTTTTAGTTGATTATCCTGATAATACAAAAGAGTACGTAAAACATATTTTATTTTGTTTATCATCTTTATTTTAGCTAGTAGAACGTAATATTTAATATTCATTGATGAAAATATTTTTTCAGGGACACGGCAAACTGCTCGTGAGGATTCGCCTAAATATTTTAGTAAATGTTATATAAGACCTATTAGATTAAACATAAACACTATCCGAAAATGTACATAAAATAAGGACTTTCTATATTGTAAAGGTAAACAAAAGTGAAGAAAAAAAACAAAGACGAACTAGTTACATGAATATATAAATTTTCATTTCTTTAAGTTTTGTTGTGACGATCCATTTTTTATCGGAAACGTCGTTTTTAACTTATATTAGTAATTTCTAAAGAAGCCGTTGGCAACTTTTAACTGAAGAAATAAAATTGATAAATATATACCTATATTTATTACTTAATATTTAATATCATAATTTAATTTTGTTTTTAGGCTGATTTTCTGGTACCCGAACACCATAAACTACATAAAATGAGCCAGTGGAAGTTTGGTAACATTCCAGATATGATTCCGATCATAGAGGTGCGTACCTATTCTACTGCCTGTTTTGTTCCTTACTTTTACTATACAATTTTCAAAATCTTTAAATTGTTAACAGATTCCAGCAATTGAACCTGTGAATATAGAGGAAGTGAGGGGTTATGTACCAAATTCCAAAGAGAGCTACAAGGCTCATATGAAAACCTCCTATTCCTCTTCTAAAGTTGTCAATGGCAAGAAGACGAGTGAAGGGGGGGTCGCTGAAATCGTCAATGATGAAGGGGACGTTGTAGAAATCGTCAATCAATTCAGCAAGGAGTCGTAAATATAGATCATTCTAAAATTAATAACGCCTAGTGTTTTTAAGTATCTATATAACGCAAATCGTATTTTCATTATTTTATGAGGCGCTGGTTTTATTGTTTTGTATAATTTGCATAAAGTAGAACTGTTAGAATTAAATTTATAGTAGTAAAGAAATTCTTGATAGTGTTATATTTCATTTTTTTATTTTGTTCCCACAGAAACGAAATAATTTATTTTTATAATAGTCAATTATAAAAATTTGCTTACCTACTCAAATTGTTCATCAATATAATTTGTATGTTCACTGCTGGACAAAGGCTTCCCCAAAGGGTGTCAAGAGGAAAAGTATTGATGGGGTTATTCCCGTTTCGTACTCCTTAGTTAAAAATATACGAATTCCACCTCCAATTAAATTATTTTCATCACAGCATTAAACATTGACGTACCTTACCGGTGTAGTTAGTAGGTGCTAGATAGAAGGTATAGAAGGCCTTAGGACATGTAGATTAAGGTACTAACCTAAAAGGGGATGATTCTTCCCGTGAAGGAGGACATGTTTTCCTGAAAAAAAGAAAACATATTTTCAAGAAATTAAATTGATTTGAAAGTGAAACACCGTTAATTGACTGTTTTGTTGAACGATGTGCCGATTAACGCAGGTACCAAACATATGATTTTGCAGATTTTTCACCGAACAGCAGATTTTTACCACCAAAAAAATATTTGCCGTAAAATATAATTCAGAATCATGGTTCTGAATTATTCAGATAAAAACACTTTTGTGTCACTTTCCAAGAACCGAACATTACCGAATTTTAAAACATGCGTCATCGAACAAAGGCTTTTGTGTTATGATTCTCCGATTTCTTTCAAAAGCCGTAAATAATCGTTACGGCTTTTGAAATATATACCGATAATTTCGAGATTAAAATGGGCTACATAGAACTCATAAATTCTTACAAATGAATTAAGTAATCTTCACAATTCTGATCGTTTGTAAGTATATACATCTAAAAATATAACAAAGATAGAGTGGAATAACTCGATTACTCCAGCGGTTGTCAGAAGATATAACCGGTCTACCGCCACTTCAGCTTGCTAATCCTCTAGACTATGGTGATTTTGGCTTTCTGTCGAATAACTTTAGATCCAATGCTTAAGAGAAACACCGAGCACTGCCCTATCTATAGCTCTCTGAGAAACAAAGAAGGTATTCAAATCTACAAGTAGCTAAATAATATAATTATATAAATAAAAAAAAAAAAAAACTATTCATCCACGTTCTCAACTATAAGATCAATTTCCGAAAACTCATGCTACTCCAGTAAAACCTAATCTATCTAAGTAGCCTTAGAAACCCAGTCTCCTCTACATGAATATGGAAATCGAGTATAATATACTCGATTATATCTTAGAACTAAACCTTGAAAATGACACTGACATTTTCAAGGTTCATTTTTACAATTTTTTATTCTTCTCTCCCAAATATAAACTGACTGAGAAATATAAACACATTGAAATCAGTGTTATTATTAATCCAGTTCATATAGTAATCCAGTAATCCATATATTAGTAATCCAGTTTCAGAACTTGTGACTTTAAGTTCGTAGATGACAAAAACAATTATCCTTATTGTGATTGCGGCTTTAGTGCGCTGTTCTTAAGGTTTCTAGCTAGAGAACGTCCTACTAAAGAGATTAGAATCAATGACGTATCTTGTCTTGTCATATCAATGGCTTGACACGGCGCACACAAAACAGCGAAACTGATGATGTGTGAAAATGTCCAGAATTATTTTATTTTTATTTTATTTTTTATTTATCGTTTTAAAGAATATATAGTGGTGGTATGAAATAGTTTTTATCAAGTTGTTTTTAATCCTAATAAACGAATATTTTTTGTTTGTTTCAGCTGCACCTAGAAGCCCGTAAGTAGTTACTTTTTGCTATTTAAACCCCGTAGTGTAGGACGCCCTCCGGCCAGGTGGGATGACGATCTGCGAAAGACTGCAGGCAGATGCTGGATGCGACAAGCTGAAGACAGGGCGCTATGGCGCTCATTAGGGGAGGCCTATGTCCAGCAGTGGACTAATACAGGCTGATGATGATGATGATGATTTAAACCCCGTCCAAAAATTGCATTATTGAGGTCAATCTAATCATTATAACGCTACTCACCAAAAGCTTCTTCAGACATAGATAATACTGAGCAAGATCGCGATTTATATTGCCGAGTCCCGGTATTGTACAGACCATGGATTGTAATCCATACAATCCTGACCCGACAATATACACAACCCTAAAAGGCACAGCCAAATAATTCAAACCCATGTATACGAAATACTAGCTGTAGTATGTATGTTTGTATGTATAAATATATGTATGTACGTACCATATGTTTGGCTCTCGCTGTAGCCAAAACGGCTTCATGATATTTGATAAATATGGTGTCACTGGATTCGTCTTGGTCACGGAACTAATATAGGATATAATATAAAGTGTCAAGAAATCTAATATGGCGGCTACAAACCGCCATACTCATTTCCGACGAACATAAAATCCTTTAGCTTATCCTGTCGCCTAAACGGCTTGATGGATTTTGACAAATGAGGTGCCATTGGAATAGTGTTGATCACGAGCGTGACATAGAATGCACAAAATGTAAAAAAAATAATACGGTGGCTACATGCCGCCAAAAACGATTTCCGATTTAAAAAAACAATCAAATCAAAAAACAATCCTGATGGATACACATAAATGCGGATAAATGCGATGTCTTTGGATTCGTGTGGTAGCCTAGAGTGTGATATAGGATCTAACAATAAGAAGTTAATCTTATATCACACTCTTATTAAGTTGTGTAATGTGAAATTTATTAATAATTTCAAATTTATTATTAAATTTTAAATAGCAAAAGATTATAGAACCACGCTTAAGAAACTAGTTGATTTTTTTTATTTTTTAACTGTTATTAGCGTCAAAAATTTTAAAAATACAACCAGGCTCAAAGCATGTACCTCTCTGGGTTACTATTAGTACCTAGGTTAAAAAATATTAATTTACATTTATTTTAATATTTATACATTTTAAACATATTTTAAATGTATATGGTATACTTATTTTATCATGAGTAAGTTTTCTAATTATATTTTTTTAGGTTCTTAAACCCTTTCGAGATCATGACAAGCATAAAAGAGCAAGTGAGTATTTCATAAGCTGATTTAACCACTGAATACACAAAAACTACGACGACGACTTGCGACGTTTAATCTTCGACTTCGAAGAACCGAATAATAGCTATAAGGTTATCTCACACATATCAGCCCAGAACAGGATCGACACCGCCTCGACAACGCTTTGCCGTGAGCCAGCCATAAAGCAGTATGGCTGGTTCACGGCAAAGCGTTGTCTTTCGGATTCAGCAGCTCTTTCGGATCGCGTTGACGGTAGATTTTGCTTAGTTTGGGGCTAGATGATGCTGTATGAAAAATATTCAGCATTTATTTATTTATTTAATTATATAAGCCGATGGTCTACTAGATTTGTTGCGCGCGCGTCTGGAGCTGCTTCTTCCCCATCCACGGTCACGATTGAATTTGACGGACTGGTCGGCATAGTCGACGAAAAACAATTAGCCGTATTTTCAATATTTAAACGAGCTCTGTGGCGTGGCGGGCGACTAGCCGGCTTCGACAACGTGCGGGTTCGATTCCCGCTGCGGGACAAATGCTTGTATTTTCTGCAGATTTTTGTTCCAGATCTGAGTATTGTGGTACCACGGTACTCGTAGTGCCTGATACCCACGATAAAGGGAATACTAGTGTGGGTTCAGGACTGTGTTTGTCTATTGGGTGTTTTTTTTAATGGCAATGCTGACAATGCAGCCTGTTTTTGGTCTTTAGATAGCTGTTTCACCTGTATTTTTGTATATACTTTTTAATAGTTGTACTTATGAATAAATGTAGTAAAATGTTTTTTTTTGTCTGGATAATATACTGTTAAGTTTGTGCTTATTAACTTTTTATGTATTAGATACGGAATATGGCAAATCTACCCGGCAATGGGCAGAGCGTCACGAGCTACTCTTCGATAGACGCACACGGCAATCCGGTGATGAAAACAGTCTTCAAATACAAACATGGCGATGAGGTCATCGAGCGAAGATATCAATACTAATTAAAACAAGTTACCAGATTACGTCCGCACCCAGATGCTCCGATTCACTTAATAGTCATTCGACTACGCAACACTTAGACCTGATGCATACCTTATAAACAATAGCAGCGAAACCGCTGTGTACTCTATACATCTCTGCGTACAAATGTGTAGCATGTGAACATACTGGGACCAATCGCGGAGATGCGACCGTTGCCACGGAATCGCGTGGTAACAGAAATAGATAGATTCATAGTTAGATCTGTGTGTTAGAATAGGCAGTTTCGTTTATATTTCGATGTCCAACAAAGGAAAAACTGTGATACTATAGCAGAAAAATCAAGGTAGTTCCACCTTGATTTTTTTGCTATAGTTTCGCGCGGAGGTGTGCTAAAGTCCTAAAACATATCAGTATAGAAATCAGTTGATGACAATTAAAGCCAAATGATATATGCGGTACAGGATTGTTTTTTTAAATAAAATAAAATTTATTGAGAACCTAGTAAATAATAAAATAAACATTAAGTAGCATCAAGATGAATCTGGTTTTATTTGAAATATGTTATTTACCTACCTAAGTAGGTTAGTGGTTTGATTCAATATTTTATATTATTCAACAGAGTTCATCCGAATCGCTTTTAAAAAGATGTTTTAAAAGGCTTTTTTATAGCAACCTTAGGCCATATTATAAAAATAATGAGATCTATAAGTGGATGGTAATCATAATTCGGTCAATTCCCCTTTCATTGTAAAAAAATGACATTAACATGGGATTCGACCAAATACTGGCAAATCCATAGAACATTAATTTTGATCAATAATTTACTCAGAGAGTTATCTTCGTCTCCGTTTATCCGCCGTAAACGTAAAATAGACATAACTAGGTATTTACTCTAGGGTATACAAATGAATAATTAACAAATATGTATGAAAACTCAAATCAAATAAAAATTTTACTTTATATGATAAATAAAATCAATTACTGTTCATAGGTAATTGAACAGTTTATAAGCATTCTTTCCTAACAATTGAATGCTAAAACATTCCAATTATCGTTGTCGTTTAGGATTATAATCAAACTGGCCTCCTTCCACGGCTTCGCTCGGGTATTCTAGATACAGAAGTACCTGTTACCTGTTCCAAATTTGATCCAAATCGGTCCAGCCGTTTGCAACAAACATCTTAACATCTGGCCGTTGACATTTACAATAGTGCCTATTAGTAGGTAAGATTTTTAGTCAAAAAATAGTTTCTTTATTCTTTATTGTACACACAGATAATACAAACAAATAAACTTACATATAGGACATGTACAAAGGCGAGTTTTCTTCCAGCAAACCTTTCACCTTTGATTATATATATATATTATTATATATATGAATATAAATATCGGTGGGTACGTGTACACAAACGGGAAATAATACAATAATAGCACAAAGTTTCTTACGATTGTATTCCCCAGAATTGACATCCTCAGATGCATACTCAGTATGTGCGTTTTGCAAGTAGTTAGTTTTTTTATATAGTATTTAAATTGGTAGAATGTAGCTTAGAAATAAAACGACAATAAATTATGCGTATCTTATATTTTTCAAATATTTATATCAACTCTACTTCACGAAGAATCACACTAATATCAGCCCTTGCTGACGACTGGGCAAACGTAGTGTAGGACGCCCTCCGGCCAGGTGGGATGACGATCTGCGAAAGACTTTAGGCAGATGCTGGATGCGGCAAGCTGAAGACAGGGCGCTATGGCGCTCATTAGGGGAGACCTATGTCTAGCAGTGGACTAATATAAGCTGATGATGATGATGATATGCACCTAGTGTAATCTGCACTTGCTTATAAAAATGTTACTTTTGGGATTTGATATATTTTTAAAAGACCTTTGAAATGCCTTGAATTCTACAGTAGTGTACCTTTGTAAATAAAGATAATTGAAATCCCTTAATATATGAGTTGCATTTTGATTTAGTTACTACAAAAAAATAACTAGGTTTTAGCCAGTTTTAAGATAAAATATTCGCCAAAGAATTTGCAAAGAAAACCAAAAGTCTATGGATGCTGAAATCAATAGTTGTGGAAGGTAATAAAACCTTGATGCAGGTACTTACTCTGTTTATAGCTAACTAACCTCTACCTACGACTCTGCCTGGATAAAAAGTATGGTATGTGTTATTTTAGGTCACGAACTATACCTGTTCCAAATTTCAGCCAAATCACTTCATAATTTTTAGAAACAATTATACAAACTTTGGCATTTGTGCAATTAGTAGTAGAATACCGTATGAAGGTTTTCAAATGTTTTCTGCATTAAATAGATTATAGTATATCTTCTGCGATATTGAATCTGTTCAGCACACTGGTTTATCATCATTGGATACTAGGCCGTTTCAGGACCACCATAGATCTTAACCTGGTCAGACCACACACTTAACGCTATATTACTATATAAACTAATATAAGCATTATTACATTATGTATTTTTTATGTAATTTATTTATAATGGAAGATATATAAAAATAATGGGAAGAGAGGTAATGTAACTGCACATTTCCTCTCTTCCCATTATTTTTAATCAAGACCATCAAAAAATGCCTAAAAGAGTTCGCTCTTAGCGATAAGGCCAGCAAGCAATAAAAAGTTGTCTATCTATCTCAAGCAGAGTGACCAAGAAAAACCCAGTGATATGATGAACAAGAAGAAGTCTTTCATTCAGTAAACGTAGGTATTATTTCAAGTCTAGCAACGCGAGATTTAAATATAGCTGTAAAATTAAATTTGTGAATATAGATTTAATTCCCAAAAACCTAGGTATACTTGAATTATATTTTACTAGCTGTTGTCAGCGGTTTTACACGCGTGGAGTACTGTTTAAAAAAAACATACTCACATACACACTTAACCCATTTTCCATCCTTCAAATATCAAAATCTAAAAACCCTGAAACACGTAGCTGTAATTAAATTTTTCATGTTTTTAACTTTAAAGAACACAAGACTTTTATACAAAGTTCACCCCCATTTCCCGTCCCCCCTTAAAGTGTAAATTTTCCATAAATCCTTTCCCATGCTTACGTTTTAAAATAAACCTATGTTCTTAATTTCAGGTTTCTAGACCTAGTAATATTAACTGTGCAGTCAGGCAGTCAGTCAGTCAGTCACTATTTTATAAGTATAGCTTTAACTTTATTTTCCATTTTAATAACGTTAACTATGTTTTCAAACAAAATGTTAAAAGCTCGTATTATATCAAAAATCAAAACCTGATTTTATTCTTGTGACCAAAGCATAAGCATACATTTTTGGCTCAGCTTTTGGCGACCCACTAGTCGATACCTACAACAGAACCTTTACATAACAAACAAATTAAATATGTTACTATAAATTTATGAGTCCAAAACGAATTAAAATATCTCTGATAACGCCAGGTCAGTGAATTACCCTTTGCCAAAATCTGCATCTAAATTACAAAAATAAACAGACTTTGCATGACAAAGTGCTCAAAATAAAGCGAATGAACAGCCATCGACTCCAATGTGACAATGCCCGTATCATCCCAATAAATATTAGATCCATTATTTATAGGTAAATACGTTTATTCCACGTCCGATATAAGCCTTAATATCACATCAATGCCAGCATTAGAACGCGATAACTCGATCCTATCGGACGCTATACTTTGTTGACAAAAACCATCGTTTTATACATTTTTAGTTTGTGTAAAAAATGACCAAGCTTGCCGTGATTTTTATAGCAATCTGTACCCTGACTATCCAAGGTAAGCGTATAAAACTTTGGATTATGTAAATATTTTTTGATGACAATTTCATGTCAATCGAATTTTGTTTGCCCAAGATTAGTAAAAATAGTACTTGGAAAACCTGTATGTTTGCTTATAATTTTGCGTAGACATTTACGGGGCACCTACGGATTCTTTCGGAACATACTCTAGCTCTTTAATTATGTAAGCACCCAGGCTTAACAACATTCCTTCCTGTTACTTATACTGTTATATTTCTACTGAAACACACCCTATGAGAGGCAATGAATTCGTTCACCGCAATAGCAATATCGTCATCCGTTCTTTGGCAATTTTTTGCCTACCTCAAGTTGGTCAATGCAGGGTAACCAAAAAAGAACAGACAAACAGATCCATTAGAAACACATATTAACGGGATCTAATACAAGCAATTCAGCGTTCAAACTCCAGTCTTCAAATCTGAAAAATAGGATTCATAATCAAAACAAGTTAATTTTGCTCAATATAAAAACCCCTGACGACTTTCTAACTGTCTTTTGCAAAGCTCGCTAGTAACTTGTTTCAACTCTTCTATGAACATTCAACTCCACAACTCATCTAAGAACATTCTTTAAATTCATTGTAAAAATCCGCATTACGAACCGATAAGCTGTTTCGGAGATAAATAATAACAGAAAAACAAATTCTTATGGAAAACGAATGCTTAGGTTTCTGTCGTCGCGGGAAAATAACGAATTAAATGTCACTTTGTCTCATAATCAAAATCTAAATTCTGAAACCATTAGCAGCAGACTACAAGAATTTATCAAAATATTACTTCCGCGATCAGCTGCGATATGCGATGTGCAAACAAAGTACCGGTTCTAGTGCTAGAAGTTTTTAAACGTCAAATACTAGAAATACTTATCATAATTTATAACCTGTCACAACAGATCTCTTGACCCTGGTGAAGTTCAATTATCATTTTTCAAACTAACCAGTTGTATGTTCACGGAAATCCGTTGCTAGAGTTGGTTGATAATGTTTCCTGTAGCATTTTGAATGATAAATAGAGAACTTTCTGTCTTTCTATATCAGAATAAGGTTCTTACTGCTCAAATAGTTTATACTACCTCTATAACTAGTACATCATAATATGTACGTTCTTTCTTCAAAGAACTCGTCCAGTGTATAAAACACTTTTGTGTTGTTTACAAATATAATTTAGTGTTAAATATAACGTTATAGGTTTTCTTTTGAAAACTGCTAAACATTCGAAGATATAATAATTATAATGTCTATTGCAATTTCATATTTTATGACGAGTTTTGTAATTGTTTATAAACTTCGAACATTCAATAATTGAGTTTGAATCTTCTTTTACTTTTCACTGGTTGTTAATTGGTCATCCAGTGTTAGGTCACTGATTTGACCATATTGATGTATGGTGGCTCTGAAAAGAGCTCAGTGATTGATGGTGAAGACCCAGAGTAGTGAAAAACGTCTGGTAAAGCCTCCTTTCTTGAGTTAGAATTATTATCTGGGAACATAACATCAATATCTTCAAGCTACTTCAAAATGTATAAAACACTTTTGTGTTGTTTACAAATATATTTATTTCAGCTATCTATAGATCGTTTGCAACGGTCTTTATATGGTTAGCTATTTCATCTGTATTTTTTTGTATTATGTACCTATTTGTAAATAGTTGTATGAATAAATGTATTTAAACTGAAAAAAAAATCAAAAAGAAGGAGGTTCTCAATAGTTCTGTCTTTTTTCTGTTTATATTACGCGATGTCTTCGCCAATTGTGAACCGATATTTCTTTTTTTAATGGTAATGGGTACTTCAAGAGTGGCTATAAACATTTTATGAAAACCCACTTCAAACCTAAGGGTGAAAAGATGGGGGATGAAATTTCATATTGCACTTTTTATCAACTTCTCATAAATTGAAGTTGGTTTTTAATTATTTACTGAAAAAAAATAAAAAGAAAACAGGTTTGATTTGTTTTGTAAAAATTGATTTTGTAAAATAAGGCCCTAATTGAGTCGGCATTTAATTTTTCCTCCGACGAAAATGAGATAAATAAACAAATACAACACACAAAAAGAGAGGATTGCTATTCATTCAGGTATATTACCCGTTTTATTAACATAAAACTCGTAAGTTTTATTTGTAAAAGTATATACCTATGTGAAACTCTAAGCAAGAAAAATATTGTCTGTGTCTGTGATTTTGTCTTTTATTTTGATATTAAATAGAAAAACGGAGAACCACAAACCGCGGGGCAGAGCCCAAGCTAGGCTAGGGCTGCAGGACCCTACTCACGATGCTCGCCGAGACCAGGAGAACCGCTTTTGAATCTGACCCTTGATTCATTAGCCTAGCGAAACTCTCTTAAGGTGTTAATCGAGGCCCTTTGCTATTAGTCCGTTCACTGATACGACTATCGGAACGATAATCGTCGAATCCACATCCCACATGGCAGTAATCACGTGGCCCAAGTCTAGGTGCTTACTTACCTTGTCCATCTCGGCCTTCACAAGATTAGCATCATGTGGGATAGTGACGTCAACGAGTATCGCTTGGCGCTTCGACCGGTCTACCAGTACGATACCAGGCTTATTGGCTGCAATATTATAGTCCTGTCCGTGATAATGGAATGGTCCCAGTAGAGCGTGGCACGACCATTCTAGTACCCATAACACAAGCTCTGTTCAGCTTGGGGCTAGATGATGCTGTGTGGATTGTCCAGCATTATTTATCTATTATTATTATTATTCTCGAGAACCATCTGTGGTACGTACTTATTAAGATAAAGTATCTCAGGGTATAATAGGATAAAGTATCAGTACCTCAGGGCCGACAAGGTCGTATCGGAGGGCAAGTTGTTGGTGAATGATCTTGGCTACTTGGTTGTGTCTATGCAAGTACTCTGAGTTAGCAAGATGCGAACAACCTGAAAGCATATGTCTCAGCGATTCTCCGGGACAGTGACATGCTCTACAAATATTATTATTATTACTTAGCACAATTTAGTGAACAAAGCTTTGTGGCTTATCATAAGCTCAAAAGGTATATTAGTTTATTTTTGTGTGGTAACATTTAGATTAAGACTCAATATAGAACCAATGAGGGAAACAATATTAAAATTACCATCCTACTCCTTTAAAATTACATCTGTAACCATCGTATACTAAGGGCCCGGTTGAGCTTGGTTAGTCGGTTGGGGCGGTAGCAATCAAAGCAAAATGATTGTACGTAATGTTGGTTGTCAATGTTCGCGTGAATTGCCCGGCCTGACTGTCAAACTTCTTGGCTGTCGCCAAGCCAAGAACTACCTCGCGAACTCCTTACACTAACTACTTGCCACACTACGGCGAAGTATGAGAGACGCGAAGAAGCCAGAAGGAAGGGAAAATAAAAAAAGCCACCTTAGCCGAATAACTGGCCAACGTATTGCCGCTGCTGCTTATTATTCATAAAGAGGAAAAATGAATCTTAAGTTCTATTCTTCAATTCAACTTTTATTTATGGCTTCTGTGGTAAGAAGTTCTTACCCGCACTTCAAAACGTGTGACAATGATGACGACGACGAGATAACGACGTATTGCTCACCACCACCACCACCACCGCGTCAGTTTGACCGGGCCCTTGTAGAAAGATATAAATATTAATAAATAAATAGTGCTGGACATTTTCACACAGCATCCTCTAGCCCCAAACTAAGTAGAACTTGTATTATGGGAACTACATGACTGATATACTACTTACATACATTTTTTTAGTAAATACATACTGTGTGAATAATGTCCAGCATTATTAATATTATTATTATAATAATAATAACGCTAGTTTTCATACTTTTTATTCGAGTACCGCCGGCTTGTCTAGTCTAGGCTTAGTAGTCTTATTATTATTATTATTATTATTAATAGTAGTCTTATCGGCGGTACTCGAATAAAAAGTATGAAAAGTAGCGTTCGTAAGAAACACATTTTTCGTCGACTTACATAACAAAATTCGTCTCCATTCAAAATATTGGTGATTTTTTTTAAATTTTATGAATCGTTTCGGAGATTACTCCGTACATACAAACTTTACCTTTTTATAATAGTAAGTACATTGATAAGTCATTGATACTTGGAAAATGCCAAAGACAGGCAAATGGCACAGATTAAAAAAAATTGCAAACGCCAAATATAATTTTTGACCATGCCTCTTGCCTTGGTAGGTATCATAGATCGATATAGACATCTCGTTCATAGAGTTCATACTCTCCCCTTTCCTTTTTCCTTTCCTTTTTTTATTTTTTTGTTCTGTATTTTTTTTATGTCCATCATGGGGAATACAGTTGTGAGCGTGTTTTTATTTGTAGTAGGTAATTATAGGGATTTTAATTAATGTCAGAAAAAATATTAAAATTAAAATTATTATTCTTGGTTCGAAAAACAATTACCTACAGAAAATTCAATCAAGTTTTCCAATAATCAATTATTTCACGACGTGATTCTACTTCCCTTTTGACGCAGTCACTATGTTTAATCTATTCTATGACGTAAGATAAATACGCCAATGCAACCTGCGTTGGCGTATTAATCACAGGTATTAATCTCGCCCTTCAAGGAAAGGAAATAACATTTTAGGTTAGATTAAAAAGGTATGGATCAATTTTAATAAAATCTATGCTCGAAGGACGTCTCAACCTGGTCGCTCTCGAAAGAGCGGCGTATTTTTACCTAAAAATTTTAAACACACTTTTTAATATGACGTTCATATATTATGATTGTAAGTTGAAATAAAGCAATAAAATAAATAATCCTTGTGATTTCAATGAATTGACCTTTGAATTTGATTTCGTAGACATATATACCTCTAGGACCAACCTATAATTCTATAAAATCTAAGTCAACATAATGAAACACCTTTGATCAACAAAACAGCGTAAAACCCAATAGTTATCAACTTAACAAAAGGATTTAGCATACTGCATAAAGTAATTAAACATTTTGGTATTTTCCAGGCGCACCTCAATCACCATTCGATGACATCATAAAAGCAGCGAATGCGGGTCAGTGGGAAAGTGTACAAAGTCTGTAAGTATCTTCACTTAGCATCCTGTCCAATTCACATTTTTTTATGTGATCAGACTATGATCAGACTTTATCCTAATAAGGTACTTTGCGTTTAGCAGCTCCATAATGCACACAATATGTGTAGGAATACATATTGTGTGCATTATGGAGCTGCTCTGGAAGTTTCCATACTTCTGTAGCGACATCTCTCGCTAGATGATTGAGTTACGTTACATCACATCAACGCAGAGCGAAAAGCAACAAACTACTGATCTAAGAAACGTAGCAACATACTACCACATTCAATTTACAGATGGCGCTAAAATATTCATTAAATTATTTGAATAGCGCTTGCGACATTTTCCGGAAGTATCAGAGCATGAGTTAGCCTTTGCATCTTAAACTAGGAGGTGAGAATCTGTCCAGATGCTCCAAAGGGAAAATATTAACTACATGGTGTATCATGAACTACATGGTACAGGTTCTATCCAGTTACGAATTTGTTCAGCTGAGAACCAGGTGCTTGGAGGGATTTGGAGAGAGTTTCCAGGTGCTTGGAGGGATTTGGAGAGAGTTTCCAGGTGCTTGGAGGGGTTTGGACATAATATAAATATAATACCTCCCGACAACAACTATTGATCTTTGAACCTCGGGATAGTTAATCAGATGAATCAGCCTGACGGTTGCTTCGAGGGGGGAATGTTAGGGAGGGCGCACAAATTAGCTTTTGAAATCGAATGTTTCTTGAACGATGGCTTGAAATGATTTAATGATAGGTAATCCCACACGTTGGGTTGCAGCATTCCCAATTTTACATTTAGTTTTTGGATAAAAAAATGCGTCTGCGTACCAAATTTTATTTTGATACATTTTAAACTGTGTGAGAAATCAGGATGTTACTTACGGACGTACATATAGTTATATAAACATAACTAAATTATAAGGGTTTCGGAAGCCTTAAAACGAAACTTCCTTAATGTTTTAGTATTCTGTTATCACTGATTATACGAGCTCGACTCGTTCTGATCCGTTTCATTTTATTTATTTCAGATTAGCCAGCAAATTCGGAACAGATGGATGGCAGGTAATAAAATTGTTTCCATTGATTTAAGTATATTTGTGACTCGGACCTTGCTAGACTAGTTAGATGAAGTAGCTGCCACGAAGCCTTTTTTAAGATTGGTAAATTATATCATTCTTCCAGTGTGAAAATCCCATTGCTGGCAAAGAAATGAATTTTGTCAGCAGAGGGTGAAGTCAGCTATGCAGGATGATTATTATACCACGTAGCACTCAAACTGATGGATTATACTTAACTTCACTTCTTGATTATGGCTTTTGTAACTATTTGGATGGATTATACGCGCGACATAATTATGTCGCGCTAAATGTCTCAAAATTTTGAGAGAGATTGTAAAAAAAAATATTCCAGTCACAAGTTTTAAATTTTCCCATCTTTTAAAGGAACACAGGGGCAAAATTACTATATAAGGAGTAGTAGGATATATTATAAAGTTATTCTTCCAAAATTTGCATAACAGAACTCCATTTGGGCTTTTCCACTGGCAGTTTCACTTATCAATAAACCCCGGCCACAAAATGAAACCTACTTATTTTATTTTCAGCCTGTTCCTCTCAGTAGCGTTAGAAGCCTGAAGCCGGTGGAGGGGGGGCACGTGTACGGAGAGTCAGAGTACACATTCCGCTCCTCATCAGACCTCAACGGGCAGAAGAATGAGCAAAGCGCCGGGCATAAAATTATCAACAAAGATGGTGACGTCAAAGAGTTCGACTTTAAGCCGAAGTTTGAACAGAATCCTTTGTTCAAACTAAGCTAACCTGAACATAGTTTAGATCTAGTATATCTGTTGAAAATGTAGAAAGAGAGTCTCTCTTACCTAGTTCAATAAGATTCTTGCCACTAATTTCCTAACGCTTTATTTTGTGAACTCCGTTAGATTATATACAGACAAAAGAACGTGCTAAGGATAATGTTATGGTATTTTAAAAAAGTATTTAAAATATATAAACATTTGTCATACTTATACGATGAGAAAGATCCAAAATAGTCAATGGATCAAAAGAAAATATTATAAATTAATTTTTAATTGCAAGTCCATTATAAAGGCTAAATCATAGGCCTTGCACACAATTTCTAGCTACTATCTTATCAGAAAAATTATTTCACTAATATTGTCACAAAATCGCTATAGAACGCCCTCAATTTTTGCGTTGCGTATCATTTTCACGAATTTTATTTATATGTATAACCCTCTGTGATTAATTGTAAGATTTAGTTTTAAATAAAGTAAATTATCAAAATTACTTTTCGTTTTCATGTTTATGGATTATAAGATTACATATGTACAGCTAGGCTATAGGCAGCTACATGAAAGCAAAAAAACTTGGAAGATATGCAAAATCACTGATTATCATTCATCTATTTCATTCTCTCGCAGCAGGAAAAATAGACTAATATGGCTTAAGTAACTCTATGGCGGATTAAAAAATGCATATAAAAAGTGTACGTGGGATACCCAGAAAGTTTTGAGAAACTAAAAAACTAACTTCTATGGATAAAATATTTTAATTAAATCTTTTCAAAAAACTCTCCACCAGCCTCTATACAAAGTTTAATGCATCTGAACCAATTTTCGAATCATTTTTTCCAGTCCGCCGCAGACACCTCTTCCACAGTCTTCTCGAACGCTGCTAGCGCGTCTTCCGGCGATGAAAACTGTATTCCTTTCTGATTTTTTATTTTAGGGAATAAAAAGAAGTCGCACGGTACCAGATCAGGACTGTAAGGAGGGTGACCCAAGACTCTGGCCGGTGTGGTGTCCAGGAAGTCCCTCGTTTTGAGCGCTGAGTGCGCGGGCACGTTGTCATGGTGAAGCAGTACCCCGCGGAGCCCGGTATTTCGTCGCTTGTTGCTCATTACAGACAAAACTTCCGGCAGGCATTTTGTGGTATATCATTCGGCGTTGATGCTGCTTTGGTCTCGTAATGGAATTGAAACCAGATGCCCCGTCAAAGTGAAGAAACTAGCGATCAAAATTTTCCCTCCGCTTCTCGATCGCTTCACTTTCGTAGGCGTTGGTTCGTTTTGAAATAGCCAAACTGTCGACTGACGCTTTGTTTCTGGATCGTATTGATAAATCCAGGATTCGACACCTGTCACAGTGTCGTAAACGTGCCGAGACGAGCCTGCTTCAAATTTTTGAATCATATCACGGCACCACTCCTGCTTCTGAGCTTCGGTGAGGTTGTGCGGCACCCAGCGCGAAACTATCTTCCTCAAGCGAAGGTGCTCGTGAAGAATCTTGTGAACGCTTCCCGAACCAATCTGCAGTGTATATTGAATCTCTTCGTATGTAATTCGCCTGTTTTCTTGAATTATTTTTTTTACTGCCAGCACACTTTCTTCTGTGACAGCTGTCGTAGGACGACCACTCCTATGTTCATCCCCCAAAGTAAGGCCGCGCTTGAACTCGCTATGCCAACAGTAGATTCTTAGGCTTTTGAAGGTCCTTCATCCATAAAAGCCATTTGAAGTCGATCAAATGACTCATCAGGTTTTAGGCCACATTTAAAATCGTAGAAAATCATCGTACAAAAATGCTCTCGATCCAGATCCATTTTTAAATGAGACACGATAATTTAATTTGACTCTCGAAAAAATGTGGAAATTCGAGATTCAAACAATGGTATTTTTACTTTTAAATAACCAAATTTGTCAAAATAATTACAAGTGGCCAGTGCCTTATACATAAAAACTTTTTTTCGCAAAACTTTCTGAGTGGCCTGGTATATACGTAACTTGGACGATATATATAATCACTGATTATCATTAATTTATTTCAGTCTCTAAAATGTATATCTAGACTAATATGGCTTAAGTAACTCTATTGCGGATTAAATAATGAATATAAATTTAAATGTTCTTATGTACTTAATTGTTGTAAAAGATTTGAAGATAATAAGAAACAATTTTTATTGAGAGTTATTTTTTTCAAGTTATGGTCATCGTAGGGGATTTTACCTATCAGGGTTTCTAGACAAATACCACTTTCTGTCACGCCTGCTGAAAGATTTAAATGTATGGAAATTACATTAGATAGATAGATAGATAAACTCTTTATTGCACACCAAAGCAAAATACAAAAAGACAGGAATTCACAATAATATAATTTACAATGGGCGGTCTTATCGCTAAAAGCGATCTCTTCCAGACAACCTTTGGATGGACAGGATAAAATAGAATCAAAAGACGGCGGTGTACGAGTACCTGTGGGAATGTCACGTGACTACTGCCAAGTTTTTTCCTTGACAAGTTTGCGTTAGCGTGAGAGGAAAACTAAGCGTGAGGTATTTGTTGAATCCTTTTTTATACCTACAAATGTTCTGTGGGCCATCTATTTACTTGTTCGGTCACTGTCTCTCCTCATTTTCATGAAACACTGCCCCATGGCATAATATGTGAGGGCCGGATTTGCCTTTAATCGTGATTGACTCTATACATATTATTCATAAACAAAATGGATAAAAACGTGATGCATGAGTAAGCTAATTGAAGTAACTACTTAATAATTATTCGGGCAATAAAACATGAGGATAACTAATCGTTACTTACTTATATAGTGAAAAGAAAAACGAAACATTATTTGAAACCAGAAATAAATACTAGATATAGGGTTATAAAAGTAGTAGGTAGTATTATGTCACAGCCAAAACGTATAATCCGCTCTTTTACGTAACGCCTAGCCGCTTTACAAAACAGCACTGTTTTCTTATCTGGTGTATCGACGTCAAAAGGGTTTCCGATGCTTAGCCATATGGCTAAACAGATATAAACAGATAAGTTTTTTTTAAACCTCGAAGAATGAGTGGGTTAGGTTGTTTTTTTTAATATGTCATTTAAAAAAAATATATGTTTGTGTTAAAATGAAAACCTAACAAACTAACCTACTCATTTATCTGTTTACGATATGGCTAAGCATTGGCAGCCCTTTTGTTAGGACTAGACGTCAATACGCCGGATTAGAAAACAGTGCTGTTTTGTAAAGCGGCTAGGCTGTTAACTGAAAGGCTAACTAAGCTAGTTGGCTGCGACATACATAACTCATTACGGCGTCATGTTTTGACATTTCATGCATTATGTGAATAAAACTTAATCAAAAAAGAATTATGTAATGGTAATAATAACCAATAAGTATATAAAATTATACTTGATTGAAAAAAGCAGCCTTTGCCTACACGTGCGCAAAAGGGATTGAAACAACCTACCTAATATTATAAAAACGTTATACCACAATGTTTATGATTAATTTAACTATTAAAGTGCTATCTAACTATATATATCACAGTGTGAACCATCAAAAAGCCTTACAAACCGAATAATATTTATAAATCATATTTTTCAAAACTATGGCTGGTATAAGTTTGATCCAAGTTTCCCTTATAAAAAGCTGTACTGCTACAGGTCTAAGCCTCTTAGATGTATACATGAAGAAATATATTAAGGTTTCATACATAATTATGTCCACTGTCGCACCTAGAATCCTAGAACTCCTGCGGAGCGATCACACTAATTTCCCATGGCTGGTATCATCGGATGGGATGAACCGTATCACGCTAATTTGTAAGCTGGATGAGCCATAGATGGACAATGCGAATGAAGAAAATTTTATCTTGGATGTTCCGGTTTTTGGATGAAATGGCCATTAAAATAAGGAACTAGTTTCAAAATTGATTGCCATCTCGATAGCCATGAGTTAGTGTGATCGCTCCGCTGGTTGTGAAAGCGATAAATTGAAAATAATTCAAATCCTGTACTAACTTATCCTCTAACCAGAAGGTTGGCAATATTTTTTAATAAAAATAAAAATAAATAAATAATGCTGCATAATTTTCACACAGCATCATCTAGCCCTAAATTAAGCAGAGCTTGTGTTATGGGAACTACATGACTGATATACTACTTATGTACATTTTTTTGCAAATATATACATATTATACATAGAAAATACCCAGATCCGATACAAATATTTACAGATAATACAAAAATTTGTCCCGCGGCGGGAATTGAACCTGCAACCTTCTGCGTCTCAGGCGGATCTTCGCCCACTGCGCCACAGAGGTCGTCAAAATATTTAGTTATTGTTTTAAAATATATTTTTTGGGATAAGAAACTTCTGACTTATCCCAAAAATTAAAAAACCTCGATGGCGCGGTGTGCTGGAAGCCGGCTGCGACGCAAGAAGTTCGGGTCAATTCCCGCTGCGGGACAAATGTTTGCATGTTCTGCAGATTTTTGTTCCTGGTCTGGGTGTACCACGATACTCGTAGTTTCTGATACCCACAATACAGGGAATCAAGTTTGCGGTCAGGACTATATGGACCTATGTGTCTGTTGGATGTTTATTTATTTGTATAAAAAATATGTTTCAAGACCGTATACATCGGGTAGCCAAAGTCAGAACTGATGTTGTGTACGTAAATAAGATACTTCGCGTCTTCTTTTTTGAAAGTAAATCTTCTGCGCATGTTTGATAAAAATAATTATGGATATTTCACACAGAATCATCTAGCCCCAAAGTAAGCAATCCGTTATGGGGCTACATGACTGATACACTACTTCAAATGTATCTCATAGGGCAATTCTTATCTTAAAAATAGCTCTAATACGACCTGCCCAGCTTCGTTTGCCTGGAAGAGCTCGCCCTTAGCGATAAGGTCGCCCATTGTATCACCACAACCTAGTTTTAAGATCCTTTGTAAAGTGTTTTTTTAATCTTGGTGTATGCAGTAAAGAGTAAAATCTATCTATCAATATGTGTCTACGCCATAAAAAGCACTTTTTAATATTTGAAGTTTTCAAAATATGTTTTTTTATTTTCTGTAGATATTTGTTCCGGGACTTGGTGTTGTGATACCAAAGTACTCGTAGTCAGTAGAGTAGTATTCCCCGGACGAGCATTGTGGAAGTGCTCGTCCGGGGAAGGACCACCATACCTACGTCTGCCAGCAAGCAGTGATGCTCACAGTGTTACGTTCCTGTTTTAATTTATGAGTACCGGTGAAATTACAGGTACATGAGACTCTTCACCCGTTATGTCTCAGGATCGCGATGCGCGAGAGATACTTCTGATGCAAGCGTCAACCGGTAGGCCATATATCTATAGTAATATTATAAAGAGGAAAGATTTTTTGTTTGTTTGTATCGAATAGGCTCCGAAACTACTGGACCGATTTTAACCATTTTTTTACTAATATAAAGCTAAATTATCAGGAAGTGACATAGGCTATATTTTTTTTTAACTAGAGATAATTGCAACCCCTTTGGCACTTTTGGCAAAGTTTTGCCAATAAAATTCATTATTTACGTGCGCTGGGAAAACTAATGATGATACATAAAAATTATGTATTACATGATTAAAGTACCTACAAAAAAGTCTTGGAGGGAATATATCTAACTATCATAGTTAAGTCACAATTGCTGCCTTTTGTTTTCTAAAATTTAATAATTTGAATTCAAATAAATAGTTTTACCATCAAGAATATTTATGTAGCAGTTAAAAACTTTTTAATTCATACGAATCTGACATTTAATTTCTATGTTATCACGAGTATAAAATCGAAACTTACGCAGGTGAAACTGCGTGGCACAGCTAGTTCATTATAAAGATTATTATTGTGACGAGCGCGGCCTAGCTAACTACGGTACGCTAGCGCCATCTCTTATCAAGTGGACGCACTACTTGTTACCGTCATCAGCACTAACCGCGCTAGAAAAGGACGGAAGTTTCCCGAATGTTCGGGACGGTACGAGATGGGGCGGAGCGAGGATACGGGCCACGCCCCCTACAAGATTGTTCTGGAAGAGACGTCTTACGAGATATATAAGCGCGGCGACCGGCCGATGGAGTCAGTTTCTTTTCAAGATTGGAAAGTGAATTATTTGAAGTGATTCGAGAGCGATACCCAGTGACTAGTTAAGTGACAGTTGCGCTAGTGTTGTACTAAGTGATACAGTGTTTTTATTTTATTTGTGTAGTTTCGTTATGTTATTTGTTCTGTTGACATTTTTATTGAGTGATTTATTAATACAGTGTTAATTTTGGTATTTAATTGGACTTAATTATTTTATCCCGAACCCTAGCTCGTAACATTATTAATTGTACCTATTTGTACGAATAATAATAATATGTTACACTTGTAAAAATGTAATTTACTTGGAAGGTAGGAAATTTACTTAGATCTATAAAGCACATATACAGTCCTAACACGTGTGATGTTAGATTCCCTGTGTCGTGGGTACCCGGAACCACGAGTACCGTGGTATATTTCATATCGGTCCTTCCCTGAAATTATTTTACTAGTACTTATTAAAACTATAATTACGTCTACAATACAAATTTTCTGCTTAGTTACAGCGAGCAGCTGAAAGCATTGCACCATCACAGGTATTTTAACATGCAACATACCTAGCTTTTAATTCGTATACAAGCTCTGTTACCTTATGTATACAGGGTATGTAAAAAGACTACTCCCTGTGAACGCGACAAAAAATACTTACTTGGCTGAATGTATGGAACAGCTGATTTTTTTTGTCACACTGTGTTGGTTCCATAGTAAAAGTTGTTCGTATTGATAGGTACTTTCACCTCCCGAAGTTTTCGGGAGTAGTCTTTTTACACCCGGTATTATTTAAGACCGTACTGAATAAAAGTTTTTGTAATTATTAAAAAAACTCTAGCACCGAAATTAATTATATGAGTAAGAAGGTAGGTAGTAAATTTATTAACACGGATCGTGTCTGTTAGTCATGTCTTTCAAGATACGGTCTTCCAGTTTAATTGGCTAAATAAACATATTGTTGAAACAATTGCGTAGATTTTATCGAAGTGCATGAGACTGCCTACTTTTGTATAATCTGTGATACCAATGTCAAGGTTAATGTAAACTTTAAATTGCAATTCAATGTTGATATAAGTACGTACCTTGTTTTTTTTTATACAACTGGCAAACAAGCAATTGCGCTAAAAATTCACATGACCTTATTTAACCTCTTAATCTGGTATTTCAATCTTTAATAAAACGTCTTCGGTGAATTTTCTTTAGACTTATACTTTTGGTAGGTATAGAATCATATGCTAATACTAAAAATCTGTATTTAGGTACAAAAGACGCTCATTTCAATTAGATAAATTTCGAGTTGGTGGAAATATTCTAGCATTTTTACTGATGTAATAAAATAGTTTTCTGTGGTGTCAGGTGATGACGAAACATTACAGATAAAGAGGTTTCTAGTAATTTTGAGTCTATTTATTTTTGGGGTGTTATTCTTTCCCAGCAAATAGATAAATATGCAAATAGTAGTCGAAAACAGCGACAAATAAGTCCTTCCTTTTGCAACGTTTACTAAAGTTATTTTACACCAGAAAGGTTGATGTAGAAAGGATGCATGAAAGAAGATTGATAAAGCAAGAAGATATACAGGGTGAGAGTGAATGAAACAATTAGAAGGGAAAGCTCCTCTAAGTATTTCATTCGCCTCGGCGAACGTACTCTGACCGAATTGGGAGACCTTTTTGAGAAAGGCCAAGTCAAAAGTACCTATCCTAAATCAATGAACTTTTTTAGAGTAACTGTATGAAGAATGTGATGAAAATGAATGAAGCGAAGAATGAATGAATGAAGATTGTATGCCACAATCGTACCAAATTTTTGAAGAGCAATGGTATCATTGAAGCAATTTCCAAGAAAATTAACAAGACCAAGTTAAAGTTAAATTCATTACCCCCGGATGTACCTGAAAGTATATCGGATAGAAAATCTCACAGAAACTGTGAAAAACGCAACGTAAAATGCGACTTATCACGTAGCAATAGAAGCGTGAAGAACATTTATGATAAGCTAAGTCTTACATTTATAGTCCGCAAGGACCCTGTTCCGCCAGAATAAAACATTCGGCCGCTCAGTATACTCGTGTTTCTTATTTAAACAGAACCTTTTATGAATCAGTCACTAATAGGTTCGATAATTAGTGTGATTGCAGTGCGGTTGTGATAATGAAGAGTTTGGTATTGATTAGTGCTATCTGCATACAGGTCGGCTGGTGTCACGCTCAACCAGGTGAACCTATTTTCCTATCAATTTTATTTATGCCGGTATCACGACGTACAAAACATCCGCAGTACAAAAAGTATTAAGTAACTAAACAGTCTTCGTACTAATTACGTACTAGGTGTGAATGTAGCTACCTATAATAAAAACATTCCTAGCAGACAATTATTAAGTCAATGAGCATAAGTAACAGGAAATAGCAGAAAATAATTATGATGGTCATTAGGTCATCATACGGGACTGCAAAATAATTAATCTAAGGTTTTTTGCTACCATACTGTAGCATAATGCTACAGTTTGGTAGCAAAAAACCTTCCGATCTTCCGAAAACGATCCGGAGGTATCAGTTTGCGATCTTGTTGTTAGGTATTGTAATTTGAAGCTCAGTTAGTACGCATCTAACACAGACTTTCAGTCAGGTAGGTAAGCAAACCCTTTGTTGACCATTGGTTCTTAACCACGAGTAAGTACCTAGTGCTATATCTTCTTTATGCTCCAACAAAAATGCCGTTTAGGTATAATATCTTGATAATATGACAGACATAATATTTAAAAAGTATTACAAAAACATTTCTGGTGCTGCTTATACTTTGCGATTTTTAGTGTTGAAATTTGAACCATAAAAGCAGTAAGCGTGGACAGTCTCTACTAGGAATGAAAAAAATAATAATTTTGAAAGTATCTCTAGGGACAAGCAGTCCATTTTATTCGGAGTCCCTAACGGTAATGACTCAAAATTATGCCCCCAAATTATGTACTTTACTTACATATTTTTAGATAATTTGGGGGATTTTTTTACAAATTGGGAAAAGTAATTTTCTCTACTCACTGTAATAATAGCTAAACCTACATCGGCGTTTGTGTTTTTTTTACCAGAACCAACCCTTATTCATAGTGATAATGAAAGTTGTCCGCCTCTATCCTTTGTTTAGGTTAGTAAAGGATAGGGCTAGAGTTATCGAACCGATAAAGTTAATGAGTGATTATGAATAAGACGGTCAGAAACCTCGATAATTCGAATTATTAATTACAAAATCGATTATTATAATCTACGTCAGGTGAATAGCAATAAGACTATTGTTCGCAGAGTTTCAATAATCATAACTTTATGGCAGGTACGTAACGAGTTTGTTTATCAATAAATCCATCGTTGAATACAATACATTACAATACTTAAAATTCTTAAAGTAAAGTCATCGACTCTACATTCTAAGTAGAACCTTAAACTCCGGGACATTAAACAAGTATCTCATAAAATCAACTGCATAGGCTGATGATATTTAACCAGGTAAGTAAAATACTTAGAAAAAATATTTGCAAAAAAAATACTAGCTTCTGCCTACAGCTTAGCCCGTGTTACACGGAAAAAAAGTAGCCTCCGTATTATTCTGATGTATACGCTATATCACTGTAAAGTTTCATCAAAATTCGTTCAGTAGTTTTTACGTGAAAGAGTAACAAACATCCATCTTCACAAAATTTCGCGTTTATAATAGTAGTAGGATAATTAATCCAAGACCGAACCTGACTTAAGGTCATATAATATTATTTGCCTACAAAAAAGCTATTTTAACAATGAAAGTTAGCTATAAAACAATGTAAGTAGGGTAGGTATCTAATTAGTTACGCCCACTAAAGGATTAATTTCAAAGAACAACCTCACTAGGCAAGTGCGTCATCGATAAGTATAATAAATTATTGATGAAAAAAAGAACCAACTAAAAAAGTCATGCAATTTAATATATATTTATTGCCTTTATGTACATTTTCCGAGGTTTTAAAATTATATAGAAACAGGTAGGTACATGAACACCGTTAGGGTGCTGCAATTATCGCAAGCAATAATAAAACGCCACCAAAAATTGCATTTTGATACAGAACATTACGTCTTTATTTATCGATTATTCGATAAGATGCAAAACAAACACACTCACGACTAAATTTCAAGAGCGACATCTTCAGATACATACTTAGTGTGTAGTTCTTTGAGTAAACTAAGTACAATTGAAAACAATGTTGTTCTCATCCAATCAACTTTCCTGCAGTATGGCGCTGCAGCGTACCCCGTGGTTTAGCTCCTTTTACACCATGAAGGCTACTTTGTCTAAAATAATTGTATTTACTGTGTAATTACTTGATATCTTTTTGATTGTAAGGGGCTTGTGTAACAAATTCAAACCCCTTCCAACTCTTTGTCGTGGTGACCTTTTATGAGTAAAATATTCTGTTATTTTATTATTTATTTTATAGTTTTGGACTTATTGATCTAAGCCACATTGACGCGGTAGACCATAAAACATTTTATTACCTTTTGATTATGCTTCAGTTGTAAAGTCGTTGTTTTTATTTTCTCTTTTATTGTTTTTTCTTTTATTATGTAGGTGGGACTACATTCATTAATTTCTCTTGGTAAACTATTGGTAATAAATACTTTGGGTGTGAAAAAGCTGTGCTCGCGTTGGTGGATCCCTCACAAATTAACTTGAGTCTCAAAAAACGGACAGCGTCACTTGATGCAATGCCATGCTTACCAGATTCATCGAAGGGGTATCAAATTTGGTGTGGGGCATAGTAACAGGTGACGAAACTTGGATTTATAGCGACGACCCCAAAAAAAGCAGCAATCCACTTTTTGGGTCGATTTTCATCCCAAAAGTGGCTGTCAAAGAGTATGAAAAACTGGGAAACATGTTTTTCATACTCTTTGACAGCCACTTTCGATTAAGGAGTGGCATAAATATTTTAAAATAGTTTTTTTTTCGCATGAAAAAGTGTATTAACGCTAACGTAGAATATTTTGTGAAACAAAAAATTCATTTTTGACCATTCATAGTATTTTTTTCCTTTCCATTCCGGAAATTTTTAGTGCGCCCCAGGTATTCACAAAGTTTTTAAAAAGCGAATTTAAAATGATCGAAGTTTTGACTATGAGCTCGTCAAAAAATAAAAAAAAATTGGAGTACTGCCCGGCTGCATTAATCTTAGGCAAAGACTTAGGCTTGCATTTATTTTATTGAAATCTGTCCTATAAGACACGGGCATAAGTGCTATTTGAGACGGGTTACCAAGTTAACTCTCAGCTACTTGACTAATCATCCATGTCCCGCTGCGTCATGCAAGCGGGATTTGTTTGTATTAAAGTCAAAAAAGCTGAAACAAAGACATAAGCACGCTTTAGTATCAGTTTTAATTTTATATGACCTTGCGATTTATTAGGCATCAACTAAGGACCTGTCAAAGTGTTAGTGTAAACGGTTTTTAATCATGTTGATAAATGATGTATCCACAAACTGTATGAACTCATAATGGTATGTCCCGTACCGGTAAATTATCATAGATTGTTATGCTATTTCTATATTTGGTAACGGTAAACATTGTTGGTATTCCTAAAGCGAACTTGTAATTTTAAGTCAACAGACTCAAACGAGGTTTTTGGCTACTCGCCAAATACGATTCTCGGAACACCCTGTGTAAGAATTAACACCTAGTTTGATTAGAGTGTGTAAGCAAAATAATGCAGAAACAACTTTTTTTAAAAAATTGTACGGTATAAAATTTATAATGCAATGGAAAGGTACCTACAATCCTCTAACTACTTCTAAATTTATTTAATAAAGTTATACTGGTAATGGCATGTACATCATAGAAATATTTACGACTGCTTTTCTTAGTTATAAGGTGTCAATTTGGGTTTAAAAACTTCACACCAACAAAATAATCAATTGTTTGTTTTTTTTTAGATGACTAAAAGGCTTTGATTTGAAACTAACTCATTTGTTGATAGTTCTATTATGCTTTTTGATAATCTAGATATCATTCTGGCTTTCTTAGAGTTTTTAGAGACAGACAGGCAAAATAATATTTTCTTCCCAAAAGCTAGATAAAGTCAAAATTCATTTATTCATTAAAATCGCAAGGATCACTTTGAAACGTCAGTTTATCTACTGCCTATTCCTTCACGAACAAGCCAGGAAAGGAAAGAAAGACAAAACAAGGCTGGTTATTCTTTTTAATGACCGTTTTACAAAACAATAGTTAGGTACCTACATTTTTTATCGATTTTCAATCCCAAGAGTTTTTATCATCTAAATTATCCGATATTTTATAAAGTTTTTGTTTAATTGCGTTTTAAATTTTATTAAATGTCATTTTTTGTATATCTCTTGGGAGTTTGTTATAAAAGCGTACACTTTGCCGTTCAAACGATTTACTAACTTTATGGAGTCTATAATTGGCAACAGCGAGTTCAATTTTTATTTCTAGTATTAGCATTGTGATTATCGCAATTTTTCTTAAGCAAATTAATATTTTTGTGATTATACATCGGGTTTTTCATAGATGTACAAGGGCACATAACTATAGAGAAATATAGTTATGTGCCCTTGTCAATACAAGGGCACATAACTATATTTCTCTTTAAACTTTTGGCAAAGTAATTATCTGGGCAATGAGCCCCATAATCAAAATTGCACAAATAGCCCTCTTCTGCAGCACAAAAACGGTATTTATATCTACAGCAGAAAGTTTGTGAGGATGGATATTTGTTACTCTTTCACGCAAAAACTACTGAACGGATTTTGATGAAACTTTACAGTAATATAGCTTATGCATCAGAAAAACATATAGGCTCTTTTTATCCGGGTATCTCGGGCGAAGCCGTGGGCAGAAGCTAGTATATCATATATATAAAGGTATAAAGACGTATCTTTTTGACAGCGTATATCGCAGAACTATGTTCGTCAATTTAGTAACATGAAGGCCCCATTCAAGCTTATTATCTAGGGTGATACCTAAGAACACGGTGGTGCCTATAATACATGAGCCAATTCTTCATCTTTGATTTTAATATTTGCTTTGGTATATATACCAGGTACTGCTGCAGCCAGTAATTTCGTTATAAATTGTAATACCACATTTTTCCTAGCACGTTCGACACTCTTCGAAATGTTCATGTACAAGTGCCGACACCAATTTCTATTTTCACAATCGCGTTTTAGTTTTCAGTCACACCACCGTGTTGTTAGATCGGGCGTTTGTGAAGGCGTGTGAAGTGTGAACAACAAGTTCGCGGGCGTATCAGAGGCCTATGACTCGTATTCGAAAAACTGCTAAAGACGCGAGGGCGCGTGTCGCATGGCGAATGACGAGACGAGTGACGAGCGTGCCGTTCACTCTTGCTTTTTCCACTTATAAGTAGCCATAGACATTCGTCTTTCACCTCGCCATGTGCGGCGAATATGTAAATATGGTATCAGTCTTTAATCAAGCAAGCAATCCTCTCCATCCAAAGGTAGTCTCTAGTTCATTGTGTAATAAAGTATTTTAATTCATTCATTCATTCAAGCTTCTTGATAAATTAAAAGAAACATTATTTTTCTGTAACAAGCCGGATTATATTTTATAGGTACAAAAACAAATGTGTTTTTATTGTAGGTACATTGTCCTATTCAGTGTTCGTTATTTTATTTGTTTCTACATACATATGTCATTTATGTTAGAACTAGTTATGTACTTTTCACGTTACTGAATCATCATTATTGTTGATTGAGAATACTTTACTGAATAAAACTTTCAGTCTGTTTTACGCAGTATAGTTCGATAGTCAGGTGAGGTGTAAATGTGATATTTTATGCATTATCTCTATTGTGTTTTCTTTTAATATAAGCTAAATATTTTTCTTTTGTTTTTTTATGCATTATCTCTATTGTGTTTTCTTTTAATATAAGCTAAATATTTTTCTTTTGTTTTTTCGCGTAGCCCAAATAGGTAAAAAAGTAAAAACTATATAAAAGTTAGTAGGCACCTTACTATAAATTATAAATAAAGCATACATTTTACGCGATAGAGTCGCGTCATTTTAGTTCAAGAGTCTCTTAGATCTCTATTTCAGTTTTTAGGTCTCTATTATAATAAAATAGGTAGGTTAGCATTATTCTGTAAATAATACTCGTACACACATGCATTAATTTAATATGTATTGGTAAATTTTAATCGCACGGAAATTTTACAAAGTCGCAATAAGGTTCTGAACCTGAGTCATGCTATTATTCAGAAAGGGAGTAGGTACTTGCTTACATCGACTATTATCTTTCGTAAAAATGGGGTAGCTTGGTACTTAATGGGCATCTACATCAATACCTATGTCGATGCTTTTGCAGATTTTCTATTTATTCAGATTATTTGTTTTGTTGTTACAAATCATATTTTTATACTTAGTTGACTTTAGTTTTATTTAATTCTTTGACATTATGATTATGTATTTTATAAATTGATTATTATGAATTTGTATTTTGTTAAAATGACTTATCTAAGAACATGAAATTTGTCAAAAGATGAATAAATTGAATTGAATTGATGACAAAGAAACAGGGTTTAGTTCCTACTCGCTTTTCGCTTGGCTCCCTTGGATTGAAAACGAAAAAAATTTCTAACTGTAATAAACTAATACAGTGATAATAGTATGAAACAAGATCAAATAGCCATTAACTGATCAAATTGTATGATTAAACTAATTTTAATTAAGCCAGCAAAACCAGTAGTTAAATAATTATTATGTAGGTACGATAAAATCAATTAAGTCTAAGTAGCTATACCAGGGTTTTCCCACCGAAACTATGATCTCAGATGTGCATGATTTTTTGTACCAAGCACATGTTAATGGGTAGGTATCTAGTAAAACGTTTTGACACGATCCGGCGATAAAAAGGGTGTTTTTTCAATGGCAGAAATATAATTTTATTTTCATTTATATGTTGTTTGTGAAACGCCCACAACTTTGTTTGTGTTGTGTTTTTCCATACGAAGTTAAATTAATCTTTCTGCTGCATTCTGTGAGGATTGAATGTTGGAATATCCTATTTTATTGCTTTCCTACACATTAAAAGGAATGTGTAGGAACCACGCCTAGGACTTAAACATCCGATAGTCACATACCTGACCCCACACTAGAATTCCCTGTATCGTGGGTAACAGTCACTACGAGTACCGTGGTACTACAACATTTAGATCAGGAGCAAATATTTGCAGAACATGTAAATATTTGTCCCGTTGCGAGGTGCGGACGCACCTTTTGCTTCGCTAACGATTTTATCGGAATCGGAAAGTCGCTTTCACTCAAATCTTAGACAAGTTATGAATTATAAAGATTTATCCTTGTGGTTGAAAAACCGTATTGAAGTCGGTGGACTTGATGTTTTTTTGTAACACGCTTGGTTTTCTTTTTACAGATTATTCTAATGGTGTAGGTGCGTTCTCCTATCAAGACTCTTCGGGCAATAGGTACGGTGGTACATACGGTTTGAAAGACGGTGAGGTGGTAGACACGAAGGGAACCTTCCCCCCGGACTTCTCACCCCCCACTTTCCAAGACCCTGACGATTTTACCGGATTCTTTCCTGAGTACTTTAGGAACCTCGAGAACTTGCTGCAAGAGTAAGACTTGGTGATGTTATACGATGCTTTGGTGACCGGTCTATGGTAACAGGTTCTTCAATCATGTGGTGGCAGGTTTGAATTCAGGTTAAGGTTTTATGGTTTGAATCTAAGCTGATTATCTAAACAACCTAGGAAGAATGTTTTCGAATGGCGACCACAAACAGGAGCTACCCTTGACACTCGATACGATCTCAATTCAATTTTAATACAATCCAGTTCCGTACGTTTAAAAAAAATATCTAGCCTGTTATATTTCTATCGTAAACCGATCTCGAATTTCTACGTCAAAATCGTGCCAAAATTACCTACCGATAAATAACATACTCGATTTCATTTAGTTCTTTAAAATTCCACTAAATACTAATTCCAATCGTGCGCTAGTATTGCTTTCAAGAGTACCAAATTCCACGAATTAAATCCTTATCCCAAATTGCAATAGAAACTAGTGTCAAGGGTAGCCTACCAGAATGACGGTGTGTAGAAAGGTTGGGGGAAGTTCATGGATGGAGGTAGCTCAGGACACGGCTCGTCATGGTACTTATTGGGAGAGGACTGACGACCAGCTGTGGCTATTGACTCTTTATGTGGATGACAAGGATCATTTTGAATTGTCTTTACATATACAAGATGAATTTAGAGCACCTTGGCACTGAAAAATAACGAGAATGTTTTGTGAACAATTAGGAGCTAACTTATCTTGTGGTTGATAATCAAAGAATGACAGCGAATATAAATGCATGGCATGATTCAATGGTGGTGGGCTACTGACCAAAATACTTTTGTAAATATATATATACTACACATAAAACTGTACAGAGAAATGAAATCAAGCAATAGCTATAATGTAAATCGCCCGTAGCTGTGGCCAATTTATTAAAGTGGTACTACTAAATTGATTATACTTTCAGTCCAGGATTTGAATACCTACCAACAGCACCAACATACTACCCGTACTCGTCTCCCACGCCAGTATACCATAGTATACCAAACTATGGTGGATCGGCATACAATAATATACCTAACTATAATGCACCTGCATTCAGTTATCCCAATTATAATAACTTGAATTATAACTTCAACAGGTAAATCACAACAAACATTCTACTGTTCCATCTAACACTAATAACTGAGATGCGTATACATTTACTACGACCAACTTACATGTTAAACTTTATACCTTCGCTGTAAAAAGCTGATTATTGCTTAATTCCACTCTGGTTCTCGTATAAATGTGGTATTGTGTGATTTCAGGGCGTTCCAAGCTAATTTAGACAGCCAAAAACTAGCGCTGGACGCAGCCCATAAAGCTTTTGACTTGACATCGAACAAGGCTAGCTTTATACCCAATTTGAATCCCTCCAGGTTGATCCCCTACAACGACAACTCTGGATTCGGTGTCGGTGGTTTCCCCAACATGCCGAATGAACCTCAGTTTCCACAAGGTTTTCCCTTTGGAGGAGGCGTTTCTATGCCTAATATCGGAAATGCCGCGAACGGTGCATATGCTTTAGCGTCTGTGGGACCAGGGTATCAACATCAAATGGCTGCTGTCGTCCCTGGTAATCCTGTGAGTACCTTTTATTAGATGTCTTGTGTTGAGTCAGTTTGCAAGACATTTCTGTGTTGGAATTTTGCATACCACACTATTCGAGTTCCGATGACAACAGGTACAATTATTAAAGTGACAGCGAGCTGATCTGATGATCAATGCTCAATGACATCTTGAATGTTACGAAAAGTCAGTAGATGGAGGTAGCCCACGATCTTATATATTGGAGCTTATATCCAGCCAGAGTGACTACCGCAGTGGGCGAAAGCCCACCTTAGATGCAGAAGGTTATGGGTTCAATTCCAGACGCGGGACAAATTTCTGTATGATCTGCTGAATAATACACAAACCAGTTGGTTGCTAATATCACCTGAAAAACTACTTACATCTCGTAATCAAAATCCAAATTTTACTTACATGATTTTAGGCACCGATTGCAGATTGATTGCGGAAATTTGGCTCTTTTTAGAACAAACTACATCAGAAAAAGTTAACAAAATGGAAAAAAAGTATATACGTAGTATATCAGTCCTTTAGTTCCCATAATACAAGCTCTGCTTAGTTTGGGGGCTAGATGATGCGTTGTGCAAAATGTCCAGTTTTATTTATTTATTATGTTTTTTTTTAGCACAAATATTTGCTATTCTTTTGAACAATAAACTACAACTTGTATTTATGTTTATCTACTTTGATGATTCTACATAGATGCGCAATGACGTAGGCCTGACCCTACTGTATGCAATCGTGACTAAACTGTCTGAGACCGTCACAGCTGTAACCTTGCAAGCATCTTATTATTCTAAACTTATTTCTTACTTCATCAGGTTTTGGCTATGATCCCAACTTATTAGCAGCCATATGCTTAAAGCTTCTGCATTCCGATGGAGCATTTAGTTTTATCAAAAATAGTCCCAATCTGAAGTAAAGGAAAGTTATAGACGATTAAAGTAGCATTATTCATATTCAATGTATCTACTCCCGAAATGTACAATATCTCAGAGATGGTCACCAAAATATAATTATAAAGTATTTTTTTTTAAATGACAGAATTCAGTTCAGAATGCTTTGGTTGTATTACTGATTTAAGGTCAACCATAAATAGAATTTCCAGTGGAATACATAAGAGTGTTTTACATATTAGGTAGATACACGATCTCCACAGATTGCACCTTCTTCAGAATAACGCGATTTTTTTTATTATCAGGTATATTAGGTGTAGGAACTAAGCATAATCATATTACAGTAACATGGTTATGTAATTTTATTATGAATTAAAAAAAACGAGAGTCTACGCCGGGGTAGTCGATGTAAGCAGTTTTTGGAAGTGCCTAGACTTATTGAACTCATTATGCATCATATTATAACTTCTGGATCGTATACCTACGTTACTTAGTTTGAGTAAACACAAATGATATAATGACTTCCACTTCGGCGCAGTTGGCGAAGGCCCGCCTGAGACGTAAAAGGTTACTGGATTGGTTCCCGCTGCGGGACAAATATTTGTATGATCTGCAAATATTAGTATCGGGTCTCGTTGTTTTCTATGTATAATATGTATGTGTTTACAAAAATGTATGTATAAAGCATATAATACAAGCTCAGCTTACTTTGGGGCTAGATGATGCTGTGTGAAAATGTCCAGCATTATTTTTATTATGAAACTTCTTTCCAGCGCTCTCCAGATGTCAACATAAGGAGTACCGGATCCGGCATCTCCGGTGGTTACAAGTCTGTCTCCGCCTCTTCATACTCTACATCATCGAACATCAATGGAAAGAAGACAAAATCTGAGGGCGCGAAGACCATTGTCAATGATAACGGCATGATCAGCACCTACACAGTGCACAACCCTTAGTTCCTTGATACTATTTGCTCTTTATATTCTACAATTTTTAACCGAGCTTTCCATTATGATTTTGGAATAAATACCCAGGCGGATTACTACTATTTTGTTTTATTTTAGAAGTAATATTTATATTTATTAATTTATTATTTTTAAGAGCACCCATCAGAGAAACCACAGTAATGATACAATGTCAAAGTCAAAGTCAAAATTAATTTATTCGTTAAAATCACAAGGATCACTTTAAAACGTCGGTTTTATCTATTGCCTGTTCCTCCGCGACCAAGCCAGGAGAGAAACGAAAAACAAGGCTGGTTATTCTTTTTAATGACCGTTTTACAAAACAACAGGTACCTAAATTTTTTATCGAGTTGGAGCATTTTCAATCCCAAGAGATTTTATCATCTAAATAATCTGATTTTTATAGTATGCCTTTTTATAAAGTTTTTGTTTAATTACGTTTTTAAATTTGTTTATTGACAATTTTTATATATCCCTTGGAAGTTTCTTATAAAAGCGTACACCTTGCCCTTTAAAAGATTTATTAATGAAAATATCATGGTCTTAATACTGTGTTTCTTCAATAATAGGACGCCACAGTGTGCACAAAGCGAGTACAGTATAGCAGAGTACAAAGTAGGGTAGAGTAGTAGAGCTCATTGTGGAAGTTCTTTCCGGGAAACTACCATCATACCTATTTCTGCCGCAAAACAGTAATTCTTGCATTGCTGTGTTCCACTTTAAATGGTATGGATGCTGGTAAAATTACAGGCACATGAGACATTTCACCCGTTATATATCAGGGTCGGAAACGCGCGAGATATTACTTCTGTTATTGCAAGCGTCTATAAGTTAGGGTAACCGCTTATCAAGAGGTGGGCCGAATGCTTGTATGCCACTTTAGTCGTGTAAAATAATTATAATAATAATACATGGCTTGTAGAGACTGGGTGGGTAATGTAGATATTAAGGAAACGTATGAGACGTACATGGGGTGAAATAGAAATAAGATAAAATGTGTAACATAAAAGCAACTAGGTCCGAAACTCTATGGTGACTGGTAACTGGTGAGTACTCTAGGCCCTTCCAAATAACCCTTTAAGGTCAAAATAAGGTCGTCTAAAAACCTGTATTATGAACCTCCTTGAATCTTTCTATATTGTATTAGATCCTAATAAAAACCTTCAAGTCTTGTATGCACCCGCTAATTGTTAAATGCTACAAGTTACATATAAATAGCAATACTTTTTTCACATCGTTTGATTTTTTTATAAACATACGAAAACGTGCACACAATGTGATCATATCATGAAGCATGTATTTCAACCTGTAGGTACTCAGGTTATGTCTCAAGGTTATCTATAGCATCACTGTTTTTTCCACTTCACGGATGCAGGATGAACAAAAACAATGAAACTCGCCCATTAGTTTAATTTCGCCAATTTTCCGTCTAATTTTATCTTTGGTGTCGTGGTTACCCATGTACGTGGTTGTGGATATTGAGGGTAGAAGGGTGCATCTTTATAAGCTTGGCAGTTCAGTTCTCTGCATTTCTTGCAGTAGAACTCTTTAATACCATCTTCAGTGATCTTCCTGTGTAGTTTTGATTGGTTCGGATACGCGGGACGTTCTATTCTTCGGACGAAATTTGAGTCTCTCGGCTCTTGACCCCAATTATTGATATTGCTGAAGAAGCTGGACGGCTTCCATTGTGATGGATTTATTGCTATGTTAGGGAAGATGTCATCTTCATCGCGAATGTTTCGGTTGATGAATACAGCATCTGGATAGAATTGAGTTTGAAAACTGCGTACTTGTGGCGTTTGAGGCTTATTCCTGGTGTCCGGAGTTCGGATTTGTGTCGTTTCCACAGCTTTATAGCCAGTAAGGATAGGCACTTCGCCACTATCTTCTTTCGTTCTTTCATTGCGTCCAATGTTGTAGGACAAAGTCCCCGTGCCTCCTGTAGAAGAAAGTTATTAAATGATTTGATAATTTGACTGTATGTACAGTTATAGGTACGAACATATTCGATTCATGATTCATCAATGTTACAATTATCAGAAAACTATACCTAATACAATGATTTTTAAAGTCGTAAAGTCATAAAAGTCACAAACTCATTAAAGTCGTAGAGTCATTAGAGGCAGAAATTAATAACGCAAAAACGACAAAAAATATAGATGCTTTAGATGGATTTTCACAAAAAACAATTCTCAGTAGCGTAAGTAAGTTCATTACCTTGTGGGCGTTTAATTGGTCTTTATAATTTTTGGTCATTGCCTTTTATAATTTTATGCGGTTTTGGGATTAATTTTAGTGTCGTAGCTTTTTCTAAACATCCAAAAAGTCTGTTCAAAAAAATAACGTGAGATTAGCTTTTATCTTTTGGCGATCTTGTTGCTGTAGATAATCCTCTTGAAAGCATTTTTTGCAGGGGATTGTATGAAAATGAAATTGTGCGTTGTTATAAGTTACTGGGGAGCTAAGCTACTAAAATGTTATGCCAGACATATCAGCTTAGCCAGACAGCTGGCTGTTACGCCAGAATAACTTCAAATATATTTAGTTTCCTATATATTTAATCTGTGACGAAGGATTCATCTGTATCACAGATTGTAAGGCATAAGTGATGAAAACAACTTAGCTAATATTTCACCTGTCTTAGCGGAGTTTAAGAATTTAATAGAATAGTTAGTGGTTTATTTGATACAATAACAAAGTACAGAAAAGACAGGTACAAAAGAAATAAATTACACATCATAAATACTCATAATGGTAGGTAACAGTAAGATTTTCACAAAAATACAGAGACAAAGAGGAAGATTTTTTTGTGCTAATTAGTCCCATCTGAGGCGTGTATGCCAAACAGAGGTACAAATACCACTTTCTGTTGGCGTTAACGTCTGCGACAATATTGAATTGTATGGAAATGACATTAGCTGTGGAAATGTCACGTAACAACTGCCAAGTTAGCGTGGGTTAGCGTGAAAGGAAGAGTATGCGTAAGGATTATAGGACCCCAGGTGCCTAACCATGAAGTCTTATAGCGATTCAGTTCAGGCAAAGATGTCACTTTCCGCTTTGCGATTGAGGATGCTATGGCGTAGCTAAAGCTATGTCATTTGCAAAGCGGGATTTGACATCTTTGCCTAAATTGAATCGCTATAAGACTTCATGGTTAGACTCTAGGTCCTATAAACTAAAATACATACAAATAGAAATACTTTTATTTTTACCTTTTACTCCAGACAAAATTGCTAAAGATCGTCAGAAAATAATAATCAATCACTTTTACCATCATTGCCATGCAGTCCTCTCCTATTGTTATTCTTAAGCTTAGTTGAAACAACAATCGTGTGCTTCACTTCAACATCGTCGTCAACATTGCTGGAGTTGGCGACTGAAGACTCTTCAAAATCCAACTTGGTGGAGACGCCATGGCATGCTTCTAGAATAGCTGAAACCATATTTGATAGTGGAAAGGCAAAAGTACCTACCTTCTAAAGTTCCATCAAGGTTGCAGATAACATAATATGTCAATTTCGAAAATTATGGCAGAAATCATATCCTACTAATATTATAAATACAAAAGTTTGTGAGGATGGATGTTTTTTTTTCACGCAAAAACTACTAAACGGATTTTGATGAAACTTTACAGTAATATCTATAGCTTATACATCAGAATAATACATAGGCTTCTTTTTATCCGGGTACCACGCGGGCGAAGCCGTGGGTTTGCCCACGGCTTCGCCGTGGCTAGTAGAAAATGAGAAAAATATTTTTTACAAAAAAAATACAACTAGGCAAAATTATTTGTTTTTTTTTTCTTAAAATTAAAATTAAAAAACTGCTTCCCTTTAATGTTCATATTTAAAAACTGTAGGTATGTACCTACCTTCTACTATCCAATGTCATTCAACGTGCTAATCTGGAGTGAGCAGCTAAGTATGTATTATTAGCTACTCTTTCTAGGTATAAGGCGCATTGATAAGAGGACATTGAAACAACCAGGCCAATGTTACATGATTCGTTTCTAGCATTGGACCTTTAGCCTTTCTATCGCAGGGAATTTGGATTAAATCCTCGAGAACGAAATTGCTAATTGGATTAAGTATATGTACTTTAAATGTTATTTGGAAGAAAACGCTATTTAGCATTAAGTTCGCCTATAAACTTGATTTATCTTGTGCAATAAAGGATTTTATATCAATCTGTATATTTAACTTTAATATAAAAAAATCGAATGCTCATCTACGAGTATACTATGCTTAAGCAGAGAAATGTGTCTTAGATTTCTGTGAAAAAAATATCAACACGTCTATGTCACACTTGGTACACATAATAAAAAAATCTCGTGTCGGAAAAGGACAATGTAGGTCAGATAGGTATCAGCTTTTCGAATGCTGGACTAATGATAACTGCCATACAGAAATGTTTTAGTCTTTCTTATTTTCTTACCCCAAATCGTAACACAAACTAACAGCAGCCTCTTCATCACAGAGATGTCACACAACAGATCCATCTTGCGTGACCACATGGTTTTATATAAACTACTCAAATTGCTCTAAAGTGATCTAAAGCGGTGTCGCAGAGGATGTACTGCAATTACCCCCATGATATTATGAAAACTTAAGACATCTTAGTATAAATTGGTTACCTGCGATTAGATCTTGGTGAGTCGCTGTAGCCAAAGAATACCTACCTACCTTCTAGCTAGGTAACTTAGGCACTGCTTCGTATACTATCTATGTATCGTTCTCTATTGTTCATACAGAAGAAACAAACAAAAGATACATAATATAGGGGCATATAGGTATAAGGGGGAGCTTAACCCTTACAAGAGTTTTCTTCCAGCAAACCTTTACTCGATTTTATTATTGCCAGTGTTGCTTTTACCTGTATAAATAAACAGTTAGAATGTGTAGGCTCAATGGGACAGAAAAACACACCTCTGAATTTTGGCTACGAACAAATTAAATTAATGCCAAATGTCGTCTACGTACTGATTGTTATTGTTAGTTTGTGTTACGATTATTTGTTATTGCCAGCTGCCCAACTAGTGGGTAAATACCAGCACAGCTTTGTGTGAAACTCAAGTTAACTATAATGCATTCTTCCTACTAACAGGAATGAACGTTCCAGAGAGCTAGAATAGCACAGAGAGTCGTGGAAAACGAGTAGGTGCCTACCTTATAATCATTGAAAATCGCAATATTGTTCGTCATTACTGCCATCTAGCGGTTTATGTAAGAACCATTTTTGAGAAGCGTAATGTGAAACTTGTGGAAATGATGCTTGTAGAAAATAAACAGCGTACAATGTAGTACGAAGCTGTGGAGCTAGATGGCGTCACCAGTTAATTTATCAAAAAATCACTCAAGTCTATTTTATAACAGTGCTCAAATTTTAATACACGCCGTAATCATAGTAATAATATATCCGATACCGCAAACAAAAAACTAAAACAAATACTATTTATCATAAAATCAATTCCCGTACTAATTTTATATACTCCTCCCTATTCTTCAAAAAGTTGGCGGAAAGTCGAATTTCATTTCATGATTTTCATTTCCCTTATTGATCAATATAATTGAAGACAGAAATCGATTGTAAAAAACCGCAATCCGCAATTACAATCCGATAGACCGTTTCAAAGATACATGGTACCTGACAACCTAACAAACAAACAACCTTAAAAAATTATAACAAAAATTGTTTCGCCCAACGTGGGGCTCGAACCCACGACCCTGAGATTAAGAGTCTCATGCTCTACCGACTGAGCTAGCCGGGCTGTTGCATCCAGAGTTGAAATTAATATACATTTACAACACTAAAAATAGTACTCCTTTGTAAGAACTCATTACAAGAAGTACTAAACAACCGTCTCTATTTCCGCCGCCAAGCAGAAACACTTGAATTGCTGTGTTTGAAGGAAATCACACACAAAAAAACTTTTAAACTTTGCTTTGCCTAAGGCTGATATCACATCAAAGATGATAATGCTGGTAAACGCTCACAACCTCGTAGGCAATAGGCAATTTGCTGCAATAGGCTGTTTGCTTATAGCAGTAGGTACCATTATAAGTTTTTTTTTTCGCGATTACATATAAGTTTTACGGGTCTTTATCGCGTTTACCTTTTTTATTATTTCCATTAACAGCCGTGGTCACGTCATTGTCACGGAGTAATCCCGTGACCACGGCACGGAAAAAAGGTAAACGCAGAACAGCGTGTTTTCATCGATCCACTGAAATGTCATCTTTGTAAATTTTGTCGAGTCATCCGTCAAAAAGCTCGTTTCTCAAGCATTCGCAAAAATCCCGCATTGCAAAAATCGTAATATTTTCGTTTCAACTGAGCTCATAAACTTTTCTGGCCTATTTCAGTAGATACAGTCAGACAGAAAAAAAAAACTGTTAGAGAAAATGTAAAATCAGACGAAAAGCTTGATTTAATGGGCCTGCTATACTTAATGTAATGAAAGTGACTTAAGTTTCTTCAAGACAAAACTACTTTTAAACCTAAATACCTCTATAATGTATTTTGTAACTTAAATATCTATTAACAAAGTAAATGATACTAGAATATGATATAAACGAACTCTTTTTATGTCGCGATGGCCTTGATGTCATGGTGGGAGTGCTAGCAGCGATGCAAGATAACTATGTGGGTTCGATTCGCACTGCGGAACAAATGTTTGCGTGTTCGCGGACACAAATAGAATATATTTTACTGCGTGCTGTCGTCGGTCCAGAACGTGAAATGGCCAAACCCGAGTGAACGTTCTCAATGTTCAAACGTTTCATTCTTCATTCATCCGGAGCTCGAGTGAAAGATGCCGAATTCGGCATTCGACATTGTTGAAATAGTTCGTCACATTTGATTGATTTCAGACATTTCACTTTGAGTGAAAGTGAAAAGTGAATCGTCTGATATCACCATAAACTGTAACTAAGTTTGCCGATCGGCCACCGTCTCAAGGCATGTGACGGCAAAATTTTCATGAGATACTCTCTGCAGTTCGTTGCTTCAATTTGCAATCAGGCGGCGTGCATTCCTTTTCTTTTTTTTTGTTATGATAGAACCTCTTTGAATTTTATTCCTAGTCGTGGTACTTACTTAGCTTACCCCGAGATAGGGCCGTAGGGCGTGTTTGCACATGCATTGCGCGGCGAATCCGCTGTATCAAAGACTCAAAGCAATCCACAGGGAATAGGAGTAAACATCCCAAGGATTATTTGAGAATAGAAACTGCTGAGATAGAAAGGGATAAGGCTTTGAAAGATCACAATTGCGAAGCTTTGAATAAAACTGCCAATGACAAGCGCGCTATGTAGGGTCTCGTTGCCTCATTATTTCCTTAAGTTATCATTGAAATTTTGTTTAACCGATTTTTGTCTAAAATTTTAATTTCGACAACCTCTGTGGGCGAAGGTCCGTCGAGACACAGAAGGTTGCGGGTTCGACTCCCGCTGCGGGACAAATGTTTGTATGATCCGCATTCATTTGTCTCGGGTCTGGGTGTTTTCTAAGTACAATATGTATGTATTTACAAAAAAATATATAAGTAGTATATCAGTCATGTAGTTCCCATAACACAAGCTCTGCTTACTTTGGGGCTAGATGATGCTGTGTGAAAAATGTCCAGTATTTTTTTTTAGTTTTTCGTCATAGATTTTTTCATACATCTAAGACACAAGGTTATAATAGTCGGGGGGAGGGAGACTACCACTTAAAGCCTTATATTTCCTGAAAGGGGTCAACCTTCATTAAAAATGGCTCATGTTTAGAGAACTATTCGCAGTTACTGTAAATAGTATATTTTCCTATTTTTGTTTTGGGGTTGCTAGACAAGATTGTCTTTCTATCTTTATAACAGATTGTACTTCAATTGCATGGAGGAACATAGCGCGGACTAAGGCCCAGGAGTTAGGCAGATAAATAGGAGTCAAGAACTTAAAGTATTTATGTAGATACTTATGTTTTAAAATTAATATTATACATAAATATAAATATTTTAATACATTTGTAAATGGGTAGCTGTGCTAGAGTAGATATGGATCAGATTTTAAAAAAATAGTCCCCACAAGTCACTAGGGGCGTTGCCTAAAATCTATCTTAGAACCATTCTAGGACACATATAAAAGGAAAACAGCATTTCATTCCGAGAAAACTTTGAGACAAACAAAATCTTACTGGAAAACGCATACACCCGTGTATCATATACATATGTGGTTGCGGGTTAAAAAAATATTATTTTTGCATCTACTCTCCTCTACAGTAAAAGACCAAGAAAAGTGTAAGTGAAGCTAAACACAGGAGGCTTGCATTTTCAAGTTGCCAAGATACAGGGTGCTTTTCTTATTACCAAGATGGTATGTCAGTTCTCAGATCGGTCGCCTCTTACGAGTACCTACGTACAGTCAGGGTGCGAAATGTAAGATTTTATAATTTTTCACCCACAATCAACGCAACAACGACTGATGAGCCTAACGTAAGATATTGATTGTTTATTTGTCTGTTACAGCTTATCCGATTAAATGCGTTTTTTTGCAATCGGTACCATAACTTTGTAACCGATTTAATGGTACCGATATGGTATGTCTATTTTGGTATGATGGTATGTCTATAAAACGTAAAGAACCAAAGTGTTCTTTACGTTTTATAGACATAAGACATTAGAAGACGCTGCAAGTTCTGGAATACAAGTCGGGAATTTTAAAATTTTGAAAAAAAAATTGCTGTGTTGTTTGCCAGGCATTGAAGTTTTATGTGCCCGTCATTTAACCGGCAACCCATGTATACTTATACTCTTCAAACTGGAACAAAAAAATGCGAGGGTTTCTGGAAACCTTTTATTGAACGTGACTGTACTGAAGACAGTGCTGCAAATGGCACAGACGGCAATCACGAAAGAGCTCGATGCCAATGGCGGGAAAACACGCTATGAGAGTTAGTCATACACGCTTACTTGGTAGTAGGAGGTATAAAATTACACCTTTATACGTTTAAGGATGTATAAGAACTATACCACGTAAGTACTTTACTTTTCTACTGCTGACGTTTCGTGACCAAGGACCTTCCTCATGAGCATCGTACGCGACCACTCTCGACGGCCGTGTGACGGGAACTGACACAAACTTACTAGGAATGCTAGTAAGTTTGTGTGTAAAAGAAATTTATTATCTCAGAATTTACCCGCTGTCAAATATACCTGCGGTACCTTCATAGGCAGTATCACGAAAGGCCATCAAAGGAATCATATGATCTCAAAATAAGTTAGAACCATTAATCAACGCTAGAGGTGTTAAAAAAAATCGAATAGATAACAAACATAGTATGTCAGAGTTTATTTATCATCATCAACATCATGTAGGTACAGCCTATCTCATCCCACTGCTGGGCATAGGCCTAGGTTTGTGCCCACCTCGATCTTGCGCCAATCGGATCCATTTACGATCTGCGATCTTCTATGTCATCGACCCGTCTTGCCGGCGGATGACCTGCGCTGCTTTTATTGTCTCGGGCCACCAGTGAGCACCCTGCTCCACCTGTCATCACCGCGCCTGTCCACGTGTCCTGCCCAACTCCATATGAGCCCCAATGTTCGCTTGCAAGAGTGTTATAGGTACTTTGGCCCGCTTTCGAATTGCGATATTGGAGACTCGATATAGTAACCCGATGCTTGTTTATTGCGCATGTAAAATATTCAGTTTATTTTCTATGAACAATAATTTATTTCTACAAAAGAAATAATGTCCCAGAGAGTTAACTTTTTTCTAAACCCTGTAGCTTGTAAAAACCTACTTGTTTCATCCTAATATTATTATAAACGCGGAAGTTTGTGAGGATGGATGTTTGTTACTATTTCACGCAAGAACTAATGAATGAATTTCGATGACACTTTATAGTAATAGCAGGATACTTCATTCACTATATATCAGAATAACACATAGGCTTTTCATCAATTAATCTTTTCTATATTGTATGAACATAACACGTTTGTAGGTAATAAAACACGCCAAGGCACACCTTCATAAATTTTGTACGTCCTTCCTATAACCTACATCCTTTCACAAGAAATTTATGAAAGCGCAGAAGAAAATGATCATTTTTATTCCGATGTATTCCATTGGCAAATTCAATTTCCCAAACACGAAATGTCACGGGTGAAGAAACGAATATGATAGACTGGGAGGCCACTGTTAATATCTTAACTTATTGAGCACCAGTGAGACAAACGGTAGAAATATATATGGTGGTACTGCTACAACCACATCCTGTTAAATAGAGTGGTGGATATGTGAATGATAATATATGTTATCGTAAAAAAAATGTATACGAACAAATAAATAGAAATATTTTTTTTTTCAAAATAGTTTCTATCAATCTGTAGGTCTAGTCTAGTTACAGATTGAGTTTGGCGAGAGATATTAGAGATGAAAAATGCGAGATAAACAATAATAAAAACAAATGTAAAATTAAAAAAGTCTTATATTCCACCGTCTATTGCAGCGTCAACTACTGACTTTTGGTGATAACACCTACAAAAGAACCATCGTTAAAGTCATACGAAACAATTTCAAAAAATCACATCTCAATATGATAAGCTGTTTCGGTGACAACAACCTTCTATAGCAAACGAATATACGGAATAAACGGGTTTCTGTCATCGAGGTTAAAAAGAGATTTAAACGAGTTAAACAAACGCAAGGCCAACATTTACTTAACCTAAAGTTAATTAAAAGCATTTAATTTCGTCTCTCTTCAAAATAGTCGACAAAATTGAGCATTTATCTCACAAATTGATTTTTATTGACGACCTCTGTGGTGCAGAGGGCGAAGGTCCGCCTGAGACGCAGAAGGTTGCGGGTTCAATTCCCGCCACGGGAAAAATGTTTGTATCTGCAAATATTTGTCTCAGGTCTGGATGTTTCCTATGTATATTATGTATGTATTTACAAAAAAAATATGTATATAAGTAGTATATCAGTCATGTAGTTCCCATAATACAAGCTCTGCTTAGTTTGGGACTAGATGATGCTGTGTGAAAATGTCCTGCATTATTTATTTATTTATTTATAATATATATGTATTTAAGTATATATTTTGATGTATGTATTTAAGTATGTATTATTTTCATTTAGGTACGTAGTTTACTTCTATTTTAAAGAACTAGTTGTTTAATTTAATATTTTTTCCTTTTATTTTGGTAATCAGTCAAACGCATTACCGCCCCACTCTTCATTACACAAAGGTTAGCTGGAAGAAAATGCTAATTAGCGTTAAGTTTGCCTACGTCGGTAGGTACTTGTTTTATCTTGTGTAATAAATTTGTGCATAATCTATTTATCTATCTATCTAAGTAAATGTTGGCGAGATGTACCTAAATACATCTCGTCTCATCTAAAAAATCCTACTAAAACATACCTAATAGGTTTCTTGCTGGTGCTTAACAGTAGCGTACAATGATTCACCAATAAACTCATATTTACCTACAGCCTCCAGAGTTTACTGACTTGCCTAGCGGAATCCACTTTGGTCTTGCCCATCCTCGAACAAAAACAATCAAGCAGCTTATTCGAAATATTGTTTCAATTAAAATCTGACAGGTAACAATCAGTGTACCTACTTGCCTTCTCGTCGAGAGGTCGCGAGTTTTTGAGGCCATCAATAAGAACATATAAAAAATAAACAGACAAACGTCCGAAGCACTTCCATTCTATAATAACGATCGTGTTTTGATAAAAGAAAAAAAATAACAAAACAAACAAAGCCGTAATCACCTTGTCAGAGATTAAACGTGAAGTGGCCATGAATTTTTGAAGGTCTTAGCAATGCGGGGTCCAATTTAGAACTTTTCTAAAATAGGCGATTGATTTTTAAATGGAAAATTGATATTTCCCGTTGTTTCCCGATTCACACTTGCCCCCACCAAAGTTTAACCACCCTAAATGTCGAATCTCATTATATTATAACGATCTCTGTCGAAATAATCAAACAATTGGACAAACGAACACCCGCGTGGTCAAAAAATACCTACAAAAATACTTATAACAGTTATTTACCTACTCGTAATTTGTCTTACGAAGTAGTGATTACCTTTCTGATGACGGTACCAGCCTCAATATTTGTTTTACCATCGATGAGAGCGTGTTTCAGATTTTTACCATCTGATATTCTCTGATTTGTTGCAGTTAGAACTGACTATTTTGTTCCATAATCAAATTTTATGCCACAAATGAAAACTGACACATAAATAAACTTTTTTCGCTGGTGGCTTATGTATACTTTATAAGCTTAAAATAGTATAGATTTATCAATTATGAAATAAATGGTTTTTAAACAATTTTAATAATATTGTACAATGTGTATTAGTGTATATTAATTGTGGGCTCACTTATGCGCAATATTATTAACATTTTATGTAATTTGCCTTGTCAATTTTATATTTTTATTATTTGGCCAGGGGAACTAACAAGACCACTGTTTATGTTTTTGTATCTGAGATCTTATTCGTGATTTTTTTAACACTCCTTTAAAAAAGATATATAACTTTTTCACTTAACTTTTAATGCTTTTTGTTTTTACTTCGACTGGCCGCCACCAAAGTTTAATGCATTTTTTATTAAAAAAAAAACAACGTTTACGACCAAACTCAACTCAGCGTAGATCTTTTAGGATACCAAGTATTCTAACGGATGGTCCATGCATATTTTATGCATGCCCAGGTTTAATGGTTAGGATAGTAAAAAAAAATATTGAAGGTCCTTAAGATATGACCATTCTCCCTCGCTCAAATTCTTAGACAATCTGTTCTGTCAGCCCGTCTACAATTACGATAATTTTATGCTTACAAACCAATTTCAGTTTAATTTTATTTTTTCTGTAGCATCGTAAAATTACTGTAGAATGGTAAATTGCTGGTTATGTGTAAGGATGTGAACTTGATAATTTAGTATTGCAAGAAACAAATCGACATATGTTCGGCAAAATCAGACAAATCATATTTTAAGCGACTGTCTGGTTTGCACTCGCAACCAGACAGTTTTTCTTTTTCTCTTAGTCACTCAAAAAAACCTAACAGACACATATACGTAGGTATGTACATAGTCCTGACTACACACTAGGATTCCTTGTGTCGTAGGTACCAGGAACTATGAGTACGGAGGTACAACAACACCCAGACCCATAACAAATATCTACAGAACGTGCAAATATTTGTTCCGCAGCGGGAATCAAACCCGCACCTCTTGAGTCGCAGCTGGCTCATCGCCAGTCGTGCCACCAAGATCGTCACTGGACTTTTTTTATAATTCTGCATATTTTAATCCCATGATGGAGATTCTCAGATCCATACTCATAACGCAGATCTGTAAGGATACCAAGTAGGGGTTAGTCAGAGACAAATCAAGCCTATGCCGATATCACATTTATTTATTACTAGCTTCTGCCCACGGCTTCGCCCGCGTGGTAACCGGATAAAAAGTAGCCTATGTGTTATTCTGATGTATAAGCTATATTACTATAAAGTTTCATTCAATCCGTTTAGTAGTTTTTGCGTGAAAGAGTAACAAACATCCATCCTCACAAACTGTCGCGTTTATAATAATAGTAGGATTAGTAGGTTCTAGGGCAAGCCAATTTCCTAGCTATGTTTTCCTTCATCGTTTTGAGCGCACGTGTTGTTTACATAAAGCGTCATTCCAGCTTACATAAAGTACCTTGATGCGCAAATACATTTTTGGAATGCATAAAGTCCATACCTACCACTTGGTACGAACGTACCTACTCTAATTGTTTGTCTTTCTTTTCATTTGTACTTGATTGTGCTGTATTGTATGTGTCGAATAAAAAAATAAAAATAAAATAAATAATAATGCTGGACATTTTCCACACAGCATCATCTAGCCCCAAAGTAAGCAAAGCTTGTGTTATGGGAACTACATGACTGATATACTACTTATATACATTTTTTTTGTAAATACATACATACTATAAATAGAAAACACCCAGACCCGAGACAAATATTTGTAGATACAAACATTTATCCCGCGGAGGGAATCGAATCCGCAACCTTCTGCGTCTCAGGCAAGCCTTCGCCCACTGCGCCATAGAGGTCGTCTAAACTATCTATCTATCTATCTATCTACTCCTAACATTTTATCAATTTTGTCAAGTCTTGTCTTGTCTTTTATACTCGTTCCCGTTGTTCCTGATAGCTCCCCTTTCCTTTTATCGTTTATTTTATTTTAAAGTAGCTCTTCACCCGATAATACAATTTATAAATTGCATTTATTAGGACAGGGTCGGCTTGAGGAGGGCTGTATTAATTTAGTTTTATGAAATGAGACTTCAAAAAGTAAAAAAATTAAAAGTTAAAAGTAAAAAAAGACTTTTGAGAGTCATATTGCCCCACTGCATGAAAGGTAAAATCTTAGGGAAGCCTTAGTGATAAATTAAAAAAAATATATCAGTAAGACATGACTCCAATTAGTGCAGTCGTAATTGTATACGAAAGACAAAAAATTGAACATTTTCACGAATGAAAATAAAGTTACGGAAGACGAGGCAGTATGGTCATACGACTATAGCCTACCCTAGAAGGGTTTAAAAAAAAAAAAATATATATAGTGCAGTCGTAAAATTATGATGCTTAGTTTTTTCTAGTAAAAATGTCAAAACTTTAACAGTTCTTCACACAGCAGAGAAACAGCTGTAATTGGTAGATGGAAGGAAATTCTAGTTAGTATTAAAATCACCTATGTACCTAATTGTTTTAAAAACGATTTTTTCAAAATATCTTATTGAAACCCATCTTAAATCTTTGCTTTAGATTAGTGTAGACAGGCATAAATGATTCACCTTCATTACCATCAGCCAAAATAATTAATGTTTGTATTACTGGCATGAAATTGCTCTTAGAGTTATCAAGAAAAAGTAAAATCGGGTAGCCCACATGTATACCGATAACCACTTAAGAAGACAGGTTCTCAAATGGCGATAATGATGACAACTACGAACCGGAAGACGCAGTGTAGGAAGGCCCCTCACTCGATGGACCGATAAAATAAAGGGTGGGGAAGCCGATGGATGGAGATAGCCAGAGATTGTTCATATCAGACTACGGGCATAGAAAAATGATCAAACAGAGAGCGCGTCGCGCGTGCCACTAAAAGTAGCCCGATTCAGGTTCCTTGATGTTTGTTAGTCTGTATAATATACTTATTACACTGCCTATCCCACTTCTGATACAGTTAATGTGTTCACTAATTATACTAAAAATTTGGAAATTATATGCCAGCTAGCAAGATTTCGATTTCGACTTTCGTGTAAATTTTATTGATCAATTATTCGTGGAGGAGATGTATGGGAGCGCGGGCATCGTGTGTGTGTGTTTCTGAGTAATCTATATTCTAAGGCAGAATATAGATTGCAGGCTGATGATAATATAAAAAAGTGCATTGACAGATCGTGGAATATCCACATAAACTCCGTCCCTGCACTTATCTACTTTTCATCAGAGTACCTCCCAAAATAATGAGTCATTTCTGGTCGCGTGTCACCCCAGGGGTGTTGCAAAAACTATAGACGGGCGTCAGGACCAAGCCCGAAAAATAATAAAGTAAAATAAATATTGTCGTAAATAAAAAATGCGATTGTGAAGATGCTTCGACGCGTGTCTCGGGTATGACTAATATACCGAAGGGTCATAATTTTATAGGTCTAGTTACTATTAGGTATCTAATGAAATATAATATTTGTTTTACTTAAATAGATAGAGCTTCAACCAGCTTGGCCGTGTGGTACCCATGGAAAAAGGTGCCTTGTGTTATTCTAGATCACGCACTGTTCCAAACTTCATGCAAATCAGTTCAGCCATTACGGAGATACTTAATTAGCAACAGACATCTAAACTTTGTTATTTAAATAAATAATGCTGGACATTTTTCACACAGCATCTCTAGTCCCAAACTAAGAAGAGCTTGTGTTATGGGAACTACATGACTAATATACTACTTAATATACTTTTCTTAAGTATATAAAACACTCAGACCCGAGACAAATATTTGCAGATCATACAAACATTTGTCCCGCGGCAGGAATCGAACCCGCAACCTTGTGCATCTCAGGCGGGTCTCGCCCACTGCGCCAAAAAGGTCGTCACATTTATAATTCTAGTACATAGGTGTCTTATTTATGACTAGCCTCTGCCAATGGCTTTGCTAGATGTATAAGCTACATTACTGTAAAGTTTCATCAAAATCCGTTCAGTAGTTTTTGCGTGAAAGAATAACAAATATACATCCTCATAAACTTTATAGATTACACACCTTTGTTATAAAAATTGTCTCATCATCAAACCTATTGCATAAAATTATTTTAGGATGACATAACATAACATGACCGAACTCACCGCAATGACAAGGCATTCTATATTCAAAATCAAATAAAAAGACACGTCGAAACACGCACTGCGACACCCTATTAATGACGTTATGTTTTCAGAGACAAAACTGGGTCGTTTAATAACTTATTTTTAGCCAGGAGGTGAATAAAATGCGAAAAAAATCATAATATTGTGCTAGGAACGAAGATTATGAACATGAAATGCAGGTTCTACATTTTACCAAAAATATCAACCATAGTAACGGTACACTAGTACCGTTACAACCAGGACCTTAAATTATCTAACGATTTTTCAGCTCGGCGAACTTTATTTGATAAAAAGAATAAGATGTAACTCACATTCTACCTAAAGTTAACAAAACCATTTCCTTGTCTGTGGTAAGAAATGTCCGAAAGCCACAACCTACCTACACATATACACTCCTGACGTTTTATTTTACTTGGTGAGATGGTCGTCGTTGGCGGCAACTGTACAAACAAACTAACAAAACAAACAAACATGTGGGCAGACGGACATGTTTAGACTGCGCTGTCCCATCCTTGACAAATAATCGATTCACATTCGATCCGAGATATTTAGTTACAATTCGAACAGCAAATTTAATTTTAAAATTCTCAGGTGAAAAAGTCTACTGTTACAAAAAGTTACTGGTGACTCTATAAAATAGTCGTGGTATTATGTAGAACATGTAGGTATTTAAAAAAACACTTTTTTTGCCGTTTGAAAAAATATGAAATAATAGCTTCTGCCCACGGCTTCGCCCGGGTGGTACCCGGATAAAAAGTTGCTTATGTGTTATTCTGACGTATAAGCTATATTACTGTAAAGTTTCATCAAAATCCGTTCAGCAGTTTTTGCGTGAAAGAGTAACAAACATCCATCCTCACAAACTGTCGCGTTTGTATAAGTTACATCAGATTAACACATAGGCTACTTTTTATCGGGTAACACGCGGGCGAAGCCGTGGGCAGAAGCTAGTAACTATATAAATACTGTAACTGCTTCCACACTTTTTAATATAAAAAAGATTTGTTTATTTTGTTATTGTTTTATGTATTACAATAAATTTGCATTAATTCACACTTCGGCTGTAGACGAAGTAAATAAAATTTTGTGAACTTTGAATCGATTTCTAAAATAAACAGTTTCGATGACTTTTTATTCACCTTAAATGAAAAAGTTCACTTTCAAAATTCACATTCTATACTTCGACTGGCCAAAGTTGTATTAAGGGGTAATTCATAATAGTTTAAAATGTGTACACTGTCGGCCGCGCGATACATACCATAAACAAACACTGGATTACGATTAGTTGATACTCTATCGAGTCCATCCATCATTCAGTAGCCGTGGAAGTCACGAGTGTCCATCGAACTATAATTAAGAATGGGTTACAATAACACCCACCCTTTTTTCTATTATAATTAATATTACGATGTTACAGCTAAGCACACATTCGCATGAAAACGATTTTCTATTTATAAATTCCGCAATTTAAATTTCGAAGTAAAATGGCGCGAAAGGAACCAGCCATTTATTATTTTTTACTCTTTCGCGATCGGTAAACATAATTATACATTTTATACGGGTGTTTATCGCGTTTAACTTTTTTATAAGTATTAATTAAATTTATTACAGCCGTTTATTACCAGCGATGATTTTAGGAGACTGTAAATGCGTTTGCCGCTAAGAGGTTATTTGTTTAGTTTTTGGACGAAACGTTCGTTCTATCGCCGTAAGTTACTAGGAACGCTGCAATAGATGACGTTCTTTTGCGAGTTATATTATTTTATCTTCCGGGTTATTTTACTTTTTTTAATTTTTCTAGAGCCAAAACCTTACCCTAGACAGGTCTCTGATCTAACGCTGGACGACCAAGAAGAAATTGATGACAACGAACGAACCCACTCACTAAAAACCTTTTGAAATACTATTGTATACCAACTGATGTTATGATATGATCTCATAATACTTGCATCGCATGCCATAATTTAGTGATACACCGCATGTAGTTTAGTCCGGCTCTATCTGGATCTAATATTAAAATGAGCGGCAATTTGTGTCGTGCCGATACCGGAACGATCAATCTCCCGGATTGAAAACACCCTGTTTGGCATAAGGTTGTTGAGACGAATAAAGACATGAAAGTTTTAGGATCCGACTATCCTATATAAGTAACGTTATGTTTACCGAGTTGGGACCTACAAAAAAAAACTATTTTTGCCTGCTTCTTATGCTCTACATATTACTTATCAGTGCTAAAATATGACATTATTTTTTTGGGGATAGGATAACTATTAAGTTAGGTTGCGCAGCTGGGAACAATATTTTCAAAAAATAATTGTATTTCTTAAGCTAAACATTTATTTTTTACTGTATCAAAATTGCGGTAGAAATAACATAATCGTTACAATTATTTTGAAATTCAGTATAATTTCTGAACAAGGCTTATTATTCAGTGTTTCCTACGTAAAGTTAGCCTGCGCGGCAATGAATAACGCACTAAAATCAGCTATTTTTGCATTATTCTGATTTTATTATGATAATTTGCTAATTCGATTAATATCTGCTAAAATAATAAATAATATTTTTTTACAAATGTTCTCTCCATAGCTTTAATGTCCTTAGGGCGTTATTCAAATAAGAAGCGCCGCATATCGCAGACGACTTGTCGCTTGATTGATAGCTACAGACCATTTTTAATCATCCCTCCAAATCTAAACCAACAGCCTTTCACACCATATAATAATCACACAACTTTGGACTTTATACTCGTTATATAAGACCTAGTTTCCATAAAAACAAACGTTTATTTATGGTCTTACGGTGTATAGATGAACTAACAAGCTATGTTTAATTTTTTATACAGGTTCCGTTGTCAAAACGTATGATTTCGGGAAGGGTACTAGCTCAATGTTTGCTAATAAAAGTTGGTTGGATGATTGCATACATTTATATAGGTATACAGAAGATAACATTCTGTGATGGAATACGGATCGGCTGTGGTAAAAATCCCCGCTTATATTGTCGAAAATATAAAAAGGCTGGGCTAGTTTTATTATCAGTCTTTTTAAAATTCATTCCTTAATTGAGCAATCAACAATTTTGAATGGTTGTGCCCAAGTCAAGCTCAATTGGCTGGTTTCATTTCCCTTCCCTACTAAATACATTGCCCGCTTTTGTTTCTCGCTTATTTATTTACGCTATTTATTTTACAAAATTCTAAAATAATACGAATACGAACAAATCCCTTACTCCAAAAACTATCGTTGCTGTCAGCAATTGGCCTTCCTACATTAGGTCTCATCCAGTTTGGATTATATATTTGATCGTACATTTGTACATATTGTAAACGAATAAACAAACATGCTAACGACTGTATTTCCCACGATGGACATACACGTATATATACTTAGTCCGTAGATCTTCAAGAATTCATTTCATTTGATCCATTCCCGAGTACAAGAAGTAGCATTAAAAATGATGCATCAAACTTTTGTACGTAAGATTCTACACCGCCCAGATATTTTTGTTACCCGATGTCATTTCCATGTCTCTGCGGGAAGTCAGATAACTATTGTATGTTAATACAGAAGTTATTCAAAGGATATTATCAAGACATCCTCCGAATAGTTCGAGGCATGGCATCAGCTGGCGTCCGACATGGGTTGCTAATTTCCGGGACGCAACTACAATAGATAAAATAGTACTAACGACCATGTTTCACACAGGAAACTCACTGAAACAGTGAGTTTATTAGTTCTACAGATATATCTGACTGACCATCCACAGTTATAATTTAAAATTAGCACTGAAATTTTATTGTTTTAAAAGGAATTTAGTACACTACAGGATGGAAACTGAAAATGATGAACATGAAAATTAAAAACAACGATTTGGGACAACACAAAAAAATGGTTAGGTACCTACCCTATGATTCAGAAATAGGATGTTGGGACAGTTAAAACAAAAAAAACAACTGGATACTTAGCCTATAAATACAACTGAAATGCCCCACGCACCGCTTTGCGATTGACGATTATATGACAATGATGGCCTCGATTCTGTAGTTCACTAACTAAACTGTCTCTTTTGTAGCTAAAAATGTAGCTATCTCTTTCTTGCTTGCACTATCAGTAAAAGAGAGCGACAGTTTAAATTTAGTTTAGTTAGTGAACTACAGAATTGAGGCCAATATCCTAACGTCCTAAATTGTAAAGAAGTATTTGACATCTTTGCCTGAAGTAAATCGCAATAAGACTTGATGGTTAGGCCTCAGATCTATGGACCGTTCATCTAGCTAGGTCAGCATATGCTAAGTATCGCTGGTATTCTGCTGACCATTAACAGAATTGTTTGAAATCATTTTAAGTTTAAATTACTCGACAGACTACTGTCGAACGCTTTAGTGTGTTGCTCATGATAAAGAGCTTCGAATTATCAAAATTCACGAATACACTGGTACCTAATTAAACATATTTTCAATCTAGAGTTATATGAATATGACATTTATACCAAACCTTAAAAACACTGTCATACAGGCGCCAAATTCGTCTAGAAAGTAAAAATGAATCTAAACTGAAAGCAACAAAGTGAATTTTACATTTGAAAGCGATTTGAAGAGGCCTGACTCTACTGGGAATTTGGGATCCCAGGATTGGGGACAAATAATGGAGCTTACTGACTTATCCTGTAAATACCTACAACTAATTTTAGGACAAACCACAGCTTAAGCTCTCCGGAGGATAAGAGGTAAAGTTTCAACGCTGATAATAATCATAAGTTTAGTAGGACTGATTACCTAGTCAGTAAATTATTAACTTTGTTGACACGACCTTGAAGAAAATAATGTAGGTTTGCCTACGTATGTGCGAAGTAATGATCATGTACAAAGATAGTAAAAGTGCACAGTGATGTTTTAAAACTACTTGAAAGCTTGGTTTGAAAAAGGGAAAGGAGGGAAGAACTATAAATCTGGAATTACTGAATTTTTAGACGTTTAGGGATTGTTTGCGCGTCATGGCTATGCATGATACACATATCGATAAGTTGACGCTTAAGTGAAATTGATAGGTTGCGTTTCATGTTCCTAGTAGTATATTATATAATTTTTAATATATTTTAATTTTAATTAATTATTTTTCGTCATTTGGTGACGTGAAAAAATCAAAACCAAAAAATCAAAGTGGTCTAAATTACCAATTTTCATTCTTTTAGTTCTTTTAAGAGTAATTTTTCCTGTGTATTCAAAAACCAAAAAATCTTTTTTTTACAGCTTATCTTAATAATAATAAAAAAAAATTATAACGCTCCCACATGAAATCCCACAACCAAATAAATACACGAAATAAATTATCCGTTCCCAATAAAACAACATCCTTGCTACGTCTATAGAATGAGATATTTGTATAACAACACAACACAGTATTCTGCACTTTATTCATCAGGAGAAAAGTTTCAAACTAGTGTGAAGAGAGTGACACGCGTCTCGATCATAAAAGCGTTCGACTATTTTTCATCGTCCTTTAGCGGTTAATCGAGCGAAGGTAAACATGCCATTTTCGCGGAAAATATCGAAGCATTGTCGATGGGAACCCAGGAATACGTCGAATACAATCATTTATCATGCATTGAGCACACAATGCAGGTATAATGGAGTGCGTTGTGTCCCAGTCCGATGGGCTTATTAAAGCGCGAACAATGGCGATGTGTAGGTACTTATTGCCTTTCTGCTCCAACGTACTTTCAGCAGTGGCTAATGACGGTGTTTAGTTTGTCTATGAGAGAGTTGAGAATGAGGGTTTTTTTATTTTTGAAATGACAAAGCCATTTTGATTTATTTTAATTTTAATGGGATCTACATGGACTAATATACTTAAATACTTTTTTGTTTTTACATACATGTTATACATAGGAAACACTCAAACCCCAGACAAATATTTGCAAATCATACAAACATTTGTTCCGCGACGGAAATCGAACCCGCAACCTTCTGCAACTCATGCAGGCTTTCGTCATTGCGCTACAGACATTCGTCAAATCATGTATTGTTTGTGAATTCAGAAACGTGTTACATTAGGGCGGTAAATTAAAAAAAGTATCACTTTCTACCCTTAGGCTTACAAACATTGGGTTAAATTATGTCAAAGGAACACTGAGATTTATATAAACAATAGAAAATAAGTCAAACTACATAATAGTCACACAAGAACTCATTTACTGTGTAATATACTTTTTGGATCAGATTTTATTTATTTCAAAATGATCAGACAGAAAACGGTATCTTAGTGCAGATAATGGTTGAAAAGTTTTTACGAATATTAAGATAGTGTAGGTTACTCTTTGTTTATTTAACTATTTATTTAGATCTTCCTAAAACAGAGTTCTTAATTAAAATTCCCTTCTAAACTCTGAATAAACAACTTTTATTTTCCCATCAGCGTTTTACCAACAAATTGTTATGCTGAATCCAAGATCTTACTCGGCTTTGATAAACAAGCCAAACTACAGGAATAAACCGGAATGTTTCATTTTCGATTGCAAGATAAATAGAAGGAAAGTTAGGAGCGCTAGCTGTGCAATACTTTTCGTTATCGTTTGAATACTTTTACGTATCCTGGGTATTATTTTCAGGCTAGATTAATAATTCACCAAAATGCGGGGTTTTTTAATTGTGGCCGCAGAAAAATCTCTCCCTGCTATGCGAAATGGGTACCTTCCTAAATTCAACTAAGATGCTGAATTAATTTTTACCTTTTACGAGCACTGTCATTTTAACCTATTCGTATTAATTTAAATGCCTTTGTTTCTTAGTATGTTTTAAATACTTTATAAATTATAGGCTACTTTCATACTTGTGCGAAGCCACGTACAGAAGCTAGTAGCACAAGGTAGAAAAATACAATATTTAAAATACATCAAGAAATTCTGGTCTTTTTTCACATAAGCATCATCTAGCCCCAAACTATACAAAGCTGATATTATGGGAACTACATACCTAACTCATTTACATACAACATTCTACATTTTCGGTCCTTAAAGAAGGTTCAACCTCCTGTTTGAAATCTGTTTAAAGAAAAGTCTCATGAAAGTACTTTCAGCTTGTCATTAAAAAATATTAATACAATAAACAAACACGCACACGACAGTATTCCTAATGATGGACATCCTCAGATACATACTCAGTGCGTAGAACTTTGAGGACACCGATTAGAGGATAGTCAGAGGCACGTCCAAAGAAGTTTGCAAGCCCATCGCCGCTTACTGGAAAACTAACTGTGTCCGAATTTTTGAGATTGGGCATGCCGGTTTCCTTACGATGTTCTACACCGTTTTTGCATACGTGTCACATATAACTGAAACAGAAATGCCCCACGCAATTTTTTGCCTTTTTTTTATCTATCTACCTAGACAGTTCAATGTCGCACCAAAAAGGTATCAGCTCAGCATAATGCTAGGTAGGTGGCTACCTATTTAGCGTTGGTATTCTGCTGACCCTGCGCAGTGACGTCACAGACGACAGAAGCAAACACTACTCTCAAGAAATTAATTGCATGACTGTGTTCATACTCACGATCTCTGGATTGAAAGTGGGGTATCGCCCACAATGCCAACACTGCTCTAAAGAATTCAAGTACTTAATAATCCACATGAAAGCTAATATAAAACCCTGAAGATCGTATCTCACTCTGCATCAGCGATTATCCTAGCCGCTTCAACTTTGGCTGACGGGAATCATTACTACCGATACAATTTAAACTGACGATCTATCAGATGAACAGGAAAAACCATGGAGAGGGATTACATCAAGTGGTTATTTTGTTCTATAAAGTGTAAACCCACACTCAACATTACGTCACGTTTGTGTATAAGTGTAGAAAATCTCAAGGTTTTATAATGTGTGTTTGTGTGTTATGTGTGACGATGATGTTTTTTAAAGTTTAACAGGAAAAATAGCTATCCCTCAGGAATAAAACCTGAGGGCTGTTGTGTAGAGAATAATCTCCTCGGGATCGTTCTCTATAAAACAACGAAGGTAACAAAGTCGGTTAACAATGGCGAAGAATCCAGTAACAAACTAACACGATAAAAAAATACTTGAGAACCTCCTCCTTATTTTGAAGTCGGTTAAAAAACGGCCTAACCACCGCTTTTAAAAGGCGAAACCTACTTACTCAAATAATTTCCATGAAACTTTCGTTCTCTACACAATTCCCTGTTCTAAACTTTTAACCGAAGGGATCATCGCAGCTAATCTCGGGGGAGTGTGGGCGCTTACGCAAATGTCATTCACGCGACCCTCCATCGCCTATACTGACCAATTTATACTGACCTTCCCCTCTCCCCCTACCCTTCGAAATTGGATGGGTAAAGGGCACTGAAATAGAAAACCACCGGTCTTCTTCCTACAGCCATAACCATTGAACAAGTGATATGGCGAGTGAATTCAGGATTTAGATTTGATTGTATTGCGTTCCATTTTCAAATCCTGTACTTTTTCTGCATGGCCAGTTACAGATATTTGAAATAGAATAAAGACAAGTTATAGAGATTCAACATTTTAGTTGATTTTGTAATAAACTACTTTTATTTCGATAATTTCCTATTGTCAAAATTCCTATTGTTTTTTTATCAACATATGTTTTATTTTTATTTTTCAGAGTTTCGAAGCTAACATTGCGAAAGCAGAAACCTTACATTTGTCCGTCTGCCTGTCTGCCTGTCCGCGAAAAAACGAGGTGACACCTCGATTTTTCGTATGCAGACGAACGAAAACTAGAAAAAAAGGTACAAGAATAGTTTTTGGCGCTTATGTAAAGTACTATATAAAGTGGGATAGAATAGGTATCCAAAAATCAGTTTTCCTTTACCATTTTTGATTTTTAAGTCTTCGTCTCATTAATATAAGTAGCTAAAGTTGTTTCTCTAACTTTTTACCCATGAGTCCTAGCAGAATTTAGCAAGTAGCATTTGATAGAACTACCAACAAACTATCTTTTGTTGAAACGATTTCCTATGATTACTTTAGGGTTTACGAATGAGGCAACTTCAGGTCCTAACATAGCATGTTTACACGTTTTTAACATTTCAATTAAATATTACAGGCCATATCTGTGTTTATATATCAAACATAATTTTGATATAATAATATTAAAGATATTTGTTTAGATATTTTGTTTTTATTTTTTGTATGTACGATGGTAACTAAGAATATAGGTAAAATATTTCGAGCTATAATCTTAGTAGATTTTGACTAAGATTATAGCTAGAAATATATTAAATATAAAAATACTCACGGAGGAAAAACAGACCCTCTTAAAAATGCTTTGTAGTTACTACAATGTTTGTGCAGATAAACTGATTTCATTTCTTAAAGTTATCCGAGATCTCAAGACATCAGATGTCTGAAAATTAGCGCTGCGTCTCACTACTGTGTGGAGGCAGGACCTGTTTGGCCCACACGGTACAGATCGAACTAATTAGCACAAAAATCTTCTCTTCGTCTCTGTGTTTTTGTTAAAAATCTTAGGTACCCATTTAGTGTCTATTTTATTTATTTATTGTGTACCTGTCCTTTCTGTGCTTTTTTTTATTGTCAAATAAATCACTTTCTATTCTATTATATTCTATTAGTAAATCAGCGATAGTTGCTGCATCACCCTGTATTCGTTGTTTATTACAATATTCTACAGATTTAACTCTGCAAATCTCATTCCACAGTCGTATTTCATTATGAAACGAATTAAATAATATAATTTATCGCCCCAACATCCGTGTAATATTTTACAAGTGGAAAATGGATTTGAAATGGATGGAGATGCCATGAAGACGTGATTTGTATTTTTAAACTGTTTTTATTTCTAAGCGCAAGGTGCTGTTACTAGCGATGTGTTTTACCTATGTGCGTTGTAGTGGTATAAAATGTCTCTAAAATGTCTCTAAAATGTCTCTAAATGAATTTGATTTTTGCAACATTTTTTATGACTTTAGGGAAGATTATTAGAAAATCTTAGGTAATTTCCACAGCTCAATAGTTCTGTAGATAACGGGATACACGAAACAGGGATTTTTAAATTTTAGTATCCGCAAAAAAAACGAGGCTTTAATCGTTGTAGGTTGAAACGTGTCCGCTGTAAGAACATTTCTACGGAGGACTTTTTTCAGAAGTTTGAAAAGGTTTTCTTGCCTTTAATTTAATAGTTAGATGGAGGTACATAATGTACGTATTTTTGACAACATAAGACTCGCCATTAATCTAAACAAACTAGAAGCCGTACAAGACAAATCGCCCAAACTTCATGCGGTTCAAGCCGGATAGCTTCAGTTAATCCAGCATAGAGAATTACTGCAAACTCGCAAATTCCACAAGGTCCATTAGGGCCGGATTAATCAACGAAAGGATCCAAGACACCCTTGAATTGTATTATCAAACCAACACATGCTCGTTAGTGGAATTGCTATTGTAACTTGTCCCTTGTCCTACTTACAACTTGGAGACAGGGTAAATATAATTATTATTATATTTGCGGTGTAGGTACTATGGTGGGATTTTGTAATCGTAACTTAGACTAGGTACTAATAAAAGCACAGATAACAAATTAATAATGCAAAGTACAAGAACAAAAACACTCAAAAGACATTCAATGATTGTATTAAACTCCTGGAACTTATACAAATCTATCTTAATCCCAAAAAGAACACTAATATGATGGGATCAATCTTAACCAAACAGAAAAAATTCTCCGACTTATGTTAAAGCAGAAAAACAAGCTTTTCTTCAATTTAGAGTGACGTCATTTTGTTTTTTGTATTCTTCTCAGCAAACTCTTTCATTTGATACCCATATCATGGGGGTGCATAAAAAAATCTTAGTCCGCCATCTTTGGGAGTCCACCATATTGGATTTAGAATGGTGCTCATCATGCATTGTCAACTAAACCAAACATGTAAACAAAAATTGAGCTCTATCCATTGGGAAAAACTGTTCTAAAATTCAGCTGCAAGATATGGTAAGTACTAACTAACGATAAGTTAAAAATCAAAACTAATAAAAAACTAAGACTAGGTACTCCTGAAAACGGAAGGCAGGGTTACAGTTAACCATTACATAGACCATAAGTAAAAATAAAATCGCTTTATTCTGAATTCTGGTTGTTCAACCTACTTATTACTTACAATACAAACCCAGTCCTGCAGTTTTTCAACCGTTTCCTTTAAAAGTATAGTATTTTGCAAGCAGTTGTCTCTGATCACGTTGGCCTCGAATCAATAGAAAATAATTTGAGTGCCTGCGTTCCATTTTCAAATAATTGTGTAATTATTTTATCAATTTAATTTTTTTGTGGCCAGTATTGTATTTTCTATACTGAGGTACTCACTGACTGTGTTCTGTAGTCTGTGTACAGACGTGCGATATTAGTAGGGTTTCTGAAATGGACTCCTATCACGTAATTAAGCGCCCAGACCCGATGTTCAGCCGACCGTGTGGACACTGGCTAGAATGCCTCGCAAATTAAAATAACAAACACTGCACACAAAATATTTTGAACCTTATTACTTTAGATATCTGGTATAAAGTCAAGTTGGTTCTCGAATTAGGGTAGTTTAAGGTACAGTGGGCAATTGGGGTAATGCGTTAGTATAAATTACTACTTTTCCTTTAAGTTAAGTACGGATGAGGGCAGTTAGTAGTTAGTGTCCACTTTATGGCGGGCAGTGCCAAGGGTTTTATAATGGTTTTCACGGGTGTGACCCTAATTTAAATAGTTTAAGCAATCTTACGAACCTAACCATATTGAGTTTACCTTTTTATGATGTGATTCAGAGTAAGCCCGTTAATGGAAATTCGTTAAGCAAAGAAAATCTATCAATGACTTTGATAGATTTTTTTCATAGGAACATATAAAAATGCATTCAGTTAAGATATTCAGTGCACGTGTACTGAATATCTTTACTTTCTTGCCATTCAATCAAAGTACTTCTCGCTTGTTAACATTGCAACTGAGTGGAATACTAAAACAATTCCTTCATGTAGGCATATGAGTACAGTGCAAAAAGCCACGGTGATACAGCAGCGAGCGGGACGCGCGCGCAATAATCGTGTGCAATTCAGTCATATCTGTCAAAATTCCGTCAAACCTAAGACATTACCTTTTTAATGTTTGTATGATCTGCAAATATTTGTCTCGGGCCTGGGTGTTTTCTATAACAATTCCTTCATGTAGGCATATGAGTACAGTGCAAAAAGCCACGGTGATACAGCAGCAAGCGGGACGCGCGCGCAATAATCGTGTGCAATTCAGTCATATCTGTCAAAATTCTGTCAAACCTAAGACATTACCTTTTTAATGTTTGTATGATCTGCAAATATTTGTCTCGGGCCTGGGTGTTTTCTATAACAATTCCTTCATGTAGGCATATGAGTACAGTGCAAAAAGCCACTGTGATACAGCAGCGAGCGGGACGCGCGCGCAATAATCGTGTGCAATTCAGTCATATCTGTCAAAATTCTGTCAAACCTAAGACATTACCTTTTTAATGTTTGTATGATCTGCAAATATTTGTCTCGGGCCTGGGTGTTTTCTATAACAATTCCTTCATGTAGGCATATGAGTACAGTGCAAAAAGCCACGGTGATACAGCAGCAAGCGGGACGCGCGCGCAATAATCGTGTGCAATTCAGTCATATCTGTCAAAATTCCGTCAAACCTAAGACATTACCTTTTTAATGTTTGTATGATCTGCAAATATTTGTCTCGGGCCTGGTGTTTTCTATGTAAGTATAACATGTATGTATGTATTTATAAAAAAAGTATATAAGTAGTATATCAGTAATGTAGTTCCTATAATACAAGCTCTGCTTAGTTTGGGGCTAGATGATGCTGTGTGAAAAATGTCCAGCATTTTTCCCCCCAACGTTTTGCCTGCGTTGCAACAGCTGTGGGTGACTGCAGGTTGACTGGAGTATGCTATATTTATGTTTATTGATCGAGAAAGTACAAGTAATTACTATCAATTGCTCAATAGTAAAGCGAGTCAAATGAGGCTGGCAGTACCGTGTCTCTCCTGCATTGCATCGTGGCACGCCGCCGCCGCCGGTCTGACCGTTAGGTGGGATGAATAAGTACGGTAAAGTTCTTAAAAAAGTTACCTGTACTTTATTTCACCCCCACCCCATACCCCATTCAAACCGGAACATAGAAATGCGAGCACTAGTGCTTGGTGGCAGAAATAGGTACGGTGGTTGTACTTCCCGGACAAGCTCTATCACAATTTAAAAAACACCTTTTTTTATCATCCTTGTGACTTATAGAGTACCTACATAATTTATATATACTCTTCTGCCCACGGCTTCGCCCGCATGGTACCCGGATAAAAAGTAGCCTATGTGTTATTCTGATGTATAAGCTTTATCACTGTAAAGTTTCATCAAAATCCGTTTAGTAGTTTTTGCGTGGAAGAGTAACAAACATCCATTAAACTTTCACGTTTATAATATTAGTAGGATAGTAAAATAGAATTACGGGGCAGAACAGAAAATCGGAAGACCTAGATAATGGTTTAAAGCCTTTCCGTACACCCAGCTATTCTGAATATCCACTATTCAGTTGAATTCTTGCTACCACTTGTATTCATGTGTTTTTTTTTGCAAGTGTTTTTACATAGAAACTTAAGATATTAGTTGGGTACCTACATAAAGTTTTTCCACATGATGAGTCAACAAAGAACCTTATGTACCTTACAATATGAGAATGTAAATGCGTTTAAGCTTATTTGACTAACAAAATCCGATTATCCTAAGGGCTGAATTATGCATGAGACGTTTCCGTTTGACCTACGATTGACGCACAATTGACGCGCGCCCACGTCTATAAGAAGCTTTAGCTAATACAAGTAAAAAAACACGAATTCCATCATTACGACCGTATTTCCCATGATGTACATCCTCAGATACATGCTCAGTGAGTAGATGTTTTTGAGGATACTAAGTAGGGGAAGTTAGAGACAAGTCCAAATATTATGACACATGCCCGCGATTTGCAAGAAGTTAGCATTCCACGTGACAGGTAGCACGTGACACTAGTAGTTTGCCACAAACTGAAATCTCACGATGTAGGTGCCGTTTTTACCCGACTATGAAAAGAAGGCTTATTAATTTTTTGAAACATAAAGTTCTTTGCCTCTTTCTGCTCGATTCAGAACAAGTATCCTTTTTACAACCGATATCTAGTTTCATCCTTTGTATTTAAAATAAATAAATAAATAAATTAAAAAAATTAAAAATTATAAAACCTAAAACAAAAAAATAAAATGTGTCGCAATTAATAATATTTTTCCTTTCAATCAATACCTTACATGACCAGATAATCTCACTTTTTCACTCTCTTAATAATAATCTCACATAATTCAAAAAGTTCCCTAGGAATTAACCTCATACTTAAAAAATATATTAGTACCTACAATCTACTAAGTTTCATCAAGGTTGAGTCAACGGTTTTGCAGAAAAAACCCACATTTTTTTGCATTGGACGAACAAACATACATACCATACATTCAAACACTTGACTTTGACTTTGAGAGATTGTCCAAGTTCGGAGGTCGCTTCTCTCGATATAAATTTTGCTGGCCTTAAGGTGATTAGTTTATATAATTTAATGTTATGTTCAAATCTTACTTAATGGTGAGGAGACGGAGAGTGAACGATAAAACTTCTAGGTCAATTATTATAGTACAAGTTGTAAGAAGGCTAAGGATGATAATAAAATTGTGCTACATAATAAAACGTCATTATAATTTGTATTTTTTTTATTAAAAAACTTGTGTATATAAATATAATATTGCTGTAATGCAGATTGTTTCAACTAGCAAATGAGCGTTTAACGCATTAAAACACAGCTGTATAGATTTGCAATTTGAATTAATAATCGAGATACAAAATTATTGTATAGCAAGTTTGTGCGACCTTTTATTTGCCTTCCAGGACTTCACGCTATACAAACAAATTATTACCGCTTGTGCACTCAAAGTAATCATACAAATTGGTTCGTAATAGCCCTCTTCACTTCACGAAGCCCATAATGAGGTAATGTGACAGACAGACGATGATGATCGTAAATTGATAAATACACAGAAGTGACGGGCGCGGACTTATCGTCTCATACTTTGTTCGTGTACATGTTGTAAGTGTACAAAGTCCCTTTTTCCTCTAAACTATTTTACAATTTGTGGGAGTATAAAATGTCATTGATATTTTATCTTTACTATAATACAATAAACTATTACATATAATGTTATACTACATTATATGTAGGGAATAATCTCCGAAACTCCACATTCGATTTCAAAAACTCTTTCACCAATATTTAGAATGTACTTTCAGGGTAAACATAGGCTATATATTATTATCCCGTTAAAATAAGGCTTCTTCTGAAGACCAATTTTGCAACGACGACGAAAAAATCGTCGATAATTTGCGTTTCTTACGAACGCTACCTTTCATCGGCTACTTTTTATCCGGGTACCACGCGGGCGAAGCAGTGGGCCGTAGCTAGTTGTAAATAAAGAGGTAATTTCAATATTGGAAAATTAGGATCAAGCAGAGATATAAAATTTAACAAACTGTTTAATGTATAGCTTATGTTTATTTGCAATTATGGCTGACCTTGACTGGCGTGGAAGGTAACAGGATAAAAAGTAATATGTGTTATTCTTGAGTTCAGCCCACAATGTAGATACTTGGTAGTTTACAAACATATAAACATATCCTACTACGATTATAAACGTGAAAGTTTGTGAGGATGGATGTTATTTTTAAGAAACTTTACAGTAATATAGCTTATACATCAGAATAACACATAGGCTACTTTTTATTAGGGTACAAAAGTTATAATTTACGAAGAAAGCTCTAAACTATACATGGACGCCTAAAATTTATTCGTGATATAGGTACTGATGATTTGACGACCTCTGTGGCGCAGTGGGCGAAAGCCCGCCTGAGACGCAGAAGGTTGCGGGTTCAATTCCCGTCGCGGTACTAATGTTTGTATGATCTACAAATATTTGTCTCGGGTCTGGGTGTTTTCTATGTATAATATGTATGTATTTAAAAAAAAATATCTAAGTAGTATATCAATCATGGAGTTTCCATAACACAAGCTCTGCTTAGTTTGGGGCTACATGAAGCTGTGTGAAAGTGTCCAGCATTATTTATTTATTATAAACTTTTCATCTTAGACCTATACTAACAGTCACTTATTTGTGACACCCAGCTCGTTAGAGTCAACCCCAAAACTAACAAATTCATCTAATTTTTTACCGACAAGGGTTGCAGCCATCGATCAAACACACTTCTCAAGTTACGAGATACCAACTCGCGATAAGCAACACAAAATTTATGACGTATCCCTATTTTTGGATGTTCCAACATTAAAACTTTTTGGAATATATTTTATGTTTTTGCTGGATGAAACATTGAAGTGTGATTTGGAAATAAGAGGAATTAATTATTTCAAACCATATCATCTGAAACATTTTGACCGTCGCGGCTAACGACGGGGTAAATAAAATCTTTAAAAAAAAGTATAATTAGCACAGGGTGTAATAAAACTACTCCTGAAAACTTAATCCGATCGATTTGCAGGGATTGAAGCCGAAAATACGCTTTACTTTCGTTTGTAAGGGTATTTTTTGATGTCACTCTGCTTCTTATTTTCCGATCGTTTTTAATTTGATTTTGTTTCAAACCCCTATTCAAATAATTATTTCGGTTTATTTTAGGATAACGTAAACTCTAGAATTCTCAGGAAGCTTGATACGTATGAGATGCTGGATAAAAACAGTGATCGATCTGTTTTATGATGAGGTATCATCATAATATCATATCATAAAAACCATTTCAAATCAAAGTTATTTACAAAAACTACAGTTTAACTACCAAATAAATTAACTCAATCTGAAGCATGGCGCTTAAAACCACCACGATATAATTACCAAAGTTTAAAAATAAATAAAGCTCATTTTACATCGGTCACAGGACAATAAAATAAAGTTCCTTTTACATCGGTGACCAGACAATAAAATCTTCATAATTTATTGCAACATAAAGCAGTCTTGGCCAATTCATTTAATAGTGATAATAATAGCCACGGCAAAACATTTTCAGCGCCCCTACTACGAGTTTAATACAGGAGAGATCGCTTATGAAAATATGTTTAATTTGTGTTAAATATGTTTTAATTTTGTGTACTTTTTAGGGATCCGAAACCAAACAGAAATCCTTATAATTTCGTCATGTTTGTATGTAACAACACCGCAATAAGTATTCACTCAATTTAAAACGTGTAGGTATATTACAGATATTTCATAGTTTCATTTATTTCAACTTAGGTTAGGACTTTGAATCAATTTGACGACCGATGTGGCGCGGTGGGCGAAGGTCCGCCTGCTACACAGGAGGTTGCGGGTTCGATTCCCACCCTGGGACAAATATTAGTACGATCTGCAAATATTTGTTCCGGGTGTTCTGGGTATTTTCTATGTATAATAAAAAAAAAATCTATCTATGTAATGTATTGTATTAAGTATATCAGTCATCTAGTATCCATAACACAAGCTCTGCTTAGCTTGGGGCTAGATGATGCTGTGTGGATTGTCCAGCATTATTTATTTATTTAATTCATTCACATTCATCTTTGAACACTTCGTTTCGTCCAGTTTTACAAGAGTTTAAGTTTTAATTAATAATAGATGATAATAGATGTGTAATGCATGTCCTACGTAGAAACAAAAAACAGATATGAGAGGATAAAATAAGTACCTACTAAATTTTCTATATACTTTTCCAATAAAAATGTAAGTGAGGGATGTTTTTTTGTATCCCTGTGTAGTATTTATCTTTTAACAGGTCTTTAAAAACATACTAGAGCTTTCTTTTATATTGTTATAGTTGAGTCCCGTGTTTAGATATAGTAAAAAAGGAAACAAATTTGTGTTGCATCCTTTTTATTTTTAATCTCTATTTTTTAATACCTTTAGATATTTTTTTCATTTTTAAACACTTGAGATTATCAAGTTGTTATTGGTTTTTATAAGTATTTGAGGATAGCTAATTTTTTTTCTACTTTATGCTGTCATTTTTTCTTGTTATCTGTGTAATTAATGTAATTGGTTGATTCAGTAATAAATAATTACATATATGTATATATGGTAGGGCCACTGTTTGACAAATGAGCGTTTCCCATTTAAATTGTAATGAATTTAATTAAAACGTTCAGCGATTCAGATTGTAAATTGTCTGTCGCTACTTTGGTATCAAATGCGACTACGTAATTAGAAATGTATTCGGCGTTGTCTCGTATTTGTTTACATATTGGCGAGCACTGTCTGGATAGCAAGTGCCTTTATTGATATGGTTTTGGACAGTGGCCATGTTTGTAACTCTGATAAGAAAGAGTTATCAGTTTAGGCCGCACAGCAGTTCAAAGAAACTTTATTCCCATTCAAGATATTATGAGAATAAATAATTGAGAAAATAACTTGTAAGATAATAAATAATATTGCTCATCTTCTTATTTATTTTTAAGTGCTGTTAATCCCTTTAACGTGTTGTTAATTTCCATTTCTAAAATTGTAAGTTTATATTATGTCTATGTCTATGTATATGTATATGTATATGTATATGTATATGTATATGTATATGTATATGTATATGTATATGTATATGTATATGTATATGTATATGTATATGTATATGTATATGTATATGTATATGTATATGTATATGTATATGTATATGTATATGTATATGTATATGTATATGTATACGTATACATATACATATACATATACATATATATGTCTACGTCTACGTCTACGTCAACGTCAACGTCAACGTCCACGTCCACGTCCACGTCCACGTCCACGTCCACGTCCACGTCCACGTCCACGTCCACGTCCACGTCCACGTCCACATCCACGTCCACGTCCACGTCAACGTCAACGTCAACGTCCACGTCCACGTCCACGTCCACGTCCACGTCCACGTCCACGTCCACGTCCACGTCCACGTCCACGTCCACGTCCACGTCCACGTCCACGTCCACGTCCACGTCCACGTCCACGTCCACGTCCACGTCCACGTCCACGTCCACGTCCACGTCCACGTCCACGTCCACGTCCACGTCCACGTCCACGTCCACGTCCACGTCCACGTCCACGTCCACGTCCACGTCCACGTCCACGTCCACGTCCACGTCCACGTCCACGTCCACGTCCACGTCCACGTCCACGTCCACGTCCACGTCCACGTCCACGTCCACGTCCACGTCCACGTCCACGTCCACGTCCACGTCCACGTCCACGTCCACGTCCACGTCCACGTCCACGTCCACGTCCACGTCCACGTCCACGTCCACGTCCACGTCCACGTCCACGTCCACGTCCACGTCCACGTCCACGTCCACGTCCACGTCCACGTCCACGTCCACGTCCACGTCCACGTCCACGTCCACGTCCACGTCCACGTCCACGTCCACGTCCACGTCCACGTCCACGTCCACGTCCACGTCCACGTCCACGTCCACGTCCACGTCCACGTCCACGTCCACGTCCACGTCCACGTCCACGTCCACGTCCACGTCCACGTCCACGTCCACGTCCACGTCCACGTCCACGTCCACGTCCACGTCCACGTCCACGTCCACGTCCACGTCCACGTCCACGTCCACGTCCACGTCCACGTCCACGTCCACGTCCACGTCCACGTCCACGTCCACGTCCACGTCCACGTCCACGTCCACGTCCACGTCCACGTCCACGTCCACGTCCACGTCCACGTCCACGTCCACGTCCACGTCCACGTCCACGTCCACGTCCACGTCCACGTCCACGTCCACGTCCACGTCCACGTCCACGTCCACGTCCACGTCCACGTCCACGTCCACGTCCACGTCCACGTCCACGTCCACGTCCACGTCCACGTCCACGTCCACGTCCACGTCCACGTCCACGTCCACGTCCACGTCCACGTCCACGTCCACGTCCACGTCCACGTCCACGTCCACGTCCACGTCCACGTCCACGTCCACGTCCACGTCCACGTCCACGTCCACGTCCACGTCCACGTCCACGTCCACGTCCACGTCCACGTCCACGTCCACGTCCACGTCCACGTCCACGTCCACGTCCACGTCCACGTCCACGTCCACGTCCACGTCCACGTCCACGGACGTGGACAGCGTATTCAGCGATTCAGATTGTAAATTGTCTGTCGCTACTTTGGTATCAAATGCGACTACGTAATTAGAAATGTATTCGGCGTTGTCTCGTATTTGTTTACATATTGGCGAGCACTGTCTGGATAGCAAGTGCAATTGATATTGGTTTTGGACAGTGGCCATGTTTGTAACTCTGATAAGAAAGAGTTATCAGTTTAGGCCGCACAGCAGTTCAAAGAAACTTTATTCCCATTCAAGATATTATGAGAATAAATAATTGAGAAAATAACTTGTAAGATAATAAATAATATTGCTCATCTTCTTATTTATTTTTAAGTGCTGTTAATCCCTTTAACGTGTTGTTAATTTCCATTTCTAAAATTGTAAGTTTATATTATGTCTATGTCTATGTATATGTATATGTATATGTATATGTATATGTATATGTATATGTATATGTATATGTATATGTATATGTATATGTATATGTATATGTATATGTATATGTATATGTATATGTATATGTATATGTATATGTATATGTATATGTATATGTATATGTATATGTATATGTATATGTATATGTATATGTATATGTATATGTATATGTATATGTATATGTATATGTATATGTATATGTATATGTATATGTATACGTATATGTATACGTATACGTATACGTATACGTATACGTATACGTATACGTATACGTATACGTATACGTCTACGTCTACGTATACGTATACGTATACGTCTACGTCTACGTCTACGTCAACGTCAACGTCAACGTCAACGTCAACGTCCACGTCCACGTCCACGTCCACGTCCACGTCCACGTCCACGTCCACGTCCACGTTCACGTCCACGTCCACGTCCACGTCCACGTCCACGTCCACGTCCACGTCCACGTCCACGTCCACGTCCACGTCCACGTCCACGTCCACGTCCACGTCCACGTCCACGTCCACGTCCACGTCCACGTCCACGTCCACGTCCACGTCCACGTCCACGTCCACGTCCACGTCCACGTCCACGTCCACGTCCACGTCCACGTCCACGTCCACGTCTAGGTCTTGGTCTTGGTCTTGGTCTTGGTCTTGGTCTTGGTCTTGGTCTTGGTCTTGGCGCCCACGCCCACGCCCATTCATTTTCATTTTCATTTTCAAGATTGTAAAAAAACCATAAAAAGAACGAAATGAACGGGGACTCTAATTTGAATTTTAAAACATTTTATTGTGTTTCCTGTTGTTTTTATGTGGCCGTAGTCAGTGTTAAGTTCAAATTGAGCCTTATTTAACCATTCCCATTACTAAAGGACATTAATTTCGAAGCTAATACTGTTTTTCTCGTAGGTGTAAATAACGAGGTGACAGCTTCGCGCCGGCGCCGGTCGCGTCGCTAACGATACCTACCACAGCCGGCGGCGCACGCGCATGCCTGAGTCCTGATATACAGAGTGTTAAATCATTTCGTGACATTGGCAAATTATTATTTTATGCCATAAAATCTCCCTTTCCACTGGTTGCTCCTACTGGGCCAACAAGGCTGGCACTGAGTTGGAGTATGGGTGGTACCTCATTGATTGTTTATTATTAGAAATAAATACTTGTATATAATAATATTATAGTTACTAAATATGTATTATGCAAAACGTGGACATAATATTATGCGCACTGAGTAATAATACGTTTAATGATGTCCATCATAGAAAATACAGTAGTGAGCATGTTTGTTTTATTTTGGATATTAACCGGATAAAATAGGGGTGAAACAAAACCAATAGCTGAATTTCTCCAATAACTGACTTTTACAGACCAATAAACAATATAACGACGTACATACTGGTATTGGTAGAGGTTAAGCCATTTGTAGTTTTATTTGTATATACCACGTTTTACTCCACGCGGCGAAGCCGTAAGCAGAAGGTAGGGTATTGCAGGTGACCATAGGTTACGGTAACCGCTTACCAACAGGAGGCCCGTATGCTTGTTTGCTACTTGTATAAAAAAAAGTAACTAAGTTAGGCATCATCCTGTAACCTGGACTTATACGACAATTCGCGCGCACTCCACGCAAATAGTTGATTTATACACTCACTCCCGCAAGTTTACACAGTCATTGCAGTTGTGCAGCGTGTCACTGTACCGACTGGATAAATAATGTCTTGCAATCACGTCTGCGAGACGTATGAGTCTGAGAGACGTATGGGTCTGGGAGACGTATTGGTCTGAGGGACGGGCGCGAAAGGAGGTAATGACATGAGTAATTGAGATCAGGGATGGGTTTATTTTCTTCATGAATCAATTGTTCTCTGGTGTGACAGCTAACAACGGCCTCAAAATCACGAGATTCTATGCTATTTTTGATAATACATATTCAGTTAAGTTATGATACTTGTATTACCGGAATTGTATCAAACTGTTTTTTTAAAAACATAAAATGTATCTTATCTTATCTTATAATACCACCAATGGTCAATATAAATCTAAAGCTCCTGATATACAACACTAGATACTGGACACTAGTCTATTGACTGTGTGTCGTCTGTTTTGTTATATGCGATCAGTGATGGACATTAGCTATCGAAATATCATGAGAACACACTTCCTTAGCTTATTCGAACATAATCCATGCCGCATCTGCCCATTATAAATAACTAGCTTCTACCCACGGCTTCGCCCGCGTAGTACCCGGATAAAAGGCAGCCTTTGTGTTATTCTGATGTATAAGCTATATTACTGTCAAGTTTTATCAAAATCCGCTCAGTAGTTTTTGCGTGAAAGAGGAACAAGCATCCTCACAAACTTTCACGTTTATAATATTATAAGTAGGATAATGCTGGACGTTTTCACACAGCATCATCTAGCCCCAAAGTAAGCAGAGCTTGTGTTATGGGCGCTACATGACTGATTTACTACTTTTTTAAATACGTACATTTTATACATAGAAAATACCCCGACCTGAGTGGCGGAAATCGAACCCGCAACCTCCAGTGTCTCAGGCGGGCCTTCGCCCACTGCGCCACAGAGATCGTCATTACTATCAAACAGAGTTTAAGGCCGTACCGACAGCGAGACAGCGAGACCGAGGTGTCAGTGTACCACTTCTTATAGTCTTATGGGATCTGAGGATTCCATCTTACAATCGTCGACACACAATTTTTTTTATATTAACAATCTCCTGACACTAAGATCCCCTGTATAGTGGGTATCAAGAACTACTATGCACCAAGTACCATCGTACCACAAGACCCGGAATAATATCTGCCCGCTTAGCATGAAGATCCAAGACAAAGTTTTGCCTACGAAAGAGAAGACACAGACTATTTCTGTCACCTATTCTGTCTAACAAAAGAGAGGAACAAAATATTTGTTGTCTTGGATCTTCATGGTAAGCAGGCTGGAACTTTATCACTTCTCTATCTCTCCTCAAAGGTTTGCTGAAAGAAAACTCTTTTTAGGGTTAAGCTCGCCTTTGTACATGCCTCACCTAATAGATAGATAGATAAACTCTTTATTGTGCATAACACCAATTTACAGTATAAACACAGAAACATAGTAAAAAGAACAACAACAAAAGAAATGCACAATGGGCGGTTTTATCGCTTAAAGCGATTTCTTCCAGACAACCTTAGGATGGAGAGAACTATTTAAAAAGAATGCTATTGCCTTAATAAAAGTGTGAAAAATAAAAATAAAAATACAAATTAAACTAAAACTAATATTTTGTTTTATATTGCTGTAAACAATAATAATTATAAGAACATTATTGTTTGCCTGTCATATTTTTGTGCCTGTCTATAATTTGTTTAGGTTATTGGCTTCGCGTGCGCATTTCCCTACAGCTTCGTCGACACTCCACTTAATTAAGCGGTTTGTAAACAAAATAGATGAACTTATTTCTGAACTTTCGTGATACTGATTAAATGCCGGCGGATTAGTTCTAATGACTCTTCAGTTCCACTAATAGTTGTTTATTCTTTGACTTGGAAGAGTTGGAATGTGGCGACAATGGAAAGCTTTTAAACTTAGCATATTATTTCGAAAATTAACCGTTTAGGGTATGATATAAGCTATAGATGGTAACTGATGCTTTGAAAAAAAAATGCTTGTTATTTTTCACACAGCCCCAAAGTAAGCAGAGCATGTGTTATAGGAACTACATGACTGATTATACTACTTACATATTTTTTTTCTGTAAATACATACATGATACAACGAAAATACGTAGACACGAGACAAATAATTGCTAAAAGTCCGCAATCTTCTGCGTCTCAGGCGGGTCCTTCGCCCTTCGCCCACTGCGCCACAGAGGTCGTCATATAACACGGCTGAAGTTTTTTTTTGTTTGAACGCGCTATTCTCTGGAACTACCAGTCGGATTTAACAAAATACTTTTGCATTTGATAGCCCAATTTATGAGTAAGGTTATAGGCTATGTAACATCACGCTACGATCCTTAGAAGCCGAGCAAAGAAGTAATAGCACGGGCGGGCGATGCGACACTGTGGGTCGGTCGGGGACCGCAAAAAAAAGCTAGTGGCAAAGCTAGTGTGTATACTAAGGTCATAAAGTTAGTATTTACATTTTATTTCCAGGTTCGATTCACTCAAAACATGGTAAAAATAAAATTTAAAGCAAACGACAGAGTTGTAGTACCTACCTATAGTCGTTCGATCAAGACAATAAATACTACAACCGTCCTATCAAAACTTTCGCGATCAGTATGAAAGATCAACCGCGCAGTCATAGCATTCTACTTACTATTATAAACACAAACATTTTTGAGGATGGATAGATGAATATCTGTTACTCTTTCACGCAAAAACTAATGAACAGATTTTTATGAAACTTTACAGTCTTATACATTAGAATAACGCAAAGTCTACAATTTATAATGATATTGTGGGATTTGGCTTAATATAATGATAAGTATCAATTAAGTCATATTTCACGGCTAAACCGTTGAGCCGTTTGTGATGAAATGATTTGGACATAGTTTGAAGCCTGGAGACAGTCATACGCTACTTTTATGAGCTTATCACGCGGGAGAAGCCGCGGCCAGAAGTATTATGATACTATACATGAGACGAAACATTTGACAACCATAAATAACTCTGTTTCTGGCCTAAAGCAAGGAAACTGGCCAGTAGCATTACGGTATTGTGTAATGCACACAAACAAACACAAATGCAATCTACATTTTATTGGCAATTCGGATCTCAATCTCGAATGCACCATCACGTGTTGCTAATGTCAAATTGTGACCCTCATTATAGCAGGGAATTATGTGCCGTTCCATAGGATTGGCTGTAGGTGTTTGGAATCTAGTGACGTATCTACTTACCAACGCGCCGGATATCTTTTTTGACGCTCTTTGTAGGTATCGGGTATAAGACCCATGCAACATCAGGGATATTGCTTTCCAACCACTGTTGCCTGGCGACTGACAAAGTTAATATAAGTTTTACGGGTCTTATCGCGTTTTCTTTTTTTATTATTTTCCCGACTTTATACGACCTTGATCTTAAGCTGTAGGTCAATACAGTCGAAATGACGCGACGTTTCGACTGTATTGCAACAGCCGTGGTCTCGGGATGATTCCAATATAGACTGACAAAGTTCATTTTGTGGATTGATAAATCAGTTCGTGGGATGTGATACGACCTTGTTCTTTGGCTGTAGGTCGTATCACATCCCACGAACTGTTTTGTCAATCCACAGTCGAAACGTTTCGTTATTTAAGGATACCAAGTAGGTATAAACAGAGGCACGCCCAGACATAATATTTAATGACACAATATAAACATTTTGATATGATGTAGAGCTTAAAATGAGTACAAACTTCCCAAAATGAAACTTCTATGAAACGAATGTGCCTAAACCAACAGTAAAGTACAGTTTTATAAAAATATCCGGAAAAGAAACATAAGCTGATTTAATTTTTCTTCATTTATCAAAGGCCAGTCACATCACTAGTAGGATCATTTTGTCTATCGATTGGTCTACTGTTTATGTAGGACAATGTCGAAGGATGGCCCAAATTCGACGGAAACAATTCGATTGAATAGCTTTGGGCTACGTTCGGGCTTAATCGGGGATTGTAATTTAAATGCAAATTTTTGTTTATTTTATTCAGGTTGGATCAAATATTTGATTTTAATTGATCCTACCTATCTTATAATAAACTCATCGATAAGCCAAACAAGTAGAGTGCCTTCTGGATAGCACAGATATTAAATGACTGTTGAGGTGAAACCAACACGATTATTAAACTATGTTTGGCTAATAGCCTCCGTAACGGCTTGACCGATTTGTTTAAAATTTGGAATATAATATAGTTCATACCTAGAATAACATAGGCTATTTTTTATCCGGTTACCATGCGGACTATGGGCAAAGGCTAGTCCCATATAAATAAAGCAAATTCCTTGACAGAAATAACAAATAGTTCCCAGCGGATTTCTGCAATATCAAATAATGTGCATTTCTGAAATGGCTGTAGCAAATTGAGATGTCGCCTCTCATATTACACCTCCCCTTCTAAAACAACGCGCCACCCTCATTATCGACTGTCGATACTATTCGGCCCCTAATCACTATTGGGGTGGCAAATAATACTGTTTTTGAGGTCAAATAGGAGAACGCTGACAAACTAAAAGAATAAGTAAGGAAGTTATACTAGTAGGCAACCGAGCTTTGCTCGGGAAATGGCATAGATTTCAGATGATATTGGGCAAATACTACACGTATTAAGACCGTTTAAGATATTTCTCTTGTAAAAAGATGGATCATGTTTTTACTAGAGAAATATCTTTAACGGTCTTAAACTTTTGTCCCCAAAATGCCCTGTAAATTCCATCAAAATTGTTGCCATTTTCATCAGCCATTTTTTTACAGACACAAGTTTAAAAAATAATCATAAAATGAAATAAATAAAATGCATTTATATTTCATAAATTTCATTCATTCATCCATGAAATGCTTTATTTCGGCAGCAATAGTAAGCTTTTTTGACTAACATAAGCTTTTTTTGCTAATTTTTTTTTTGATTATGACACTAATCAACACGTGCGTGTTGATTAGTGTAGAATGACACCCGCGCCGTAAGGAGCCCATATATACGTTTGCCATAGGAGGTTATTTACTTGTTTGTATGTCTGCCTATTACCATTTATCTCCGAAACGGCTTATCGGATTGTAATGTGGGTTTTGCCATCGATTTCTATCTTCAATTATGGTTCTTGGTACGTTTTATTATCACAAATCACTAGGGAGCACTTTATTTATTTTATTTTTACAAAAAATACAAATAACAAAATACAAAATAATTTATTTATCAAAATACCTACTAAAACTGATATTATTATGATTATTTATTTAAGCCTTTCTATTTCCCCATTTTTTTTTTAAATTAGTATTTTATATTGTATTAATTATTACTAAATTTAATTATTTACATGCATAACTTCAAAAGTACAAAGTTGACAATTATTATATAATTATTATTCTTTTATTGTTTTATTTGGGGCCGCCCATCTTATGGACAAAGGCCTCCTCCAACCGTTTCCAATTATCTCTTTGGTGAGCTAGGCGAGTCCACGTAGCATGTACGAGGGAGCACTACAGGTGGTAAAAAACACATCAAGGGTTTTAACATTTTGCTACAATTAAAATATACCTGCTAAACCCAGGGTGATCCAGCCATAAGGATCACACGCGAACAATTCCGATCTAGTTGTGTGCTGGGTGGAAAATATTGATCCCTTAACAGGGGAGTGGCAACGGACAGATTGAGACGTTCTTACTTATTCTCACCGACTTCTGAGTCACCGGGTCAGGCAGCCAAGGGTGTTAATCCGCCCCTGTAGTACGATGACGGACGCCGGGTTTAGGTGTGACTAAAATGTTGCTATTCTGACGAAATGATCTTGCTCTGTAATTGAAAATGCTTACATAATGTAGTCGTAATGTTAAGCTGCTACGGAACAAAGGTTTGCATGTTCTGCTGATATTTGTTCTGGGTCTCATAGTTCCCGATACCCCGACACTGGGGCTCTTAGTTTGGTATCAGGACTATGTAGGTATTTGTCGGGTGGGTGTTTATTTGTTTATTTAATACTAGCTTCTGCCCATGGCTTCGCCCTCGTGGTACCCGGATAAAAAGTAGCCTATTTGGTATTTTGATTTTGATAAGCTATTTTACTGTAAAGTTTCATGAAAGAGTAACAAACATCCATCCTCACAAACTTTCGCGTTATAATATTAGTAGGATTTATAAGATATATATTTTAAGATAAAAAATAGTTTTCCATGAGTAAGGAATGCTGCCAGTCAAACAGTGACGATGTAATGTAGAAAGGCCTTCCAACCGATGGACCGATGACATCTCAAAGGTTTCGAACACTTTAGGTTCTTTTTTTTTACAAATAAATAAACACTTATAAAAGGCAGAATTATATGACATGCACAAAGACGAGCTTAACCCTAAAAAGATTTTCTCAACATGTGTTCATCGGTTAGTAGGTGCCTTAATCGCATTCTTTAGGTGAGGCCAATGTACAGTTGTGGATTTCTAGCTGTTAATGATAGTGACTAATAGTACCAATTTCAAATCATTCGTAATCTACTGACATTAGGATAATTTACAGAATTCAGCGACATCTTAGCCTCCCACTAGCTATGGTGTTATTTTCATAGTCAATACGTGACCGTGCATCGCTAATTCACAACTAAACAGGCTCCCGGGGGATTGCAGGGGCTATAACAAGGTTTCATTTTTGTGACAGTAATGTGCATTCTACTGATTATACGGTGTGATTGTAGATTAAACTGAACTGTGTTGTGTGCTCAACTCGGGTGGCAAGACTCCAAGAACTGCTAGAAAAAAAAAATGCTGGACATTTTCACACAGCATCATCTAGCCCCAAACTAAGCAGAGCTTGTGTTATGGGAACTACATGACTGATATACAACTTATAATTTTTTTAGTAAATACATAAATATTTTACATAGAAAACACCCAGAACCCGAGACAAATATTTGCAGATACAACCATTTGTCCCGCAGCGGGAATCATACCCGCAACCTTCTGCGTCTCAGGCGGGCCTTCGCCCACTGCCACAAAGAGGTCGTCAAAAAAATGGCTACAATGATACTCATTTTACCAGATTTAGTATCGGCAACAACTTCTTAAGCTAAAAAATATACCTATACTAAGTAGTATATCAGTCATGTAGTAACACAAGCTCTGCTTAGTTTGGGGCTAGATGATGCTGTGTGAAATTTACCAGCATTATTTATTTATCACATAGGTAAGTTACAGTTATATTATTACAATATATGCGTAAAATACAAAAAAATACAAAAGATCAATTAGCTGGTAGGAGTTGGCTTGCTCATTCTTCACAATCAATTTTTAATTCCGTTTGCTTTTCGCCAACTGATAACTTAAATTTTTTAATAATAATAATATATACTGAAATCGTTCCGTATACTCAACAATATTATTATCAAGTTTTTTTTTTGTATCTTTTTAACCAAAACTATTAAGTATTCATACAATTTACAAAAGCTTATTTACGAGATCTCATATTTCGCTTTCAACTAAATTGCCAAATAAAACTTGTAACAAAGTGGTTCGCGGTAAAAATATTACGAGCATGTTTATGAATGCCAAACCCAGGTTCAAGAGAACATCTAGCTCACTCAAAATAAATAAACACGCTCACTACTATATACCCCATGCATTCGGAATCTAAGTTGGTCCAATATGCGTGGAAGCCTGGTTAAATGACTAACCACCATAACTCCGTCCAGAAGCACATAAACTTCCTGGGATCTTTGCAGGCTTCGTGGAGTGACCTCGGGTGGTTGAGGATTGGTTCGCGTTGAGTACTACATTCCCCATGATGGACATCCTCAGTAACATACTCAGTGAGTACATCATTCAGAATACCATGAGGGTAGTCCAAAAAAAATTTGGCATGCCTGCGTTTTTGCAATTAGTTAGCATACTCGTCGCTCAGTCGTATTATTTTTATACTCGTACACTCGTATTGGTTATTGTGTAACCATGGTACTCATAGTTCCTGATACCCAAGACACAGGGAATTCTAGGGGTAAGGACTATGTATATGTCTGTTTGGCGTTTATTCATTTATTAATAAAGGATTTTCCACGTTTCTCCTATCGGAAATCATTTATTTGCGTTGTCAGACTTTATCTGGTAGCGAACAGTATATTCACGTGAGCTTTGACAACTGTTTACAACCATTTCCCTTTGATCGCAACCACCTCTATCACCGTTACCTCGTCAGTTTGACCGGGCCCCTTGTTCGGCGTAGAAGTTAGTAAGGCCCAACATCTGTACCTATTGTATAGCCAATTGTTAACCAATTTTGATGATTATTTTTTTGTTGTATAGAAAAAGATCCCGTGGTCCTATAAAAGTTTTAATTCTGAAGGATTGCTATTTACTCCATAAAAATTAAAAAAAACATGTAATCACGACTAGCCGAAACCTTTTTTGTGGGTGATTTTTGTTTTTTATTCGAAAATGTCATCTTACAAATTATTATTTATATTTACTAGCCTTTGCCCACGACTTCGCCCGCGTGTTACCCAGATAAAAAGTAGCCTATTATTCTGATGTATAAGCTATATTACTATAAAAATTCATTTGCATGAAAGAGTAACAAACATGCTCACAAACTTCACGTTTATAATAGTAGTAGGATGGTAGATATTATGATTCTAGGTTCTAGGACATAGTAAATATGGTCATCGCATGTGTATTTCAGCTGGAATTGAATTGATTCAGCTGAACTCAATGGCAGCTGTACCCGCAACGATGTAATTCAACTTGGACGAACTCGTGAGATCATTTCCCGTGGCGAAATCCTTATTTCATAGAGTTTTATTACTTTGCCCGTGTTTTCTTTGAACTCAAAATTGACACTCAACTTTCTGTACCCCAGTTGTGAAAGGGGCTTTGAAATGTTATATTTTCTTCATTAATTTCACTTAAAAAGCCATATCTGTCTTATTTGTTATGAACCATTGGTCAAAACGTTGTATTCTCATGTAGAAATTAGAGTGAACAAGACACGAACTAGGGACTCGAAAACAATGACGCCATAAAATATTTACATATTTTCACATTGACTTTTGTGCAGGTATTAAACTTAACACTTTGATTTTCTAAAGGCTATTTTCTTGTGTGAACTAATCGTAAAGTTACTAAAAGAGGATTATTAAAACGAATAAACCTACTAGTAAAAAAAAACAATACAATTCTGACAAAGCACAGAATACAGAAGCAGCATCCAATATTTCCTACAGAGCGCCAACCAACCATTATTTATGTTTTTTGAAAGCTAGCAATTGTATTTTGTACAGTGCCCGATATTACACTGCATTCACCGCTATCAACAACCGATTTCATTGTTGCAAAGGCAATTTTTCCAACATCGCTGTTCAATTTGAAAATGCTGTCTCATGATGCAATTCAATAACTGCAGCTGTCTAAGTCATAGCCGATTAGATTAAAGATTAATCGATTTGGTAGCTGTTTAAACATGTCATCGATAGTGGATGATCGAGTGACCAAACGTTTGATCATAATCGATCCGCTATGAAGGTAAATTTTAACTAAGTCGATAGGCATAGCCTGAGCAATTTTTCCATGGTTTTCCTCCACTCAAAGAATTGATGACATCTTAAAAGGAAGTCAACGGATAGAGGTAGCCTGAGAAACACTCCTATTGATATTGATGATGATGATGATGATATATTTCCTCTGTAGCCAGTTTGTGGCAGTTTCCTCATCATTGATCACTCATTATCTATCACTGATGAACGGCTTTCCCGATTTCCTGATGAAACCCTTAACACTTTTAACTTAGCCCAACTAACACAGTCTAGCCATTTCCCGACTCAATAATCCCTTTGTGGCTGAATACTCGCTTCAGAACTTCATTGATTAAAACCGAGTGTAAATGCTCCACTCCATCGCCTTCGTCTTCCAATCCAATCCTTTGTTCCACGGAAGAACTTTTTCCTGACTACCCATCGCCAATTGAAAATTTAACAATGTTCTTTGAGTCTGAAAGACTTCTCAATCCTCTGAGGAATTTCATGCTCATTTAAAAAGTTTTAGCTCTGGCTGGCATACCGGTCGGATGCAGGTGCATTGCGGGCTGCACTGAACTAGAATTAAATTGAATTAGACGTTACGAATGCTGAGACTGGTACAAAGGGATTAGCCAAAGTATAAGTACCATATTCAGCGATTAGCGATTTTCGAAAAGTCAAAAAATGGAAGGGATTGACAATTGCTATCGATAGTCACCTGATTACAATTTAATTGCTTGTATCAATTCTATACGAGTGTTGTACCTCTAAAATACACATCTTAATTTTACAATAAGTAATTTTAGTTTTTTCATGTTGGCTTCAGGAAAGCTCTATCACCGTATCTGTTTCTGACACCAAACAATTATGCTTGTATTTCTATGATCAAGTTTGAAGGGTATGAAGGTGAAATTACTCGCACATGAGACTTTCAAACTTCTTCTGGTCAATCAGCAATGCCTGTGGCGTTGCGTATGTCAATAGGTGAATGTTCCACTTACCATTTGGTTTCCCTGCAAATTACATTAAATACTGCTTCAAAAACACCAAGAATGTATGAAATCTGTACTCAATTGCAGTTTCATTAAGACCAGTCCAATACAATCTCACCATACATCATCCCAGCTACAGTAACTCCATTTATCATCGCACCCAGCATTGTTCAGTCAATAGAGGGGTTTAAACTTTTAACTGTATTATGCGTTATTTACTATTTCCACAGTATTAGTATAGCGCTTTGAAGCAGTAGTGTAGAACGTCCCTCACTCGATAGCACCCTTGACATTGGCACAGGAAGTCAGTGGACGAAAGGGCATTCTGTTGGGAGACCTTTGTCCGCGACGGTGATTTTTTCCTTTTCCTCTCACAACCTGTCTAATAGCAATAAATAGTACTGCGCCACACCAAAAAGTCGGTATTAATTTTAGTGTTTGGTTCTTTCTTGGTCACCGTGCATTAGGTCAGTGGCCTGACCAGGTGACTTTCGCAATCAATAAACTTAGGGTAATGTCGATACAGACCCATAACCAAACTAATAATTATGATGGAAGTGTAGTGACAAACAAGTGTGGTGAAAGGATTCAATACACTTCGGAAGCACTTTCCAAAAGGCTGGTGTAAGTGGCTACCGCTCGAGAGAGTAGGCACAATTTTGTAGGATACAAACATAATAGTGTCTAATTAGTATCTGTTCTGCTTTCAACATTTTATATTGTTACCGTTCTATTTGTATTTGCTCTCTCCCCTTGACAATAGCGCAATTCTGTTACGTGTTACCGTTTTTTTGTCCGGCACAGAGGTACTCCCCACCGAGCGCCTCTGAATGTCTTGATAACTTCATTGCAAAGGGAACGATGCTATAGGATGGCATTCGACTGAATTGAACCTGATTTTATAGTTCCCAAACGTCAAGAGGATTTTTTGTAACATTTACCGTAGGTTTGGTTAGTGTTCCAATAAGCGACGATGGGCACACGTGGACACACGTGGAGAAAAACTTGGAGTACCAAATTTATCTGATCAGAAAAAACACCATGTGATGCCTATTGTGTCTGCCTCTGTGGACATTTGCAAGTCCGCAGGCTACAGTAACCTCTTACCAACAGGTGGGTCGTACATTTGTTTGCCACCTTGTTGGTATAAAAACCTCATACAGCAAAAGCATACACAGATTCCATACGTCGCGGGTAACAAGTAGGTACCTACGTAGCATAACATAAGCAGTATCACTTTGGTAAATTCTGTGGTTGTTTTAAATCAATCTTAGGTTTAGAGAAAGTTTGAATATGATTTCTTGGATGTTTATTGCATAAAGCGGTTTACAGTACAATGCACATATGCAGTTCGGATGCAGTTAACTCTCTGGGGTATAATTTTCGTAACCCCGCCTAGAGGGTAGAAGGGGACACTTTCTTCTATTCGTTCTACCGAGAGCTGCTACCGCTGTGATAATTATTACTTTAGTGTGTCACTGTGAGAAAGAACTAGTTTGGGTCGTATTGCAATGAAGAATTATTTGCACTCGGCGCGGAGGTCACGCAGCGACCAATACCAGTTGAAGTCGAACGATATCCACTCATCGGTGCATATCACTCTTTGTTGACTACCATTGACCAACTACCAATGACCAGCTACCATTGACCACTGTTACCACTACCACTGCGCTAGCCACTTTTGAGACCCGCGTCGACAAGTTACCATTTATCTCCGGATTATCGGATCGAAATTCGGTTTTTTACAATCGATTTGTAAGAATTCAAGAATAGTTGTTATCAATAATGGCCGCTGCAATAGACGATGGAAAACACGTCGAGGGTTTAAGCATTTTGCAAAAAATAACTTGTATATAATGAGACTATTATAATGAGAGATGGACTACCATCATATTTTACAAATAACTCTAATTGAAATAAACACCCAACAGTCACATTCGTAGTTCTGATCTCACACTAGAGTTCCCTATATCGTAGGTACCAGGACCTTCGAGTACCATTGTACCATATAGATATTTCGTACGCTTATGTCGTTACCACTCTATACAAATCCCAATTCCAAACTATTCATTGCCCATAAAAAACACGTAGGTAACTTGCGTTAATCTCCTGGGTTGTCAGTGAATTGGACTGTCCCTCGAGTCACGGGTTCGAATCCCACCCCCGAACATATTTCAAGAGCAGGATTAAAACGTCTATAGTGCGAATGTGTAATGTCTGTTAGTGACGGATAGTGTTTAATCTAAGTTTTAAATTTAAGGGTACTGTTTACGAGCCTACGAGACGAGACCCTTTGAGTTCTGAACTACGAACTAGGGTTGTCGTCGTTATGAAAACAGAAAAGTCGAAATGAGTAAATAGAAAAAAGTTATTGAACAAAGATTCAGATTCAGATTCATTTATTTGCTTGAACACAATATAATACAATAGATCTTACCTACGATAAATAAATAATAAAATTGAATTATGTTCTAACATATCAAATAGCATGCAAATATCAAAATATACAAAATTATGTCAAAACAAATGTTAAAGTTAAATAGTGAATAAAACTAAAATGTATCGTCTAAAAATTCATTAACATTGTAATAATATTTCCCTATCAGTATTTTTTTAAATTTGATTTTAAATAAATTATCATTAAGGTTTTTAAAGGACTTAGGTTTTTGTTATAGATACCTAATTATATTTCAGCTTAAATAAGTACTACACACTTTGACAATGCTGTACAATGGGCGGTGCTACCAGACAACCTTTGGATGGAATGGACTGTACGAAAGATTACAAAAGATATTCATAGTATATGGTACAAATGGTGTACCACATACTATGAATATACTAGCTTCTGCCCACGGCTTCGGCCGCGTGGTACCCGGATAAAAAGTAGCCTATGTGTTATTCTGATGTATAAGTCATACCTATAACTGTAAAGTGTCATCAAAAACCGTTCAGTAGTTTTTGCGTGAAAGAGTAACAAACAACCATCCTCAGAAACTTTCGCGTTCATCATAGTAGAAGGATAGGATAAACAATATACCTAAATAATCTTACTGAAACAACTTTAAAACAGAAAAATAATAATAATAATATAAACATAGGTAATATTAAAAAGGGAAAATGTCTCTGTTTTAAAATAGTCAGTCTTACAACATTTTCTCGCAAAATCGTATCAAAAGTAACATGTTAAATATTTTGATACAATCTTGCAGTCTTAAGTAATCCACATTTTATTGACATTACAGAAAAAGGTGATATAATAATTACTATGCCCACCTTTATTTTTGTCAAAGGTAAAAAAAATGTTGGCAACCCTATTAAAAAACCTATAATGTAAGCACGCACCACTTTTGTTGGGACTATAGAGACGTTTGGTTAATGCCGATTTATGGGTTAGCTTAGAATTGGTTTTATCCGACAAAAGGAAGGCTAGGTTTATATTTTTTGTCGACCTCAATGGTATGGTGGGTGAGTGGCCGGCTGCGACGCAAGAAGTGCGGGTTCTGTTCCCGCTGCGGGACAAATGTTTGCAGATATTTGTTCCGGGTCTGGAACCCGACCCATGGAACCCTAATGTGGAGTCAGGACAAGGTATTTGTATGTTGAGTGTTTATTTCAGTTATTTGTGGTATTTCATACAAACCTAATAGTTATATTATTTTCTTGTTGGAAGATCTAAATAACTGTACTGTTTTATTGCCTATCCATTTACCTAAGTAAGAAGTAAGCTGATGTACATTTGAGCATGAATAAATGAACATAAATATGAATAAATTTTATAAAACGAATATGTAGATACATAATGTGGATTCGGTTTGGTTCATGCACAATATTACTTATTACCTACACTAATAATAGTAGGTATTCATTAACATACATTAATTATATGAAAACTGAATTAAATAAATAAATAAATAATGCTCGACATTTTCACACAGCTTCATCTAGCCCCAAACTAAGCAGAACTTGTATTATGGGAACTAAATGACTGATATACTACTTACATACATTTTTTTTCTTGTTAAAATTCTTGTTAATTCATGTTAAGTCAAATAAATAAACTATGAATATAATTAATTATATTACCAATATGAACGATTCGATTTAATAATATAGCGGCCACATTAAAAGCCTTTGAATTTTTGGTTCTAGGCCATAAACTGATAACTTTGCCTAATGTAAAAACGATGCTATCGCGCGCCGGTTTTGCAAAAATAAATCGATTTCCCCGTAGACTTTGACATAAATACAAAACTGAAGATTCTTAGAAACTTGGCGGTAGCTTTTGATGAACCCGTTGTCAATAAGAGAACTATATTGAAAGAAGTGCCTTTTCTAGGCTAGAAAGAATCATCTACAAAGAAGAGAGAGATAGACTGACCTCAAACCACCTGGTTGACGGATATCCAAATAGATTGGAGTTGGAATTTACTTAGAAAAGATTATGTCTACCAGCTAGATAAATGGCAACACATGATAAGGTAAGCCAATCCCGACAGACCCAAGTTTACCAACACAATAACGGCTGGTTAGGTCCTAATCAAAGCTTTTTAACCGATTTCAAAAATAAAGGAGATTGTTAATTCATCTGTATGATATTTTTGTGTGTAAGTTATCTACGCGATAACTTCGTTAATTGTGAACCATTTTTAATGATTATTTTGTAGGCTATAACTTCAAGGGTGTTCCCATATATGAAAAAATCCCACTTCTAAGGGTGAAAAAAATGGGTGATGGAATTCCATATTGGACTTTTTATCAATTGCCCGTTATTTGAAGACGGGTTTTTAAGTCATTTTTTATTTTAAAAAATATTGAAACATGTTTTGTATTTATATAATCTGTTATAATCAAAGATTAGAACATTTTTTTTTGTTGGTGAACTCACACTTAGAGAAAAAGATTAGGACAAGGAAGAACAAAGATTATTTGGTTTTTGAAGTGGTGACCAAAAACCAAATAATCTTTGTTCTTCCTTGACACTTAGGGGATATCTCAAGATTTTTTTATAATGTCCCTTTAATATATCGGCGGGAAATCAAACCGCGACCTTCCGCTTGGGCCGCCTCCCGTCTTAGTTGGTAAGCCAAGATGTCGGTACAGTATAAATTATAGTTTAAAGTTAAAGTTACCTATTAGTGATTTTGTAAAACCGTGTGTTGGATACATCGAGCAGTTAACCCCGAGAGGCATCATATTGAACCACACTGTTCTGTCAACACATCAGTCTTTTAGGACTGATGTTGGCAAACACGGACATTGTCATTGTCATTGCGTCATTTGCCTGCTGTGCTCTGATTGGATGAAACTACAGTTTCGAACAATTAGAGCAAAGCAGGCGTGGCGGGGCTCGCACGACAATTGTCAGAATTGTTTCCTAGCAAATTATCAAACATTGCGTCTTTTGAGGCTGTCTACTCTATGGTTGGGTTGTACCATGACTTTCGATCAGAGCCATGCTGTTCTAGTGGCTAGTGTTCCAATAAATCAGCAATGAGCTTGCAATCTGTCACGTGGACAATACTATGCCTACTATGTCAACTACTATGAAAATCGTGGGCATGTGCCAAATATAATGTTTGAACATGCCTTTGACTATTCGTCTACTCGATATCTTCACGGTATCTGCTGAGTATTGATCTGAAGATATCCATCATAGGGGTTACATTCATGAGCGTGTTTGTTTTGTAGAGGGAATTGCTTGAAATGAATTATTATTTAACATGCAGTACCATAAAATTCTGATTCTGATGGATAACGAACCCCTCCAACTTATTAAATTATTGGTTTATGATTTGTCCAAACCTTCACACGTTTGGTTGAATCATAATTACAAACATGACACCGAATAATGTGTAAATAGGGGTAGATTCTCACGTCCAACTTATTAACTCCAAACAGGCGTTCAATTGCTTTATTTATACCATTTAATTTACAAGTGTGTTTACACATTAAAGCCTGAGTTCACCAACACAATAACGGATGGTTAGATCCTTATTAAAGGGTTTTCATAAGAATCTATTATCAGCTGTTTTGACTACCCACAATATTTTTCTTAACTTATATGTAAATATTATGACTAAAACTAGTTCTGTGTTTTTTCAATTATTATTTTTGTTTTTGTGTAGGTGCATGTTGATCTCCTGATTCTAAAATACATCTTAGTAGCTACTATTTAAGTAGTATAAGAATATTGTGATTTCTCAATAAGCTATTTGTATTGTAAATCTTTTTTAAAAATAAATGATCTTATACCACCATAGTCAGGATCACGTTAAGACTTGACCGTCCATTAATTATGTTGACCTCAAGCCTTACTGACACGTCATCTAATCAGCCTGTAACACCCACTGCTGAGTAAAGGCTTCTTCTCCTTACGCCACTCCTGCCTGATTAGCATGAAGACCCAAGACAACGTTTTTGTCTACCGCCGAGAAGATGAAAAATATTTTGTCCCTCTCTTTTGTTTGACAGAATAGGCGACAGGAATGTCTTTTCTATCGTAGACAGAACGTTGTCTTGGGTGCTCATGCTCAAGTTGGCTGGCGGTCTTATGCCAGATCCTCTGCTAACGTACTTATTTCACAATGTCGTCTGACCATCGAACAGGAGATTTGACTCGAGACCGCCGCATATCTCTTGATCATCATTCCGTGACTGCTTTGGTCTATCTGTGACCCACCTGCCTTGCTAAGTGCCCTGCCCATCTCATCTTTAGTCTCGCAATTTGTATTTACGTACCTTCATCGTCGACTTTAGTAACAAGTTAATAATTTTAAAGCGTTTCTACGGCAACAAATCAAACAGGCGTCATAATGTAAATAAACGTTAGTTCACACTAAATTGAAATTGAAAGGCGCGTGACCATCAAAGCAATTAGTAACAGTTAACCGTTAAATATAATATAATAGAAACGACTTACTGCTGACAACATAAATTACTGATAATCATCTTATCTGTCTGTCAATAAAGTTACGGTGAAACATGAATTGTAAACTTAGAGACTAAATTTTTATACATTTTGACATTTTGATTGAAGGTACAACTACCATAAATAAACGTAGACTAAAATAATGCTTCAAAAGATTAACTCGCAAACACTTCCTCGATGAGTTGTATTCATAGTTTATCTGTCCTACCTTCAAACTATTATTTATATATATAAGTATAAGTGTCTATAGATATATAATTATATATATTAAGTAAATGTGATTAGATATATAAAATAATATTGTATCTATTATAGGTATAAGTTGATAAAAAATTGTAGCACGCTTACCGCCAATCACAACAAATTGGTTTGACTGGTAGAAAAGGCTTTAGCATTAAGGTCGCCTATTGTTCACTTTTAATTAAATGTGCAATAAAGAGTTAATAAATAAATAATAGTAAAAGGACATAATTCTTATATATAAAAGAAACGGGAGTAAATTATTTATACATTCAACAGGCTATAGAAGTCTGCAGCTTTATATACTATTTTTAATAAAAGCGGTCCACAAATAAATGGCCAAAGGCTGTCCTTATAAATCTCTCAACACCTTGAAAAACTTCATCAGTGTCATGACTTCAAGAGCAGAACTACCAGTCAGCAGTCAACACTTTTAAAATTAAAAACTAAACTAGCGAAGGTTTAAATTAAAATTTGAAAAATCTAGTGTTGGAAGAAAATGGTAAGTTTAAATTGCAAATAAATGAGAGCCAAGGCGGATCTTCGAAAGAAGCCCAACATTTCATCTAAAGTCAAGTTCCAGATATATATGACTACTAAAAATCAAAACTATTACCGCATCAAGAAATTCTCACTTCCATCGCTACACAGCTTACACACTCCATCATATCTCGATTAGAATACTGTCATCTCTTTCCCTCTTTACCTAAAAACACAACTGAAAATGGAATAGAAAAAACTTTTTATACTCTATCCAAATTGGTGGCAGATTCTCACGACAATACAGCCTGGTCAAACCGGAAAGGTTTCCGACTGATAGGAAGAGGGAACTTTAGATTGATGTGTTTGTTTGTTAAAACCTCTGGCGTAGATAAGTACTGTACAAAGTTTGTGAAAGTTAGCAAAAGTATAAAAGTTGTGTTTTATCGCTGAAGTGTTTTGTACAGTTTGTTGTTTGAAGGCTTCGTAGAAGAAAATATGATAAGTAAAAGATACTGATGTTCTGGATTTTGTCCGGAGTGAAACGCCGAGCTTTTTTTTATCTCTTGAAACTCTTCTCAAAGTTTAGTACCTAGGTATGTCCTTTATTAACAAACGAAATAATTAGAAGTCATGTTGCCATCATTTAGTGTTCCAATAATAAAGACTTTCAACCTGTCACGTGGAATGCTAACTACTAGCAAAACGCGGGCATTTGTCAAATGTTATGTACGTGCTTTTGACTACCCCCGATATCCTCAAAAATCTACGCATTGATTTTGTATCTGAGGATGTCCATCATAGTCGTGAACGTGTTTGTTTTTGGCAATAAATTATTTTCTTTACGAAGTTGTTTATTTATCGATATTGGACGAATAAACAGTCTACAGGAGTCTATTCGCGAAAACCTGCTTCATTCTGATAAGAAAACCTCGAAATAGGAAGAACTTTTGTGAAACAAGCACGATATAATCACAAAGCTTTTTTTCAACTTAACAAATCTAAGAACTTATAGGATAGTTGAATTTATATGTCTCTGTTTAAAAAACTCTTATTATACAGAAGCAATGTCATTCGACGTGGGACTGCAGCATTTTGGGGACACTTTCGTCTGATGATGATCAGTTATTGATCAGTTGAGCTATCTATATATCTTTTACAACGAATGAATGAATGCGAGACCAAGATGGTAAGACCAACTTACCTAAGTAATTGTATAATTATGTATGTATGTCTTATTAATATCTTATTATAATTGATTCTCATACAAGGTACTTTTGCAATATGAACAGACAAAGAAATTTTTAAAATATTCAAAATTCGCCGTGATCAACGGTTTCACCACATTCCATGAAACGTCTTAACCGATTCCAATGCCGTTTTATGCTATCGTTTTGTGTGACTTCAAAAACGGCTCTTAAATAAGTTAACCGCAACACGTCATACGTGGGCCCAGAAATCGATGGTGGGACACAAAAGATAAGGTACATAAAAAAAAAAAAAATCTAAAATAAAATATACAGTTTAGTTTAGAATTCGTTCGGCCTGCTTTTGACGATATAAGCCTTCTCTCCAAGTCTGGCCAACAATTTTCATGTCTTGCTCTTTATTTATTTTCATATTTTGTACAAGTACATGTCCGCATATTAATAATAATAAATAACTAGCAATAGACACAGTATCACACAGCATCATCTAGCCCCAAAGTAAGCAGAGCTTGGATGGGAACTACATGACTGATTTACTACTTATATATATTTTAAATACATGCATATTATACATAGAAAACACCCAGACCCGAGACAAATATTCGCAGTTACAAACATTTGTCCCACGGCGGGAATCGAACCCGCAACCTTCTGCGTCTCAGGCGGACCTTCGCCCAGTGCTCCACAGAGGTTGTTGACACACAACAAAACAAATCAAATAAAACTTCAATCCTTTCCGAATAAGTGCCCCGTACTATAAATCGTTACCGAACGATACAATTCGCCAGTAAATTTTTACAACCGATGAGTTATGGCTAGTTTCCTCTCTAACCGCGACATAACTTTGCCGAATCGTGCCATAAACCCCGATAAAAGATATTCTACGACTTGGTAACCTAATTCTTACTTTCGGGGGTTCGATATGGGACACAGAAAATAGGGTTCGCACTCGAGCGAATAATAATTATATCAGTTGGAATATTGTTGGGATTTCCACAGTCAGTGATCCGTTCATGTAATCAGCAAGATACAAAAGCCCTATTGTATCTTTGATTCAAATTATATGAGAATAATGTTATTAAAGGATTAACTGTGTTATGGGTTTCAGAAACTGTGTATCGCTATTTAGTGATAAGACTGCCCATTGTAGAACATTGGCCTCGATTCTGTAGTACACTAACTAAACTAAATTTAAACAGTCGCTCTCTTTAGCTGATAGTACAAGCACGAAAGATATAGCTAAAATTTTAGAACTATCAAATTAGTCAGATGTAAGTTTTCCATACAAATTTAGTCGTGATTTCAAAACATGCTGACTATAAACACGAAGAAAAGCGGCACGTAAACTGATTTGACTGCAGCACACAGCAGTAAAATTCTTGCCATCTCTTTCTTGCGTACGCTATCAGTAAAAAAGAGCGACAGTTTAGTTAGTGTACTACAGAATCGAGGCCATTATCAAAGTTTGTAGTACTTAACTAAGCTGATGTGTTATTTGGTGTTTAATAAAGTATTTTTTATCTGTCTTTCTATTGGTAGATAGGAATATAAAGCTACAAGAAAAAATTCTGCAAACTATTATCACGCAACGGAAATGGAATTTACACCAGTGTCTCAGTCGGATACCCCCACGCCACGCGACCAAAGTCTTCGATTTACACGTTGATGAAAATAAAAAACTAATTTGTTATAATATTTTATATAATCATCATTTCTGAGAATACCTACGATACAGAGAATACTAGGGACTGTTGAGTGTATATTTTTTATTTTATATATATGTTTTCAAGAAAACAAACTTATCTGCCAGTGGCGCTAAAAAAGCCATCAGCTTTAGTCACACCGAAAGGATCAAATCATCTTGAATCTTCGGGCAATTTATCAATCAACACCATCCTAAATCCTGGAACCGCTTCCTCAATACAAAATAAATGAAGAATTAATACAAACGGCAATGAACGGAAATTGTAACGTGCTTGTGGACACATTTACAGGGAACAGTGCGATGTAAGTAAAGATATAAGACCCGTCAGCGACTGTCATCAAACATACCCCTGTACCGGAATGAGCTATAGACACACAAAGTATAGAAAAACACATATTAGTTTTTGAACATGACTTCATACATGGTTATGTATTTAATTGCAACTAGATTTTAGATATTAAAGTAGGTATTATTTAAATTAACATAAAAGATTTATTTACATAAAATATCTATGTAATACCGTGGGTTTGGTATTACATATATATTTTATGTAAATTAATCAATAACTAAGTGGCTTTAAGTATGAAACTAAAGCCCAATTCAGTATTAAAATAACAGTCAAACTAGTTTCGATCACATACGAGTAACATTCAAAATCGGATCCTACTCAAAAACATATGTAAATTTTTCTTGGAAAAAACGTCATTGAGATTGAATGTGGATCGACAGTTCATAACCAAATCTCGATATAATATTGCCCGACGCGATATTATATCTAAATTAGTAAAAGAATAACGTGAATCGGGCCTCGGTCTAGGTTAGTATAATAGTTTTGTAGATGTTTATTTATTTACACTCACAAAACACATTACAACCACTTATAAATATAAAACTAAAAAAAAATCGGTTCTAATCTTGATTGCAACATAAACATATGTGCGCACAACTAAACTAAATAACTATATCGAGCAGAAAGTGAAACTTATGACTAAAAGAAGACTAAAAAAACTTTTTGCCATGTATCTATGATATCAAGCACCTTAAGGTACCCTAAGACACCCTAAGATGTTGACGTTACAAGAATTATTTATTATTTATTTTATTTATTAAATCAAATCACAATCACAATTTACATATCAAGGCACTTATCACAATAACTTAAAATATTTTATACATTTTGCGTACATTAGCAGCCGTGCTAGGTCGTAACTGTGTTACGGACTGCTAAGTTTTGATTTTCCTCCTTAATGTTATAGCAAACCTAGTAGGCTAGACACATTTTATATTTTAACAATGATGTGGGTAGAATAAAAAAGAAAACAAAAACTTTCAATGTACCCACCCAGGTAACCCCACATATTATTATTAGCTTAAACCTAACTAATATCCGCCGATTGCGTTTATATTTTTGCCAAATTGAGGCATAAAGTTTGTTACCTACCAATTTCATTTATCTATCAATGTCCTACTGCATTTACAACTTTCATAACATTGTGACACGGTACATTAATAGATGTAACTGATTCACTGAAAATAGTAAGTTGAAATTTTTAAAACAGCGGCCCTACAAATCAACTTTTTGTATACAAATTGACACTTCTGTTTCCGTGTGTGATACTACAAAGCGCTGCTTTTTTCTTAACTGTCACTGTCACAGGATAAATAATGTAGTAGTATGTAGTACTACGTCTGGGTATCAAGAAATACGGGTACCGAAAGACAACAACACCCAGGCAATTTGCACAACACCTGTACAATATATAGACAGATCATGCAAACATTTGTCTCGCAGCAATCGATATCCGACGTTCTAGGCGACTACATTTCCTGCAGTTTGCATAATTTTGTATCGGTCGGTGTGGTATGTGCGATGCCACAATTCATAGTGCAGTGTTCCCGGGAGGATGGTGACAGTTAAATCGTCTGATGACAAACGAAACGCACGCACAAGTCTAATGGTAGCGAAAGACTGTGACATTAAACATTTGGGAGTTTTATATTTTGTTTATATTTTGTAAGCAGATAGTGAAGGTTTCCTGTTTGTTTCTAAAACACAAACCCGGTACGGAAATACAGTAAATTCACGACGATCTTATCATAAAACCTTTTTGAATTTGTGAAATATTGGGATTCTCAAATACTCTGCTTTGTTTGAGTTGTTTTAGTATCCATTTATGTTTCCAATAAATTATGAAAAAAGCTTAGGTTAAGCGAAAATACAGGTCAAACTTAAAAAAAAGCTGTATCGCAGTATTGATTTTTGGGAATTCAATCTATTGTCGCAAGCTATTTTTGAATGCTATGAAGTATGCTAAGATGGGGTCTTAATTGACCCCACGCAAAACAAAAAACAATCAGTAGTAAGCTAAGTATATAAGTTTGTCTGCTTTCGTTTCGTTTATGCTACCTGTTATTATGTATTTATTATTATTTACAACTTTTGTGTAATAGTGACAAATATATTTATTTTAGTGTTTTCTTTAAAACTCGTGTTCTTAGTTAGTCCCTACATTTGTGTGAAAGAACATGATGAGAAATCTTGGTAAAAAATACAACTTATCAAAACTACCTTTGATTATATCAAAGATAATTGTAAAACAATTGTTTATTGTAAAACATGTATTTATATATAAAGAGCGAGACAGAGCGTTATCCATTGTTTCTCCAAATACTATTTATCTAGCTTTCCAAGAACATTCCTAAAGCTTTTTTATCCTAGCTCAAACTTCATTCTCCACAATATAATACCAAGCTTTATCCTGTTTTCTCGACATCGCATATTTAGCAAGCTCTGCTATAACTCATTGTCTGTATTAATAATCCCCGTCTGAGTTAGACTGCTAGAATTCCATTGTGATCTTATAGATTATCTAGTGGTCTAAGCATGTTTTATAACACACATCAGACCTTTGAAAATCAAGCTTAAGCACAAAAACAACTCTTCTTTGTATTATTGTCTCCGCTACCAAAGGAGTTCTAGTGGAGCTGATTATGAAAAACTAGCATCAGATTAATTGGAAAAATAGAAAGAAATCTCACAGAAACCAAATTATTCTGCGTTTATCTACGACAATCTTTGTATTTATAGCTCATTGTCTGAAAAATAACATAAATATAACTCAAATACATGCATAATATATGATTTGTACCTACAAAACAAACACGTATGTAAAGAAGGAGTTACCACACTTGCCTCCCGTCGTTTGGCACCATACGGAGTTTTCTTAAGCAGAAACTTTCACGGTAAATCAAGCTTTGTATGGCTTACAATATGGTTAATTTTCTAGTGTTTGTGTATTCATACTCAAGGTAAAACATGTAACAAGACCAGGGATGTAGACGATCTGATGGCTCGCCGTTTGCATTATATCAATTTCTTGTAGCAAGATGATAAATTATTCGAGATATGAACGAAGAAGCGTTGAGTAAGAAATGATTGCTTGTGAGTGCTTGCTCTTTTTGTTTGTTTAGTTTTAAGTGGTTATTGTTTTATTCAATGTTCTGTTATTTATCTTATTTCTATAGGTTATCTAAATGGCATTTTGACGGAAACACTATAAATCAAAATATCGTTCCATGATAAGGTAATGGTATTCTTACCAAAGATTTTTACTATGAAATAATATTTGGTACTTAGAAAAGCTAAATTTATCGACGTAGCTCTTAGAATTTTAGCACATCGAAGCGGTAAAAGACTTTATAAAAACGCCTTCTATAACATATCGGATGATAAAAAAATGCACTAACTCGATGAAAAATGTAGCTATATTTTAGGGAAAGGATAATTAAAAAGAACAACGAGCCCTTCTTCCTTTCTTTCTTGGCTTGGTTTTTCAAGATTCTTATTTTAGTATGTGGCATTCTGCAGGAGCATATTGCAGTTCATTCCAGCACGTAAGTCTGGTCCATTACTCGCCCATGATTTACTGGGCGGGCGTGAGACACGCGCCATCCGCGCTCGAGTTAGAACACCTACCGACTTTGCGGGCCAAAATTTATGACATGTATTTTGTGACCAAAATGCATTTAGCATTTACTTAAACAGGGTTATTTAGATCACGCAAACGGTCTCCGTTCATTAAAAATAATAACCAGCCTTGTTTTCTTGGCTTTCTTTATTTCTTGGCTTGGCCGCGGAGGAACAGGCACTAGATAAAACCGACGTTTCAAAGTGATCCTCGTGATTTTAATGAATAAATTAATTTTGACTTTGACTTTAGTAACTTAGCGAATGTACCTAGTACCTACTGAGTATGAATCTGAGGATGTACGTGAACAGTGCTGTAGTGTTAAACAGGGTTATTTAGATCACGCAAACGGTCTCCGTTCATTAAAAATAATAACCAGCCTTGTTTTCTTGGCTTTCTTTATTTCTTGGCTTGGCCGCGGAGGAACAGGCACTAGATAAAACCGACGTTTCAAAGTGATCCTCGTGATTTTAATGAATAAATTAATTTTGACTTTGACTTTAGTAACTTCGCGAATGTACCTAGTACCTACTGAGTATGAATCTGAGGATGTACGTGAACAGTGCTGTAGTGTGAGTGAATCAGTAGTTTGAGTCGGCGGCAGCGGCGCGCGGCCAGCCACCGATGCTGTCCGTAGCAATTCAAATTAGATGTTTTCTTCATTTTGTTACCCAGCATGTATGCTAGTATGTATCTTCGCTTAGAGCAAATGAAATAACTATTGAAATACGAGCGGGGTGAGGTAAGACGGATCGGCGTAAAGGGGCGAGTGGCCAGTTTGTAATAGTTATGTATTCTGAAGTTTTGGTAACGTAAAGTAATAAGTAAGTATACACCATTTTGAAATGATGATAATAAAATATCCCCATGAAAATGCTCTTCTATTACGAACGCGCTTGAATCCGTGTTTGTAAGCTCCCTAATTTCATTATTTATCGCTCGGAGAGGCGCAAAAATGTCCGGCACGGAGGAACCTACTAAATCATAAACAGCACCCTTAATTATGAAAAATAATACCAGAAAATGGGCTTTAAATTCCTTCGAATCCGTTCGTGGAAAAAATTGCTGAGTGGACGTAGAGAGATTTAAGATTATCAAGCAAACTTTATTATTTAGGATTTTTTGTTTTAATTTTGTATTTCCGTCATCTATTATTGTTTTATCTACTTTTCAAATGATAGAATTATACGTTGCCTTTCCAATACTACTTAATTTCAAATATGATACAGAACATCACATGTTTCTAATAAAATTGGCTAACGCCTAGTTAACGTGGGCAAACCAATTACCTTACGGATGACTTGTTGCCTGCGATGAAATTAATTATCTTGCAGTTCTACTGGTCTGAGTCTGCATTTATTCAGAACATGGTGAACATTACTATTTTATACAAACCTTTTAGAGTAGATGCGCTGTTTCTCAACATTACAATTATACACACAAAGGGGCAAAATAAATACATAAACAAAACAAAAGACAGCTTACCAGCGGGTAATTTATAAATCCTTTTCTTTTTCACAAGTTTCTTTTGTTTATTTCGTCGTAGAGCTGATTAATTACATGCTAACTACTTTGGTGAAGTTTAAATTTTACTCGCGATGAAGACGAGCCCGTATAAATGTTTGGGGTACAGGAGGATATATTTTTCGCCAAAATAAATGAACTGTGGTTTATTTGCAAACGTTTCGTATGATTTTAAAATAGGTATTAACGCTACACATCTCTATTTATTACATTTTAACAAACTTACTTTGTCGTGGGAAAAGTTGACTAATGCAATGGAAGCCTCATTTCAGTGCCAGTAAAAATATTGCTTCGCTGCACCAACACCCGCTGAGGAAGAAATGTCTCGAATGGTGACTACAAATCGGACGACGCAGTGTGGAAGTTTCCCAATGGATCAATGACATCTTAAAGGTGGATGGAGGTGGCCCATATTCGTTCGTCTTGGCTCTCTTTAGGGGAGGACTGTGTACAGCAGTAGACTCCTACAGTCTGTTGATGATGATGATGAAAAATGTTGAGAGCCGCAATATAGTGAAACCAGAATATATGTGGGTAGATTCCAGCCATTCGGCTGGGATGCAATACGTATGATAAGCAGCCGTGGGGGTTTGATGTGATGGATGGATAATGAACACAATTTGTGGCTCACATCACCGTAACCCGGGTATAAATTTGTGGATAACTCCAACGTAACTGAGGCATAAATATCCCTTAATAGCCAAATTTTCGGGAAATTCGATGATAAAATTTTACTGTATTGCTTCTAATATTTTTATTAAATTTTTCGGGATCTGTAAAAATTATGAATTGCGATCAGTTAAAAAATGAGCTTTTCAGCGAAATAAATTATAATTATCTATTAATTACTTATTTAGTATACATTTTTACGATATACTTAAAAAAAAATTTGTGGTTCAGGTGTGTTAAGAGCTCTCTCTTTTGGTACGATAAATCTGCCTTGTATTTTCCAACAGATGAATTGTAGTTTATCATTATGATGGGTTCCGTTATAGGAACCTTTCGGACCCTCTAGCTCTACGCAAATTCGCTGACATATTATTGGTCATAAACAAGACATAGTGCAAAGTCAGTAGAACTTTTTGGAATACACGAATTTATACTTTTACTCGTGTTTTAAGCGAAATCAGAAATCAGAATATTTATTTGCATGAATATAGGTCTGCTAATACGTGTAGTAACAATTTATATAGGCCCTTATATATCATAATCAATTTATACAAGAATAATTATAAAATGTCAGAACTTATGCCCTAACGTTTGAATTAAAAATGTCAGTAACTATTACTTACCTACCATAAACAACTTAATCTAATAAAAATTCACTCCTAGTTATTGGTCATAATATCATTGTTGCCTACTTTGTGGTTGCGATATTCAAGAGTATTATTTTCTTATGATTTCAGTTAGTACCTATTATTGGAAATTCATACCAAAGTAGCTGTAGATAAGAAACATGCTCTAATTCATTATTTTCGTCTATTCTATTCTTTGCTTCCGTTATAACTTAAATACTTATTTATTAACGATAAAATATCAAGTTCGACCAATCGTTATGTCTTCGTTATTGTAGTTGACTGCTTTCTCATAATACAAGCTCATATTATATTCAATCAAATAAAAAAGCGTAAACGCGTAAGATTCAGGTTAGGTGGTGACATAAAAGTGATTTACTAGAACCAAGGGCCCTGTCTTCGGTTTCAGTACGGGTCAGATAAATCCCAAATTCGAGAGACTGCGTGTGAAAGATAGTCCGATGAAATTTATTCGAATAATACGTCTGAAGAGAGATTTTATTATGAAGGGGACCTTTTTAGCAAGTGTGGCTAGCACGGCAATAAGCGTCCTGAGGGCAGCGAGTGTGACAAAATTGCAATAACCCGCGTTTGTAATCGTGACCGACAACCAAACTGACTAGCGGCCACAGTTTGTTTTCTGTTGTTATGAAAACTCGGCTAATTAGTTTCGCAGATGTTCCAAGTCAATATCCGAAAAATGGGTTAAAAGCTTTTTAAATGCACCCATTGTTTTACCTTGATATAGTAAGACATATTCTGTAGTGGATGTTCTCCAACTGATAGTTTAATTCAATTTAATTCAATAATTTTTATTTCAGACAACATTATTACACGATATTAAAATACAGATAAAAGTATAATATTGGCCTTGATTCTCTAGTACACTAACTAAACTTGCTCTCTTTTACTGATAGTACAAGCAAGAAAGAGATAGCTACAATTTTAGTGCTGTCAAATTAGTCAGATTTAAGTTTTCCATACAAATTTAGTCGTGATTTCAAAACATGCTGACTATAAGCACGATCTGAAATGACTATAAACACGAAGAAAAGCAGCACGTAAACTGATTTCACAGGAGTAAAGTTCTTGCCATCTCTTTCTTGCGTGTACTATCAGTAAAAGAGAGCGACAGTTTAAATTAAGTTTAGTTGGTGTACTACTGTTGTTCTTTTTACTATGTTTCTGTGTTTATATTGTAAATTGGTGTTATGCACAATAAAGAGTTTATCTATCTATCTATCTATCTACTGCAAATTTATGAAATGCTGCAGAAGTGCGGCAGCCCCATCAGCAACCTGAAGGCATTGTTATAGTGGACGCGCAGGACATTATACGATTTTTTGTGTATGACTGATCCATAGACTGCACGTATAACACGGTGGCCTCCACATAGCCCTCACAGATTTTGACCAGCTTCCTTAGAGCACTGATCGATGGGCTCAGCAGCACCATATCGTCGGCGTTACTAATGTTGTTTACAAATACTCCGTCAATTGAGCTGCCAACTTGGGCGCTGCTAAGCTTACGTATCAGGCCGGTCATTGTACAGGTTGAAGAGACGAGGTTGATAGTGCCATGTCATGAACTTTTTTCAAAGAAAACTCTACAGAACCCTAATAACGTTATGTATTATTGTAATGTGCAATAATACATTGTAAAAATAAGTTTATCCATTTATCACATTAAAACAACTTGACACCATATTGCCAACTTAAAGTTATTGATATCCTGAATCACGTCACGTATTAAATATAAAAGATCTTCTTAACGTCTCTCACGCTGCGACGCAAATTCATAACTTGGCAGTATTCATATGAGTCTTGCATACAGAGTGTGAACAAACTGTTTATGAGACGAGGATACGATTTATTACAGTTTAAATTTATTGAGGAAATGGGTGATGTATGTACCTATTTAATGTAGATACTCGTAGTTTTAAATAGTGCTACTGTGACTAAGGCCGGTATTAAGTATAAGGCCGGCTAGGGTCGAATAGGTAAGTATGGGTAGGCATATAGGTATTTTGTTGCTAGGTACAATTCTGTTCATCTCCGAAATAGAAGGTATATTTTTTGGATTATTGTGGCTAGGATGACTTTTAATTTAATTCTTTGACTAGGACGCTTTGTCTATAAATGAGTTCACCTCGTTCGATTGGCACCACACTCGTTCGTTTGGAGTTTGTTGCCTGATTCTTCTAGACTTGGTCGCGCGTGAGGAATCGGCATAAAACCACTTTCAAATTCTCAGTTCACGTAGTTTTTAAGTTAACATTTTTATGATCCTTGTAGAGATAAAAATCTATTTACTTTGACTTTGAATTTTAGACTGCAACGAATTACAAGAAAATCAAGCGCTCTGGAGAGATAATAAAATCTTCTGCCTAACAAAAATCAGAGCATTCTCAAAAAAGGTTTTTGCATGATAACAATAAGTAACTCACAACTTCCACCTTTCCACGTTTTCGTGATGAAATTTAATTTACCTTCTGCGTGTTCCTTTCAACCATAATTTTATTTCAGTTTCGGGGTTCTTTTTCGACCGGCCTAATGGACAATTTACAAAACAAAGAGCGCATTAAAATCAAATAATGCTACTCGTCTTGTGTAATATCTCAAGCTGAAAGGTATTATGGTTTTAGCTTTATTTTACTGTAGGCAGTCTGTTTTAAGAAAATAGCTACTGTATACGAGTAAGTCCATCCATTGCTATTTTCTGTATGAAATTTGTACGCTTGTAAAGTTTCGTATTTTTGTCAGTCACTAATGGTATTCTCATCTATGTCGTACTTTATTGTTAGGGCTAAAAAATAGTGATGTCCTCGTTCAAATATTTAGATAATTGAACGAGGACGTCACTATTTTCAGCTGAGCAATAAAAAAAAACAAACTGAATAATCTACCGAGAAATCCTAATACTGCGCGTTTGGTGCCGTGGGCGTCAGTTTATATATTTATTTAAATCTGTTCATGGAGAGAAATGCACCTAAGTATTAAATGAATCGAATATTTTAAAGAAAATGTAAATATAACAAGAATTATATCGATTATGAACATGAAAAAAATAGGAGTAGCGTAGGCTCTTGCATAAATGATTGTAGTTTGCCAGAGCCTTGAGTTGTGCAGCATATATATACTTTTTATGAGAGATATTGACGAACCCAAGCAACATGATTATCACACCAACAACGCAGTAATTTCATTTTCACACTAGCTACCTACCTAAATAAAATATCAAAATAATTGTCAATACGGTTGAAATTATTAATTTCAGTTTATGTTCAATACATCACATCAATAAACACGTTTAAATAACCTTTTGTGTCCCATTTATTGTTATTTCACACCAGTTGTATTGAAGTTCCGTGAAATCAGAGTCGTCATCAAATGCAGCTTAATCCCAATTTGTCAAAAGGTCTTTTGTAAGATGCCATATGGCAGGGCAGGCGGCTTCACAAAGCTTGGATTAAACGGAGTTCAGAAAAGGGTGTTCATGTATTGCTGAATCCGCTATACAGCTTATAGCTTTGCGATAATATTATACTACGAGAAGATAGGTACAAACAATTGAATGTAGTAGCCTTTATATGATAAGATAGATAGATAAACTCTTAATTGTGCATAACACCACAGAACAACATATATTTTTTTTCAGTACTACACATAAAAATATAACTAAAACAACAAAAACGTAATATATAAGTAAAAATAAGTTCATATTAGGTACTAATAACATTCCAGATATATTATAATAAATACCTGAATGTTGTTGGATATTTTACAAAATGCTTTGTTAATTAATGATTGCGCCATATCGTGCTACAGGATGCGTAGAACAAATCAATTAAAATAAACACAGCTTTTTACACGATCAAACGAAAGAGCGCTTACGAAGCAATATTTTAGTGCAAATTTATCTCAAACTCAAACAACCTCCTGATGATAATGATGCTTAATTCTGTCACTGTCGCATATCTGTCAAAAAAGTGCTTTATTGGGGATTGTGGCACACGTACATGGCATCAGAAACCGTATTTTCACTCAACAATAGAACAGGTATACAAAAACGTAGTGTAAGCGATATCGCCTCGCTCGCAGTGTGCACAACTCCAAAAGCAACAATTGTATTACCAGTATCCAGTACCTCTGTACAACGCCATGTGTAATTCTAGTGCAGAATTCATTTGTAAGTAATTGAAACACGAATACTTTTACTGCAGAAATAATGCACTAATCTGGCGTAGGGCCAGCGGGCTTTATAATGAACCGAAAAATTCAGCTGCTTGTAACGTAAAGACCCATTTGCACGGAGATCATTTCTCTTCTCAAAAATGCGATTAACGAAAGAATATAAAAAAACTTGCCTACACGATGATGAATTTATCATCATCGTGAATCACTGCTAGGTATAAGCGTCCTCCCTCTAAAGCCACTCCTTCTGTTCTGGACCTTTCTCATCCAGGTGTTTCCGTAAAATGTAATTTGTTAAACAACGGTCTAAGTAATATTTATAAAAGCAGAGGTAGGCCAAAGAAAAGATGGATGGATTGTGTGAAGAATGACATGAATAGGAAAGATGTGAGTACCGAGATGGCGGCTGATAGAGGAGAGTGGAAGAAGAAAACATGTTGTGCCGACCCCACGTAATGTGGGTTTAGGACAAGAAGAGTAATAATTATAAAGAACTTTTTTTTTATTCCAAAAACTATCGTGAACTTGACTATTCATATTGTAAAAACGGGAATTTTCACGTACTGCACTATCGGTGAAGGCACCGACTAAGTTTCGACTCATTCCGAGAGTCTTCATCAGGGTGAGTGGTTGCGACTTTCTCCTTCCGCGTCGCGCCGTGCACTACCCTTTAAAGAACTAATATGTTTTAAACGTTGAAAAAAAAAGTTTTTTATACCTTTTCGATACTTCGAATTTTAAATCTATACATCGATAAATTGAAAATATCGCTCAACAGTTTCTATATATCGAACAAAAAGTATCAATAAATTAATGTATCGATATTTTTTTAACAAGCCTACTTGAGTTATTCTGTCACATTTGACATCTGTTAGAAAATCCGTGACGAAAAATAGTAGGGATAAACCAATTGGTATTTTCCACTCCACTCCACTTAATATTTCATATACTTAAAAGATCTCTCAATCTTCAAAACCTTTCTTCAAGGACTGAAGATTTGACAACAGAGGCTAAATAGTCACTTGGGTGTGTCATTAAATATTTTTTGGATCGATTGGACAGCGCGTTCCGTTATATTACGGCCCTCATAAGACGGTCACCACTTAAAAAACCAAAGCTAAAAATATACGCAGTTGCTACATTTTCACAAGTCCCAATACATACTCTCCATCATGCCTCCATAAATTACTTGACAATTATACACTTGAGGACAATAACGCAAATCTGGGGGTGTGCACAATACATCGCATGCTCCACGACCATCGTTTGTACATTAAAATCATTACAAATCACCATCGGATGAGTGCAAATGAAATTACCGTCGCAGGGTTGCGAGCCTAGTATTTTATTTTCATACTATCCGAATGTCCGACTATGCAGAAATAAACAAAAATTAGTCTAACAAAAATTATCATTTTAAAGCTTAATATTTCGCAAACGGATCCCTAAAACGAAAAATGATTTTCACACACCCGCAATATTTTTGAACACTTTACGTATAGAGGAGGTAAAAAACCCCTTTGTCGGCGTGACCTATGGTGACCTATGCCAAATTACAGCTTTCTAGTACTAAGAGTCTCTGAGCTAAAACGCGGACAGACAGACGGATGGACATGACAAATTATAAGGATTCCTTATTGACTACGGAACCCTAAAAATATAGAACCTGCTCCTTTTTTGAAGTCGATTGAAAACAGCGGCCGACTTTTACGGGAACTTGATAGATTATTTCCGGCTATTTACGTACCCGCTAGGGTCATCCCGTCGAACACAAAGACAGCTGAACAGTGCCGTACAGAGTTACGCTAAATTGAGTTCAGGGTTTATCAAGTTAAAAGTAAATTACGATTCTCTTGTTCGATACCTTCGAGGGTCACGAATTAATTTTAATTATTGCAATATATTTATTTTTGTACTGCAATTTATCTAGAATGCCAAAGTTACTGGACATTAGCGAACTAGTAGAATCTACCGTTTACGTTGAATCTACGTATCGACGGTTCACTGTCACTCATTCAACTAGTTGAAATCGTAGACGGCTAAACTGAGATTCCACTACGTCCATATCGACGGTCAATGCGACGAAACGATGCATGACGGTATTAACCGTCTACGTTCACGCAGTTGAATCAACTGTTTACATTGAATCGACGCATCGACGATTTACAACTAGTTGAACTCGTAGACGGCTAAACTGACGCGATGAGACCATGCGTTCACACGTCCATAGAAGAGTTTATAATGAAACTGGACAAGTATGAAGTCAAGTTTTTTATTGCAAATAAATAGATACCTATATTATATTACACCCATATTTTATTTATTTTGAGACATAAATTGAGAAATAAATTACCTATCTATAGTTCGTTTGCAACGGTCTTTAGAGAGTTTGATCTATATTTGAATAAAATGTAAGTATTTTTTTTTTTCAAATAGGCTTGCATAAAAAGTAAGTGGAAGTTTTAAGTTTTACGGGATAATTTTTCGAAATTTATTAGATTTCAAAGAAACATGGTAATAAGATTACCTACTTAGTCTATAAGTTACGGACGAGCTACGTCAGATAATCGCTATCAGTCAGGTAGATACTATCGACTAGGTAGACATCGTCGCGAAGTTTAGATAGATCGTCAATCTATCGAAGTTGAAACATCGACTAGTCGACGAATTCAACTAGTTGATGAGCGAAAATTAACTGTTTCGTTTCGTTTACGATAATTACGTTGACGACCCATCGCTCCTGGACATTCTCGATGTAACAAAATGACGATGCACGAATTGCATATATAATCTTGAGATTTCCTATGAGTGTGGGGTGGGATAAACAATGGTGTGGCATTGCTCGTCAAATAAAATACTTTGGTTTGGATAACTGCAAGTTTTCTCCTGTAATTCAACCAGGCCGTGTCCGGACCTTGTGGCAGAGTGATTAGAGGTCGCGAGTTCTCGATATTTTTAGGGTATTGTATAATCTTGTGAAAGCCCATAAATTAGCTAACACATTAAAATTCATAATCACAAAAGCTTAAGATTGTGACCTGGAGACCAATGCAGCGCGACCAACGCAGAGTGTCGCAAAATGGGCACGCGCGAAATGCTACAGAATTATGTAGCACTTTCAACTGAATTTATGCTGTTTCCAATATCACACGTGTTTTCCCATTCGGTGTTTTTTTATACAACTAAAGTGGCAAACAAGCATTCGGTCCATCTGTTGATTACCGTAACCCATTAGTTCCCAAAGTGGTCCAGGTGGAAACCTGGGGGTGGCCAAAGGTTACGGACCCTATGCCTATGGACCTATGAACGCTTGCAACACCAGAGGTATCCCGTTATGTCTCAGGTGCCAACCTCGAGACATAACGGGTGAAATGTCTCATATACCTGTAATTTCACCAGCACACAACACCCTTCAATCCGTAACACAGTAATTAAACAGAAATAGATATGGTAGGTAACATGTATGGTTGTAATGCTTAGTTGTCTGTTCTACGATGGTTACTTAAAATAATTAAGAAAGAAAAAGAAAGATAGAAATTAAAATTATTTTGACCCACCAAGTTATAAAGCAACTTATTGTTGTGCTACTACCTATAGTAGCTTACAAATACCTTACTATAATATCATGCATAGTATTGCCAAAAAAGATCTATACTCACCATAATGCTATCATGTTACAATCCATCCGTCACGATATATTCTCGCATGACACTGGATACGTGCTGTCCAACAATGGGGCTCGTTACAACAAGTGTCCCGTATTTACGACTCCACTGAACAATAGCGGTTGTTATCGCAAATATACTAAACTATAAATAAGATCTGGAAGGGTTTGTTGGTCTTGTTCTTGGTGTGCTGAGATATATCTATTCAAGGGGGTATTCGACCACAATATATGATTGCAAGGTACTTCATCGAAAGGTGTGGAGTTCTCGAGAGGCGACGACGAACCTGCCAGCGTGGGAAGGTCCCGATCGACTGTCATCATCAGCATCGTCAAAGATAGATAGATAGATGGATAACTCTTTATGCAACATGCGAATTATACACACCCTTTACATAAAATCTACACTGATAATATTACAGAGGTAGTTTGTAAGTAGGAAGTAATATCTGAAATTACTCATCCGATAATCCGATATTTCACTAATATTTAGATTGGATTATGAATTGTAAATGGAATTCAGGGGGGACATAGATGTTCTTTATTATCCCGTAAAATAAATGGGATTTCGTAGAGACAAATTGCGCAAAATTCGCTCTACAGTTTTTTCACCGACTTGATGAAAAAACTGTCGAGCGAATGCGTTTCAGATGGCTGCCCATATCATGTTATGTGCAATCAAAATATTTTAAGTTATTTTATTACTTTACTTAACAAAACAATGTTATGTTACGCGAATAATTTGAAGAGAGCAAATTTTGTGAGCTTTTTTAATCGGTTACTTTTTATCCGAGTACCATGCCAGCGAAGCGGTGGGCAGTAGCTAGTCCTACTATCCTACAACCACTATAAACGCTAAAGTTTGTGAGCATGGATGTTTGTTACTTTTTCACGCAAAAACTACTGAACGTATTTTGATAAAACTTTACAGTAATATAGCTTATACATCAAAATAACATAAAGGCTACTTTTTATCCGAGTACCATGCGGGCGAAGCCGTTGGCAGAAGCTAGTCTTATATAAACTAGATAACATGTACATTCAAAACCTATTTAATTCCCTCAAAGGTAGTTTAGTTTTCTAAATTCCCTTACCAACTAAAATCCTGTTTAACTAGACCACATTATAATATACAAGACTAACAACAGTAAAGTTCCGTATAATCACATTATACCTCGTTTAACATGTCGGTTAAGTAATCACATTTGTCTCGCCTCTCCTTCCAATTTGAATGTAAATGAGGCAACTTAAATTCATTATGATGATATCGATTGGAATGGATATGAATACGATTATCGAAACGGGAAATGTAATTAGCAATAATTTTAATTATTGTGTTAATAAAGCTATTGACATATATTGGATGAAAGAAGTTTTTTTTTAAACTAGCCACTGCCAATTTCTTTGATGTTGGTACCCGGGTAAAAAATAGCCTATGTGTTACTTTAAAGGTCATGAAAGTCATGATGTATGCCCATTTCGACTCGATTCAGCTCTTGTGGAGCTCTTAGGATTGAAATAGTTCCAACTTGATAAAAAATGTAGGTACCTATTGTTTTGTAAAGGCATCATTAAAAAGAATAACCAGCTTTGTTTTCTTGCCTTTTACCTGGCTTGGTCGCGGAAGAACAGGCAGTTGATAAAACCGATGTTTCAAAGTGATCCTTGTGATTTTAATGAATAAATGGATTTTGACTTTGACTTAGATTATTCGCATGAAACATCCCAACGCCTAAGCTTTCAAACGGACAGTAGGTATAGGTTAGTAGAACTAACTTTATTCCCTCATGACGTGCCCACACCACGCTTACCTATAACTCCTCGTCAGATTTCCTTTGAAATACCCATTTCTTTCTCGTTTATTAGAATAAGCCCGGCTAAAGGTCCATTTACATGGAGAATGTCTCGCACGATTTGAGGCGAGAATTTGCATGCAATTATCGGTGACGATAATCCTCAGACGATTCTCATGTGTAAACATAAAATAAAATAAAAAAAACTCGAGACTTGCAGTAAACAAAGACGATATTCTACACATCACACATCGTTCACATCGAGACAAGATTTTTATATAATTTCAATATAAAATATTGTCTTTCAAAAATCACTTTCGAGGCGAGGCACTCTCTCCGTGTAAATGGGTCTTTAGCATTATCTAGGTAGCGGCAGACGTGCGAAGCGATTAAGATAATTGCTGGTCATTCCTCTGACTGGCTCATTTGAGATTCAGGGTTATTGACCCGACACATTGTTTTTGGTACCTAATGTAATTACCTAGTCAAAGTAACTGTAATTGAGTTGACTTAACAACCCAACCGCGTCGAAATTGTAATGTAGATGGTGTATGATAATTATATAAATAAATGACGACCTCTGTGGCACAGTGGGCGAAAGCCCGCCTGACACACAGAAGGTTGCAGTTTCCCGCCGCGGGATAAATGTTTGTATGATCTAAAAATGTCTCAGGTCTGGGTGTTTTCTATGTATAATATTATGTGTTTTTACAAAAATCAAGTATATAAGTATCATTAGTATTTCAGTCATGTAGTTCCCATAATACAAGCTCTGCTTAGTTTGGGACTAGATGATGCTGTGTGAAAAATGACCAGCATTATTATTTGAATAAATGTATATGGTAACCAATTATATTTACTTCTATTATAATATCATGTCTGTGGTTCTTTTTCGTTATCGAAGGCACCGAAGGCTATCAAGAGAATTATTCATTTTTTAACTGAGGGAATTATGCCCTTGTTTAGTGTCGCTTTAAAATCGAGCGATTTCGTGCTTCAAACGGCGCTGCCAGTCTCTGTTGTGCACACACGTTAAAAAAATCAATACTGAGACAACACTAAACCTGACACTATGTATCTGGCGGAAGACCACTCAAGTGACGTCAGAGATCTTTATTTAGCCTATAAACCTCAAATCTAGTGCTACATACTAGTTCAAACGAACTGAAGCCTAATTCTTATAAATATTTTACAATGCAACCTCACTATTATTTAACTTCATTCTACTTTTGGTCAGCTTTTAATTTCAATTTGATGTTTCTCAATGGAAACATTATCAAAAATTTATGAGCAGAATACGCTTATATAAGTTCGTCGCTTGATCGTAACTTTAATGTGTGAATTACGAGAATCGGGCTTTTTATTATATAAACAGTCATAATATCGTTTTAATATCGTCTCGTTTGGATAGAACCTACTGCCCACAGCTCTAATTTTTATTATATAAACTGTCATAATATCGTTTTAATATCGCCTCGTTTGGATAGAACCAACCGCCCACAGCTCTACTTTTGTTCCAGCGTAGAGGGCACTATTTGTCCCATTCCATGGCCTCTTTAATGCTCGTACATTAGTAAGAACCATTAACTAGTGAGTACTGTGTTCTTATTCTTAGTGCCATTGTGTCCGGATGACTCAAAAAGGCTCTTGAGCATGAAAAGTTAATTTATTATTGTGCTTAGTTGATAATAGCGGAGCTGACAGATAGGATGAGATACAGGATTCAAAAAAGCGTACCTACAATGGATTATTATCTAGCTGCGTACGAAAGTCTCACTGAACATAGGTTTTAGACAGTCTGATAAAATAATCAAAAGGTTAAAAATTTTTCATCATCAACAGCCTGTAGAAGTCCACTGCTGGACATAGGCCCGAAAGAGTATCATGACGAACAATCAATATACCCGACATCCTGCAACCTTTATGACGTCATAGGTCTATCAGATGGGGGGCCTTCCGTTCGTCCTGTTCATGGATATATAGTAGAAAGAAAGAAAGAAATCTTTATTTGAGCATTTAATTAAACTATGTATATGTCGAAAAGTTTCCGGTATTGAAGTCTTAGAAGCTATGGATTTTTTTTAAACATCTAAAGTGACCTACAAGAATATGGCCTTCCTGTTGGTAAGCGTTTACAACCTATGGACCCTGAAACGTTACGGGTGAAAAGTCTCAAGTTCTTGTAATTTCACCGGACCCCATACCATTCTAACTAGAACTCAGCAAAGCTCGGCGGCAGAAATAGGTATGGTGGTAGCACTCACCGGGCGAGCTTTTTCACAAGGAGCTCTCGAACTGCAGTCGATGCCTCCACCGGTAATACAGAACATGAAAATTCCCGTTCTGCAATATGTTCTTGTAATGGAAAGACCATTTCATATTGTGGTAACCTATCTATAATTTACTGCAGTTTTTTTTAATAAAAATATTTATTTTAGATTAGCGTCTGCCCACGGCTTCACTCGCATGGTACTCGGATAAAAAGTAGCCTGTGTTATTCTGATGTATACGCTATATTTCTGTAAAGTTTCATCAAAATCCGTTCAGTAGTTTTTGCGTAAAAGAGTAACAAACATCCATCCTCACAAACTTCCGCATTTACAATATTAGTAGTATAGTAGGATAGCAAATAAGTAGGTATCCACATAGGTACTTAATACTTCTAGAAATGTATAGCATAGGGCTGAGTAGCAGCATTATCCACAGTTCCGTTTATGCTGGAACACGTTACTCCTGAGTGGTTCCATTAATTGAGCAAAGAACAAAATGCATGTGCTAAAACGGTTGCTCCATTCGCTAACAGCTTGAGCAAACGAAACCCTGCTTCAAAAACAATGCTAATTTGTACGAAGTTGTACATTTGCTCATAATTTTTAAGTGTACCTTTGTGAAATTGTTTTACGAATACCTACGTATTCTTATCCTACATAAAGTAAATAATTTACTAGCCTTCTGATTTAAAGTTTGAAGAAAACCAGCTAATTGGATTCAAGTTTCTTAGTCGGTACTCTTATCATGTTCACGAAAGCTGTGTTGTAAATGTTTAGATTTTATAAAGACAAATGGAGTACTATAGAAACCTTTTGTTTATCATAACATTAACAAAAAAAATGCGATATAAGTTTATAACATGTTATTTTAGTAAAATAGTTTGAAGACAGTTGACCTTATATTCTGCTCTAAATACTTCTTGACATAGTCCTAGCCTAGTTACGTATATATATCCTACTACTATTATAAACGCGAAAGTTTGTGAGGATGGATATCTGTTACTCTTTCACACAAAAACTACTGAACGGATTTTGATGAAACTTTACAGTAACATAGCTTATATGTACATCAAAATAACACATAGGCTACTTTTTATCTGGGTAACACGCGGGCGAAGCCGTCGGCAGAAGCTAGTGTATATATTTTTTACACCCAACAGACACATACATAGTGGGGTAAGCCACAATAGGTTTCTCGGTGTCGTCGTTACACGAATTACGAGTCCAATTTTTTCGATAATTCGAGATTAACCAGAATATTTGTAAGTTTTATTGCAGGTATTAAGAGCAATTCTTGTGTCTCGATTCATTCTGGAATATTGTCATGTCGAATCGAGCTAGCTCAACTTGTAAAAGCTTCTGTGTTTTCTGTTGACACAAGCGCGCTATAGAACTGCAGCTAGTCGTCGTATACACCCCGATTTGATTTGGTATTCACCTCGCGTGTCCTGTATCGAGCGACCTACAACCGGCGAAGATAAGCCCCCAAAAAAGTATAGCAAAAGGGAACCAGTATGACTTCACACACTCTGATAAAAGTAGGTAATTTTACAATCTCTTATTATCCTCTCTATACTAAGTTTGTCTGGAAGAGATTGTCCATTGTTCATTAATAAGAGTAAGATTTTGTTTATTATGTCACTTGTTTATGCATCAACGAAATATGAACATATTTATGTCGGTATAAGATGGATGAAGATATTCTTGTTCTTTTGATATTTTGTAGTTATTTTTTCCCTTCTAGCAAAGTTAGGATAGATAGATAGATAGATAAAACATTTATTCGTTGCTACAGACACACAGGAGGAGCCATAAGCGTTTGCCGAAAAGGTTTTTTTGTTTATTTGTCTGTTACAATTTATCTCCGAAACGACTGATCCGAATGATATTCGGTTTTTTGCAATCGATTTTTACGATTTTAAGGGTGGTTCTTAAAAGGTCAAAGCTAAAAGTCACATCTTAAACAAGTCAGTAATTTAAAAAAAATGCAAATATAAATTGTACAAAGTTTTTTTATTGGCCTCCTTACTATGTTTGCTAGGTACTTTATTCGCGTTTAACTAAGAGTATGTATCCTTGTTTTATTTCTTGATGTCGTATCAAGTATTGGAACGCGTTTATTTTCATTTATTTATGAAAATAAAGACGTTTAAATATTTCAAAATATTTATGGTTTTGAACAACAAAGTTAAAAATGTCTGTCACACAGTACCACATAACCGCGTGTCTTAAAACGAATTCTGGAGCTTAGATACTGGTTTCATAGCAGTATCAGTGAGCCTCCGATCTTGCCTGGCTTCTTATCATGTGAATCCGGCTTAACGTCATACGATTATTCCTTCATATTAGATTATTTCGAACAAGGGAGCTGCCCGAGTTTGAGGGGAAATGACAAAAGTTTTGTTATCTGCGTCCTCGGCTTTCCTCCTATACCTGGATAAAAAGTAGTCTATGTATTTTAGGTTTCGAACTATTCTTCAAATCTGTTCAGCCGATGCGAAGATACAACATCCATATTATATTATTTAAAACTAGGTACTGCTCACTGCTTTTTTACCCGGATAAAAGTAGCCGATGAAAATTAGTAAGAACCGGATTCCTTCAACCGGTTTTCGTCGACTTACTTATGTTACGTTCGTCTCCTTGAGAGCCCTTTTATTTGAACGTAATATATAGCCTATGTCCATCCTAAAGAGCTATTCTAATTATTGATGAAATAATTTTTCAAATCGGATGAGTAGTTTCCGATATTACTTCCTACAGTCAAACTTAAAAAATTTACCTCTTCATAATAATAGTGTGTATTATTTAGAATATTTGACACAAAAAAACACAGGACAAAAATTTCATACCCAGTTCCCCACACTAGGTCTAAAAGCCTGTATAATAAGGTCATAGTACCTAATTTTTACCATTAATAAACTTGATTCATCATAGCTAAAACCGAACTTTACAAATATAAAGAAAATTAAAACAAGCTAATTATACTATATAAATATACAAAAATACAAAATATTTATTTCTGTAACTTATAAATTAGTATTAGGTACAGGATTTGGAGTCTCCTTTTAATCAATTATTTGCTTGCCGCACCCGCTCTCTGATAACATTTGTATAATTATTTTATAGTAAGTATAAGTAGTATAAGTAAAAGTTTTCATATAAATCACTTCAATAATTACCCGAATAATAAGATTGCACGAAAAACAGTTCAGCAACAGATTACATAACGCGAAGGGAGGTAGCAACCACCAATTACTTTAATATCTTATCTCGACAGAGTTTAATTTTCGCCTAATTTCCAACCCGGGTGCTTCCGGTAATATTCCTAAGGGTTAGAGCAATAAGCAAACAGCTACTGAGACCACATTCAAAAGTATGAACCAACACTGGTCAAATCTCATATCTACAAATATGAACCTTAACTCTCACGTGTTTACAATAAAATACTTAGTAGACGGTAAACACTTCAGTCTGTGTGCATTCCTTTATATACATCCCTTAAATTTTAATCGTCTTACCAAGTGTTTACTTTAACAAAAGCAAGCTAATTGAGCGTACTTCAGTAAGTACTTCATACAAGCTTAGCGTGGAGCGGAGCGTCATGCTATGAGCAACACACATCGCTATATTATGACATAGCGTGAGTCTAGTAATCGAGCGGAAAAAACTGCTCTCTTTGTACCAACTTTTCGAGTCTATTCTAAGAATAGCACGCTAGTCGCTACGCTCATCACATAGACAAGAACAAAGACATTGATTAATTGTATTTACTTTGTTTATTTTATTCTGTAAAACGCTTTAGTCCCTACATCACGGCGCAGAGCGAGATAATGAACTTTGGAGGAAGAATGGCAGAAAATTATACGAAAGTAATTTAAACTTGCGATGAAAAGACAACGATTCCCATCTCATTTTATTTTAAGCACCTAAGGAAAAGCGTCTTCAGAAGTTCCACTGAGAAATAAAAAGGTAAATATGTGTCACCTGTTTCACTTATTTCTTAAGTTGTTTTAGCTGTGGTAGAATCTTACTTTATTGAGTTTTATGACTGATAAGTTTTGCTTTCGTGAGAAGCTCATACGAGTTTCCGCTTCGTGCTTGTTGATTGTATTGTATTTTCGTTACAATAATGCGATATATGACAAACTGGGCAGCATCGCTGTGAGCGGCAGGTTTTTTACAACCTTAGTTTTAGTTTTTAGTATAGGAATCGGTTGTCTGGAACAAATCGCTGTTTGCCATAAGACGGCCAATTGTAGGACAAATGTAAATGTATTTTCTGTAATAGTGCATATTACGTCAAGTCTATAATAAAAAAAAAAAAATTATCGGTTTTGTGTAAACTCACCTCGGTTGCGTGAAAATATTTTCTTTTAAAGAAAATACGACACAAATTACGAACTATAGGTAAACCTATAACATAACCACTTGTACTCTATTACTACCTTAGATAGAAAACAGTCTTATTTTCTTAGTTTAATATTAAAATTGTAGCTATCTCTTTCTTGCGTACACTATCAGTAAAAGAGAGCGATAGTTTAAATTTAGTTTAGTCAGTGTACTACAGAATCGAGGCCATTATTTAGATAGTTTAATATAGAGAACTTCTATCGCCTGTAAAATGGCAAAGAAGCAAATGCTGACATCAGTAAATCCGATCAAAATGGCGAAATGATCAGAAAGTATCACTGGATTAACCTTAACAACTACCAGACCCATTTTCAGAGTCAGCCATTGAACTCTGTAACCTGAGCTAACCGCTGCCATATGGAAGCCTATCGTGCCGGAAACTTGTGCTTGATTAGTTGGGGAAGTGCATCAATCTACCTACCTGCTGGCTACATACGAGTAACAGGATCTAATGTAATCACTGCACTGAATATAAATACAATCCTTCTTTATGAGTTTACTATGCGAACAGAGTGTTAAAACTTGTTGTAGACATCGTTTTGGTCAGCCGTATTCTCCTACCAAATTATTTTATAACTAGTTTCTGCCCGCTCCGTACAAATAAACTTTAAAATAAATAATGAAACGCGTATTTTTTATTTTTTCAAAACAACCCCTTGGGGGTGTGCAATTGAGTTCTAAACTTTGTATGGAAAATTGTAATCCTTGGTTCAATTCACTCAAGAGTTGGTGGACATAGTTTAAAGCCTGGAGACGGTCATATGCTACTGTTATTAATATACCACGCGGGCGAAGCCGCGGGCAGAATCTAGTCCATAGTATTTCTATCAATACTACCATTTAATACCAATACTTAATAAAGTATGGCTGAATTTCCACACAATTAACATTCAAAATTCATAATCAATCAACTAACTGCCTTAACAAGGCAATCAGCTGAAATTCAACATTCATAAACAGGGGACCGCGTTGGCAGCGACGTCGGTATTTAGCTAAATGAACCGTGGACAGACTCCCTCTGTTGGCACCGTTTCAGCCAAATGTAGTCCAAAAGGAAGGTGACGACGGGTACTCTTTAAATTACAAAAGGAAGCAAAAAGAGCTGGGATTTTACATCTGTATGTGGGCTGAACTGAGAAATATTTACGATAGAAAACTACTGATATCATTGAATGGCTGCTCTGAGAAATAAAATTAAATAATAATGCTAGACATTTTGCACACAGATACTGATATACTACCTACTACTTTAGACTGATATACTACTTATATACTTTTTTTTGTAAATACATACATATTTACATAGAAAACAGCCAGACCCGAGACAAACATTTGTCTCACAGCGGGAATCGAACCCGCAACCTTCTGCGTCTCAGGCGGACCTTCACCCACTGCACCACAGAGGTCATAGAACTATCTACTTATCAAATTAACTATCTAACTATCGATATTTATGATTGACAACTTGCTCAAAACTTTTAGTTACTAAAATTATTATTATTATTTCTACATACATACATACAAAGTTACGCCTTTTTTCCCGATAGGCAGAGACTACGGATTTAAACTTGCAATGATTCTGGCATACCTCTTTCGCTTCATTCATCCTAATGTATAATACTAGCTTATAGCTAGCTCTAAATCACAACCCGACGATTTAGACGTGACAAAAAAAAATTGCACTGTAAAAGTGAGAGTTACCAGGTTGGGTAGATGAATGCCAAAATAAAGGAAAGCAACAATACCACTCTTTGGTGAGGAGCATCTACTTATACTGTTCTTCATTGATGACAAACGTTTCCATGTTCTGTGGATAATATATGTTCCGGGTCTTAGTTTTCACTGCAAAAAATTTTCACTGAGCCATGGCCTTTTTGTTGTACTGCAACACACACAAACACAAACTTACTGACAATAAAATGTATATTGGTGTGTGTCTGTAGCAACGAATAATTTTTTTATCTATCTATCTAGTTGTGGTACCAAGGTATTCGTAGTTCCTGATACCACGATACAGGGAATCCTAGTGTGGGGACAGGACTATGTATATAATTGTTAGGTCTTTATTTATCCATTTAATTATCTACCAAATACTTAGGTACTTTATGAAGAAGACTGATTGTCTATAACAATACCTACCACTTTTCATGCCCGATACATTACCGAAGTGTTTCTGAATATTTGAAACCTCGCCTTCATTATGCAAAGTGGAGGCCCAGGCACAGAGTATTAAAGAGTATCTGCAGGCTGAGAAAAGAAAATGAAGTGTCACCTTCGTCGAGTAAACATGGGTACCACATGTAAGGGTTAAAACGAAGAGTAAGATCATAAAGCTGCGGCTTCTTACAGGGAATAAGTAAATGCAGAAACCATAGGCACAGTTTTTAAAATACTACCATAGGTATGAACAACTCTGTGACTTGCAGTCTTTACCAGCCAGGCTGCATTCGTTGGATTGATTTGCTAAAAAACTAGCTCTAGAATTTTTTCCGAATGTTAGCATTCCGCTTTTTGGAACACTGATCGACGGTGCATACCTTCGAATATTTGATTCAAGGGCTTGCCGATTTCCCTACTACAGTTTCTTCAACGTTGTGTAATACATTAATTAGATTTTTTAATTTTGTTTAACATTGATAATTATTGCCATTTAATCGTGTATGAACCAAGGATATTCTACAAGATATAATGGCCATACCATTGAAGTCTGGTGTCTAATTAATCTGTCACTGGTGAAGCCTTAGCGTTCGTACACATACTGCTCTATAGCTTGCTTATTATTTCTCTTAACGTTAAAGGTAAAGGTGTGCAAAGGGTTTTGTGTACAATTGTATGGTGCTCATTGAATCGGAAGGTAGTGATTTTGCGGTATCATTTCGCTTGGTGAGTACGGTTGGATTCTTCAGAAGAATGCGTCTTATAAAAAGATAGGTTTTATATTTCAGTGGTTTTGTATTGCGTTATTTCATCGGATACGTTTTTATAGAAAAGCTTAAGTTAATCCTGTTTCAAATTTAATGTCTAATCAAATCAAAACAAGATTCAGGATTAAACTTAAAAATATATATATAACAACCTCTACGCAACACATATGACGGAATTACAAAAATATTCGCTTTTCACTAAACAACTAAAATCATTCCTAATTGACAAATGCTACTATGACATTAACGATTATTTAGACTAGGAAGCTAACCTATTTTCTTGAAAATAATAAAAATAAGTAATTATCTATCTTGACTAATGATATAACAAAATAAAAATGACTCAACCTATTTAATTACTCGGTAGTCGGTAGATACTCGCATATTCACGTAGAGTGAAGACAATACCGAATCCTACCTACTTAAAACGATCATGTAAATATAATCGATGCATGATGATATACCTATAAAGAGCAAGCAAAATTGATTGAAAACTGAAATGATTGATTGCGAGTGTGGGATCGCACCTGATGTCGAATTGCTGGCACATCCATCATTATGTGACGTTTCTATCGACTGTAGGCACAGAATGAACATTAGTCAAATATTTACTTGGAAATATTATAAAATATAGACATTTATTTGGGAACACTTCCCTCTGGTAGTGATCTAGATCAGTTGAGCTATCTATAGATCGTTTGCAACGGTCTTTCATACACAAATCGAAACCCAAGATCGCCCTTTTATTTGTGAACCACTTCGATGATATTTTCTATAAAGTCGGTTACTTTTTTTGATAATATAAGATCAAAAGAAGCTTTTCCCACTAAATTATCGAAACCGCAAGCTGATCAAAATAAGCAGATAATGGTCTTCATTCAAGTTTATATCCATATATCTTTTAGTAAATAATCTCGAAAGGTTTGAACAGCATAATTACGTACAAAACATAAAATTACAAGCACAAGAGACTCTTCACCGTTATGTCTGAGAGTCGGCAATGCACGATACCTCTGGTGTTGCAAACATCCATAGGTTACGGTAATCACTTACCAACAGGTGGGCCATATGCTTGTTTGCCACTTTAGTGGTATAAAAATAATACTTCACAAAAATGTTATCGTAAGTGCGAAAAATGTTATCGATTTTTCTACGTTACGAAGAGACAGAAGTTCACAAAGGGACTTATGTGCCTTGTCTGCACAGTATCCAGAGCCGTTTATACTCTCTAACTATACTTAATACTCACCATCACATAATATCTGTGGATAAAATACAGTTAGAAGCCACTGAAAAAATGCGTGAGGATAAGAGCTGGCGGCGCATCAATCATTTTACGACACGTTGATCGTGTATAATATCGCTGGAAGCTTTGACGAGTAAACAACTACTGTCTCCACACAGACCCAGTCCTCAGGTATGTTTTGCTTCTACACATCGCCTGTTAAACTATGAAAGCTCTTTTTTATATAGTAGCCAATACCCATCTACAATTCGCACTCGAATAATAATCGATTCTACATTTCTCTATTCTATTGTATAATTAAATTATTTAATTAATTGTACCAGCCACTGGCTAGCTTTTATAAGATCGATAGATAGATTAATCACTTATTTGCAACTACTTATTCATTCAGTATATAACAAATATGGTTGGACTGCTGATGAGGTAAGTAGCTAAATTGGGATGGAACTCAGCATTAAGCGCCGCAGGCAAACTAAATTCCATGGCTATCGAGATGGCGGTATGGCATTATCATCGGATGGGATGAATCGTATCACCATAGATGGGCAATGCGAATGAACGAAATTTGACGAATTTGACGACCTCTGTGGGGCAGTGGGCGAAGGCCTGCCTGAGACGCAGAAGGTTGCGGGTTCGATTCCCGCCGCGGGACAAATGTTTGTATGACCCGCAAATATTTGTTTCAGGTCTGAGTGCAAATATTTGTTTCAGGTCTGAGTGTTTTCTATATATAATATGTATTTACAAAAAAAAAAGCTTATAAGCAGTTTAACAGTCATTTAGTTCCCATAATACAAGCTGTGCTTAGTTTGGGACTAGATGATGCTGGACATTCCAGCATTATTATTATTATTATTATTAAATTGGTTTCCCATTGAACTTTCCGTTTTTTACATAACTTATAATCAGATAATTTCATTCAAACTAGTGTCAAAATTGATTGCTATCTCGATAGCCATGATCGCCCAGCTGGGTGTCTAGACTTTTGTATTACCATTAGATCTTTATTTCCAAACTTGCGTAATTATAATATTAGTATGATATGACAGTATAGGATTGAGCGAAATGGAACGTACGACCCGATTTTAAGCGGTTACCATCGGCTATTGACATCTAAGGTTAATTCGCTGTCTGTCATAAAGTTGAAAGCCTTAGCGAAAGTCCCTTTAAATTTTAACATTATAAGGATTTTTATGTGAACTCCAGGCTGGTATTTATTTATTGAGACAGGTTTTTAGTTAGTCGTACATCTATATAGTAGATCGGTACTCAAGTAACAAGGAGCTAAAGCAAACTTAAAAATAATGAAACAATTAAAACGACACGACAGCCCGAATGTTAAACAATAAATTTGCATAATTATACAAAATGCCAAAAGCAAGCGCCATAACGCTAGTTCCCAGGGCAATAATTAACATGTGTGGAATTACGGGCTTTTGAGGGTCGGTACGGTACCTAACTGAATTTATAAGTGTTTCTTCCTGTTTTACGACATATCAGGACATAAAATATTATGTCCTGGTATGTCGTAAAACGTCAGGGACCCCGGGTTTACATCACTGAGCCAAACTGAGTTGTATCACATTTTACTCGACATTTTATGATTCTATTTAGGTTCACTAATGCGAAAGCTAACTATAATACATTCCTAATAGTCTGTAAAATCGACGGAGCCCTATGTCGGAAAAATGAAGGTGTAAACCCTGTGGCAAAAATCATCAGATATTTAGTCAATAGTATCACACTTCACAGTATGCTATACAGTATGCTTTCACAGTTGCTTAGTAGTATTTAGGATGGGATTCAAGGAAAATCAACATAAACAAATCAAAATATCTCATCAACCAACAGCAGTGTAAACATCTTGGAACGATTTTAATTAAAGATTGCAAAAGATCCCCGTAATAAAACCACCTAGTTGGGGTGATAGCGAATCTCAAGGGACAACTGCGGTTCCCGATATCCTATTAAACAATGTTTCGGAGCCCATCGAGGAAGAACTGGTAATCTCTATAATCTCATAGAAAAATAATGGTCTTAAACAGGGAATACATAACAGTTTTACTAAATCATAAATCATTCGTTTATTTCCATTGGATTACAGGAACAACTTAAACGCGTCTTATTTACACCGATGCCTCGAGACTGAAGCAAATGGAGAATCGGTCATCCTACTAATGTTATAAACGTGAAAGTTTGTGAGGATGGATGTTTATTACTCTTTCACGCAAAAACTACTTAACGGATTTTGATGAAACTTTACAGTTATATAGCTTATACATCAGAATAACACATAGGCTACTTTTTGTAGAGGTATCACACGGGCGAAGTCGTGGGCAGAAGCTAGTTAAACGTAAAGAAAATTCAAAAGCCAACATTTTTTTATTCATTAAATTCACAAGGATCACTTTGAAACTTCAATTTTACAACCTGTTCCTTCGCCACCAAGCCAGGAAAGATAGGCTTGAAACAAGGCTGGTTGAACCAACTAGGTGCATTACCTACTTATTTTCAGTACTTACACATCATTTTACAGTCTACGTGGAAACAGTGAACGTTTTCATTCAAAGCTCACTGAGTTCCACCTCCACCTCTTTTCCTCTTCCTCTCCAGTTTGACCACTCCATAAATATCTCCATAAATGTTTGCGTGATCTGCAGATATTTGTACCTTGTTCTGGGTCTGGGTGTTGTGGTATCACGGCTCTTGCAGTTCCCGATACCTATGACACGGGGAATCCTGTGTGGGGTCAATAATATAAATAATAATGCTGGTCATTTTCACACAGCATCATCTAGCCGCAAAGTAAACAGAGCTTGTGTTATGGGAACTACGTGACTGATATACTACTTATATATTTTTTTTTGTAATATGGAACACAGGAATGCGAAAATTACTGCTTGGCGGCTGAAATAGGTATGGTGGTAGTACTTTCCCGGACGAGCTATTCACAAGGAACTCCACTTCTAAAAAATATTATCGTACTGTGCTGGTTAAAGTTTTATAGCAGCACTAGCCTCTGCCCACGGCCTCGCCCGCGTGGTAAGCGGATAAAAAGTTGCCTATGTATTATTCTGATGTATAAGCTATACTGCTGTATAGTTTCATCAAAATCCGTTCAGTAGTTTTTGCGTGAAAGACTAACAAACATCCATCTTCACAAACTTTCGCGTTTATAATAGTATTAGGAGTACTCTATTCAACACTCTTCAATGTTATCAAACAATCAACAGACAAGAATCGCGCATTGCACCAATTTTCTCGTATTTTATTACTCGGCCTAACATCCTCCAATTAATTACATGGGAATATCCGCGCAGTCCGTCCATGCCGAGCATGCCCTATTGCGTAAACAAAACATCGCTTTATGGCCCGGTTGCTTACTGCTAATTCAGCCCTTCAGCTCAACTGGAGTTGTGCACTCGAAATCTGGTATTTTATCCAAAAGCCGGATTTTGGCCGGGTGTGATTAATCATTTTGACGTTTATTTTTTACTAGCTTCTGCCCACGGCTTCACCCGCGTGGTACCCGAATAAAAAGTAGCCTATGTGTTAAACGTCCGTCCTCACAAACTTTCGCGTTTATAATATGAGTAGGATTATGCTACATAAGCAAATCATTTTAAAGGAACAGTCCTATGACTGTTTATAATTCCTAGGTTTATATGTACTTATGACCCGTTAATTCTTATGTGTTTATTAAATAGCCGTGTTCGCCTAGTGGGCGGCACCCCGATTTCCAATCTGTTGATCGTGGGTTCGAACGCGGTCGTGCACCTATAGATTTTTCCACTCCTTAACTTATGTGCGCACGTAACGTGCTCGAAACGGTAAAGAAAACATCGATACTAGCATGAAACTAGCATGTCCTAGACCTGAAAATTTGAAGGCATGTGCCATCGGTTAGTGTTCCAATAAGCGGCGATAGGCTTGCAACCTGCCACGTGAAATACTAACTACTTGCAAAAACGCGAGCATGTGCCAAATGTATTGTTTGAACTTGTCTCTGACTACCCCTACGGCTGTCATAAATAAATAAAAATGGGGGAAACAGTTGTGAGCGTGTTTGTTTTGTTTGTATTCTTATGTGGCCGGACTTCGGCCTCCACTAGCTCTAATTAATCGGAAGCGAGCCAGTCGTATCACCCACATTTTAGGAGTTTTTTTTCCCACATTACCCATCGCGCCACATTTTTGTCGGAAAAGCATATGACATAATCCCAGAAGTACCCTAACAGCCCATAATGGAAATTCAACAGATAACCGAAGTATAATAGCGCCTAAATTATTACGATTAGCAATAAAAATGGCCGTTTTAATCGTAAATTAGTTTTACGATGACACGAGTATGATAATGAAAAAGATAAATAAAAAGGTAACAAAAACAATTCGCAGCCGGTAGGATTCGAACCTACGCTCCCAGAGGGAATCTGATTTCTAGTCAGACGCCTTAACCGCTCGGCCACGGCTGCTTCTTACTACTTTGTCAAAATAAGCAGTTTGACACAAGTATAAGAAAAGTTTGAAGTTTTTATAACACACATTTCTCTGCAGTAATGAGAAGCGGAATGCTATTTTGTAAGATTGCTCAGCTTAACATATTTCGTAGATGAATCATGCATGACATTAGTTCAAGATCTCTAATGAAGACTATTATAATAATAATAAAAATTGAAAATGCTCCAACTCGAACCTATTGTTTTGTAAAAGGATCATTAAAAAGAATAACCAGCCTTGTTTTCTTGCCTTTCTTTCCTGGCTTGGTCGCGGAGGAACAGGCACCTAGATAAAAACCGACGTTTCAAAGTGGTCCTTGTGATTTTATTGAATAAATGAATTTTGACTTTGAATCTAATAATAATAATCAAAAGTAATGCACGATTATTTTTTTATCTAAGTAACAGAATGTCACTGCAAAACGGGCCCTGGATCAAATAGGTATTTGGCCGATAGATTTTACTCAAACTGTCTATTTTCTTTGTGTAAAACTTTTGGATGACAAAAATAATCTTGCGACAAAGTTAATTTTGTTTCATGGATTTCAGACGGATTTTACACACTTATAATTTCCTCAGTAGCTTCCTACGAAGACTAAAGTTCATATAATATATGATGATCTGAAACTATCAGCAGCAGTGTAATCACTAAAACACTGAAATCAAGATATGAGTGTCAATTCATGTTATCGTTATATTAAAAAGCGTATAAAGTACACTGTGATTTTGTTCCTTAATTTCGTACTCCTTTGCAGAGGCGCCGTGGCTTAGTTGGTTAAAGCGCCTGTCTAGTAAACAGGAGATCACGAGTTCGAATCTCGTCGGGGCCTATCGCGGTGTGAGCGATATAATTTTTGCGTTTAATATTATTTTCTATTAACATACATTTTATAATATTTTCAGCAGCCAGAGAGCTATTTTGCTCAATAAATAGGTTCATTTAATGAACGGACAAAAAATCCTTTACAGTGTTTTAGTGCAGCTGATGCTTTTCGTTATATCGTAGTTTAGTTGACTGTGTTACTGCCTCATTCACTAATCACAGCTGGTGAGAAAAAAAGTTTCAACCTCAAAAAGAGAACAAGTTTGTAGCCGGTCTGTCTATAGCACAGATTAAAAATTTTTGCTCCTAGAGTCTGTAGCATCGTAGCTTACAAACGGATGGATTCAAGCCCTTTTTTATTTGAAAGCTGGTTTTATTGCGATGATTCATAGATGGCACTTAATAATACCGAAATAATTTTATTTTATTTAAAAGACATTAAATAACAAAAAAACGTATTCAAACTCGGGATGACACTTTCGAATAGAAAACAAAAGTAAAATAACCCACAAAAATGTTTCGGCTAGTCGTGGTTTTACGCGAAAAATAGGAATAAATCTTTTATAGCACCACCTCGGGACCATTCTTTCTATAAACAACATAAATGACTGAGTGCTGAGGTAACAAACATTTTTAAAACCATACAACAGAATTGAGAACCTCCTCCTTTTTTTTAAGTCGATTAAAAAGTGCCCAATAAAAACGATGCTTTAAAATTCTGTGGGAGAAGTAGGTTATGGGAGAAGCAAATTCATTGGATAGAGATCAGTGGAATTAGGAAATGGTAGGTTGTGTCAAGCAAACCAATTAATAATATTGATCCACTCGTATATTCACATTTTGTCGTTTTAATTTATTTACATAAATATACAAACATCGCATAGCTACAAAAATGTTGAATAAAGAAAAAACTGTTTATTCGAATACAAATTTAGGAAGAAAACGGTCATCATATTTTTTACAAGTAAAATAAAGTCACGTTTTACTTTCTTACTGAAAGAAAAAAACGTGCTTTTCAAAGTTTATTGGCGTCATCTGTTTTGGCACTACAAAATAAAGGCAGAATTGAAAATCATAAATGCTCACTATCCATAAGCAAAATTTTATTTTTTCTAAAACCCTATTTTATTATAAACATCTGAAACTTTCGTAAAATCTGAGGCACATTCAATATACGTATTATACAGTATTTATTTATTTACATAATTATCTTACAACTAGTATGGCAGTATTGAGGTTTAAAATAATAATAATAATTAGAAAATGTTGTCACACACAATTGTCCTATTCTCGCAGACAATAAAACAGAAAGAAAATTATGAAAGATACAATCAGTGTTCCTAATGTATTCTTGTTATAGGGCGACCTAGATTTAATAAGGGCGTTTGTCTATGGGACGGCTGCTACCGGTAACCGACGATATTAATTCCGACATCCACCGTCGGTTGTCTGCTTTAGGATAGTTCGCTATATCAGACCGCACGTGTCAGTTTTAGTTGCCAGTCGCTCAGTGAACAGACGCCCTTACATAGTCATGATGTCAAAATGACAGTTTTGACACGATATGTCATAACGGGTTTGCACACGCGCGTTCGCATTCGTCTCGGCACTCTTCGAAAAGTTCGTGTACAAGTGCCGACGCGAACCGTTCACACAATATACTAGACGGCGGGAACGAAGTATTTCGCTACAAATTAGTACTAAGTAGTTGACATTCGTCGTTCGCCTCGCCAGTCGCGTCGCATGTGTAATCGCGGTGTAAGGGCTAAAACTGTTTTGATAACGAACTGTAATAATTCCCGCGCAAACTGGCGCGGTGAAGGTGGATGGCTATCAGTAAATTGTCAAAATTTTCCCTTAAATCGCCACCGCGACATTTGGCCCGGGCCGTACAAAGTATTATAGCTGAATAGTTTGTATGCACTGTAAGTGCGAGTTCAGTAAGTATTTCCAATCACGATATTTGTATAAAGATATTTCTAGTAAATACATATTTAAATTAAGGTTATCTTTAGTATCTCCAAAATGTGATGGATACGAAAAATACTCTTAAAATAAAATGAAAAATGTCGTCAAAAATGCGAAGTCGATTAGAAATTCACATCAATACACAGCTAAGAAGTATTGCTCTAGTTACGATTAATATTGTGCGTTTTATTTGCTTTTTTTATTTGTTTCCTTTTAGTTCTTTCAACTAGAACTTGAAATGATTTTTGATGGGACCTTACTAACATTTTTATAAGCTTTCCTCCTCACAAGCTCGATATACTGGCCGGTATTATCGCAACGGCATTGCTAAATACAAGGTTATACAAGCCTGTTTTTGATAGTCCAAAAGCAAAAGAAGGGTAGAAGACCTCACGCCACATCTAAATCACACCCGATTACTCAGGAATTGGTCAGATTTGGCGAACAAAATTTCACTTTGCTCCAAACAAACAAACAAAGTCTTAGAACAACAACAAGAGTGATAGGACATAAACACCCAGTTTCTGTATAGTTAATTAACTCAATAATTCGATTAAAAATTATTAAGTGAATCTTATGTCAAGTGATGAGATTGTTTTTTTTTTGTAAACTCATTAAATTAGTTGCCATAAGATTTTTTTCCACGTATTTTCTCTGCTTTTGATCCATCTGGCGTGAATCAACCTGTATTATACCCTTAGTACATTATTATAGGCATTTGACCTTACAGCTGCGATATATCGGCCAGTATTCGACGTGATATTAAAAGTATTAGTAAATAATTTGAGAGTAAGATGTAATAATTCAAGTTGATACGATATCCGAACAATTAGGATCCATTTATTACGAGTATACGTACTTTACTGTTCTCCTGACGTTTCGTTGATATTCGTAATAATATCCTAAATCTCCACCAAGAAAATTTCAATTCTATTATTCGAATTCAACTATAAATTGTGTACTACGGGAAAAAATATGCACTCCAGAAATCTTAAACCGCACCTATGGTGCATAGAGTTTCGAAACGCTCCCAGTTTCCCATTTCCGAAGATACACGAACACACACAAAGCTTTCCGAAGCGCATGACTTTTATCGTAGTACTGTAAAACAGTTTTGATTCTGATTGTAAAAATCTATCAATTTTAACCAAAACAATAATTCCGAGTAAACGCAATAAACTTCAACATGTGACAACGAAACTACTAAATTACACTTAAAATCAGTCTTGAAAAACTTCTCTTTGCACAAAAATCCGCACAATCACACATGAGGCCACCATAACTTGTCTGTCACCGTCACTTTATTTACACTTATTGTCTTCTTTGGTGCTAAGGTCCATTCACACGAGGCTAGTGGCTTACACGAACCTAGTGAGTTGCGTGTGGAAGTCCCGCAGGAAGATCTGCAACTGCTGCAGTGTCGGCCGATCATCGGGCGACATCGCCCAACAATAGGCCATGACAGCGAATCTGTTGAAGAAAATATTGTATTACAGTAAACAAATAGTTAAAACGGAGTTATAGGCTGATCTAAACGCAACACTTTTCGTTCAGATACAGTATGTGATAGAATAACATTATAGACTATTTTTATCGGATTACTACCGTGGACAGAGGGTATTCTTCCATATGAGCTGATAGAAGAGATTTCTAACAGTCTTCAACTCAGTACTTCTGACATAACATGGACACTTACAATTCATCAGGGCAGTTCGCCGGCTGCTGCAACCGGTATCCGTCTCTCAGGTAAGCTGCAACCTCAAACGGGTCCACCTCCGCATACGGCTGGTGAGCTAAAGTAGTCAGCTCCCACATTAACACTCCAAGCGCCCAAACGTCCGCCGCTGGGCTGAACTGCCTCTTGGACAGCGCTTCGAGAGCCAGCCACTTGATTGGTCGGTTCTCGTTGTCCCCTAAGCAGTGGTAATCGGCGGGGAAGAGATCCCTAGACAGAGCGTTGTCGGCGATCATCACTCGAAGGTTTTCGTCCACTCTGTCGGCAAAAACAACACTATTACCATCAGTATGAGTTAATTACCCAAGAATTTCGACCAGCAAAATATCTATTAGTCTCGCGACAAAAGTACACTGGTCATTTGGAAGAATATTTAAAACTGTAACTTACATGCAATTCCTAGCGGCAACATCTTTATGCAAGACGTGTTGTGAGTGAAGATACGCCAGCCCGTCCAAAGCATGCAGCGCCATTCTGACCACCAGCTGCGTCGTCAGCGGCGGGGGCGGTGCCGCCCCGACTGCCCCGCCCACTGTCACCCCTCGACAGGACAGTAGGAACTGTTTGAGATTCCGCCAGGTACCGCTCCAGGGGTAGAGGAGGAACGGTGCAGTTTGATCCTCGATGCTGACTCCGAGCACTGAGAGAACGCGCTCGTGGTTGACGCCGTACAGCATGCAACCTTCTTGAAGCAGGAGTGACACCTACAACCAAAGATTGGGTTATTTCTACGTCCTAACGTGAATATAACATTGATTGAAGACAATGACTATGTTGATGGTTACCTGAACTTGAGAAGCGTGTTCAGCTACAGTTTTGACAAGAACCTCTTGCTCTCTCGCTTCTTCATCGGCGTAAGTGCCTCTATAGACTCTACCGAACGTTCCTTCCATGGCTACCGATCGAAGCCTGACGCGACATCTCTGTATGGTTAGCTCTGCTATCCTTTGCTGCAGATCTCTGGCTCGTTCCTCGGCTGCTGCGGCGGGCACAGACGTAGGTCGGCGGTAGCTGGTGTAACTGGCAGCGGACTTGCACGAAGAGTCGGGTAAGAAGGCATGGGCGTCTTGTTCATCGCTTCGAGCGCGTCTCAGCTTCCTCGCCCTTGCTCTGCAACCCGCCGCGGCAACAGCAGCTATCAACAGAGCGGCGCCAGCACAACCCGCCCCCGCATAGAAGATGTCCGCGGAAGTAGACGCGTGCGGAACGTTGTCAACTCTCACGGCAGGACGCGCCGTCTCTATCAAACATATTTTCCTCCTCCGGAAAAGCAACAGCGTTGACGAGGTACCGGTCGTGACGTTAAGCGTGATATTGACTTGCACCTGACCGGCAACAGTGTGCGTACAAGGTAGATCCACCCGCCATGTTTGCAACTCCGTTGGCACATAGCCCTCGCTCGATATGTTGAACGTCGGCTGGAGCATCTCATTCTGTTTCTCCGGGATATCCACGCGCAGAGTGTACGGTAACTGCAACAAAATAGACCGTTCGTGAATTGCGAGCCTGACACGTTTTCACTAAAGTTAACATACATTCCTAACGGGACAGTTTCATCACGATATAACTGTAACAAAACGCGCAATTGATGGACACGCGAGACGGCACCTAAACGGTCCAACCAAATCCGTGACCGCGTGAACCGACATCAAATGTCGAGTTTGACCTGCATGTGGCTGGAGATCACGAACATCTCGCCTTATAGGACACAACAACAACATACATCGTCGGATATCGTATTTGCATAATATGTTTATGGACGTGTCGGATCGTTCAGTGTGCTTTATGTTTCCCTTATGCGCATGACGTGGACATATTATCACACGCTGTGCGGTGCAGATGTTTAGAATACAATCTCGCACTTCGGTTTGTTTTGAAACTAGTTAAATATTATGACCAAGAGAGGCTCATTATTCCATTAATCATGCGGCGGCGTAACATGAATGGGTATAAGTACAAACAATATTCGCCGCGGGCTCTTTGGCCGGTTCTCGGGTGCACGGAGGCATCACAGCTCGTAAAGAGCGTAGGTGCGACAGCGTAGCCTCTAATTAAATATTATCACTGGCAGTCGGTGAGTACAGACAATGGTGGCGCGATCGCTCATCGGCGCTAGTTAACCGGTTACCAAATATTTGGTGCGGCTAGTCAAAGGTGCCGCCGAGCAAATAAGGGAGTGTAGGGCGTCGCGCGGCAGAGGGGGCTCGTGCCGATCTGATAGTGGCGGTGGGACAAAGAGAGCGAGATGCTGATAAGCCGCCGCCGCCGCGTGATCGCAACCGCAGCATATACCGCATTCGCTTTTTAAATGCGCCACAAAGCTTTCCATAAGCTGAGGCCAACAAATCTTGCGATACTAACACGACTACTAAACTCGTAAGACTTGCAAATTGCGACCTAAATAAGCGCAAATCCGATTGACAGACTCAGTGAGCTGAATATATTCGCAAGGTTATTTTGCTTTTGTTGATACATGGAGTACTGAATATGTAGAAGTGAACGTTCGAGCGGGTTTTCGTATTAAAATCCTCGTCTGGAGTGGCCGTCAGTCTGGCCGGACGGCTGCGGATAAAATAAATAAATGCACATAATATTTGGTTAGCGATGCAGCGATGCGAGCGAGGTAGGTAAATAAATCGAGAACGGCTGATCAGAAGCTGCCGGCATTTGCATGGGAGGCGATCTAATTTGAATTAGAAACAGACGATAAATATCCTCCCTGAGCCTGCAATGCGTATTCTAATAGACTATGCGGACTATGCGTTGCCTAACCATGCCTAACCATGAAGTCTTATAGCGAGTCAGTTCAGGCAAAGATGTCACTTTCCGCTTTGCGATTGAGGACGCTATGACGTTGTTAAAGCTTTGTCATTCGCAAAGCGGGATTTGACATCATTGCCTAAATTGAATCGCAATAAGGCTTGATAGTTAGGCTCCAGTTCGTGCAGTCCACAAAGCTGCGCCCCATCACAATTATGCCAACAATTGAACGGTTTAGAATCCATATGCTTCTGAAATATTCTAAAATATTTCTGCACCTAATAAATTGATTTTTCAAGCTTAAGAAGCGGAATACACGAACTGTAAATAGATAATCACGATTATCCTGAAGCAAACTAAAGTTTTATGTCGTAATATTCAAAACATTTGCGTATCCAGACGAAACCCGAAGTAAACAAGACAAGTAATCAGTAGCTATGTTGTGTAACATAGCTATTGATTCCTTGCAAAAACTTTCCTTTTGGCTCCGTTTAATTACGTTACCCACTTAGCTTTTCTTTGGTACTTTTTTCCAAAACATTGGGAACTTTCCTCCGTCGTAGAAAATTGTTATTCTGCTTCAAATGGAGAAGTTAAGACAATCGTTACCATATTAATTTTAATAAGGAAATGTTGTATAAAAAATCTGCTTACCAAAGACCACCACTGTCTCATCGGATCGATTGTTTAAACAGCACATCCATTATCAACTTCTTTAATTAGATTCTAGTTTAGTTTTTATCAATATATTGATGCGAATTCTATAGATCGATAGGACTGGACTGGATCGGGCATAAGAATTCAGTTATTGTGCTTTTACTGGATTCACATCGTGCAGTATTTTTAATGTTTGCTATTCATAAAAGTAATCTTTGTTATTTGCTTAGTTAGTGTATTATTACGTAAAAACTTCTGTATGCAAGAAAATAAAAAATCGGCGCAAAACGCGTTGATACCACGTTGCAAGTTGCACCGAAAATTATCATTCGCGAACTTTAAAATTTCATAATGAATGCCAATTCCTTTTACTTTCCTTTGTTGTAGTTACTTTTAGGATTTAGACACCGTTAGAGTCGAATAAAACCTAATTCATTATTCTCCAGTAATTTCCAGGAATCTAGAAAATTTCATCATCAAACCCCTAAAAAGTGCTATTATGAAAGGTCTTGGAAATTATCAATACACATAAATTGCCAAATGAAATCCGAAAACATATAATTATATGACACAGCCAGAAGAGGTTTTAAAGAACATTTTTATTAAGAATATTTGGTTTATAATATTGCTATAAGCATACTTACAGGCTTTCTAGTTAGGCTCTGCCAGGTGAAATGCAGCTCTCCGATAGTCGCGGGCACTGGAACTTCAAAGTTCAGAGCATAGAAGTTGATCTGACCCTCACGGACGTAGAAAAGCTCGGCTGTTAGACCTGTGAACAAATAAATAGTATTAGAATATTCAACAACACTGAAACGTCAGAAATTTCCAAAGTCGGGTAAACAAATGGTAAGGCGACGCCATCCTGTCTACCGTTCACAAAATAATACAATCCATTTTTACAATATTCGCGTCAATCATACCAAATCGATCTACAAACGAACTAAGGGCTTCAATAGCACTAAATTCTGCAAGCAAAAAGTTGAAAGCGCACGCGTACAATGTCGGCTACTTCAAAGGCGGCATTACAAAGATGCCGCAATACGACGCCCGCGCCACCTGTCCACAAATCATGGGAACTGATTTAGAGAAAAAGCAGACCAGTTTACGACCAAAAAGTTATATGAGACAAGGAGGAGGTTTTTTGTGTAACTTTGATACACGAATAATACAGAAGCTATTTTTAAACAAACTGCAGAAGTGCGTTGCAAATTGTATGAATTTGCATGTTTTTATACCAAACAAGGCCGCATATCGACCTCTGTGGTGCAGTGGGCGATGAACCGCCTGTGACGCAGAAGGTTGCGGGTTCGATTCCCGCCGCGGGGCAAATGTTTGTATCTGCAAATATGTCTCGGGATCTGTGTCTTTTCTATGTATAATATGTATGTATTTACAAAAATAAATGTATATAATGAAGTAGTATATCAGTCATGTAGTTCCCATAATACAATGTCTGCTTACTTTGGGGCTAGATGATGCTGTGAGAAAATGTCCAGCATTATTATTATAAGTTGAACGCTACTTAATTCCAACATAAGTTCCATAAACTCTGAAGCGACCAGAGCATCTGAAAAAAAAAACTAGCTCATCAAAAAAACTAGTCCGATGGAGAGATTTATACATACAACATCTGATATGGGCTGGCCGACCTCTTATTAAAGCTCTCCATCGATCGTCAGTGTTTACACCGTTGAATATGTACCGCATCTAGTTATATAATTCTATCACGTTACCTTATTATTTTATGGTTATACATGACTTCCGGTACTTGCTTGTTTTCATGCATGATAGCAAATGGAGGTTGTATCGATATGGTAATAAGTTGTTGCTTGTGTGCGTTTTTGCAAATCGATGGGCGGAGCGAGTGTCTGAGAGGAACGATGAGGTGTGGCGAACATTAAACGAATGAAATATTAATGAAATATGCCTAAGGTAATAGATTCTGTAAGCAGTTAGTGATATCACGATTCGGTTAGTGTGAGTAGGCTAGGACTTTTAAAATATCGCTTTTAATAATAGCCCCTAGTACCCTATTTACTTATAAATGATGTTAAACAGGACGCCGGTCCGTGGCTATGCCATTATCCAGCCGCAGAGATAATATCGTTAAAAATAATAGTCCTATGTAAACACGTTTTAGTATAACAGGCGTGAATTCCTGGTTAATTATATTCACAAACTCAGCGAATTTAATGGTTGTTTGTTTTGTGGTAATTAATGTGGTAATATGTAACGGTTTGCATAATTTTTAGTACTTAACCCATTTTGGATCGAACGTACTAACATAAGCGACTAACCACTTCAATCCAGTTTCTGTTGTCCGAACACGACTTGCCCCTAATTTTGTTACAATAACAAAATAGCTTTAGGGAACGACTCATAAAGACGGCTGAGCAATTTTCAAAACTTCTTAAACTTTAAACTTCTTGTCCTAAGTTTTGGCAATTACAAGTTTATGAAATTTTAGCCTAGTAAAAAGCCCAGTAAAAGTGAGTGTGTAATTGGCTTATCGTGGCAAACTGACAAGACGCGTCGGCAAATCTACACAGCTTTTACAGAAGTGTCTTTCAACCTGGATATATTTTTTATTCATAGTAACTTACATTTTTCTTACAGCATTTAAAAAAAAAAAAAAAAAAAACTTTTTCAGAGACTAGTATTGCATCGATAACCACTTTAAAGTTAAACAGATTATCCCAAACAGCCTACTTATCATTTTATATCAAAACGGCTGATCGTTATGCAGATGTGATAGATTTCGAAATATTCTATTTTAACTATAAAACTGGCTATTGCCATAAAATTAATAACCTTCTCGAATTCAAGCACATGAAATTAAAACCGGAGTCTGATGTTTATCATAGAATGCCACGAAGGGAACGACATCTCAGAAAGTTTATCACAAACTTTATCTTAGATAGAACTTTAAATTATTTCCAAGAAAACAAAAATTAAAAACTATGAGCCTCGTTTTCTCTACTTTACTGAACAATATAGCTTCGTCTTTCAAAGTAGCAGTTTAACAATGTATGCTAATACCGCCATAAACCAAAGACCGCTAAAAACGTAGTTCTCACATAAGTGGTGGAATAACTGCTACCGTTCGCGGCTTCTTTGAATAAGCAGCGTCTAAAAAAGAGCCACTTGATACGACAAATAAGTAGAGATAGCACGCAGGCGCCTGCTTTTTGTGGCTACTCAAACTAATTCCTTGAGACACTACGATGCTTTTGTATTTTATCGTAGTCTATGCAGTCCAAGCCGCCGTAGAAAAGAATAGCAACATGGTAGACATTCTCAATTAGAGCGAAATCATCTCGGTCCATTATAGCGCTCCACATAGTTATTTAGAAAGAAGAAACACCAATAATTCATTACTGACACAATAGAAGAAATGCGTTAACATTTTTCCGTGTGATTAAATTAAGCCTTACGAGATAAGGTCTAAAAATAAATTCAATAATCAAATTCCCGAAAAAATATTCCTGAATAGCATGTCTGGCATTGAAGCGTTCAACATTCGCACCTCCGAGTAAAGCCTTCATTACATTCACAATACCCCATTTGTAAGGATAAATAGAATAAGGCACAATAGACTGATATTTCGTATAGAAAGTTCCCCTTGGATTTAGGAGCTCGGAGCGGTAGCATTATGGAATTATGCGGAGACGTGCAAGAAAATAAAACAAAATGCAGGTGTCGGTGAAGGGGAACAAGTAGAACGTAGAGCTATAGAAATTGATCGTTCGCAGCATGCATTGTTTTTTACGAAAAAAGAGCATTTCGACCATTGAAATACTTGATAGTAATGATGAGTGGTATCACTACAAAGACGTAGATAGATATCTCTTCATTCCTAATTCCCAGCCCAAAACAAAACCTGTCAACGCTAACCCTCATCTACGTGAATGGCATCCTGTTTACTTAGAAATAATAGGAATAAGAATCGATCCATAAAATACAGATTTTAGTCTTCCCCACACTGCAGTTTACTAGCAAGAGTTCTAAGTGAGTAGAAATCCACTCGATTATTAAACAGATCTTACTAGAGGCAACACAGTCGACAGGAAAACCGCTAAGTAAAATAGGTTATAGTTTTAAATATTTAGAGCTTTACCACATCCTAAATGTGCGTGATAATAGCATCATAAAACTGGATACAACACGCAGGTATCTTTGAACGCTGCATCCAGCTAAGCCGACTCCTGGAATAGACAACAATACTTTTTGCATAGAATGTATTTATGTAGATGGCTATATGAATTTAGTAAAATTAATTCAGACGGCGTTACGGTATCTAGATATAAATAGGCAATCAGTGACCATCCATCTTTCATAGCAGGAACGCATGCACCGTTCAACATTAATAGAGGACCATAGGAATAAAATAGTAAGACAAGTAGAGGAATGTGCAGGCAACGCATGTTGCAATGGCGACAGTTTTATAGTTCGCCGCCGGAAAACATAGTCGTAATTTTCTTCGAACTATCGGTAGTTAGTAGCGACTTTTAAAACTGGAACCAAATGTGTTTCTATCGAATTCCAATGACTTACACTTTAAGCACTTTATGAATCCTACTAATATTATATTGTTTGTTAGTTTCACACAAAAACTACTGAACGGATTTAGATGAAACTTTACAGTAATATAGTTTATACATCGGAATAACACATACTTTTATCCGGGTCTTTATATTTTGTTATTCAACTTATGTCAAACAAGTATGGTAGATAGTAAAGTATTAATGTTTTGTCAGAGTTAAATTTAGTTTTCTTATATATAAAAATACTGTCTGTTGTTTTGTAATAACTCCTGGCTTCCTAAACTAAACGAATAAGGCTTTTTTTACGTTTGAGCGGTCGATACGTTAATTATTCTTTGAAGCAATATAGGTAATATTATATAGTTGGTATACGATTACTAATCTCACAGTAATCGTATGCCATAAATATGCGATTTAGGAAGCTAAATATAGACTCATTGCTCGTTAAAGAATCCTCAAAAACACATAAACGCCATCTAGTTCGCTGTTAAATATAACAAATGCCCACGGAAATGATCTTTTGATAGTTCTCGTAGTTTCCCTAGTTTAAGTACTCAGGTACTGAAAGAATTATTCCGTGTCGACGTAAATGAAAATGTAAGGCCGACTGCTCTCAATGATTGATGAAATACGAAGCCGGAATTATAAGTTTGGAGCAATTATTGTTGTCTCACAATACAATTTAATTACTGGTACAGCCAAATAACCTACCAAACCTCAATTTGATAGCAATTAGATCGACAAAACTATCCCATTACGACAAAAACCCACGTACTTTTTTTGTTAAATGTTTAGACAAAAAAAACTTTTCGTGATCGATCAGGTGTAAAACTTTGAGGTTTTCAAAGTAAGTGTTCCGGAAATAAGGCGGGTAACATGATCCATTCGTCAGTCTGTTCGTCCGTAAGCGGTTCTTTGTCCCTAACAAGATTTGAACTCGTACAAGCCATCAAAGCTGACCCACGACACAAAAGCCCTGTGAAATTGAATTCTTTCAAACGGACTGAGGTGCGAAAAGCTCACTTTTTAGCGACACAAGTTGTCAGTAGATCTTAAAATTAAGTGTCAGTGCAGAGCAAAACATAATTGAATACATATTTATAGCTTTATGGTATTTTTAATCCATTCCGAAGTACATAACGAGCGATGTTTTCAATATTTTTTTCTGCCTGAACTGTTAAAGACATGACTTTGATTTGAGCGATATGCTCAAACTATCGAAAAGCTTTTTATATCAATTTAATTTATTAAGAATTATTGATTGCTAGAGAGAATCAATTTTCAAACAATTCAATACAAAATAATTGAATAATGCTGGACATTTTCATACAGCATCACCCAGCCCCAAACTAAGCGGATATTGTGTGCGCGGGAACTACATGTCTGATATACTACTTATATATGTATTTTGTAAATACATATATATTATTTATAAAAACCACCCAGACCCAAAACAAATATTTTTAGATCATACAAAAATACAGCAATAAACAATGTCTTTGATATTGTTAAAAAACTATTAAAATTTAACATTTATATAGTACTAAGCTATTAAGATTAAAACATTCTATAATGTAACCACATCTTTCTTTTCGTGTTCCACCTTCGTATTCTGGAGGCCTTTAATAAAATCAAGGTGTGAGGAAACTTAAGGGCCTGAGGGCGTAAGAGGAAGAAGGGGGACGCGAGTAATGTGTGTAATAATCACAGCCATCCTTCACCGCGACGTTACACATACCATTTAGCCCCCGGTTTCCCTTTGTGTTTTTAATTAAATAGTAATGTAGTAAAGTTTGCGTTAATTACTAAATTTGTTAATTCAAATCACACCTTGCAACCCCCATTTGTGTTTCTTGAGCTCGTTCGACATGTAAGAATATTATAATTTTCTAACGAAATTACAAGCCGTATTCAAAGTCGTATTATTATATATTTCATAGTCCAAACCTATATTTCAAAGTCAAAGTTTATATTACCTATATTTCAAAGTCGTATTTCAAATTACAATATTAATATTGAAGGCAATTTTGGTTGTATCACTTCCATCATCAAGACAATTACGCAAACACATAATAAAAATGCTCTAAATTAATTGGTAATGAATTAATTGGAATGAAAACGACCGATCGATTTGGATATAATCACCCATAACCCAACCGTATCTGCCGAAATTTGTATGTTTTAAAACAAGTTCTCGAACCAGTCCAATCGAGCTTTTATTTTATTGTGATTATAAAATAAAAGCTCGATTGGACTGGTTGTCACTGGCAAGACCGAAGACCATTATTGAAAAATCTAACATTTTTTTTAATATAACACCAATTTATATTTTGGATAAATAAGCTTGTTACAAACGCGCTGCAGAAACTCGATCTCTATAGAGATCATTATTGGTATGCGAGCAATTTGATTTGCAATCCTCATTATTACATCTCGTTAGCATAGAGTAATGGGATATGATAGCCTAGAACTTATTCTAAGAGGTGAGAAGTTTCTAAGAAAACGAAACACTGCCTACTGTGATTTTTTTCTTAGAAACTTCTCACTCATCTCACGCATGCATCATAAATATAAATGCATAAATGGCCAAGTTAGATAAAATTATTGATTTACTTTGTATGAACCATTTTACTGCAAACTGCTAAGCACTCCAAGCCAATCAGTAGTGCTATTCCTCTTATCTTATTTTCGAGGGGGCAAAATGAATATCGTGTACGTTTATAAGTCCAACAGAACCTAACGAAATCGTACAGTCAGCGACAAAAGTTGATTAACAGTTTCGAATTGTAAAACTAATATCTGTAACCCGTAAACATTAATTCCAAATATTGGGCTACATTTGAAAATCCGTATTGGCCCTAATGTATTTTCGGTATAAATAGACCATTCCCTTGTCAAACCCGAAAAAGAAGTGCATTTAAAAGCTTAAATTGTTAACTACAATTTTTCCTTGACTTTTAATTTATCTACAACACCTTCGTTGTACTGATAAAATCTTATCAGCAGCACCAGGGCAGACAAGACGCCCTCAAAATGAGCAATGTTAAAAATATCCCGAAAATCCCGATCTGTATTGGCGCGTGATTGATTGCCGTTTTTGCCCGGGTGCCCCACTCCCGACTGATCCCGTGGAATTAGCTTGACAGTTGGAATCTTCTCCTGACTTTTTGCCTCACAATGCCACATGTTTATTAGAACGCCATCCCTAATTAAGTGTAGCCGGGCGGAAACATAGACGATCCATTTTAACTTCAACCATTTCTAGCTCATTAGCTGGAACACCGTATTTATTTACAAAGGCGCGAATGATCTAATAAACGTAAGTTGATTGGACCATGTTCCTATTATCGGCAATACACATGTTAACGATACAATAAATAAGTGTTGGGTATAAAACAAACATGGCCCGGTTACGATCAGCCTGGAAGTACTGCGATGACGGATTTATATTCTGATGCTTATACTTGTAAGTGTTTCTGTTAAGTGTAAACAGTGCCCACCTGTCGTTGAATTACATTGCGAAAACGTAAACATTAACCTAAAAGTTACAGCACCATTTTAAGAGGGATGTAAATTAAATGTAACTTCGGCAGTATCAGTTCTGGCAATCGGCTCTATTACGTTCATACCTGGTTAAACAACTTCTACTGGTTTTCTTGTTCAACTTGAATATATTTCGTATAAGTCACACCGTGCACAGCTGCAGTAAGGCTCTTGTTACAATATAAGTCTGAATAGCCTAGACCATATTTAGTGAAACTACTTGGTAATGCTGATAAAATGTATCGAAATTGGTATTCAAAGTCGTGATCATAGATTGCGAGGCTAGGTTCGTGTTCGCCCGAGGACCGCAAAAACCACAGGTCGAAGTCAGGCCGATATAGCTTCAGGAAACCGACTAATGGCAGTGTCGAACGACTGAATTGCCCGTCCCTGGAGGCTCGACAAACACCGCATGTTATATGATACTTGACACAAAAAGTTACCCATTTCACTCGTCAGCTCGAATGTCTCCCATGCACCGCGTTGTGACAAACGGCAGCGCATGAAAACTGAGAAAATACTCATGGGCGCGCTCGTGACGTGTATATAAATGTGGCGAGATTATAAACAACCCTTCTTATGAATTTGTGCCTGCCGTGTATCATTTAAATTCCAATTACGAAGTCAGCTCACGTAAAACACGAGACAACGACAACTAGCATTTCTCAAGCTTATCTGTCCGATTTGTCGAACGCATCGTATAAGGTTATCGCACGGTAGCCTTTACAGTACAAAATTGATTTCTTATCGAGCGTGTCATATCGATATAAGATTTATATATCACTTTTATCTCTACTTGATAAGACACTCGTTTGTATACAGTAGCGACTTGCTGCTACTAAATGTCATTTTATTTGGTAAAAATGGCTCAAAAGCCAGATGTACTAACAAACGGCTGCGCTTGTCACAGGGCCACAAAATATGCCTATAGTCTGAAAACTCTCTTTGCACATGTCAGAGCAATCTAAATAGAAACTGTTTGCGGAGGAGGTGTCCAATAACAAAACACACGAACACGCTTGTCAAATAACGTTCACCAAATATTTTCCGACCGCCACACTGTATTATGTCATGGATTTGTACTAACAAAACGAGTGCGGGACAGAAGCACGACAGGACGATGTTTACTTTGGAACTTAGGACGCTGGCGTTACGAGAGAGGGAGATTATTATATTCCTACAGGAGTGCAATAATTCTTTGGGCTCTTGACACCGGCCGTTATTTGAATGAGCAAGAAAATAAAGGAAAACAATGGCCAGAAACGGATTTAAAAAACGTCTGTTGAGTAGAACGTAGGCTTGACTTGAAGAGAGCAGTTAGTGGAATGCTCTCGACAAGGGCTCTCTAAACGAGCGCAAACGGACGCCAGCCGCGTGCTTCACCCAGACTATTTACACCCGATGAACACCTTCGAATCATGAGAATAAACTCTGTCTTATTTGCGTAAAATAAAAAATATTATAGAGCTCGGGTTACCTGTGCCGGGTTTTTAAATATGATTGGTAATAGAACGCTCCGACGGCATCAAAGCAGGCAATAAAAATGGCGTTCCTGACCCGCGCATTCATCGAATTGGCAACCGTTCAGATCAAGATTTTTAGTGCCGGCCGTGTTACCATCACTCATAATGGAAATCATAAAACTTTTAACATCGTCCGTAAAGTAAACAATAGGCATAAAGAGTAAAATCATAAACTGGCTTGGCTGTAGGTAAGCCCTCCCGTAGCCCCGCAGTGGACTCGTGTTATTTTACAACTCTTTTATAATCAAATTTTGAATATCAAAAGAATCCACACCACTCGCCGAGCTGCAAATTGTGGATGAATTACGGAGCGGGAACAAAATGAAGTTGCATTTGAATACTGATAAGGACATTCGATGCACTTTTTCATAAAAAGAAATACAGAACTTTTACAGAAATCAGGAATGTTAATTTAGTGGTTGGTGGAGCCCATCGGAGTATCCTGTGGCCTAAAGTGATGGACAACCGTGACAATCCCGATTAAGGCAAAACCACTAAGTGTATCGGACGTGGCTATTTAGCGGTCCAATTACACAGCTTTCCACGGTTTCTGTTCGGGGATCAATTTCCGGGCAACAATGCTTCAGTACCCGAGTGGACCGAAACTCTCAACCAGTAAATGTGCTCGTAAACCATAACGAGATCTGGTAATCAAAACCAACAAAGAAATAACCAACACAATGAGAAACTATTATTTAATATGGGTTCGACGTATTCGAGCCATTTGATACCCCTACGTGTTGTACATATCGTTACAATAAAAGTAAGTACCCAGTCGATTCCAAATGTGAGAATGTTTAAATATGCGTGTGATTCGAATCGTATAACAAACATTCAATTAATTTCCCAGTCATCGTAGCAGGGATAACATCTGTTTTGAATATAAAATACACCAACACGTACCCGCAGTACCTCGTTTAGACCCTAATAAAAATGAGACCCACACAACTGACGCAATCCAAAAAACCTGCCTACACGTAGATCTTAACTTTCGATCTAACGACTCTGAAGGATCCATTATTATTAATAACCGCTGTCTAAACAAATATATGGGCATAACAATATTGAATAAAAAGAAGAGAAGCCTTTTTTCGATACAAGACATTTATTAACACGGACGCATTGGATCAAGATAAAACAAACATGGCGGGCGACGCGCGCGCATAAACACGGACTTTATCGTGGGAGGCTGTCACAACACGCGCCCAACGGGCATCGCAGCACTGACGCATCGGTGAAAGCTCTACAAGACACCCCATAATACGACATATGAGATGATGTTATCTGTCTAAAGCATTTCAAGCCTACGAAGCTCGTTCATAGACCTCATACATACATACATACTTATCATATTCAAACTTGAATTCCAATGTAATCGATTACCAATAACGCGATAACATCAACCGACTTTCAGAAAGATTTTTAAGAATGCGCATGTTTTCTATCCAGTTCAGAACACTTTATCAGATGGTTGATAAATCTGAGCCACTTTTTTAAACTATCAACGCAAGACTCGAACCAATTAACCTTGGAAATGGGCTATTCAAATGTAACAAGGTTCTAATTTATCTAAAAAGCGTAGCGCGTTTATCAACAAGACAAAACAACAAAGAAACTAGTCGTGATCCCCATCAGAGATCCGTCATCGAACGCCGAAAGCCGAGCGTGATGGATCGCCAGTATTAACCCGAGCACTACGGATAACCGACTGAGTTTCAATTGCTCACAATCTTTCCGAGTCACCTCCGCTTCGTTCACCGTTTCTTTTACAAGGAACAACCAACAAGCCTCATTTATTTCTCGAAATTACTTCGTTCAGCTAACGCAACCTACCCATCAAGGAGATTGATCTAGACGGCAGACAACCTTTGGCGAATCTGATGAGATAAACTGTGATTACAAGACACCGCCACAATATGGACCTTCAAAAACTTCGAGTCCAATTCAAGGAAACCACATCTCAAATTGTAATAAAAATGTTTTTAGAAAAATCATTTGCATGTGGCAGTATTTTAATTAACAGTTTGAATTTTAAGCAAGAATTATGAACGAGTTAATTGATATTATGGGTTGAGAACGTCAAGGGGAATCCAGCCGGGAGATATAACCATAATTTCATAATAACGACATGCGGCGTCTATAAATCAGAATTAAGGATTCTAACTCGAAAAGATTCGGCTTTCGGTGCCGATTAAAGTAGAGTCGAAAAACAAACAGGCTCTCGGCAACGCCCATCGCTTTTTAGAGCCTGCGGGGTCAGCCAGGCTGTTTCACGAGGCCGTTGCCCATTACAATTAGATGAGCCACTTTAGTTAGTTGCTACCGATTCAGAGATTTAAGAGGCACGGCATCCGAATTATGTTTTGGTCTTTTAAGAGCCCTATGTCACGTTAGGATAGGATCACAATAAATAAACAACAAACATGCACGAACCGATCTAGACTGTGTTCGGTAAAAACGGTAGGGAACAGAAAACAAACATCCAGAAAAAGCGAGTTACAGGCGAAAATAAAAAGACAAATAAGCTGAGGGCGCCCACGCTTCTGGAAAAAAGAACAATCTAGGAGAATTTAAATCGAACTGGAAAATAGAGGTTCAAAACCAAAAAGTAACAAAGGAAGGGAATCGCAGTCGACTTACTCGTTAATGAGGGAGGACGCATGTTAAGTTGAATGTGGAGACTAATGAATTATCTGATGAGCTGCAAGGTCAACGGAAGAACGCTGACTATAACAAAACCGCAATTTTAGCTCAATTAAATTTTGACCCCGCAGAAACCAGGCAAGTATTATATTCCGAGAGGGATTCGAATACCTACGGTCAATATTTTTTTAGCTTTAGCACAAGCTCCTAGCTAGCCTGAAACTCAAAAATAAACCTAAACGCCAGTAAAGTAAATATTTCCATATGGTTCACTCTCGTAAAGATTTAAGAGTTGGTTATGAATTTGCATTTGCAAAAAGGTGTTTCCGAGTCGGTTGCGCCCACGCCACTCGCACACAGCACCTATAACCACCAACCACGTCTCTTGAGCCAATCTTGCCATACTTTTAAAATCGTGAAAAATAATACGAGAAATAAAGTTTGAATTGCTTGGACGTGAAATTCTATTGACTTTTATGGCGTATTGTTTGCATGAATGTGACGTTCATTTCGTTCAGGTAGAAATAAACGTGACTATAGGACACAATGAGCGTTTCCCTCGATCACGACTCCTGTAAGATGCAATCTTGCCGGCTGTGGGGCACTCATACATGGTAATGCGGACCCAGACGGAGATCCTCTGATACCGGCTCACACAATTAACCTAACAACCCAGCATGCTTCGTTAGCGTTAACGTTCGTTCAGATCTAACCACGGTAGACGACTCGGCATTCAGAAATGCCAGCGATTTGCGGATGACTGACGTTTTAAGCACTTGTGCCATGTTTTTGCGGTAAAACCCCTTGCGTTTTATTTCACTTCGTAAAATCGCGATAGACTCAATCGAAATAAATTTCACGAAAGTATTGCGCATGTTTTTAATCTCATAAATTCATTTCTCGTAAACGTTTATTAGTTTGAAGCAATCGAATAAGTCATAATTGATTAACGAGTGAGTGTCGGAGGGACGACATGCGGTGTGAGAGCAGGTTATCATATAAAAATCCACATGCGGTCGTAACGTGTCCAGTTACGAGCAGCGGTTAAATAAATGCAGTCTCCCATTTACCGGCTAACATACGATTGGTTATCCAGAAACGACGCTACATTTCCAGAAATAAAATTCGACAAATGTGAGGGCGTAATCGTAACGTAACGACAAGGAAATGACTCACAAAGTTCAACGATACTTCTCCCACTATAGTCTAAATGACCACCTTCAGTAGTAATAACGACCACTGCTTTGAACAAATATTAGTTCACACATCTCTCCACGGATTCGGCTAATATTTGAGCAGTACTATACTTCCCAAAAGTGTATTTTCTCAAACAACTTCCACCGTTGAACGCGCAAGGGCGTCACGATGTTTGCGCGACCAAGACTTCAGACGAAACGTAAATATGTAATAGCTTTCCGTCTCTCCTCTCTTGCCAGAAATTTACGCATATCATTTTCGTAGTGAAAAGGTGACATACTAAGCAAGTTCAGAAGGTCATCTTTTTTTAAATACCCAAAGTAATTATAACAGAATATACGGAAGAACTATTCCAATCATAATATTATTATTTGAAAGCTTGACAGTTTTGATTAGTACAGTGAATAGAAAACAAAAAAAACGGACAAGTGTGAATCTGACTCGCGTACTGAGGCGTACAGCTTGTACGGAAGTACAAGCTTGAATGTTCACCAATATTAGTATTACCAAACACTGCTCTAACAAACGTAACTTTGTAGTTGCCAAAATGTTCATCATCGATATACGTCACGATTAATTCTCCAGCTGCAAATGTAAGTTTGTATAAGGGTTCCTTTTTTTTATTTTGAGGTACGGAACCCTAAAAAACAGAAAATAAAAATTATACATTAATGTAACAAACCTACAGAACACAATAAGACGAAACAAAGCATTCGACAAATTCTGTTTACTTTATTGATTTGGGTGGAAATGACGAGACAGTATCGACTGTATCAATCCGGTTGGCGTCACAATAACCCTTGTAAACGAACAGAATGTAAATTTTCGAGAAGGCCTTCGCAGCGGGCCCCAGCACCGCGGGAGACCGCCGCCGAAGCCCAAAGTTGCACCATGACTCTATCGTCTACTTCACGCTGCGAAACATACGAATTCACTTCGACAGCGTACATTTTGAACCCCAAATAAATCCACGTCACCCGTCTATTATAAAAACGGATTGTTACCAAACAACCGGGGCCACACAGCAAACAAAGCCCACACGTTATCCCCATGTGACGCGAAACTGAAATGCAAAGATAGCATTGAGTTGGCGTTATTGCTATCTGCAGGTACCCCGCTGGGCATTTTGATGTCGTCATTGGTGGTCTAGGTAACAGAAAGGATTGCGCAGGATTTGAGAACATAAAATATATAATCCCATAAGCGTAAAATCGGAAGCTGTCAAGATTTTTTCCCAGGATATGTCGGTACCTACGCTACAAGTCAACCTCAATTCACTGCAGCGCACATTGCATTAGCAATAAACTTCAAGGGAACACATAAATCCGGAACACATCGGTTAGCCCTCACCTATAAAACATAACGCATTCATCAACCCCAAGGCGACGGTGGCCAATAAAATGTTATTATTTAGGAGCTCATAACAAGCAAGATTTACTGACCATAAAATATAGATGACCCGTCTATAGAACAGGAATCTCTTTCAAAGGTAATCCATGTGGAGTTTCAAGTGGCACGAGTTATCAGTTGTCCAGTCCTCGTTTAAAGGCAGTCATGATGGATGCGTTCGAGTGGTAGTCATATCCGGTGCAAGCAAATTTAACTCCGAATAACCTTGTTTATTCAGGGGTGCAATGAACCATTTAAACGCAGTACAATCGTAACAACGTCGACCGCGTTAAATTCTTCAATACTGTCATAATGCTCAACTTAATTGCTTTCTTACGAACCCATAAAAACTGAAAGTGGCTTCAATATTTACAGCTCTGGTTTCAATCTAAATGCGGAACGCGATTAGATTGGAACAATTATCGATAAATGCGGCATGCATGGTTATTTTACGACATAAATAGCTGCTATAGAATTAAATCTTCTTAAATTAGTTCACCCTTTTGAAACGTCAAAGCATTTAGATGCAATGAGGCCGATCATAAACATTCATCACAAAAGATCGCAACAAAAAAGTAGAGTATTGTCGCCTATTGATTAATTTGTTTCGCCATTAGAATTCTCTTCACGGGCACCAAAACGTGGATAACACCACAGACTAAATTTCGGGCCATTATTTATGGTGCCATTCTCTCCAAAGGACTGTATGATTTACAACTAGTAGCACAAAAGAGCTGCCTTATTATGACGTGTTGGCCCTGCATTGTGCCAGCATATTTTATACGTCCGATTGTATTCAATGTTTGTTTATTTTTCGTCCTTCTCCGTAAATACTGCATTGTCACAAAATTTTGGGCACAATTTGACTAGAACCATATTTCACGGATCTCAATTAAAACAAGACCAATTTTTGGAAACTATTTTGCCAACACCATTTGAACATCTCGTCCCACTTTTAAATTACGTAAAGTTATACTACTGCTTACAACTAGCTGCCAGATTGGATACGCAAACAGTATTAAATGATTCGTGAAAGCAATGTTCAAGTTATCATGTCGAGAACGAGGGAAAAAATAGCGTTCCATAATAATAATGCTGATGTGGTTAGAGGTTTATTAACACGACATAGAAGCTAAGCGGTAGCGCACATATACAGCTACGGGGAACCAGGTATGAGATACACATTGCTTGAAGAGCTTGTTTGCGTAGAGAGCGCTACCAATGCTTGTGTGTGGTCCCTACGCTTTGAAATAGCCACCTACTTCGTGTTTCCTAATATTCTTGGTGCCAACATATACCGCAGGTTTTATTACTTTTGAATTCATTACATCAGCCCTACTGTAAGTACTAAGTAGACATCAAACAAGTGTCGTCTTATAAGATGAAACGGCGTGTGAAACTTTACCGTCTTAATGTTCCTTTACAGAGCTTCTAAGTGCATTTAACAATTTAGATAATGTTCCAGAAGCGCGAACGGTTCGCACATTCAGAATATTACGAGCTCTTAGTGACACAGTGTCTCTGCTGCGAGAAATAACTGCTTCGATCCGTGTTATAATGCGAGAGGCACAATAGTTTATTACATAATTTATTTGCACATTTTCTGTGGAATCATGGAGCAGTCGCGTGCCGCGGTTCCCATCCGCCTATTCAATTACGGCATACTAAACGCAATTGTCACGGGTGGTGCGCCGAGATGTCCCTAATGGGACATTTTTGAGCTCTGAATAAACAGAGAATAATAAAACACCGGTCGTGTGGCATCGCTACAGGAGTTCTGATATTGTTCGCGTCGCGGTTTAATACCCCGCGGCGAGACATTTCCTTCGTCAACTCGAAATCATTATAACTGAACGTGGGATTATTAGCTAACAGTGTTTGGTAGTCTGTAACCAAAACAAACATGATTGGGAAACAAAAATCTGTTTGTAATGTCATTAATGTTGTGCGTTAACGAGAGTCCGTGGCATGGCGTCTGCTATTTCAGTTTCAGCGCATTCCTTATTCACACGCATCATCTATCACGGTCGGGGAGCTGTCAGGTTTTAAAGCGGGCTTAAACTGGGCACCGACTGGCTCGTCATCGGTGGCATCTGATGGACACCTTGACGGCCTATCACGCGTCAGTTGCCGGTCTCGGACGAGGGTAGCGAGCATCAAATGACCGTTTGCCCTGTGTCAAAACTTTCGTATACCTACTTCATGTTACTAATTTATCATGCTTTTAGATCTTCGTACTTATGAAGTCTCTTACTATCGTTAACTTGAACAATTCTAGCTTCAATTTTCTGTTTACTTTCGAAGACTCTAACAAACTATTTTTTCTTTTCGTAATGTTTCCGAAGAGGAGGGCATCGGAAGTATCATCTTGGAAAGGCGCGTTTCCCGGCCTATTGCCCCTATATTCCCACAGCTCCCGCGGGAGTACCGCAGTGAGAACACTCTCAGAAGTGATTACCGCTGGTAGGTACTTACAGATATTGGATTCTGATGCAAGGAGATTGAAATTTGGCGTATATTATTTTGTTATGTTGGAGATTGTTTTATTTCGTAAACAAATAAAACAATCTCCAACGATTTGTAGTCCGAAACAGACTGACTCGGCTTTTATTCTGTTCGGAGCTCAACCTGTAATTCGTAAGTACCTACATTTACTGTGATATGTATACATAAATCTATACACAACATGCATTTCAAAATAAATTGTAACAATTATCTTGTAAAATACCCATAACAATAAATGTGATTTTACAAAACGTCGTCGGTGACATATGCGCTGGCGCAGGCACCGCACTGATCGATCGGAGCTTTTTGTCGCGCTGACGTCTCCATCCATTCCGGGCAAATTGCCACAACACCAGACCCGTGTCGAGGTGTGATTGAGTGTCCGATCCTCGAAAGCCATAACCATTATTTAGAATGTCCAACTATCGATCACAAACGCTATTTTTAAGTCTTCATCTTTCGTACACGTACGCTCGTAACATGCGTCAAATTTTTCAATGTCGAGAACTGAAGAAATTAACATATCTCTTAACGTATGCTCAAATGGAAGACCAATTTATGAAATGACGTTCCGGCTTTGTATAAACAAATTGGCTCTCTCGGACTTCGTGGACGTCTCAGTTCGCTTCGCGTTATTTATAAAAGATATATTTATTCAGCTGCAGACTGACCTGGATACCCAGCTAACATGTCGCTATAAGGAGGTGTATAGGTACATTTTGGTTTGTTTCTTTTTGATTTGACCATTTGTATAAGATCGGACTTTTTATTAAATAAGCTTTAAGGAACGTTCAATAAACTTTCTAATCTGCAGAAAGTAGAAATGAGGCATCTTAATTCTTAAAACAGCATTAACGATATTGTAGCCAACATAATAAAGATGACAAATACGGTACGACAACTCATTTAAATTACATGAGTTTGTTAGACAATGGATCGCACGCAAGGCTTTGGAACCAAGCCGAAGCTCAACGTAATTGAAAATAACGAGTTGCATATTCATGTTACATATTCCGTCGCCTGCAGCGAGCTCGAAACACACGCCTAATTCTATTTCTGCCAACTGCATATCCCAACCCAAGTACTTACGAATTAATCCAGCTTAAGCTTTAAGGTGCTTCACGTCTATTAAAACTTCAGGCCTGTTTATACTAGTATGCGTATTTCAAAATAGACGTAGATTAAATTCAAACTTTAATTAGCTGTTCGGATTCTCATCACGGATCATATTTACCCTAAGCCCCACCTGCAAGCGACGCGACACCCCCACAGATTAAAAAACTCAGGCTCAATTCAACCGTCCGTGAAATTAAATTTATTTAAGGCCCACTCCACATCATCCATGTCAACGATATTTACATAAAGAATAGTTTCGAGAAGGACGCGGGCCCATATTTATATTGCGCCGTCTCTCTGGCTGTTTATTGAAATATTTCATTGTTAATTCTCTAAACGACGTTCACATTTAGTGGGACGGGTTCCGAATGGCGCTCATGAATACAGCATTAATAGTGTTTATTAAAATAACAATAATAATCTATTCTGGAGCGCTTTCTATCGCTTCATACCTGGATGTGTAAATAAAAAGTTATCTGAAGATTACGGCCAGGATGCGAAGGATAAGTCAGAGCTCGGGACAATTTACACGTAGGTAAGTGTAGTACGTGGGACTAATGTTGGCATAGGTCGGAGAAAAAATTAAGATCGCCCTTCCGATAACGAGACACGATAACTCGCAGGAAACGTGACTAACCCGAGAAATACGCCAACAAACAAGTCACGAGAAAGCGCAAAGCTTGGAGGCGATAAGTTTGAAGTGACGTGACAAAATGCATATTCAGTAGGTGCTGACAAAAGTTAGTTAACCATGTGAGGTGAGGAGCTTGCAGTATCTAGACGAAACCCCATACGCCAATCAAATATCCGATTACAACAAGTTTTTTATTTGATATTTCACCCACCGCAGTCCTAGCCGTGAAACTCAAGATCTTTTTACCGATGAGCGATGACGGATGCTGTAAAATAATAAGCTCAGATATTTTCATGCGACTAATTTAACTTACCTACGTAACAGAATGTAAAGATAATCTTGGTCTCGCAACAATGGTTTACATTCTGGTTGGAATTTAATCCGCAATTTCATGTAATAAGCTCCCTAATGGCAACATTTTGCAAGTAACGCTGGGTAAGTAATAAACTGGAGTTATCTTAAGTTTATATCAAGAAGTGCGCCTTCGTTCCCGCTCGTGAGGGCTGGTCGTGGAACAATGCCATTTCACACCTTTCCTCGCCAATTGAACTGTGGTTCGATTGTTAACCAGTTAGCGATTTTCGATGACTGGTCGTTTTGATCCATCATTTGAGCAAGATAAACTTGCCCGTCCTCCGACTTTCATATCTGACAAGACATTCTTGAGTTTTAGATAATCCAATCTCAGTCCTCTACTCTGAGTAGATTTTAGATCAGATTTAAAACTGCAGATGTTTATTTATAAACCCAAGATAAAGGGAACAAAATATATACAGAAAGTAATCTGTTGCTAATTGCCATACGTTCGTGATCATGTACCTATAACCTCAGGCTGCATCTTTTTCTCATAAATATAATAACTCGCTGCCTTCGCTTATTTGGACAGTCTGAGATGCAAGATACCAGGGAGCCATAAAGCAAGCTGTCTTCTTACTACTTCACCTCACCAGCCATGAACGTAGCCAGCCAGGTTGGGGCTTGCAAAATGTACACCACAATGTAAACACTTATTGTACACCACAAGACAATTACTTAAAAACGTAAGCCAAATCTTAACATAGCTAAAAGGTCAATAGGTAAGACCGCCCTTACCGCTAATGAGCGATCTCTTCCAGACAACCTTTGGATGGAGAGAAATTGATAAAATTGTAGGAATGGCTGGGTCTGTACGTAATTAATGGTTGCTGACTCGGCACGCTCTTCCCTCAGACTCAGCAACCATAAATGAAAAGATTTAAGCAATGAAGGGTCACTTACTAAATTGTTGTCTTACTTTGTTTAAATTGTTTTTAAGACCGAGCAAAAGAGTTGAATATTATAAGATAAGCTTTCACTGTGTGCCCCACTCTTCATTACACAAAGGTTAGCTGGAAGAAAATGCTAATTAGCATTAAGTTCACCTACGTACTTGTTTTAAAGATAAAACAAGTACGAAGAAGAGAAGTACGCACTAGAGTGCAATAAAGCATTCCTATCTATTTATCTATCCATCTGTGGCATTATATCTCCTAAACGGATGGACCGATTTAAAATCCGGCATTTGTTTAATCGGAATGGCTTTCGATTGGTTTGATCGCCACACGCTTTAGGGGGGTAGTGCGGGGGATTCGCCCCACTCTAGGCAAGTCCTCACTACGTCCATGGAACAAGCACGTACCAAACAAGTAGCACTTATCAGCGCCCATGATATGAAATATGACCAACGCTGAAAGTAATTCCAGGACACGTATCTCGATTGAAATGGAATTTCGGAAAATGCCCATATTATTGTTCAACAATAATGGTGGTACAAGGTGTTAGTGTACCGCGCTACACACTAAAACTAACATTCCCTTAAAATACAGGGCTCTCATGTTTAAGATGTGCGTCGATTGTCAATCAGTCAGTAGGTCACCAAAAGCTCTTATATTTTCTAGATGACTAGATTGGAAGATGCTTCAATGATTTACTTTTTTTTTTCAAATGTTCTTGCTCCTAGAATCTTGTGGTAGGCGATCAACTACGTTGGATGCTTGAAAAAGGTAAGTCAAATATTATTTTAAAGTTTTCGCGGTCGTGTGAATTTTAATAAAATCGAGAAGTTATTATTTTAAAGTTTTCGCGGTCGTGTGAATTTTAATAAAATCGAGAAGTTATTATTTTGATCATGCAGTAATACTCGTTTTAGGCGTCGGCTTGCCCCATAGTATAAGCACCATAAACGTCATCTAGAATAAATTACACAAGGCTCCAAGCACGTTTACCAGCAAGCAGATAACGACCAAGATGGTTATGTTAATTTTTATGTTACTTTCGATTGTCGATAAATTATAATTTTATGTGTTATTATAAGTATTGGTAAAATATAAAATTTTAAGTTTCTTGAGATTTTATATAGCGAAAGTAGCTATTTGTTTACGTTTTACTTGAAAATCTACCGTTATCATGATTTTTAAGGCTTTGTTACCGTATTAAATGTAAGTTGACCCACAAATAGGTAAGACTTCGAAAGATAAAATATATACGGTTGTTTTCAAGTGTGTTTATCTGTTTCTATCCATTTTTAACTTAATTATTATAATCGGAAGGCACCTAGATATCATTTCACGTGACTAAAGGCGCTACAATAGATAGTGGAATAAGAATCAGGGGTTTTGTAAAATAAACTTGTTTCTACCATCGTGCATTTCATGAAATATACGTTTTGATAATTTCTTAAGACAAAGAAACTCTCGATGCGCGTCCGAATTGCAGCTGGCAGAATTTATTTAAAAAAATCTCGCAGTCCCGTTACGTCCATGATTCTGGTCCTTCCATTGTTTATTGAAATTCTAATTTCTAAGCAGGAATAAAGAGCACTGATATTCAAGCTTGACAATGATGGATTGCGCTCAATAGGCACACTGCATTATTCTGTGTCAATGGCTGCAGGATAACAAAAGGTACCGGACAAACCCATTGTATGACACTTCTCTAAGCCCATTAGAAGGTACCTCATAGGGAGGTACCTGCGCCTGCGCACGGGCCCTCGATCTGTCACTTTGGTTTACCTGCTCTACAATAATTAGATCGCAAAGGCGCTCTCTGACGTCTGTGATGAGTAGCAGGTTTATCATAATAATAATAAAATGTGTTATTTAGGCAAATTGTAGTTTTTCACCTGTATAGGTAGTTGAGTCCCTGTCTCACGGAGCAGCGTGAACTGTGGCCCAGGAAACAGTTATCTCCCAATTAAATTAGACACATAACTTACACTATACACATACGGTAGATATAACAATAAGGTTTTATCTACCGTATGTGTATAGTGTAAGTGAGAGAAGTGTGGGTGTGTAACTATGTGTGTTGTTCATTAAGTAGAGCCTCAGTTTCAAAGTAGTCATAGGACTCTAACCGTTGTACTAAAACAGATTTTAATTTAACAAATTATATTTACAAATTAACATCAAGTGCGGTTCAAGAATTCAAATAAATAAAACTATATATTTTTTTTTAAATAAACATTACCTACGTAATTTTAGTCTAAGAAGGCCCATTATCCGGTCGCCTGATATCATCTTATAGGAAGTCAGTGGATGGAGTTTCATCAAGCATGGCATTTTTTGGACAGGCCTGTGATGATGAAGGTTTTTTTTAAGAACTATTTCGATGCAAGTATGGTATGTAAAAGGTAACATCTAAAACCAAGATTTATTCGCGGCGATGGGATTCGCTAGATAGTTTTTTTTTTATCCCAAACTACCTACTTTGTATCTGTAATTAAAATCGTTTGAATCATTCTCAAGTTTTCCCAAAGTGCCACAGGGGTGGGTTAACCTAAGGACTAAAATTTTGTGTTCCATAATAAAATTAAAGGGGAAATCACATTCTATTCATAAACGTTTTCTTGGAAAAAACGCGACATAGGGGCTTATTCTGTCCGTTATTGTCAACTAAAGAAAAAGATTTCTTGGATAAGATCCTTTGAAGGATTTATGGTTTACGTGGGCACTTGAAATTGGTGTAAAATTCGATTACAGATGATGTAAGTAGATACAGAAGATAATAGCAGGTAATGCTTGTTTTAGTGGAAGAAAATAAATGCAAATAAAGTTTTTGGAATAAAATAAATAAATGCCCTTTTATTTCATATATATAAAAAAAAATTAAAAGCCATGTTGGCCTATTGAGCGGTTCCCTGACTACCGATCCTGCCATGCGCACCTATGGATCTTTCTACTCTGAAAATGTATATGCGTATTAACACTTGCTCAAAATGGTGAAGGAAAACATCGTGAAAACGGCATTCCTTAAAAATCGAAGGCGTGTGCCATCGGCTATTGTTCCAATAAGCGGCGATGGGCTTGCGATTTGTCATGTGGAATGCTGACTACTTGCAAAACGCTGACATGCCCCATATACAATGTTTGGACGTTCCTCTGAGTACCCTTTACTATCCTCAAGGATCGACATTCTGAGTATGTATCAGAAGACGCCCATCATGGGGAATAAAGTTGTGAGCGTGTTTTTTTTTTAATTTGTAGTATTTAAATCCATAATTACAAGTTCATAATTTTCACAAAAAACCTAACAGACTCTTACATAGTCCTGATACCACACTAGGATTCCGTGTATTTAGGGTATCAGGGACTACATGTTGTACCACAACACCAAGACCAAATATCTGCAAATGGTTTCTACTATAGTTTTAACTTTTGAAACTATCTTGGTTTTGAACCCTTATTTTAACTAAAAAACGGGATATTTACCATGATTAACTGATCGGGTCAGTTTATATCAGAAAACATTAAAACTCATGGTAAATATCCCATTTTGTTAGTAAAAATTATACTATAGTTTTAATTGTATAAGGTTCTATTCTGTTATTTGGAGACTATCCAGCATAGCCCATCATGGGAACAGATACTGTTTGGCATTCTGACAAGTTACCTTCGTAAAGACATCAATAATGACAATGTTGAAAAGTCTCAAGTCCCTGATTTCTAAGTACCTATGAATAAAAAAATAAGGAACAATTTTAACCCAATCATCAAAAAAATGTATTTGTTTTTTACCAATGAGTAGATTTCAATTTTGATATTCTGGTGGTTCTCAGCACAAGGGCTAATCTAGGATGCGCTGATCTGATCTGATCTTTTAGAAGAAGATATGATCCAGCAAGTTTTGGGATTGTTTAAAAGCCATTAAATTTTTTAGGGGATTGATTGAATAATGTCAGAAATCGGATCGCAAAGTTCCTATTAATCATGAACTGTATATAACATAATATCATGTTTTTGCAAAACTGTTATCAGCCATGATCAGAAATAAAATATTAAATACTACTTATTGATTTTTTATTTTCATTCATTCTTTTCTGAAACGATCTTCAGAAAATTGGATCGATGATATGAGATCCGATCTTCGGATCCAGACAAAAATGGTCCATAGCAATCCTAATTGTATCAAATACAAATATTGCACATCCCTAGGCTAAATAGCCTGTATTGCAAGGGGCTGGTTACAAAATGGACCAAAACCAATAAACTGGAGTAAGTCACTATACCAGGAACAATATCTCTGCACAGAAAGTTTCAAAAATGGATTCGGTTTGTAAATGATAAAAACAATATTGTTTTTAAAATTCTAGCTACTACCTACCTAGGTACCTCATTGTTTTGATCAAATATTCTGGACCACACTGCCCTGGACTAGTTTATTGTGAGTTTGCCACAAAATTTACGACTTTAAGGTGTTAGTTGGGATTTTGAATAGAGATTTATAAAAACTTTCAACTAATTGATAGTTGAAAGTTGTTATCTTGTTGTTATCTAACTTTCAACTAATTGATAGTTGAAAGTTGTTATCTCTTATCAGTTGGTAGAAAATGACTACTAGGGCTATAATGTTATATTTAGACAAAAACTTTTAGATGTAAAATCTGTAGCAGAACTTACCTAAAAGCCTCCAAACTTCAGCACTGCTCAGATAAACATTGAGGTGAGCCAAGCAAGTTGGCAGAAGTATCAGTGCCAACCACTTCATTTTCAAAGTTTCTTCACAGTTCCCTCAAATATCCGACTCCCGATTGCACAGATACGGAAAGTTCAGTAACATCACACATTTGTTTCACATTTTCATCCACCGTCCAAAAATCACCGATGCTGAGTCCTCACCGATACAAGATTACAGACGAATAAAACGTTGAAATCCACAACAACATCGACGAAATTGCCACGATCTACCGTGTGAGTTAGCAATAGATTTGAATTTTACTTATCTACACGAGTTTTAGTTTTGATATCCTAGCGAAATCTGTGTTTATAAACACAGTTTTATAAACGATATTTTGTGAAAGAGCACAACACAACCTTCTCGTCACAAGGTGACTGTCAAACTGGTTTTGAGACTTTTGTTTGATTTGAGCACTCGCGGCAGTGTTGCCAGAGCCAAAAGACAAGTCTAAAATGAAACGAGAGTGGGGAGAAACAAACTTTTAACATTTATGTAGTAAAAAATAAACTCCATATCATTAAATTTTTTTCAACAATAATTAGCGCTTTAGGTTTTATAGACTTAAACTACCCCTGAAAATAATTCAGACTGCAAAGTTCAGCAGGTACCTACCTTTGCACTTCTGCTTGTTATTAATGCTTATTATTATTCTTAGATTCAATGGAATTTAAACTAAAACTAAAATATTAATTAACAATAAAGAAAATATTAGCTTACGTTTATATTTATCGAAAGCCTGTAAAACAGACCGATATCTGTCTATTTATAAACCGCCATTAATAGTGCCATTACTAGAATAGTATTGGGTATAATATATATGACAAAGTATTCACCTCCATCAATCGACGTAATAATACTACCTAGCTTATTACCTATAGGCGGCCAATCCTAAGCCAATTTAAGTCAGATAGCAAAGCATGAATCTACGAAGTACCTACCTATCTTACATATTACTAGGTACGTAGTTGATCGAGTGAGCAAACCAACGAAAATCTTTGAAACAACTTTTTAAAATGTAGCAAAGGTAACATTCTAGCAACACTGGGGCTACCGCGCCAAACACAGGAGCCCGCGCCCGTATACTTGCGTTCCGTTCGCTGGTTAGGAGACCGTAATGTACGATCAGGAAAAACACGAACTAACGAAGCACAGCCAGTATTCCGTGTGCGTAGATAGGTTTGAATGATCTTGGTGGGCTTCCCATGGTCATACAATACGCGTCGTTCAAGCACGACACATCTGAAATGTTTGATCCTGGAATGTAATTCTTGTATTCCTTGACCATTCCTTATTGGCCGAGAGTCCACCAAACCCTTAATCCCTTATTGGTCGATGTGGAGAAAATGTATGTCACGGCTCAGCCTTTTTTATACTAAACCAGTTCTAATATTTTCGAAACAGAGTTGCCATTGATAAGTTAATGTTATCCTAAAGCATCCATCAGCATCACCTTGATATTTCTAGAAATAAATGCTTGATAGACGAGAGGGCATGGGCATGTCTAACGTATTGTGAATAGAATAAAGTACATTTTCTATTTAAGTATTTACTCTACGAAAGTAATTGTTATTTATTGTTTTAGGTTACTATAATTGCTATAAATATTGATCTCGTTTATAATGTATGTTATATGTGTTTAATGAATAATTAACTTTAACCTTAACTTTCCTGGAAAAATCCGACGGGCTAGGTTTTATAATAACCACCCGGAAATTTCTTGCCATAAAAAATTTACCATTTTTTTTTTAAATAACATCCAATTATTTTCTCTGCGAATTCCAACAAAACTAACCACTCTACTGGCATTTTACAGTAGAGCTTGCTTATAAAACAGAGCAGCGATTATTTTGACAGTGGCTTCGTTTTCCGGAGCTTTGTTTTTCACTGCTCACACGGCTGTACAAAATGGATCGTACAAGGTCAATACGTGCAGGGAATAAATCGCACGCAGCCAGTATAGAAAGCTCTGTATTGTGTTGCCATGTTACTGGCTGTATATTCCGCGGTCGTGTGTTTTGTAAAGCTGTGTTTGCTATGGTCATACAATAGAGAGATTCTTTGATTTGTGTTTCGTTTGGATGTTTCAAAACCACAAACCTCAGAAAGCAGAAAAGAAGATTATAGACATTTTAATAGTTTCTGGCAAAACATTTTGTATACCTACGCAGGCGTAGTTTTTTCCCACTAAATTATGATAGAAGTTTTAGACTTCGGGGCATGAAGCTTTACTATGTTAAGCCCCTTTTAATAGAATCATTGATGTTAAGGGATAATTTATGCAATAGTAGCAAATTGAAATTTTAGGTTTGTTATTCTATAAGTAGGTATACTTTACAAACTTAATACGTAGTAGCGCCATCTACATGTTATTTGTATACCTATTCAGCGAAAGCTCCAACGAACACCCAACGGCAAACGCTCGCTTTTAAAATCCGCACCAGCACCAATTAATCAACACAACATTTCATCTTCCGCCGACAGGTGGCTGCTGACCAAAAGTTCAAAGGTTCACAGCAGAAGGCAATGCAGCATCGAATTTTACCAGTACAAAAGTGGCTGTACCTATTTGTTTAGAAACAACCTACACCTACATATTTTTATATTTCTTTGTTTACCTACCAACGCGATTACCGTAGCTTATAGATGTTTGTAGAGGCATTCATTCATTACACGTGAATTGCCAACTCTTTAAAAATTTCAAAACATCCTTTTGAAGATTTAACCTCATACTGTAGTCACTTGAGAAAACCTCAGTAGGGTAGGGAGATCATTCCATAACCTGAGTGATCACGGGATGAAATTCCTCTGAAACCGCGCGGTGCGTGACCACTCAAGCTTTAGGGTGCGAGGACGAATTCCTTGTCGATGGCAAACGACTCCACACCCGCAAAGCAACTGGCTACAGCTAGTCGCTTAATAATCTTTTATCACGTGTACTTATTATACACTTGATATTAGGATTTTTACCTCGTAGATAAGTATAAGTATTTTTTTCCATTGAAACTCATATGGTAGCTTTTAACGACCTCTGTGGCACAGTGGGCGACGTCGAGACGGCCCTCCTGAAACGCAGAAGGTTGCGGGTTCGATTCTCGCCGCTGGACAAATGTTTGTATGATCTGCAAATATTTGTCTCGGCTCCAGGTGTTCTTATGTAGGTATAATATGTACGTATTTACAAAAAAAAATATTAAGTAGAAGTAGGTATATAAAAAATACAGATGAAACAGCTAGCCGTCTAAAGACCGTTGCAAACGTTCGATAGATAGCTCAACTGATCCAGATCTTAAGTAGTATATCAGTCCTGTAGTTCCCATAACTATAGGTAGTAGGTATAGTATTATAATATATGTGCCGTACTAAAGCTCTGCTTTTTTGGGGTTAGGTGATGCTGTGTGAAAATGTCCTGCACTATTTATTTATTTTCGAACCTAAATTCCAACTGGTCTGATGTTAGGTAGGTCGCTCGCAGTTACCAAGATCGATGATAGACAACGTAATTATTACCTATCTTCCTGTGTTAGAGGTACCTAACTATTCTAATAGGTACCAACTCCAACTTGTGTGGTATAAATAAAACATTCAATAAATAAATATTCCAAAATAGATTTTAATATAAAATTACATAAAAATCTTCAATTTAATAAATACATCTCCGAGCTACTTTCATCCTTTGGTAAATAATTGTTCATAATTTAAAACCGATTAGTGCGATTGTTAAAACATAAAAATACCACTAAACAAAATGAGATTAACATAAAACATTAACGATACAATGACCACGTGAACAGATACAAAATAAATCTAACATATAAAAATATAAAAGATTACGCCGTACAATAAAAGCATAACTAGATATTACATAGACAAGATAAACACGGAGGAACTAAGGTTATGGCACGAAGGAACTATTTTAGGAGCGAGCGCTCATTTCTCTTTGGGCTTCTTTTCCTTCTTACGCGGCGGCGGCACCGGGGCATCCGCGCCAGTAGCTACAGCAGCATCCTTATCCTTCTTAACTACCTTCTTGACAATTTTCTTCTTAGGGGCATCTTTAGACGCGTCCAGTTTCTCAGTCGCCGCTGCAATAGAAGATTCTAGCTGAGCTGCTGTGGTCTTCTTCTCTTTAGGCTTGACGCCGATCTGGGCTAGAGAGACCGCTCCCACCGGAGGCGTCGGAACCTGAGGCTCTTCCACGGTGAGGCCACCTTTAGGCGCGGAGGGGAGCGAAGCGGGTTCGGCGGGGGTCAGAGGCGCGGTGACGGTGGGTGTTGCGATATCGCGCAGCTCGCTGGCGATGATGGCGTGGGCTAGCGCTGCCGCGTCCTCGGCCTCGCTGTCGGGCGTCGGCAGCGGGTCGGCGATGGCCGGCGGACGCAGCTGCAGTTTGCCCACCTTGGGACGCTCCTCCGCTACACAACCAAACCCCTTATTCTCAGTTCTCAGACTCTCAGTTGTTAGTATGGCGGTCAGTGCTGTCACATTACAGAGCAAGCGCGGTTAGAGCCTGAAACAAAGTCGGGGAAAGGTAGCGTGGTTAACTCAAACGATGCAAGCGATTAGATTGTTCGGCAGAAGAGTTCAGAAGCGCAACCATTACAAGGATTATTATTGTTCGGTAAGGGACGGGAGTACCGACACGACCCGAAGATCCAGCTTCCATCGAAGCGGGGGCATTGTGCGAAATCTACAAAGATCGCTATTGATAAGCGATTGATTTTATACATCTCTGGTTCACACTCCACTTTCGAGGATAACACCCACTCTAGGACTGTTTTAAATGTAAAAGTCTATAAGAATGAAATTTAATCTATATCTGTAATATTTGCGTGTGAATGGCTGAAATGAAAATGCCGAGGTGCCGCTAGTTTTCAGTGTATTAAGATATTCATTTATTGAAGCGTTGAATAATGTTCCTTGCAATGCGTGAGCGATCGTGTAGAAGCAAAGAAATCATAGAAGAAAGCAGCTATTTTGAAGGAAATTCCTCAAAATAGCAGCAAACTTTAAACATAAACATCGCATCATTTGCCAAGAAAAACAAACAGATATCTGAGCAAATGCTGCTGCGTGGTAAATACTCATTTTGCTAATTATCTTGACTTGAGTTATATTCTATTTGCGACAAAAACAGTTATTTATCAGTCACAAATAGCTCAATGAATATTGACCAAACACCCTTACTCTGCATCTACTTGGACGCAACCCAACAACCACGGAATACACTATTTAGAGGACTATTAAATTACGCTACGGAATTCACATTTTAAGTTCAATCATTTGGACTGGACGCGACTTCACAAACATTGATTCTGATACTGCATAAGAAGACAGACCAGTAAGCCTATTCAATAAGAGGAGGCACTTTATTGGTTGGCGCTTTTTGAATCAAACCAATGAAATGTCTCAGCATATTTTACTGACTTGTAGTAAAATATATCTTCGTTTGTATGCAATGTATAAGGGGAAAGCCCTCCACCATAGTACCCCATAGTTACCATTGCGTTGGGTCCAAGTGTGGAGACTTTACCTGGTCTATCAAAGCCGCGTCTCTTGTGCTGCGTCCTCGGTAGCTGGGTGAAATAACAACGATTGAAACTTATGCTCAGAAAATAGACATAAAACCAAACATCACAAAACGGCACAAAAGAAAACATGGGCGCACATCGAGTTCTATGTGACGCCAGGACACCAGGATTTCACAAAGTGCCCCGTCCAATAAAGTTCCGAAAGTTTGTCAATCAACCCAAAAAAGGGTATTTTACACATAATGAAGAATCTTTTACTCAAAACTGTACCTTCGTGTAGGTCATAATCAAATCAGTTTATGCTGATTTTAAAAATTATCCTGACTGCAAAATATGTTGTAGAACAAAATGTGTAGTAGATTTCTTTTTGTGAACGATTGAGTGGGACACTTTGATCGGTGTTCAACGTAAAATGGATGCAGCTATAACAAATGTATTAGTCTGACAAAACTGCAAGAATGAACTCGTGAAAACATGTGCAAAAGCAGATTGCTTGACTACTCACATTTGGCAGCGGGTACCACTGGCACTTCTTCTTTGGACGGTGTGTTGGCCAATGGGGGGCTGTCTGAAACTCCCAAGATACTGTCAGTAGCTACCGGGCAAGCTGGCAAGACTTTGGGAGTTTCTACTGGCGCGGGCGGAGTGGACTGCTCAGTTTCTGGCGCTTTTACAAGTTCAGTCTTTTTTGGCTCCACTACAGGCGATTCCACGGCTACTGTGACGGGAATATCGACGGACGCGGCTGGTTCTAAAGATGCAGCTGCTTTAACGGGGGTCGCGGACGCGGATGTATCTACTTTAGGTTCTACAGGAGTTAGCGCTTTTTCTTCTACAGGTGTCGCTACTACAGGAGTGGGTTCTGGTTTTGCAACTTTCGCGGGTTCTGATACTGGCTTGGGAACTTCAGGAGTGACTGGGACCGGGGCAGCCACGGGTAACGCTTCCTTGGCTACCTCAACCGGCTCGCTGACTACTTCCTTCACTGCTTCACCAGCCTGAAAATGATAATGACTATCCGTTTATTTCCATTTCGTAAGTGAGTGACGTTCTCAAATGGCTACCATGAACCGGACGACGCAGTATAGAAAGATAGACCGATGACATCGTAAACATAACGGGAAATCGGTACACGGACTCAAGATCGTTCGTCATGACACTTTTAGGTGAAGCCTAGTCCAGCAGTGAGCTTCTACAGGCTGACATATTGGCATTTATTCATGTTTTTTTACTTAAATTAAACGATGATGGTAATTCGTAATGGGTGGGCAGGACTCATTGATCGTAAAATTATACTTTCCCTAGAGGGAAAGTATAATTTTTTTTGGTTTGGGTTATAGAATTTCTTTGGGAATAGATTTCCAAAGAAATTCTATAACCCAAACCAACTAACCAAACGGGATAAGAAAAACGTCGAAACAATTTATTCCTTCCAATAAACAAGTTGATTGATACTTTAGACTTGAAATTTGTCTGCACGGAATACTACAGTATTTCCGTCATATTACTCGCAAGGCTCCGACGACCTGGAGGGCCTAAGGTAACGGGTAAAGGGTCACATAGAAAAAGTCTCAAACGACGGACGGACAATGTGTCTGATCTCCTATAGATACCAGTCAGCGTGGCTTTCTATAGAGCAACTGACAGAAACCGAATCGACAAGCTGTAAATAGAAATCACCGAGTAACGATCCTCAGTAATGGGGGAACTACAGAGGAGGAGAAGGAGGCTTCAAAAGCATATTATGTACCTGAACTGGAACCTCCTGAGCTGGTGGCGGTGGGCTGTCCTTAGGAGGAGAAGGCGTCCTTGGCTGGGTGAGAGTCTGCGAGATCTTGGCCCAGATCTTATCGAACGAATCAGCGCCCATGTAGTCGATGTTACCCGCTTCCCATCCTTGACGGCGCGTCAGATCGTCCAAGGCTTCATGGGGACCGCCAGCGACCACTCGCGCCAAGTTACCCGCGACTCCGCTCTGTAACACACAATAATTTTCAATAAATAGAATATAGAGGCTGCGCCAAAATTCATGGCCGGTCTAAATATAGACACGTGTATGATAAAGTGTTTAGTAAAGTATGACGCGATTTCTTGATCTGAAAAAGGATGCATTACATTTTCAAGTTAGGTACAAGATTGGTTAAAATAAAGCTACGTGCAAACATTCTAAGAAACATGCATGCTAATCTATTATATATTATTTACAGTGGCTGACAGCCTTTTCAGCAAACAATTATTTACCTTTGGGGCCTTTTGGATGGTTTGTCAAATAATTGTAACTTACATGGTCTTCAGTATCACTTGGTAAGTTCTCCTCAGCCGTATCGTAGTCTTGAGGGTTCGGAGATTCAGGAGGCGTCGGCGTTGGCGACGGGGTAGGTGGGATCTCGTGAGTACAGACTTTGCGACCACGAGAGTCGATGGTTGATCGATGCCGCAAGTAGAATCCATCGTAAGGATGCCGTGGGATTATGTCATCGAAGTAATCTTCTTCTGACTCATATACATCTCCGTTCATAAAGCCATTGGTCTCAAGCTCGCTTCCGAGGTCTATTCTAAGTCTGCGGGGGCGATGTTTTTTAGTATTATGTACGTGGACGTGACAAACTTCCACGTTATTTTGGGAAGGAGCTTCGTGTTTGTGTAAAGTGTCTATCTGGTTATAGGCGTCTTGTGTTTTGGGTGCCACAAAACGATGATTTAAACTATCATTGTCATGATAAATGTGCTGACTAGAATGTTCCTGGTATTGAGTGTGATGCGTTTGGTGTTGTGTGTTTCCGTGATGATGTTGGTGATCAAGATCAGCATCCTGATGAAAATGATCAGAGGAGTCATGGTGCCAGTGCACATGATGACTCGGTTGATCATGATAACTGGATGATGGTTGATTGTTTTCGTGTTGAGGATCGTATGGATGGGGTTCTGAATACTGGTAATCACTGTGTTGGTAACTGTGCTGTGAATGTGTAAGTTGTGGACTAAAAGAGAGAGTATGCTCCTGGCCGATTATTGCTTGCTGATAATCCCACGCATACGTTCTGATTTCCTGTTGATTCACGAATGCTGCTTCAGAATGATGCTCTGACATCGCAGGAATGTTTCCTCTGTAGAACTCCCAAGGGTCGTGAATGTCTGTTATTTCAATGTTTCTTTCGGGGTATTCATCGATTGCTTTGGCTTCTGGTCTGTGCCAGGGGAACTCTGACTCCGGGTCGACAACGGGCTGATAGTGAAAGTGTTGAATGACGTCGTGAGGGAGCAACGCCGGAGGCGGCGTCTCAGGGGGTTCCTCCACCTCAACCTATTGTTGAAGTGAAACAACTCAGTGGCAATGCATGCAAACAACCTTGAACCAAGCTTCACGCACTAACTACAAATAGTGCAGAGCTTCGTCCAAGCAAATAATATTAGTACTAAATAAAAATGCGAAACTCAATAAACATACAGACTCCCAATAAAAATACAAATTAAAACCTTCTAACAGACTTGTGTTACAAACACATTGTATTTCATGAGTAGTGTATGTTTACAAAGCTATCGCGGTGAATATTCCACCAAAATACCAACACCATCTACTCCCATATTAGGTAAAAGTGATTTATCAAACCTTACATGAAGCGACTGTCAGCCAACGGATAAGTTAGAAAACGTTAGTATTTTGGAGAAACACATGTAAACGAGCATCATTATTCAAAACAAGTAAGTGCATATAAATAGCGCTAGGTGAGGTGCGCAAAGCTTCAGTGCAAGCGTTAAGTCACTCAAGGGTCAAAAAATACATGAAATCAAATTATTTGTGCTTATATTTACATTGGCAAAGAAAAAGGCGATCTCTTGCTAAGATACAATTGCGTAGGTATATGTTTACTCTAAGTTCTCACCTCTGTAACTTTAGATTCCCACTTCGTATGCTTGGAAAACATGTTGCAGTGTTCAGATTGGAGGCTGATATGGGAATGGATCGATTTACTAGGCACTGCCTACACAAAGGTTCTTGCGGTCATAAGTAGGTCCGTAACCACAAGAGTGAGGGTTCGATTCCAGCCAATAGGCTATCAAATGACTAACCTAAATATAGATATAATATGCACGTAACAAATAGTACCTGTGGTTGTTATTAATAATGAAATTTTATGCTAAAGTATCAATTTACAACATAAATTAAAAACATTGGCGACGATCAATGAATCATCAAGGAGACCACAGAATCTTTATAAATGTTACAATGATCATAAGTAATATAAGCAAAGATAGTAACATCATGGACTCACCATCGTAGCATCGAGTTGGGAGTGAACTTCGCCAACAAAGATATCCCACCACAGCTGAAGCAAGCCTCGAATGTGGTCGGGGGCATCGACAGTACGCGATTCGAAGTTAAAATGTTGCAGCCATGGCTTAGCGGCTCCTATGAAATGGATGATCTTCAAATCTTGCCCGAAACTAGAAAGGTAAAATTATAAACAATTAGGTACATTTTATTCCAAAAACTATTGTAGTGCACGGCGCGACGCGGAGGGAGCAAGTCGCGATCACTCACAATGATGAAGACTCTCGGAATGAGTCGAAACTTAGTCGGTGCTTTCACCGATAGTGCAGTACGTGTAAATTCCTGTATTTACAATATGAATGTCCAGAATGTCCAGAATGTTTCGAAATGGCTAGGCAATGTCCACAATGTTTAGAAATCAGGAACATTGTGGACATTGCCTAGCCTTTTTATACTACTCTCCTACTGACCAAGTAAAGTATATTCTAAATGATACAAAACCACGATAAAATAATTATATGATTTTTTTATCTGCCTTTTTTGTTTATACTTGAACCATCCCTTATCAGAATAGCAGCACTTCCACCCATTCATGCGAAAGATAAAGGGCATAAAATTTATGGAACCATTGAAAGATGCATCATAAAACTGAACTCACTGTTTAAGAGCTGGCAAGTATGAATAGAATGCTGCTGATGTAACGTTGTACAGGAAAGGTAGATGTTTGCTGATGTCTCCCCGAGCCCAGTCGGAGAAGAAGGAATTCAACAAGCCTTGATCACCACCTGCAAAACCAAAGACAAAAGCTTTTTACGTTAGATATTAGGAGACGAACATAGGTGCATACGGCCCACCAGGGTAGAAGCGGTTTCCGTCACCTAATGCTTATTATGAAAACAAGGTAAAAAACCTCTTATGTCTATAATTTCACCCTTCATATCGGAACAATGCTCGACAAATAAATAGAGTAGTAGTACTGGTATTCCATCTTCCAAATCCAATAGATTTTGAGTAGGCAAGTAAAAGTTACCAAAATAACAAAGGAAGGTGTGTACCGTCAAAGCTGCCTCGTTCCTGTGCGAAGGTGATTAGCCTCTCGAAGGTCTCCGCTGAGGGTTTGAACACGAATACCCCTGAGTTAAAGCAGTCGGGCCAGCCGACGTCGGGAGCCGCGGAGAGCTCTTCTCTATCGAACAGTTCATCACAGTTTTGTACCACCTTGGGGAAGGAATTGAAAATGTATACATTTATTTACAGATACAATAATACAACAGCTTGGGTTAATTTATAACGATTATACAGATAAACAGTTGAGCCATCTGAGGAAAGTTGCAAACGATCTGTAAGTAGCTCAATTGGTCCCGATTACTACCAGATGGAAGTGCCTCCAAAATTGGCTGCAGTGCCACGTTAAATGGCAATGCTCTTGACCCAGTTGAATATCAGCTCTCGAGTCATGCAAAACTTTAACAAGCCTGAAAGAATAGACGAAAGACCCTGTTTTCTCACGGACCCAGAGTCTCAACCCCAAAATTATCACGAACGCGAGATAAATAAGTTCGTAGTTGTCATCAGTTAGTTCTTGGTCACCCTACGTAAAGTACCTAAGTTACCTGACTAGTATAATATACCTAAGTAGTCGGTAGCCCTGAAAAGCTTCTAGTGACACCAACCAGACACGTGATAATCAATATTTGTTCTGTTTTCTAAATTATAAAAAAAAATTATTAATATAATAATAGCTAGTTCTGCCCACGGCTTCGCCCGCGTGGTAACCGGGTAAAAAGTAGCCTATGTGTTATTCTGATGTATAAGCTATATTACTGCAAAGTTTCATCAAAATATGTTCAGCAGTTTTTGCGGAAAGAGTAACAAACATCCACGTTTATAATATTAGTAGGATACGAAAGGAACTTTGCAAGTATGTACCTACTACTAACATGTGATTTAACACGTGAGTATTTAGCTCGTAACGTCTAGGCAACAAAAAAATATGAATATCGAGCTCTTATCAAATGCTGGATAAGACTCGTTTGACTCAATAACCTGCCTATGATAAAAACCAGAATATAAGTCAATGGATCCTAATGAAACGCTATCTCAAGGTTTATTCATAGCAGGCGAATATTTTAAATTGATATTTCCTACCAGATTCATTACATAATAACATGGCAATCGAGTGTTTGTATATTATGCGTAGGTTGGAATCATTTGGATCCGTTTTCGCTACATCTTTTCTATATAAAACTAGGGAAATAAGAGACTGAAAGTGTAGATTTTGGAACAGTTCCAAAATTGACAGAATTATTTGGGCCATGGTTGTTCCTCGTCATCTCGTGTTTCATATGCACGTCCGGTAACATTGACTTTCCTATCGCATAAACAATTACGTGTCGAAATAGATTTGATTAGTTTTACATGGCCGCTAATCGATCTTGAGAAAAAATGCTATAACTTAGATAGACAGTCTTGTCACGTCTATTCCTGGGATTCGATGCCAAATCTTCGAGATCATCGCAAACTTTAAAACGAACTGCAAATATTTAATTCTATAATACGCCGTCTATTTTCAAGATAAATAGCGTGTGGTTGTCACATTCCAGCGAAACCAGACGATAAACATTGTCCTTAAATAAACCATTACAAACAATTCAGCCAATTCTCTTTAGTAACTGGAGAAAACAGTGTAGACCGCGTAGGTATATTATTGATCGAAAAATGAGGAAACGTTTAATATGTAAAAACCTAGGTGGGTATACATCGGCGTTAAATATCTTTTTTTTTTATTCACTTAAGTGTTTCAACTCTTTTATATGATCCTTGTGATTTCAATGAATAAAAACCTATTGACTTAGACTTGTCCGAATGTTTATTCTGAACCGTTGTTTTATTTTTACGATGCACACATACTCTTTAAATATTTGCATCTATCGACCTTGATAAATTTTCATGTATATATTACTTCATTAAGTTCCAATATCACAGTTTATCTACCCATCAATACACAGGCATCCATATACTTCTTGTTGCAATATAATATTTTAAAGATTGAAAATAAAACTAAGCTGGACCCTCAAATATTTTGAAGTTTGACTGAACCTACCTAACTCAGAAACCTGCTGAAATATTAGACATTCGTATAAAAGCACTATCGGTCTACATTGTCGTAAATTTATACTAAATACTAATATTACTACCTTTTAGAGTTATTCTAATAATAAAATGATCACAAAATCTAAATGTATGGAGTGCACGGTGTGTGTATGTATGTATTGAATACCCGTTTTAAACTTACCAAAGTGTCAGCATCTAGGAAGACACATTTCTCGAACTGCGTGAGGTTCCAACAGTGGATCTTTGTGAAGGTGATTCCGAGCTCGGGTCTCTGCAGCAGCGCGAGGTGTGCGGCATCACGCGAGTCCAGAACGTCCACTGTCACCACATCACTGAATACTGCGTTCAGACGCTCTCTGAGGACATCCAGTAAAGCCCATGATACTTTATGCCATCACGAAAAAAAAACGCTTCTCTTGCTAGTGAAAACAAACTACGCGTTAAGGTGACATGTGACTCGTAGAACATCAACATAAATAAGCAAAGAAACAAATGAAGTATGAAGAGTCCAAATCCCAATAGCAGATCTTTCAAGTGAGCCACATCACTGAATACTGCATTGAGGCGCTCTCGAGGACATCCGACAAAGCCTAACCCTCTGTTTCATAATCACTCGCTAACTTAGCAAGTTGCTTAATGTAATTCTGTCCTTTTCTAACACTAAACAAAGGATAGAGGCTGACAACTTTTAGCACGCTGCTAAAGTTAGCAAGTGATTATGAAACAGAGGGTATATCTTTAAACATAGTTAAAAAGTAAACATTAACCCCCCTTCCCTTGCAGGAAAAAACAACGCAAAAAAACAAACAATTTATCATAGAGCTTCACACCATATGACGTATGAATAGTTCTAATCAAAGCCCCAAAAGCTAAGCAAAGCTAGTGGAATACCCGTGATTTTGTCCGCGTTGAGTTCTACGCTGTAAACAGCTGAAAATCCATTCGGAGTACCCCTACACACGTTGTTTGTCAGACGGTTGAAACGCTTACTTTTAGGACATTTAGAAGAAGAAGATAGAAGATTCTTCCTTTTTTCTAGTAGAAACACCTATTGGCTGTTGGGTTTTTATTAAAATTTCCTAAATCAAAAATATTAAACTCGGCAGGAACCCGCGATCACCCGCTTGGTACGTTACCCCCAGGGGCTTTACTATTGAGCTATTGACATCTGCAGCACCTGGGGCATTGCTGATGTACCTGCTTTGAAGGACTCTTTTTATATATTTTTTATGAGGGTCATGTTATAGTTTTATACGGGAACACCTGAAAAATCAGCTCTTTCCCCCAGACATGTACGGTTACCAGCCTGGTTGAAACTCTTAAGATGTCTCAGCTCAAAGCACCGAGGTCCACTAACAAGTCAAGTGTGAGTTAACACTTTATAAATCAAATAACCTGTTGCTGGCGAAGATTTACCTCATAGCGTCAGTTACGGAAGGTGTGATGAGAACGACGGCCGGGTGTTCGGAGCCGACGCGGCGCAGCGAGTTCGCCAGCACCAAAGCTCCAAGGCCATACGAATCGTTCGTCGCTAGTGTCACCCATGCTCGATCTGTGGAAGACAAGCAATCAGCTAATTAGTAAATCGAATACAGAGGAGATTTTTGATGAACTCTGTGGCACAGTGGGTGAAGGCCCAACTGAGACGCAGAAGGCTGCGGGTCGATTCCCTCCGCGGGACAAATGTTTCTTTGATCTGCAAATATTTGTCTCGGGTCTGGGTGTTTTCTATGTATATGTATGAATTTACAAAAAAGTATATAAGTAGTATATCAGTCATGTTGTTCCCATAAATCAAGCACTGCTTAGTCTGCTCTGCTCTGGGGCTAGAAGATGCTGTGTTAAAAATGACCAGCTTTATTTATTCCAACTAGAAACCAATACAATCGCACATTCCTGATATCTTGTTGTTAGATTGGTTCGTACAGTAAAGTTACCTATTACCTAATAGTTAAGCAAAGCAAGCACTTAGATTGTCAATACTGCAGGTGTCTACAGTCTGAGAGGATCGATCGGTCGAAAACAGCTGTAGAATGTAATGATATGTAAACTAGTCACACGTCTTGATGTGGTTCTGAATGTCAAGGCAATCCTGAGCACAATTCACTATTTTATTATTGTATAAATTTTGAAAGAAATTTCGTTGGAAAGAAATTTCAAAAATGCAATCAACCGATTTAGTTTATAATCTCAGATAGCACTCTGCTTTCTTGCTCGTGAGTGGTGCCAAAGACGTAGTATCTGAAATAGCTGGAAATTATAGAATTGCGTAGTCCTATATTTTAGAATTTTGAATGATAATGTCATGCTGGCTGTCGTCATAAAAAGTTGTTAGGAAATGCGCAGTTGCCTCCTCTTGGGAAAACGTGTGTAAGCAGCTAGGTAGGTAGAAGATATTATGATGTTACTGGCACGTGTACAGAAGTTGGCGCCCCGCGCAGCCCAAACGTGCGCATTATTTCCTTCCTGTCAATAATAACACGTGCTATCTACTAGCTAATGCAACTGGCAAAATAATGGAATTGGTTCATAAGGAATAGGAGAAGATAATTTTTGATTTTAATAACAGAAGCAGCAACAGTAAACATCCGAAAGACAGGATATGCAATCCTTTGGAGACTTTTACTGTTGCAGCATACTCAAATACATATACACGTGAATCACTCCCGGCATCCAGCAAGCGTGGGCCACATAAGAACGCTATGTAATAGACAAGTGCCGCACGTTCTAACAGAAATAGCGCGACACAAATAAAATTCGAAATAAAACCACTGTATAGCGTCAGATATTCTGCGAGCCTGTCGACGCCTGCCTATTCCACAATTAAACTGATAATCAGTCTTCCTAAAGACATCCAGCTTTAGATGTCGTCTCTTGGCACAGGATATTGACAGATCGACTCCTCGGTAAATCAATTGTTTAATTTCGAAAACTCTATGTGATTCGAACGGTCAAGTTCCTTCCGACCAATCTGGAGTGAGCGACGGACTAATGTGATATTGGATAAGTAAAAGTTAGTTTGCTCAATTATTATTTCAACTCATCCAATGGTGATATATTTTTAAATTTACGATCAATAAATTTGTTTTACCTACTAATTTAATGAGGACTTCACCATTCACAAATATCTCTTTTCATGCAAACATCCTGTCTCGCAAGATCTAAAATTGACCCAGGAAATGCCGTCAATCGCCGAGGTTATTCATTTTTTTCCTGCCATACATCATCAACCACTTAGTACATATTAGTTTGTTTCAGCTACAAAATCATATCAATATCCTAAATCACGTTGGATCTGCCTCTGAATACGAAGCATATATAAAAGCTCGAACAGATGAGCAGATTTAGATAGATGGATATACAATTCGTGCTGCCAGAAGCTTCCCAACAAGGCACTTGAGTTCAGAGACGCAAGGATCAGACGCGGTGCGGGAGCAATGTCCCTGTGGTTTCTATTTAGGTGCGGCCAGTCCGGCGGGATGGAACCACGCGGGCAGTCGACCGTTTAACAGATAAAGGAATGCAACGATGACGAGTAGGTAAATATTATGAAAGTAATTCTAAGTAGAAGGAATAAAATCAGGAATACAGTCCCACATCCTGCATTGTTGTTGCACCCTGCTAACCTTACCCCAAGTAGCCAAACACCATGAAATAACGAAATACATGGTAGGTACTGTGGCAGTTATTTTCGAGGATATTGTGGATAGAAGAGACTCGATCAGCTCCTGCATTTTTATTCGGTGTGTGTTTGTGAAAACTAGGTAAGTTTGTACCTAATTACCTACCTTACTTACCTAAGTAATATTATAACAGAATGATTATTTAGAAGAACAAGCATTGATCATCGTCACTGAAGCAAGAAAAGAAATGTGCACTTTCTAAGTTCGCATTTTACGATGAACGATGCACACAAACCACCACACCACGCCATGAGAATGCATTTCTCCTAGACAATATTTAATTTTCAGTAAGTACCTACCTACCTACTTCGAGAGAAAACATAGGAGCTGCTAGCTCGAGAAAGCACGCATAGAACTGGTTTTCCAAGTATTCTGACAAGCAAGGGCTATAAATCGTTGTAATTGTAATGAATTGAATGAAATTAATGTGAGCTTGTCCCTTTTACGAATATTTAGTCCAGCCAGACTAGACAACACGGTGAAGTTCCGGGTTCTATTCTTACTTAGAGTTAAAATTATTATGAGTAGGTAAGCTCGCGATGTGTCTGCATGTCTTGCACGCTTTATATCCACTGGAAAATAAACTTACGCCTCCTTAACCTAATAAAAAAAATCAGAAAATATTAAGTACCTACTAGCTTCTGCCCACGGCTTCACCCGCGTGATACCCGGATAAAAACTAGCCTATGTGTTATTCTGATGTATTAGCTCTCGTTAAAGTTTCATCGAAATCCGTTCAGTAGTTTTTGCGTGAAAGAGTAACAAACATCCATCCTCACAAACTTTCGTGCTTATAAAAAGATAATAAATTGAATAACTATATCTCTGGTAGGTATTATACATAGGTCGATTTATATTTGTAGGTAGGTAAGGAATTTAAATGGCGCTATGAAACCGCAATCAGGTCGGATGAACCTTCGTGGTTGATATCGAATATCAAATAGTAGGTAGGTAAGTAAAGTACCTAGCCACAAGTAAGGCCCCCCACGGTAGATCATAAGATCAAATTGATTATGAGCAAGTTAAGTACCTACATATATAGAATTTTATAGACACTTGAAATTTATCAGGACTTGTAATCTTTCAGCAAATTCGTAGGTAACAGAACAGAGTCACGGTCAAGATTATTGTACTCTTTGAAACAGAATAACAAAGAGGAACCTAGGTAGTTTGTTACGAGAGCTGATAAGAATTATGCTGATAGGCACAATGTTTATGAATGTATTTGTAGATAACACGATGTATTTGCGATCTCGTATTGATAAAGTAAACAGTGAAAGCTACAAATACCTACGTTTGCAGATGGAATTTTAAATCTATAGTCTATACCTACCTACCTCTATCTATGCAATCGTTTACTAACATAAATAAGTAAGTAGGTAGGTAGGTACTTACCTACATAAAATTACACATTGAGCTAGTTTGTAAGAGGTTGAACCAATCTACCAACCTCCTGCCACCTAGGTGAATAGGTACCTTACTGTAGGAAACAGAACGTTTTTGAGGGTTGGTTACCTACTATATATTGCGTTCTTTCTATGGAAATTCCTTCTTTTGATTATAGGTAAATCATCTAAATATAGTAGGTATAATACCTATATGGGTACTTGTGTGTTTTCCTGTATTAGAATAGACGGTAGGTACCTACCAATTAACTTAAATCAGCACACTATTGCTGATTTCAATGAGGGTTACCCGCCTGCATGACATGACACACTTGCCCCTGTAGAGAACGGTCCAGCAGAGGTGCCTTATAATTAAAAAACAGTGAGTGCGAAACACGAAATATTAATCTATGAAATTAGGACTGGATTGGAGAGACATAAAACTACCCCCTTCTTAATTAAAACTATCTACAACGTTTATTCATTCGTCTGGAACAAAACGCCATGGTTCTAAACAAAAAATAGAACATTCCAGCATAGCTTTTCCGACATTTAAAATAAAAAAAGTTGAAAAATGTTAATATTAATTAAAAGCTTACTTGACATAATGTGGCCGGGTGTAGTATTGTGCGTGACAGTTCCTTACAGTCACTTCCCCGATTCGATTATCACGAACCACACGCGCTCTCCGAGCAACACTAGCAAATGCACGCAGCGTGCGCGACCGGCGACCGCGACCCCCTCGCACCGGCACGCACACATCAACAGACAGAACGTCAAAGATAATACATACAGCACACATAGGTGGGCTCAGCTGTAAGCGCATGCGTGATACACTAGCAACACACATAATAATCAAAATGTAAGCAAAAAGCCTTACAAATAATCTTAGTTTGCAAGCTAAAAAGCTTTTTAGATTAATAAATTATAAAATCACTTTTATTTATCACGAGAAACTCTTAGACTAGGTTGGCATTCGAAACTGGCAACTCTAGTAAACAGCTGTTCGCTAAGAGCGATCGATAGATGTCGGTGGCAGGGCAGTCGCTTTATTTTCGTTGCCGTATATCAAGCAGTTATATCTGTGTACTAAAAATCACTTCGATAGAGTAGCGCAGAATAGCCGTTTCGGGCGGTCCGCGGTCTTCTTTGATACACGTAAATTCGGGTCGATGTACGAATTTATAGTAATAATGTTGTCCAAACTATACAATACATACAGTATATATGAAAATTGAGATGATTTTAGGAATTAAGAAACTATACGAGCTTAAAAAGCGTAAAATGGATTAAAAATGCGATGGTAGTGTGTTGTGTTTGGTTTCGGTGTTTCGGGGGTAACGAAAGCAGCGATGGCAAATTCTCCTACGAGCATAGAAACGCAAATAGACAGTTTCTTGGAGCAGTTCAAAAGGAGTGCTTCCAGGGCTATGGAGGAGCGCATGGAGTGGCCTGATGGGCCCTCGCCGACAACGATCATAAAATCTCGCAGTAGCTGCTTCACCATAGATTCAGCATCAGGTAAGCTCCGGTAGAAACTGTCACCTACCTATTAGGTGAACAAAAGAAAATTTGCTGTTGGTGGGAAAAAAGGTAGGTAGGTACCTATCTATAAAATTTTCGCATTCCCGATGTGTTTTCCATCGTTTTGCAGTCGTCTAGGTATATCTATTCTATTGCCTAACTAAATTGACTCGAGGTAGGTATAGGTACCGAAGTTACCGAAATAAAGAAAATTAGGTACCTACCTACGTAGGTAAGGAGGTTTCCACATTTAGAAAATAGGTAGAACCTACCTACTTCGGATGTTCTGTGATTTCAGGCTGAAACCCCCTCAGCACACTGTCAGTCACCTCAGTCTTCTGGAGATTATGAATATATAGGTGTGGTGTAGGTACCGAACTACTCCATTATGCAGTCTGCAACACAATCAACAACACAACCAAAATTTAGTTTCTTCAATATAACACTAGGCTAGGTAGGTACTAGATCATTCAAATTTCAAACAATGAACGAATCTTGAATGATCTTAGATTAAAAATGAATGAATGACAAATTGATTGATGACGTCAAAACGGCATTATTCAAAAATAGCTGCCCTATCTAAAACTTTGTTATTAAAACCATTTTCATTGTTTAGGAATATTATTAGGTTAGTATAAAATGAAAGAACCTACCCTAAGTAGGTACCTGTAATGTATCTACATTACAGCGTATCAATGTTAAAAATTACCTATTAGGAAGTTCCATACTTATTAGTGGAACACCCGCAACTTCATTCCTGCGGAGGTTTTACAAATATAATAAATAAATAGGTAAAAATAAATAAAAAATGTTTCGCCAGAAATGTTTAGTGTGTGTGATACGAGTTAGGTAGCTATGGAGCCTTTTTTTACTTAAACGTGAATTTTAAAATATTTTAGTAGTAAAATATTTTTTAAGTAGGTACCACCTACCTACGCTAATACGCTACGCACCCGTTCAAGTTTTTAGGACCAGCAGCGAATTAGGTTCTGCGTTGTTTGTCAGGCTTACTGACGTTTCGGACACAATATTTTAGGACACTTTGTCCGAACTGACACTTTTAATTTTAATTAATTATTCACAATGTCAACACCTATTTTTAATGTAAAATACCTAGGTATATATGAAATTGATTAATAATAGGGGAGACTGTATTGTACGTCCGTGCAAAGCACAACCATGGAATGCACACCCCTGGAAAGTACAGCCAGTATTACAAACCATTTGGTTTGAATTATCTGGGTGTGCTTTACATGGTCGTACAATACGCTCCGTACAAACTAAACACATGACGGTATTGCACACCCCTGGAATGTACACCCCGGATTACAAACCAATATTCTCGACGCTCATTGGTCGAGAGTTCGTCATATCTGTGAGCTCTCATTGGTCGATGCGAATAAGTCGCATGACGAGAACGAGCCTCGTTTGCACTGAGCAAGTTCTAATATGTTCAACCAAGAGTTGCCATTGATAAATATTGTAAACAATAAGTTAATGTTGGCCTGAGAAATCCTTCCTAAGCAAATCCGTCTTGGACTGGTTAGGTTATTAGGTTTTTTTTATTACCACTCAGAAAAGGAAGATTGCTGTCCGAACTTTATCCAACAAACTTGGGTTCAAATAAATAAAACCAACCGATTATCATCTGTTCATCTGCAAAAAACCGACATAAATAACTAATATTTTTACTACATCTACATATTTACTAATAGCGTAAAATACTATGGGAACACAGCACTTGCCCCTTGATAGCACTCGCACATGAAAACAGAGCATGAAATTGGTTCGTATTCCATGGCTGTACATTCCAGGGTTGTACAAAACTGGCCGTACAAGGTCAACACGTGTAGGGAATGCACGCCCAGGAATGTACGCCCAGTATTACAAACCAAGTATTTGAAACCAATGGTTTGTAATACTGGCTGTACTTTCCAGGGGTGTACTTTCCATGGTTGTGCATTCCATGGACGTACAATACAGGGACTCAATAATAGTCTTACCAAAATGCTCGACAAGTCTTAATATTTCCTAACTAGGAAGTAAAGTGGTTTTAATAATTAATTAAGTTTATCTCCATAGCTACCTAGCAACTTATCTATGAATGAAACTTATCTTACTACCTTACCTACAAGAAATGATTTGGCTTTTTCAATCCTTTTCGGTAGCAAGGTACATACCTATCTTTCTAGAAGTAGGAACTACAACGTACCCATAGGACATTGACATTTCATTCATCTCCCTCCCGGAAGTAAAAGTATGCTAGATAAGTCCTGGGTAGGTACCTACCTACTCGTAATGACAAACGACGTCGCGCTCGACGAAAATGCATACTCTAATTAATTGTTATAGGTATCTACCATCAAACAACCTGCTTATTAATTTTCCTACGTTGTGCATACCTACGTACCTATAGACTTGTACTTATATGTACACTTTGACTTGTATTTATAGATACTAGAATACTATCACGCTCAGCTTTATGCTGGATTTGTATCTGCCTGCCTACCTACCATGAAATAGGAAGGTATGTACCTATAACTTAGACTTACTTATAACTTTAAACGTTTCGAATCCAGTTACGAGCACCTACTAGAAACTAGAACCAAGCAGACCTTAATTTCAAAATTATTGGAAAGTAAAAATGTTAGGTAGTACGTATCTATTTAAGGTACCATTTATTTACCAAACGTCGCTGTGGTTGTTCAACGGATGCTTTTGTTCCACATCAATGCGGACCCTTTTATAATGTTCATAACCTGATGAACAAGTTATAAATGTTATGCATTATGTTGTGTAGATCTATATAGAATGCAATATTTGGTTTTAAGCTACGGTTTCTTTCTTAACTTATCCTCTCTATTCTCCTTCAGCACCACATATCAAATGCTTCCAACGTTTACCTGTATATCCGTGTTTCTCATAAGTAGGTAAGTACCTATACTACCAGGCTCAAACACCAGGGCCTGTGGGGTAACCCTAGGAGCCTGCATGCGGCTATCCTGGATCGGGCAATTACACATGAGCCTCTATTAGCTGCCCCATGTGACAAGACCTCCAAACAACGGATAGTCCAAAAACACTACTACATACAATTATACGAGGACCTAAGAGATCAATCAAGAACCAGTGAAGTCCGTGTCTACACCGATGGCTCAGAAACCAAACAAGGAACGGGCGCTGGAGTACACTCGATGGATCTCAACATCAACATTTCAATGACCCTAGGCACACACAGCTCCATTTTCCAATGTGAATGTGTGGCCATCACCGAAGCTGCAACGGCGATCTACAAGAGAGAGATCGAAAACTACAACTTACGCATTCTCTCCGACAGCACAGCAACACTAAGAGCTCTGGAAAGCCACAGCTGTAACTCCAAATTCGTCTACGAGTGCCACCTAGCCCTAGAGAGAGTCTCGGCGAAAAACAAAGCGACTCTACAATGGATTAAGGGGCATAGTGGATCACTTGGCAATGATGCTGCCGATGAATTGGCCAGAAGAGGATCAGGAACACTCATAGAAGGTCCCGCCCCACTCCTCCCTCTGCCATTCTCTCAGCTGCGCGCGTGGATGCGACAGTCCACGGACTGCAGACAGTTAAGAGCAGCCCTACCTGCCATCTCACCACGACTGACGCGTCGCCTACGAAGTCTGAAAAGACCTGATCTCCGGATCATCGTGGGGACCCTAACCGGTCACTGCCCTTTGAACAAACACTTCTACAACAGCGGAGCCACAGACAGCCCACTCTGCAGAGGATGTCTAACCGAATAGGAATCAGCTGCTCATGTAATCCTGGAATGCGTGGGCGTAGCAAAACACCGCGCACAAATTCTTGGCAACCCAAGGTCACTCGGCGAAGCCTGCGAAGACCCCAGAAAGCTTCTGTGCTTCTGGGCGAAGCTGGGCTGAGTGGGCTAGCTAACTCACTAGCCAGAAACTCCCACGCTTGAATGCAGAAAAGGGAGTCCACACACATACACATTCACATACATATACCTATACTACCGAGCTTATTAACTAGATAGGTTGATACCTGGGTAGTTAGGTAGGTGGGTAGTAATAGTGAAGTTTTATTTCGGTTTGAAAGAAACAAAACAATAGATACATTTTCTCAATAAGTTTTCGAAGCGAATTTTTACATATGTAGGTACTGTACCTACTGTTATTGTAGGTACTCTAGGTCTTACCATCCCCTAACAAATTTTCTGTCTGCAGAAACACAGAACACTCTGTAGGTATACAAAGTACTTCGTGTGAAATACCTACTTATCAAAGTAATTTTACTACATTTTTCATCAATTTACCATAAAATGGTTCTGGCAAATAACAAATATTTTTAAAATTCAGAGGCAACATACATTTAATTTAATTCAATTTTACCGCGCCGCGCAGGTATGAGTAGCGTCGATACAGAAATGCGCACGCTCCAAGCGCTGTCTAGTGGCGGCGCACTGTACTAATTACGTGTTCTGCGGCGTCCTCTGATTTTGTTCACGGAAAGAGAATCGCCATATTGCTTCCGTGAATTTAGTGAAAAATTTGTGCATTTCTCTTCAATTATGACTGCAATATCAATATGAAGTGAAGTAAAGTGAACCATCACCGACCGTGGAAAACTGGGATACATTTTTACGCGTCTCAGCCCGTGATTCAGAGCGAAAAAGGTGAGTTTCAATGTTCCGTTGCTGTGGCTATATGGCCCAATATTCCACGGGAGTTCGATCCGCTATGCGATAATGAAACTTAAAAAATGCGATTAAGGTTAATAATTGCGCGGTTTTTGTTATGTTTATTTACATGAATTTTAAAAGTTTAACGCGGTTTTCAATAATTTCGGGATGATCGTTGTAGCGGTCGGTCGGGGCGGGTTTACTTTGTACAGACCTACGTGTATGTACTGTACAGATACATGTGATTTGACGTGAGCGATCGTTCGTAGCAGGAAGCGGGCGGGATGTCGTACGAGAAGATGGAAGTGGTGAATCCCGCTGAGAAGGAGGCCAGTGAGGTTTTGCACTCGCTGCTGTCGGTGGAGCGACGTAGTGTGGACAGCAAGGAGGCGATAATCGTGACGCTGCCGAATGACCAGAATGGAGGCGGCGAATATGGCGAGGGAGCCCAGTGGCACACGCCCATGGGGCAGCATTCCGTCTTCGAGATGAGCGCACAAGGCATGCAGCAGCAAGTTTTCAATGGGCATCAAGAACAGGTAATACAAACAAACAAACTAAATACATTGTACATCTCAGCGTACATTGCCTGGTTGATCAATTCTGCAATTTTCAATAGGAATTAGTGATAAATTGCTTGGACAAGTAACTATTCTATAGAAATAGAGTATTTCTGCTATTCGATGGACTTCGGCTAGCTAGGTGTCCCAGCTTACAGTTGCTGGAGCTATACCACATACTTTATTATTTCCAATGGAAACTGGTGTGGTTGCTATTGAGCATGAGGATGACCTCAAAACAGGCAATGAAAGAGCAGGAGAATTGTTCTGTTTTGAGGTTTAATCATTATTTTTTCCTAAAATTTCAGGTTCTGTGGCAAGGACATACTATCCAAGTTGAGAATGGCGCAAGTCTACAAACCCTCCCAGGGACATACACCATGGAATTTGGCCCTCACATTGAGACTGGTGACTTGGATGTTGATAAAAAGCCCAAGATGGAAAAGAAAATAAGCAAGAAAAAGAAAAAATGTGAGTCGGACAGTGATGACGATATCATTGACAACAAACTGGAGGACAATCCTACTCAGGTATATTCTTACAATTTTTCTGGCTAGTCATTTCCCATCAGACCATACTATGTATGGGCACTTTGGTAGCTTTGCTCCCTCAATCAATTACCAACTAATGATTGACAAAGATTTTGAGATGCTGACTTAAAAAAGCACAAGTGAGTAATTTATAGAAAAATGATTTATTTGTCATAAATAATCAAAAACACTTTACTATACTGCTAGGCAATTATCTCTGGTTATACAGACCTACATTTATATATGAAGAATCATTTAAATTAACATTCTCAATGTTCCTTGTCATCCTAATGATAAGATAGTAACCATGCATGGCCTTGAACCCTAGAAAGATCACATTTGTAAGTAACTGGTTGTTTCCAGTCTGTAATTTGGCCATCAATTCAATGACTCAGGGTGCAATCAGCTGCTCTTACCACAACAAAATGTACTGATTAATAATGCCTATTGCAAATATGTTCATATATTATCTGTCTGATGCATTGTTGCAATATGAATAGCTATTAATTATTGATTTCAGGTGAATGAAAGACTAAGAAGAGGATGTGATTGTAAGGACAACTGTTACCGTGGACTCAATCCTGAGGCAGTATATCGCCACAGACTTAACATTGCCGAACTAACTAAAAGCGAACATGACATGTATCTTATGGGCATAACCATGGCCAGCTTGGCGAATCCTGCCGAGACTTCACGGCACAAAGTCAGGAGGAGATTGAGGGCATGCTATGTGTATCAAGGGAGGAAAGTTTGTCTAGAAGCTTTTCTGTATCTGGAGAATGTCACACACTACCAGCTAAAACGTATTCGGCAACACGTGATGACGCACGGAGTCGCGCCGCGGATACACGGCAACGTCGGCAAGAAGCCATACAACACGTTCACACTCGACATCTACAAACACGCCACTAGCTTCTTGAAGGAATACCTGAAGCAACACGCGAGCTCCCCCAAGGACGTCCTACCATCCGGCGACAGCAAGAAACCCAGCAAGACAGTCATCATCCAAGGCGACTCAAGAAAGCATCTCTTTGAGGCATACAAAGAGTATGGAGAGATTCTAGAACCGGGAGTTAAACTAATGGGATACTCGACTTTCCGAGCGTTCATGAAAGACCAGTTTCCTCACGTTAAGTTCGCGACCAAGAAACAGGACATCGCCAAAGACATGGTTCCTTTCCGCAGCGGTAAATGCATGACCTACGATAAGAACAAGGACCCTATCAGGATACAACAGGAGAAGGAGAAGGCGGATGCGAAAAAGGCAGCTATGGAAGCTAAGAAGAAGGAAGAGGAGAGAGAGCAGCAGGTGCAGCAGCAACACCAACAAGTTCAACAGCAACAGCAACAGCAGCAACAACAACAACAACAACAGCAACAGCAAGTGCAGCAGGTGCAAGTTCACCAGCAGCAGCAAATGCAGAACCAGCCGCACGTCGTGATCCACCAGCAACAGCAGCAGCAGCCTCAGCAAATGCAGCAACAGATGCAGCTCGTCCCGCAAGTGAGCCAGCACCAGCAAGTCTTGCAGCAGAATGTGCAGCAAGTGTCGCAGCAGCATATGCAGTCACTCGGCGTGTCCGAAGAGAACGGTCAGCCGGTGGAGATGACGCAACAGGTGATACCGCTCGCGGTGGTACAACAGCCGCAGCAAGCGTACATCGTCACACCCGTGTCGCACTTCCAGACCCGCGTGCAGGGCACGTGGTATAGACATTGACCCCGAACGATCGCGCCTGGTTGATTCGGATGTTGACCATCGGATGCGCTGTTCATGTGAATGAGATCTCGCGGCGATTGAACTGTTGTAGGCTTGCGTATAAGCGCCAACTACGTAACTTTGGCAATAAGTTAGTGAGGATAAAGACTCGCATGACAAGTCAGCTAGCAACTGGTAACACACAAGCAATAGTATCAATCAGTGTTAGTTCAAGATTGGCCCGGCGGTGTCGCGTTATTTTTGGTGCGCGAATTCAGGTGATCTAATGAAGTTGTGAGTTGTAAAATGCTAGTTGCTGAATGATTTTTGTGTGCGAGCTCTCTTAGGAAACCACCTATTCAGTATTGGTTGAAAAACTGATTTCTAAACTATCTTTTAAGTATAATCTTATACACTTACCCATTATTTAGCAATTAGCTACGACTAAGTAGTTTTTATTTTATATTTGTGTACCTATCATTTTTAAGAGGTGTGTATGACGTATTTATAATTTTATAGATTTGTATTGTGGAGATGCTTGCAAGGTATGCCATCACAACCAACTGATCATGATGTAAAAGACATTAAAATAACTGCAGTATCAGTTTTGATATTTTTTTTGTGATGTTAAATGATAACGGATATCTGAAATGCACTTGATTCAATGTGATCTTGGTGTTAATTGTGAGTCTCAAAATGGTCCAATTTAAGCGTGCGCGACATAATTTCGAGTCGAGAAAATTACCAATGCCAAAATACTTTGGCCACAAAAATAAAACTTGCAGTTCGCAGATTTTAAGATGTCCCAAGTGCATGTTCAATTGTATCTGCTTGTCTGTATCTGTTTTATGTTGCAAAGTTAGATGTTCCTTTTGAGTGTGAATAAAATGCAGTGCCTTCAATCATTTCACTATGTTATGTCAAAAGCTCCATAACCACTATTTTCCAATGTGGAATTAATTTTTTAGTTTTCGTTATAAATACCTCTCACAAAGTATAAAAATATTTTTATAAGTGTTGTATATCTTTTAGAACGTGAATATAAAGATATAGTTGTAAGCTAAACTCACACTATAAAATAATTTTTATTTTCACAAACAAAATTGAAAAATTCAACCACCAACGAACAATACCTATGTTAAGAATTGTTTAACGTAGGTATTGTTCAATAATATTTTGGTACATTATGTGATACCAAAGTACATATCATTATGTATGTAGATCATGTACACAGATGTTGATTTGTAAATTCAAATGATTGGAGACGGCACTGAATTTAAAAAAAATAAAAATAGCGCACAATACATTATATTGGATATACATCATTTTAAAAAGAATTTGCCGCACCTAGTGAACATTTTATTTTTTATTTATAAAAAATTATTACAAATATTAGATTTTATTTGTGCTATTTTAAATTTGATCTATTTTGGCGCCCAATCACGTATTTATTATAAGTAGATAATTTTAATTTTATTCATAGTCAACCCTATTCCAATTGTTTAAAATAGTTTAGTACCTGGTTGGTACTTTTTAGTCCAATTATGTGTCTTTCGACCATTCGAGCATACCTGACATAGAAGTCTGAATCGACTTACGTGGGACCTAGTAAAAAGCTAATATCTTAATTTAATTTCCTGTGTCTTGTTTTGAATGCCGAGGCATTAAAACACAACAAGCAATATTAGTAAAACTAAATAAAATAAAGAATTTGACTGATGCAAAACAGTACATTTACAAAAGCATTACTTACTGAAAGAAAATTAAAGAGGGTGACGATTGTGAAAATCTCATTTTTGAGCTAAGATAGTGTTATGTAATTGATAGAAGTGTGTAATCATCCGTTTTACCTTTAGACAGTTCATACATTGTGCCTAGAAATTATCTACATATGCTTATCCGTGTATTTTTATAGTGCAATAACATAAGATTCGGAGCAGAGCAATAGGTACGAAATTGTCGAGGGAAGCTACTTAAATTTTTATATACTTAGGTATCTGAACGGTGCAGTCAGTGAGCCAAATAAATCCACTACAAATCATTATAAAAAAACGTCGAAATGAAACATTTTACAAATCTGATTTGCTTCGAATCATAGTGATTTGCCCCTAGCCTGGAATTCTGCATCTATATTCCCAATTTACCGTAGGAAGACATGATGTGATAGAAATTAAACTTTTTTACGCTAATCTGTTTTTAACTTGTAGCATTAGTTAAGTTCCAAACGAAAGCAAACGGTGTCGAGGCCCACGCCTTCCTCATGCCGAGTTACATGCAACCGGAGATTGGTGTCGGGCCGGGGGTGTACGTACGTCGTACTTGTTCGGCTTATTGGTCTCCAGTAGCCGGCCAATCCACTCTGCAAATTAATAAATTCTCCGCGTCGCCGTTCAATTTGTAAACAAAAGTCATTGTTTCGGCCTCAACTGGACAGTTTGACGATGGCTAGTTGCCTTAGCGGGCGTGCGCGGTGTTATCTTAGAATTGCTGACCTCAAAGACAGTCGCCATGAAGTTTTGGAAGTGTACCTCCAAATCTCAGCGGGCCGCCGCTCTTGGTGAGTGCCCTACGCTATTTAACAATAATTTCTATTAATATTTGATTAATTGCACGTAGGTTATTGGGCAAGTTCAAGTTATTAACATTTAATGAAGTAACCCACTTACAGGCCCATGTTGCTCAAACGATTTCTGTAATTTGAATGGAGCGCTAAGAATTTTCGTATAGCAAGAAACTTTTCTACCCAGGTTTTTGTTTTTAATCCCTTTCTATTCAGATTTAGAAGGAACTAAACAAATAGCGCATGTTTATCATTTATCAAAACTTAGTTTTAGGTAGGTGGCATTTTTTCTATACCGTGCGCGGGAGTAGATACATACCGACAGCTCTACAAAATTAACTCTGCGTATTTTGCCAATTTACTTGTCTGCCAGTTGTCTTTATTGGTATGTGTATGATTTCAAATCTTAAAGCGGAGTTAAGTTTTATGGAGTCCGATGAAGGGCGAAGGTCAAAGGAGGGATTCAATGAGTCCGTTACACCTACATAGCGCCCACGAAATGGAGGGCGGAAGCTATGCGACGCAGTGTACCGAGGTCCCACCCTATGGACTGATGAGGTTTTGGGAAGTCGGTAGATGGAGGTTTATGACTTCTTTTATAGATTGTTGATAATAGTGCCATAATTGTGAGTTTTCGGGTTATAATCGTATTTATCTTGTTTTGTTTGACAAATTGACGCGATGGCGGGTACAATAAATTACTTATAATGTGGGGTACCTACTCCTAGTTACTGATACCCACGACACTGAGGGTGTCTGCCGCCTGGTACACTATCCTGGTGTGAGCTAAGGGCTCTATGTTGATAATATTTAATTTATCTATTTACCAATAATTGAAGGTAGATATGCTCATACCTACTCTTCAGTTACTGCCATTGAGAAAACAGATTTATAATCATGCTTACCAACCAGTTTTGTTTTGTGTCAACATTGTAACCTAGCACATAATGATACTCACTAGAGCACACAATACTCATTACAAGCTAATGCCTACTATATCTAAGTAGGTATATAGGTACGCAGTGCTGTGGGATAGAAAGCACGTGGAAAGCACTGAGAGTCGCCAACGTCCGCAGGCTTGATTGCTATGCGAGCCGTGATCCGTCCATCGTCGGCCTTTGTTTGCGTTTCGCATTGTCCTTCTGTTCCGACTTTTACTGACTCATTGTTAGGATTCCTATACGTTTTAATGGGATGGCTGTGTAAAAATACTTCCTTTAAACAGCGCTATCTAGACTGTGCGTAGGTACCTGTTTATTTTTATAAAGACCGAAATTATCAATAGCTTATAGAATTAATTGCTAGACAAAAAGTGTCGTGATTAACGTTCTCAGGCACCTCCATCGACCGCAAACCTTGATGCTGTTGTCGTCGTCGCCATTCGAGAACCTCAGTGCGTCGGCTATGGCCTGATGCCCCAAAGCTAAAATAGGATGACTTTTTGATAAAATGTCTTCCTGTATGGTTTATTTACTGGGATTTGGTCAGAGATTGATGCGTGTGATGCGTTAGCATCCTAGTAAGACTGTGGCTACCATGAACAGTTTCAAAGAAGAATCTTCCTAGATAAGTACTTTCTCTCGGAAATTTAAATTTGACGCATCTTTTTGGGTCAGGAAGTTAAGAAGAGATCGAAAAATTCCAATCGTTTAAAATCATAATATTCTCGAGCAAGGGCCGCAATAAAGGTTTTCTTTTCCTCGTTACGCGAAAAGTAAACTGACCTTATGCGCTATCACAAGAATCGCAGCATAAAACGCTTTGAAAATCTTTCGTTAGTTGTAAGTTAAACTAAATGTAGCGTTCCACCCATCAATATATCAAAGAGATCCAACGGAAAGGAAAATTAGAGAGAATACCCACAGGAAAGGTCATATAAGTACATGCTTATCATATTACCAATGCTTGGCATGAGTTTTACCCTATGGTTTCTGTGAAATTGTTCAGTCAAGTGGGACTCGTCGGCTCGTCCATCCAATCAACTAACTTATCCTGCAATGCAGTTATCATCCGCCGTGTATCGAGTAAAGCCCGGTTTTAAAAGTATCGGTCAGAATAGTATTACCTATTTTTAAAATAGTCTCTTATTCTTCTCAGTTTCTTCGTGTAGCTTCGTCAATGCAAAAACATTCGTTTTTTTGTAGTATAGGTTTGTGGTACGATATTTTGTTCTGACTCTCAGGAAGTAATAAAACTTCCAAACTGACATTAACCTACGAACCCACGAAGTCTGAAGTTATCATTGGAAAACTAGGGAAAATGGGCCAACGACGAAGTTTATTTTCTTTCGGTTAATTCTAGCAAGAGCTCTTTCCGCCCAAACTATTGCGCTTCTTGTGAGTTTATTGTGTTAACTATATTAAAAACCCTTTTGTATCTTACTAAATTATAACGGTCCCAAATAATTGATAAGCACTACACCCATGTGTCTAGAGATATACTTACCATAATGTTTTGTAAAACAACTTCATTGTATGCCATAGTTTGGTACATAGTTCAATTAAATATTGACGGTAAGGTAGGTGAAACTCTACCTATTGTATTATTCGTTACCTACCACAAGTAGGTACGTATTTGCACTCAAAGTTGGTTGACCATCAGTGCACCTTGCAGATACCCGGATAAACAGGATTTCTAATCAAAATCGTCAAGAATTCCACTCTTCAGTGGAAATTAGACGCTCCCTAGACGAGTCTATTTAAATGTGAAGGTGTCTGTGTGCATGCTTGCACTATTAATAGAGGCGGCGAGCGATGCTGTACAAACATTGCTTAGTAATAATCAACATTCGGTAAAAACGTATCTATACATAATACCTACATGTAATACTATGAATAGTCATATGAGCAGGCATAGCAATCAATAGTTATACCTACTAATGAATTCTTCTCAAATGGAAAAAGTCAGGAAAAAAGCGCTCAGTAAAATTTGGGTAGGCAGGCAGATTCTTGCATTTTTCAGAGCATTCTCTGATTCAATACGACTGGCTTCAACGGCAGACTGGATTCCCGTCCAGTGCCCTATTATGGAAAGTCTGCCGGTTCAAGCATACAGGTTAAATACACCGATTATTTTAGCGAATTCACATTCCCTTCAAAGTGACCTCAAAACCGGAAATTGATTATTTGCGACCACTTTTATTTTATTATCAAATCACAAAGAGCTTTATCATCAAAGTGCAGTGATACAGTTTCACACTGCCGAATAAATCCGTCGTAATGTTGTCCTCCTTTTTTTTATGGGCTATTCATTTCGTATTTGCAGTTTTATAGGTAGGCCTTCTTCAGCAGCAGCAGTGGTGACGTGTTATCAAAACAACTCAAGTCTAGTCTCTGTCGTCATATGCAGATTACATCAAAATCCACACGTCTCGTTTGGACTATGTGGACGCATACTGAGTAGGTGCTGTATTCTTTATTAAATCATCATCGAGATGCCGACAAATCTCGATTACGAATGACGTCCACACAAAATAGTACTTCTAGCCTTTATCAGAAAGTAGCAATATCGAATTCGGACGCAATTACATCGAAATAAGGTTTATAACAGCATACACACAAGACCGTGGTTCTTACTACATTTATAAGCTTGAAAGGTCATTGACAGAACGTGAGAAAAACATATCTTTCTTCATAAATATTTTAAACTCTCAAAAACCATTAATTTGTATTAATTAATTGTTTATTTTTATTAAATAATTCTTTTACGAATGTTCCACCAACTTCAGTAAGTTAGTGGAACATTTGTAGAGATCATCCAAATATGACCATTCAGCTGAATTTTGCAACATATGGTGAATCCTAGTTTAGATTAACTCTACAGAATAAATAATTCATCTAAATATGACCAATCAGCGCCGTAACGTTACTCGTGCACGATTTTTTCCAAGATCGACCCCTGGATATAGGCCGTCGTCGTGGCGGGAGCATCCCACTGCAGAACGGATAGAGCGTCAGTTCACGTCGTGTTGTCACTGAAGTCACATCCGACTCGGTTCATCGCGTCGATACTTCGTTTCCCGCAAGTTTTCTCTAGTTTTCTTTATTAATTAAATAGTGGCGAAGCGAGTGATGAGAATACGATTCGAGGTGCCGAACAAGTTGGAGATTTCGTTCGGGAGAGGTAGTTTGTTTTGATTTTATTGTGCAAGTCTACAGCTGAAGTATGGCAGTCAGGAGGGCAGGTGAAAACCTAGTTTTCAGGATATTTTTAATTGCTATTTTATGGCTAATTATTTATTAATTATTGCTTTTATTTTAGTAGAGATTTCAAATTATGCCGCAGTAGCCGCAAGTATTTTTTTACCATCAATATACAGGGTATCCTAGTGTAGGATCATCAGGACTATGAGTTTGATAGATGTGTTATTTTAGTCATTTTAGTACTTCCTAAACACTTTTCCTATATGTACTATCTGTCTTTTGTGCGTTATCTATCACAATTCTTATCGTGTTATGTAAATATATGCAATGTTTTGATATGAATAAGTATTAGTAAAATTCTCAAGGTTTTGTTTACTGCAGTAAAAAGGTTTTACGGTACAGTCTAGTCCCTTATTGCATTAACCTCGGTCACAGATATTAATACAAGTACCTCGGTGTTTTAAGCGCCCATATAATGTAAAGGGTTTATTTAAATCTCGATGTAAGCTTATGGTGCAAGTGTTAAGCAAATTTTCATCTATAAACAAAACCTAACGAACCTAGGGTTCCGTAGTCAACAAGTAACCCCAAGGTCTTTTAAACAGATCGCGAGCGTGTGAATACTGTTTTTCGATTCAGGGATCCGTCTCTTAAATATTTAGCTTTAAGTGCTATTTTTGTTCCCTTGTCGTGTGTGTGTGTCCCTTGTCAAATGTGTAAAACGCTCAGTCGAAACAAAACTAGACATATGTAATAATTAGGTATGACTAGAAAATAAGGGGCGCGTTTTGGCGCTTGCTATTGCTACGTCGTAGCTGCTACAACGAACTATTTACAACCATTGTTTGTATCTAATAGGCATTGTTTTGAAATCATTATAAATTTCAGTACCTTCCTGGACCCAGATATAATATTTACTTACCGTATAGCAAACTGACCTGTACGTTATCGTACAGCTATAGATGTTTTAAATTAAAAAATATAATTTTATTTGCATCCTATACCCAACATAATACAACCCGCGTATGAATACACCTCGGTTTCCTATTGCTCATCTATTGTCAAAGCGCCATGGATGTGAATTGTGATTGATTCCATACAGAGAATATTCAATACCAACAAGCCTACGTAGGTACATGCTTTGAATAATATGTAGAAGGTTGGTATGTACTTCTGGAAATCAGAATTGAATGACATGACAATTCTAATAAACCATCAGTTGGAAGATCTCATTTTAAGAGTTCTACGTCCATGATCCTGCCTAACCACCTCCGATCGACGACCTCTGCCTATTTCAATGAACAAAATAGTTATGTTTATTGCAGCATAATGTATTCTGTTCCATCGTAAATTCTCTATTACACTGGACAGCCGTACCCGCAGACATAATGTCATAGCGATGAAAGAGGTGCTCTACTTTTATTTGAAGGTCAAAGGTCCATGGTTTAGATACCCTATAGTTAGGTAATTGGTAGATTATTCTGTGCTAGTTGTTTGTTCTGAACCAAAGAATACTTTATCCAACTTAACTCGGAAATCTCACTCACTTGGCTCGCTAAATCAGTCACAGTAAAGTTGGATACCTAAGCACACAATGTACATGAGTCTAAGCAGATTTAACAGTGTGTTATCTCCCTTTTGTGGGCCGTCCGTGACTTAGATAACGCCAATAGAACTACAATGACTGACTGGTAGGTAGCTGCAGTTGTGTAGACTAGTTTTTTAGATAGCTGATTTTCTGCAATTTTCATGGTTCCGTATCTGTAGTTGGCTAGTTTTTATTCCGTGTGGTAGGTAGGCAAACGTTACAAAGTCCTCACTAAACCAATCTCTTATCGTAGTTTCATAAATGTACGTAAAAGTAACTTTTTCAGGGTTTCGAAGGTAAACATTTATGTTCTCATACTTTAGCATCAATTAGTAGGAGTGGTAATAGGATAGTAGGAAAGATAGTTTTAAGAAGTAGGATTGAAAAGATGCCTGTCAAAAACCCAAAATTAAACGAAAAATTCGGAAGTTTTTCTGTTTAAAGAAGACTGTGTATTCCTCGTAGCTTCCACCATAAAACATAACGACACCTTCGTTTGCCAATGATCGGGGCTATGCACGTATGGGCTGTAAAAATACACTTGCGTAAAACAACTGCGAAGGAAATATGCATTATGTAGGTAAATAAAATATATTACATGTAAAATTGTCATTCAAATTATCATGAACAAATTCATCATGCTGACAATTTGCTCGTATTTTAAACTGATCAATCCTTTTCCGTGCATCCAGACAAAACATGGCCGTTTTATTTTTCAAAACACTCAAACACGTTGAAAATAATTTCTGTAGTCTTTGTGCTTTTCTTTTGATTCATATTTTTCTCCGTCGTTTCACCGGTTATTTCTTGGTCACCCTCCTTTCATGCACGTGTCTTCGATGTTTCGATGTGAGACATGCCAATCATTATGGTATTTTGAGGTATCGATGCATAGAATGGATAGCAACTTTACAGCTCAACTAAAGCCACGATTGTTGCACCATTTATACAGGTTTTTATTTGTGGTTCGCAAACGTTTTTGCATCCGATTGAAATCGAATTATTCATTCACACTCTCACTTATATTACGAATACGATTGGTGCGAATGTTTCCATTCCTAATCGATTGTCTCTAACACAAACAGAAAATAAATCATGTTTATTTAAATTCTCACGGCTTTGTTCTGCTGTTGTGTTGTTCATTTTGCTTGTCCTTGCATTATTTTAATGTTTTAAGTGTTATTTATTTGCTCTTACTCATCGTCCTGTTCTCTTATTAATCGCCACTTTCTCCCAACTTCTTAATTTAAGTTGAGAGAAAGTGGTGTGGTATTATTATTATTATTCTACATATATATATATATATACATCGTTGCGTGATACACTGAATGGTTGACTGATAATTTAATGCATAAACTAAACCAAGACAACATTACAAGCGTATAATCATTTAGTACCTAAAATAGGATTTTTCGAAATTCCACTCCTAGAAGGCGCAGCGGGAAGTTAAAGTATTCGTAAAAAACACAACCCGGACAAAGATGCGGGTCGCTCCACTAGTCTCTGGATAAAAAATATCGATTCCTTGACATAATTATCTACGTAAACAGATAAAACTTGTTTTCCTGTCGGTTGAAAATCAATATTAGGATGTCTAGCCATGGTCTAGTCTGTCAGTCGTCCAACGATAGAAATGCTTACGCATTGTTTTTGTCTCTAAGTCCCATTTAAGACGACCTCTGTGGCGCAGTGGGCGAAGGTCCGCCTGAGACGCAGAAGGTTGCGGGTTCGATTCCTGTCACGGGACAAATGTTTGTAAGATCTGCAAATATTTGTCTCGGGTCTGTGTGTTTTCCTATACACCCCAATATTTACAACAAAAAAAGTAATTAAGTAGTATATCAGTCATGTAGTTCCCATAATACAAGCTCTGCTTAGTTTGGGGCTAGATGATGCTGTGTGAAAAATGTTCAGCATTTATTTATTTATTTATTATTTATAATCGTATTAAGTAATCTAACTTCAAAAACTAGATCATTAAATACAGCGTGTTTCGATCTCACGCTAGTTTCTTAAACTCAGTTCGGTAATGGTATCTCAAGGTACATTAACTTGTCAGAAAGTCCAGTAAAACATTAGTGTTCCAGTCTGTTAGCGGCATTCCACACCGTGGTGGCCTGGTTTTGGTATCGGAACCGAATCGTTAGGATGCTTTCCTCTGTTCAAACGGGGTTGAATGTGTAAAGTGTTTATAGTAGAATGCAAATTATTGAGGAATTCGTATTAAGTTATTGTTTGATTCTTTTATAACAATCATCACCATGAACTTCACAAGAATTGAAATAAACATTCCTATTGTTCAATATTATTGGTTGAGCATGTCTGATTATTGACAAAAAAACGTTTTTCAGTTCTTGCTTGATGTTTCTGATTGTAACTCGCCTTGTTCCGGATTTCCAGCTGCTTAGCTGTCATCGTGAGATCTCGGTATCTCACAAACGGGATTGAATGTGTAAAGTATTTACAGTAGAATACAAATTATTAAGGAATTCGTATTAAATTATTGTTTGATTGTGTTATAACAATCATCACCTTGAACTTCACAAGAATTGAAATAAACATTCCTATTGTTCAATATTATTGGTTGAGCATGTCTGATTATTGACAAAAAAAACGTTTTTCAGTTCTTGTTTGATGTTTCTGATTGTAACTCGCCTTGTTCCGGATTTCCAGCTGCTTAGCTGTCATCGTGAGATCTCGGTATCTCACAAACGGGATTGAATGTGTAAGGTATTTATAGTAGAATACAAATTATTAAGGAATTCGTATTAAATTATTGTTTTATTGTTTTATAACAATCATCACCTTGAACTTCACAAGAATTGAAATAAACATTCCTATTGTTAAATATTATTGGTTGAGCATGTCTGATTTTTGACAGAGAAAACGTTTTTCAGTTCTTGTTTAATGTTTCTGATTGTAACTCGCCTTGTTCCGGATTTCCAGCTGCTTAGCTGTCATCGTGAGATCTCGGTATCAGATATGGTGATCGCTGTAGAGATCAGCTTATCTCTCTGATTGTCGGAGAGCTGTCGATAACGCGGAATGGTTCCGAATTGATACTCTGCCATCATCGTCAGTTGCGGTCCAATGCGCGTATTGTCGTAAGCCGTATTGCGTTGCGATAGAGTAGAGCCTCAATCGAGTGTGTATGCAGTGTACATTATACAAAGGTCGTATGTCAGAGGGCGGTATGATGTTAGAGCGCGACAATGCTAGTTTGAGTGTGGTCGCCGCGGGCGCTTGCTGCCGCGTGCGCAGGAGAATGCAGTGTTTCGGATTCCGAGGTAATTAACGCGAGCAAGATGTTCACAATCTTGACATATCAGCATCTCACTGCACTGGGTAAGATGAAAACGACGGTTCCGTGATTATCATTGCGTAAAATCGATTTTTCGTTTATGATTCGTGTTTTTTTCGGTACGTTGATTACGTTTGCGTTACGGTAGTTGGATACGACAAAACAAGATGTCTTGCTCAGAAGCCGCGCAGCGTACGGCCGTAGCACGCGCACGTTTTTCACCGGTAAATGTGTCGAGTCAAAGTATTCCTCTCACAGATGAGATTCGGAGTTTTCTTCATCAGTCGAAGCAGAATAGGCAAGTGAACTGTGTTTTATTTCTTGTATGAAAAAATCGTGATAAACATCAATGTACAGAAAAAATTAAGTAAGATAAAAAACCATCGCAAACTTATCAACGCTGTCAAGAGAGTTAGTGAAAATTTAATGAATTCTTCATTGTAATACGTACCTATAATACTTAACCGCTCGAATGCTCTAACGTAAACATTGACGTTTCAAGAGATAGATCAAAGGCAGGTCTTTGATAAAGCATTCTATGCATATCTGATGAGCCAGACGTGCTGGATACATACTCGCTCTTTGTTTCTTGGATAATAACTTTACCTACATTATTGGAAACTGCTAAGTGTTTTATATGTATTAGTGTGGACATTTTACGAAAAACAAAACAAGGTTAATCAAATTGAGTAAATCTAAGTCCACCTACCAAGTCGAGAGCCACCACCCACATCAACATTGTGTGATGGTAGAGCAGCTATGTTATAGGTACTTAGGCACCTACCTACGGTATGTAAATATAAGTACAAAAAATGATAAATACTACCTAATCACAGTAATCATCGCAGCTAACGCGATGCTACCAATTATAGTCAAGTGAAAAGTACCTACCTACTTAAAGTGAGGATGATATAAAATACCTATTGGTTGCGTTTATAAACCTAACATTACTCATACTTAGGTAAGTAGATACCTACCGACAAAGTACTGATCGTGAAACGAGCATCAAACGCGTTTTCCATGTTTTACACCTTAGAAGAAAGTTTGAAGATAATGGTATTTTTATTTGCTTGTTCAGCAATACTCAACATTATATAGATTAATTTTTGTCCTTCGTTCGAGTGAACCTATTACTCCGGGATAAAAGATCCGCTTTACGTGTTACCTCCTGATCACGGAATAAGCGGGGCGATCACACTAATTTCCCATGGCTGGTATCATCGGATGGGATGAATCGTATCACGCTAATTTGTAAGCTGGATGAGCCATAGATAGTCAATGCGAATGAACAAAATTGGTTTCATAATGGACGTTCCATTGATGGGCCATTTAAATAAGGAACTAGTGTCAAAATTGATTGCCATTTCGATAGCCATGAGTTAGTGTGATCGCCCCGAAGGGTTATGGTGTACATATATCCATCTAAACTAACCAAACCTATATATTAATATGCATAGCAATACTTTACTATGCATGTAAATATCGATAATTTATTTGGTCTTTTCCTAACATTATTATTATTAATGATACACTAGTATCTATTGAGCTGATTAGCTCACTAGAACTGATGATCAAATCTGTTTTGAGAAGAGTTCACTGAGGCAGCACTTTTCACAGTTTCTGGTAGTTTGTTTCTACACGGTTAGCCAAGATCTTTTTTCAGGGATTATTTATCAGTTTAATTTAAGCGATTTTCGTCTCAGTTTGTTGTTATTCTTATTACCTATACGAGTAGGTACTAGTGGAACACCCCGCGTTGTTTTTTTTCTAATGATGAAAACAATTTGGAAGATGTTTCCGCTGCTCCACTACATGCCTCAACATGTTAGGGATATAATGTCGGATAAACATTTCTTAGTGCACCCTTACACTTGAAAAGGAACATACCCTCCAAATTGTTGGTCTCTGGAAATTACGGTTTAGGCTATGCGTCGTAATTGAAACGTACAGTTTCAATATAACTTTTGAAACTATCATGGTTTTGAACATAATTTTTACTAAAAAACGGGATATTTACCATGTGCCGAAATATCGGGAAACATTCAAACTCACAATCCATGGTAAATATCCCGTTTTTTAGTAAAAATTATGTACAGTTTCAATGTTATATATTTAAAGAAGATAATGTTATTTTAACTCCGGTATATTATAGTGGTAATTCAGTATCTTGTTTGTCTGCTTACAGTTACATCACTATGACGTTCAGTCTTAGTATTGTAGGGTTGCGAAGTGAAGGCGGTAGGTAGTATTTAGTTGTAGCTTATTTTGTATGGAAGTGTTGGCGGCGTTGCGTCACGGGCTCACAGGGGGTAAAGTAAGACATTTCTAACTGTCGCCACTCGCCGGCCATCCGTTATTCGCTTCGTAATCTGAAGTGGTTCAATCATTCTGCTTTTATTTTACCCATGCTTCTATTTATAACTAAGAGACTCAACATGTTACTGGATCCAGTTGCTTTCATACGATTAGGAGTTTTTATATATGTATGTCTCTTAAATGTTTGACAAGAAACGGGATATTTAGTACCATGATTTGTGAGTTCAATTGTTTCCCGATATTTCGGCACAGTTGCATGCAGCATGAGCATAGGCGAAACTAGTCTTTGTAGGTGGATTTTATCGGGAGACGAATTGTTTTACCCTCTTTCTTATTATTTTATTGAGAACTATTTAGTGAAAATTATGTCTAGAAAAATATAAACAATTATAAATTATTTTTAGTGAAAATTATGTTCATTACTACCTGAAGTGTTTGTATATTTATTTGGCTTTCAATCAAGTAGCTTTTCTAAGAACGCAACGCTTGATACTCGTATTTTCTCTAGTTATAGTTTCAGGCTTTTAAATAAGAAATTTGTACGTCATCATGAAAATATAATCCACCAACGCTGTTTTCACAGATTTTTATACAGTCAAAAAAAATATAAATTATTGCTGGTACGTTTTATGTTTAAATATGTTAGAAAGTATATATATTTGGATTTTTGTGTTTGGTATCTTCAGTGTTTTACGAATCCTTACGTTTATACAACCCTACCTTCATTATCAACTATATCTGTTTGCTGGAAGAAAACGCTGTAGGGTTAAGCTTGTCTTTGTAAATATCGTATCATACTGCCTTCTGGTTGATATTTATATCCAATCTCTAATCACAGATGCTATAGGTACGGTACCTACCGACTCTATAATCTAGGTAGATACCTAGAGCAAAAATCAGCAGTAAGGACCTCTGCCGGACAGTAGGTACAAGCCTCGCTCCGCATATTAATGAGAACCCAATATCTTGAAGAGGGCCCTTCAAATCACAATACAGTTTAAGGAGTAGCTGACAAAGCTTTGTTCGGGAATGTCACTCCAAATTCAGGTCGCTTGAAGGAGTTCTATGTAGAGTAGACATTCATAGCTTTATTATCTTGATTGGGATGGATAGACCCAATGGCGAAAGATCTTTAAAGTTGTGAGAGTACGGTGGATGGACGTGTCCAAGATTGTTCATCATGACATTCTTTAGAGAGGCCAATGTCCAGCAGAGGACTACTTCAGGCTGCTGATGATGATGCTGATGTTATTTGGTCATTTATGCGTTACCAGTGCACTAATCTACCAATAAAATGATTTTTAAAATTTTCGTTTCAATTAGTTGCAGTGATGAATATAACGTATCACATAATGGTTATATAGATGTGAGTTTTTTATAGAGTTGTTCTTAAATAGAAGTTGAACCACCAAGAATTCCTAATGTCAAGGTTAAATAATATAAATAATATATGTAGAAGGTAGACCAATAGATCAGTTCATTAGTTAAGCGATTCTCAATATTAGGTGGTAGATATTTCTCTACCTTCTCTTCCGACTTCCCGATCTGAAGGTCGTGGGTTCGATTCGAACCCGGCCGTGCTGCAATTTTTTTTAATTTATCTGAATCACTTAACTTAAACACCCCCCCCTGGTGTGAATCTGAGGATGTCCATCATGGATATAATAGTCGTTTATTCTTTATTGTACACACAAAAAAGTATGTACAAAAAACTTACATATAGGACATGTACAAGGGCGAGCTTAACCCTAGCTTAGTCGTATAGCTAAGCGTAGGCGTGAGCGTGTATGTTTTGTTTTTTAGCTTTGTGTCATAATAACCCAGGTACAATTTTGAGTTTATTCTTTGTTATTTCTTTATTCTTTATTGTACACATAAATAAACACTTACAAAAAGGCAGAATTAAAGTTTACTTTAGATTATTCAAGAGTTCACGAATACCTGCTCTATACAAAAAACTTGTCGAAGTTTTTCTATAATGTCAGACTAGAACTTATTCAAATCTGTAATTAAAATAAATAACAACCTATACAAAAAATGCAAAGCAATATACTGAGCGTTTTTTTCGTTTTGCTTCTGTACAGAAAACTTCAAAAACGACTCAAACGATTTCGTAAAATCTACAGTATTTATGAGGATTTTGAGGGCGGAAAATCAATATCATCTAAAAGCCGGGAATAACCCCAAAAAAGGTGCAAAAAAGGTCTCTGGTACTAGGATTTTTGTTTGTTTATTGGTAATCAACAGCGATAACATTATAATCTAGGAAAAGCATGTGTTTTACTCATAAGGCCAGCAACAGATTACCCGAATTTTATTAGTTCCAATAGGGATTGTGTGGGTTGAGAAAAAAATGAGGTAGTCGGGAACAAGGTAATGATCACACCAACATTTTCGATATCTAGGTACAGGTAATGTATACTGGTTTGTTGGGTTATTACCGTTAGGGACTTCGAATAAAATGGACTGCCGGTCCCTAGCGATACTTTTAAAATAAACATTATTTTCATTAAAAAAAAGAAACTGACTTAAGAACTTACTTGCCGACTTTCAATTACAATAGGTATAAAACTATGATTAGCCCCACAAATTTCAAAACATTGACCGTAATAAACCCCTGGTCGATGAATATAAAAATTAGTCTGATTTAACCGTCCTGGATAGGCATCGACTTTGACTCCTAAAGAAGGGATTGTTCAAGAATGAACATCTGTAGCAGTAACTATAGTTCGAATTTGATTATTTATTGGAATAATAATTCGCTTATCTACATCTAGTAATAATCGAATATTATTATTTTGTTTTTAGAAAGAACCGTCCTCGCCAACTTCTAGTTTATTTTACAAACTATAATCAGTACAGTCGTAAACAAATTGCAGGGTTTGTTGGTCTACACTGGCATCGAATCTAAGACTATTGTATGAATTAATTAAAGAAAATACTTTATCGTAAAGTACGAAAAGTACAACTGGCGGTCTCAAACGATCGCTTGAAAACGATACCTTCCAGACAACCTTGTTAATACCAGCTATACAATTATAGCAACGTTATTCACAAACGGCTTATCAATGAAGGTGCTAGTCCGTAAACTTGCGACAGTTTACATATGAGTAGACGGGTGTTATGCAAGCCACAATTACAAGCATGCGACATTACCTACCTATCTACCTACCCGGTTTATGGGTGTGTATGAAGACTTATACGTGTAGGAATCTTGTATGTACCTGTAATCGTAGACACAGCTTTGTGGCGAGATTTAACGTAACGTTCTACAATGTTACTTGAATGTTCTACTGAATATACATAGCCATTATCAATAGCCGGTATATGACCACAGCTTAGCATGAGAATGCCCAAATGAGTACTATAACGTAGGGTGTCGAGCCACCGCAACCCACCAAGACGTTATCGGTCCATCGGGCGGGGGCCTCCTTATACAACGTCGTTCGGTTCGTGGTCACTATTTTAGAACCTTTTTCCCCCAGCGCCGTTGTCCGTTCCAACTATATCTCTAAGTATCAGTAGTGAAAATTGTTCAGGTAATTTTGCCAAGGTGATATCTGAATCGAAGAATAATAGATATAACCCTTAGAATATAGATTAACCAGAAACCAAGTACAATAAAAATAGAACTAGGCAACTTGAAGCAAAAGCAAGAAACGGATAGAAGACCTTATGGCCTATAACCTCCATGTAGGTATGTTCTACGGAATGTTGGACTATTGGACTGTTTAGGGTAGGCTCACAAAATTCCACATTGCTCTTTTTCTATCTGGCTGATTCCATGGAGGTAAAAAGGTTTACGTAGAATACAGTTTTAAGGATAAAGCTGCATAAACGAGCCGTTAAATTTATTGATTACTTTAGATTTCATAAGTACCTTTGAGTTCCGCAAAAAATAACCAAATACGTAATTTCCTTCCTTTGTTTTATATTCAAAGGGACATTTACAAACAAACTAAATTACTGCTTATAATGGGACCGAGCTTTGGTTCCTCCACCTAAATTACTCACAGCACCTTTCTTGAAGAAGTTACAATTAACTTGACTTTACCCATAGCGCACGCGTGCGTTGCGTTCAACGAACTTTGTAAGCAGTTGGGAAATGGCAACCTAGTATTAAAATACTGCCTTAAAAAGTCATCCGTTAGTGTTAATTTCCGGCACCTAGACGCATTCTTGTCGACTTAATGCCGGTATACCGCTTAGGTATATTTGCGTAAAATTATGCTCAAGGCCGTTACTTTATTGTCGACTTCGATGGTGCGGTGGGCGAGCAGCCAGCTGCGTCGCAAGAGGTGCGGGCTCGACTCCCGCTGCGGGACAAATGTAATTTAAGGTTCAAAGGGGAAAAGTGGTATAAGCACCTAAACATCATCATCAGCTTGTAGAAGTCCACTGCTGGAATTAGGGCTCTGTCAAACAGTGCCATTACAAAAGTTTCAACCTCTAAGATGGCATGTAGCTTATTATGTTATTCAATAATCGTTCCTTTTCTAAATGTACTCGTATTCAAAATAATGGCTAAATAATCGAATTGATACTAATTATTCTTTTTTTTTTCAAATATTTTTTCTTATAAGAATATTGCCGAGCCGCATAGTGAGTTTATTAATAACTACGAAACAAAACTACATATATTTCGTAAGATTTGTGTTTACCTATTGTACCACTCGATACCTAAGTATAGCAAACTGATATAAGAACCTGTCGGAAACTACCGTCCCATTCATTACTATGAATCACGGCTCCCTGTTTCATGGTACCATAATACTAATAGTAGGTACCTAACAAATGGATAGGCAGCACGCTTACCGTTTTGTTATATAATATTAGGACGTTTAGACAGAAGAATAAATTGGAGTAATTAGACATGATTATCTACGTCTAATATTTGTTTTTGTAGTCTTATTAGGATATGAATTATATTGACATTAACTTTGCCGCAACCTAGTTTCTGAGCACATCGTTCAGTTTCCTTTATTTTATTTAAGTTTTAAAACATCCTCGGCCATTTCAACTGAGAATCCATATACGATCATTTTCTACGCTTTCTCCTGACAATTCGCAACTATAAGGATTTCATTTGTTCACTTAGTTTCAACGCTGTTTTCCAATTATCTAACTACACGTATAAGCTGTTTTCGAATTGATAACTTCGACAATACTTATTACTGCAACTGCAGTCGTATCAAAGTATATTTTATCAGAGGACGTGGTTAAAATAATATGATGCTCGGCATAATATTTGTCAACTGACCTTCTCAATGAAATTGAAATTGAATTGAAACTGCAACTATTTAAGTCACTGCGTGTGCCAACTGTTCGTTCATTTCATTAAACAAGCGACTCCAATTTGGATTTAGTTTAAAGAGTGTGAGAATGTATTGGCTGATAGAGGATAGTGGAAGAAGAAAACATGTTGTGCCGACCCCACGTAATGTGGGATAAGGACAAGAAGATGATGAGTGTGAGAATGTATTTCAGAATTGATTCCGATTAAAACCAGTGCTACAACGAAATCGATTTTAACCAGCATGGCGGGCGGGCGGTCACACTTTCAAACGATAATTGTGGACGAATATCAGACCTACTATGTTGTCTTATGATAGGTCTTATTACACTCGTTATAGCTGTTGCTATTTTCAAGCCGCAATTCTCTACAGAGACATGTAGGTATCGTAGGTAGCCGGAAATCAGTGGAGATGATTCAAGATCGTTTGTTAAAGCAGTTTTTAAGGGAGACCTATATTCGTGCTTGATGAGGTTTACGTTTCTTTCCAGAAGCTGAGTGCGATGGCTGCGGAAGCGAGGGAGATGAAGGGCGGAATGTTGGTGAACTTCTATTGCCTCAGTACGCTTTGGCGACTGGCGGCTTGGCCAGGGATCATCGCCCGCTCATCACCTTCCCGGACAACAACAACTTCCATGCCGTGTCCGCGGCGGAGTATCGACGGTTGCTGCTTTACCTCACTTCTGTACCATCGTAAGTATCTCGCTAGAAATACGAGTATGTACAGCTTAACAGCAGCGAACGAAATAATACTTGGAGCTATGGCCGTATCGAGCTTGTAATTATTGTTACGAGAACAGTATTTTTCAAACTTTTGCGATTTGTAAACATTTTTTTTTGTGTTTAAAATCACATAACATTCTAATGGTAACACGGCAAACATACGTTTTTAAAGTATTAATCCACACCTTGGCTAAGGTATGTCTAATCAAGATTTTTGATACCGCCGAGGTTGATATTTTATTGATATTATAAAAATCTTGATAATTATTTGTTTTTATACGTGTCCCTATCGCGTTTACCTTTTATTATGCCGTATGATATATCTTAAATCCTATTAACACTGCCTTTTATTTCCAGGTTGTTAGAAGCGGACATGGGCTTCCACATAATCATAGATCGAAGAAAGGACAGATGGAACTCTGTCAAAGCAGTATTACTCAGGATCTCTGTAAGTATTCTAAACTTAAAATCAGTAATCCATTGAAGTAGAATAAAGATAAAAGCCTACTTTGACCAAAAGTATACACAGCTACTTATAAAATAGCTATCCATTGTGTAACATTAGGTTTTTTTTACTTATTATAGTCCTGTCAAAAAAAAATATTAGTCAGTACGACGAAGAAACTAATTGAGGAATCTTTGTCAAATACAATCTCACTGTTGAAACATTATCCTATTTTGATGATAGACTTACGTTGCTTTAAATTAAAATAATAAATCAGCACCTAAGTCAAAATATAGAGTATTTTCTTGCAGGTAATCACAAGACTAAGTTAACATCAAGCCTAGAATCATTGACAGCAAAAACGGAAGGTTATTCGCAGCGTAGGATAATCGTAGCAGTAACCAGTTGTTCTGCATTTACAGGAATTCTTCCCAGGCATAATCCATACGGTCTACGTGCTTCGACCAGCGAGCTTCCTCCAGAAAGCTCTGTCAGAAGTCAGCAACAAACTCTTCAAGGAGGAGTTCCGGTTTAAGGTACATAAATTCTACAAACATACCAATTTTCAACATCACGTATAATTATCGACATTATAAACTCTTAAGGATAAGTAATATATTATCTCTTCTTGGGGGGAAATTTTGTATGAAATTCTTTGTTTTTTTAAGTAAGAAATATGAAAATTTGAATTATATCATAAATAAATAGTGACGTGTTTCAGGGTGTTTGGATTTTTTAAATATTTTTTTTAAAGGGGGAAATGGGGTGAAAGTTTGTATGGGAGTATCGTTTTTTTTAAAGGCAGGAACTTGAAAATTGGAATTGTAGCTGCTTATCATAAATAAATAGTGACATGTTCCAGGGTTTTTGGATTTTCACATTTAAAGAGAAGGGTGGGGTTTTGTAAATACATACATATTATGTATATGTTTTCGTGAAAGGTACTGGTGTGTTCGTCCGTTGAAGAGCTGTTTGAGTACTTCGACCGGTCGCAGCTGACGCCGGACTTTGGCGGAGAGTTGCAGTATTCACATGCAGAGTGGATACAACAGCGGATAGTAAGTTTTATGCAATTTATTGTGCCCAACAAAGTCCTTTTTAAAGTCAAAGTGATTACTTCGTATAATGAAATTACATTGACTTTAAAAATGACTTTGTTTCGAATAACAGTTTTGTCGACCTACAACGCTTTATGGCGCTTGATAGGATCCCACTGATGGACGCTAGGTTTTTCAAATTAATATTAAAATGAACAAGACGCATCTAAACATAAGTACTCCCGCATTTATAATATTTATAATAGCCTCTGCACACGGCTTCATCCGCGTTTTACATAAAAACCTATGTGGTAATTCAAGATCACGAACTATACCTACCTGTTCCAAATTTCATCCAAATCGGTCTAGCGGTTACGGAGATTTGATTGCACTAAACACCCAAACATCTATACTTTGACATTTATTATATAGGTAAATATATAACAAATTTTCCTAACGTTTTTTTGCTTTTTTCCTTTCAGGCACTAGAAAAATTCTCGACACTGATGAAAGAGATCTCAAGCAAACTGGATGATTTCATGCATACGATAGTTGACTGCGATATGGGTAACGACCCAACACAAACCAAAGAACTTTTAGACTGTCAGGAATCTAGGTGTGTTTTATTCCGTTAGCCTCTCAGGTCCAAACTAGTTTTACTGATTTCATTAAAGAAATTTTACGTTTCTTTATACAGTGTCTTTTATATTATTTGACATGTTTTTAGGTATAAAGCTTTAAAAAGTGAACTGGCGACAGCGACCACGCAAGGCGAAGAGTTGCTGTCGCAAGTGCGGACACCAAATCTAACGTATAATATTATAAGTCATGTCGCTGCGGTCGAAAGGTGAGTTTGAACTTTATACATTTGCCTTAATTTTTTATACACCTAAAATGCCAAACAAGCATATGGCCAAACTGTTGGTAAGTGGTTACCGTAACCTATGGATGCTTGCACCAGCGGTATCACTCGACATAATGGCGATTGAACTTTTTCAATTAATAAAAGTTCTATATGTCCCCCCGTTGCAAAAAAGGGGACAAATCGATCTTTTTTTCCCAACTGTCACCCTAGGGGGGCAGAGCAGGGTGACAGATGGTAATAATTCTGAAAAGTTTCATGTGGCTGTTATTTAACCGGCACCCAAACCCCTCAAACCGGAACACATTAATACAAGCAATACTGCTTGGCGGCAGAAATATGTAGGTATTGTGGTAGTACTATCCTGGGATCTAGACAAATACCTCACGCTTAATTTTCCTTTCACGCTAACGAAAATTTGTCAAAGTAAAACTTCGCAGCTGTCACGTGACATTCCCACAGCTCATTTCCATTTCCATACAATTCAATCTTTCCGCAGAAGTTAATGCCAACAGAAAGTGGTATTTATCTAGACCCCCTGGACGAGCCCTTTCACAAGAAACTGCATACTTCTACTAAAAATATTAATGAGTATCTATTTTTTCTTTTCTTCTTTCCGTGATCGTACAGCAGAGGCTGGTGAGTCTCTGTTGTTTAAGTCAATTTTCAGGGGGAACTAGCTCAAAACAGATAAGGAAAATATCGTGAAGAACCGGCATGTCCAAGAAACAGACATTCGAAGGTGTGTGCCATTGGTTAGTGTTTCAATAAGCGGCGATGGGCTTGCAACTAGTCACGTGGAATGCTAACTATGCAAAACGTGGAAATGTGCCAAATATAATGTTTGGACACGTTTCTGACTCCCCTACTTGGTACCCTCACAGATCTACGAAATGAAAATAGGTCTGAAAATCTCAATCAGTCGTGAGAGTTTTTTTTAATGAAACTAGCATTTTGATAGGTCTTTGCTGTCTTATTATCGAGATATTTCTTTTATATAAGTTTATCTTTGCTATGGCTCTGTGGATTCAGATTACCCTACTGCGTGACAGCTAGTAGTATATTATTGTCTAACTTCAAAATGAAAGTTTTTTCACTCTTCAATTCTAGTAGTTTTCAAAAGAGCAAACATAACAACTAGCAAATAATTATTGCTATCGTATTTATATCTCAATATGTCTGGTAGATCAGAAACATTCGTTATACATAATACGTAAAATTTTTAGGGTTCCAAAGTTATAGAAAAAGTTTTGCGGAGAATCCCAGAATCACAAAGTTACTTGAAAATTAGTAGATACTTTAACTAGGTAATGGGCTGTCAGAACTGACAACCACTGGGGAAGACAGGTGATGTTATGATATTGATGATATTTTTTTGTTAATTAACCATCTTTTGCTTTTAATTTCAGGTTATTGGTACAATTGGAGGAGACCGAGAAACAATTCGACAACTTCTGGCAGAAACATTCCACGAAATTAAACCACTGGCTGAAATTCAGGACATTTTTATTAAATTTTAAGCAGATGCAGGTATGAAACTTAGAATTATTTTTTTCGTCACATTGATTTACATACTTAGATAAATGTGGCACTTACGTTTACGATTTTATTGGTCTAAACTGAAAATGTGAAGGCTGGTTTGGTCGATTATAATTCTTTTTGCGAAAATCGAATAGTGGAGTCTTAGGAGAGCATATCCTAGGACGAGAAGGAGACTGGTCAGTTTCCTTCATTGGCCTGAAGACAAAAGCCTCAGACGCTGATCGTTGCCCGACCAACTCAGAAATGTCCATGCAAGTCTCTTGATTTTTACTCACTGTTTCGAAATCGCCTATACGAATATCTTTTCTCTTCTGTGATTCAAGTTGGAATGTCAGTTTCTGTATTTTGCGAGTCTTATCTTCCAGCCGCGCTGTTAGTTCCTCAGTCTGTTTCCTTTTCTTATTAAACTCCGATTGCATCGATGTTATTTTTCGTTTGCAAGTCTCCAACTCAGCCTTTAGCTTCTGGAGGTTTAGCATGTTGATTTCCTCCATGCACTGGAGTTTTTCCCTAGCGTGTTTCGCTACGCTCTCTTGGTATAACGTTTCTTGCTCGACTTGGTACGACCAAAACGACATCGCCCTCATTGCTATGTCCATGATGGTGTCTGGTCGCATACCTGCTAGAACTATCGATTTGAAAGTGTCTCCAGGCTTCAGGTCGGCTTGAATCACGTCGAATTTATCACGTAGTTCTGTTCTGCAAGCCGGACAGTGCAGAGAATTTTCAGTGTTTCTTTTGAATTCGCTTTTGCCGTGCTCCACACAAAATGCGTGTGAACATGTCGTCACCCATGCTTGGCTGGATAGAGTTCTTCTGCATTTACGAAAATTACACACGATGTCCATTATTAAAGGGAAAAACTGAATTATCTACGTTGTTTCCATTTATTTTCTTAATCGCATCGAAATATTACAGAAAATGATATTCAATTTTTTTTCTTTGTGTGACATTGACAGAGAAAATTTACATCAAAGAAAAGAGGTTACATTCGTTTGTTATAATTTTTTTTTAAGGTGGACATTTTGAAATTTAAAATTATGTTTCTAAATCAAGGAGTTCTAATTGCACACAGAAAGAAGTTTGATCCTGTTTTTTAACTGGATTACGTATTTTCAGGCTACTTTAGATAATCATCTAAAGACAGCATGCGATATGACCGAGGTGGGTGAGACAGCCAACAGAGTTGAGAGCCTAATACAAGAGGCGAGCGACTTTGAAAAACTATGCAACTGTGATCTAGACACTGCTTCCTCAGTTATTGAAGATGGTAATTTGTTGAATCAATTGTTAAGGAAACTACATAGTTTAGGGAATAATTATATTTATAACCCATTATTTAGTAGGTTCACCAGTATAATATCAATATCATCTACAACATTTAATCAATCAGACTAGATAGCAATTTACAAAGGTAGGTACTAACAACAATCTTTATATCATACAAGCCGTAGCAATGATGTGGTCAGGGCGACTTCTAAATAACAAATGAGAGCCTATGTAAATATTTTTTTCTGAATGGACTTTAATGCTTTAATGCGAGCAACTACCACTTAGGTATGGACTTCGACTTGGGCCGTTGCCGGGGGGGAAGAAATGGACAGAAACGCCTTAGTACATAACCATACCGTGTGTAGTGTGTAGTAAGAAATGAGGACTCGTCAACCCCGCCAGCGGGCTCGGTGTATATGTGAAGTGTTAATGCTGTTGGGACTTGATGACGTCACCATCGCGTTAGCAGTTTTGATGGGGTCATCAGGGTCACCAAGAACTTGTCTTGATCTATGGAAGTTAAGTCTTAGTCTACGGAGGGTTATGCCCATGTACAGCCAACATTCCCTTTTTATATCCGATAGCCGTACACAACAAGATGGCGACGGCAAGCCAGGTATTGTCGTGTAAGCACGTAAGCACTTTATCAGGTGTTGTTCTATAGCAAATTATGGCCTTAAAGTTAAGGATAGTATTTTATAATTTAACTACAATTATTTGAGGCATAAAATAAGTATGTCCACGTTCTTTGAACCATGTGTTTGTTCGTAACATCCGTGAGCAAATACGTGGTTCATTACAAAAAATATCTTATAAACAAATATAATGACCAAAATACATTACAAGTACCTAATGTGTTTTTTATTAAATAATCGCTAACACAATAAAATAAATATTTGAATTGAGAAAAAGGAACTCAGGGAATTTAGAATAGTCCTTGCCGCGTCCTTGACTCTAAATAAAGAGCTGATGAATGATTAGTTGTGTTGATAGCTTCTAAAAAGACTGAAAAAAAATAACATGCCTTTGTTTTGCCGTCTTATATTCTACGAAAGTAGTACTCTCCGGTATTCAAATCAGAATACTTTTTTGTTTACAGGTGATAAGTTAATGCAAGACCCACTAAGCTCCGTAGACCACATAGAGTCAAAATGCGAAGAACTTCGACGAACGAGCACCCTACTTATTGACAAGATACAGAAACGAAATACTTTACTGATTAAAGTGCGAGAGCTTATGGACAGGATCGATAAAGTGAGTCATAAATTATTTATATTCTTGCAAAAAAAACCCTTAGTAAACTTTTCTTGAAAACACAAAAATTATAGTAGAATGCATAAACTATGCAACACAATTTAGTCTCTATCAAAGCAGAGAACATTTAAAAAGTAAAAACAGAAAGTTGTTTTTGAATTTGGAAATGCTTTTCGTCATCTTTCGCTTGTTTATTTCTTAAAAAATGTAGTTAGAATAGCATATGGTATTATTATTTTGTTTCAAACCTTTGTATCTGTTTTTTATAAGTAGGTAACCTGTGTTGGGTATCCTAATAAAAAATAGTTTTGGTTTAATTTTGGGCATGATAGTCCTATACAATAGCAATAATTAATAATATTAACGAACCTAGTAATCATTTTGAAATAAAAATAAACAAAAACTCGGGCCAATAAGTAGTATGTGTTTAATGCTTTTTCTGTCTGCTATAAACATGAATCGAATGACGCATTGTAGGGTAGGATGGCTACTTATATGACATACTGATCACAAAAAATCTCACGAAAAGTGTTTTTTTTTTCAAAATAAATTAAAATAAATATTCATATAATTAAAACCTAAAATACACTTATAATAGTCCTACACTAGGATTATCTGTATCGTGGGTATATGGTTCTTTGTGTTCCTGATAAGGAACTACGAGCATCGTGGTACCGTGGTACCACGACACCCAGACCCGGAACAAATACCTGCAGATCAAATAAACATTTGCCCCGCAGCGGGAATCGAACCCGTATCTCTTGCGTCGCAGCTGACTATTCGCCCGCCGCGCCATTGAGTTCGAAACTCCATTAAAAAAAGCTTACTTCATTTACTTTGACTGCCCAAAGTGTGGTAGCAGCAGAAACAGTTTGTCGTGGCTTTAAGTTCCTCAACGACTAATTCTAATGACATTTGTAGGCGAACGAATGGTGCGCCACAGGCGTGGAGATCCTGGCCGGGGAGGGCGGCCTTCTCGCTGTGGACAAGCTGCTGGAAGACGCTACGAGCTTCGGATTATCAGCACCCGAGGAGTTCCGTGATATGCTGATGCAGTCAGCGACACAGGAGACAAGGGCTTTGGTCACTCAGGTACCGTGAACAACTTAGCTGGCCACCAAAACATCTTGCGGCTGTGACGCAAAAATAGCCGTTAATGCTATTATTATTTAGGGTCGACAACGCGGGTGTGATGCCTCTTGTTGCAAGCGTCCATAGACTATGGTAACCGCTTACCAACAAGTGGGCCTTATGCGTGTTTGACACCTTAGGGATATAAAAAAAAATGAAATACGTTTATTTGACACTAACATTTAGACGAACATTCAAACAAGTTATTTTTTATAGAATTAGAAAACTCCCAACGTGTTTTTTCATCATCGATTGCAATGCCCCCAAGTGATACAACATAAAGGTATTAAAAACTTTTTTGGAGACATACAAAAAACGGTAAAATATTCAAAGTCAAAGTCAATAAGTTTTTATTCATTGAAATCAACCGAAATTACAATCCGATAAACCGTTTGGAGATAAATGGTAACAGACTAATAATCAAACATACCCTTCTATGACAAACGCATACAGGCGTCATCGCGGTTAAAAATTCCATTAGATTATTCCTTTGTAATAATAATGAATGGTTTGGGCAGGTGGCGCAAAGGGTGGAAGACGTGTGGCTGATGGTTTCAGTGAAGAAGGCTACTCTTCAGCGTGCCATGGCCAAACCGGCGCGGCCCGTGCAGTCCGTGCCGCCGCAAAGTGCTGTCGTCCCAACAGCCGTTCAGGTTAGTGACAGATATGTTAAAAGTCTATACAACTACCACAGATTGCCTCCTTTCAACAGGTTTTATCAACAGCACTGCTGCATTCCATCTATATAAATATAAATTAGGTTTAAAAAATGGAGATAAAAATTGAAAAAATGTCCTTGATAAAAACGTGTTTTTTCCCTCATACAAACTGATCATCGAATCAAACGTAGTGATTACTGTCTCTATGGTTGTTAAAATGACGTTTAGTATCTGTCACATTCAAGCACAGAACAACGTCTGCTGGCTCAGCAAGTTTGTAATAAAATTATATAAATTACTGAGAACTTATGTTAGCGATTAAACAAGACTCCTACAAACTTGTTCAATAGAAAAAAAAAATTGGTTAGATCTAAAATTAGGTTAGTTTCATATTAACGTACGTTATTCACTAAAACTCGAACATAATGTTTATGAAATTTAGCGTAGGTACTACAAGAACTAAGACAAATATAGAAAACTAGCTTCTGCCCACGGCTTCGCCCGTGTGGTATCCGGATAAAAGTAGCCTATATGTTATTTTGATGTATATAAGCTATATTACTGTAAAGTTTCATCAAAATCCATTCAGTAGTTTTTGCGTGATAGAGTAACAAATATCCATCCTCACAAACTTTCACGTTTAAAATATAAGTAAGATAGGATAGGATTATATATTGCACAACTAAAAAGTACTGTACATAGGTGAAATTAATGCTAGATAGCTAACCTTTGTGAAATTTGGAAAACAGTTTTGAGGTAGTGCATAAATAACAAGTCAAATTATGCCTGAATAGCTACGCTAGTATTAACATTGTGATTATCGCTGTTTTTCTTAAACAAATTAATATTTTTGCGAACATACATCAGATTTCCATAGATGTATTGACAAGGTAATGTCATTATCAAAATATACATTTCAAAAAATATTTAGATATATTAGATTGCGGCCGTAGGTAGCCTGAACCACCTTTGAGATTACCCTTCCAATATTCGTCATCAACATTTTGCTATTTCACTCTCTTATTGGGTGTCAAGTGGTGTTTTCGGTTCCTTCTCGTTCTAGCAGCAGTTCTTATGTCAGGGCAGTTAAAATGTACCAGTAAAATGGTTGTTAAGTGATTTTCAAAGTTCACGTGAATAATGATCGCCACCGCCAGCGCGTCATTTTGAATGGGCCCTAAGTCGGCAAGGCCCTTAGGGTGTGGTTCAAGCTACGGCTGAAACCTAAATATCAGTTTTATACCTTTCTATATCTTGTCTATTTAAGTCAAGCCTTAGCTTGAACGGCATTTCAATTTGAACGATTTTAAATCAATTTAAACTTTCAATTTTCGTACAACTATGTATGTACTAGTAGGTATATACAAAAATACAGATGGAATAGCTAGCTATTTAAAGACCGTTGCAAACGATTGATAGATAGACTTTTAATTTACGTTTTCCTTTACTATTATCAAATTAGCTATTTCATTGATCAAAGCTAGGGCCCTAACATAAATTATGTTATGTGTTTATCTTTCGTTGAGGAGAAAAATAGTTTGGCCTCGATTGCAGACATAAATCTAGGTGTAAACTAATTAAAGTACTTTAGTTATGGAGAATAGAGATCTTTCTTTGAATAATATCTTGACGTCTTATTTATATACTAAATCATTTTCGGAAATCTTGATCATCCACAATTTCCTTGAATTATATGGTTCGAGTATCATAGAACCTTTTGTCATAGAATTTGTGAAGGAGCTACTGCGAATTTTTATTTGAGTTTAATGCACTAGTTCCAGTTTTGATGCTACGCCAATATCATCCGATGAATTGTACCCCTACGTTAGCTGAGAGGTTAAAAAGTTATACCGTAGGTCATACCTTCTACCCATTTAGATCCGTTGTGCTCATTAGCCGTGACGTAATCAAAACAAACAAACTTAATGGCTCACGATGGTAGGTCCTTCCTCATGCCACCTGAACAACCACTTTCTTAATTCACCAGAGATGTAATCAGGATTCATGGGTAGTAGTTTCGAGGCAGTTAATGAAGATTTTAGAACCGGAATTCTGAGTAGGAAAGTCCTCACTGATGGAACGATGATATCGTAAAGGCTGCGAGAAGACGGTGGATGGAGGTGGCTAAGATCGTTCGACATGACACCCTTTAGAGGATATGTCCAGTAGTGGACTTCCGCAGGCTATTGTTGATGATGACAGGAGGAAAATTGGTAAACGAATTAAACGGTTTCAATAAAATCACTACTGGCGTCGTGGCGAGAGTCCCCGTCTTTCAAATCGAAGATCATGGATTTGAATCCCATCGTGCATTAATAGATTTTTCTATCCAAAATTGTATGTGCGCAATGCTAGTGCTCTCAAATGGGCAGGAAATCATCACGAGGAAACCGGCATATTCTAGTTTAAGATATTTTAGACATTGCTCTCTTCTTGCCATTTCCATTTTATTAGTGCTAATCGCACTAATAAAATGGAAATGGCAAGGGGTGAATTAGGTAACCGAAAAAAAAATAACGAGGGTATTACATTTGTCTTCACCCTGGTTACGTCCCTTTCACACATCTGTATGCGGAAAGTACTGCGCCTACGGATCTCGCATTTGAAATGTATAAACGTTTGGTATGCAGCTGAGGCATGCAGGATTCTTTGGTGTTTTCAAACACCGAGGTTAATGGATTTAATTATTTATGTTCCTACTTACTCGATGGAAAAAATGGCTGCTGTATTTCCTGTAGTTATAAAACACGCAGTAAATATTACGGATATCTAGAGTCCCATGCTGAAATTTCTGGTTATGCTTTCTACTTACCCAATACTTCAGGCTATAATTTATACTAGAAACGGGATATTTACTAAGATTTTGAGTTTGAACGTTTCACGATATACATGTACCATGATCGCGGGAGGAACAGTCTTTGCGGCCAAAGACTTCAGTTCCTCCACAGTTCTTCAGTTCAACCATCCACACGTTTGTGGCAGATGAATCGATCTACGCTCTTTCTCACTTCTTATTGCAAAAAATGCAACTGTGCCGAAATATCGGGAAACATTAAACATCACAAATCATGCTAAATATCCAATTATTTGGAAATTATATTCATAACCATGATTGTTTCAAAATGTAGTAGGTTAGTAGCATGAGAAAAGACATATTCCATGGAAGATGCTGGCAATCATTATTTTTTCGCCACTAATGATAGCGAAGTCCGTCCTGCGTCTGCGCTCAAGGTCACAAAAACGATGCTATTTGCGCGTGTAGAAAGTATTAGAACCACTTCTAGGGTTGTCAAACAAAAATGCAAAAAATAAGTAACTTATTAAAAAAAAATAAACACAAGTAAGGGGGATGTTAGAGGCACGGGCAAAATGCGGGCATGTGCCAAATGCAATGTATGGGACATTGCATTTGGCACATGCCCGTTGAAAATAGTATATTTGAAATTAATAGTTAATATTTATAAAAAAATATCCTTTACAATTTTATCCTGTATGCCTGTCTGTGTCTGATTGTCCGTCCGTTCGAGAGTCACACCTCGTTAGTTCTCTAAACCAAAATTACAGTCACCTAAAACTTTTCACACGTAATGTCTCAGGTGAGGCAACGCGCAAGTGATACCTCTGGTATTGCAAGCGTCAATAAGTTACGGTAACCGCTTACTAATAGGTGAGCAGTTTACTACGTAACACCACAGACCAGTTAAAGTTGATTGAACTGGTCTGTGGTAACACATACAAATAGCTCAGCAGGCTGTGGCGCCTTTAAGAGTATCTTAACAAAATAATATTTATTAGAGTTGCGCTTTAAAAAAAAACTATCGTTTTTGCAATTGGATTTTAAAATGTTTTTTGTTATAAATTATGTGAGCTTGCTGTACTGTACAGCATTTATAAACCGTAAACTTGTTTGCCACTAAAAAATAATGTGAGTTTGTTTGTGTGCCAGCCCTGGTTCACAGGTCGTATCGTGATGCGAGCGTGTGTCAGAGCGCACGCTTTCAAAGCCATATCTACTCGTTATTCCATTATGATTTCTATTACGACAGCACATTAGTATCTAAACTAGATTTTTAATTGCCACTGGAATCTTTGCAAAGCGCGCTGAATCCTTTCTCGTACTTTCACCACCGCTCATTGAGCCCTTTCCAGGGCCAATACTGAGTCTGTAGCAATTCGATCGTCTACTATAACATCACTAGCGTGAGTAATTACCCCATCCCTAATGCGAGAATGGGCTTATTGCGTTTCCGCTCTTTTTTGACAACTGGTGCTTGTTACGGTTTGTTGCCCTATTATTTATTGATATGTGATTAATAAATTATTGTACGTCTAATTTAAATTATCGTTGTATATGCTCAACGTAGGGAACAAATTCTTCTCAAGTCTCTGACCTAATTCAGGAGGGCCAAGAGAGAACCAGTAACTCAACAAACGAATTGCCAGTTCAAAGAATCTAGTCTCATGCATACCAAAATAAAATTAATATCAGAAAAGTTTAACTTCAATGCTCTCCACCTGATATCTAGAATAAGAAAATAAGTAACGGTTTTTAGGAAGTATAAATGAACGAATGAATGAAGTATTTACGTCTCTGATCGAATTCAAGGAGCCAGGAAAGAACCAGAAACACGGAAAACGAATGGCCAATTAAAAAAATGTACTCTTATACACTCCAAAATAAAATTAAAATTAGCAAAAGTGTCACTACAATGATATCTAGAATAAGAAAATAAGGAACGGTTTTTAGGAAGTATGAATGAATGAATGAAGTATGTACCTAATTTAACTATTATTCAGCCATTTTTGTCCCACTGCTGGTCCCTACCCTCCTTCCACTGCCACAGGCCTCCTATCTGGCTGCGTTACTTTAATGAATTAAAAATAATAATAATTCAATAAAAATTACATAGAATCCACTCCATTTAAAGATTGTCTAGGTGATATGGCTTTTGAGCGATAAAACCACCCATAGAATCTATAATTTAATTTTATTGTTTATTTCATAAGGTACAGTCAATATTTCATTAATCGGTCTCAAAATTACAAAAGACTTTAACGCGCTTCCGGAACAAGGTTCTTGCTGTGCAACTTCGAAGCGTTTACGAAGGAACATCAAAATGATTATGATTCCATACTATAAAGTCTGTGATGTTAAAATTTAAGACGATGTCAGTTATCAAAGGTCACTCCGCTGTATGAAATCTTCTGTTTTGTTCTATGGAGTTTTGTAATATAACAGTTTTTTTTGCCATGGCATTATGTTGTGTGGTTGTTGTGGTACCACTGTACTCGTAGTTCCTGATAACCACGACTCATGGAATCCTAGTGTGGGATCAGAACTTAGTACAATATGTGTCTTTTGGGTGTTTATTATTATTATTTAATAGTTCCTGACTAAATCATAAATAGTTATTATTGCAGACTTTAAATTATTTAAATTATAGTAGCTGTCCTGTTCGATCTTTATAATTCATTTCGATGTTCACGAGTTGAACAATCTCTAATGACATATTTAATAATATTATAAGAATTCATTAAAATAAATGATAAAATAATAATGCAGCAATAGTATATAAGCTTTATAGCCGGATACTTAATAAGTTGTTCGCAGGAACCTACAATCCGCCATGTTTACTCTCAACTACTTGGTAGGTCAACTTTGTAGCGGATTTAACTATTGAAATGTACTAGTAATATACTAAAACAATTGTGTTGTTTACTATCTCTGTCAAACAATTAAATATTCAAATATCATAGCTTAGCTTCTATTTCGTGTTCCACATTGGTAAACTGCTAAAATCTAGAAAGGTCATTAGGTATTTTATAACGCTTTCTTACGACATTCGATTCGTACCGGAAAAGTTGTCTCAAAAATGAGCTCATGGCAATTATTTACTTCGGAAAGAGGCATGTATTTATTTATTTATATTCGGAAAATCAACAGCTATAACACAATGTCCTTAACAATACTTAAAAGATACAGGTAGGCAATAATAGGTCAAAATATTTTATTAACAAATAATTGAGGGTTCATATTCCGTATTAAACGCGAGACACGAAGTTTGCAATAAATATATAATTATGTTTATATGATTATAAATATATTTATTTGCCAAAGTTTTTGATGCCCTAAATAACACACTATGTTCTACGATTTTGGAGAGCAATGTTTAATTTAGTGCGCAATTCTGAACCATTCCTATAGAGCCGTAAAAAAGGGTTTTAATGGTGACGCCAAAACAGACTGTCTTAGGTAGATTGGGGTAATTTAGATGGGCCATGAAGTCTTCTGGACAAATTTGTTGTTTTTGGACAATTTGCCTTTAATCAGACTATATAAATATCAAATCGGTAATGTCTATCGGCGATGATGATTTGGGTGTTAATTATGTTCTTCTGAAAATCGTCTGTGAAGAGAATAAAAACGTGTGAACTGACGTGTATTCACAATAATTCACCTTCTCCGATCTGTCATTCTCTCAAATCTGTTTAGACCAAGACTTGTTCAGCTTTTGTTCCGTGAGGGACTGTCGCTGTCTTGAATTTGCAGTTTTTGCTAGTAGGTACCTGAGCACGTACCTACATAGGAAAGTTAAGAAGGTACCTATCGTCAAATTAAAGGGAGTTTCCAAACACCACAACGTTCGTACCTCACGAACGTCGCGGTTCGCTTTCTGATAACCATAATTCATGGTGTACGCAAGTGAAAGTTTAATAGTACACATTGTACGTTAACGTAGGTGTACAATATCCGTAACGATACATGAGCGGATTATGATTTTATGTATACGAATAATATTATCGGATAACAATCGGTCGATGGATATTCAGTCGACATCGAACGTAGATTAAAATGTACATAATATAGCAACATGAATTTTCTAACTAATGTTTTACAGAGACTCCAAGCGTCTTTAACTCATCATAATTTTCTTCCGAAGTGATCCACTATAGACGTAGTTAATGCAGAATATTACACACAAATTCACACAATCTTTTTGGCGACGCTTCCGCCTAATAGTGATCTTGAACTATCTATAGATTATTAGCAACGATGGTTCCACTGTTACATTTTTATTTTTTTAGTAGTTGTTTTATTATGTCTGTAAATTAATGTTAATCCAGTATGATAAACACGCGTAGGTTGAGTTGATGTAAGCTTAAGACAGCTGTTTTACATATTATTATTATTATTTAGTGTACTTTAAGACACAAAATCTTAAATTTCGGTGTTGTGACCCGAATGCATAATTTTAGTTAGGCTCTTCTTGCAAAAAACATCCAAACAGTGCGACACGTATTAAGAAACGCTGCCTTTTGCCACAGATATTATAATACTTTACTATTTAAGATCAACATTTTTTATCTGTGTTTTACTAGTGCTTCTCTAAAATAGCTTAGATATTTTCAGGGAACTCAATTGTTTTGATAGATCTAAATATTTTATTATTATTATATTAATTATCTTTTATACAAAAGTAGAGCTTCTGTGAAAGGACTCGTCTGGAGAAGTTCTACCCCTGTGCCAATTCTGCCTAAAGCATTTATGTTCTCATTGCTATATTCCGCTTTGTAGGGCATGGGAAATTGAAATTGAAAGGGCAGGTGAAATTACAGGCACATGAGATCTTTCATCTTGATATCCGATCAATCCTCTGTATCTTGCAATCCTCTGGTATTGCAAGCGTCTAAAGGTTACGGTAACCGCTTACCCACACATGGGCCGTATGCTTGTTTACCTCTTTAGTAGTATAAAAAAAAATTGGTGGTCTATGACTTTGCGAGTCTCATAGGCCACCGTGCTAGATGTTGGACTATACCCAGCAGTGGGTGAATGTGGGCTGATAGATACTACTATACTAGTAGTAGTACTACTAATACTATAGATGGATTATTATTATTATTATTATACATCGTTATAGTCCACAGCAAGCCAAAGCCTTAGAGCGTTTACCTACTAGGCAAGTTTGTGACCCTATTGGTCATCTGTAGTCAGCGGTTCCCTCTTACTTTTATCCTTGACAGCCTTCTGCCATTTTTTTTAAATCGCAAATGTTCGGTTTGATTTTTTCTCTAGACTTGTTTTATACGAGGCGTTTCTCTAAATTGCTTGACGGTGTTATAGAGGTCTCAGTCTAACAAAATGAGTATATATCCCGTAGTGCCATTGTCTACCTACAAGTATTGTCATTTTTTATTACCAAGACATTAATACAATCAAAAATACATAACTAAATCATATCTACGAGTACCTACAATGAATAATATCAAAGCACTCTTTGAATGACGACCTCTGTGGCGCAGTGGGCGAAGGCCCGCCTGAGACGCAGAAGGTTGCGGGTTCAATTCCCGCCACGGGACAAATGTTTGTATCTGCAAATATTTGTCTCGGGTCTGGGTGTTTTCTATGTATAATATGTATGTATTTAAAAAAAATGTATTTAAGTAGTATATCAATCATGTAGTTCCCATAATACAAGCTCTGCTTAGTTTGGGGCTAGATGATACTGTGTAAAAAAAGGTCTAGAATTATTATTATTATTATTATTATTATTATTATAATAAATTGTATGAATAAAACAAAAAGCAGTATTTATTTTTAAAGATTTTTCGCAACTTTAGTATTGCATTATAAAATCATGATCTAAATACTTTGTTTTTATTTTTAATTTTGAAGATGTCTCTATTAATTATGTACGTCGTTGAATTTGAATTACTTATTTATTCACTGTATTTTACGTAATAGCTGTGGTAATAGTTATCTACCTTTCGAATGTTCGCTAAGACTTCCCGTTCCATGGAATGCGTCAAGGTGGACTATAAGTGGCTGGACTGAAATATTAATTTAAATCGGTAGATAAAATACATAACGCAGTACTATCGAGCACAGCAATAGTAGTTACTTGCTTTCTATGGAATCCTACTTGCTTGATCATCATCCTGTAGACCTCCAATGCTGGACATAGGAGTTTCCTAAAAAGTGCCATGGCGAACTGAAAAGGTTAAAGGTTGCGAAGTCGGCGTGTGGAGGTCCACACACCGAATTCGCAACTTTTAACATGAAAGCTTTATTTGGCCTGTAATCTCCTTGACTTATGGTTTTTTTATCCACAGAGTTAACCCTCTCTTAAGGGAGACCACAAGATTTTATTATATCCCTAAAATAAACCAACCTCGGCGTCACTTGAACCCGCAATCTCCCGCTTGGTACGCGGGTGGTATATACCAACTAAGCCTTAAGATCGATACAGCTGGTTTGTGTCCTTTTAAGCTTGAATGTAGGGATATAACACCAACTCTGGGCATGGACACGAGCTCATACGAACTTACCTTCTCTCACCTGAAAGTATTTTTAGTGTCATTTCTTTGGGAATTAATATCGATGAGCCTTGTCCTTTCAATAACTGTACTTCATCATTAATATCATTGGCAACAGTATAAATTACCTACTTTAATTATCTAAAATGTGGGTGTAGTTGAAATTAACACCACATTTGACTGAATGTATGATAATGAGTAGGTCGACAGCATAATCGTGTACTGCAAATGGTCACAATATTCTAACTAGAGCTATTTTGAAACGTTAGAAAACGGAACCCTTGAGTATTTTACTAACTTTTTCTATCAGGTGGACGGACTGATAATGATACTCGTAACACGGAGATATGAACTTCTAACGTAGAATTTAATGGGCACTAGAAGTTGAGAATAGACTTCAGTTAATTAACAATATTAATGGCACAATACTTAGTCGTGTGAAACCTATAGGTCAAGTAAAGCTTGAATTAATATTATTCTTGGAGTCTATCAACAGGTTGTTAAATTTTTACTGCGTACTTCTACGGCTTTTTATAACCTTAAAATCATCTCGAAATGAGTCCAGTAATAGGGTTTTAAGTTCCTTTCGCGTAAAGTTCGTTAGCTGCTGGGAATGAAATAGCCTTTGACGACTTGAACGTTATAATACAAAGAAACAGTATACTCTCAATAGAGTAAGAAACCGCTACCTAAGCTTAGTAATAATAATAATAAAATAATAAATAATGCTGGACATTTTCACACAGCATCATCTAGCCCTAAACTAGAGCTAACTAGAGCAGAGCTTGTATTATGGGAACTACATGACTGATAAACTACTTATATTTTTTTTTTCGTAAATACATACATATTATACATAGAAAACACCCAGACCCGAGACAAATATTTGCAGATACAAACATTTGTCCCGTGGCGGGAATTGAACCCGCAACCTTCTACGTCTCAGGCGGGCCTTCGCCCACTGCGCCACAGAGGTCGTCAACAAGAAGGTATATACAAAAAATACAGATGAAACAGCAAAAACGTTTTAAACGTTCTATAGATATTTTAGAATACGATCACGACTATACCACGTACTTTACTGTCCTCCTGCTGACCATTTAGAGGTCCTTCCTCAAGTCATTCAATTATTTTCAATTCTATGGTCTATAGATAGGTCAATTGATCCAGATCACTACCAGGTGGGAGCGTTCCCAAAATGCTGGCTGCTTTACCATGCTGAATGGCAATGCTAATGCGTTGACCCAGATAAGAGATAGCTCTCTTGTCACGTGTCGTGTCGACAAGTCACCCTAAAATAATTTTGAATACGTGAATAGCCTCGTTTCCCCATGGACTCCAGAGTCTCAACCCCAAAAGGCTCAAAAAAGTAAGCTCTGCCGAGAATTCTAAGCTTTGTTCAGATGGGCATTAATGTTTGTAGATAAGGTAATTTCTATAGGACTCTATGACATTTATCGGGTCAGTCCAATCTCCAATTATTCGCGCTATTAGCAATGACTTTGGTAATCTACTATCACTGCTATTGGAACTAGCACCACTTTTTAGAATTGAAGAAATTATTATCCTTCTATGTCCTATAGTCGCATGGATTTTAAGCTATACCATCACATAGATACCTTCGCTGGTCGCATTCCATTCTCAAGGTGAGCAAAGCCTTATCTTGTATCTGCAGGCAATCTGCGGTCTACAAAGTGTTATGTCATACCTAACAATAATTGCACAAACTTCTTGATAAATCTGTGTTGACACAATAAAATAATAATTTGATGTAATATAATCTCAGACATCAATCAAGCTTTGCTCCTGTCAGGTCTCGTGGGAAAATTTATAACAGTTTCATCTTGGGAACCTTCAATAGCTCATCGAACAAGGTTCATTGTCATTCTGAGTGCTTCCTCACTTTATATTGTCTGAAAACAATAGCTATCAAAGATATTTCATTCACCATGACCCTTACGCGATTTCACTCAGAATTCTATAATGCGGTTAAAGTTACCTTTTTTGGAAGTTAAGTACCAGTATAAGCAGTGCTTAAAAATCTTTACTGATCGCCTGATCCTAGTGAATTAGTATCCTGAGCAATGCAACCAATTATACAAGTTACCGTCACTTGACATAGAGAAATAAACACTTAACAGATACATACAGAGTTCTGAACCTACCTAGTCCTTTAGTATGGGGACTAGGTTATCACCAACAGTAACTACGAGTACCGTGGTACCACAATACCCAGACTAGAAACAAATATCTGCAGAACATACAACATTTGTTCCACAGCGGGAATTGAACCCACATATCTTGCGCTGCAGTTGGCTACTTACCTGCCGCGCCATCGAAGTCATCTGCAATTCATTTGAGGCAAATTGCCTTGGTCTTTCGGTTAAAAAGTTGATTGTTGAAAAGCATTACAATGTTGGTGATAGACTTCACAGGAATGAGCTATTCCAGTCTGTGTATACAGATTTACATCACTACGTTGTCCCTAATTGTGGCATGCAGCATATCAATATGTCTATGTGACTTGTAGCCACACCTGTTTCCTGGCAACCGTTGGGGCATGACGGTATTGTCTTGCTTTTTGTCTCTTTTCCGTTCCTTTGTTTGCCGACACGAGCAGCATTATGAACTTGAACATGATGTGAGAACAACAATTTCCCCAAGAATCGCTGAATCTAACAGCATGTACAGCAAATTGTCTCATGTTTTAGAAATTCATATTATGTGCCTTATTGGCAAACTTGTTTTACCAAGTTCGTATCGAAATGTTTCAAGTCATCAGCGAAATCTCCAATTTCGAGTAGCCTAAATGCCGTTCGCCCACTGCTGACCATTTTCGGTAAGTTCTCTGGCCCTGGGTCAGTTTAGCCGCTTTGGCCTTCTCGCGGCAACATGTTAGTTTTATTCTTTGTTCATCAAATCAAAACTTTATATAGCATTAGTAAGTATATTTTTTTCTACACATACTCATGCGCCTTTATTTACAATTTTCATAGCCCTACAAACTGTCATCATTTACTTTCCATGAAAGAAAAAGCTCCCGATGCACTTAAAGTAACTCTTTTTGGGTCTGCTTATGTTTTCCATAATTTTCAGCTATATGTTCTTCAGAACGTTTAACTTGCAACAACTACACCCAACCTAGTCTTATTATTCTTATTACAAGTTTATTTAACGAGATCTATTCAAAGGTATTAAGCTACTTGCAAAAGGTTAGAATTACAAAGTCAAGTCGTTAAACAATTAAGCAATGCGCCTCTCTCCTATCCACCCACATAGCACTTAGCACGCAGAATAAACGATAGACTCTATGAACTTAGACGTTGCATTATGTTAGTTCGAATTAATTATCCATGTACGCGAGATCTGCAGCTTTTTCTACATAATAGAAAGAATGACTGATGATCACTTTCATCGCATTCGATCATGACTATTTCTAAGGACTTATTTAGGCAGACTATTTGTCAAGAATTAGAAAAAAAAAATGTTGAGCAGAGTTTACTCAAATCTAGCTCAATCGTTCCTTAATCAGGTCAATGCTTACTTTCTGCCCTTTAAGTTCATCGTAGAAATGAATGAACAAATATATCAATTTTGAAACCTCAATCAACGTGTCAATCAATTTCGTGCTGATCAAAACCAAGTTCAATGCCAAGAAACAGCAAACACACTATGACTTAGCGCCTCTTTTCAATTTATTGATCTGCGTCTATCTTATTTCTGCGTCGTCATCAGCTTTGTATAGAGAGTATATTATTAAACGCATAAACGTAAAACTTTTAATCAAAGTCATAAATGTCTAGAATCAGTTTTTTTTCGTAACATATAAGACGTAGGTACGCTTATATTTTCAGGTGGGTATGACACATAAATTGCACGTTACAAAACAGATTTCTTATGTAAAGACATAAGCCCTATTTGACAAATAAGGCATGTAGGTAGTAGACAGGCAATACTTGTAGCGCAATACTAGACGTGAAATATGCGTATGCGCAACCGGCACTTCACAGGCGTTTTCCAACCACATGACTATATTAAGGGCCAGCTAACCCGCAAGACATTGCCATTGCCGCATGCCTCTTACAATAATTCACGTTTGAGGAGAGATCTAACGAAAGTATACAACTTTCTTTGAAATACATATAAATTGCAATACCATGGTCATGTTTCAGCACAATAACCAAATCACGTATAGACGGTGACCCGAAACTGTTCGCACACGGAATGCGCATACGACTAGCTCTACCAGATTTTAACAAATCACTTGGAATCACGGAATTGGTCTTAGGTTTCTCTGCTTTGTATACCTCTAGAATTCAAACTGATTCATTTCATAGATTTGCATTCAATTCTTTATCTTTGGAGGAAGTCTCTGTAGCATTTATAAACTGTTATACAGAGCAGTCGCCCTCCATGATACTGCAATAATAATAAGTATTGCAACGTTCACTTGAATCTCAGACCTTTGTGTAACTGAATAATTCCTTATTTCATTTTAAGACATTCAACCACTGCTAGATCCGTTTGACCCCGAGTTTGTTAACTGCGCTGTGGACCAGAGGCGAGTAACTTTAAGTAGCTGATTAGTACAACTACGGGTATGAAAAATACTACACAAAAATATTATTTATGCCGTTCAAGAATTACTTGGACAAAAATGTGATCTTTGTAACCATCGGTCAACAGCACAATCTTTAGATTCATTTGTTAGAATAAACTGCGTAAAGTGAAGGGAATTAGAGCGTGCATAATTGAACAAAACAGAGTTCATAGGCTTGAGTTCGCAAAAAGAAACGGAATGAACGAAAAATTTTAAAACCTTGAAGACTATTTCTCTAAATTGCCTATGTTTTCGGGAGATCTGTTTACTGCAATCATTGAACAGAATTTCACAACTATTTTTTCAAACGGCTTTTTGTTTAACTTTCGTGGGAAGCTCTCATTGCTTATCATAGGAACCTTCATTCATGTTGTAAGCATTATTTGATTGTTCTCCCACCAAATTGTGTCAAGCATATATCGCTGTCTTCTGCTGAATATGTCTTTTTCAAGGTAAGATGTCTCTTGCAGTGTATGCTAAGTTTCTATATAGGTATTAGTGTTACCTCTGCGGCCCTGGCGCACAATATCTCCTACTAAGTAGGTAATTTATTTTATCGACGATTTTTTTATTATTCGTTTATGACGAGAGACGCACAGACCAGAAAAGACTGTCAGATAAAAGGAAGGCTTTATATAACTTTCAGATGAAGATGATGATGATGCTTATAAGAAAATATATTTTATTTTGTCCCGCACAAAATAAAACATTTTAAGTTATAAACAAGAAACCATCGAAAAGTATCTCAAAGCAACACTATGAAACAGAAACAAGGAATGCGTGTTTGTTTCCAATATTTGTCAACAAACGCGGTGTTTCACTGAGTAGGAAATTATTTTCAGATACGATCAGCTCGCAATCATTCAGTTTTATTTGTTACGCGATACAGATAGACAATTCTTCGGTAAAATACTGTGGAGATTTTAGTACTTTTCAAGTGAATTACCTTTCTGTGTGTTTATCATTAATCTAAATAGGTATCAAATAACCCTCGAGCTTTGATAAAATCATATTATACCCAAAAGTATATCATTATGTTGTCGGTACAACTAACCTACTAATGTAATGTGTCCGTCTCAGTCAAGAAGCATTGCTATATTTCTAGTTCTGAAATTCCTTTTTTTATTCCTCTAATATTTTTTGTCGTGATTATCATTATTATCATCCCATACCGACACTGTTGGGTGCAGGACAAAGACATAATCCTCTCAACAGCTGGTATCATTATACCTTTTTCGTTGCGTCCTGCGTGTCTGTCAAAGATCATTGAATCAATTTTGATTGTGGTGTTGGCTGATTAATTGAGGACTTCCAGCCGGAGGTGAACGCAACGCAAGCCAACGCGGGTTCGCGTTCCAGTCTGTCCGATGAGCCGTAGCGCGGCGGTCTTGCGGCTTGCCGCTTCGTTCTTGCAACCTCCAACCAACGCATGCGAGCCTAGTACCTTTCGTTTGCATCTTCATACGATTTTCGAACTTATGTCAAGGACTTTTGAGGATTGTTTCAGTGCTGTTCACTTTCATAGTTCAAGGTGTTGGTGACATTTAATTTAAGTGAAGTGATTGGACGACTGCATAACGTGATGTTGAGTTTTGATCTTGTGTGAGACATTGGTAATTAGTGTGTCGCGTACCAGGAGATCATCCCGATGAAGCGATCGACGTGGGTGGACGTAGAATCGGGCGGCCGTCTCGGCTGCAACGGTGAAATTTTTTGGAGCGAATGCGCCGAATGTGATTGCTCTTACTGCAATCCGAACTACGTTTGCGTCTGTAGCGATAAGGTATAAGCATGAATTAATCACACATCAAACATTTGAAAGATTCGTCATTAGTGTAAATAAAACGCTTATTTGTGTATAAACAAATTAAAGACATGTGCGAAGAGTATTTCGATTTTCGTATCGCGTTTAGGTGGTAGAGTAGAAATAAATGTACCATGTAGAGATACATCAAGAAAAAAGTTGGTGTGTTGTCTAGGCAGGAGAAACGTTTGGGTTTTGATTACCGATGTGGTTAGTTAATGTTATCGCATATGAACAAATATTTGCTATTTATCAACTTCAAGATCCGTCACCTTAAAAGCCAGTAAAGTTTAACGTAATGATGATAGGTCAGTATGATTACTTAAGTTTAAGACTTAGGTATGTTTTGTAGACAGATTTCTATGGAAAAAATTCAGTGAGGCACGCCTAGTTACTGCCTTTGTGCTAACGGATATAAGTGTTCTTGCAATTTATTTTCACATTACTTTCTGTGCGTCTTCTTTTTTTTCACAACGTTACAAACTATTTAAAGCAATGGATTTGCAAACCAATGAACCAGATTTCTATTTTGTAAGAGCACGTTCCTACCTACTCGTATTTAACATGTCCCCATAGAAAATAACCGGCTTGTAGTAAGGTGATAGTTCAAAAGGAAATTAAGTTTAATCTCAACACGCGAGAGTCTTCACTAGTTTTTATACGCAATCGTAAATTACCATACCGTATTCAATATGAGAGATAACCCACTTTCATTCGAAATATCGATGTGTCTGCGCACTATCGAGGAAAATTACTTGTTATAAGTATAGTATAGCATGAATGATGGGATATTGATGGCTGGTGTTGCCAACTACTATTTATTCTACACTCATGCTGGCCGGCTATCTGTATCTTGCTCCAGTTCAATGTCCGATACTAGCCGATTTAAAAGAGTTGTAATACATTAATACATTTGGTATCGGTAATTTTTCAAGCAGGATACTAAAGTTTTTACTGCACTATTGATGAAGACATTACAAAAATCTAAAACGAACCAGCTCACGACTGTATGACCCAGTCGATGTTAGAACGATGTTTTACTACACCGCTTTGAGCACGTGTTAATTCGCACATAATTTTCTCAAGTGGAAAATTCATTGTTTCAGTTAACGCGTTCGAACCCACGTATCGCACACTGTGCTAACACGTCTAGGATAAAGACATGTTTTATTTAAATGTTAAGAAATTAATTTTATGCGTAAAAAACGCTATGCTGATCCATTTCATCCTAAATTTCAAGGACTCGGAATAAATTGTCCGTTTCAACATCTTGTTGCATGCAATTTGTAAGCGAATAAAAATTTATGAGTTAGCAAAATGTTATTAGTAAATATTTATGAAATGAGAAAATAAACACGCAATACATAGTTCTGATCCCACGCTAAGACTCCCTGTGTCATGGGTACCAGAAAGCACTAGTACCGTGGTGCCACAATACCCAGTTCCAGTACAAATATCTGCAGACCATACAAACATTTGTCCCACTACGGGAATCGAACCCGTACCTCTTTCGTCGCAGCTAGCCACTCGCCCGCTGCACCATCGAGATCGTCGTTGAATGTGTACAGCTCATATATGATGTTACCTGTATATGTTTAGCGGTTGTGGTGGTATTAAAAAGATAGACTAGATCAGAGGCTGCTCTTGGGCGAACCAGATCTATACAGGCTATGTAGCTACACGCAAACCCATTAAAAAACAAATTTTACCATCAAATGTTCGTCATATGCTTAAAGGTAATCCTACTAATATTATAAACGCGATAGTTTGTGAGGATGGATGTTTGTTTGTCACGCAAAAATTAAACGAATTTTGATGAAACTTTACAGTAATCGGCAACAAGAAAGGTGTTAATTTGTCAGTAAAAACTGTTCAAAATCACAGTCAAAATGAATGGGTTTTCGTTCATTGTAATCACAAAAATAAATATAGAAAAGTCAACTTTCAACTTCGAAACATCAGTGAAATTGACAAAACAATGGTAGGTAGGTAGTTCCTGTAATTAGCCACATTTTCAACTAAATATATTAATAGTATCAATTTGTAAGTATATCTACTTAGTGACTAGAACCTATCGGTTATGGCTAGATGAATGATTGAAATGTTTAAATTTATGTGTGAATCTAACCTTGTATTTGTTTCAAAAACTAGTTCTCAGTGGATTAGCTTGCACCATCTATCATCTAAAAACACACAATTTATGTGCTAACACCGTAGCAGGTAACAAGAATGCAACTAAAAGTTACATAAAACGCTAATTCATCATCTTAAAGTGGGCCATTTTTCGGTCACATTCATTCATTTGACTACCCGCGTCTCGTGAGAATATATCTCGTTGCATGGATTTTTTACACTGGGTAACGTTTTTGGGATGAGAACCTACCTTCTACCAAATTACTTTAAAACTACAAAGGAACACATAAATTACAAAATTTGATTTTATTTAAAAACAGAACATGGGGAGCGATGAATTGTCATAAATTCACTTTTAAATTTTAAATTAGCATATTTAGCATATTAAGAAACTATTGAGCAACGCCCGCGAGACTGACTGGCGGGTTACCATAATAATCGTCGAAAACAGTGGTAATTAAATAATTTATATTTTTATTATTTATAAATAGTCATATTAAAAAAATATAAAGTTGCACCTGCAACATGCCGTCAAAAAAAAACGAAATCCTGCAACTGGAAAATGTAGATGGAAATTAAAAGATAAATTATTTTTTAAAAGCAAAAGTGGTTTTGATGATTGTGTCATACTTCCATCTCATCGATAAACTCGTTGGTTTGCAGTAAGCCACTTGTTCCGAAACTAGTTTTACTGCATAAGAAATGAGAAAAGCAGGATTAATCTGGAAAATTATTTATATCATGCAATTTTATCGAATTTTATTAAGTTATTGAAAAAAACACTCTCCGTTCAATAGCACCAATTTACTAAAAAGGCTCTACTAAATTCAGGCAAATAATTTGTGTAGCTAGTGGAAAAGGTCCGCGTGAAATCTGGACTTGAGAATCATTGGCCGGAGAGAAGAACAAAAAGCCGAACGTAAATAAAATAAAACCCGGATAAGTGTCGTATGCGATATGTAATCGTACATACCTACTCGACGGGACCCTTCAAAACGGTACGAGACTGTACGAGTCGAGTCGTTGATTTCTAATATCCGCATTACCATATCGTAGCCTTTCACGCTCGATATCTGTATCGATATCTACAAATTGGGATTGAAAAAAATCCTTACCACAGGGGGTACAAAAAAATGCCTTTAAGCTTGCTATATTTCAAAGAGGATAATGTGAAAAAAAATAGTTTGGTGATTTTATGTCCTTTATGTAAATTACTTCTCTAAAAATATTTTCAAAAAATTACTTTAAATTTGTTAGATTTTTTGAAAGACAAATATCAATTAAATATATATTTTTTTAATGTACTTTTATGATTTTATCTTTTAGTAAGTCATCTCTTTAAAAATATTCATAAATTTAAGAATAGTAAGTACTGAACAATATCAAACCAAAATAATTCTGATATCGTACGTATTTACATACCTAGTTTATTATCATTCGTTTCCTCAAAGTGGCCGACTAAGGACACGCGCGGTGTTTATGCAATAATTTATTTAAAATGATGCAATATGACTATTCAAAAATAACGTAAAATTAAACTATTAAAGTGTTAAAAAGTGATATTCGTTTTGTTTATCGCGATTGTGTTTCAGTTCTTAGTGTGGCTCAATTGAAGAAATAGTTTACGTGTGCAAACAAACAGTCGATTTTTTTAAAGAGGCATCATTTTTTAAACGAACGCAACGACGTGTTTTCTGTGACATTTTCTACGAAAGAAGCACAAACGTCTCTTATAAAACAAACTATTTGTGAAGAATGATTCAGGCCAAAATAAGTAGCTACCTACGAATGTAGGATGGACGAGCATTAATTTTGCAAATTTTCCTATCCAACTTTAACGATAAGCTATGACCAGACGACCCACTCAACAATTTAGTCATAGAATTAATTCGATAATAAAACAAATAACGCGTGACAATGACAAAAATTCCAATACAATCGTCAACTGAATTTTGTTTATAATATTCGGCTACTTATAAAAACCATCATCTTTCTACACGTACATCAGCCGATAATGAATCAGTCTGTTTGAACCATGCAAACAAATCTTAAGTATTTAGCGTGAACTGAGGTGCTAACCGATGTTTGAGGAACAAACATACTTACGCTATCAAATGTACATTCGTCTCGAATATCCTAGGTACGTTCCGGCTCTTTCGTTGCTTAGAGTTTGCTCGCAATATTTTTTCTGTACAAAATGATAATAAACACCCAACAGATACATAGTCCTGACCCTACACTAGGATCCCTGTTGTGGAGTCATGTGATATCACAAAACCCAAACCTGGCACAAATAACTGCAGAATAAGCAGACATTTGTCCAGCTGGCTGCGTCGCAGTTGGCTAGGTCATTAAAATTATAAACTTGGATAGGCCCTGTCATAAACTACTGTTGTGTATCGACTAAATTCGTGCTTTGAACAAGACTGCGGTCACAAATTCCTACTCGTATATAGTAAGCGTATGTATGGACCTAAGTATAGTTAATTATCATTGTTTTTTTACTAACATGTTTACTTCGGTTTGCTCTATTTAGATACAACAGTCTCATGTTTCTCTTGTTTAATTATGATCAACAGAACGCAACAATCTCAGTCACGAAAGACTAGTTTGACTTCCTCATAACATTCATACTAAACCTATCTGATTTTTCTCCGACCTGAAGTTTTATACGTCCATCCGGCTCTATAAAGATTATGTATGATGATATGGTTTCAAAGGATGTGAATTTGAATTGCGTCAGAACATTGCCTAAGTAAAATATTGTTTAAAAAAAATACAAAATATTATCACTGCTGTGTCAATTTGTGGTTCAAAATAATATTGCTTAAAAAAATTGCTATCAAGCTCGTTTACTTAATCTAATCACAAACCGTTGGTGTTAGCCCAGTTTAACCGATATCTTAGACGTCAGCAGACATTTATGTTAGTAATTTAAAAACCATGGTTTCAATTGTCACTTGTAGGATGTATCCATAATTTGTTATGGATACATCCTACCTACATTAAAATCAAGCAGGAAAAAAATAGACTGGAGTAGCGAGAGCCGTCAGGTTATTTTGATAATAATAATAATGATTTATTTAGCCAAATTGTAGTTTAACATCTATATAGTTGACACAGTAAATAATATTAATACATTCGTGTGTGTGTGTGTGTGTGTGTGTGTGTGTGTGTGTGTGTGTGTGTGTGCGCGTGCGTGTGTGTGTGTGTGTGTGTGTGTGTGTGTGTGTGTGTGTGTGTGTGTGTGTGTGTGTGTGTGCGTGCGTGGGTGTGTGTGTTTGTGAGTTCGTGTATGTATGTATGTGAGTGAGGTGGGTGATTTTCTAATAATGTGTATGTATGAGTCAGTGAGATGTGTGTTGTTAATTAAGTAGAGCCTCAGTTTCAGAATAGTCATAGGACTCTAACCATTTGACTCTAACCATTTGTTTTTTGATAGCATTCGTTGCAGAGGAAAATTGAATCTATTATTCATAGAGCATTTTTAGTCTGCGTCTCTGATTGATGCTTCGTTATATCCATAATTCTACAGTCCGGAAGATCTTCACACGCAATTTAGTTCGTATATCAACTGCATCTGTCGTCCACTTTAGGAAACTCTTCAACTATTTCTGTAAACTGTTTTTGTTTACACATAGACGGTCGTTGCACTCTTTCGAGACAGTTGTGTGGCATCTCCCACATCTCTCTTGTTGCATTTAATGTCCATGTCTTGTGGTTGCACTCGCTCTAGGCTCCCTGCGCCTGCGGTCTGCGGCAACGAATTCCTTTTCAGCTGTTTTTATACCCATTAATCACTTCATACTCTAGTGTATTTTATGTCGTAAATTATTTAAACTTGACTGTACATTTTAACCTGAAACCTAACTTTTGAAACTATCATGGTTTTGAACATAATTTTTACAAAAAAAAACGGGATATTTACCATGATTTGTGAGTTTGAATGTTTCCCGATATTTCGGCACAGTTGCATGTACCATGATCACGGGAGGAACAAACATTCAAACTCACAAATCATGGTAAATATCCCGATTTTTAGTAAAAATTATAACCTGAAACCTGTTTAGGATTCAGAAGCTAATTGGTGAAAATAGAACCCTCATAGTTTCTGTCTGTCCGTCTTTGTGTCACACCCCGATTAGGTCTCTGAATATCAGTTTACAGTTGAACTTTTTTTTGATTTCAAGAAATATAAGGCATCACCGTAAAACGCCCCTCTATTTTTTTAAAGTTGAGTTCTAGAAGTATGAAACAAAGTTTAGCGTGTAGCATTTTACAATGAAGAACTGCCAACAAAAGTTCGACTCATAACTCTGATAACTTTAAGAGTTATGAGGCAACTTCAGGATTTATTTTTACTATTGTCACACCAAATTGTATAGACAGTGCGTTTCTTCACACACCCGCTGTCTCCGCTCTTCCATATTTTATTTTAACTGAATTTTCATGGCTTTTCTATCTACTTAAGATATTTTAGTTAGTATTCTTTGACAGAACTATAAAAGTACGATAGCCACTTAATACAAGTTTAATAGTTGCGCTAGACGCATTACAGTAATTACTTATTAGCATACCTTCCAAGCTAAGTATGATAACTGTTTATGCTTTCTGTGACACAACATACGTATATTACTAACGGTATAACTCAGATAATTAAATAAATAATTCTGGACATTTTTCACACAGCATCATCTAGCCTCAATCTTAGCAGAACTATTATGGGAATTACATGACTGATATACTACTTACATACGTATTTTTTTGTTAATACATACATATTATACATAAAAACACCCAGACCCGAGGCAGATATTTGTAGATCATACCTTCTGCGTCTCAGGTGGCCTTTCGCCCACTGCACCACAGGGGTCGCCATTAGGAAATTAGATTATCTAAACGCGGCTGTTTTCAGCGTACATACGCAATCTTCGATGAAACAAATATATCTTTGCAAATGTAGAGATGTAATGCAAATGTTGACGACCTCAGTGGCGAGACGAGCGAATAGCCGGATGAGACGCAAGGGGTGCGGTTTCGATTCCCGCTGCGGGACAAGTGTTTGCATGGTCTGAGTGCTGTGGTACTATGGTGGTAGTTCCTTATACCCACGATAGATACGGGATGTTAAGATACGGGAATTCTAGTGTACAGGGCAGATAGACCATCGCACCATCCTATTCTTTCCCGAACAACTTCTAAAGAGTTTTCGTTAGTAGCGCATCACTATAACATACTTGTACCTACTACGGGTTAAAGTTTTTAAGTGCAAGCCCGACAAATAAAACTAGACTACTATTAGTGCCTTGCCAACTTATAGGAGGTTCTTTTGAAATGAGTTCAAAGATTCCTAAGAAACTGGCTTTCATGTTTTACATTCCACATCAGGTTCGTTTCCCACGAATTGTACGAAGTCGACAGATTACGCGTTCGCTTTACTTAATTGCACACTTCGGTCTCTCACATGGAGGACTAACATGGTGCTTCGGGTGAAAGTAACTTTGCCTTGCACGAAACCATGGTGTTTTGATTACAATATTTTATAACACACGATGCCTATTACTTCCACCCTGTCATGAGATTGCTATTGCGTTCTGGGGCTCAGTTCTGGTAATAAGAATAGTTGAATTAAAGTTTCGGTAAAATCTAGATTTCATAAAAGTCTTAATCAGTAAATTTTTCAAAAAGTATTCACAATTCTTAGACAAAATACCAAAAATGTATATTGACGTATATCTGAGTTCATTTGCCTTGATAATTATTCACGACCGTAGTCACTCAAAGCATTGCAAAAGCTGTTTACTTAGCGTAACGGTCAATATTTGATATCAAGGCGATTGAAACTCTGTATCGGATTATGACTGTAAGATACATTGTATTTTATGTCATGTACACTTTATGATAGTGTAATCCGATTTTTAATTTAAAACGGGAATAACCCGAACATAAGTGTCGGTTCACCATACGATATTACTCGAGGGGCACATGTCATCTGACTTAGCGGTTATATCGTTCCGTTTAGTTTTTTATTGCTAAGAGTTCTGAGACTGTTTGGAATCAATTTCGTTGTCATTGTCACATACACGAGTATGCATTATAACGGGGAATAAATACTATTCGCCTACCACAACTTAGAACGCATTGTTCTTACTTATAGGGTTGCCAACGTCTTTAGCAGTATCTGCTTTACCTACTCTAAAGTCATTCACTTACACGTCTTTAATTTCTAACATATCTGAATTAAGATATTACCTGAAAGTCAATGTTTTGTCATAATAATAATAATAGTCATAATAGTTATTTATTGATAAAAATAATTATAGGTCAAATTACAAAAAAAAATACCAAAGTGATTATTACAATATACAAAACAACAATTATTCAATTATAATATAATGCAATAAAAATTCAAATTATCTGATTTTATAGCCAAAATAATTTCCAAAAATGTTCAAAATAATTTCCAAAATAAATCTTTTTTTTCGGATATAATTCTCTGGTGAGCAGGTCAGGAGCAGAAAACTTATTTTATTGTTGTTGTCAAGTAATTGAAAATTGAAAATTATTGAAAATTATTTTTATTTGCACCTTAAAAAAAGAAAACATTTTACAATCAAAGAAAACTGTTTAAAAGTAGGCTTAAGGTAGTTTTAGAAACAAGTTTAATTCCCATAATACAAGCTCTGTTTAGTTTCGAGTTACTGTGTAAAAATATCCAGCATTATTAATATTATTATTATAAAAATATAAGCTATTACTAAATTTGTAGGCTTCTCCGATTGGTAACCCTACTCAAGCTCATACGTAACATCTCATTTCCCTCACATAAAATGGAAGCGCAGGTTAACGGATACTTCGTCGCACTCAATGTTCCATGAAGCCCTGGCTAATGCTTATATCGTGTTACGGTCTACGTTTGAAAGCCGACAAAATGACACAAGCATGTTTAGAAGTAATATATGTTGTAGCTTCAAAAACGTGCAATTTCGGAGAAAGTGAACGAGAGAGTCGTGTGTCCGTCGATGCGAATTATAGTCTTATGTCCTTGTCACTCCACGGATTAAGCTTAACCAAAATGCTTTCGGTTTCACAGACATAACCAGATCAAAAATCTTGGAAACCTTCGAAGTGATTACCACTTTATCGTTAGGTTAGGTAACCTACCACACAATCAGCTGGATGGTGTTTATTTCAACATTTAATTCTTTTTATGACTGTTTTTTCAGGGTTTCGTGGTCAACACGTAACCCTTATAGTTTTGCGATGTCCGTCCGTCTGTCTGTCTGTCTACAGCTTAGTTCAAAAACTCTTAGTACTACAAAACTGTAATATGGCATGAGTAAAACATATTAAACACACCGACATAGTGGTTAAATAAAAATCTTTAAAAAACTTATTTTTAAGATTTTAGTTCCCCTTTCTCCCTCCTACAGGGTCTGGGGCTATTTTTTTCTCGTCTTTCGCATGGTGTGGGATGTCGTTGGATAGGTCGTTCAAAAATATTGTGGATGTGTGGTAACCATTTCTCGATTCAGGGATCCGTTTGCAAAATATTAAGAGTGCGTTTGCGAAATATTAAATATTAATGTGAGCCCTTATTCACATTCTTTTGAGTACTATGAGGAGTTGCATAAGTATGAATAATACTTTATATATCTTGGCTTAGAAATAAATAAAATAAATAAATAATGCTGGACATTTTCACACAGCATCATCTAGCCCCAAACTAAGCAGAGCTTGTATTATGGGAACTACATGACTGATATACTACATATATACATTTTTTTTTGTAAATACATACATAATATACATAGAAAACACCCAGACCTGAGACAAATATTTGCAGATACAAACATTTGTCCCGTGGCGGGAATTGAACCCGCAACCTTCTGCGTCACATGCGGACCTTCGCCCATTGCGCCACAGAGGTCGTAAAATCATGCGTCGGTAACAAAAACCATAATTTATTGAATAAGGTCCAAATGTCTCATTAGTAATCTGTCATAAAAGATAAGAACTTTATACTCTACTTGTTTGATACAACTTTCCTTGCTATAAAATAATACTTGGTTTGAACATAAGCGCCAACAAATACTCTCCCATTGCAACCTGAACTGGTGTAACCAGTCTGGGAATTTGTGTAGTTTATGTAGTCAAAGATCTGTAACGCCTCTTATCTTTACGGACCATAACAAGAGAAAAATTGGTTTGCTCTGTTAAGGTTGATAGCGTTTTTTTAATGGGATCTACAAAGGTCTGCAACGCTTTTTTACCTTTGCGGCCCATAATGAAAATTTGATTTGCTCTATTAAGATTAATAGCGTTTTTTTTTGTTCAATGGAATCTAATTGATGTCTAGTAAGCCATTTATCGCCAAGTATGGACATGTAGAGTTTGACATTTAGCAGGTATTGCAAAACATCCGGTGAACATAGAAATCTTTAATGGTGACCACTTAATTTATCTCGTTAATTGCTGTTCAAGAGGCTAAATTGCTTTTGCGAGCACTTTTTAGTCGATACTTTTCTATTTGCCTCACTTTCAAAATTATTTTGCACATGCTTTTATTATCTAGCTTTGATGTGTTTTAGTACAGAATTTTTCAAAAGAATGCATACCAAAAAGTTCAATAAGTTCTAAAGTTGCTTCAAAACAAGATACAATTTCAAATGAAGTTACAGTCAAAGGAAAACCATCGGTAAATTGTGAAAGTAAGCCTACTCAAAGCTGCAAAATGATATTCGTGACTGTGAAGTAAGGTCATGGTTCAAATCTTTATTACACATCAAAACATGCTCACATGTTATCTAAATGTTATGAAATGTTATGCAGGATCAGTATGGAACAGCTGCCTTAAAAATAAAATGGATATTTTCTTCTCTATTTATTTTTACTTTGCCTAACCATCATCATCTTCTTGTTCTTATCCCATATTACGTGGGGTCGGCACAACATGTTTTCTTCTTCCACTCTCCTCTATCAGCCGTCATCTCAATACTCACTCCTTTTTTAACCATGTCATTCTTCACACAATCCATCCACCTTTTCTTTGGCGTACCTCTGCTTTTATTTCCATCCACATTTATATTTATCATTCTTCTCGTAATATTAATATGCCTAACCAATTAATATAAAATATTAATATTTATATACTTTTGTTTTCACACCAATTATATTTTGTAGACGTAACGACAGCAATATTGTTTTGTTTACTGACGTTTTTTGTTTACTTCCTTTTGAACTTTACAATTGGGTCCACTGAAACAATTTAATTTGCGGATACGCGCACTATCTAAATATACAAACAGTGCTCAGTATTGTTTGTGTAATTATCATTAACCTTGAATATTCTTTAAATACTGTTTGGATTTTCCGTTTGTTGTTCTTGAAACCATGAGGGTCTTGTCCGGACAATACATTTTCTAGTAAACATTTAAAGCGTTGAAACCTTTACGTGAAAATAACAAGTTAAGTAGCCTAGAGTTTACATCATAGTAATGTGACAGAAACGTCTTGCAAATGTGCAATATTTTATCTCTACCATCCAGTTGACGGCCATCATTACAGTTTGCAGTCGTAAGAATGTCGTCGTCAGATTTTCATTTTATTCATACTTGAAGGTCGTATCGGAGTGGTTTGCATGTCAAGTTTCGAGTTTCTACCATGTGGCCCACTTCCGTATCGTTTCCGCAAGACCAGTTGCTTTGATTGGCTCTTGGATCTCATGCCGTGATCACTGACGAAAACATCGTCGCAAACGTACGGTTAACATTACCTATCATCGGGGTCAATGATATCAATCGAAACAATCTCACTTGACTGCTTATGTTTTTCTTAGCTTTTTGTACCTTCAGATTGTAATTTAAATGCACTTCTTGCTCGGATATTCTTCTGTGGTACAATGCTTCTGAACTTTCCAAAATGAATTCCGAGAACGATTCGAAGACTTCACTTGACACTTAACAGTTAATCACGTAAGAAAAGTCGCAATAAATCTTGTAAAAACTTCACTAAATAATGCTGGAAGAATACTCTTTGACCCCATTAAACTAACCGCATTCGAATATCTATGAAATAACATGATTACTGCTATCATTTTATAACTGTCTCTATTTATTCAGTTGCAGTTAGTAGCTTATTGTGACAATTCGGTTTTATTGTGCGACGGTGACTAACGACTATGGTGATGGGATTATAAATTCAAATGTGAAAATGACGTCTTCGGAACCAATAGAAACGTTGAATGGTGATGGTTTTGAGACAAATAGTGAAGAGCCGTGTTTAAGGCTGAAAAAAGGTGAACACTCAGATACGGTTTTATCAAAAATGGTACAGCAAAAGCCCAGAGTGGCGAGCTTTCAAGTCGGATGGGTGCAGGTTATAGAGGAACTTCAATGGAAGTTGAACACAGTGAGTTATTTGGTGTCACTTAAAAATGTGCTAATGTTCGTGTTTAGATTAGGCGATCTACTAACCTATGACCCTGAGTACAAGAAATGAAATCACAAAGATATGTTCTTATATAAATAAGTAATAACTTTATCTATAATAATACTTAAACGAACTTATTTAAAGAAGTTACCTTGTACTAACAACTATTCTTGTTCGAATTTAACCACAAATTTAGATTGAATGAGCCTAAATTTGTGGTGTATAAGTTGCTTGTTTTAGTTTAATAATTCTTCTTCCTACTTCCGCAACTGCAGTATGATAAATAGATGCCTATCTTTATAAAAATATTTTATTTGAACTCTACTAATATATTCTGTAGAGCATAATTTTAAATTCACTATAATACAACCTCGATGTTCGAAGTAAAGACAGCATACTCTAGGGTAGATTTATAGGCTCCTATAAAACGACATTGTAGTTCTATATTGCTGCGATTACACTAACGGTTGGTCGTAACGGAAGGCTGTGCCGGTTATTTAGTTTCGCATCCACCTCTAGTAAGGCTTTGCTCCCGTTCGTAGATACGAATAGATAGATAGATAGAAAATTCTTTATTGCACAAGAAAAAACAAGTATATAGGAGAACTTAATGCTTATTAGTATTTTCTTCCTGCTAACCTTTATGTACGGATGATTATGCCAATAATTTTACTTTATTCCTATAAAACAAGCTATCGTAAAATAATACATACTCTACCTCTAAGCTTAAAGACGATGTATTGAGTGATAATGGCCAACGGATTTCTGGAATCTATAGCGAGCAATAAAAAGCCACCACTCCTTCCCATTCATCATGAGATCCTGTTCATTTACTAAAAACGGTTGTGAAATAATTTTAAGAAATTTCATATAATATTTCGTGAAAACACTTGCACGCCTTGCCGTATACCTACAATGTATAGATCTCTGTTAACTCATATTGTCCGTAAATCAATGGTATTATTTGAAAAGCCAATAGCTACTTACGACCTCAACATTTCTCACACAACATCATCTAGCCCCAAAGTAAGCAGAGCTTGTGTTATGGGAACTACATTATATCTTAGTGCACCACTAGGTATACTACAGTATACTAAAAGGAACCTACCCTCAACAGATCTCTAGGAATTACGGTTCCGTGAGTCGATTGTAGTCAGTCAGTGTATCATGCAACCATTTTTTTTTTAAATTCTGGATAGCATAAACCGGACACCGTCAGAATTAGGACTAATATCCACACAAGCTATAATCAAGAAGTCTGGATACTTTAGTAACAAATCATACCTATTTCAAGTTGAACACCATCCAGGATACGCCTCTTGTTTTATTATTCAAGGCAGGATAAAGTCGGTGTTCCTGTAAAAATGTGATATAAATACAACACTTGCCGTATGAATCACAGTTGCAGTGCGCAGGCGCAGGGGCAATTGAACGTAGCATTATGGTCAATTCAGTTCAAGTGCGCTTGCCGACGGGGGTCATGGATTAATGAGACTAGGTTTTGATATGATTTACACAGTATCCCAGAATATGTTTTTCTACACAATTCACTGACGAAAATGGTGGTTATAATCTGGAGTTTTTGTCAAAAATCTAATAAATCAGCTGTTTTATGTGTCAAACATGAAATTTCAAACATCGTGTTCGCTTGACAACAGACTTTTCGCAGGCAAAAAGTCCAAAAAAACAACTAATTAAACCATTTCAAGTTGTTCTCCAAAATAGTTTGTTTCGAAATTCGCCTTACTGTTCTGAGACTCCCTATAGATCAGCTTTAATATTATTTATAAAGATTATAGCGAATATTGTGAACGAGAATCTGGGTTACATAGATCCAATGTTATAACTTTATAAACCAAATGTCCATGATTTATTGAAATGAAAATGTATGTTCATCACTATACCATCTCGATCAGCCAGTATAGAGTATATAGGTCTAATATTAGTACCTACTTTAATACAGTCTGTAATAAGTTCTACCTAACTTTTAGTTTTTCGGAGGACACTGTCACAGATAATTTCAGTAATTCAGTCAGACATTAGGTCATATAGTCTGTTAATATATTGATATTTCTATAATCCAGATTCTGATCATTGACTATGACTGTATATTTCTAACATCCCCACATATTGTATCATTTTTATATAAGCATACGACGACAAAAAGATGGCTGTGGTTTGTCTCAGAAAAAATGTTCTCACCATCAAGAAGCACGTGCTCAAACCAAGCCCAATTCATCCCCAAAACAAAGGAATACACAGATGTTTCCACAAGAGAATAATACTTTTCTACGGACTCGTTTAGAATTCTGAGATTTGATGAATAGCTTTTGAACCTCTTTAGAATGTGAAATCATAGTAACTATAGAAATACCTGTGGCTTTTTGAACTAGAGATGTGCTGGACATCCGTACCGTAGATTTAATATAGCTGTACCGTAACTGTAGATCTTTTTTGACAAAATAAATTGGCATAACTTATGTTCATAATCTCATTAGCACTTACTTGTACCAACAAATAAACTAGGTATTCCGGCGGATACCGCCCTCTAGACAGAGATCACGAAATTCCATACAATAAAAACAAAATCATACAAGATCCGTGCCCGGGACCGTAGATTTTACTTTTCTATCAACTGATACATACATCACTAGTAGAGACGAAGGATGGCAGGTGTAGTTGCTCTACTAACACCGCCAAGCAGAAGTCGAGACACACTCACACATAGCCAGGTAATCGTACAACGTTCATTTTACCCGACGTTATATGACTACTATTGAACGAACTGCGGCGTAGGATCCCTTACATAACTGCACGGTGTCCTTTATATTACAGGCCGTGGAGCCATTGGATGGTCATGATGCTCTATTTTTGAAAAAGGTGTTAATTCTGGAGTCGAATATACCTAGAACGGAATGCTCGGAATGCGATATAGACTGGCGTGTGTCCAAAATCACACGCGCGCTTTTATTTTGATTCGGAACATTAACATAAAATAAATAGAACAGTCCCATACCTACATAGTCCTGACTATTGTTCTATGGTACAATCAGAGACAAAAGTAGATTAAAATGATCTTTTACTTCGGGTTAAACACGAAATTTGTAATTTTAGATTGCGAATAGTTGATCAATATTTTGAACTAAGGTGTCCAAAAATTTTAAAGAAAAAAAACCTACCTTACTTTTGCATGCTGTAGGTAAAGCTAATAATTATTATTTAATCAACTTTTTGTGGCTTTTGTGTCACTGCGCTAATCAATGCTAATCATGGCCGTACTTCTGTTATTTATTTTATGGCATCTCATGAATCCATGTTTCGCATAATAAATAATTATTAATATATTAAAAATAGAAATTGTTAATTTACGAACTACTTTTATCGCTGACATTTATATAGGTACCTAATACGTAACAAACACAAATTCAGCGGTAACATATTTCATCAAACACTTGAACAACCGATAGTATAGATCATTCATTTAACAGACCCATTTTCTTAAACTAGCTATAAATGAAGTAGAGCAACCTCGCAACCGTACAAAACTGGAGCCTACAACTTTTTATGCATCCCAACGGGTCCCTCCCCTCGCATCCCAACCCAAGGCAGTTCCTTATTCTTACACTTTCAAGTTACAACCGAACGACAGAAACCATGTGCTTGCCTTTCTCGGCTAACTATCTTTTTGGGACTATCTTTAACAAATCTGAAAAGAGCAATAAACACAATTAATTGGATAGTACAGTGATCTCGTAGTGTTTTGTTTACATTGATATTTTTTATTGTTGTGGATCTCATGTGTTATTAGTGTTTAAGAATGGATACGTTGAATGTTGTATTGAAAACTGGATATAAAATTGTAAAGGATTTTACTGAACCATACAAACCTGTAAGTAAGCTATGCATATAACCACACAAGCTGTCTGTGTGGTTTATTTCCTGTTGATGTTCCTAGAACATGTAATTAATGAATTATAATACTATAGCTAGTACAAATGAAGGTATTCCACAGATCTAACATAAACTGTGTATGCCTTGATGCTAACATGAGACACGAGATATCATCCAAACGAAGTTTATCAGAAAACAAACAATTATCAAAAGCCCTATTGCGAATATATTAAATATTCTTAAGTGGGTACTTAAAGTACTGTACATATACATTTTTTTAAATCGTCTACATTTTTACTCACTGAGGAAGTAATAACTAGCAAATTATGTCAGTTATTTAGGTCAGCTCATATGTGAGCAGGTAACAGATAAATGTAACGGTTACCTCCGCCACATGGACTTCGATAAGCTAGTTACAATAATAATTACTTATTCAGAGCCTTACTATCATAAAATACGCTCAACTGTGTAATTAATGTGTTTATTATTTATAATAATTGTAGGTTATCATGAGTGGATTTCGTTTTAGTATCACCGTTTTGTGGTTACGTTATTCCCAATTCAAAAATTCCAGTAACATACGAGAGTACGATACTATCAATGTATCGTATAGTAGATACTCATACATGTATTATAATATATTTGCTCGTACTTACTAATTCAAGAATCTTCAAGATATGTAGGTATTGCCATATTTTCCTATAGCCAATAGTGACTATAGAAACGTGACCCTCAAAATCCTGAATAATTATGCCCTATTCAAACTTTGACATTTTATTCTCTGTCTAAGCTTAGTCAGGCATTAATTGTGGACTATTCCCTTTCTCAAAAACTGTGTCTATAAGAAACGTATTTTATTGTCAAACAGATGGAGACATCAGGCAGTTCCGAGAGCTCTGGCGGCGAAGACGCTGAGGCGCGGCGGTTGCGGCGCGGCCACGTGCTAAGCGAGCTCATGCAGACCGAGAGGGTCTACGTGCAGGAACTCGGCTCCATACTCAACGTAAGTCAATCACAATAAAGAAAAATCTTAAAATGTACTTATGTTCGGCTCTACTGGGTGTAAGTTAAGGCACTGGCATAGTTACCCCTGGATAGGTCCTAGGTGAAACCGGAATTGCTACATTCCGAAGAACGTTCAATCTATGACTGTTTTTGTATGAATTCTGCTTTTCGAATATCATATTTGCAGAAACAACTGTCCTGGAAATTATAGGAGATAATGTTGGATATTGAAGGAAGTTTAGTTGACCTCAAATAAACTCAAATCGGTACAATCAAAGACATCGTAACTTTCATTTAGAAACCAATCATTTAACTCGATGCAAATTGATCATGGATCGCGCTCTGAACGTACCGTTTATTTGTTCAGTGGTAGTTATTTAAGCTGTATAGATAAAGGATCAGCGTTTTAGTGGCACAAAGTGCTATTAAAGCATAATGCTGTTTGACGATAGTTTTTGCTGCCTAACTGTTTTTTATATTTACCCAACCATGTTGATTTCCTTTCTGTGACAAAAAGTACGTTTTTATCTATATTGTTTGCAAACACAACAACTGTATAACTAAAAAGATCAAATTCACCTAAAATCAACTCATGAAGAAACTGAGGCTTCTAGTCTTTCGACCAGTTGGGTTTCGATATCCACTTTGGCGCAGATCGTTGTAAGCGTGTTGTTGTTTATAAAATATGAGGTAATAGATGGCAAACATGACGTGTTAATATTCATCAATTATTTCCATAAATCGACAACGGTGAGAAAGTTCGATTTGAGTAAAATGAAAATAAATTACGGGTGTGGTTAAGTTGCTCGAGGGTTTGCCAGGTTAACCGTTCATATTTAAAACACTCTGCGATTCAATTCCTTCGCCTTCCAGGCATTATTGCGAGTTAATAAGGTAAATATGCGGCACGTAAGATGCTAAGCATAGTGTGTCATAAGCCATGTTATTAATCGAAAGTTATTAAGACACTTATGGTAGATACCAGGGGCCTACCCATGAAGTCTTATAGCGATTCAGTTCAGGCAAAGATGTCACTTTCCGCTTTGCGATTCAGGACGCTATGGCGTAGCTAAAGCTTTGTCATTCGCAAAGCGGGATTTGAGATCTTTGCCTGAATTGAATCGCTATAAGTCTTCATGGTTAGGCCCCTGGAAGCGAAAGCTGTCATTCTTTTTACGGTAGCACTTTATAATATAACTTATTAACATGCAACGTGAAAGACTTATCATATCAATCGTAAACGAAGACTAAGGCTGTATTAACAATATTTAACACGTGCTCTTATGATATGATGCTACCCTTGATGTAAGCGCGACGTCGTATTTCTTACGCGTTCCGTCTGGCTTTCTCCCTTACAAATAAGGACTTTTGAAAGTATACAATGCATGAACATTTGCATACAATTTACAAATAGAAACATGTTGTAGAGCTGCTGTTTTGGCATATGTAATAATAGTCTTGAGAGAAACTATAATAAAATAGCATCATAAATCACGCCACTAATTTGATCCAATTCAATATGTTAATAGTTCCAATGAATCGCAATATCGCCATACCATCGCTCCGCTCTGGAAATCAAATGTGTCATAGCCGAGTTAGAGGTACGTGTTCCACATACTAGCAGTCGCGGACAAGTAGATTTTGTGCTGTATCGTTGTGCATAGATATCTGGTGCATTAGATGCACTGCACGCGACTGCACCACGGCGGCGGCTCATCGCGCGGAACGCGATACCTACTACTCGTTCGCTCAAAGCACGCCAGTTCAGATCCTTAGGTGCTTGCTGCACCTCGCTACCCACTGCACCATGAAACATGGAAAATACGACCTCTATAAATCATCCGCGAACGTCAGCGTCGGCACATCCTATTCCTGGTACTACAGAAAAAACGAGAACCAATCCACCCGGAAGAAGAAGCGATTAACGAGAGCGGCGTCCGACTCTACACTCTTCAGCGACTACGCGAACCAAATACCTCTGTTTGAGAAGGAGCATCTCCGCAATAAACAGTGCAAGACATCAGTGAGTGATGTGGAAAAACATGCTCGTGTCAAATATAATCCGCGGAACATCAAACCGGTGCATATGGAGCCGTTTACCGGTAACTTCTTTTACGGTAAACCGCTACCCGGTTATGAGTGTACGGAAAAAACCGAAGAGAAAATCACGTATCTGCCGGATTCCGATGCGGTCACCGTCTCCGGCTGCGACACAGCGGCGGAGTCGATGACGACCGCGCCGACTGTTGTCGACCTTCCGAACGAGTTCGTAAAGAATCCTCTGTATGGATGCATGGATGCCGATATTATGATATCTTCTAACGAAAATTTAAGCGGTCTGACAACACCCAAAGATTCTCAATTTAAATCATCTAGTTGTTCCGAGTTGAGAGATACCATGTTCGACAGAAGGGATACCGAGGCTGTCATTTCAACTATCCTCAAGGATTACAAAAGGATAATGAAGGAATGGAATCACACGATCAAGGATCATTGCTCGACTGGTTCCCGTACCAGCAAAATGAGCATATTTCGAGGAAGCAATACAGACAGTTACGTTCGAAGTTTACATTCGACAATGTCGTGTCGAAAGCCGAGCAAATGCCTCAAATCTATAAATAGCAATAATCATTACAGCTACGCGTATGGCTCTCGGATCAATAAAAAGCTTGAGAACAATGCCAGTATCCAACGAAAGACACAAAGTTTGAACAGAAACCAAATATTTACCAGCCCGAAATCAACTAAATCAACAACCTTGCAGAATTTAAAGAGAAAATCTCAGTTTTGGAAGATAAATAGAAGTTTGTCTTTGTCGGAGTGCAAATGTCTGGAGACTATTTACAAGGACTACGATCGACGGCTGCAAGAGTGGTGTGACACTGTTAGCCTGTGTTCATCACTTCTTACTTCGGTAACTAACCACCTGCGACGCAAACTATTGCGGATTCGATTCCCGCCGCCAGACCAAATATTTATCTCGGGTCTGGGTGTTTTTTTATGTATAATATGTACCTATTTATTTACAAAAAAAAGTACATAAGTAGTATATCAGTCATGTAGTTCCCATATACAAGCTCTGTTTATTTTGGGGCTAGATGATGCTGTCTGAAATATGTCCAGCAATATTTATTTATTTAATCAGTAAATTACCCAGTTACTTTGTTTTTTGTTGAACTTGCCGGTGCACCGTTTGTTTCAAGGTTCTCTTTCCAATTTGCTGGGACATATTGCGTCGCTGATTAGATATCCGGTATATATAGTTATACTAAATTTCACCGACTTTTTGAATTTATTAAACCGGAATCCATACATAATTCGAACTCAGCTTTGCGACAGATTTAGGAAGAACGAGATTTGTTTAGTTTTATTTATAGATGCTTTTATGTTGTTTTCAGGGTTACAAAGAAGAAATTGAAAAGCCAGAGAATCAACACCTCCTACCCGGAACCCTCGTCGGCCAGGCTGACGTGCTCTTCGGAAACCTGCATGAGCTCTTCACATTCCACCAAGACGTCTTCCTCAAAGATCTAGAGAAATCAATTTCGGCAACGGAATTGGTTGCGTTATGTTTTGTTGAAAAGGTAACATCATTTCTTATTTACCCGTTGGGTATTATTTCATGCTATATGAAGTTTCCTAGATAATTTATTTCACTAGCATAATAAAATACCAGACTATACATGTATGTAATGATTATGTAAAATGTAAAGAGAAATTACTTTGGTTGGTACATGACCTAATATTCTTTCTTTTAAAATCAATATTTGATGAAACAGCTAACCACCTAAAGACCGTTACAAACGATCTATAGATAGCTCAACTGATCCAGATCACTAGCAGACGGAAGCGTTCCCAAAATACTGGCCGCATTGCCACGCTGAATGGCAATGCTAATATTTGATAGTTTCAACGTGAAACTAGTCTCTGATGAAAACATTATATTTGAAACTGTCAAGTATTAAACCTCCAGAATGCAACCGTATAAATAAGTTTGCCCATGTGAATATAATCCCGTGTTATCATTTTATCTAGGTAGTTCCAACAGAAACATGCTCTTGCCAATTTTACAAAAAAATACCTACGTCGATTTTTTATGAAGAGCTCATTAAAAAATCTTATTTCCAATTAGCTTTGGAATTATTAAATTTAAATTGTCGTGGTTTAGCATCATTTTAGACGACTATAAATCGTGGGTACTTTACCAATCTCCTGCTGACGTTTCGTTCGTCCTACTTCATGAGCACCGTCCGTAACCACACTCAACGGTCATGAGAAGGGAACCGACCTTTGGAATTCCTATTTTCAGAGGGAGACGTTCTTCAGACTATACAGTTATTACTGCCAAAACATACCTCGCTCGGAGCGGTTACGAGAAACTCTAGTTGACACACACCTCTTCCTACAAGCCTGTCAGTTGAGACTCGGACACAAACTGCCCCTAGCCGCATATCTCCTCAAACCCGTGCAGAGAATAACCAAGTACCAGCTTCTACTCAAGGTGGGAACTTAACAATAGGTACTGTTATGGAACTTTGTGAAATCTTTTTGATTACCTAATACCTATTAAAAATGCGTGTAAATTTTAAAAACCTGCTTGTTTTCATGTTTTCAGGACCTGCTTCGGTATGGCGAATGCGGTTCGATGACTACAAAGCTCCAGCAAGCGTTAGACTGCATGCTTGTCGTGCTGAAGTGTGTCAACGACTCTATGCACCAGATAGCAATTACTGGAGTACCTGTAAGTTTTACACCATCAATCACGAATTATCCGCTTGTGGCCAATTGTTTACAGATACACTTTCAAGCAATCTGTATCATTATTACTGGAAGACTCAATTTTTACACGCTCTCCCAGGACTTTTGCACTTTCCATTGAACTTAATCTTCGATCTCATCCAAAGAGGTTGCAAATAACATTTATATTATCTCGTCTGATCTTGCCTATGTCTTAACTCCTAGAGAGTCTGTGTTCTCTGATATCTGTGATATCTGGAGATCACCTTCTCATAAGTATCTCAATACAGTAAATTTCAAATCTTTCGTTCTGTCTCAGGTGGATCTGAGCCAACAAGGCGAGCTCTTGATGCAGGGCTCGTTCCTCGTCACATCAGAGAACAAACGAGACCTGCGGCTAAGGATACGACCTCGTCGCCGGCACATATTCCTCTACGAGAAGGCAATGTTGTTCTGCAAACCGGCCACCAAGAATAGTCATAACAAGGCCACGTATCACTTTAAGCACGATCTACAGGTGAGTTCTATTGAAGCATATATATAACTATCGCATCCCTAGCATGCATTATGAGCTTACATATGCACTGCGTGGTTTGGGAAAACTTGGGGCTGACTGTCTTGACACGGCGCGGCGAAAGTTTGGTTATTTTATTCATATCAGTAGCAGATTCTCATTCGATTTCGACTATAAATAGATGAAATAGACTTTTCTAGTTAATATACATAGTTGTTGATTATCTATAAAACTGATTCAGATGTCACAAGTCGGCCTAACGGAGTCAGTGAAAGGCGACGAACGCAAGTTTGAAGTGTGGCGGCAGGGTCGAAGCGAAGTTCACACTATAACTTCACCCACGGCCGACGTGAAACGAGCGTGGGTTGAGAGGATCAAGAGGGTCCTACTCGACCAGCTTAAGGAACTCAAAGGAGAGAGAGTAAGGCAGTATAGTGCCCAGCAAAGGTAAGCTTGCATTTTATGTAAACATGATTTGGGTGGTAGCTTAAAAAGATTTACAATATCACTATACCAGCCCTCAACAAATGATTTGAGTGAAACCAGATATAGCTGTTTTCAAGGATTTTAAGAATATGAGCAGAGCTCACCGAGGCCTGTAGGTTTTAAAGTTTAAGTCTTGGATAGGACTTTTCTCTATCTGGCCCTCTGGGAAACCCAGAAAGGATCAATGACACAGTATTCAATGTGGTTTTTAGACCTAGTAACAGTGTTTTCAGTCTCACTTTTCACCATTCCCCAGAACCTTAATCCAAACGGCATCGTGGGACGTGGCGCCCCCCACGCAGCCAGTGCGGCCGCAGCCGACTAACAACGCTCGCACCGCCTCCTGCGACACGCACGACGAGCCGTGCTGGTCCACAGATCCCTCAGACGATGACGAAGAGGAACCTGATCATGCACCAGTAGGTATAATATGGAAACTAAGTTAGAAATAAGCTTCCGCTGGGGTAACATTGAACCTACGATATCCTAGTTTGGGACGTTCTGTGGTCTACCGCAAAAATGTGGATTAGAACTTTAGGTGCCAATGACCGATAATATTTAATCAGCTACTTCCTTAAAATTATACCTATATTTAATTTTGTGTTTGTTCTTTGACTGTGTTTTTATATTTATTGCTGTAGCTCTTTGTGGGCTGGGAAATTTTCATTATTTTTGATCGATTACAGCAGTTTGAGGACTAAAATGCAATTTTATTTTGGCAGGTGTGTTTTTTATTGTACAAACCTCTACCCTACCTCTGAAAATGTATCATAACAAAGTGGTTTAACTTTATAATACCTACATAGTTCCATGACATAATACTAACAATATAATTTTACTGCTTAAGGGGTAAATAGATTAACTAAACTGGGTCTGATAATAATGCTGACTAATTTTGGGTTTGCAGTGTTGAAAGATGTGACCCACTCGTTTTATAAGTAAGTGTATAAATAATAAGGAATGTGGGCTATAGTCACGGGTAGCGCATGTCAGCTGGCATCCCAAGCACATGGCGTCCCTGATTCATAAAAATAACAAAAAACAAACTCCATACGAAAAAAAAGTTTTACAGAGACGCTTGAATATAGAAACTGCATATCCGCTAAATAGATTCACCTAGTTATCGTGTAAATGTAAATACCTACTTCAAACTATTTTAATATAAAGTTACCAACGTCTTAACCTCGTCCGATAAGCATCACGCTGTCTCAACATAGCCTCCCACTCATCATTGCTTTTAGTTTCAAAATAATTTAGCAACACGACGCACGGGCGAACGAATATAGTTTTGCACGGACCACGAGGCACCTCACTAAAAAAATTTTGAGAGGTTATAATTTGACAGGAGCCGAATCTTGCCGCCATCTTGTTGAACGATGTTTTAACAAAATGGCCGCCATGCTCTATGTTGTGTTGTTTCAACAGGTGACGGAAGCCGTCGCCGTCGGTCTCAACGGAACCATACACAGAGTGGTACAGTTCTTTTCTGTATCGGGCTCCGCACAAGCCACGTCCACGTTTTACGTGTCACAATACTGAACGTTTACGTTTAAAGCCGATACAGATTTGTACATAATGAAAGAGACTGATATTATATCCAAAGTTTGTAAACCAAAGAGAACGTGGATATTTTGATTCTATTCGCTGAACATTTACCGTCGTGTAAGTCATGTTTTGTTTGTTATGTCATTCATTGTACGTGTGCTTATTGATTTACGTTGAAAATGCGCTTGCTTCGATTAAATGTTATGTCGATGGATAAACATTTCTATATTTTACTACATTATCAGTCGATATTATTATCCGTATTTATGTAAGAATATATAATATGAATATACCTCATAGTACATGGACATAAATATAGACGGTGAAGTCGTCAGAGTCAGAGGACAGCATCTCAGCTTTGCATCATTCACACATCGCTGCTTTGGACGTGTTTTCATTTAGGACTGTGTGTTTTGGTGTTTCTTTTCTTTGAGTGTGAATCAATTCTTTGTGCATCTGCAATACTTAATTATGTTTTTGCACCTGATTGGACTTGGACGTGTAAATCAAAATTAAGCTTCTTTAAGTAACTACAAATATCACAAATTATTCAATTGATAATTAAAATTATAAGTAGGTACTACCATAAATTTATTGTAAAAAAACTATAAAACTATCGATAAACTATTGTACACTCCTCTGGTCGTAAATTAATAAGATGATACTTATGTAGGTACATACATTATATTAATATACTATTTGTATGTAGGTATATTTACTGCAATATTCACGTGTAATCTACGAGTATCTACGTAACTTATATGTATAGGCTAACTACAGCAAAAATTGTGGCTTTTTACTCACGTGCATGTTTTTTAGCCAACTGCCGAAACGATAAAAAAACAAATAACAATGCATGCAATGCCTAGGTAAAGTATTTTATGAGGACTGTACTTCTGAAATACAAAAGCACGAAATACTAACAACGGGTATTAACCTTCGTACCTTCGTTATTTGTAATGATATTGTGGACATGCTGTAGCATTTACAGGGAGTATCCACGTTTGCCAAAGGTAAACGTCAATTTACACCGTGGTACTTCCTGTAGTAAGGCAGTTGGTCTAATGGCGGCATATTGCATGAAAGTGTTTGACCTATATGAATCTCGATGTTTGAATAAGATGTTTAACTCGTACCTATCACCTACATAAAACGATAAACTGCCATCCAACATTATTGATCCGTATGAGATCTAAGATCAGTTACCATAGCGAATTACCCAAGTTACCATTGAAACCGATCTGTAATTTGATTAACGATGCATCGAATGTTGAAAATGGGGCACCTAAATCGCTATGATTGTAAAACTTACATCCCATTTAATAACCTTTTGTCATTTTTAGATCAACACTAAAAACTTTATCCCTTATCGAACAGAAATCCATTTATCCATTCTGAAAATTCTGTCTTCGTTTCTTTGCCCATCAGTCAGTCAGCATTAGCTTCAAACGTCGTTGAAAAACAAACTATATAACTCTACCTATCAAATAAAAAAGGTTTTGTCCGATACAGGCGGTGGGGTGCGGACTAGTTGCATTATCAGACTACACTGCCGTGGGGCCGAGTGAGGTCTCGCTGAGGGAAGGGCAAAACGCGGAACTGCTGAAGATTGGCTGCGCTGGGTGGTGGTACGTGCGACTTGGAGGTTAGTCCAAAGATTTTAATCCCTTTAGTGCGCGCTGTCCAACTTCTATTCTCTAGGTCCATTGTCAAAAAGCGGAGACTAGCATTCGACCAAAATCATTATTAAGTCAAGCTCAAGCAGCTGGCTATAGAAAGAGCTATGTTCCGAGTAACACTATGAGATAAAGTCCGAATTGAGGAAATCTGTAGAAGAACTAGTCATCGAAAAAGCTCTTAGAATTAACACGTTGAAGAGCACAGAGCTGGGCATATCTGTAAATAAACAAATCTGAATCTAGCTTGCAAAACCGACAACCACTGGGGAAGGTTCCCGAATAGTGATCACGAACCGGATGAAAAAATTAAGGATGGTCTACTACCGGAGATGGATCGATGACATTTCAAAGGTTGCGGAAAGTTGGTCGATGGAAATGGCCCAAGATCAGTCTTAGCTATCTTTGGGTGAAGCAGCGGACCATACAGGTTGTTGATGATGATGAAGCCTGTTAAAATAAGTGCTCCATTTTTTGTGCTATTTATAGTTACACAAAACTGACTGGCTAGCTCGTTTCATAAAAATATTTTCCTTTACAGTCGCAAGTTTATCTTTAGTCTTCAGCAACTAAACCATTTTCTTTCCACACAGCAGTCGCAAGTTTATCTTTAGTCTTCAGCAACTAAACCATTTTCTTTCCACAGCAGGTCAACGCGAAGGCTGGGCACCGGCGGCGTACCTCGACCAGCGCAAGACCTCACGTTCTTCAAGTCGCTCGCATGATCGCTTGCACGACCACTGAACGCAACGCGGAGCTCCTAACTTTTCTATATACTCGGTCCAACTTTCAATGGACTAGGTCCAAACACATTTTTAATGGACTCAGTCCAACAAACCCTTCAACTTCGCGTCTCAAATTTACAACGGACTCTGTCAAATAAATCATGAACTCTGTCTACCTCGGAGGCAGCGGGCGAGTAGAGACAGACGCACAAGGCACCTTCGTTTCCGTTGCAGGACAAATGTTTGCAAGTTTTGCAAATATTTGTTCCTGGTCTCATGGTACTTGTAGTTTCTGATACCCGAAACGGAATCATTTAGGGTCAAGACTATGTATGCGACTGTTGAGTGTTTATTATTAACAAAACCTATAATGGCGAGTCTAACCGCGACGAGACGCAAACGCTTGTTTAGTAAAATAAGTGTAAAGGAGCTTATGGTTTTTATGGAATAAAGGTTCTAGAACCATAGGATTGAATGTGCCATCGGCACTTAGGTTTACGACAGAAACGGATCCGATTTAAACCCCTTTTCTCTCATCTCTTACGTACCCCACTTTTTTATGGTACTTGTAACCTGTTTTTCTACCTATGAACTCTGTTACTAACGATGTATTTTAGTAATCTCAAAGGATTCGTTCTGAAACATGACAATAGTTTTAGCTCACAATGAGTTTAGGTTTGGTCAGTAGCGAGTAAATAAGTGCCTGATAGATCTCAATCGGGATCATTTGATAACTAACATTTTAGGCACAGCGCACGCGCACCCCTTTCATTATCAATGTCGAACAATTACATGTTTTTTAATGTAATGTTGTTCTAAACAAAAGCTTTATTGTAAATTAGTCGTTACGATTATCCAAAGCTATGTGTAGTGGTGTAGGACTTGTTAAAATTACGATTTTGCATTCTAAACTGTACATAATACATTTTAATTTTGTAATTATAGTTATTTATTTTGATGCTAGTTGCTTTTGGTGTTATTTCGTGTATACGTCTCGATTTTTCATGACAGAAAACTGTGGATAGTTTAATTTACATGTACCTTCCACCAGTTGGTTGGTGCATAATACCTCATTACAGGCCTCGGAGATCTGTGACCTGTATTATAAAATGTATAAATATCAAATATTTCTGTATACTAGATATACGCTAATAATCATACATATTTCTTTTTGTATCATAATAATTGAAATTTCATACATTTTACAAACACTTCGTCACAAAATAATAAAATTGATATAATTAAATTGTAGAAGGAAACTGTAGAAGCTTCAAGCTTAGATTGTTGTTGCTAGTCGATGTGATTTAATTAAGTGAAATATTGAAGTGAAAGGTTGATAGATCTCTCATCATTTTGCTTTTTTTTTCACCACAGTAACTGTAAAAATGTTTTGTATTATACTTAATAGTTCAACATCACAATACAATTTGATCGATTTATTTGTGTTTCAATTATTATTTTCACATATTTTTCTTAAACACCATATTATCCTGACAATAGAAATATGATTTCCTGAATTTATTAAGGTATTAATATGCGTAATTGTTTGTATCAATAAGTTCGCTTAAGAGGAAAGGCCAGCGAAGATACAGAAGCGTACACTTTGCCGTCTAAACGATACACGATTTTTTTAAGCCAGTAGTAGTAACAGCAAGTTTAACTTTTTATGTTGCTTTTTAATGCAATATTAAAAGGTATTTTAAAGGAACCTAGCTTGTTGACTAATCATAACTAATCAGACTAATCATGTATAAAAACTTAGATACACGTCAGTTACCGATATTTATATAAGAAAAAAAAATGATCTATACATAATCTAGGGAGGGAATAGGGGAATACGTTTGTATGGAAAAAGCCGGCCACCTTTCCTCTTTAATCTACTCAAGAGTTAAATATAATAATGAGTTATGCAGTGATGAACTTCAAACAATTCTTAGAACCCTATATAACAATGTGTATCGAACATTTTTATATTCATAAATGAACTAGATCATATATGAAGGTAGATCAAGTTCATAATTGACGACCGATGTGGCGCGGTGGGCGAAGGTCCGCCTGCGACACAGGAGGTTGCGGGTCCGATTCCCGCCCTGGGACAAATGTTTGTACGATCTGCAAATATTTGTTCCGGGTGTTCTGGGTATTTTCTATGTATAATAAAAAAATATCTATCTATGTAATGTATTGTATTAAGTATATCAGTCATCTAGTACCCATAACACAAGCTCTGCTTAGCTTGGGGCTAGATGATGCTGTGTGGATTGTCCAGCATTATTTCTTTATTTATAATTGTAGTATACCTACATAAGTACATATTACATACATCTCTTTAAATATTATAGGGTTCTAAGAACTGTTTGAAGTAAGTTCATCACTCTCTCGTCTAAATCGTCATTGTTTCTCGTCTAAATTACAAGCAAACCAAAAAATCCTGCACAACTTTTAACACATTCTTAGCATTGTTTCAAAGAATCTGTACGAATAAATAAACTAAATGTGGATTATTCTATTTCGGACATTTTATTATGAAAAAATATCCCGAACTTCAACGCTATTTACGCAAATATAATATAAACTATAATCTATTAAAATTACCTAGTCTTTCTGCCTTGACAGACTTTAAAATTTTACATGTAACTTCATGCATATTACTTAATATCAATGTCTGTGTATTTTAATTATAAGATACAAACTTAAAGGATATTCACACACAACAATAAAACAACTGTATGTATTCCAGTTCACTATATTTTTATCCAAAAAAATCTCTAAAATATAAGTAAGTATACTAGTTTCACAATAGCATTATGAATATTTGTTAAATCAAACCACATATCAAATTAGTTTGTACGTACAAAACACCTTTGCTTATAAATAAATGTTACTGGGAAGCTCTTTCGCGGCCAAAGATTCTGCTTTTGAAAATGTTGTCAATCTTGCTGAACACATCTTCAGCAGCCTTGGAGGCATCTACTCTCCAGTGGAGGCCTTTCCTCATGTAGTAGTCAACAAGAGGGAGGGTCTGGTCATGATATGTTGCTAGACGTTTCGTGAGAGCATTGACATTGTCATCGGATCGCCTGACTAGGGGTTCACCAGTGATATCATCAGTCATGGGTTTCTTGGGAGGGTGGAACTCCTCATGATAACTACGTCCACTAGGAGTGTGGATCAGTCTACCAGTGATTCTACGTACCAGCAAGCTGTCTGCAATTCCAAACTCGATGACGGCATCTAATGCAGTCTTGCGTTTTGACAGCAGATCATCCAACTGAAAAAGCAAAAAACAAAGATTTTTTTTACTGAAAAAAAAAACACTCATTTTAAATGGGTAATCTATTTCACACAGTTTTAAAAGTAATCTATGTAATTATGTATGTTATTTATCTTATCATATTAGCTATTATATACTGATAAATAATAATAGGCTATTAACTTTAAATACATGAAAGCTGACTGTATATTTTTTGACAATTATGTAACCAGCCAGCCATTTCAAAGTCGAGGCTTCAAAAAGGATTATACTATGAAAAATAATTATTAGATAGATAGATAGAAGATAGAAAATACTTTATTGCACACCAAATAACACATCAGCTTAGCTAAGTAATACAAACTTGACAATGTTGTACAATGGGCGGTCTTATCGCTAAATAGCGATCTCTACCAGACAACCTTTGGATGGAACGGACTGTACAAAAGTTTACAAGGCAAGACAAGTGTACAAAGTTAAAATTAATAAGAGGGAAAAAAAATCCCTCTTATAATTTGTTTGTTATTTTATTGCAAAATAACCATTATTGGTATTGTTGGTCAGATAATTGTGAAAATTCTCTAAGACACTTTTTGAATACCTACCTATGTAAATACATAGCACAACTGCATTAACATTAGACATTAGTCTAGAGTCAACTTTTTCAACATTATAACGAAACATCTATTCAAAAAGAATCAGACAGGTAACATTGATTTTTAAAAAAGGTGACTTGTCTCATTTAGGACTACACAAGTGCCTAGTCAGCCTACTCATATGTATGTACGCCCAGACAAGATAAATGCCTAGTCAGCCTAGTCAACTAGGCATATGCATGTATGCCAAGACAAGACAAGTGCCTTTTTTAAAAATCAATGTTTCCTGTCAGATTCCCGGTGACTCAATAGTAAAGGCATATAAGAGCCAGCATTTTGAATAAGTTGTAAAAGAACAATGAGTCACATACCTTCTCTGCCTGTGGCACAGTCCTAGGGAATCCATCAAGTAAGAAGCCATTCTTGCACTCTGGCTGGTCCAGGTTCTTGTCAATCATGTCCACAACCATCTCGTCGGACACCAGCTTGCCTTCATCCATAGTCTTCTTTAGACGGCGCCCGAGCTCTGAGCCTGACGCTACTTCCGCACGGAGCATGTCTCCCGTTGAAAGATGACATACACAGTATTTTTCTTTAAGACGTGGGGCCTGTGATAGAAAATTTTGCCTTTTACTTCGGTACAGAACAAGACTAAAATTAGAGCTATAAGTAGGGTAACATTATTGGGTTTACTGAAACTAAAACGGAATTAACCTGATTTTACAAGTTTGTTGCTTTAGAAAATTTGTTATAATCATGCAAAAAACATTTTCATAACTGCTCATTTTTCAAAAGTAATTTCATAACCATTACAAAATAATCTCAAGTCTCACAGACTTGCCTACTGTAGGTAATATTATTTAATCAGTATCAGATTTATCCGTAGGGGGCGAGCACAAGGTCAAAGTTCAAAGTACTTTCAACATACCTGAGTTCCTTTGCCTGACCCAGGTGGGCCTAGAAGGACGGCCCTGATGCCGATTGGATCATAATCAGGCATGGGCCTAACTGATGTAGCTGTAGGTGCCATTTCTCCAGGTAAGATATAGACAGATAAAACTACAATTACCAAAAAAATACGGACAAGGCGGCAACGTTAAACAATGACAATTGACGCTGTTATTTTGTAAATTTTCTATATAAACTCGCGGAGATGGCGTCACATGCCCTGCACTACCAGTTCCGTTAGTTTTATCTGATTATTATTACTCGTATACGTATTTCTAGAAATTAATAAAAAATGTTTATTCGCGCGACCGCGGTCGTGCTTGCGTGCGTGTTCGCATTCGCATAAGACACATGACATATGACATTAATTGACATGCGTAAGACGACGTGACGATAACGTGCTCCAACATAATGTCTCCGCAGCATTGAGGACTTTGTAGTAATGTTGGGTTGGTGCGTCATCGTATTACAACCACGCCACATTAACCTCAATGCTGTTGCTCTACTGCATGCACGGCTCGCCGACGTCCTCTGTCGGCCTCTACCTCATGAAATCCTGGGTGCACCAGAAAATCCCTCGTAGGAAATTAGCGCCACTGTGAGTCCAACACAACAGCCATACACAGATGGACCATCTGAAGCCAGTAAGGCATATGGGCAACTCTCCGTGACCTGGAAGTTTTTTGCCTCCAGAGATGAAGCTAGGACAAATGGTGCCAGCTAGAGGCGCTTACCCGCAGCTCGAAGAAAAAAGAAGATGACATATTTTAAGATGACATTGACATAATTGTAAGTGACAATAAGCCGATAATTCCAAGTTCAATCAAGAAGTGAAGTGAATTCCAAGTTCAAGAGAGAAATTATCTTGAACGACGATGAAGAAGAGAATTCTATCCCGCGGGAGGATCCCTTTATTATTGTACAACAAGAGAATGCCCAGAATATTATAACCGGTTATTTTTGAATGGGAGAATCAACAAGATTTTTTACCTTAAAATATGATTTTGCAATTATTATGTTTACATATTAATAGGGTTGCTTATTCTGTGGATAGTTATCTTTTTTAATTTTATGTTAATCATTTTCTCAATTCAACTTTTGTTTATGGCCTCTATGGCCTCTGTGATTAAAAAAAATAAGGCGATGGAGAGGAGATTACAGAAATTTGGCCGGTTTAAATAGCGGGAATTGAACAGTTTTTTTTTGTTTTGAACTATAAGTTTATTATTTTCACTAAACACTCTTCAAAAGTTTATGACACTAGCATGAGACGCACATTGGCAGAATTGTGACAAATAGTTAAACAAGTCATAATCAAGAAGTGAAGTGAACACTTTGAATATGACGTTAATTTTACAGATTAAAAAATCTCTTAATAACCTAAAAATAATAATGGAAAAGCGGTAAAAGACGGATAGAGTAGCAAAAAGAAACAAACAATCCAGTCTATAAAATATATCAAATACTTTATAGACGCTCCGTTGTTAAAAACGAATTATGACTACCGCAGGTTCTGCCTCCAGAGTGAGGTACTTTATTATTCTCTGAATTATTTTAAAATTATTTTAGTTTGCTATTGTTGTTTCCACTCTTACTTTCTTATTTCAGTTACTGGAAGAAACTGTGGCGCTGGACGACCTCAGAGAGCTTGGAAAATGATGATTTAGCCAAATTACTAGGTAACAGTGAAATAATTGAAGAATTGCGCAAGGGTCTGTCCAGTTACAAACCTAGCAAACCCGAAGACTTTGCCAAGCTCCAATCTAAGCATTCCGGTGAACCGAAGCTGTTATACGTTGTGCAAACCTTACAGAATTATATTGTAAGTTTGACTCAAATTATCTATCTAAACATAAAACAAACATTCAATAGTCACCTATGTACCCCACACCAAGTTTCCCTTTATCGTGGGTATCTGGAACTACGAGTGCCGCGATACCACAATAGCGCGGATATAAAATATATGCAGAACATGTCCTTCAATTGTCTCAGACAATGGTGGTTCATGTGAGCCAAATAAAAAACTTATTTTACTAATCAAATTATTGGTAATACCTACACTTTAATGAAAGACTACATATTCTTTTAATTGTTTACAGGATATAGATTGTTTTCAATTATGGGAGATACTCAAGAACTATCTCTGTTACATATCTGGCCGCACTCCAGCAAATGCACTGCAGAACTCATCTCTATATGACACCAGACCTTCATTCATGCTCCCAAATGTATGGAGCTTCTACTATTCTGAGAGACTGTTTTTACTCAAGCTTCTCCAATACATATTTCAATTCAAAAATGACACAAGTCATAAATATCATGAAGAGTTTACCAAAATAATCAATGAAATCAGTGTTAAGGATATGAAGACATCTCTTCTATCACAGTTTGAAAAGTTACTCATTACTGCAGCTCCACCGAGAAAGATCCAGAATGAATTCCAAAGTGAAACAGTGCGGCAGGAATGGGCAGAGTCCAACCTCAGAGAGCAACTTGCTATACTACAAATACTTTTACAAATAGCAGAGCAAAATCCTTTCTCTGATCATGAGTTCATCAAATTATTTATGCTGTTTAAAAAACATGGGTTTGGGAAGGCTAATGGGTATAATGATCTTCTTGAAGAAAGACACAGAGAGATCTGTATGAGAATCATGTACATGGAAGTGTGTATATTTATGGTTATTGCTGATAGTGGGAAAATGTAAGTTGCTTTTGGTCCCATCTGTAGACAGAGTGTTGCAAAATAATGGGACTCTCAAAAAAACTACTTTATCTTAAGAGTCAACATTATTACATAGGATTTAAGAAATAAAACTGCCATCTCTAAATGGAATCTCAAATTGTTGTGTGTGGAGCGCATTGATGAGAGAGAGTATGGTTAGGAATTTTAATTTTGATTCAATATGGGCCTGTTTTAGGGCATGTTAGCGAGCAGCGTAAACCTTAAGCGCAGCTATCATGCTCTACTGGTCCATATGCAAGCTGGTTTATGAAAATGTTTAATGTACTTTATGAGGGTATGATGGAACTGACATTGTCAAAAACCAATGGAAGTTATTAAAAAAGCAGGAAAAGAACTGTAGTTTAGAGAGTTTTGTTTATAAGATTGAAATTATTATGGTTTAAGGATATTATTACGACTATAATTTCCTAAAATCTGTTCCAATATCACGACCGTTGAGTGTGGCCATGGATGGTGCTCATGAGGTACCTCTAAATGGTTATCAAAATGCCAACAGGAGAATAATAAAGTATATAGATGTAAAGTTAAAATAAGATCCTATAATATCCTAAGATTTATTTTGTCTTCTTGAAAGTTTACAATTTAATTAGATAAGTTCCATTGAGGAGAACATTCTGGTTAGGAAATAGTGTTGATAAGGCCATATTACATGTGTTTTTTTTTGTATGTGCTAACAAAAAAAAGTTTTTCTTTTCTTAACCTTTACTTTTCAACTATAAAAGGCCTTGACTTTCTTTGCCACACTTTGTACAGTGTCCATAAATGCATGCTTTTAAATCATTGATAGTATGATCAGAGTTAAATTTCTTGTCTCTATTGGAAAAAAAGATTTATATGAAAGATTAGTATAAAAGTATTAATATGATAATTTTATTTGCAGGAAAAATGTGTCAGCTTGGATAGATAGTACAAAGGAGACCATTGAATATGAGCTTACAAAGCTTCACATGAACGTGGAACATAGTGCAATGCTAATCACATGGATGATGCTGACTTTACAGGTTGGGATTCTATTTTTTATTAATATGACAAAGAGCCTGTAATTTGTGCAGTACATAAAAGAAATAAACTAGCTAGGACAGTAAAATTCTAAATTTAGAGGTTCTTGATACTGCCACATGTCATCCAAATTTGATCCAAGTAAAAAGAGGGCTGGGTCTATTGCAATCTAGCTTTTACAGCTATTAAACAGCGCCGCTGTCGGCAGCGGTAATAGTGATTGAGTCTTACCTTAATAACTTTATCAGGTTGTTAACTGTACTTAACTAACATATGGATAGAGGCAGACAACTTTTATAAAACGGATAAAGTTATGGATTATGAATGAAGGGTGTGAGTGAATTATTTACATACTAACTTTGCAAGTGACATGGCAAGTACCTTGCTGTGTGGCTTGGCAGTTGAGCCATGTGTGTTTCCGCAATCAAACTCTTGATTAGTTCATTATGCATGGGAGTTTCTGACTAGTGAGTGAGCCAGCCCAACTCCGTCCAGAAGCACAGAAGTTTCCTGGGGTCTTCGCAGGCTTCGCGAAGTGACCTTGGGTTGCCTAGGATTTGCACGCGGTTGCACACGCATTCCAGGATTACGTGGGCAGCGGATTCCTCTTCGGTTAGACATCCTCTGCAGGAAGGGCTGTCTGGGGCTCCGATGTTGTAGAACAAACACGTTCAAGGAGCAGTGACCGGTTAGGGCCCCACGATGATCTTTTAAGATTTCGCAGGCGACGCGTCAGTCATGGTGAGATGGCAGGTAGGGCTGCTCTTGACTGTCTGCAGTCCGTGGCCTGTCCCCGGCGTTCATTGTATTAGTTTATAGTGCGATGCCGCATCCACGCGAGCAACTGGGAGAATGGCAGAAGGGGGAGTGGGGAGGGGCCTTCTGTAAGGCAGTTGAGCCATAGATGGCACTGAGGCTAACATTGCCTGTTTTTTAAAAACTGTGTAGTAAAATCTATTGGTACACCACTGGATTACCCACAAACTCCTTATTGCACTAACAAAATGGCATTGGTGAACGACTCATTTTGACACTTTAAATGTTGAAATTGAAAAGGGGGACATTTTTCAACATAAACTTTCCCATAATTTAAGTTACTTGGCCTGATTTTAATCAATGCGATGGTACTGCCCATTATACCAACTAGTTATTAACAATGAGTGAAATGAGTAGAAGAATTTTATTTGAACGTTTTAATTTCAGAGTCCGAGCCACGCCAGGCTTTTTGAGAGCCAGTACCAACACTTCGGCGCCACAGCATTGAGGTTGGGCGTGTTTAAATTTCTGCAACAAATGTTGAACAGTACCGTATTTACTGTAAGTGTGATCATAAAAATAAATAAATTAACGACCAACAGACACATACACAATACCTGACCGCACACTAGGATTCCCTGTGTCGATACCCACGACAGGGAATCCCATTTATATATAAATAAATAATACTGGATACTTTCACACAGTATCATTTATCCCCAAAGTAAGCAGAGCTTATGTTATGGGAACTGCATGACTGATATACTACTTATATACAATTTTTTTTGTAAATACATACACATAATACATAAAAGACACCCAGACCCAAGACAAATATTTGCAGATCATACAAACATTTGTACAGTATGCAACTGTTGTTTTTTCCAATGAATGATCCAATGAAGCAAACCAATAAAATGTCGTTACGCGACTATTACTTAGGTGTGAATTACCAGATTTTATTTATTTATTTATTTATGAACATTTTATTGCATATTTTATAAAAGTGATGATAGGCGTCTAAAGCTTTTTCTACCAGCCAACCTGATTTGTTGGCTACAATTCCTATCGAACTAATAATACGAAGAACTTATTACTAGCTGTACCACGGCTGCCCTCGCCCGTTCGCGCTATTACTTCTTTTGCTCGGCTTCTAAGGGTCGTAACGTGTAGTTAGTACCCTATAACCTTCATCATGAATTGAGCTATCAAACGCAAAAATATTTTTTCAACTCCGACTGGTACTTCCCAAGATAGCGCGTTCAATCAAAAAACAAAGAAACAAACGCTTCAACTTTATTATTAGTATAAGTTACTAACTTCTGTCCACGGCTTCGCCCGCGTAGTACCCGGATAAAAAGTAGCCTATGTGTTATTCTAATGTATAAGCGATATAACTGTAAAGTTTCATCAAAATACGTTCAGTAGTTTTTGCGTGAAAGGGTAACAAACATCCACCCTTAGAAACTTTCACTCAATAGTAGTAGGATTTAAGATAAAGAAAACTATTGCGAAAAGCAAAACCCCTCTCCAGAGTGCTCAAATTGTTTTGTCTGCTGGCACAGGATAAATCAAAATGCGCACTCATAGCGCACCTGCGCGTGTTTCAACTTCTAAACGAACTATGCAATAAGTTCGATGGCGACGGGACTTTGAGTCATCAGCCAGGAGTCATGGAGCTGTGCTCGAAACTGCTGGAGACACCGGAGATTGCCAGGTGACATTACAAACAAATTTTGTCTTATTTATATTATTTAAGGATAATAATAATAATGCTGGACATTTTTCACGCAGCATCATCTCGCCCCAAACTAAGCAGAGCTTGTATTATGGGAACTACATGACTGATATACTACTTATATACATTTTTTTGTAAATACTTACATATTATACATAGAAAACACCCAGACCCGAGACAAACATTTGCAGATCATACAAACATCTGTCCTGCGGCGGGAATCGAACCCAACCTTCTGCGTCTCAGGCGGGCCTTCGGCCACTGCGCTACAGAGGTCGTCTAACATGGATGGTTTGGATGGTCGACTAGGTACATCCAAATATTAATCACAATGTATGTAATTTTTGAGTACTATACAGGTAAACCATTTTTTTTATTTCCAGTCAGTTCTGGATACTCCATCAGAAAGAAGTAGATACTGGGGTGATTTCGCTGTGGAATACGGCATTGGAATACTTTCCATATAACTTCAGCGCATTGTCTACTCTGGCGGCGGGGTTGGCGCAAGCCGGGAAATGCAGTGTGAGAAATGTGAGTATATTTATGTGGATAACGACTTACATTCGATCCGAAGATCGTGAGTTTGAATCCTGTTCTGCACTTCGATAATATACGTGTGTAATACTACCTAACTGTGCTATGAAACAGTGAAGGAAACAGGGTTCTAAAGGATAGTTCTCGTGATAATTATCAGTTGATTGTAACAAAAATTGAGTGCGACGCGGCCCTTAGTCTTGTTTAAACATGCTTAGTTTCATATAAAAAAAAACGAATTTTTATTGGTAAAAGCTACGACTAAATTTCGACTCATTTCGAAAATCTTTATCACTACAATGAAGGGAACACAAGTACGCCTCCGTTCGCGTGCCCACGCACACGGAGCGGCAGAGCGCAGTCACAGACGCGACGCGGAAAGCGTCGCAATCACTAACCCCGATGAAGACTCTCGGAATGAGTCGAAACTTAATCGGTGCCTTCACCGATTTATTTACTATTTTTTTTGCAATATTGTGAAAATGGGTCTAATACAATATGTTAATAAGATAAATTTCACAAAAAAACCGACTGGATGCAAGTCTGTTTTTTGAGGTTCAGTTCCGTTCATAACTCCGAAGATCCTCGTAGATCATCATCAAATTATTATGGGACCACCCTTGATATCAATTCAAAATTTTCGAATTGAGAAACCCTCTTTTTTTGAAGTCAGTAAAAAAAGAATGTCGTGTCCTCCATAATCTATTTTTAAAGCTTGCAAAATTGTCACTTACTTAAAACTATTTAAAATTAAAACATTATTAATTCACAGCTGTTAGGCGAGCTGAAAAGCCTGCCCGTCTACACGGAAATATACAATCCTAACGCGGTTCCAATTGTCTCGATCGAAGCAGAGGACGCTATGATTGGACGCGAGTACTTCCCTTTGCAAGACCCCTCGTACCGCATTGAAATGGGCTCCAAGGCCACCATCATGGAACGAAAAGAAGGAACAATGATACACTTTAGAACACCTTACTCGTACTGGACCGTTTTCAACCATGAGGTAATTTAACTTCTCTTTTATGAATGGATGAATATGAATGAAAATACTTTAATGTACACCATAAACTAATAACAAAATAAACAAAATCTTATTCTTATGAAAGTACAATGGACGGTCATTCAAAGGTTATCTGCTGGAGATCGCTAATTAGCGATAAGACCGCCCATTGTACAACTATGACAAAGTATGTAGTATTTATCTAAGCGGATGTATTATTTGGTGTGCAATAAAGTATTTTCTATCTATCTATCGTATCGCTTAGAGGGGATCTTTAAAAAAATGCAAACAAAGTTTGCTTTTATACTCCCCCTTTTATATCTGAAAATGACATGGTGACGAACGTTTGACAAAAAAAATGATTTTCACTTGCACATAGTTACTATTAATATGGCCACAGAATCCAGGCTTATGATGATCACAAGCTTGTCAAATGTTCGTCACCGAGTGACTTTTATATCCATAATAGGGGAGCTGATGGTTAGCGGTATCTGTCAAACAACAGGCGTAAACAGACGTGACTTCATGTATGAAAATCATGCGAGACTATTTAAACGCATTTTCTGGTATCCAAAGGAATCGTTTACATATCTGTCAAGTTCAAATTACTTTGAACAGTAACACTATACCCATTTTTTTCTAATCTAATTTCTATAACATTTCGTTTTAGATAGTCCGAGCGCTTGATAGAAAACAAATACATCACAACGTAAACGCGACCCTGCAAAGGATCTACGAAGGGGCGCGAGTGCTGGCAGGTGTACTCAGAGAATTGGCGATGGATAAAGAGATACCGAAGAGCCTGGTCGCGACCAGCGAGGGCGTGTTCGATGTGCTCGTGCATTACATGAGAGCTGACTCGCCGCCGCTGGCGCTTCTGGTGGAATGTCTGAGAGTGTGCACCGCCTTGATACCCCTGTTTCCAAAAGAGATACACCAAAGGTAAGTGCTGACAATTGAACGCTGATTAAAGTAAAACATTGCTGAGCACTGAGTTTCCTATAAACTGCCGCTTCTGGTGGAATGTCTCAGAGTGTGCACCGCCTTAATACTCCTGTTTCCAAAGGAGATACATAGTATCAAGGGTAAGTGCTGACAACTGGACGTTGACTAAAGTGAAACATGGCTTAGCAATGAGTTGCCTTTTAACTGCCGCTGTCGCTTCTGGTAGAATATCTTAGAGTGTGCACCGCCTTAACAAAATTATTTCCAAAGGAGATACATCAAAGGTAAGTGCTGATCACTGGACGCCGATTAAAGTAAAACGACTTAGCACTGAGTTGTCTATAAACTGCCGGATACTTAAAAAAAAGTTTTTTATTTCAATTACAGTATAATTACGTGATAAAGGTTGGGAGCTCTTCTTTTAAGTTGAGTTTAGAAAAGTAGTAGTACAAAATATAAGCCCCTAAGAATTTCTTTTTAAATAAGTTATGTTGCAACAAAACTAACTTATGTCTTCACTCAAATTACGTTTATTCCCTATTAAAATACTTTTGTTTTCATTTCTATTAAAAAGTAATTTAAATAATACAATAGGCGGTCTTGAATCAATTTAAATGACTTCAAAGAACTATTCTGTTTTTATTACTTTTCAACCAACTGCAATCCGAATTCCGAGATTCTCAATTCGAAGTTTTTTTTGTGTGTATGTCACGCGATATCTGCGCTAAATTGTGAACAGATTTTAATGATTCTTTTATTTTATGGGTAGTGAATACTTCAAGGTTCCATACAAATTTATTGACATAAAATCCCACCGCTACATGTAAAAAAAAGAGCATGATATTTCATATTTAACTTTTTACACATCCCCTTACACTTAGTACACCCCCAGCCATTATTAAAATCTCATTAAATCATCTCCATCCAAAGGTAGTCTGGAAGAGATCGCTTCTAAGCGATAAGACCTCCCATTCTATTAAGTTTTTTTTTAGTTTTGTTGAGTTATGTCTATTTTTCTTATGGTGTACAATAAAGTTTTTTCATTCATTTTTATCAGCTTCCCGGTATAGAAGTGGGTTTTTATTCTTTCCTGATGAATCTTTTTCTATTGAAAATACTTTTGTTTCAGACTGATAAACACGGGTCTGCTTCCCCGCGTCATGAACCAGAAGCTGTCTCACGTGGAGTATGCGCGCGGTGCTTCATTCGACTCGGCCGCGGTCGGCTCCTACTTGGTTACTATCGAGCAGCCCTCAGGGTCTTACAAGTTCTTGGCAGCTTATATTGATCTGATTTGCGAATTCTTAGAGGTTGGTAAACTAGAAGTTTTAATTAACTTACGGCACATGCCTTGGAATTTTTGGTTGTAGGGCATGCCGGTTTCCTCATGATGATGTTAACACACATAAATTTTACTAATGGTAAAATCCATTGGTGCACATCCGCGTTCGCTCACGAGGCCAACACGGCCAAATTCAACTGAATTCATATGAGTTTAATGTTTTAGGCCTCGGACGACGAACGCCTCACAAAGGATATAATCCTCCCGGGCCTTATATTCGTGCTACAAGAGGTGTTCCCGAACGTATACGGGTGGCGTTACAGCAACGCAGCGGACCGACGCGCAATGACGCAGCAGTGTGCTACGTACATTACGATGGTGCTGCAGAAGGACATGCCGAATGATAGTGGGGCGTTGCTAAAAAAGATATGCATTTATAATTTGCTGCATACTGAAAACGCCGTTGAGCTATTGAAGATTATTTCCATCGGTAAGTTGGTTTTAAGCTAAGTAAACTATAAATCCTACTATTATAAACGTGCAAGTTTGTTACTCTTTCACGCAAAAACTTCACGCTGAACGTATTTTGATGAAACTTTACAGTAATATAGCTTATACATCAGAATAACACATAGGTTACTTTATATCCGGGTACCAAGCGGGCGAAGCCGTGGGCAGAAGCTAGTAACTAAGATAATGACTACGCCATTACTATTCCAACTTCCTTATTTCTTGCATCCTTTTCAATATTCCTTTTGTAATTTTGCAAGACTATGCCATTATTTTTATATTCAACATTTCCAGGCAACGACCAGCTGGAACGAATAATACAAAACGAAACTAACTGGATATCAGGCACCGGGCCCCAATACATATCAACCATCCAGAAATGCGTCGCCATAGTCATGTACACGCTAAAACTCAAGAACACAGTAACGAAAACCGGTGAACTGACTCCGTTCGAGCGTCTCATATTCACGCAGAATAAACAAAAGGACTCGTTGAAAGTTGTACCGAGAGTGGTCAGCTATATCAACCATGCGTTCAACAAACGTATGCCGGAATTGAGCTGTCGCCTGTTGAAGATATTCGCTAATGTAAGTTGTAAACCAGAGGTGGTGGTTAACACATTCTACACAACCAGAGCTGAACACCATGTTTGTAAAGCCATGCCTTTTCCTATCCTATAATATTATAAACGCGAAAGTTTGTGAGGATGGATGTTTGTTACTCTTTAACGCAAAAACCACAGAATGGATTCTGATGAAACTTTACAGTAGTATAGCTTATACATCAGAATAACACATAGGCTACTTTTTATCCGGAAACCACGCGGGCGAAGCCGTGGGCAGAAGCTAGTAAATAATAAATAAATAATGCTGGACAGTTTCACTTAGCATCGTCTAGCCCCAAATTAAGTAGAGCTTGTGTTATGGGCACATACATATTATAGTTGGGAAACATCCAGAATCTAGACCAATATTTGCAGATCATACTATCATTGCCCCGCGGCGGGAATCGAACCCGCAACCTTTTGCATCTCAGCCGGACCTCCGCTCACAACGCCATAGAGGTCGTCCACAGAGATTTATTTTTATTATTTACTACTTTTTCAAAACCAATATTATATATTTAAGGTAAAGTATAGATTTCTTGTATTTTAACAGGAGTTCCAAATGTCACTGTTTGCGTCATTGGACATGACAGCCTACCAGGTGCGAGTAATTTTCCTGGAGCGCCTGCGGGACGAATACGAGACGAAGGAACTGAAAGTGGCCATCCTAGAGTTCGTAGCTACTTGCGTCGGCAAACAACCTGGCCTCACTGAAGCATTCTTCATGATGAACTATGAAAAGGCGCAGGCCGATGAGAAGAAAGATGATAAGAGCCTTCTAGTAAAGACTGAGGCGGAGGAATGTTTCGAAGGCATCCTGGGTTACATGGCGGACTATCTTGAAACTGTCAACTCTGTGAGTTATCGAGATCCCTTAAAAGTTCTGTAAAAGATAATACTCTCATCGACGAACTCCGACGTATCCCTTTCTTAAAAGTCTTTAAAGGATTAATTGGGATTTGTCATTGCTGCGGGAGCTGATTTTCTTTTATCCAGCTAGCTCGTTACAGTCGTTTTCGAGTGCTTTTGTACAGATTAACAAATAAACGTGATCTATATTTATGGAATAAGGAAACATGTACTGGCCTAAAGTATTAGTACCGTAATTAAATTGGTGACTTGAAACGATCCTCATTTTGCGCCGGAGTCCCTCAAGGCCCTCTTATTGGCCCCTTCTATAATAGTATGTATGTTTTCAGGATGTCCATTTCCTACACAGCCGAATACTATCGTGCCTGATGGAACTATTCCACGCGCTGTGGAAGAACAACATGCAAATACTAGTGAAAAAGCTAAGAGACAACCCGAAATTCTGGAAACACATGGCGAGTCCGCTCTTCAACGAGATTCAACCGAATTTGAAAACATACTCGCAAATATTCAACGTTATCGGTATAGAGTTATTTGTGTCTCGTGACAAAATTGAACCTGGATTGAAAGAGGTTTTGGAACTCTTCTTTGATACAGATAAAAAGTATCTGGATACGTGGATTGATTATATATTTGCTTTCAAGGGTAGGTGCGACCGCGAATTGACGGATAGAGTACCTGTATGGCTGGGGCTACTGACTTCATGGAAAGATTTTACTACGATATTCTGCAAATGCATGCCCATCAGCTTGAACATCGCTCACAAAGCAAAGATAGTCGCGCCATGCCTGACCGCATTACTGACCGAGCTCGACGATCTAAAAGATGGAAGACTAGTCGTGATACTTTCAGAACTCTACGTTATAATGCTAGCAAATTGGAAAGATGATTGCTTCGATAACAGGAAAGCTAACGCGAAACAGATCGATAATCTCCTGACGAACACATCTATTGTGTACGAAAGTCTGCACCCGCGCGCGATTCGTGCCATTCTGTCAATATTCACGGTCGCCATTAGCAGTTTAGACTACGAGATCAAAGCCAACAGCGTGACAGCGCAAAGTATAATCACATCTGTCACAAACATCAATAGTATAGAACTTGAGAAGTTGTTCGGAGAGATTAAAGACGAGCCGAAAAAAGAAGCAGAAATAAACGGTCACCCAGTCAATGAAGATATTGCACCCGTGGTCCTATCACTAGCCATGTTAGAACAATGTTTAGACCTATACGATGACATGTTCGCAGGCCTCTCTCAATGGTTCCAATCCAGTCGTTTCGTAAACAAGCTCCTATGTTGCTTGCACACATGCTTGCAGAACAGACGGCATTACCACACATCCCTAGCAGCGTTGCGATGCCTGACAGCATACTCCCGCGGGCCGTTCTCAAAAGACCTGCTGATGTCGGACTTGGACCAGTTCCTGTGGATGCAGTTGCTACCGCCGAAGTTTGATAACAACACGTGGAAGCCTCAGGAATGGTGGCGTGTCTACGCTTACAGCTTAGATTTTATATCGATGATGGTCATGAAGCATGGGCAGTTTTTCGCCAGCGATGCTATAACGTTCGTCGGGGTGCATCTGGATCATTTGGTGGAGGCGATACTGTTGCCTAGACAAGTGTACACGATAGATGCCATGAACGTGTGCGCTTCGACGTTGAATTTGATAGTGCAGCTGGTCAAGTTTGAAGCTAGATGGAGGATTCAGAATATCAACTCTTTGATTGCTATTATGGTAAGTGTGAGCTTAAAATGAGCATTTAGAAGTAGTAGAGCTCCTTGTGAAAGCGCTCGTCCGGGGAAGTACTACCACCATATTTATTTTCCGACAAGTCAATTTACAGGTACAGGTGAAATAACAGGCATATAAGACTTCACCCGTTATGTCTCAGGGTGACCACTTACCAAAAAAGGTGGGCCGTTCACAGTCACTAGGCTTTTTAAGGTTTACTCAACTTAACTCAACTTGATTTCAACTAATGACATCTAATATAATTATAAGTGGGGGAACTTAGGTCTGCACTGTCGTCCCGCATTGGGATGTATTGTGCATTATCCCCCCTTCTAACCTGACCCCAATCAGCCCAACTCCTTGAGGACTCTGGCTTGATGACAGCAGTGTTCTAGTACCCCTAACCTCGTGGAAGTTATTGACGACGGAGAGCATGAGTTGATGAGCTTTTGCAGTCCCGTCTTCGAACTGAATTTGTTTGTGGCGATGCAGTGTATTACCACAGTCTCTTCATCCTAGAGACAACTTCACAAAAGTCCACTGTCTGTGGCCCCTGTCTTTTATTTTATTTTTTATTTGTGGGCCAACATTTTACATCTAAAAGCTACGGTAACTTCAAGCGTATTTTTTTGTAAATATCTTATGCCTCTGAGCTCAAAAATTACCTCGTTCTTCAAACCTAAGTTTGAGCACTCTTATTTTGCGTGAACTTTCAAATTACAGAGGAGTATAAGCGTGTGCCTGTATCAATGCGTGACGCTGATGATCCGCTGCCGGCGATCGAGTGATTCCGCTCTGCAAGCCGCTGAAGAGTCCCCCAACCAGGCACCACTAGTATTGCACAGGTATGTCCTGCCAGCACACATTATTTTATTTTCATTAGTATCCATCTGTCGCAATTCCCAATACAATATTGTTTTTAATAGGTATAAAAGGCCTCTTAGTTTTGGGTGTTTTTGGCTTGAAGGTGCCTAGCCTCAAAGATCTACTCACTGAGCATGGACATCCTGAGAAGTACATAGAATACAGTCGTGAGCGTTTTTGTTTATCAACCGACTTCAAAAAAGGAGGAGGTTCTCAATTAATCTGTTTTTTTATCTTACGCGATATCTGACTATCGCGACTTCTGTGGCGATTATGAAGACCTCTGTGGCGAAGTGGGCGAAGGCCCGCCTGAGACGCAGAAGGTTACAAGTTCGATTATCGCTGTGGGGCAAATGTTTGTATGAATAGCTAATGTTTGTCTCAGGCCTTGGTGTTTTCTATGTATATTGTATAAGTATTTACAAAAAAAAGGATATAAGTTGTATATCAGTCATGTAATTCCCATAGTACAAGCTCTTAGTTTGGGGCTAGATGTTGCTGTGTGAAAAATGTCCAGCATTTTATTTTTTCCTTCGCCAATTTTGAACCGATTTTAATGATTTATTTTAATAGGTCGTGTACTTACATATCAAGTAGAAAAAATTGTGATTTATACTTTTTATCAACTTTCCGTTATTTGAAGTAGTTTTTTTATTTTTGCCTGAATCAAAATTTTACTTGTTGTTTTACCGTAAATTTCATATTTTATTATTTCTTCGCTAATTACGAATCGATTTTAACGATTTATTTTCATAGGTAGCGTGTATTTACACATATCAATTAGGGTGAAAAATAGTGGTTTGTACTTTTTATCAACTTTCCGTTATTAAGTCTGTTTTTTTTTGCCTGAATCAAAATTTTACTTGTTGTTTTACCGTAAATTTCATATTTTATTATTTCTTCGCTAATTACGAATCGATTTTAACGATTTATTTTCATAGGTAGCGTGTATTTACACATATCAATTAGGGTGAAAAATAGTGGTTTGTACTTTTTATCAACTTTCCGTTATTAAGTCTGTTTTTTTTGCCTGTAACAAAATTTTACTTGATGTTTTACCGTAAACGTGTTATGGGGTGTTTTCTTATCTATGTTATTGTTCCTCTTGCAGGACTCTGGAAATCCTGCATATGGCGACGCTCTGCCTGCTCTCGTTCAGTCCGGATCTGCTCTCGCTGCTGGCGGACCCGGGGCTGGACTTGGAGCGCTGGCAGCCGCTGGTGGAGCTGCACTTCGGAGCGCCCAAGATCACGTACGAGCCATTCCCGCAGCTCACGTTCGGCACGCTGGTCTCCGCCATCTGTTTGCTCACTAAATCTCTCAACCATGTAAGTAACTTTAGTACTTTCTTAGGTTTCCCGAATGGCGAAAACGGAAATCTTATAGATAGTTAGACCACCTCTGTGGTTGAAGAAAGCCCGCTGGAGAAATGTTTGTATGATCTGCAAATATTTTTCTCGGGTCTGAGTATTTTCTATGTATAATGTGTATTTACAAAAAAAAATGTATATAAGTAGTATATCAGTCATATAGTTCGCATAATACAAGCTCTGCTTAGTTTGGGGCTAGTTTGCTGTGTGAAAAATATACACATATTTGCGCTACAGAGGTCGTCAAATATAATGGTACAGATGTTTCATTTCACGTAGTCCGCTTGTGATGTTTGTTATATTGCACGCACTTGTTTTTAGTTTGTGTAAGCTCAGGAGCAATCCGTCTCGAGCGGGACGCGGTTCGGGTCACTAGTGCTTTTTTTGTTCTCGTCAGTTTTTGACAGCGAGTACGGTTAGCACGGCAACTAATTTTTATTTTATTTTATTTTTATTAAGGCACAAACGGTTTACAATATCAAAATAAATGGTAAAAACTAATAATTCTTACACCAATTAAGCTGCCGCTAATAGTAACCCTATATAAATAATTTTGAAACAATACCACTAAACGCGAACCACGGCTGAGCGAACTTTGTATGAATGAATGAATGAATGAAAATACTTTATTGTACACCATAAGCAAAAAACATAATAACAAAATCTTATTCTAGAGAAAGTACAATGGGCGGTCTTATCGCTTAGAAGCGATCTCTTCCGGACTTTGTGAAATGGAACAACTGTATCAGATATAATATGTTGCAGGCATACCACATGGAGGAAGGCAGCGGTTCCCGCTCGCCGCGCGGCCGCCGCCGCTGCTCCTGCTCCAGTCCGGGCGACTCCAAGCGCGTGAACCGCTCTGAATCCATCACCAGCATCTCGTCGGCGGCGAGCGCGCTGCCCTGCCTCAACGAGAGATTAGTCGCAGGCGCTCTGGAAGCTACGATTACTCTACTCGCGTCGCAGGTACGTTACTCCATAATCAGCTGGGGGTTACTAGTTCTGAGAAATACACACGATGTTGATACTCAGATCCATGGTGCCCAGTGGGTAGATCACGCTAACCCGTGGCTTTCGAGATGGCAATCAATTTTGACACTAGTTCCCCATTTGAATGGCCCATCCATCAAATTGCGATTACACTGATTCCCCATCGCTTGATTCCCATATTACCCAGACTAAACTGAAGGCCATGTACCATCCATGAACGAATGAAACTTGTGATTTTGACAAGTAGGTAATAGAATCACGCTAATGCCATGCCTCCATCTCGATAGCCATGGAAATGAGTGTGATCGCCTCGCTGATCTGTGAAGATACCAAATAGAGATATAGTGAGATGAGAGACATCGAACAGAATAGAGGGTTCTATTCTGTTCGATGTCTCTCATCCAAACATTTGGTATAATATATGTCGGCGTTTTGCATAGTAGTTAGCAGTGATAAGTTGTAAGCCCATCGCTGCTTATTGGAACACTAACCGATAGCGATCGTGATCTTGAGCTTGCCGGTTTCCTGACGATATTTTCCTTCACCGTTTTGAGTTGGGGTACCGCCCACTAGGCCAACACGGCTCTCTTCTAACAAAATCATATTTGAGTATTTTTTTTCCTATTCTCATTGTTAAGCTCGCCTTATAACATGTCATGCAAGTTTTTTGTCTGTAATATCTGCGTGAATTAAAAAAATAATAAGGCTAATAAAAGCTAAAGAGATAAAATAATGATGTTTTTTACATGTTACATACATTCTTAAGCACTACATTTTTGCGGTATCTTTTCTTTATATAGGAAGCTATTGCACAATCAGTATGTAAGTGACACAACTAAGATTATTAACAGCTGTAAAATAAGTGAAAAAACTGTTGCCCGCAGGCCTTGCTAGCGGTCCGCGACCCGCACGTCCCCGCTCGGCACAAACAACTGGTCCGTCGCGAGCTGAGCTCGGAACTAACTCCATTCCTCGACTTCGTGCGCAAGCGCATCATTTGCTCGGCGCACGCGGTCTCACACCTGCACCGCAACAAGCTCGGCGCGTGGCCTCTGACCGCCGATGAGGAGGAACTCAAGCGCATCGAGCTAGTTAGAAAAGAAAACATTAGCATTGAAGATAAGGATTCGACCCTCCCCCCTCCGCCGCCCCCGAAGCGATCTACCAACGATTCTATGCGAGAGTTTATCCTCCGAAAACATTACCTGGACAAATGCAATCGGACCCCGACTAAAGCGCCGTCCCCTGTCTCACATTCGACCCCTACTTCTGATAAAAAGAAGGATACATCCAGAAGTTCGAAGCGCGTTTCCTGGGCTGAAACCACCCAGGACAGTGATGAAAGTCCAGATAGCTCGCTGCAAGAGATTGAACCGGCTTACTCCAATCTAACGGATGTGCAAATAAGGAATGAGGAAGATTATTTCCATTTTATGTCTGTTGTGTTTCTTTATATATGTCAAACTGAGCTTTGAGCTGTGTAATGTGTGGTAAAATCTTGAGTAAAATTAATATTTTTTGTATATTTAATTATTTTTGAAATATCCCACTCGCCACCTTGTTATGTAGGTAGCACTTAGGTAGGGAGCTTCTGCTATCAGTTTTGCTTGCATGATATCTGGATAAAAATATCCTCTGTGTAGAAAACCTTTAAAGATAATTATAATTTAATCGCATAGGTTCTAAAAAAGATCGAACGATTAGAAAGATCGAAGACAGCAATTTGACGACCTCGATGGTGTGGCCTACGACGCGAGAGGGCGACGACTACGGAAAAAATATATTTGCTTGTTCTACAGATATATGTTTTAGGTCTGGGTGTTGTAGTACCACGGTACTCGTAGTTCCTGATACCTACGGTACAGGGAATGCTGGTTTGGGTTCAGGACTGCATGTGTCTGTTGGGCGTTTATTTATTTATATATTATATAAATAAATAAACAGCTTTTTTTTAATTAGAGTAAAAACCGTTTAAGCGATCGTTGTGATTTAAATGAATCATCCAATGAACAATCGACCTAGTCTACATCGTTGACCTGTGACTAGAATCTATCAACTTCCTGACCTTCGCTCGCTTATTTCTTTGCCTGGAGCAAATGTTTGCATTTAAGTTCTAAATGATTATGCAGTGCATTTCATGTTGATAGCAGTTGGTAATGGTAAATAAAAACCGAGATACACACACAACAGCAGACGTTGAAGTCCCTTTGATATCACCGAAGGGTTTATTTTTTACCGATACGAATCCTCAAAATTCAGATATCATCGAAGTAATTTGGGGTGCTGACTGTCAAGTGAAAGGGTTTTTTCTAAGGTTTATTGGGCGAATAGCTAATGTATAAAACCTACTGAATGCAATGCTTACAAACATTGGACGGCACTGTCTAATTTAAAATCTTCTGTTTTATTGTCCTTAAATGCACAGGGTTTTCCATGACATTTTATAAAGCATGTGCCGTGCCGTGTCGTCAGGAGATGCACACTCACCACACAATTGTTTGCGTTGGCGCAAACTTTTTTAGAGGAAGTGTATGTGGGACGGCTTAAGAATTGGCAACACTGACTGGTTGATCGACCATAGACACTGAGAACAAGAACTAGAGTAATAGTGTATAGTCTGTTATTTGGTCATGATAACATTTTTAGGGATCCAAAACCTTATGGCAAAATCGGAACCTATATAATTTCGTCATGACTGTCTGCCGTCCTTGCGTCACATTTCAATTTAATTGCTAGTTTTATGAACAATATTATCAACAACTTTTATAATCCTTAAAAAATTTGTAGTTCCTACTTTGATGCATTTGTTTAATGATTCAAAGTAGAATGTTTTTTTTAACTGTAGGTATCTAAGATGATCCCAGGAGTATCCGGAAGTCTAAGTGGTCCCATAAAACTCTGACATAAATTAGACTTATTCCAAAAAGGATTATATTTAGTACAGGGGGCTAGACAAATTTATCATGCTTACTTTTCCTTTCACACTAACACTTTGTCAACTTGGCAGCTGTCACGCGACATTTCCACAGCTAATGTCATTTCCATACAATTCAATCTTTCCACAGGCGTTAACGCCAACAGAAAGTGGTATTTGTGTAGACCCCCAGATAATTGTAGTTCGTGACTTAGAATAATCCAAATTCAAAAATTCAAATCTATTTATTTATGCATTCAATTGCAGCCATAATTTAACATTTGACAAAAATAATAAAAACATATACTTAAATACTAATAATATATTATAGGCAACTTTTGCGGGCCAGGGCAGATGCTAGTTATAAATAAACTCCTCAGTATAGATGTTGGTTTTAATAATCTTCATCAGCTGAATCGGGAAGATTTTGCACTGGGCTGATCCATCTGACCCACTTGCCCGGAGTCCTAGGACTGACAGTTAACGTCGGAGGTATTATAGTAGGTATTATTTTCAGCTTAAAACCAATTTCACTTATTTTATTCAGATCATTCGATGAATATTTGATCGCCATCAATAGGTTGGATGTGGTAGAATTAAGCTACGCTACCTATATCGGACATCGGTAGATCAATAATTGTTCTTCGCTTTTCGGTAATAATGTTATGATGTAACGTAGATTGATCATGTAGCGAGAGATACAAGTGTTTTGTGTTTTTTCCAGATTTAGAATTTAAATATTTTTGCATGCATTAAATGAGCTTTTCCGTTAAACTATATAGACTTTTAAAGGAATAGGAAATTAAATTCATTATAATAAGTTTAAAAACCAAATTAAATTAACGGGCAGTCTGGTGCAGAAGCTATGGCGTCAGAGATACGGGGACCCAGGCATAGCGTGTCCCTCGACACGACTTGGGCAGCTTTATTTAACATGGCCGCATGTTGAACGAAACGATTTTCTTTACTGTTTGCCAAATATGTGCAATTGGCGAGATTCGAGAGCGAATTTATGTTGATTTCATAGGCAGGAGACTATTTTGTTGGTGGCACTAAGAAAAGGTAAAGGATTCAGGTTGTAAAAGCTATAATCGGCACCTGCCTTTGTGTGTTAAATTGTCGGCTCGTAAAGTTGTTTGTAATTATCCAGCGGGACGTGAAGTTGTGAAGATGATGCATCACCCGAACATGCATCATCAGGCGATGTCGGGGCACCCGCCCCAGCATCTGGCAGCTCATCAGGCGCACCACTCTCCTCACCACAATATGCCGCCTCCTTTACACAGAGAGAACAGGCACGTAACAATTACTAGGTAACGTCCCGCTTTTTATTGTTTTATTTGCAATTAACATTAGAAATCCTTTTCGGTACTCATCTTCATCAATAAATTATCATTTGTGAAAGCTTGGAAAACAAACAGTTTCCCAGTCAACATAAATTATTCTAATTGGTGAAGAATATTCATGCCTTCTCATAGGTACATATTCTACTTGGGAACTACATGTTGAATTAGTAATCCTTCATAGCCATCTCGATTATGTATGGTAAGAAACGGCACTAATGGCTGTAAAAACCCTACATATTTTGATAGGCATCACATTTAATCATATACATGCAGATTATGTAGGTATAAAATACTGTGTCTCGGTTGTAAGTCAAATTGGGGTAAAAATAGGCATGATGGAGTCTTAGCTCACAATTTGAGTTAATAAATAATATTACAATTCCAATTACTTGAGTAAAAATTGTTGCCAAGATTTTTGTCACAATTGAGCATACAATGATGCTTTTACATGCTGAAAACATTACTCAACTAAGTTGTGACATAGCAAAAGATGACTATGTATGCTTTTCACATAGACTGCCTTCCGGATATGTCACTGAATAGTTTCATGTTTCATATGAAGAAAGTAGATATATTTAGTCCTAACTATAAAGCCTGTGGAGTCAAGGAAGATGTGTACCATCTTTTGTTGAAGAGTATTCAAAGTGCATCAATGTGAGAGAACATTTTAGGATTTTTAATGTTAACCAATGCTGCATTAGCCTGTTTCAGGGCATGTTAGCTGTGCAAACCCTGGTTATCACATTCTGATCCATGTATAAGCTGGTTAATGAGCATGTTTGATGTAGTTTACATCCATAATTTCATTTGTAGAGGGTATGATAAAACTGAAACCTTGAAAAACCAACAAAACAACTTAAAAAAAAGGGGAAAAAAATCATGGGCTCACAAAATAATAATTGTCGATCAGCATCAGTAATTGAAGACTTGATGAATCTCTCTCCGAACTACACAAATGCCAGATCAAATTGGAAAGCTGTCTATTCATGGTTTTTTGTATTTCCCTCCTCAGTGTATGAAGATCATAAAGAAATATTGTGTTTTCATAATCTATAAACAAAAATATGTAAAAAAATATTAACTTTTTCTCATACACTCCTCAATACATGTAAAAGAGGTTACATACATACATTAAGTTGTGTACCGCTCTTATAATTATTTATTTTGTTTACAAAAAATTGCAATCACATTCATAAAAAAATGTAGACTTGATGAACTACCAATGGTAAGTTTAAGAGATATTATAAGGCAGCTTCGAGACCATATAGCATGTCTCGACACATTTTGGCAGTTCTAATGTTGGTTAATGAAAATGGAAAACAATGCTTATGAAGTTTACGTATGAAGTACTTCATTTACTTCATTCGTTCGCAAACTACCCATGGCTAATCTAGGTATTATTTTGCGGTAAAATAAGACTTGCCTGTTTAATAATTTACATTTGAAGAACAGACCTTCAATGCTCAGTACATCGGGTGGTGGTCATAGGCGCCATCCCATAAACACTCTTTGAGAGTAGTGCCGCCTTAACAGCTAGCACACATTCCTGCATATAATTTTGATAATACCATGAAGCGCAATATAATTTTATGTCTTTATTTGGGTCTTATTCATTCGTGTGAATTCTGGGCGGGTCTGTCTACTAGTTTGATTATTACACGACCCTATGTTATTATAAAGTAACGCTATTCATCGTTTTTAGGGTTTCAATGACTTAAAGTAAAAAAAGAAACCCTTCAGCTTTCATTCCTACTTCAGTATTTTTATCAGCAACTTCTATTAACCTATCAACATGTGGCACACTGTTGTAGAACTCTGATAATCCAGGAAAACAAAATATCGTTACTAGGGTTGAAAAAGGCTGTTCTATTCATAAGTTTAAGTGTCTTTAGTTATGTTACAAATATGCTTTAGATAATTTCGCAGGACAACGGGACCCTCGGTGAGTCTTACTCGGTGGTGCAAGTCAGACGATTTTACTATAAATCCTTTAAAAAAATAGGGGAGCAAATAGCATCAAAAATAACGCAGTTTGTGTAATCCCATGATTTAAATTCCAAAGATGTGGAAAGATGTTAGAGCCACAAATTGCGTATGCGCAAAATACCTACCAACTCAAGATCCTCAGTATTTTTAAATAGCTTTGTTGCAAAGGGTCAATCTTAACACCAACACCAATAAGAATACTGAATAGTTTACTCAAACTTCGACATTATTTAATAACACTGTTTTGTATCAGACTATGGAGTGAAGACTCTATTCATATGCTAATATTGTGTAATTTGTTGATATGTCGAGGGTCTTTTGCGGCAGTCTTTGTTGAAACTGGTCCTGAATGGTCTACAAAGGAACATATGACGATGTCTCTATTGAAGCTCGGGGTCCTTTCCCTTTCTTCGCCGTGACTAATATATCACCCATTGAACTGACCTGCCAGACTGCCATCCAGTTGGAATAACAGTGCCGTGGTGTGCAGACCTGAGGAAAGGGTGTCCGGTGTCGCTAAGTGAAATAGAAAGACTGAATAAACGTACAATTTAATAGTGAACTTTCTTCGTGTGATGATATTTCGTTGCTAATCATCAAATGCAATCGCCGTTTATCCGACGCAAAAAAAGGTTAGACAATCTGTTTCACAAACGCTACTCAACTAGTTCAACGCTTTTTCTGATTGGTTTGTTTACAACTCCCAAACATTAGTCTATTTCAAATTCCAACAAGACGTTCTATGACGAAACACCTGTTACCATTGATTTCCCATGTCGAGACGGCTACAAAATTCTACGAATTAATATACATCGATTCTTCTGGCTCAAAATCGAAAAAGCTAAAACTCTTTGTAGAATAGACAGCTGCCTACAAAACATGAACAGCTGATTTTAAATGATTTAGATTGGAAGTACCTACTTTTCGACAAACTGCTCTATGAAGAATCCTTCAAAACATTCCTATAATTTTTTCCAAGTACGTTCTGCTGACGGAATTTCATACCCACTCGTAGATAGATGTGGATGACATTTACTTATAGCTTTTGTGTAATCAAAAAACTCATCGTGAGCGTGTTTTTTGTAGTTGTAGAGCTATTTGTGAATTTCTTCGTGCTTTCGAGTAGTGGAAGGCCTGCAACTTCCGCATTGTTTTTTAATCAATATTAGATATTCCCGCAAGTTTATGACGAAAATCCTTCCTTATTGAACCCCTACACAACGAACGGAATCATACATTTCAAATTAGTCTCATCCCAACTAATTGGCATGAGACTTCACAATAGGACTTACTAGCTTCTGCCCACGGCTTCGCCCGCGTGGTACCCGGATAAAAAGTAGCTTATGTGTTATTCTGATGTATAAGCTATATTATTGTAAATTCTCATCAAAATCAGTTCAGTAGTTTTTGCGTGAAAGAGTAACAAACATCCATCCTCACAAACTTTCGCGTTTAAAATAATAATAGGATTTAGACTGTTGATTGTCATGTCAGTCAAGAAGAATAGATAATGCTCGACCATCCGCCAATGTTGTGAATGTATTCCATAGTTAGTGATCTGTCGGCAGGGTGCCGCTAGGTCCCGGGGGCGGCGGCATGCATCAGGGCATGGGCGGGCTCAGCATGCCGGTGCATCACGCGCCGCGCGCGCCGCATCCCATCCGCGCCATGCACCATCCGCAGCAGCAGCACCACGTACATCATCCGGTACCTACATTACCTTACCTGCCTGTTAAGTTATTGAGGGGTATTCTTGTTTAGCTGTTGCAAGTGCAATTTTTTATTTCTTCAAAGTCACACAGATGGTGCACTACCAAAAGGATAAATTGACCGTTGAAATGTTACATGACTGCCAATATGGCTTCTTAGAGTCAGCTCACACTGACGCAACGAGGCGTGCAGTTTTTAAGATAGCGATACAATACAGAGCTTATCTACTTCATTATAATGAGTTTGACATTGACATGAGACATTTTAATGAGAGTGCGCAAGCTAACTGGATTAAGTTCAAATACACGGAACGGTCTTTCCGTGGCCCATCCAGGGCCCACAAAAAGGTGTGAAGTGAAAAAAAAGTTCCCTTTCGCTTACAGCAAATGAAGCCGCTGCGCCGGTCGTACATGGGCGGTGGGTACATGCAGCCGTACCACGGCCCCCTCCCAGCTGCGCCCACCCCCTCGCATTCAGTCTCCACGCAGTCCTCGCACTCAATCACCGCGACAAGTAAGCACTCACAACATTTATCCACAGAAGGACGCACTTTAACTACTCCATAACATCCACATACTAATGGACTTACCGAATATTGAATACACGCAGTTCCAGATATTTGGTTCTACGTGGACGCGCACGGTTACGTTTCGTAACTGTACACGAACTGTATATCAATAATATTAGGTACAATTTTATTTTACAGAAAGGTATTTTTGCATAACCCCACTACCAAACTAACTTCACCTAAATGAAATAAAATTAATATAAGGGCATTCTGAGTAATATAATCGCTTATATTTTTATTGAATGTTTTAAAAACCAATTTAAACTAGGTAAGGAAAACCTGTGTAAAACTTTAAAGCTGATCCTTGTTAATTATCTTTGACAAAAGAAAATAAGCCATCAGGTAAATTGATGAATTTCATTCATGTGGATTTATAAACCAGATGTGTATGGTACGTCCAATGATGTCGTCCTGGACGTGAATTCACTAGTCCTGATTCAATATTATGTTTTATGGTTATAATATTGTTTATTTCGTAGTAGGTTTTCCTTACTAACCAATTTCTTATTCCTAATAGATTTGCGCGGGCCTCTTTCTCCGACTCGGTCGTCTCTATCGAACTCCACATTGCATAGTTCTGACTTTACTGGTCAGTTATTTTTTGAGTCAATACTTAAGTAGTATTTTTTTATAATAAATCACTTGTTTTTCTATATTCAAAGTTATGCATTTTGCTTAGAAGTAAGCTTGGTTTAGTAGCTAATTGTGCACCAAGAATATTTTAAAATTATTTGCATTTTTTTATTTACATAGATTTGTCGTTATGAATATTGTAAATGATTCGTTATGTGGCTAATGTTCTGGAATAATATTAGAGATACGTTCATTCAGAATTAGTTTATATGCCAGACAGGATATAAAAAGTCCCCACGTGACAGTTGCATGAAGATGGAGGCAGCTCAAGACCGTTTGCCGTGGTATTGTATGGCCTGTGTTCAAACAGTGGAAGTCTTTCGGTTGATGATCATGACAGTGATAACCGTTTAATGACTATCCACACTTATCCATACAGTGTGCCTTGCAGGCAAATACTGAATTGAACAAAACTTTAAAATTGAAGTAGTACTTACTTGAAAAAATTATAAACAAAAAAATTATGCTGGACATTTTCACACATTCTAGCTAATAATCTTAATAATATTCATCTAGTAAAAGATAGACTAAAATCTCTATTGAGATTTAAGTAGGATCGAATTGAGATAGTCCTTAAGCCGCTGGCGCGGTAAGAAGCGCAGGGGCTCCAAAAAACATGAGCTGGTTTGGTACATGTTGTATGTCCTTATATATGTGTTACCTTTGGGGACTAAATCATGAAATCACACCTGACACGCCACGGATAGGCTTGCATAGTCCTTAAACACGCTTTTTGAATGTACTTCCAATACTTAATGCTTACTGTATTTCTTACAATTGCTATTAAATACTAGCTGTGCCACGGCCGGCCTCGGCCTCCGACCTACCGCGTTACATCGCCGGCGTGATGTTAAAAAGCATATAACCTTTCTTAAGAATTAGGCTACAAATAAATGCCAAAAAATATTTATTTAAATCCGACTGGTAATTCCAGATTAGCGCGTTAAAACAAAAAAGCAACAAACTCTTCAGCTTTATTACTAGTATAGATATAGAGTGTAATAGTAGTTGTACTGTCAGGTATGTGCCTGCCGACGACTCCCGAGGAGCCGATAAAGGAGCTCTCAGCAACTCCGGAGGTTCTCTCGCAAGAGGAGAAGGCGGTCGCGCCTGACACCGTGCTCTCCAATCACGATGCAGACAGAGTTGAAGAGGAGGGGAGCTTGGCGGCGGGCGACCTCGAGGCGTCTCACCCGTCAGCCGCGCAGGCCAACAGTAAAGAAAAGACACCTATGTGCCTGGTCAACGAGTTGGCCAGGTACAATAAGGTAAGACTGGTACCTGGGCTGGATTGGACTGGTACAGGCCGCAATCAAGTGTGAACATTGAAATAAATCGTATTACGGATGTCTGTTGCAACGAGGTTAATATTTATTTTCACTTTTCATGCTCTAAAATTGTGTCATTTTAGCGAAGCGTAATGAGATTAAAAAAAATAATTGTTATTATCATTAGAATACAAAAATTAATGTCTTATTTATGATCCTTTTAAAAATAAATGTCTTGTTACATAGTTGAAAAAAAAAAATAGAGAAGAAACATTATTTTTATTTTTTGTAAGCCAAAATGGAACTTAAAAAACTAGATTCTCTAGCCTCGAAAAATTCCCGGCTGTTGTAGATTGCTAAAATCACATAATAAAGGCGCGGAAACTGAGATGTCCATAGGACTACTGTGTAGTCTTCGGAAAATGTAGAAATCTTTGTATTTTATTTCAGATAAAACATCAATACCGCCTCACATCAGAACAGGGACCAGCTCACAAGAAAGTATTCACAGTAACACTCCGTTTGGGTGATGTTGAAGAATACACAGCTGAGGTAAGATTTATGTGAAGGATTACCATTTCAAAATGGTGAGCTGCCTGTCTCTGCACCCCAGATGCCTGATAAAAAAATGCCTTTCTTCAGCAGATCACAGCAATAAAACAAACCTTTAAACTAATATCAGTTGTGTTCGCATGAGTGCTAAAAATATCACTCTGGCATGTAAAATATACACCAGACAATATATATTTATATTATCTGTGAAACGGCAGCAAGATAGATAACTTATTATTGTGCATAGCATCAAAAAACTTAACTAAAAAACAAAACGCGGTCTGATGGTGGGAGAAGCACTAATCTGTATGCATTTTCTGGCGTTCGTAACTTAATTGTGGTTTCAGGGTTCGTCAATAAAGCGCGCTCAGCACGCGGCGGCTAACGCGGCGCTCGCCGCGACCGCGTTCCCCGCGCCGCCGCCGCGCGCCGCGCACTCGCACTCCCCGTTGAACCATCATCACAGGCACTCCGGTAAATACCGCACTCTGCCCGCCTCGACCCGCCTTCACCCGCCTCTACCTTTCATGAACCTAAACCAAGTTTTTTGGTAACTTATTTAATAATTTTCTTGCCCTTGTCCCGTATAAAGTGGGATCGGCACAACATGGTTTTCTTCTGCATGTTCTACAAATATTTGTTACGGGTCTGATGTTGTTGTGCCACGGTACTCGTAGTTCCTGATACCCACGAAATAGGGAATCTTAGTGTGTCTAGATAATAAACACTTTCTATTGGCGTTAACTCCTACGGAAAGCTTGAATTGTATGGGAATGACATTAGCTGTGGAAATATCAGTGACTACTGTCAAGTTTTTCCTTGACAAATTTGCGTTAGCGTGAAAGATAAGTAAGCGTAAGAGGGTCTAGACCCCCTAGACTATTTGTGTCCGTTGGGTGTTTATTTATTAATCAACAAAAACACACTTAAATTTAAAAACAATAACACATTTACATGGCACTAAAACATAACAGTAATGAAACACTAACGCTGGAATTCATAGTCGGGGGCTGAAACGTCATCCAAAATCCATCATTCAGCATTCGCCAGAGGCTGAATGTTGAATCAATTATTTTTGTCTTTCATAAACGATCACTGGACAATCTCCTAGCGGAACAGAGTTTCACACAGCTAATGACGTGTGAGACATTGATAGTACTGGTTTATGCCGGTTATTACAGACTAGTGAAACGGTAACATGCAATGTAACACTCAATGAAAGAATTTGCCGTTTAAATTGCTGCTTTTTATCATGCAAGGTAGGCAACACATTTTGTAAAAAATTCTCATCGACTGGGTGCATTTCATGCACATGCTACGAATATGTTTGTAAGATCTGCAAATATTTGTCTCGGGTCTGGATGTTTTCCTATGTATAATATGTATGTATTTACAATAAAAAAAAATGTTTAAGTAGTATATCAGTCATGTAGTTCCCATAATACAGGCTCTGCTTAGTTTGGGGGCTAGATGATGCTGTGTGAAAAATGTCCAGCATTTATTATTATTATAACCAGTTGCGCGGACGGACGGTAAGCATGTTTCGTAGATGTTACTTGTTACTTTTCATACAATCAAGCACTAGCATGAAGCATCGCATCGAGTCACGTCGCATACGGCATGACTTTGTACTTTGTAAAAAAACTACAAATAACTTCGAGTCAGGCGATGTACTTTTTATTCGCTAACAGATTCATAGGGTTTGAACAGCTCTTTTCACCAGTCTGTACCCGGCATTACAAAACAATGTTTTATCGCGGAGCTTTTTAAGATTTTTATGGAAATATGGATAAATAATGCGAAATTCATTATCACTGTAGAATTCAGTAGGGTTATAATGAACACGAATCATAATAATATGGATGTATCTCTTGGGCAATGTTATTATGTGCATTTTTGTAGAGCTTCATCGGCTATAAGATCGGCTTCAAGTAGTAAGGTCATTCTACACATGCAGTTTTGAAAAAATCCACTAATTGCCTATACAAACCTATCCCAACAAACATTACTTTACAGTAGGGGTCTGTTTGGAGGACGGAATTCGGTCCTTCAGCATCCAGCCGCTAACTTCTGTTAAAGTGGGGGTTTCTTTTGTATATTTTCATAGAAACCCCCTAAAAAAAAAGATTGAATTTGACACACAGCGGCTAAATCGTCCCTATCTTAACTATGAATTCCAGCGTAAGTACTTACACAAACTAACTTGTTTGTATTTGTTCGGCAGTGATGCCGACGGTTGAGCTGAACGCGCTCGCCATGAAGCTGTGCCAGCCGGCGGTGTACACGTCGGTGCCGCCGGTGCCGCTCGCGATGAGCACGCTCGGCGTGGGCGTGCCGGGCGTGCCGCGCCCCCGGGGCTGCCCACGGAACTGGGTCGGCTTCCCGCGCATCGCTGGACCGACACTAGTCTACAGGTGACATTACCATTTTACATGGGGCGTGACAAAGATTAGAAATGCGTTTTCTGACACAAAAGAAGTTTAGTTGTGGGACAAATTTTTGCATTTTATGCAGATATTGATTCCGGTAAACACACAATTCGTAATGAACTTAGTCAAGCTCTCACACTAGAATTCCCTGTGTTGTGAGAATCCAGGCGTCTCCTCCTATCTGGATGATTGTGAATGGTACCCAATCAAATACCTAACAGCCCATCCGATAAAGGTGCCAAAAAAGTTGAAGCAAAGTAATTTTTGCCTTGGCTCCATGTGACACAATGTAGTGTTACAGAGTGCGCGTGGCTGTGGGCGGACGGGCGTGGCTCGGCGAGGGCGGCACCCCGCAGGCGGCGCGGCACGACGCGGCGGCGCGGGCGCTGCAGGACCTGCGCTCGCAGCGCCCGCACGCCGACCCGCCGCCCGATCCAGACGCAGGTCTGTCACACCACACTTACCAGAAACATTCACCCGATCCACCATCAGATGAAAAAATCAAACCACGTTAAATTTGAAGGCCGGATGGAAAATTTTAGTGAACAAAGTCGATACTCCATTGGATTGTTCTGTTTTTGATACTCTGGTATAAACGTTGTGGTGATTGAGATGCAGGGAAGAATAGAATGGAAAATGGACATTGTTACAGACATGTTGTTGGTTGAGGGGCATTCTTACACTGCGGCGAGATTCGAGAACCTCTTCCCTAGCGGTTGTTGGTTCTGTTAGCTTTATGACCTAACACTGTGACTTCAACTAGTCAATTATTTTTCACGTGAATAATTTTATACATAAATCTTATCTTCAATATGTTTCAGCCTAACACTGTGACTTCAACTAGTCAATTATTTTTCACGTGAATAATTTTATACATAAATCTTATCTTCAATATGTTTCAGATGAGACGGGCTCAGACCCACTGAACTCTGAAGTGAAGTCTCCAGTATCGCTAGTCCACGAGCTCGCTTTGAAGCGCAGCCTCTCTGTCATCTTTACCGTCAAGTCGGAGCGTGGACCGCCGCACATGAGAGTAAGTTATTTACATTTCTTTCTTGTTGATTAGTTTTTTTTTTCTGATAAAGTTGTGCAATTCTCCGCCACCTTTAAGAGGCATTGGTCTATTGGGTGGAGATGCATCATCCGATTCGTGGTTGCCACTTACGAATCCGAATAATTTATAAGACATTAAATGTAAAAAAAACCGATTTCAAATTACGAGAAATTGATAAAAAGTACAATTTATGCAATTTTATCACCCATTTTTATACACTTATGGGTTTTATTTTCATAAAATGTATATAGTACCACCTTTGACGTTATACCCTTACCCATTAAAAAAAGAATCATTAAAACCGGCTAAGGCCTAAAAAGATATACGAATATGAAATCTTGTCAAAATTACTGTCATCAGTTGTATTCCATATTCGTCATTCATGAGTTCATGGCGGAACAGAACTAAAGTAATAAAAATAGAGATTAATTACTGTTATCCTGGAATGAATGTCTTCTAAATAAATATCACGGTTAGTTTATATTAGCTTCTTAATTTCAGGTGTTTATAACGATTTGCACCGTGGGCGAATTGGAAACGGAAGGGGAGGGTAACGGCAAGAAGGTGTCGAAACGACGCGCCGCTGAGAAGATGCTGGAGGAGATGCGCACGCGCTGGCCGCCCGCCATGATGCGCTCACGCCCTGCCATCGACAAACGACGACCGCAGCCCATAAAGAAGAAACCTAGGAACTTGATCAAGGTCTGCATTACATTCATACTGACACTTCGCATCCACATTTGTTTAATTATAAGTTTTACGGGTTTTTAGCGCGTTTACCTTTTTCCTGAGATTTTGACTTTATTGCAACAGCCGTGTTCCCGGGATGACTGGAGTATACGGAGCATTGTTAGTCCCATTTGGTTCACTTTGCTCGATTGGCACCACTAGAGTCTACGGCTGAATAAGAAATTATTAAAAAAAAACCACAGAGTTTGTTGCCTGAATCTTCTAGGCTTGGTCGTGCGAAATTCACGTAGTTTCTGTATGATCCTTGTTATTTCATTGAATTAAAACCAATTCTGACTTTGACTTTGAATCTTCACTTAACACAGCCAGTTATTATCATTTTATATCATGCTCAATCGGAAATGCAATATAGTTTCATTTCATTTGCTTTCAATCGCCTATGCAGTGCAGTTGCATTTTGTTGTTGCTGCAACGTCTACGCGCAGCATAGTTTTGCAATGCAGCCGTAATAGTCGCATTCCTTTCGCGCTCAATCGGTCATTCAGTGCAGTTTGCATTCCGTTGTTGCTGTAACTTTACTATGCAGTCGCAACAATTGCATTCCTTCGCGCTCTAGCGGGCATGCGTTGAATTCCGGAACGGTTACGGTGGACGTGCGATCTGTATCGTCGATCGGTGTGGTTCCAGGAGGGCGGAGTGTCGTGCGCGATGGCGGCGGGCGGCAGCGACAACCCGATCTCGCGGCTGGCGGTGGCGCGGCACGCAGCGCGCGCGCGCTCGCCGCAGTACCGCGTGCTGGAGGAGCGCGGCACCGCGCGGCGTCGCGAGTTCATCGTGCAGTGCCTCGCGCCGCCGCACGCCGCCATCGGACTCGGACCCAACAAGAAGTCGGCCAAGCGACGCGCCGCGCACAGTCAGTACTATTCAAACGCTAACATCAGCATGACCATCCAACACCACCTGTTGTCTACGAAAGAGAAGACAAGGACTATTTTGTCGTCTTTTCCGTCAAACAAAATATTTTTGTCTTGTATCGACGGTCAACAAAACCGTTGTCTTAGGTCCTCATGCTAAGCAGACAGGTGTACGTACGTACACTTTCACTCTATCCGTCGTGATCTCGGTACTAGCACCTTTCTTACCCATGTTATCCTTCACACAATCCGTACATCTTTTTTTTTTGGCCTACCTATACCTTTTTTTATTCCAAATACTATCGTGAACTTGGCACCGACTAAGTTTCGGCTCATTCCGAGAGTCTTCATCAGGTTGAGTGTTCGTAACGTTCTCCCTCCGCGTCACGTCGCGTCCGTGTGTGCTCGAAACTTAGTCGGTGCCTTCACCGATAGTGCGGTACGTGAAAATTCCCGATTTTACTACCTATACCTCTTAAATCTCCGCCTGAGACGCAGAAGGTTGCGGGTTCGATTCCCGCCGCGGCACAAATGTTTGTATGATCTGCAAATATTTATTTCGGGTCTATGTATAATATGAAAGCATTTACAAAAACCAGAGTATATAAGTAGTATATCAGGCATGTAATTCCCATAATATAAGCTCTGTTTAGTTTGGGACTAGATGATTTTATGACAGCCCGTCATCAATATTTAATTCGTTAAGATTATATTTAAGTTTTAATGTAAGATAGTAGCATTTTGGTGTCGTACAATACACTTACAATTTTTTTAAATAAATCATTCTAATTCTAATAAATCTAATGATGATGTGTGAAAAATGTCTAGCACTATTTATTTATATCCGGATGGATGTGGAGTGTGGACACACTCATATTTAACAGTCTTTATCGTGATATCACTTTCTTCCCTTCTCATGACGTGCCTATATATGACTTGGCGCTACTCTCGCGCTTCTTGTGATGTATTAGTGATGTCTATGTCTCACATTTGATGTATCGTCATAATAATTTCAGATGTTCTTCTAGCGATGGAAATGGACTCGGACGCACCGGAACCCGTGCCGGTGCTGCCGGCGAGCAAGGAGACGAGCGTGAATGCCGCTGAGAAAACCACCAATGACACCAAACGGAAAGTAAGTAGCAAAACAAAATATCAGTAAATTTATAGCATAATCTAATTTTGTGATTTTGAATGGTCAGGAAAATTTGTGGAAGATTTTTTCATCGCATGAGGTAAGCCACTGAAGAGTTCTACTATCCACCTTCTGGCTTCATCATCAGATCAGCTCCAAGATACCAAATTATATCCGAACTACATATACATACAGTTTCATTTCGATACGACTATTAGAAGTAAGTTAGAATTGACTTCCAAGATTTGATTCTATGATCGTTAGTTACAAGTGAAGCTAATAATATAAGCGTGTTAACAAAAGAGTTCTCTGTATTTTTTTAGGATAGCGAGAGTCAGAGCGCAGCTAGCGGAAACGGCGACGGTCGGCAACCCGTGCCCGGGGTACTGCTCATGGATCACCAATTCCACCAGCGGACAGGACAGTCGAATCAAACAAACGGTATGTCTAAGATGCCTCTCCTGATATTCAAACATTGCAAAGGTCCAATAACGACATTATTGCCTTAGGGGCTGATTATTGCCTCAGGGACTAATGAAAGCAAGCACTCAAGCGTAATATGGTCGAATCTTGAGGCGCATGTTCCAAAGTTATGTTATAAATTGCAGGTGTTAGCGAGACGAACAATCCTAGTAGTACTTCGAGCACAAACGGAGCCGCGGGCGGCGGCGCGGGCACAGCTAGCGCGGGTGCGGTGGGGACGGGCGGCTCCTCACCCGGCGCGAAGGACCAGCTCATGTACCTCGCGCATCTGCTCGGCTTCACAGTGCAGTTCTCAGACTTTCCCAAGGTACACCACGGCAAGCTTTGCGAAATTGTGTGGAATGAGTGTGCCTAACATGTTCATTTAATTCAATAGTTTCTACTTTTAGAAAAAGCAAATAATGAATTCGTACAAGCAGTGGTCCAATTGCTTTTTAATTTACAGTTCGGTTTTAACTTGGACGCCCTATTGTTAGCCATGAAACCACTTTATATTATAAATTGTAAATCGTGAATTTTCACTGAACTACAATCGGTGAAGGCACAGACTAAGTTTAGACTCATTCCGAGAGTCCATCAGGGTAAGAAACCGCAACGACGCTCTTGACGCGTTTTGACTTTGTTGGCGCGAGCGTGACCATTTTTTTTAGTTCGTATTAGTATAAGTTTTTTGCGATTCTACCAGCTTCCTGTTTTTGACTGCGGAGAGTTGTAATCAATTAGAGTTATGCATACCAAGTACTGATGAGTATACAATATTGGGGTGTCAGCGATCTTGATGGTAGAGATGGAAATTCTGACAAATATTATGATTTGACTATAAATAACAGCTTAAAATAACCAAGTGGTCACCTCGTTTATTTATATCATAATTGAACCTCTTTTTGAGAATCTACTTTTGTATTTTTTATTGTTTTGAAGTGTTTTTTTTAAATCATCGGACATCCCGCGGTTTTTATTTTGTATTTAAACTGTAGACCTTTGCCATAACATTCTTTTTTCGGTAAGGTATGCATATTTAAACTTTGGTTTAGTGGCTCTGACGAAACACGAGTTTACGTTTCGTAATGAAACAGTGTCAATAGGTACTTATTTTGATCAAGTTACCAGACCATCTCTGCGACATTGTCAGCTCATAAAAACTTGCATCAATCACCCTTTCTATCCTCGCTCGTTGAATTTGATTAAAAATCTTGTTAATTGTATAAGTGTACTGTATTACTTTACAGCGCAACCACGGCGAGTACTTATCTCTGGTATCCCTCTCTACTGAGCCTCCAGTGATGTGCCACGGCGGAGGCCCATCCACCGCGCATTCCCACGAGCAGTGCTCACGCGCCGCGCTCAGGGCTTTGGCGCTCATGGGGCTTGACACGTGAGTACCCATCATCTCTTTTTTTCCCGCAATGGAAGGATCTGGTATAAGGTGTCCCCATCAAAGGTCAATGAATAGTAAATAAAGTATGGGTATATACCAAAACACCCTGTGGAATAAAGCAATTGCTATTTTCAGAATGCAAAATGCGCCGGCGGTCCCGGGAACTAAACCTATCACCAACGGCATCCCCGAGTAAGCAACACACTGGCCCTAGGTTAGTTAAGCACTTTATTATATTCTAGAATGTTCTCTCAATTCGGTTGCAATAATACGTGTGAATATTTCAAAGCGAGGAAGATAGTTCGGGACATTTTCATCCATCTTCACTAACGTAAATGTGGTTTCCAGCTATGATAATATTCACCTAAATCTTTTTGATCTCGAGTCTCGTAATTTCTGTTTGTTTTTTCAATAATCTTTTTTTTTATTTTTAGAGTAATAAATGTTTATTTTTTGTTAAAAAGCCACGGAAATTATTTAGCTGAATAGGCTTTGAAACATTCAAGAGTTGTTTTCAATTGTCACTGCCTCTTAACAAAATATGTTTATAGATATATTGTTTATTATTAATATTATAAAAAATATACACAGTCGTACAATGGTGTGTAACGTTTTTAGTTATTCATGAAAATAATATAAAATACTAGTATATGTATCGCGAACATTTCGTTTACATTTTAGTAATAATAAATAGGTGTCTTATTTCTTATTAATGTAGTCGACACGAAATATCAGTAAAATTATGTAAGAACGAATTATTTCGAAACAAAGGCTGTGGAGCCAAACCAAAACCGATTCACTGGGACACGGCAGCGGTGCGACCAACATTTATATTATTAGATTATCTGCTATTATTCTATGCTTGTTACAATAATCAATATGTGTAAGTTTAGGTGATTTCGAAATAGAAATGGTGGTCGGCTGCCGGTCCCGGCGAACGTAAAGTTACATCATGCGGCCATGATGATGTCTCCTTAGTTTAGCATAATGTAGTAATCGTCGAAATCCTCGACATTTAACTTTTTCTTCGAAATATATACAGGAACATGGGTTTTTATTCAAAAAATGTTCGTGAGTTAGATCATTCATATTGTTAAACGGGATTTTGTACGTACCGTACTATAGCGACACTCTTCCTTCGCGTCGCGATCACTCACCCTTTTGAAGACTCTGAATGAGTCGATACTTAGTCAATGCCCTCACTAAAAATACGGTACGTGAAAATTCTCGTTTTACAATATGAAAGAACATTGTTCGTGGTGTAGTCTAATTACATTCATTTACTGCGGGGATTCCGGCGATTATAACAGTTTGGCCTCGATTTTTAACTAACATTTATAAGATATGTAGTTTTAACTCTCCCGACCCTAAGCTATGAAATGTGTAATTTTAGACTTAGACTAGTTGAGCCCTAGCGCTTATTGTCTCCCTATCGACCTAAACTGAGGTGGACGGTTGCTTATTTTATTCGTCTGTATGTAACCTATATTTAATGCATGTTCTCTTATGTGTTAGTATAGTATTTTACTAATGACACTTTTTCTAGATGTTATTGTAAGTTTGATGCGACCGACCGATCGGCGCAGGCACTCGTTTCGGAATACGCGGCCGTCGCGTCGGTCGGTATGATCTGTACCTTGCTAATTGTACATTTCATTGTATTGGGTCCGACTATATTTGTATTACTAAGACGAAAAGACGGCATGCTATGTAATATTATTGTATCACAACCAGAGTGTGATCCGAATCTGTTGCGGCAGCTCATACACAACTGTAACTATTTTCGAGGGAAAATGTGTGTATAGGGCAAACAGCCATCGCAGCATAAGTAGTTACTTTCTGCGTTTTTCGTTGTTTTGATATTGTATCGAAATTCACAATAATCTTGACATGAATTTAATTCGAATGTATTAGTAAATACGATTTTAAATCGAGGCCATTGTAACAATTTCTTTATGTTATAGTTGCACATGTGGCTAAGCATAAAGAAATAAAACTATTGTTATTATTGGATGAAGAGTGATCGCCATAAGGGCAGAAACGTTTTATTTATTTTGTTCTAAGTTACTAATTTTATATTACTACGTGGAATGGAGCAGTCCCTACGGAACTTTGTGCTTTTAGCATCTTACTGTAAGAATATACAAACAATAAACAGTTCAATAATAAGTGCAAGTTGTATTATTACGATAGCTTAGACAAACAATCCTACATAAAATATGTTTCTAATGGTCATAGCAGATCAGGCGAAATGTTTTAGCATTTTCTACTGATTGATAAAATATCAACCTTATCATATTTACCATACAGAGAAAATTGTATGCTACATTTTGAATTGGATAAGAGGCTAATTTATTAGTGGAGAATTCACATGGTCTGCACTATAAAACTCACATGCTCACTTAAATCTTAGTAAGTTACTCTCTTTACACCGTTGTTCGACGCCTTCTCCAACTAAAAGTATGCTCTAATCTAAATATAAGCTAAATTAAATGTTTTAATAGGAAAAAAATAATGAAAACGAAACTAAAAAAACTCAAAGAGAGAAAAAAAAATGATAATGGTATTGAGTGGATTATGCGGTCCGTGAACACTCATTTGGTCTTCCTGGGCTTGCCATCGACGCGTTTGGTGCGGAAGAAGCTGCGCCCGCGCGCTTTTATATCCGCCTTCAGCTGCGACAGGGACAGGTCGTCGTCGGCGGCGGGGAGCGGCGCGGGGGAGAACGGACGTGCGTGTTCGGGGCGACGTCGCTTCAGCGCGCTGTGGGATACCGGGGGTGGGAACGCACCGCGCTGTATAATTTCGAAACGCGCGTTCACTTTCGCCTTCTGCAACAAATCCATAGGTACATATACACATTACACATTAATGCGCATTAATACACATTAATGCGAAACCAAGAAATCCGTAAATGTTCGCTCGAACCTGGTTGCGTAGCATGAGTAACCAAGACAAAGACTGGACGTATAGAACGCAAAAAATATGTCTGGCGGAAAGGAGAAACAGAAGACATTTTTGTATTCTGGTTGTCTAGTTGCTCATGCTTAGCCTCAGCCCCAGCACCTTTGTGGCGACTAGTCAGTATGTATCAAAATCAGCGAACGACTAGTTGGTCGCTACAAAATATAATAGCAATAACTTTAACGCAGATTGATCGCCTTGACTTGAGTGCACCTTAAAGAACGTATGTCACTGACAGCTCTCATTAGCAAGTAGTCTGAATCATCCCTCCATCTGACGAAGCTCTGCGTGTAGCTTCATCAGATGATGGGTGACATGAAGGATGTAAGGAAGTTTTAAGATAATATATTATGAATGTACCTCATACTTTACTATTCTCTTCGCAGACGTTGCTAATGAGTAAGGACCAGTCTAATAAACGGTCAGCAGGAGAATAGTAAAGTATGTGGTCGTAAAAATCCTAAAATGATACCAAACCACGATAGTTTCAATTCTATGATGTCGTGAAAGTCGATTGCCATCAACCGACTTCCCGTCCCAACCCTCAATTGTGGATTATTAATTAAATATAAAGATATTTGATGACTATGATTAGGCGGGGGAGTTTAGACACAAAGTAGACACTTACATCCATAACGTCGCCGTCGACGCTGCTGTCGCTGAGGAATTGGAAGCTCAGGTCTTCGGCCGAATGCGGCTTCGGCGTCAGGAACAAGCCTCTGTCTCCTTTCAACGGCCTTGCGCTCATTCCCTGAGGGCACAAAAATAAGATGAGTATGCGAAGCGGACGAAGATTTCGAAGTTTGACAGCATGAGCTTAGGATGGGTCTGCCCCATCCTGGTTTGACAATATATGCTAAGATGGGTCTCTCCGACTTGGCTTGACAAGCGCTATGATGGGCCTGGCCTATTCTGGCTTGATATTAAGTTATCTGGAAAACATGAGCTTGGAGGGGTCACCCTCACCGTGTTGCCACAACACGAGCTAAAATGGGTTTTCCATCAGGAACTAGGATTATCGTGGCTTAACATTAAGAGCTAGGATGTGTCAACAGCACCCTGGCTGGACAGCATGGCTACCTGTTTCTGGAGCTTGGAGGGCGCGGGGCGCGCATTGTCATCGTGCTCGGGCGGCTCGCGACGCGCGGCAGACGCGGCGGCGGCGGCGGCGGCCGCGGCCGGGGACTCGCGCGTCAGTTCCTTCTGTATGTTGTCGATGGTGCCCTGCATGCCGCGGATTATGTCCTGCAGACGCTCCTGGGAGATGGTTAACCAAACAATTAAATTATCACATTTTGAGCGATGTGGGCTAGGGCAGGGGACAACGAGAAAAAACTTCCCACTGTCCCCCGATGGGGCCGAAGATCGGGGGACAATGGGAATACCCAAAATAACGCCGAGTTTCAATTAGTCTTAAGCGTCTTTTTTTTCTTTGATAAAATATTTTTGTCTGATTTAAAAGAGAACGACGGCATGGAACCCACAGTTAGTGGAGTCTGATAGAGAAAAAAGTACAAAGCTGATGAGGAATTACAACTGATCTTTTTTGACGATTTTTGTACCACGGGTAATGGACATCAAGATTCTGTTGCCTTTAGCACCATAATTGATCAAACTCACAGGTACGACGGGTAATGACTCATATTATTAATTACCTTTTCGTTCCTGGTCTCGAGAATGATCTGCATCTGTTCGGCTAGCTCCTTTTCCTTGTTCTGAAACGAGAGTGATTAAGTCGTGTAACTGGCAGTTAAAAACCCCTCTACTTTGCTCAGGCGGTAATAAAACTTACTGTCTTAAAAATGCCTATAGCCGTACCTTGAGTGAAGTAAAGTGTTTAATTGTTTCTATAAAAAAAATGAAACCTGCCAAGTCGGATTCCCGCACTAAGAGCGCCGTACCACCACACAATAAAATCATTTGTTAAATATTAAGGTATTTTTTTAACGTTTTTTCCATAGGGACACTTGGGTTTTGATGACTTGTTGATTTTTTATTAACTGCCATGATGATAAGAGGCCATAGAGTAACACAAATACCAAGGATTTTTTTGCAAAACTTTAAAACCGCCAAAGTCCGCATCCTAGTTAATAGTTTATATAGTTTAATTGACATAACTTATGTCAATTAAAACTATTTAGGAACCATCCTTGAAGTCATACAAACCGATTGCAAAAAAAGCAGTTCAATCGGTTACATTAAATAAATACTTGGGTTTTTTTTTATTATAAAAAAACATGATTTTTATCGACTTTGGTAGAAGTGGTAAAAAAAAGAAGTGTTAAAATACCACAAGTATAATGTAAATACTAACTTATATTTGGTAGAGATCGCTAATCAGCGATAAGACCGCCCATTGAACAACTTTGTTAAAGTTTGTAGTAGGTACTTTACAAAGCTGATGTATGATTCGATGTGTACTATAGTATTTTCTATCCATATACATATATCTAAGTTGTACCTGCAGCTTGTTGTCGAGATCGCGCCTGGCGCGCGTCTCGGCCTCGAGGTCAGCGCGCGCGGCGCTCAGCGCGGCATTGCACTGCGCGCGCGCATCCGCCTCCGCGGCCACGTCGCGGGTCAGCTTCCTCATCGCGTCCGCGCGCTCCGCCAGAGTGCGCTCCGCCGCCGTCGCAGCCGCCGCAGCCGCCTCACTGCGCTCTCTGACATACAAAAAGTTAGGCTGTACTACAAGCTGGGTTAAGCACATCAGAATGGACCCATAAACACGTTAATAAAACATAATATTTATTCAGTCAAAAACAAAAACCGACTTCAAATAACTTCGTAAAAAATCCAGTATTAAATATTGGGATTGCTTCATAAAATTTATATGGGACCACTCTTGTTAAAAAACCTTGATTAACTTCAAGGGTTTATTCAACCCATTGAAAAATGAATCATTAAAATCGGTTCACATATGAGGAAGAACATACACAAAAAAAATGCCTTTTAAAGTAGATACAAGTTTACTTGAGTTTTTAAATGTCGGCCAATCCACCAAGTTCAACGAATTGCTTGAAATTCCAGAGCAAAGATTTTGAGCAACGGACATAATCGCGACATTGAAACGTCCCGATGTCGTAGTAGGCTTGTACACTGACGCCAGCGATAGCGAGAAAAAAGTCGTCAGAGCACGATTTTTTATGAAAACGAAGTCGCTTAAAGAGACAGCAAGTGTGGATCATGTAAAAGCGTTGTAATATAAATTCCAGTCCGACTTTTTTGTCGTTATCAAGTCGCAATCGCTGAAAAAACTCTTACTGTAGGGCTTGTTGCTCCTTCATAGAGGCGGCGGCAAAGGCAGCGTGCGCCTCACGCTCGGCTTCGAGCTCGGCGAGAGTGTTGCGCAGGCGCACGGCGTCCTCCTCTCTTGCGGCGCGAATCTCTTTCAGTTCGCGCTGAGTAGTCTCTGCGCGCACTGCGCACTCGCGACCCTCCTGTCAACATTTACGCCCGATAAGGAATTATTAGTATGCCCGATTTAAAACGCCGTCAGACATGGTCTGTTCCAGAAAGATGGAAACGGAAGCTCTTAATTTAATGCAAGTATAATTTTCTTCGTGTTTTTTTCCTGCACCATAGTGGAATTGTCTCGGCTGATGATGATTTACATCCTAACGGATACAAACCTACTTAGAACAACAGAAAGCACCGGCACAGCTATTTATAGAACTGTGCTGGTGATTTCCAACCGCCAATGAGTATTCTTCTTGAACCTTCTCCTGTAAGAAGGCCCCTTATAGACCGATGCTCTTTAAGTTGCGGGAAGTCGGTGAATAAAGGTGTATCTAGGTGTCTTGGCGTACTTCGGAAGGTCGTATGTCCAACAGTGGCCTTGAAATTAAATATAAAACCGTTTTTTTGTACAGGCTCTTGATGATGATTTAGTCCTTCACTCACGCGTTCTTTCTCCTCAATCTGTTTTTGTAGCACCTCGCATTTAGCGCCGATAGTTTCCAGCTCTAGTTTCAAATCGGCGTTGATCGTTTCCAGGTTCTGAAAATAAGCGATTGAATTATAGTCCAAACATTCTGATTAGTTGTTTAAACTTAATTTTTCGTTCGCTTTGCAATTGGAAGGAATAATAGACTGCAAATATGCGTACGCGCATATACATTGTGTCGGGGCAAAGACTATAATGATTATCGTCATTATAGAGCTGACTCTCAATGAGAGATGTACCCGAGTCAGAACAGTTTTTGAGGTGGTTACAGTACATTCGAGGCTAATACTCTACTAGGTTGCTGAGTTTGATTACGTGCAAGGCGGCGCTCAGCTTCGTAGTGTCGTCAGCGAGGCACGAGGCTCGTTCCTCTGAAGCTGTGAGCGCGAGTTGCGCGCGCGCCGCCTCACGTGCTGCCGCCTCGCCACGCGCCTCCGCAGCTGCTAGCGCCGAGCCACGCGCCTCCAACCTGATATCATATCACGATTATTTCAGCTGATCAGCTTGTCGCCTCTATCTGGACGAGAACATTGTAGGACACATTGCCCCGGATGGGCCAGGTATGGGTATCATTCTCGGAGGTGGTTTTTACGAATGATCTTGTTTTTGGGTAAGCTAGACACCTGTAGCTTGTTGTCGGCGCGCGTGGTGTTTAACGGGCATTGCACTGCGCGCGCGCAAACAGATAAAGTTCAGATTCGGATATGTGTGTTGATTCTATCCGTTTTGTCATATAAACCTGCGCCATCTACTCTAAAATCGTTGAATGATGGCCTAAGCTAGATGCAGACGGGCACTGAAGACCTAACATTTGGAGGTTCCTCTTGCTGGGCACTACGAAAGGATTTTCCGAAATGCCACCTCTAGAGAGTGCAGCGGGAAGATAAAGTTTGTATTAAGAGGAGAGAAGCTCCGAAGAATATCTGCTGCTGTCCCCGAGTTGACAACAGACAGATACTAAAATACCACTTTGATAGAGTCTGGTGTCCGATCATGGGAATGGGGAGCGTTCGGATAGTGCGCTTCATTATTATGTACCTACAGCCTGTCTCATCCCACTGCTCGGCATAGGTCTTCATTTGTGCCATCCTCCTCGATCTTGCATCAGTCGGATCCATGTACTGCGGTATTTGATATGTCGTCGACCAATCTTGCCGGCGGTTGACCTGCGCTCCTTTTACCATCTCGGGGCCACCACTCAGTGAACACTGCTCCACCTGTCAACACCGCGCCTGTCCACGTGTCCTGTCTAACTTCATTTGAGCTCCAATATTCGCTTGCTAGCGTCATGTACTTTTGTCCGTTTTCGAATTTTGTTATTGGAGACACGATCTAGCAGTGTGATGTCGAGAATGGCAGATAAGGGAAAAAACTCGATGCGTCCGAAGTCAACCGAAACATCTCGCGCAACAATTAGTTAAACGACCACATATAGGTACATCCAAATAGATACACTCACTCTTTCTGCAGCTCGGCGCGAAGTTTAGCAGATTGCTCGGCCTCGGCGCTCGATTCAGCCGCTTGCCGCTCCGTTTCACGCTGTAGCGCGGCGATAAACCGCTCTCTCTGAAACGAATGAACGGGTTTACCTAAATTATTTTTACTCCCGAAAACTGAAGGCATAGGTACAGTATACAAAAGCCCTAGTGAAAACTCGTTTAAACAGCACCGGATCTACGATTTTTCCGAACCGGGGCAGAAAATTGATAGTGGCGCCCACTATCCAGCGTTTGAGGTAAATTGTTTGTTATATAATGGGTGGCATTTTTTGAGACCGGGAGATTAAGAACCCTTTAATAAATTCACTCTATTACCTAATAACTTTCATATTATTTATAGGAAACATAACCAGGAAAGACAACAATCTTGCGTGGCAGCCGGCTATCCATCGAAGTCATCCAGATCGTGAAGGTATAAGAGGATAGTGGTGTGTGTCCAGCGTCTAAACCTCCGCTTAGTTTTCTTTACACGTAAACCAAATACATCAAGCGATAGTTTGGCACCTCAACAGCTAATGTCATTTCCATACCATATAATATATCCGCAGGCGTTATCGCCAGCAGAAAGCGGTTGGTCTAAGGGGCTGACCTCCTGCAGCGCTGCGTGCGCGGTCGCGGCGCGCTCGGCCAGCTGGTCGTACCGCGCGCGCAGCTCGCCGGCGGTGTCGGCGGCCGCGTGGAGCTGCGCGCGCGCCGCCGCCTCCACCGCCTCGACCTGGCGCCGCGCCTCCGCCGCCATGCCCGCCAGTCGCGTGCCGTGCTCCGTGCTCATTACAACTATGGACATTTATATAGGACTTTTTTCGCTAGATATCCACTCGGGAATAGTGTTCACGAATGGCGACCACGAAACAGATGCAGTTTAATAAAGGAATGGACATGTAGCGGTAGCTACAAGTACGTATGTGTAATAATGTGCAGGGTTGGCAATTATGTCAACCGCAATATCTGTGCCTCTGTCCATCATTGGACTTCTACGGCACGCGGCGCGGTTCCGTTTGCGGCATATGTTACCTACGTTCGACGAGGCGAGCGCGGCGCGATCGTTAGCATCCCTAGGTAGAGTCCGTTCCACGAAATTAGGCTATTTGAGGAACTAAATATCAGCTAGGTAGTGGAAAATAAGGTTGCCTAAATAAAGATTTAACATAGGCACCAGGGTGTCTAGAAAATACCACATTCTGTCGGCATTAACGCCTGCGGAAAGATTGAATTGTATGGAAATGACAATACCTCGCGCTTAGTTTTTCTTTCACGCACGCTAACGCAAATTTGTCAAGGAAGAACTTGGCAGATGTCACGTGACATTTCCACAGGTAATTTCATTACCATACAATTCAATCTTTCCACAGGCGTTAACGCCCACAGAAGTGGTTTTTGTCTAAGGGGCATGCGGTGCGTCTACGGGAGTTGTTTTGTGGATTTGACGGTCTCTTATTGTGTGTAACTAACGCTTGTCGCTGAGTGCGGCGGCGTGCATCTGCGCGAGTTCAGCGGCGCGCGAGTGCTGCGCGTGAGCAGCCTGCACGCGACGCGCGGCGCCCGCGTACGACTCGGCGAGCGCGGCGCGGTCGGCGGCGGCGCGGCGCAGGGAGCCGCGCACGCGCCCCGCGTACTCCTCCAGCACGTCGCAGATCTCACGCGTGCTCGCCAGCCTGTACGTATGTACAATACATTGATTACGAGCTGGCCGCCTCGAGTGAGCCAAAAATCATGCTGAGAAGTTATCATTGATTTCGGGATTAAAGAAGATTATTTATTGGTCAAAGCTAAATTTGGCATTAATGAACAAACCCGTTAATTTTTGGGTTGTATGGATCATAGAGCTTGTCCATTTGGACAAGTTGAAAATCCAAAATGTAAGTGTTTATGCATTTGTTGATGTTTTCATTGTAATAGGATTCAGAGAATTAGGAAGTGAAGCGGTAATGGCTTACTCATACTAATTTATTTAAAACTTTGGAACTTCAAGTAGTTACCTTTACTTGGTTACGTTTTAATCGTTTCAATAAAATTAAAATATGAATAGGCAATCCAGCTCTGTCATACTTGTTGAGCGTCTCAGGACGCTGGCGCAGTTCGTCCTGATATTGCGCTGAGAGCGTCTCGTGCTGCATCTGCACGTCCAGCATGTTCTGCTGCAGGCGCTCGTGCTCAGCCTCCACGCCCGAGAGCTTCTCTTTCAGATCCCAGTACGCGGTGTCTTGCGCCACCTGACCAAGAACAAGCCAACAACCAAAGTCACCGAGCAGAAGGTCTAGAAGGAGAAGTAGTAAAGCTCCTCGTGAAAGAGTTTGTCCGGAGAAGTGATACCACCATACCTATTTCTGCCACCAAGCAGTAATTCTCGCATTGCTGTGTTTCTGTTTGAAGGGTATGGTTGCCGGTGAAATTACAGGCACACGAGACTTTTCAGCCGTTATGTCTCAGGATAGGCAACGCACGAGTGGTAGGTACCTCTGATGTTGCAAGCGTCCATACAGTAACCACTTACCAACAGGTGGGCCGTATGCTTGTTTGACACTTTAGTTGAATAAAAAAACTATGCTGCTTAACAAACACGTCCGGTATAAAGATGTTGAATTGGTGAACGAATTGTCTAGCCCCATAAGTATCTGAAAGTCACTCGGTGCCAAACGCCTACCTATATTCTGTGGATCTGTTCAATATTGATAGTAATTTTAGAAGTGAAAATCACTTGACTTGTAAACATGTTGTCACAGCCCATTTTTATGTATCTATCTGAAGACAGATACATAAACGGGGACAGATTTCAACTCCTAGAATTAGAATGTAAAGCCGGGAATCCGGCTACCAACCACTGGGGCACATATATTGTAATCCTATAGGTACAAAGTATTATAAATTATCGATTGGTGAATAATGAATAAATGAATGCCAAAGAACGCGAACTACGTATTAAGTACCTTATAGTGATTAAGTTGTAATTTGGTAAATTTACTGTAAGTAACAAGTTTTTACGTAGCGTAGTACCTAACCTAGGTAGGTGTTTATAGGTTTACCACATAGGTACCTACTCAGTTTTATGTAATAAGTGGTTATAACCTAAAAGTCCTATACCTTAAGGTCCTTACTATTACATAAAACTGAGTAGGTACCTATGTGGTAAACCTATAAATACCTACCTACCTACCTAAATTGTTTTTGCGACACCCAATATAGTTCATACCTAATGTATAAATCCTTGAATATATACGTATATATATATAATACATATAGCTAGTATTTAAGCTGTTATTATTTGTGTCGCAGTAAATATACTGAATACGCTGTTTAATAAGATATACGTACAATATAATGTAGCTAAGATACCTAGTGGTTTAGTGGTGGACGACGGTATATAAGTAAAATTGCTAACAGCGACCAACAGTAGCCTGAACCTAAGACATCGCTTGCACGCTAGGTAACATAGGAAGGCCACTCTGCGTCAAAAGATTAAAGCTACCATACCAATTTTATGGTAATAAAATGTTAGCAGATAGAACTAAGAAGGTATACTTAGTTGATATTCACCCTTAGCTTGATGATTTTCGACGACTCGCGAGCCATCTTTTCTCGCAACTTTTCGGCGTCAGTATTCATTCTTTTCCTGTTAGCCACTTTATTAATGTCGGACAAATCCATTTTCGGCACGTTGAACCTACTAAGTAAAATTATTTATAATTTGAAAATATTTCGATTCGTACACCACAAATGCCATATAATCTTTGTAATTCCCCGCCAAAATATATCGATTAATTTTCCGTTCCCGCCAATGTTTAGTTTTTTTTTTAGTTTTTTTTGGCGTGTATTTCGAGTTTTTTTTTCTTCAGTAAATTGTAACTACAGATTTCACTTCACTAATCTAGTACCTACCTATGAGTATGTTTTGCCTACAGACCTTACCGATATCACAGATATTATAAATGAAATAAATAAATAATATACTACTAGTACCGATATTAGCGCGCGACATGGGTTTCAAATTCTATAGCTGCCTACCTAATTATAAAACATAGGTTCCTATTGAAATAGAAAGATAGCGATATTATTAGCGCTGTTTAGCTTTGGAGAATGCTGTAATCGACATCATTTCATTGATAACTTTCTGCCCTAATGCCCTTGTTACCCAATCTATCAGTTCACGCATTGATGCGAGTGAGTAGCCAGTGTGTGCTCTCATTATAATAAATGTGGAAATAATTTATTCGTGTATTGTGATGTGTATGTTCAAGGTGAGCTTAAACTTAAACTGATTCTATAATGGGTGATTTTTTAATAACCTGGTGATCATTAGTCCACAGCTCGTCTTTAAGGCTCTCCTAACTTATAAGTACTTATAAGTAGTACAACCTACCAACCTCTTAAAAATATCTACCTGCTACGCGCCTCTGAAACGAGGTTAGCACACAATGTATTTTCATTACAAAAGGTAAAAGGCCTTCGAGCACAAAACATTAAAGTCCTCTTTGCACATAAACTCATAACGGTGAGTTAGCCACTAGCTAACTAAAAGTACTTCGTAGTAACTCTCCTTCATTATTATTTACAAAGTAGGTAGGTGCCTACTAGTTCTGATGCTTTTTACTTTCTAGTGAGTTATGAAATAACGTCATCGCAAGTTGTTGGTTATTATCATTAAAATATCTGTAGTTATACCTACATATAAGGGGGGCTAGACAATTACCTCACGCTTACTTTTCCTTTCACGCTAACGCAATTTTTTCAAGGTAAAACTTGGCAGCAGTCACGTGACTTTTCCACAGCTAATGTCATTTCCATACAATTTTATCTTTCCGCAGACGTTAACGTCAACAGAAAGTGGTATTTGTCTAGCCCCCTGGTCTCTTTAATTTTAAATTATTTTATTCAGTTAATAGACGCGGCCGGAATGTTTTTTTAAAGACAGCTAGACTAAGAGGGGCTCGTTTTGCTAGCCAATTCAAACTTTCGCTTTTCAGTAACTTCCGGTTTGCTTCTTTTAGATTCCAGCATGAAGTTCCTACTAGTCGTTCTATTCGTTTCGTCCGCCTCGGCCAACTGCGCGGGAGTCTTCCTCAACCGCAAATACTATGACGTCAACATCGTCAAAGAAGGTGTCAACAGAATCCACCAAATAGTCTTCAACCGGAATGATAACACCGCATACTTCACGTTCGAACAGATAGCTCAAATCCCTACTCGAGTTCTTGGATACGTGAAATTAGATGGAAACGAAGCCGGTATTATTGACGGTATAAGGAACGCAACAGGTTTGGCTATAGACCAGACTTTAAATAGGCTATATGTCGGCGGCTCGGACGGTCTCTTCATGATAAACAACAACAGAAAAGACAAAGTGCCGGAACAACTACCAGTAAAAGATGACATTAGGAGCCTATTCCTTAAAGACAACGCGGTATACTTCGTCAACAGAAGACAGGAGGCGTATAAGTTTGATTATGGATACGTTACCCCTGTTTTTGAGTTGCAAGGCATCGCAGTCAATAAGTTAATCCTGGATGATGATGACAATATAATGTTTCTGCAGAATAAAACGCTTTTTAGAGTAAGGATCGGTAATAGGCTTGTAAATTCGCATGAGAAATATGCTGTGAATGATCTTACTGCAGATCCGAATTTTAGACCTTATGTTTGTGCTAAGGATGGTATTTACGTATACAATAAGTACAAATATGTTTTGGATAAGGTAGGAGAATTGAAAGATGTTAGAAAACTAGCTTTTATAAAAGCAGAAGAGCCTATCTATGTTGTTTTAGATAAAATTGTGAGGCTCATTTTTAATCCAGTGCCTTGCCTTGGCAACTAAACTACTTTTCAAGTAACTTTTTTATAGTAGAGATCATCAGTATGTATCTAAAAACGTAGATCTATAAGATATTATAATATATTGACTATGCTGACTATGCTGACGTCTGCTTCCTTGATGCCACGGAGGAACTCCTGAACAAATTAGAGCGCCTTCAGAACTTGTGTATCCGATTTATTTTCGGCTTGCGCAAGTTCGATCACGTTTCCGAATTCAGAATTAAATTAAAATGGCTCCCTATTCGTCGCCGACGTGATTTTCACGTCCTTACTTTTCTCTTTAATGTTCTCTACAATCCTCTGTCTCCTTCTTACCTCCGTGAGCGCTTTGCATTTTTAATCCCGCGTGATGTGCCTTGCAGGACAGCTATATCCCTTCTTCTTAAAACTCCTTCTCATTCTTCCAGCTGTTATGGTGGTTCTTTCACTGTACACGCTGTAAAACTGTGGAATGCTCTTCCCCACTCTGTCCGCGCCAGTCCATCGCTGAGCATCTTCAAGCTTAGAGTTAAAGAGTACTACCTCTCCTTGTGAATATTTAATATGTATATATTGTATGTATGTATAATTTGAGTTATATATATATATATATATATATATTTATGTATTTGTATATATTTATACTATGTACCTATTTATGTATTATATTATATGAAAATGTGTGCTATTATTGTATATTTTTCCCCCATTTGTGTACACGTACCCACCGCTATTTATCAGCTGTCTCTATCCTCAAAGGTTTGCTGGAAGAAAACTCTTGTTAGGGTTAAGCTCGCCTTTGTACATGTCCTATATGTAAGTCTTTTGTCTGTATTATCTGTGTGTACAATAAAGAATAAGAATAAGAATGATTTCATCCAAAGTTGAACAAAGGACACTATCCGTTTTGCTCACCTGGGTGATATACCTCGTGTGTTCATAAGTCTTGAGACACAGTAAAACTAAAATATTTTTGGAGCTAAGTTGAGTATTCATTTATTGGATATTAAAATTAAAACTACTGACATCTAGATCTGTATTTAAAAATAAATCATTCAAAATGGCCGCCTTTGCATTCAATGCAGGCCTTCAAACGCGTGCGCCATTCATCTATGGCGGCACGAATCTTTTCAATGGGAATCCGTTTCGATTCTTTAATAAGGGCTCGCTTGAGAGAATCCAGGTTTGGGTGAGACTTTCTGCATGCCCTCAGCTCCAATTCCGTCCATAAAGAATAATCCAAAGGATTCAAGTCAGGGCTTGACGAGGGCCAATCTTCGCTCCGAATGAAGCCTGGCAAATTGGCCTCCAGCCAACGTTGGGTAGTCTTAGCTTTATGGGAGGGAGCAGAGTCCTGTTGGAAAACCCAGTATTTTCCAGCGAATAGCGTATCATTTAATGGTTTAACCACCGCTTCCAATATGTCGGTTTGGTAATTTTGTGCCTTCACCTTGACGCCTTGCTGGCAAAAATGAAGCGAAGTGACCCCCTCGTAGGAAACACCCCACCAAACCATCACACTTGCTGGATGATGAGTGCGCTGGACATTGCGTACAGATGGCTGGACGTCCTTTGAACTTCTGGCGTAAACCTTATTGTTCTGCCGGTTAAACTTTTCTTCCACCGTGAAGATCTTTTCATCGGTAAACAGGATATTTTTTGGATCGTGTCTCTTCAATAGGTTCCGACATCGTTCCAGTCGCAATTTACGAAGACGCTCGTTTAAATAATGCACTTTCCTTCGACTGTAGGCCTTTAGTTTAAGATCATATTTAAGTATCCTGTTCACCGATATTCGCGAAATGTTGGTATGCAGAGCTAATTTCTTTTGAGTCCGGCAAGGGTTGCGACGAATTCGCTCTCTGATTACTTTGATGTTGGCGGGCGTCCTTACAGACCGCGGGCGGCCACATCTTCCACGGTCTTCTAAAGAGCCGGTCTCCTTGTACCTCTTTATGGTATAATACACAAAGTTCCGACTACATCCCAAACTTTGGATTTCACTAAAAACTTGCATTGGTTTTTTTCCTGCTTGAAACAGTGAAATTACAGTCGCACGCAAATCTTTTGTTGGCGCCATTTTCACGGAGAATGAAACAAATATTCAAATGTATATTTTTTCTGATTCAAAACATTCGAAATTTAAAATTTTAAAAGTTTAAAAAAGGTTGCATGAATTACTTTCTTTTTAAATTAATTAAATAAGTTCGTCTCAAAACTTATGAACACACGAGGTAAATTATTTTGAGATTCATTTATGAGGTGATTAAAAGATAAGTACTTAATTCACTTTGTTAACCTAGGTGAACATAAGGGAATAGCATGTCTGTCACTTTTGATTTATTTCAAGTTAGTTGGTTCCAAAAACATTGATTCACATATTTCAATTGTCTTCCCTACTTGTAGTTTTCACTATTAAAATGAAAAAAAGAACCTTTTATTTTAAGAACTAGAAAATGAAATAATCCATATAAAAAATAAAAACAAGATTTATTCATAAAAATAGCTAGCTAGTTGCGTAACAATATCACCAGTCTCACGAGACTCCGAGGTAATCATTGACACACTGTGTTGGTATATTTACATAATACTTTGCTTTATAGAATTAATACTATGTTGTACATGGTAGGTGGGTTCACTTGACAAACTTGAGGCCTAACGACTGGGTCATGAAGCATAGAATGTCTGTGTGCTCTTCAATCTGTAACAAAGAACAATATATAAACACTTGTACGAAATCGTTGCGTCTGAATGACAATCAAGGCACTGCTTTATTTGATTGATTACACCTACCGACTACAGTGGTGAGGCAGTAAAATAGTTGAGGAAGCGATTAGTGTAGAGCCACTCGTGTTCATACGAACCGAGCACTCGACCAAGTCACTGTCTCACTACCTAGACGATAAGTGTAAAGGAATTTCCATTCCTCGCCACGGCGACAGGACGTTATGACAAACGCGAAAGTTTGTGAGGATGGATGTTTGTTACTCATTCACGCAAAAACTACTGAACGGATTTTGATTAATCTTTACAGTAATATAGCTTATACATGAGAATAACACATAGGCTACTTTTTATCCAGGTACCACGCGGGCGAAGCCGTGGGCAGAAGTCTATTACTAATTATATAAAGAGGTAAAGTTTGTAGGTTTGAATGTAGGAGGTAATCGCCTAAACAACCATCTGATTTCATAAATTCTTTCACTAACATTTAGAATGGACTAGGGTCAGGGTTGACATACATTATGCTGTTTAGTATTCGTTAAAATAAATTAACTTTTTGTGGAGACCAATTTTGTCAACAAAAAAGCGGTCAAGCGAATGCGTGACGCTACCATAATGTTAAGAGCTACTTTTCATCGGGTACCATGCGAGTGAAGCCGTGGGCAGCAGCTAGTAACTTACAATCTTAGCAGTGGGTTTGCCTCCGCCGTGGCCCGCCTTGGTATCGACGCGGGCTAGCAACGGCCTCCGTTGCTCGGAGCCCTTCACCTCGTGCTGCAAGGCCGCAATGAACTTGAGGGAGTGTAGAGGCACGACACGGTCGTCATGGTCCGCGGTGAGGACTAGCGTCGCCGGATATTCCGGGTGCCCTGAAATTAAGAATAAAAAAATGTGAGCCTCATGCGGAAACCACTTGTAACAGGGGCTTCTAGTACAAACATCCATCCTCACAAACAGGGCTATCCAGAGCTAGCCCTGGCAAATCCTACCTGAAATACCTATACTACTTAAATAATTTACTTTTTATCCTAATGAAAGATCACGTTCTTCCACGTAGAATGTACTGTTCCCATTGAAATATGCAAATGTGGATTAGTGGGAAACTTTTTCTTTTCTGTATCTTATTGTAAACTGTTACAGATGTTCAATTTCACGAAGTCCGTTTGTAATGTTTGTTGTGTTGCATGCATTTGCACATTGTTTCAGTTTGCGTAAGCTCAGGAGCAATCCATCTCGCGCGGGACGCGGTTCGGGTCACGAGTGCTTATTGTGTTCACGTCAGTTTTTGACAGCGAATACCGTTAGCATTGCAACTACACGCAAAGTAAAACGCAAAGCACGGCTGATGAAATGATCAGAAGAAAAAAACCTACTATTATAAACGCGAAAGTTTGTGAGGGTGGATGTTTGTTACTCTTTCACACAAAAACTACTGAACGTATATTGATGAAACTTTACAGTAATATAGCTTATACATCAGAATAACACATAGGCTACTTTTTATCCGGGTATCACGGGAGCGAAGCCGCGGGCAGAAGCTAGTAACATAATATGCCTACGCCTGTAAGGCGGGGCAACGCGTCAGAAATGCCACTAGCTTTTACCATCTGGTGTGTAGATAGCATCTTACCGTTTTCAGGGCGGTACACGTTGTGCAACGGTGAATATTTGAGCAAGTAATCGAACTGGGTCTTATTGTCGGAGCTGCCGTAGTCGGACGTCCACGCGTGCCCGATCGTGAACTTTTGGAATCGAAGCATGTCTAACACTCTGAAAATTTACAAATTAATCTTTTTTATTTTTCATTACAAGCATTTATTTACATACATATAGTCACGCCTATTTCCCGGAGGGGGCAGAGACCAAGGATTTCTACTTGCTACGATCCTGGCATACCTCTTTCGCTTCATTCATCCTCATTAAATTCTTCATACAAGCTCGGCGGTTTAGTTTACTTCTGACCTGGTCTTTTTCTAAAATGTCTCCAATTTGGTCAAAGTATGTTTACGTAAAGCATTTATTTAACTTGCAATGTTTGTATATTAGTTTGTTTGCTTAGGTCAAATCTTGCAAGCTGAATTAGAAGCACTCCTCTTATCATACTGAGTTGAATTTTCACATGTTGGTTCAGTTCCAATGACAATACCTTTTTATGATAAGCATGAGCTGAATCGACATCCAGGATTAGCTCCAGATAAAGGAACTCTTCAACGGTCAAGCACAGACACAAAATGTTGTGTACGCATTTTATTATGATAGCTGGTATTAAGTTTTACCTTGACATGGTTGAACACTCAGGGTTAAAAGCTTGTTTTTAAAAATGTTTATTTTTACTTTTTACTATTAATTTATTTTACAAACGTTTTATGTTTTTTTTGCTCTGTTTGAATTTGTAAGCAACATAATATGTGGTGTACAATAAATGTTACCTATAGTACTAGTATGGTATTATAATATATGTGCCTATAGGCACTGAACCGTTGGATTTGATAGCGAGGTAAAACGCTTCATAGTCCCTCCAAGGCTGGAGGACAACTGAATCTGTTATGAAGTACTAATATAGTATTATAATATTAAATATTACTAACTAATAATATACAAAATGTTTCCCTATGTACATAGGGAAATATTTTGTTCACAGTTAAATGTTTCCCTATGTACATAGGGGGATTTTGTTCCGTAGAGTTGGAGTTGCCGCCATTTTGTTTCGTTGCATACTGGACGGTACCTATCGGGAGGCACATATTTCTAATGTTTTACTCCTGCTTATAAATTAATGCGAAATTTGGGGTTTTTTTGCTAATAATCTCAGCTTAGTCGACTTGGATTAAATTTGGTACGAGTTCAAATAACCACCAACAGTCATGATATCAAACCACGCACGAGTTTGTTGAGCCGAATTGAGAACCTCCTTTTTTTTTTGAAGTCGTTTAACAATAAGGTAAGTTGATGGTACGTAAACGCTGTTGATTACCATTGAAAAAATAGACATCGTTCACAAATTAATGTATTATCTTTGTCTCCTCACCCAACTTGCACTATAGCTGCTCCGAAGAGGTCAGGCCGCTGGTTGATGCAGGCCGCGACTAGGAGGCCCCCGTTGGACCCCCCCTGGATGGTAATGAGAGCTGGTTTGGTATATTTCTCGGCGATGAGATACTCCGCCGCGTATTGGAAGTCGTCGAATACGTTCTGCTTGTTGAGCAGGCGGCCGGCGTTGTGCCACCGCTCGCCGTATTCTCTGGAAACAATTATATTCAAGATTAAAACAGATACTAAAAGCGTTTGGGGAGAAGCTTTACATCTCCTACATTTCTCAAGCTTAAGCTTAATTAATAAACTGAAAGTAGAGGTACAACACTAAAAATATCGTCAGTTAAAACTGATGTTGTTACTACTAACTAATATTGAAACTAATGTTGTAACAAGATTAAATCTAAAAATAACTAAAACACTAAACTTGTGGCATTGTAATGTAACAAGCGCCAGCGCAATTTTTACAGACTGATCTGTTGTTAAATTTAAAACATATAACGTAAAATATATGCTTATTTCAAGAAATATAAGTATTATCCATTGCTATCGCAAAATGTATACATTTGGCAGTCATTTAGGTCCCATAATACAAGCTCTGCTTAGTTTGGGGCTGTGTGAAAAAGTTATACATTATTTATTTATTTAGAAATCTGGTTTTAGGTCATTAGGTCTATAGAAAAATTGCCACTAAGATATGCCTGTTTTTTGCCATTGATACAGGCGAATAATGATAATAAAAACATAATAAACACCTGACAGTCTTAAACATAGTCTGGATACCACACTAGGATTCCCTGTGTCGTGGGTATCAGGAACTACGAGTAACATGGAACTACAACACCCAGACCCAAACCAGAATAAAAACATATCAACTATCTTACTAATATTATAAACGCGAAATTTTGTGAGGATGGATGTTTGTTACTCTTTCACACAAAAAATACTGAATAGATTTTGATGAAACTTTACTGTAATATAGCTTACACACAATAACACACAGGCTACTTTTTATCCGGGTACCACGCGGGTGAAGCCGTGGGCAGAAGCTAGTAACTTATATAACTTACAACATAACATAATTTTAACTACTTGCAAATGCGGGTCTTGTACCAATATGTAATTTTCGGACGTACCCCTGAATACCCTCTGATTGTTATCATCAAATATCTACTCATGTGGATGATCACAGTATTGAGCGTGTTTGTTTTGTAACTATAAGTAGACGACCTCTGTGGCGCAGTGGGCGAAGGTCCGCCTGAGACGCAGAAGGTTGCGGGTTCAATTCCTGCCGCGAGACAAATGTTTGTATGATCTGCAAATATTTGTCTCGGGTCTGGGTGTTTTCTATGAATAATATGTATGCATTTACAAAAAAAAATATGCATCTAAATAGTATATCAGTCATGTAGTTCCCATAACACAAGCTCTGCTTACTTTGGGGCTAGATGATGTGAAAATGTCCAGCATAATTTATTTATTTATTATTTATAAGTTTGTGCGAGTACATACCCGCCGCCTCTGATGTTGGGAATGGCTACAATGGCATTGAGATGCTGCATGAGCACCAGCCGAGTGATACTGAAGCTGGGCTGAATGTTGATGTTGAAACCGCCGTAGCCGTAGAGGAGCACTGGGTTAGAACCGTTTCGGGGTAAATTCTGAAAAACAAAAACAAATCTTAGTTTTAATAACAATAATAAAAAAAAAGTATTTTACAAAAAGGCCTCTGGTGTTAGTTTCGGCTCCACTAATGCCTGTGTTCCGGGCAAGCCTAAGATTTAATTAAGATAATAATGCTGGACATTTTTCACACAGCATCATCTAGCCCCCAAACGAAGAAGAACTTGTATTATGGGAACTACATGATTGATAATGATGCTTGTTTTTGTAAATACATACATAATATATATAGAAAACACCCACAGCCGAGACATGTATTTGCAGATCATACAAACATTTGCCCAGCGGCGGGAATAGAACCCGCAACCTTCTATATCCTTCTACGACCTCTGTGGCGCAGTGGGCGAAGGTCCGCCTGAGACACAGAAGGTTGCGGGTTCGATTCCTGTCACGGGACGAATGTTTGTAAGATCTGCAAATATTTGTTTCGGGTCTGGGTGTTTTTCTATGTATAATATGTATGTATTTACAAAAAAAATAAGTATATTAGTAGTATATCAGTCATGTAGTTCCCATAATACAAGCTCTGCTTAGTTTGGGGCTAGATGACGCTGTGTGAAAAATGTCCAGCATTAATTTTTTTTTTTTTTTCTATATCTCAGACAGGCTCACTGCGCCACAGAGGTCGTCGATTTACGAAGGAGGAGGATTTTACTCTTTGTCAGCATCTTGCGAATTTCTGTTTTCCATACAGAGGATATGCTTACCTTCTTAGACACAATAAACATAGGAACTTTAGTGCCATCCTTGCTTTCATAGAACACTTGCTTGGCTTCGTACTGTGAGGGGTCGAAACCTTTCACGTTCACTTCTCTGAACACCTGAAATACAAAATATAATTGATATACGTTATCATATCTAGTTTGAAGCGCTTGCTTTCACTAGAACGTTTTAAGTTAACTAGAAATGAGTAAATGCATGTATTGTTATTCTTTAAGCTTATATAAGTACCTGGATAAGAAACTGTTAGTTTTATATCGAAGCTATCTGGTAGTGATATTGGGAGAGGACGGAAGATCAGCGCGCTACTTACCTTCACCAGGTCAGCGGCGCTTAATGCTGAGTCCCATCCCACTTTGTGGCCTCTTAACTCATCAGCAGTCCAATCATCTTAGATTTTTTTTTATTTTATAAATTCTTTTTCTTTTATTTCCATTATAGGAATTATTTTAAGAACTTTTTTTTTAAATGAAGGATTTAAGTTAATTAAACTATACTTAATTAATAAGTAGTTGCAAATAAACGATTTATCTATCTATCTTAAGCATGGTCAACGTCTGGATGGGTGACCCGAATGAAGACCCATGGGGTGAGTAGTACCGACGTTAGAGTAAAAAAATCCCGTTTTCAATATCTTGAATCGATCAATCGATCCATCCATCCATCGAGCCATCAGTGGACATATACACCGATTCATATCATTATGAATGTAAATCGAGGGACAATGAGAAAAAAACTTCCCGTTGTCCCCCGTTGCGGTTGAAAATCGGGGAACAACGTGAATAACCCCTTAATTCGACTGTTATCCCTCCTGATGGTAAATTATGATATGGCCGACCCAACAATCAAATACAAAGGCCCCACATTAGGACTGTGGACTCATGTAGATGGTGGTACGCCGGCCAGTTTCACTTACGGTAGGCTTGTACGGTTGGTTCTTGAAATCGACGTGGTATATGACACCGGGCGAGAGGAATGACGTGAAGTGGTAGAATATCTCAGACTGCGTCTTCTTGCCCGAGAACCCGACGATGGAGCCGACGTCCAAGTCGAACGTTTGCATGAGCGTGCCCGTCTTCATGCTGTGCAGTTGCAACACACTCTGGAAAGACAAGTTGATTATAAGTTTTTTTTTCACACAGCATCATCTAGCCCCAAACTAAGCTGAGCTTGTATTATGGGAACTACATGACTGATATACTACTTATATACTTTTTTTGTTAATACATACACATATCCAGACCCGAGACAAATATTTGTTAAGTTAACACTAGTGTAAAAATAATTTGCGCACTGACATGTATCTGAGAAGTAGTTAGATAAAGATATGTAGCGACATCTCTCGCCACATGATTGAGCTAAGTTACATCGCATCAACGGAGAGCCACCACAGTCAATACACAGATGGCATTGCATCGAAGTGTCTAGATCGCGCGATTTCACTCAACTTGAACATAATCCTACCACTATTATAAACGCGAAAGTTTGTTACCCTTTCAGGCAAAAACTACTAAACGGATTTTGATGAAACTTTACAGTAATATAGCTTATACATGAGAATAACACATAGGCTACTTTTTATACAGCTACCACGCGGGCGAAGCCGTGGGCAGAAGCTAGTAATCACCTTAGTGACGTGTGACAATAAAACTCATCTAAAAACCATCACTAAACAAGCTTTTGAGAAAAGAAAATACCAATAGAAATAGGCCCGTTTACGAGCTACAACGCCACAGATAATATTGCATCGGGGTATTTAAATGGTAAATGAGACATACAATTGATAGCATAAAATAATTGTATGTCTCATTTATAATTATATGTGAATTATTATTTTATACGATACTATGATACTTGGACATACCTTTACATCTCTGACATAGTGAATGACTAGTTTATCATTGTCGACTGCCGTGGCCCAGTCCAAAACATCACTTGTGTGTTCCTAAAAAATATTAAAAATGTGTAAAGTACCAGGCAAAGTTAAAACAATTACGTGTAAGCAAAAATAGCCCTTTTCAATGTGTTACATCCTTTTAAACCCTTTCTCGTACAGGAAAGTGGCCTTTACCAGAAGTTTGTAAGCCTTTGCGAGAGTTTTTTTCCCAATTTCATTTGGAGGAACCTTTTCAATGTGACATGCCACATCCCTGTAAATCCTTTCTCGTACAGGAAAGTGTCCTCTACCAGAAGTTTGTAAGCCTTTGCGAGATAGTTTTTTTTCCCAATTTCATTTGAAGGAATCTTTTCAATGTGGCATGCCACATCCCTGTAAATCCATTCTCGTACAGGAAAGTGTCCTCTACCAGAAGTTTGTAAGCCTTTGCGAGATAGTTTTTTTTCCCAATTTCATTTGAAGGAATCTTTTCAATGTGGCATGCCACATCCCTGTAAATCCTTTCTCGTACAGGAAAGCGGCCTCTACCAGAAATTTGTAACCCTTTGCGAGAACTAAGACGTTTTTTCCCAATTGATTTGAAGGCAAACGGGATTTGACTTTAGCTACACCAGAGGTATTACTGATGTTTCCAGCATTTAAGAAATATAACCTAGTAAAATAGGTTATATTTCGACTTTTCCTGACCTAGTATAGTATTATGATGTCTGTGCCCTGACTAACTCTTTCTGCGACGGGTGGCAAAACTGATCTCCACATTTTCCGCGGGTTATTTTTATTTGATAAACTTACCGCTATCAGCGTTTGCCATTTGTCTTGAGCAGGATCTGAAAGGTCGATCTTGATCAGCCTGTAGTTTGGCGCGTCTTTGTTTGTGCGGAAAATGCATACTGATCCCTCATTGGTGACATACTGAAAGTAAAATGATATATTTTTCCATCACCGTCATCGACGTAAACGAGAAAACAAGTAGAAAAACATTTAAGAGTGCTTTGCATTAATTCGTTCTGTTCCTAATTAACGTCAACACGGTACACACACGTATTTTACTAGCTGTGGCAACGGCTGCCCTCGGTCCCCGACCAACCGCGTCGCATCGCCCGTGCACGCTATTATTTCCTCTTTTCAAAACCGACTGGTAGTTCAGTAAATTAGCGCGTTCAAACAAACAAGCTCATCAGCTCCATTATTAGTATAGATTATTAGTTTCCCTCAGTCGAGGAAATCTGTCGAGAAGAATTCGATTTGAGGACATTTCATCGACTAAAAGAACCACAAAACAAAAGTTGAGTTGAGTCGAGTTAATTTCGAGGATCACGGGGATAAGCCTTTTGCATCAATATGATACTGAAGGCTGGACGTGGCAACGGGCATGTCATACGTGGAACTGGATGTCTAGACAAATATCACTTTCTTTTGACATTAACACCTGTGGAAAGGTTGAATCGCAAGGAAATGACATTAACTGTGGAAAAGGCACGTGACTACTGCCAAGTTTTTCCCTTGACAATTTGCGTTAGCGTGAAAGGAAAACTAAGCGTGAGGTATTTGTCTGGACCCCTGACGACCGCTGGGAAATATTCTTGAATGGGAACCACGAACGAACAACGAATTGCAGGTAAGTCCGATGGACTGATATGGCATCATAAAAGTTGTAGTAAGTTGGTGGAATGTGGTTATGGCAAACTTTTTTTCATGGCATATTTGGGGGAAGCATTTATCCAGCAGTAGTCTAGTTCAGGCTGATGATGATCGTTCGTCTATAACCACCCTTATAAATTGGCAAGCGCTTTTATTCACCTCATAATCAGCTTCAAACTTGTGCACGATTTGTGTTAGCGGCAGCGTGCCTTCGATTTCAGGGTGTTTGCTGAGATCTGCGTAGAACAGCAGGTTATCGCGGCAGTCCTTCACGGGCGATACAATCAGGTATCTGCCGCAGTCTGTCACTTCTGCGCCACTGGAAAGGAAATAAGTGTTTCGTAGAACAACTATTTTACTTTTTACTTAAGTAATTTTCATCATTTTTTTAAGCTGCGTGTTTCTTCTTTCACTTATTACCGCAACCCTTAAATCCTTAACCCTTAAAGAATATTTCATGTAAAACCATCAAGTGCTAAAAACTGTATGACTAACGGTTTTGCCGTTTCACATCATATTATAGTGACATGTGGAAGAAACACCCATGAAGTCACAAAACGATTGCCAAAACAAATCCATCGCGCTTCCGCTTTACAATCGGTTAAGCCATTAACGGATACTCCATTAACGGGTATGTTAAATCCCTAAATGCGGGCTCCTTGCGTAGCAGGTAAAATGAGATTTTATGAAAGTGATCAGAACCACAAACTGAAATGATGAACCTAAACACCACAGCCTATAAACATCCACTGAGGAGTACCACCGCCCTCCTTCCGTCACCATCATCAGATCAGCAAGCTGCCGACATAATATTTCATTGTCATTGCAACTGGAATCGTTTGAAACATTCAAGCTTCTACTAAACAAGCATATATTTTACGAAATGATGATGAGTCAAAGCGTCAGTCACAAGGTGTGATGAGATCATAAAACTTTGAATACTATAATTCCACTACAATGTCCGCTAATGTTTGTTCAAAGTGCGCGAGTTACTCCAAAGACAATTCAAATCGTAACAATATGATAGCTAAACTAAATTTAAATAAATTGGGTTATTTACGACAGCAAACTATTTATGAGAAACTATTTTATTTATGGCACTGAGACTTGCCCTCTTATTCATTATCATCACTCACTAAATTTACAGCGTACAAAAAGTTGACAGCTTCTATCCTTTGTTTAATATTAGAAAAGTACAGAGGTTGAGTTAGCCACTAGCCGCTTAGCATGAGCCCCCAAGACAACGTTTTGTCTACGAAAGAGAAGACAAAAACTATATCTGTCGCCTATTCTGTCAAACAAAAGAGAGAGACAATATCTTTTTTGTCTTCTCGGCGGTACACAAAACCATTGTCTTGGGTCTTCGTGCTAAGAAGGCTGCTTAGTTAGCGAGGGATAATAAATAAAAGGGTTAGTATTTAACTATTGGCCTCGTACAAATCGCTCAATGCGCTATGGAGAGAGCTCGAAGTTTCAAAAAGAGTTTCAATGAAGAACCTACAGCTCTTAGAATAAGCAAGTAGGTATGGCAATGGGCAGGTTATACATCACACAGAACCGACAACCGCTGAGGAATAAAAGTTCTCGAATTGCAGCCACGAACTAGACAACGCGGTATCGAAAAAGGTTGTCCTGCCCATTGCACAACATTGTCAAAGTTTTTAGTATATATCAAAGCTGAAATATTATTTGGTGTGCAAAATATGCTCTATCTATCGGCCTTATGGACCAATGAGATCGTAGAGATTGCATGGAATTGGATGGCTCAAGATCAAGGTTATAAGACTCATTAGGATAGGCTGGACATTCCAGAAAGAAACTTCAGGCAGATTTTAATGATGATAATGAAACTATTTACTGTAAATTTAAAACAAAACCTACGCCGGCTTGTCTTGCATCTGTATTTGAGTACGATGCAAACTGTTTTAAACAAAAAAAATAAAACAATGTTTACCGAGTGCATACAATATAGAATGGGTCAATGAAGTGGCACTTTGAACAAACATGATAGCATTATAGCTTCGGGATATACCTATGAGTACCACACACTCAGACCAGCGCGGCGATCACACTAATTTCCCATGGCTGGTATCATCGGATGGGATGAATCGTATAACGCTAATTTGTAAGCTGGATGAGCCATAGATGGACAATGCGAATGAAGAAAATTGGTTTCATATTGGACGTTCCGTTTTTTGGACGGATGGGCCATTAAAATAAGGAACTAGTGTCAAAACTGATTGCCATCTCGATAGCCATGAGTTAGTGTGATCGCCCCGCTGGTCTGAGTGTGTGATACTATTCCTAAGCTTTCCCATTTTAGTGTTTTATAAGTTTTGGACATGGACAAAACGTGTCTAACCATAACCATTTTACTAGTATAATTAGGCGGACGGACAAAATATTAAACATCCCAATTAGATTCTTCCGCAAAAATGGATGCCGAAATAATAATAATAATAATAATGCTGGACATTTTTCACACAGTATCATCTAGCCCCAAACTAAGCAAAGCTTGTACCCAGACCCGATAAAAAATATTTGCAGATCATACAATAATTTTTCTCGCGGCGGAATGTAATAAATAAGGAAATTCGACCAAAATACCCCCCCCTAAAACCACATAGTTACCCGCCTACCAAGCCAGCGCTAGAGATTGAAGGAGTGACCAAAGAAATTTGCCCCCCCATCACGGAGTACTTCCGCGGTCCCTGTGTATGTGCCAATTGGGTGTTAATTTGAATTCTGATATACAAAAAGTAGTTGTTCGACGGATAACTAGCGCAATGTAACTTACATTCTCCATAATGGTTCTTGGGGGAACTCAACGACAATGACGTCTTCCGACTGAGGTGTGTTCAGACGGTGGTAGCATAGTTTCTGATCTCGGTTCACTTCCGTCTCCGAGCCGTCTGTCTTGCCGGTCTGATCCGGGTACCGCTAGAACATAAAAAGAGATGAGCTGCCAGGCGCTAACGGTAGCATTGCTGTTTAGGTTTGAAGGGCACTTTTAGAAGGTGAGTGGCAAACTGGTATACATATAATAATTTTATTATTTCGAGCGAAGCGCCGCATTTAGTGTCTCATATGCATAGACTAGCCACAGACATTTTTTTATATAAAATAGTGAATATATAAATGTATAGGTAATACATTTATATATTCACTAGCTTCTGCCCACGGCTTCGCCCGCGTGATATCCGGATAAAAAGTAGCCTAAGTGTTATTCTGATGTATTAGCTATATTACTGTAAAGTTTCATCAAAATCCGTTCAATAGTTTTTGTATGAAAGAGTAACAAACATCCATCCTCACAAACTTTCGCATTTATAATATTAGTAGGATGTTAGTGGGATGTGCAGATTAGCCATATAACAAGTTTATATAACAAGCCAATGTTAATATTAATCACATTGTAACATTGAGGTAAATTCTGTAGATATACCTTGTAAAGAAATACCTACATGGAACAGAGTATAATTATTCAAACCACGCTCAACCAATGCCGTTGAGGAGGAAATTGAATCCTATAATGAAAAATCCTTTAAGATCCTGGCGATTATCACAAAATCTTTGAACCTTATTAGCGGGAAATAAAGTCGAATTTAAATACTTACAGAATAAAATAAGCCTTTATTGTCCTTTGTCCATGACATGGACGCGAATTTGACCTTTTCTAGAACTTCCGGGTAATCTTCACCTGATAAACAAATAAAGATAGCGTTTAAGGATAAGATGGAACATGTTTATTTCCAACGCATAATTATTTCGGCCATACAAGTAAAAAACAATCAGACAGAAATAAAAACCGACTCAAGTAACAGGAAATTGATAAAAAAAGTACAATATGAAATTTCATGCCTTATTTTTTCAACTTTAGTTCCATATACTTTTATTTTTTAATAAAAATATATGGAACTATCCAAGTATACCATACCATTAAGGATAGCCCCCTGGTTCTAACAAGCCTTTATCCTGGCCAAATAATCAAGCAGCTCACCACTCTACCCTTTCAATAAAAGACTCGTACCGCAGTTAACGGATTGAACAACAAACCTGTAGCTACGTCTTTGATGTGTATAGTGATCCAATCGGACCCGCTGGCCGACAGTCCATACGCAAACGTATTTCCGTCCTCAGTGAAGCGACTGCCTGAGAGAGCGACCGTGCCATCTTCGGATAGCGTGTTGGGGTCTAAGAACACTCGGGGCTCGCCGTCTAAGCTGTCTTGCACGTATAGAACGCTGAAAGAGAGCGATTCTCGTTTTAAAACAAGATTAAATGAGGATGCAGTACTACGAAAAAAGTTATGCGCTTCGGAAATCTCTTAGGAAATCGGAAACTGGGAAATGGGGCGTTTATGCATTTTGAAATCGTACTTGAGCCACACCCATAATTATATCACGTGCAGTTTGAGTACAATTTGGAAAATAATATAGTGTTAGTATAGATTTCTCGAATTTAGCATTGTGTCGAAGTAAAAGTAAACTCTCTCGTGAATATCGGCACTTACTTTTGATTCTGCAAGCCGGTGTTTTTGAAGAAGAAATACCGGTCACCACGCCGGAAGGGGCATGAGTATTTGGGATAGTTCCATAGCTCCGTCAGCCTGTCATTGATGTCCTTCTTGACAGGGCACGCGTTCAGGTACGGGCGGGTGATCCTGTTCTGTGCCTCCACAAATTCTTTGGTCTCATTCGCGTCCGGGTCTTCGAGCCAGCGGTACGGGTCTTTTATCTGAAAGGTGGAGTGGTGAGCCTTCATCCTGGCCAAATATTTATACACTGTTTATTATTTGGCTAGGATTAAAGTCTTTTAGGGCCTGATTTAGTTAATTTGTAGTTTTAAAAGCATAAAGCGATTTGCCAGTCTAAAACTTCCAATTTAATCTCGGAATAAAGCAATTAATTTAATTACATTTATTTTAACTAACTCAACGGTAGCATGTAAGAGATCTCTGTTTAAGGTCGTCAGTTGTACCTCTGATTTAAAACGTGTATCGTTTTTTTACAATAAACAAATGATCTATCCATGCAAGCTATAAAATATTATAATTGCTTGCTGTTGCCATGAGGAAAGGTCAATATACTCCATTATATCGCTGGAAGTAATCTTCTGTAATATTATAAACAAATGTAGGTTCAAGAACCAGAACAACCTGTTTCTAGAAACTGATTCAACGTGAGATGAATATAAGAGGCAATAAAACGAAGAGGGAATATTAATGGCCCCTATTTATCACCGGCGAATGTTTACAAAAACATAAGGCGGTGTTCTCAAGACAGTTTTTGCGAGGTAGAAAAAAAACGATGAATAGCGAGTCGATAATTTTATGAAAGTTCCTTTTTATCTAAATCCATAACAATACTTGCAAAGCAATGCGCACTATTTACAAAGTATGTCACTGTCTTTAAAGCCGTTACGTACTACCAGATACAATTCCGATATCCGACATTAAATGTACGATACTGTTAAATAGTTTTTACCTTTAATGTAAAATAGTAAAACTACTTTCGTCACGGTCTATTAGGAGCTTTAGTTGAAGACCGTGTTGGCCTCTAATAACTAGAAACTCTAGAAAAAATCCCTCAATGAGATCAACGAGAAACCGATCGCACATCGGAATCAAACATCGCAAAAAAAACTTTGCCAAAACATTACAGAACAGATTATTGCGAATCTTTTTATTCCATAAATGGAATTTTTATTCAAGCTACTTTATTTATTTGCAACGGTTTCTTATGCGCTATCGTTAATTTTATTGTATTTAATTGGCAGTTCTAAGACAGTGATCCCGGATATAAACAAGCTTCCTAAAAGTCATACATGTAAATATCTAATAGTAGTATTATGTTGGATTTATTATTTAGAGAATCTTCTCTGCAATGCATGCAAATTTTCATTGCATGCAGATGCATGTAATAAAAACAAACTCAGATTTTAGTCTGTACTGTGCGGCAGTTAAGGATCAAATTGATTATTATGCCAGTTAAGGGCAAGCCCATATCATACTGGTAGCACCAGTATTCTTATGAATCTAATGATTGTTTTTATTGCGATACAACGTACATACGTGTGTGTAAAAGTAAATAAATTTGAGTTTTTTTTATAGCCACAGTTTTTTTCACTATTTTTTCAGCTATTTTGCATATAAAATCTTATTTTTTATTATACAATTTGAAAACAATTACGGCATGTTGATTATTCACCATGACAAATGAGAATCGATTTAGCCGTCTCCTACTTATTAGTGTCGGGGTTTTTTATTTTACATACTTATTTTTTTGCATATAAATAATATAAAATACATAAATTATAAAGCGTGCAAAGCGTAGACATAAGCCAGATTTGACCAGCACTTTGCTTTGTGTGGCTGTACCTAAACATTTTTATTATACAATCTATTTGGCCATTACTAATCAACCTTGCGTAAACTTGAGTGGTTTATCACGAAAAAATTGTGGGTGATATCTGACAATGCGTCGAGGATGAGATACCATAGGGAAGGCAAGTTGGACAACTATGGATGTCTTCCAGCTGATAATGATATTGTATTACTTTGTAACCTAAGGGCGATTACTATTTCCCTTCACGTTGTATCACATGTAATCTCAATTTGTAGACACGATCAAGCCTAAGGTTGAATCTGAATCATGACATGTACATAAGTGTTTTTGCATAGAATCGAAGGAAACAATGTTTTAACCATTGCCGATCACGTAGTTTTGTTTTCGTCGTCTTATGGAAATAATAAATAAGTATAACTTTTGTAACTATCATGGTTATGAACATACATTTTATTCAAGAAACTACTTTTTCGACGTGGCGTTGGTTGCTTCGATTTTGTCTGTTTTTTTTTATAGTTTTCGTTCTCAAATGACAGTCAGATATAAAGATAATTAAATAAAGAGGCTAAGACATGTTTATAAATAACGTAGGACACAGAATGCATAATTATATAGTGCAGTAATTGAAGTCATGATCGCCCAGTGCAAGATTCAAGTTGTGCGCCCCACAACTTATCTGCAACAATTTTACAATTTATCAAGAACATAATATGCACGAAACACACTACCTCCCCACTCTTCATTACACAAAGGTTGGTGGGAAGAAGTTTTCACCTATGGCTTGTTTTATCCTGTTGCATCCATACATCTATCTAACTAATAGGTTTCAATTGGACTGATCAAGACTACGCACACTTTGCCTGATTAGACTCCTGGATTTAATTAAACTAACTAGCCTCACTAGCGCAGAGTTGTTAATGTCATATATTATTCAGACTGAAATAAAAGGGATGTTGATGATGTAGTTTCACTTCAAAAGATGCAACATAGAAACGCTACAGACATTTATGCAAAATTTCTGTAGAAACGATACAATAACACTCATTTATGCCAAACTTAACAATTAATAAAACGCTTAAATTTAAAAATATGATGTGCACATCTTGATACAGGCTTGATACATCTTGATTCTTGGATACAGGCTATCCTTAGTGCGGGATTTATTGTGTAAACAGTTTTTAGTAGGTATTTTGATAAATAAATTATTTTGTAAATTATCTCTAGTTTTGGTCATTGCCAAGCCTGTCAAAAAAATTAGTTCACCATTGTCATTATGTTTGTGTTCTCAAACCAAATGATCAAAATTCTTAAACCAAATGATCTTAATTACATGTGCCCCTCTTTTATCACTATATTCACGTATTGTAATTACTCCGTGACTATTAGACACTCACATTTTACTCTAACCTAGCCTAATAAAATTTCATAACATTGACAAAAACGTTACGTTTTATTACCGTTTTGCAAAATCGAAACAAAAACCGATATTGAGATGTATTTTATTGCTATTCTCTGCGTATAATGGAACGCAACTGTATGCCAATAAAAATGCTACTTTTCTTAATCGTGATTTCAGAGTCATCGGTGATCTTTTTATCATGAGTGATTTCAAGTTCAGCGGTGAGATTCTAAAATTGACACCCTGATTGTAGTGCCAAAGGCTTCTACGGAGAGTACAAAATAGCCATATAAACATAAAGGCGTTGATTATTGGTTGCGAAGGGTACGTACCTTAACTCCATGATAATCGTCGACCACGTTTTCGTCCCTCCGCGCCTCTGGGTAATCGAAAGTCATCGTCTTATTGGTCGACGTCGACGCGTAACACTGGAACAACGTACATACTAATACACACCATGTCGCGCGCATGTTTAGCTAGGTATATGTCCTAGCAGACCGCGTTGTGGACTGGCCGGGTTGGGGAAAAGATACCACTTATATTGCAAGGAGCCAACGAACCGTATTGCACGCGCGCACCTCTCTAGCAGAAGAATTTTTAATGGACATTTTTCTTTGAATGACGTATGTTTTGTTTTTGTCATCAGACGCCATAGGTTGATTTTGTTTTTGCTAGAAAAGGTTTTTACGTGTTTTTAGACGACTTTATAGACTTATGGATGATTTATCACCTTTGAAACGGCAAAGAATGTGGGAACGTGCGTGTGCAGCGCAACTAATCAATAATATTGTTATTATTGATTAATTGCGCTGACGATTATATATATTGTGTGATACATAGCATTTATAAATTGGTTGATTTGTATTGTCGGCATAGTTAAATTATTTGTTTAACACTCAATAGTCTCATACGTCTTGACCCCACAATAGATTTACCTGTGTTAGTGGGTATAAGGAACTAAGAGTGCCATGGTACCACTAGTTAAACGTCAATAGTATAGCAATGTCGGAGTTTTATTTGTGAGAGAATGGATTACGTATCCGCTTTCGTTCGACATACCTTATCATATTATTCTAAAACTTTAATTGTTCATTAAAACTTTTTGAGTCGGTACTATGATTCGGACTACTTCTGAGACGGCTAAGGAACAACTGGGTCATTTGTTTGGATAGCCTAGCTGATCCCCTTGTACATAGGTACTTAAAATTACTAGCGATAACGTTTAGGAAAGGGGCAGCGCAACATAGAGAACGTCGAAACATAGTCGGTGCCTTCACCGACAGTGTTATTAATATATGATTATTATGCACCCGGTTGTTCACCGATCTTCGTGGCATCATGTAGGCCCCGTCTGAAAACCAGCGCTGCACCTGACCTATCTAGGTTCTGGCGCAGCATAATGCTGAGACGGGGACCTATTTGACCCCACGCAACACAAAATGACGTACTTAGTTTGTCTGTTTTTCATTTCGCTTTGTATATATGCTAAGTATCTGTTTTGTGTTTATTATTATTTTTATTTAACTTTTGTGTTGTTTGGGGAAGAATAAATAGATTTTCTTTCTTTTTTCTCTTTTCTAGCCCGGTACGTGAAAATTCCCGTTTTACAATAGAAATAGGAAAGCTAGTCCACATAGTTTTAGTTAGTAATTTTCAGCCTTACTTCCACAAGGCCGTTTTTATTTCATTACCATCTTGTTAGTGCAGAACTCTTCAATACAGTCATTATCAGAGCTGTTTCAATACGATCCAATGATATAAGAATATCATTTAAAATAGGAAAACGAAAACATATGATAGCTCGGGTAGATGATGCTACGTGATGAAATGCCCAGCATTATTTATTTATTTATAACCGACAACCGCTGGGGAAGAAAGGCTCCAAACCGGACTACAACGCAGTGTAAGAAGGCCGTCTCAACCAATGACATCTTATTGACTATTTTCAATACAAACAGCAAAGGCTTACGTTACCAAACGAACGTGAAACTTGTTATTAAGTCGGTAACTCACACTACACTACCCACTCCTGAGAGGAAAGCATATCATTTTCATTGTGTACACTAGCTTGGTTATCGCGACTATTGACGCAGTAAATAGTGATAAAATAAATCAAGTCTTATTTTTGTTCATTAAATTAAGTACTACCTAGGTACTTGCTTTCTTAGTTTCAATTGAATAATTATTACCCATCTTTTTGCATGCCCAGGATGACTGGTAAAGAATGCTTTAGCAATAAGTCCTCCTAGCACCATTGTTTGTGCCAAAGTATTCAATGAATAAATAAATACTCGTGAAACAAGGACACGGTATATATTTTTAGGCAAGGGATTGTTTTGTTTTACTTAATTTGTTTGTCTTTTACTTACCACTTTTCTAATCACAGCTAAAGCAATCGTAATGCAGTTTTTGCCACAAGATACTAGGGGGGCTGCAATACATGATATAATACACCAGTCAAGGGTTTAAAATTTTGTTAAATTAACTAGTCTACTTAAGATGTTTGTTTTTTCATATGGATTAAGTGGCAAACAAGCATATGGCTCGCCCTGTTGGTAAGCGGTTACCATAACCTATAGAAACTTACTACACCTGAGGTATCATTCGCGCGTTATTGCCCCTGAGACCTAATGGTTGAAAAGTATCATATACACAGGCACAAAACAAAAAATACATATTTTCACCAAAACTCATACCCTACAAACCAGAACACAACAATGCGAGCACAGTCAGTATCAAACTACTTTGTGATATGCACATTTAAACTATCTCTACTATATTTTTGTTTATATAAAAAACACAAGTAGCTTAAAGCTGATTGCATGTTGTCAGTGCACTTAACATGTTTGTCAAGTTTATTTTTGCAAACACTTATCAGGGGGTCTGGAAAAATACACCTTAGATACCTTTCACTGTAACGCAAATTTGTCAAGGAAGAACTTGACAGTAGTTTGTGGCATTTCAACAGCCAATATCATTCCCATATAATTCAATCTTTCCGCAGGTGTTAACATCAACAAAAGGTGGTATTTGTCTATATACCCCTAGTTTCTGCAAACCAGTCTTTTATTTTGTAATTTTTTTTCTTATCTCAGTTACAAGTAGCAAGAAACCTACAAGAGTAGCAGACAATTATATAACTTTATGCAGTGACACAATGTATACTTAAGTCACACATCCACATAATGTTTGGTATGTGCCTGCCTTTAAAAGAAGTAAGCATTTCACATGACATATTACAATCCCATTGCCACTTAAAGGAACAGTAACTGATGACACATGCCTTCAAATGAACCACATACTGATTAATTTAATAGTGGTCTTTATTCTTATTGTTTTAAAACAACTGCTAGCAAACATTTGCACAAGACTCACCATTTGCCTGTATGGTACCCAGATAGAATTAATGATATTTTAGGTCACAAGCTATACCTATTCCAAATAAGTTCAGGCGTTGTTATGAAGATAATAAGAAACAAACATTTAAACTCTGGCATTTTAAACATTAAAGCCTTAATTCATAATCGGGGGTTGAATAGTCCCCCAAAATCCATCATTCAGCATTTGCCTTATGACTGGGTGTATAAAGGTTAAATTCGCACTTGGATTTTTACTTAGCGCCTGAACAGTCCCCTAGGGGAGCCCCTATTTGACTATGAATTTGGGCCTATAAGGAGCTACTAGATTTTTGTTGACAGTTGAGGTTCCACAGTGCCATAGCTCACAGTAAACACACACATGGTAACAAAATAGTAGAACCAATTATGTATTGGAGTAAAAGTAGCCTTTCTAAATTTCTCCAATCAAGTTTTAAAGTAATACTTGGGAAGTATCCAGTTCATTGTAAATATTTTGCCCTGACAGAGTGGATTTTATTGATTGGTTATGTTCCCAGGACTAATCTTGATATTGAAGAATAAACAACCACAAGTAAATAGGCCACTTGTTATAAACTAATTGATAGTAGTGAGCGGTTACCGCTTTAAATTAGAAATACAAATTATAGAGATAAATTTAAAAGTCGTGAACAGAAATTAAGGACAAGTAAGTACTTTCAAGTTAAAAACTTACCGAATTGATTTTGTTAATAAAGAATGGACACGTAGTAACTTCTGGAATCAAAAACTTGCGCTGTCTAATCGTAAATACCGTAAATTTTTGTGAAATACGGCGATGATTGGCAAAAAGACGACGCACAGAAATACAGTTTGACATTTTGGAACCGGTGCTGCCATAAAACAGTATTTTTTTCAATGACACTTGAAAATGGTAGATTTTTGAAAATGCGGGCAGTTCAAGGCACTGGTGCTGTGCTGCGTGCAGGTGTATTTGTTGTTCTGTGATGATTAATACAGAACAACAAATATACGGTCGATGGTCAGTACGGTCGGAGTCAGCAGGGGGAATCAACACGCCTTGATTGGTTGGCGAGTTTGCCACTCGGTCTTAAATGGCAATCACACTAATCACTAGTCTACCTACCCAAAAATCATTAAAAAAACAACGGGGCTTTTGTCTGTTAGTTTACAAAAGTTGTAAACACTTAGCTAGGGAGTAGTCAGTGCTTTGTGCTTGTAAATTTTATCGGCTTAGCTAAAAATATTTCAGCTTCTAGTAGTTTGGCTGTGCGTTGATAGATCAGATCGTCACCGTCTGTCAGGACAAGATTTTAAAGTTTCCTTTTGCAAATTCTGTACAAAACTGTTAGTTACTTAGTGGTAGAATACCTACCTACAAAGCCTTTAGGTGCCGTATTATTTGTAAATTTTTAGTATCAATTATTCATTTATTGCTTTCAATTATCTATCTATCTCATTACATAACGAGTTTACGAATTGTTAGCTGTAGAATTATAATGAAATCTTGGGAAATAAAACAAAATAATGCGAATTATTATTTTATTATGATTAGTGGTCACAGAGTCCTACACGAGCAACGAAACCCGTCGTCCGTCGTAAGGCACTAAGTAAGAAACGGACATCGGATAGAATCAATTCATTTTGAAATTCAAAAACTAAGCACATGCAGCGGACTTTTTAGGACACTGTCATCGGATACGTGGAGTTTGGTCCTTTCACTCGGGACCGACGCAGGGAGCCCGTTTATGCGTTTGACATAGGTTGTTTATTTGTTACCATTTATCGCCAAAACGGCTATCGAATTGTAATGCGGGTTTTTTACTATCGATTTATATGACTTCATGAATGGTACCTACTCAGAACCTTTATTTTGGCTGGAGGCGCTGCAATGGAGCAGCGCCTCCTAGTGACATTACGAAGGCAAATACGCCTTAAAATTTGCAAAAAATATCCAGTTTTGTCTTTTCTCTAGTCAATGAAAGATGCTCATCTAATATGTAATTTTGCAAAACAAGGCCCAGGGGCATAACGAAAACCATTATGCGGAAGGAACACGAATGCGTACTTTTGCAATATTTTTGGAAATTTCACGCTAACGACATTCCCGCTGCCATTCTGCAAAAGGAGCAATCCGTAAAACCGACATTTAGCAAAGTGACATCTTGCAATTAGGAGAAAAGCATATGATCAGTGAAATTGACATTTGCGATAAAGTCAAACATTGTTGTTATATATTATGCCTTTCTCGTCCGCTACATGTGCACACAGTTTAGAAGCAGAGGTGATATATTTATTCAAACATCATTTTCTGACTCACATAAGTTTACAAAACAAAATCGCTCGACAGAATTATTTGCTTAGTTTAAAGCTGACATCCCAACGCGACCATCTATGTATTAACGTTTGTTGTGGACCAAGGTCTGACACAGTGTTACCGGCTCTAAACTGCTAAAAAATAAACAGAACATTAATGTTTTGGACAGCCGCATGATTTTAGCTACCATACAGTTTTTACTGGCAATTTTTCGCATCTTAGTTTTACATAATTTAAATTGAAATACTACAAAAATATATACCTACTACCTATATTACATCGAAAGTAAACAATACTGTCATGCATGACATAGAGATTAAAGTCATTGAAGCACTATTATGCAGTCACTATGAGATCGAAAAATTTATCTATAGTGGGCATCATTGTTAGAACATTCATCAAGCATCAAGAAGTGTAGATATTATTGAATTTGATGCAGCTTTGGAACTAATTTGCCATTTTTAAGACATGTTGTAGGTAATTATACTTGTCCCACTAAGGCCAGGTCAAACGGATGCGGTGGCGTTTAAAGGGAAATAGTTATCAAGTGATTGTCAAAGTTAGCGTGAACAGGGACCGCGGAAATACTCCGTGAGAGGGGGGCAAATTTCTTTGGTCACCCCTTGATTTTTCTCCAGCCCTGGCTTGGTAGTCGGGTACCTATGTGATTTTAGGGGGGGCCTCTGCCCCCCACTTCCGCGGCTCCGCCACCGCCACCACGTCAGTCTGACCAAGCCTTTGCTTCTTTATAACTACTCCGTGATGAAGTCGGTTTGACAGAAATCGTGAGCACATCATGTATCCACACATCACTCTTCCTAACCCATATTATGCCATACAACAGTCGTGAACTGTACATACTATCAAGGGCAAAATCGTAAAAAGTTTGACATTGCAAAAAAATGTCATAGCTGTCACAAGTCAGAAGACGTAATAAGTACCTCAATTGCAATGACACAAAATTAACAATAATCTATAATCTACTAATTTGAACCAACAGAGATATGTTACAATTACTTCATGATATTTACAATGTTTCGAAATAAATATTGTTTTCATAATAAATATTGATTTTACACTCAATTCCATAAATCCGAGATAAATGGACATTACTTAGCCCATACTCATATTCACAATATCACAGTCAGAATCAAAGACAATGCTAAGCGAAAGCACGTAATATCTATTTATCTCAGCCGTGAAACAATTTAATAGGTATATTCTAAATTACAGTTTTTAAAGTCTAGTCATAAGAATCAGGAGCGATAATATAAAACGCTCAAGCGATACATTTCGCTATAAAACGGCCGTATTCAAGAACGTCTCCATTAGGTAGGATTCCGACAGCGACCGACGGCAATCGAAGGCCGCAAGAAGCCGTAGTAACTGTTCATTAATAAGTGGCTAATCGACAGCAACTTTCTACAGAATTAACAGTTCGTAGCTGCATTGTCGCTAATCGTTGTGTTCCAAATCATACCGTTATCGCCTACTTTGTTATGTTTTAAGAGACAAAAGGACAGCAACCTACTGACGTACAGAACACATTAACCGCAAATATTAAAGTTAGAGTGTAATTTGAGCGTCCCAAAGCCAAACACAATTTCACGGGACACTTGCATAGGTTTTGTCAATGATAATGTCAAAATCGTAGTACTGGAGTTAAAGGAGTTTTTTAACGAGAGTTATGTATGCCTAGATTAAGGCATGACAGTATTTCTATAGAAACTCGCTGTCTCGCATCAACTAAGAATCTGTCAAAGTTTAGTGCAAACGGGCCTAAGCCAAGCAAACTTATGAATTTTTATTCACAACATTTAAAATAGATTTTGAGCAATCAGTAGTCCTCCAGTTTTTGGTGAGAAAAATATTTTTTTTGAATAGGGGTTTTGAATTTTAGTACAAACTTGTAACATAAAAGAGAGCTAACATTCTTATTATATTATTCATAAATCTGCTAATGAAACACAATACCAAATCTAACAGTTACAAAAAATTCCAAGTGCTTACAAATAGAACGATTTCAGCTGATTTAAAATAATCTTAACCGCAACAAAAAATTTATATTGGACGAATATGTGAAAAATAATATCAAAACCACCAAGAATTACATCACACTGTTCTGTCAACACATCAGTCTTTTAGGACTGATGTTGGCAAACGCGGACATTGTCATTGTCATTGCGTCTGTCGCCTGCTGTGCTCTGATTGGTCAAAACTGTAGTTTCAACCAATCAGAGCACAGCAGGCGTGGCGGGACTCGCATGACAGTTGACAGAATTGTTTTCTAGCAAATTATCAAACATTGCGTCTCTTGAGGCTGTCTGCTCTATGTCACAAACGAACCAACAGAGAGATAAAATTACTTACATCAAGAAGTTTTTAAAATAGCTGAATTATAAGTATAAGAATTCCGCTTATAAATGTGAAAATAGTGGCAAGTTTCGTGGCTTATCCTAAACTTATCTTATTGAGATCACGTTAATTTGGAATGTGCTGTTAATACTGATTACCGAATAAAGTTTATGAAACTTTTTTTACAAAACCTTTGTTGAACACTACTACATACATACGCAGTAAACTACTTGGGGGGTCTCATTACGAAAGGTGGTTTTATCTCTATGAGATTAGAATTTTTAATTGTTTTAATGGCCCGGTCAAACTGACGCGGTTGAGATCAAAGGGGACAGTTTGTCAATTTTGAATTTAGAATTGGAATATTTTATGACATTGGAATGACTATTATTATTATTTTTAAATTTTTTAATGGATGTATTTTTGACTTTTTATGAGAGTGTACTTTCAAAGTATAATGTTATTTATTTATTTTTTAAATGTTCATTACCACTATAATTTTTATTTGACTTGTAACTTATTTGTTATTAATAAATGGACTATGAACTATGTCAAAGTTCAAAGAAGTAGAGTTTCTGTGAAAGGATTCGTCCGGGAAAGAGCTACTCCATGCCTATTTCTTTCGCCAAGCAGTAATGTTCTGATTGCTGTATTCCGGTTTGGAGGGAAATTACAGGCACATTAGATCTTTCATTTTGATTTAATAATAATAATGCTGGACATTTTTCACACAGCATCATCTAGTCCCAAACTAAGCAGAGCTTGTATTATGGGAACTACACTACTTAGGTACTTTTTTGTAAATACATACATATTATACATAGAAACACCCATACCCAAATGAAATAAATATTTAGCGGTTTAATTTATATTTCAATTTTTATCTTCATTGCTTTATATTTGTTCTTTGATTATTATGACATTGTTTATTCATAAGGCGTTTATAAATCTTTGGTTTTGTGACCCAGAGTGAACTCAATCACCTTTCGTAATGAGACCCTTTATACCACTAAGCTTGGTCTTGGCCTCATGCTTAAAATTTATAAATTTAAGTAAATTAAAGTGGCCGATCTTTAATTTACTTAATTAATAAATGAACACCCAACAGTCATATATAGTCCTGACCCCAGATTCCGTGTCGTGGGCATCAGATAGAGCCAGAACAAAAATCTCGGGAACATGCAAAAATTTATCCCGCAGCGGGAATCGAAACCGCACCCTCTCAGTCTCAGAGTCTCAGTCGCAAAATGAAGTGAAATTGTCCCAGCAACAAATTCTACTGAGTTCCAAGATGTGATGATTATTTCAATAATAATAAACACTTCATTTCTTTGCTCCGTCCATATTAAAATGTAGTCTGGTCCTATTCTCTCCGAAGCAAACTTAAGACATGATCGTAGCTTTAAAATAGACTGCCAAATACTAAAAACGCTGTTCAAGTTTTCGGTACAGTTGGAAAGTAATAGCGCTTTATGAACTGTATAAAGCTTTTCAAGGGGGAATTACGATTATATCAGATATTGGAAAAAAAACGCGTATTGGAAGAGGTCAGCAGTGGAACGATGTGGGCTGATGATAATTATGTATTGCCACAACTTACCTAATAAGATGTTATGTAAATTTTATTTTAATTCTGACGTATACAATGAAGAGTTATCTATGTCTGATGAAGATTATGCACTTGGTTGTTTTTTGATTGTTATTTAAATACATGAAAAAACATTTTGACAGAAATGGCTTTGTCAAAAACAAAGGTTTTTTTAGTAGGTGGCTACAGGAGGGAAATTGGTAAACTAGTAAATTGTTTTAGTATATTCTTACGACTATAGCAGGTATTTTTACGTTATAACTGCCGAAATTCCGATGACCGTTTAGAGGTCCTTCCTCGTAAGCACCGTCCGCGACCACGGTCGTAAGGCGGGAACTCTTGCCAAATGTCAGCAGAATAGTACGTAAGCTACGTGGTATAGTCGTAATAAAATAAAACCAAACTACGATAATTCATAAAGCTGTCGATAACTAATCGTCCTAAACCATTTGACAGCGGAAATTACATGATAGAAAATCTACTGCGCCTCGATCAGGGGTCTAGACAAATACCTCACGCTTAGTTTTCCTTTCACGCTAACGCAAAGGCGATATGGGAAAACTTGGCAGCAGTCACGTGACATCTCAAAACCTGATGTCCTTCCCATACAATTAAATCATTGCGCAGGCGTTAACGCCAACAGAAAGTGGTTGTTTTCTAAGGGGCCAGATCGGAATCTGTGCTTAAGCATACCAAGGGTTACACCGTGATGCAACGTCGAACAGCGTTTCAGTATTTGGCCGTGAGCTCTCTATTAACGCAATTTCAGACTTGTTTATAAGTTCAATAACTACTGTATCATGAGCCAGAGAGGTCTACGAGAAGCTGTCCTGCTCGCACTCGTCCCAGCTATCGCACTCGTATTGGTCGCAGTCATAGTCGATGTCGCAGGCCGCGTGTCCCGTCGCGTCCGAACTGATATCTGTCAGCGCCGCTTCCGACACCGGCTTCGACGATATGTCTAGAATCTGTAATTATACCAAAAGATACTATCTTTTGTATGTAATCATACTTGTTTGGTTTTTTTCTTCTCTAGAATGTATTATGTACCTATAATGTGTTTTATAAATAATAATAACAACACCATCTTAAAAATGTGAAAATGAGTACAATAATTGTGTCTAAATGGAATAAAATATATTGAATTGAATTGAATATTTTTATAACTACTTGCATATTTTCCAAATTACACCCGAGCCATTATTACAATATCATTAAATCCTCTCCATTCAAAGGTTGTCTGGAAGAGATTGCTTCTAACCGATAAGACCGTCTATTGTACTTAAGTTTTAGTAGTTTTATTAAGTTATATCTATTTTCTTATGGTGTACAATTAAAGTATTTTCATTCATTAATTAATAAATATAAATAAACACCAACTAGTCACATATAAAGTTCTGTTCAACTAGTATTTCCTGTAACGAGGGCATCAGGAACTACAAGTACCTTAGTATGTATGTACAAAAAGTATGTAAGTAGTATATAAGTCATGTAGTTCCCATAATACAAGCTCTGCTTAGTTTGTGGCTTGATGATGCTATGTGAAAATTGTCCAGCATTATTTATTTACTAGCTTCTGCCGACGGCTTCGCCCGCGTGGTACACGGTATAAAAAGTAGCCTATGTGTTACTCTGATGTATAAGCTATATTACTGTCAAGTTTCATCAAAATATGTTCAGTAGGGGTATCTGGTATAAAAAGTAGCCTATGTGTTATTCTGATGTATTACAGTAAAGTTTCATCAAAATCCGTTCAGTAGTTTTTGCGTGAAAGAGTAACAAACATCCATTCTCACAAACTTTCGCGTTTATTATATTAGTAGGATGCCTTTATTGATTTATTATCAAACAAGCAGCGCCCCGCTAGTTTGATAATAAATCAATTCAGTTTCGATTCAGTGGGAATATCGGGATAAAAAGTAACAGTAAAGTATTTTACTGCTTCATAAATACCCTTGATGATGAAACTATTTATTTGGATAAGAGTTAATACTACGATACGAATGTAACCAAGTTTTGTTTCTACTAACGCGGCGGGCACGGCGATCTAGTTAAATTTTAGAACACAAAAGCTGCTATTGTGATTTAACTATGATAGTTAGATACATTCCCTCGAGGATTTTTTTGTAGGTAATAATGAGTACTTTAATCATGTAGTACATAATTTTTATCTATCATCAATAGTTGTCTCAGCGCACGCCAAATAATGAATTTTATAGGCAAAATTTTGATACTTCGATTTACATTATTGACATTTTCATAAGGATATCTATTTTTTTTTTAAATAAATTGTAGCCTATGTTACTTCTTGATAATTTATCTTACTATTGGTGAAAAATGGTTAAAATTGGTCTAGTAGTTTCGGAGCCTATTCGGTACAAACAAACAAACAAAAAATCTTTCCTCTTTATAATATTAGTATAGATAGATACTCACATCGGCAGATGATCTCAAACTGTAGTTGTCAGAGTGCACGTCTCTCTCCGCCGCCGACAGCGCGTGTAACGCGACCGAGCTGCGTTTCGGCTCCGATCTCGATATGTTCTTACCGTCCGAACGTATCGCTACCTCGGATGGATTCGAGGGCTCTGTAAACAACTTATCACTTTACAAGACACAAAAAAACAAAAAAAAACACGCTCAATACTGTATTCCCCATGATGGGCATCCTCAGATAAGACTCATGGATATTTGAAGATATCAAGTTGGGGTTTTTAGAGTTACCTACGTCGGAACATTTACAAGTCGGAGTAATTCTACAGCACAACAAAAAACAAAAAAAAAACACGCTCACGACTGTATTCCCCATGATGGACATCCTCAGATAAGACTCATGGATATTTGAAGATACCAAGTTGGGGTCTTTAGAGTTACCTACGTCGGAACATTTACAAGTCGGAGTAATATTACAGAACAACAAAAAACTTTAAAAAAACACGCTCACGACTGTATTCCCCATGATGGGCATCCTCAGATAAGACTCATGGATATTTGAAGATACCAAGTTGGGGTCTTTAGAGTTACCTACGTCGGAACATTTACAAGTCGGAGTAATATTACAGAACAACAAAAAACTTTAAAAAAACACGCTCACGACTGTATTCCCCATGATGGGCATCCTCAGATAAGACTCATGGATATTTGAAGATACCAAGTTGGAGCCTTTAGGGTTACCTACGTCGGAACATTTACAAGTCGGAGTAATTTTACAGGACAACAAAAAACTAAAAAAAATACGCTCACGACTGTATTCCCCATGATGGGCATCCTCAGATAAGACTCATGGATATTTGAAGATACCAAGTTGGAGCCTTTAGGGTTACCTACGTCGGAAGATTTACAAGTCGGAGTAATTTTACAGGACAACAAAAAACTAAAAAAAATACGCTCACGACTGTATTCCCCATGATGGGCATCCTCAGATAAGACTCATGGATATTTGAAGATACCAAGTTGGGGTCTTTAGAGTTACCTACGTCGGAACATTTACAAGTCGGAGTAATATTACAGAACAACAAAAAACTTTAAAAAAACACGCTCACGACTGTATTCCCCATGATGGGCATCCTCAGATAAGACTCATGGATATTTGAAGATACCAAGTTGGAGCCTTTAGGGTTACCTACGTCGGAACATTTACAAGTCGGAGTAATTTTACAGAACAATAAAAAACTAAAATAAACACGCTCACGACTGTATTCCCCATGATGGGCATCCTCAGATAAGACTCATGGATATTTGAAGATACCAAGTTGGGATCTTTAGAGTTACATCGGAAAATTTACAAGTCGGAGTAATTTTTACAAGTAGTAAGAGTTCCACGTGGTTGTATTATTTTACAAAATTCGGAAACTCCCGATTGGTGCATTTCATCATTATATTGCAGTGTGCTTTACTATTAACGATAAAACATATCATACATATCAGCGCATTCTACTACTATGATAAACGCGAAAGTTTGTGAGGATGGATTTTTGTTACTCTTACACGCAAAAACTACTGAACGGATCTTGATAAAACTTTACAGTAATATAGCTTATACATCAGAATAACACATAGGCAACTTTTTATCCTTTTATCGGCGAAGCCGTGGGCAGAAACTAGTATAAACATAAGAGCCCGATGTAACTAGCTATCATTAAACAAAAGTTGGTCATTATGTCTCAGGGTCCGCAACGCGCGAGTGTTACCTATGGCGTAAACGTCCATAGGTTACGGTAACCGGCTACCAACAGGTGACTTTAGAACTCCCTGGCACCTCTAGAGGTAGTTTTCAAAAAAATAAACGTGTTTTATTTTATATTTTAAAGTTTATTTGTATCGAGTTTTGAGCGAATCGAACCAAGGAATTAAATTTTCCATAGAAACTTTACACCACTTGTTCAACTATCTAAAGGGTTGATTTTTGAAAATTACATTAGCTTATATGTTATTCCAGAACCTAAACTATCTACATTCCAAATTTCATCGAAATTTCATCAAAATCGGTTTAGTAGCAAGAGTCACGTCCAAACATTAAATTCGGCACATGCGACACGTGTTTGTGTGGTATGTTGTTTTGTTACAAAATAGATTTGCTTCAAATTTGTAACAAAAAGAAACACAACTTTATTTACCTTTAGCTTGTGGATCCGCTAAGGAGACTGGGGAACCACTTCTAGGTGATTCTAGACTGCCATTGTAAAACATTTCGGGGTTAGCTTCATGTCGATCTGAAAGGAAATTTCATTCATCAGAGAAGCGTCAGCGACGTAGCTTGAACCAGTCAACTTGACAGAACAAATACAAATATATTTATTTACCACCAATGACAAAACTGTAACATACTTAGTGTTACAATTTTGAGATTGTGGTGGTAAATAATGCTGGACATTTTTCACACAACGTTATATCTAGCCCCATGCTAAGCAGAGCTTGTGTAATGGGAACTACACAACTGATATACTTCTTAAACACATTTTTTTTGTAAATACATACATTATTATACGTAGATATCAATCAGACCCGAGACAAATCATACAAACAATTGTCCCGCGGCTGGAAACGAACCCGCACCCTTCTGCGTCTCAGGCGGGCCGTCGCCCACTGCGGCACAGAGGACGTATATACTAATATTGTACATATGTGTTTGTTACTTCTTCACGCAAAAACGAATGAACCGATTGTGATGAAACTTGATAGGTACATAGCTGTAACCTATAACTCTTACTTTTTATCCCGATATTCCCACGGAATCGAAACTTACGCGGGTGAAACCGCGGGCGCAGCTAGTTATTATATATATAGAAGAGACATGTTTACCACAGTCAACAATCTCATGGAAGACGTAGCTGGAAATGGCGACCGGCTGTCGTATCCAGGAGTGCGCCATGAGTTGGGCCACTGTACACCGATTGATGGGCTCCTTGCAGAGCATCCAACGAAGCAGCTGTTCCAGATCTGAAAACAGAATAATGAGATTTAATGTTCGTTTTTTTTTAATCAAGAGTAGAAGTTCACTTCATTTCAGTGAAGACGACCTCGGTGGCGCAGAGGTGCGGTCGAATCCCACTGCGGGACAAATGTTTGTATGATCTGCAATTATATGTCTCGGGTTTTCTATTTATAATATGTATGTATATACAAAAAATATATACATATATAATTAGTATATTAGTTATGTAGTATGACTCAAGCTCAAGCACCCATAACTCAAGCTCTGCTTACTTTGGGGCTATATGATGCTATTAAAATCGGTTTACAATTGGCGAAGATACCGCGTATCATACACACACAACAAAAAAACATACAGATGAATTGAGAACCTCCTTCTGTTTTGAAGTTGATTGAAAAGGAGTTACCTTCAGAAACGACTTGTGGGAAGGTCAGCTGTCCCTGTACTGTGTCTTCGATGTCGGAGAACGGGTTAACGAAGAACGTTAGCACGTACAGCGTTATCCCCATCGACCACATCTCCAGTTCGGGGCCAGCGTACCTGCAAATCGAAGATAATGTACATGTGTAACTTACTATACTAAAATCAAATCAAATAAAGAAATCAAACGTTTATTTATCTTATCTCATATGTATAGTATGTTTTTTATGTATTTTATTTATTAATTTACAAAAATAAATGTATATAAGAAATATATCAGTCATGTAGTTCCCATAATACAAGCTCTGCTTAGTTTGGGGCTAGATGATGATGTGTGAAAAATGTCCACATTTTTTTGTAAATTCATACATATTATACATAGAGAACATCCAGACCCGAGACAATATAATTAATATTAATAATGCTAGACATTATCACTATGTGTTAATCTAATGTATATGCTATATTACTGTAAAGTTTCATCGAAAACCGTTGAGTAGTATTTGCGTGAAAGAGTAACAAACATCTAAAAAATAAAAAAATTAAAAAAAAAATAAAAGATAGTTATTTACTTGTGTCCGGTGAGCACTTCAGGGCTGCAATACTCCGTAGTCCCGTAGAAGGTGGAATACAGTGCTCCCTTGCTCATGAACGTCGCTGAGCCGAAGTCAATGAGTTTCACGTGGAATTTGTTATCTATTATCACATTCTCGTCTTTTATATCGCGGTGGAGTATGTTCAGATTGTGAAGGTATTCCACAGCTTGGCCTATCTGGAATATACGGAAATTGTGATCTATTCAAATTTTATGCTCTCTCAAACACATAAAAACGCTACGGGATGCTCTCAATATCAGCCTGCTTAGCAGGAAGGCACTAGACAGCAGTTTCGTCTTCCGCCAAGACGAAAAATATTTTGTCCCTCTCTTTTGGTTGACAGAATAGGCGACCGAAATAGTTTTTGTCTTCTCTTTCGTAGACAAAACGTTGTCTTGGGTGCTCCCCACACAGATTTACTAGACTTCTGGGTACTATTGCGACTTATATTCGTGACAATCATCCACCCATCCATCCTTAGAGCGCGGTCGTACTAGGCTCACTGTGAGCGACTGATTCGAACCATCCATACATCGATTCATTTATCCATCGATCGATCTATCCATAGATTCATTCTCAATCCATCCATCGATCCATCTATCGGTCTATCCATCGATTCATACCATGATAAATGTGAATCGGCGGACAACCCGACTGTTTCACTTAAATTAGCGCCCAGTAGATTCTATACAGAGTAGGTACTATTATTTATTATGAATTTACAGAGGCTTAAAACATGATAACGTAATTGAATACCTGTCTAAATATAAAGCTGAGAAGCGGCTCATCGAGCCTCGGTCGTCGCTCTATGAACTCGAACAAGTCCATGCCAGCGCCGTGCTTTTCCATCACCATTTGGAAGTACTTCTCATTTTCAAATACATCCACCACACTAACCTGAAAACGGATACGATTCGAAGGATTCACTAAAATCTAGCAACAGAAATTACCAGGTTTTTTCGATTTCGTCGGAAAGAACTGCAAGTCTGCACTCGCGGCGGGAGGGATTTCGTTCAGTAACACCGCACATTTTGTACCCCAGTAAAATAGATTAACCAATATCTGGCGATGATCGAAATTCTACCAGCCACGTTTTCGGACTTGTGAAAACGAATACTCACGATATTAGGGTGGTTTTATCGTGAGATTGATTGACTACGATTGATCGATGTAAACAGTAAGTATATATCAATGAACGAAATTCCTGTAGCTCTACGTTCGGACTTCAAGAGTAAAATATACTTACAATATTAGGGTGTTTTATCGTGAGGAGTAAGCTGAGTTCTAGCGGCACCTTCCTCCCTTCAGGGCCATCTACCCAGAACTGTGCGCCCACTTTCTCTTTCAGTATGAACTTGGCAACTGCTAGCATTCGGTCGGAACGACGGTAAGCCATTTTCACACAGCCGAACGCACCTTTACCTGAACACAAACGCTCGATTGTTAGACTCATTTTATATAAGACACCAATCATAAACCATTTTCTCGAAGGAAACCAGCCTGCTTAGCATGAAGACCCAAGAAAACGGTTGTCTACCGCGCCTAGAAGACAAAAAATATTATGCCCCTCTCTTTTGTTTGACAGAATGTATTACTAGATAATAAATAATCCTACTACTATTATAAACATGAAAGTTTTGTGAGGATGGATGTTTGTTACTCTTTCACGTAAAAACTACTGAACGGAGTTTGATGAAACTTTACAATAATATAGCTTATATATTAGAATAACACATAGGCTACTTTTATCTAGCTACCACGCGGGCAAAGCCTTAAGGAGAACCTAGTAATAACATAATGCTTACCGATTTGCTTGAGCGTAACGTAATGTTTTGCGTATTCGCCTGCGATTTGCTCGTCCCCGCATTGGCTCATGAGAGACATCGACTGCGGTCTGCTGCCAGCTGATTTGTTACCCTGTTGAGAGAAACAAGGTAGATAAATATTACTTTGAAATTAATTACATTTGAATGAGTGAAACTAAGGGCCGTAAGATCAATAGTAGTTTAAACTTTGGATTTCGTAAATCTACAGAGTTACTCTCTAGTTTTGCATTCACTTCAAAGCTGTCCCAAAATTATCTCTTTCGTTTCGGGTCTTGGTATTTTCTATGTATATGTATTTACAAAAAAAAGTATATAAGTAATAAGTAGAATATCAGTCATGTACTGATATTCTAACCCATTCTAGTAGAATATGTAGTACCCATAATACAAGCTCTGCTTAGTTTGGGACTAGATAATGCTGTGTGAAAAATGTCCAGCATTATTATTCCTCTTTATTTATTTAAAATCTCAGGCTTATGCCTGGAGCTTTTATAGGCATTAGTGGAACCGAAGCTGGTAGCTTCGGCGGTCTTAGCTAAGAGGCCTTTCTGTACAATACAATATATAACAAAACGTTATTTTGTGGATGGCGAATGATGAAACTATTGGTAATATTGGGTGATAAACTGGGCTACTGCAGAAGTATATACTTAAGGAATGGTTGCTGGGCTATATAGGATGAAACGGCACCTGCCAATTCTGACTCTAAATTCAAATCAAATCTATATTGTAAAAACGGGAATTTTCACGTACTGCACTATCGGTGAAGGCACCGACTAAGTTTCGACTCATTCCGAGAGTCTTCATCAGGGTGAGTGAACGCGACTAGCTCCCTCCGCGTCCTCCGAGTGATCATGCAGTTCGTGAAAATTTCCCGTTTATACAATATGAATTGTCAAGTACACGATAGTTTTTCAAATAAAATCATAGGCAAGTGATGAGTTGCCGTCCATTATTAATCACGTAACGCTAGCGTTGTATAACTTACGAGTATTAGTGAGTTGTCAGCTGTAGAAGCGACGCTGGACGCTAGCGTGGTGTGTCTGGGTCCGTCCTCTAGCTGTACGCCGAGCCAAACGCAACGAACCCGACTACCATTCGCAAGCTGCATTGTTGACACAGTGTAAAGGACATCTGAAAATCATAAACGCTATTTTGAATACAAATCTTGTTTAAAATTAGCCCTGTCTCCAAGGGGTCAAAATACCACTTTCTGTTGTCGTTAACACCTGCGGAAAGATTAAATTATATTTTAATAAATATCATTCATATTTGTCTCGGTCTGGGTTTTTTCTATATGTAATATGTATGTATTTACAAGAAAATATAAAAGTAGTATATCAATCATTTAGTTCTCATAATACAAGCTCTGCTTAGTTTGGGGCTAGATGATGCTATGATAAAAAACATTTATAAATATAGTATGTATCTAAGTATATATTAGAATATAGGTATTTAAGTATGAATTTTTTTCATTTATGTATATAGTTTACTTCTATTTTTAGTGGCTAGTTATTTTAAATTTAATCTCCTTCTACCTCCCCACTCTTCATTACACAACGGTAATCTGGAAGAAATATGTATATTGTTATAAGTTTGCCTATGTATATTGTGCAATAAAGCATTTTCTATATTTATTTATTCATTCATTCATTCATTCAGACGCAGAAGCTAGCCATATTTTCTTACTGAGTTCAGCGCCGTCTCTATGTCGCACAGCGCCTTTGTAAGTGCCGTCTCTATGCCAACCGTCTCCGCACTCGCAGGCTGATTTACGGATCGCTTGTTGTGGCGTCGACGTCAGATGCGTGCGAAGCGCTCGGATGCCTTTGCAGGGAGTTTCCGGGGCATCATCTGTACGTAATAAAAAGTCTTTAATAAAAATAGAACAATGAAAACAGACTCTGACCAACATATGACGAATTACTCGTGACGATGTACCAATGTATCTTCCATAGCTTACAAATTCAAACAGAGCAAATTATAACTTATCGCGGAAGTATAATGGACGAGTAAGATCGTCCATTGTACCTCCGTAAAAAAAAAGTATATAAGTAGATTGACGGTCATTTAGTTTCCATAATACAAGCTCTGCTTAGTTTGGGGCTAGATGATGCTGTGTTAAAGATGTCCAGCATTATTTATTTATTTAAGTTCATAAACAATCTCATGTTTTTCACATGAGAATTAACGAAGCACGTAATTAACAAATAAATAAAAGCAATAGAAAATAAATGAATAGCTGCAACGAATACAGACAGTTGGCATACAAATCTAACGTTTGTTCACCGAAAAAGGCTAACAATTGTATGGACGTGAAAAACACTCTCACCGTGAATGACCATGATTGGTCAGTAATAATAGGTTAGTGTAGCGACCAATGACATGCAGCCCCTTATAAATAAATAATGCTGGACATTTTTCACACAGCATCATCTAGCCCCAAACTAAGCAGAGCTTGTATTATGGGAACTACATGACTGGTCTACTACATATATACATATTTTTTTGTTAATATATTCCGCATTAGTATTTTTGCGGGAACAGAGTATAGGAAAACAATACAGCAAGTTCCATACCATCATATTTCTTCCTCGGCGCCGATTCAGTCTGCGTCTCCAAATCAATGTCATTGCTCAAGCTATCAATACTCTCATTCCCGTTATGCTTCGGCAAGTCCTCGATCTCACAACCAGGGAGCGGCATTTCATTTATAGGCGTTAAGAAATCCGCGCTCGTCTCATTCGAATCACAGAAATCTAAAGACAGACTGCTCTTATCCGTGTTCACTTGACCTGGTAAGTTTGTCTTCATCGATCTGTATTTACTGGAATCGAAAGATAGCCGTAAAGATGGATCGTTCACTCTCACTCTTGGGGTACTACCGGTAGGGGTGACTTCCTGCGAATGTTGCGAGGTATAGTAGATCGAATTGGACTTCTCTGAGGGGTTCACTGGTTTGATAACGTTGCTCTGTTCAGATCGTAGTATATTTTCGGAGCGAGACTTTGATATACTACTGTGACAGTAGTTCTCATCTTCTATGGATAGTCCTGACATTCCGGAAGTGACATCGGGTAGGGCTGATATGTCGTTCTTCTGTTCCGTGGTGCTGATGCTCGAGACCATGTCCTGTGTGGGGGTAGGCGTGTGGGTGATTACACTGCAGGATTTGTCGAGACAGAGCGCGCTGGATGACTTCTCGCGGGTGGTGGAGAGGATTGACGGCTGGACGTTGGATAGGCAAGCTGATTTCTGGCTGCCGTTGAAAGCGCCGCAGGAGTCCTCGTCCGTGTCGGACGCTGCGAAAAGTTTAAACCATAGATATTATCGTGGTTTGGTATCGTTTTTGGATATTATTACGACTATAGCAAGCAGAGCAGTTTTATTTGTCGACCACTGTGGCCTCCGCCTGAGACGTAGAGTTGCGGATACGATTCCCGCCGCGGGACAAATTTTTGAATGATCTGCAAATATTTGTCTCGGGTCTGGGTGTTCTATATGTATTTACAAAAATACATATAAGTAGTATATCAGTCATGTAGTTCCTATAACACAAGCTCTGCTTACTTTTGGGATAGATGATGTGTGAAAATGTCCAGCATTATTATTATTTATCTTTATTTATTTAAAATCTCAGGCTTATACTTGGGGCCTTTACAGGCATTAATGGAGCTAAAGTTAACACTAAGAGGCCTTTTTGTACAATACAATATATAAAAAAACGTTATTTTATAGATGGCGACTGATTAAACTATTGGATATATTGGGTGATAAACTGGACTATTGCAGGAGTATGCTTAAGGAATGGTTGCTGGGCTATGTAGGATGAAACGGCACCTGCCATATTGTTATTACAACACCCAGAACCAGAACAAATAACCGCGAAAAATATTAATGTTCATGTAAAATGTTCTGATTTTCCAGCTGATAATGCTACAAATATAAATACCTGATCCGTTATCATCGTTGTTGACGGGAGAAAGCGTCATATTTCGATTCCTCTCCGTGACCTTCACAATGTCCGCTTCCCGGCAGAAGTTCTGGATGACGTCATCGATGTGGTGCCCCACGACATCTGAGTGCGGTTTCCCGAACGTCAGCATAGCGAAGTGGTGGTTACAAGCGGTTATGGTGCCGCCTTCGTCCACCACCAGCAGACCGCTCACATTGTACGTTACCTGGGGATAGACATAAATAAAATAAAAAATAAATAATGCTGGGCATTTTTCACACAGCATCATCTAGCCCCAAACCAAGCAGAGCTTGTATTATGGGAACTACATGACTGATATATTCATTATATACTTTTTTGTAAATCCTACTAATATTATAAACGTGAAAGTTTGTGAGGATGTTTGTTCCTCTTTCACGCAAAAACTACTGAACGGATTTTGATGAAACTTTACAGTAATATATCTTTATACATCAGAATAACACATAGGCTACTTTTTATCCGGGTACCACGCAGGCGAAGCCGTGGGCAGAAGCTAGTACATACATATTTACGCCCACTGACCTCTGTCCCGTGGCGGGAATCGAACCCGAATCGATGTAGACAGAAAATGCTTTGAATGAATGAATGAAAATACTTATAACATAATAACAGAATCTTATTCTAGAGAAAGTACAATGGGCGGTCTTATCGCTTAGAAGCGATCTCTTCCAGGCAACCTTTGGATGGAGAGATTGTGAGAGTGGCTGCTTTGTTGCATTAGATAACACAAGTACATAGGCGAACTTAATGCTTAATAAAAAGTTGTTTTTAATAGTGCAAAAATCAGTGCGCTGAAAGGATTCGATGCATCGCAGTCTCCTTTGGCTTTGCTATTCTTTCCTAAAACATTTAACTTTCCCCTCACCCGAACGTTGATGGCCAAGAGAGCCTTATCTTTGGCACCGTCCTTGACATTCTTCATTAGCCATGATGGAGTCTCGACAATGTCCGGTTTCGATATCCAAAGGCACAGTGGGAAGCAACCTCCATCTAATGTTCTTCCTGAAATAATCAAATAAGATAGACAGATATCAAATAAGAACTTTATTTTGCATAACACCAATTTACAGTACATATACAGAAATATAATAAAATAACAAAAAAAAAAAAGAAATGCACAATACAACCTTAGGATGGAGAGAACTATTTAAAAGAATTAAGTGTTAAGTCTTCTGTCCATACAAAGGTTGCCTGAAAGAGATCGGTTTCAGCGATAAGGTCGCCCATTGTATCACTAGGTAATATTATAATTTATTTTTTGTGTTCCTATTATATTTACTGGTGTACAGTAAAGATATATCTATCTATCTAAGTGCATTTTCTTTATTTAATCTTATCCTATCCTACTTAATATTATAAATGCGAAAATTTGTGAGGATGGATGTTTGTTACTCTTTCAAGCAAAAACTACTGAACGGATTTTGATGAAACTTTACAGTAATATAGCTTATACATCAGAATAACACATAGGCTACTTTTTATTCGGGTACCAAACGGGCGAAGTCATGGGCTAATTACTGATAGAGAGAGCTTCAGTGAGTATTTTTCACCTACAACGTTATGAGTTCGTCTAAGCGTTTGCCTTAAGAGATTGTTTATATGTTTTGTATGTGAATAGCTAAAACAATATGTAAGTTACTGTCTTTGTTTGTTATTTATCTTTGAACGGCTTAACGAACATGCAAGCATTTGCCCCGCCGAATTGAACCGAAACCTCTTACGTCACAGCCTGCTACTTCCCGCCGCTCCACAGAGGTCGTTCAAAATACCTGCCGAAATCTCCTTTGTCATAAGCTAAACCAAACCAAATTTAAAAAAGGAAGTTTTATGTATATACACCGATATTTTCATCAATTAGGGAGCAATTTTTTTTTGTTATTTTCAAGTTTACCTGTGGCTTTCTGCTTGGAAACACTCCGAGATATGGTCGCGTCACTGGGCAGTCGTATCGACGGAATGAGCGAAGCCACGGGAAGTCCTACTAGCTTGTCGCTCGACTCCGCGCCGAATAGCGCGCCCGCTTGGTTGCCCTCGCATGCCACCACTATGCCAGTATCAGTGTCTATTGTTAGCTGAAATCAAAATTATAATATTATTGGTCGAGCTATCTATAGATCGCTTGCAACGGTCTTTAGATAGCTAGCTGTTTCATCTGTATTTTTGTATATAGTTCTATGAATAATTGGTAACTAGACACTTGCATACATACTATATAGTTTCATTGTCTACGAGCTTCTGCCCACGGCTTTGCCCGCGTGGTACCCGGATAAAAAGTAGCCTATGTGTTATACTGATGTATAAGCTATATTACTGTAAAGTTTCATCAAACTCCGTTCAGTAGTTTTTGCGTGAAAGAGTAACAAACATCCATCCTCACAAACTTTCACGTTTATAATAGTTGTAGGATTGTTAGCTGAAATCGTCATAAATAAGGCTGAGATATAAATAATAAATAAATAAATAAACGCTGGACATTTTTCACACAATATCATCTAGCCCCAAACTAAGCAGAGCTTGTATTATGGGAACTACATGACTAATATACTACTTAAATACTTTTTTTTTGTAAATACATACATATTATACATAGGGAACTACCCAGACCCGAGACAAATATTTGCAGATCTTACAAACATTTGTCCCGTGACAGGAATCGAACCCGAAACCTTCTGCGTCTCAGGCGGACCTTCGCCCACTGCGCCACAGAGGTCGTCAAAGATATCCCTGAATAGTGCCTTGTGATTGCCGGTGGGAGAACCGATGTGTTACTTGATTCCACATTTCGCTCTAATTTTGTATTACCAAACATTTCGCAATGCTCGCAAAAAAATATTAAAGGAAATGTTATTTAGAAAATGTAATATCGTGAAATGCAATTTAAAATTAAAAACACTTCTAATTTATACATTTTTCTGTAAGTTGAAAGGCAACTAACATTATTCTACCAATAACTTTATTGTCTATCAACTTTTAGTACTTACCTTATGTTTGGGAAAAGTATGAAAGGTTACTTTTCGCACAAAAAGTTACTTTTTATTTATTTTAGGTAACTATTGACAAGACCCGGCTGGCAACACTGGCAGAGTGCTGTCAATGCTGCAAAGTGTTTCCTTGACGCATTTGCGTTAGCGTGAAAGGAGAATTAAGCGTATTTGTCTAGACGCCCGGGGCTCAACCATCAAGACTAAGTCTTATTGCGAATAAATTAATTTGATTAAGGCAAAGATTAAATCCTTCTTTGCAGTTGAGGACGCTATGGAGTTGTCATAATCGTCAATCGCAAAAGTTTTGCCTGCATTGAATCGCAATAAGCCTTGATGTTTAGGCCGCAGGGGTCATAAGCGAGTAGTGACTAAAAAGGACCTTACCACAACATTCTTGCAGCTAACAGGCTCAGCTACCACCAAGCAAGGACCATCGCTGTCCAGTTGCCTTATCCACAGTGACACTTGCAATGAGCTACTGTCCTTTGTTAGCAGCTCTACTACCTGAAATCGATGTTACAAACGTTATACATACCAAATATTATACATAAACATTTTGTACGTGCATAATCGAGGGTCTTGACCGCCATTTGCCTGTAAAGGCTTTTAGGAATATTTATGCTAAAAATAAAGCTGAAAAGTTCATTTTTGTTTGAACGCGGGTATCTCTGGAATTACTATTCGGGTTTGAAGAATTCTTTTTGTATTGGATAGTTCAATTCTTGAGCAAGATTATAGGCTATTTAACATCACGCTAGGACCCTTAGGAGCCGAGCAAAAGATGTAATAGCGCGGGAGCGGTGGGCCGAGAGCGGCCGTGACATAGCTAGTATCAAATAAATTTAAGGATTATTAGTATTTAAGTTACGGTATTTATTTATTATTTTTGTTAAATGTTAAATTATGGCTTATAATTCATGCTGAAATAAAAGAGTTTTTTTTTAGGGTCTCGACTCGGTAATGGAGGGTCTCGACCGCCTTTTGAAGGCGTAAAGACTCAACAGTCTCGTAAAAAGTACTAACCCCAACCTTAAATTCCCTGTGTCGTTGGTATCAGAAACTACGAGTACCTTGGTACCACATCACCTAAACCAGGAACAAATATCTACAGGACATGCAAACATTTGTCCTGCAGCGGGAATCCAACCCGCTCTTCGTCTCAGTCGACTACTCGTCCACCGCGCCACCGAGATCGACAAGATACCTTTCCACTCAGCAATACAATGGTCCCATCTTCAGATACATCCCCATGGTCTTGTTCGGGCTCTTGCAAGTTGAACCCTTTGCATTTCTTGTTGCGAAGAAGCTCCGAGAATCTCAGGCCGCAAAGTTCACCAGAGGAATAACCCAGTAAGGAACATGCTTTGTTGTTGACTATCAGTATCTGTGGAAGAGAAAAACAAGCTTCTATATAAAACTTCTAATAGAAGCAGTATATTTGTGAGTTTTTTCATTTCTTTTAACTTCAAAAAGGATGAGCTTCTAAATTTGACAATATTTTTTTCATATGTTTGTTACGCAATTATCTTCGCCAGATGTAAACCGATTTTAATGTTATTTTTAAAATGGGCTGGTTATTTTTTCATAAAATTTATATGGAATCACCCTTATAACCTTAAGGAACCCTATAACGCTTCACTCATAAAAAATACCACCCCCAAACGGTGAATGAATAAAGTATGAAATTTCATATTGGACCATTTATCACCTTCCCTTTATTGGAAATTGTTTTTTTCCCTTTACATTATAATTATAGAAACATATATATCTTTATAGAAACATACTGTTACCTATTTATCAAGTTTCTATTCGACTTGTTTTAAATAAATAATGCTGGACATTTTCATACAGCATTATCTAGCCCCAAACTAAACAGAGCTTGTATTATAGGAACTACATGACTGATATACTACTTATACACATTTTTTTGTAAATGAATTATACATTTTGTACCTGTTGTTTCTGTTTTGTTGTTGTGTCAAATAAATCACTTTCTATTCTATTCTCACCTTTGAAGTGTTTGGTTCAATGGTGAATACAGCTTTGCTAGGATTGATGGTCTGCTGCAGCCGATCGGTCTGTGACTGGGCGGGCGAGCCAGCCACATCAGTGGCCAAGGATGTGTTGAAACGCAGCCCATTAGGACCATCAACTGTTCAACAAAAACATATTTAAAATATTTGATTTTAGGCATTAAAAATTGCTGTTTTTTGCCCGCGCGCTTGTGTGCCTGCTCCCGCACATGCAAATAAAGAAACGGTGGGAACTTAGTTGCCTACGTAATAGTTTGTTTTTCAGATTTATTAAGAACTTTAATTTTATTTTATTTTTCGACTATGACATTTCTAGCGTACCCTCATTCATAGACTACTTAATAAATTTTCGTTAATCAGCTCTTCTCTCTCATCAATGCACTCCTGATACACTTTACTAAAGAAAATTAAAAACTGATGAAATAGGCCCTCCTTCTTGCATTGTATTTCTCAATCATGACCCGTACCACAATCTAGTTTTTCTTGGACAATGGTGTGCCATCATCTGTTGCTGATGCACTGTTGGCTTTGTGGAATTATGAGTCCAGGGTGGTGAATATCTGGTCAGACCAATGTAACAGACTTTGCCTTTCCATCAATCTTTCCAAGGATTGAAAATGAAAGACTATGTACTGTATCAATTTCTGTCACAAAGCTTGCATTGCTGTGTTTTTGTTTGAAAGCACCAAAACACATTGTAGTACTACAAAGAGATACTGACCCCTGACAAGTTCAGATGGTGGCTTCACTTTTGTTGGAGTTTCCATCTCCATCATGGGCCGTACTTTGCGAGTCAGGCGCGGGAAACTCTGGTTGCCTTCAAATGAGCAGTTGTTGAATACATTTCTGAATCGCTGCTGTGGTTTGACAGATCTAGAATGAATTAGGATATTATTGTTTATAAATTACAGCAGAGGACAACCTCTGTGGGGCAGTGGGTATAGGCCTGCCTGAGAACAGAAGGTTGCGGGTTCAATTCCCACCGCAGGAAAAATGTTTGTATGATCTGCAAATATTTGTCTCTGGTTTGGGTGTTTTCTATATATAAATATGTATGAATTTACAAAAAAAGGAAATATAAGTAGTATATCAGTCATGTAGCCAACATAATACAAGTTCTGCTTAGTTTGGGGCTAGATGATGTGTGAAGTGTCATTTGGAAACCCTGTCACATGCAAGTGGAACTTACAAGTCTAACTAATTCTGCAGATTGAGAAATTTACTGAACTTGCTAACATAACTAAATAAATAAAAATAAATGTCTGTTCTAAAAACTATTATAACAGAATTCATTTCATTTGCTTACCTGCATTTATAGTCAACTTCAGATAATTTGTCAGGTGTGTATAAGATTGGACTCTCATTCCTCAGATGATTATAGCACTTCTGTGGTTTCTGTAAAGCCAAATGATGTTTATTTATAGAACTTGTGTATCTAACCTACTGCTGTTTACATATTTTTACTTGTTTACTGGCTGTTAAGAATATGAAACAAAACTATTATTTGTTACGTTTTAGGTGCCCGCTGATGAGTTTTACTAACAAAGGTTAACTCACAGTTTTTGGCGTCAAATTGAGGTGTTCAGGAGAGTAAATATCCACGAACCGTCCAAGACGAGGCTTCACAGGAGTTACACTGGACGAATCAGCACCTTTCGCTCTAAAAATAACCACAAGATCTAATTAGAACACCTGCCTCAAAGGGTATCGATATACCTCGAGCCTCGAAATAAATGCCAGCAAAATGTTAAAGGTACAAAACACTTTGATTTATTTACATCGTCCAAGCTTATTTTTGGAGAAAATCAATACATTCGAGCGCGTAATTTCAAACGTAACTTGAGTGTATAGTGGGGTGTTATCTTGATATACCTGTTGAAATTGAGTATTCTAGCAGAGTCCATCGCTAGAATACAAAAATAAAGCTCTTATTTTCAAGCTGATATCAGTTTTTGTAGAAAACTCTGTTTTTTACAATTCAAAAACTTCCGTTGAGATTTCAAACAAATTTCGAACAGCTGTAAATGAATGAATGTTAGTTATGTCAGAAAGTGTCTATGTCAAATCCAGCCAGTTGTCAAGAGGATCGTTTCTGCGTCTAATATAATATTATTTACAACTTGTGTGTATGGGGAACAAATAGAACAATTTTCTTTCTTTATTTTCTTAATTTTTTTATAATAATAATATTTCTACACGCATAAATTTATTCATTTTTTTTAAAACATCTCGAGTTTTTTAAATTACGTAGGCAGTGCCATCTAATAGCAAAATATTATATTTCCATGCTGTTTACCTAGATGGCACTTACACCTAATAATAGTAATAATAATAATAAGCCTTTATTTCTGAAACATCATCGTTATTCCTATTACAATTATTGGGGCTTCTCAATTATATCTTAATTCAGGGAGCCTGCCGGCAAAGGCTTCCTCTAGCTCTTTCAAGTGATGTCTGTCTGCAGCTCTTACACTTACTTACTACAAATATTTCGGTAAAAATTGATAAATTTGTTAGATTTCAGAGTTAAAAATGTAATAATATAACAATTTTGGGGGGTAGTGATAATAACAATGAGGAACAATAATCACTAGTCTTTAGGATCAATGAACTACCTATGTACTTAGTGCGCTGTTTTTCCAAGCAGTTTGCAAATTTCGCACCTTTTAGTTTTTTGAAGTTGACATAGATGGCTCTTCCCCTCATAACTTTTTTTTGATTGAATTGCTGAAATTTACAGATTTTATATTTACACAAAATTTTGCTATAAGTATTTTTAACAATATGCGTAAAACATAAAACTTTTGGGCGTATAATAATAATAAAGGATTTGAACCAACAGGCTCTTTTTTCTAGCATCCCACTAATTTAGGCATGTTTCTCGACTGGGAGCGTGGCGTCTCCTGTAATCCAGCTTCTCGGAGGTCGGGATGGGAGGATGGTTTGAAGTCGGGAACCACTGGTGCTGCGCGGGTCATGTTGACTGGACGTCCACACTAAGCCTGGTATTAATATGGACCGCCCGGAGGAGTCTGGGCGGTGCAGGTTAACTAAGGAGGTGCGAACCGGGCCAGGGGGGAAACCCAGCAGCCAAAAGTACCCGTATCGGGCAGTAGTGGGATAGCGGCCGGGAGTGGTCGCTCAGTATCAGCCTGACCAATACAATCAGACCCCTTCCTTTTGTTTTTTTTTTTCAATTTCATTCATAATATTGAAAAAAAAAATGCATGATATTGAATATCATTCAATATATATCTTTTGTTAAATTTTATTGACTCTTTTTTGTATTTTATTACCAAGGTACCAAGTCTTACCTTTATTACAAGTTTAGTCATTGTTACCTTACGAGTACTGCTTTGAAGCAAACAATACACATGGAATTGAGTTTCAGGTAGGTAAGTAGGTACTTTTGAAAACAGGTAGGTAGATTCAGCGCCTTACAAAGATTTTTAAATTATTTATTTAAAATTCAACAGTAGAAAATAAAACATTGTTTAGCTAAACATATAAAAAACATTAAACATGAAAAATCTACTAGATACTTACATGTTTAGTGTTAATGCGCTTTGTGTTAATTTTTGAGGGAATATAATTCAATTTGATTTGCAGATAATATAAGTAGATTGTTCACCATCATCGTCATCAACAACTTAAAAACGTCTCTTATCGTTTAGTATCTGATAAACATTACTTATAGGTAAGTAAGTTATTTATCGTCTGATCCGTATCCAATTTTACACGGCCCGCAGGGCTGCAGGCAGCTCTGCGGAGCTCAAAGCATACAACTGTATTTTCAGAAAGGAAATAGGTTTTAGCCCTATTGCTAAGGAGGAACTTTGTATGTAGGTAGGTATCGAACCTTGTACATACATGTTAAGATATGTTATGTAGCATTACAGATACCTAAGTAACTAAACTTAGATTAGATATAAAAGGACACATAAAATTAGGACATCTAGGTAATAATAATAATAAATAAATAAATAATGCTGGTCATATTTCACACAGCATCATATAGCCCCGAATTAAGTAGAGCTTGTATTACGGAAACTACCTACATGACTAATAGGTAGGTATATTATCATTATTATACTTTTTTTTGTACAAGTAATAGGTACATAAGCACAGGCGAAATTAACCTCTTCAATAATAAATAGGTTTTTATACTGAGCAGACAACGCATCAGTAATGCTCCAGTGCCCTAACCATGAAGTCTTATAGCGAGTCAGTTTAGGCAAAGATGTCACTTTCAGTTTTGCGATTGAGGACGCTATGGCGTAGTTAAAGCTTTGTCATTCGCAAAGCGGGATTTGACGTCTTTGCCTGAATTGAATCGCTATAAGACTTCATGGTTAGGCCCCAGATCACAGATATTATAGGTACTACTAGATGCTGGCGATGGTAGCCGCTTTCAATCAGGTGGGCCGTAGTTAGATATGCCTGTTTGCATCGTCATAACATTGTAAAAAAACCGAATACCTACTAAATAATAATCTGGTTAGATAGATTGAACTAGGCGAGTACCTATGTACCTATATTCTAACCACCTAGGTAGGTATAATACCTAATAAGTAGGTGTAACATAGACTACAGCCGACTGGCGCATGGCGGTGAAGCGGTCAATAGGAACCTACTTACAGTTACAGCTTGGCGGCACCGGCGAAGGGACACAACACGAACTAACCTTTGCATGACGTGACATTACATTCTCGCAATTCACAGAAAGGACGGTCCAATTTACAGAAATGCCAAAAAGTACCACAGAAGAAGGCAGATTTGGATGGTTTGACGAGTTATACCTACCTACTTACTGTCCGTGACGTTGTTGGATGAATGCAGTCTTATCCACAGTTGTTTACAGTCACTTCTGTTTCAGCAGAGCCTGAGTCGACTTCGTATTGAAACGAAATTATCCACACAAAGGGAAGGCGAAGGAGCACACACCTTTCGCCTTGACATCTAGGTATGTAGGTAATTAAGTAGGTACCTCACTTACCTAGTGTGTACCTTAATCACTAAAAACGGGATATTTTACTAGGTAGGTACCTTCTAATAAAACACCTGTAAAGAATCCAATTTTATAGTACACCTATCTAGTGATCATGGCGGCATCTACTAAGATGTCCGTTTTGAGAAATAAAAACTTAGGTAGGTAGGTATATTTAGTTACGTATCTATGTAAGTAGGAATCTAATGTAGTATCTACTTCTATGTAGAGTAGGTACCTACCTAGGTAGGTTTTTACTCGTAGGTACGTCTAATACGGGCGTTTCATGAAGGCAGAGCTGAAGATTCACGATATCCCATAGGTATCATATTATGGCATGTCCTAGCAACCTAGACCATAGACTATTTTTTTTACCTACACAACACACCAAAGAAAAGGGCACAATAGAAAAGCGAAAAATAAATGAATAATCCAATTTGCGGTCTTATTACTAAGAGAGATCTCTTGCGTATAGCCTCAGGTTTAGGCGTGGATAGCAACAGTTAGGTAAGGTAGTAGGTACCTAGGTACTCACCATAGTTACCTATGCCATAAAAGCTGTCTACGCCCATATCAGCTCATATTACTTTTTCATGTAAGTACCTAGGTAGGTATAACTAGATAATAGTCCACATCCGTGAGCCGACCTACTCTCAAAATCAATGTCCGTTCATATCCTAAGTTGACTTTAACGAATAATTAAACCATACTTAATATCAAGACCAAGATTTACATTATTAGATTTCCTCTATGCTACTAGATATAAGGTTCAATATCACGTATTAGCGCCGACTGTGAGACTTGGTAGGTAGCGTGAATTGAAGTGGGTAGTTACAGAGGGACCTTGGTATTTGAAAGTATGGACAGCCGGAACGTAAAGAGTATGACATTACAATACGTAGGTATGTTCCAAGAAAATTGAGCCATTATTTGTGGCAGCTTGCAAAAAATATTGCAGATAAAACGAAATAATGTTCGCGAAGCACCACCGTAACACGCAGTATACTTAATCCAACTTTACAATCTACATAGTATATCAGTACCATCTAAGTATATCAGTGTTTTTCAACCTGTGGGTCACGATCCCCAGGGGTCACAAAGTCTTGTTCGCATTTCAGGTAAAAGTAAAAAGCAAGGCTTGTTAAAGGGTTTGATCCTACATTACAAGAAATACCAACAGCGATTTCAGTAAGACGGTTGGGCCTGTTCTTTTAATTGCTGGTATTGCAGCAAATTCAGCTACCGATTATTAAAGTCAAAAATTTTGTCCACTCTAGAGGCATTTTTATGTACATAATTATATAGGTTGGTTCAGCTACTGTTAGAAACAAAGAAACCTTTCAAAAGTAAAACAAAAAACTCGGACTCTGGTTTAAATAAATATATTTATCTATGCTACTACTATTATAAACGCGAAAGTTTGTGAGGATGGATGTTTGTTACTCTTTCAGACAAAAACTAACATAGCTTGTTACTGTAAAGTTTCATCAAAATCCGGTAAATAAGAATAACACGTAGGATACATTTCATCTAGATAACACGCGGGCGAAGCCGTGGGCAGAAGCTAGTAGGAAATAATAATCAAATATTTGGACCTTTTTCAAAGTTAATGGTATTTGTTCTCTGCAAAATTAAATGAAATAAAAAATGCCAAAAGGAAAGGGTCTGATTGTATTGGTCAGGCTGATACTGAGCGGCCACTCCCGGCCGCTATCCCACTACTGCCCGATACGGGTACTTTTGGCTGCTGGGTTTCCCCCCTGGCCCGGTTCGCACCTCCTTAGTTAACCTGCACCGCCCAGACTCCTCCGGGCGGTCCATATTAATACCAGGCTTAGTGTGGACGTCCAGTCAACATGGACCGCTCAGCACCAGTGGTTCCCGACCTCAAACCATCCTCCCATCCCGACCTCCGAGAAGCCGGATTACAGGAGACGCCACGCTCCCAGTCAAAATACATTGCGAAATTAACGGACTGCTTACGAAAACAAGCCACTGGTTCAAATCTTTAAAATTTAGGTCAACTAATGGTGGATTTTTAAATTTTACAATGATCCAAACAGTATAATTGTCATTGAAATCGTAAACCAATTTTGAGAAATATTAAAAAAAAATAACTAAATCGTACTAGCGCCATCTATGAAATGATTCCGGAGTTACACAAGTACTAGAAGTTACGTACGTAGAGCGTAAATAAAATCGCACAACCTTCGTGTCTAGTAAAACACCTACTTATTCATTATTATAGTCACAGATATTATAATAGCTGTGCTATCGTATCAAAACAATGGCAAATGATATTAATAAAATCGTATGCACACATTTTGCGCTACATTTTCGCTCTATCCTACTAATTCTACAAAGTAATGTTTGTTACTTTTTCACGCAAAAACTACAGAATGTATTTTGAAGAAGCTTAACAGTAATATAGCTTATACATCGGAATAACACCTAGGCTACTTTTATCCGGGTACCACGCGGGCGAAGCCGTGGGCAGAAGCTAGAATCTAATAAGTCATTAGATATAGAGCAAAAATGTGGCGCAAAATTTTAATGATTTTTTTCTGAGCTGAAGATATTTGAGGTATTTTTTGAATTTATTTTTTTAAGTTATCTGAGTTGATGTATCCTCGTATTCGATTGATTTTCCGGATGTTTCTTCTGTTTAAGAACAATAATATATACCTTGTTTACCTTTTCAAAATAAAGAAAGGAACCTTGATTATTTATTTGTTGGTAATCAACAGCGTTAACTTCTACTTATATCTAGGAAAAAACACGAGTCTGAAGTATATGGCCTCGATATTCATATCAGCAGTTAGCAGTTTTTAAAATTATATAATGATGTTTTGGAGAACAAGCAAGTTATAGTGACAATGGCCCATAATATTTAGCTCGCAGAACCAACAACCGTTGGGGAAAACAGTTTATCGAATAGGAGACCACGTTGCTTAGTAGGATGGTCCTCCACCCGATGGAACGAAGGTTACGGGAGGGAAGTAAGTGGATGGAGGTGGCCCAAGATCATTCGTCATTGTACTTTAAGGAGGCATCAGCAGTGACTTCTAAAGGCTAAATAAATAATGATGATGGGAAGTTAAAATCTATAGAGAAAGTGGATTTTTCATTTGGATGCGCTTTACTGTATTTAAAAAAAAAAACATAAACATAGGTTACTTAATAACAAGATCCTGAATAATCCTTTCTTGACGTTTTTACCGTATTTTGGGCACAGTGCTTTAGGTCGTCTCCGTATGAGCCTGCAAAGGCCCTTTTAATATAATGATGAAAGAATCTAAAGGCTAGTTACTCATAGAATATGTAACAAAAACCCAGTTCGGTCCGCTTGGGCGGTGCCCAAGAGCGATGTACCGCTTTGCAGTGAAGTGAGCTTCACTTCACTCACTTCTTACTTTATTACTTTATTTAATTTGATCTGATATATAGGTTCAAATATGTGGGTTTGTGTATGTAATATGTATATATATATATGTAGATATAGGTATTATATAAAAATCATTTTTAATAATTTTCATTTGTATTTTTATGTCTATTTTTGACACTTTTAGTAAGCAAATAACACCGTCATTCTTTTTATTCCAAAAACTATCGTGAACTTGACTATTGACCTGATGAAGACTCTCGGAATGAGTCGAAACTTAGTCGGTGCCTTCACCGATAGTGCAGTACGTGAAAATTCCCGTTTTTACAATATGAATCGTCATTCTTTTAAAAAGTTATCCATCCTAAGGGTTTCTGGAAGAAATCGCTTTCAGTGATAAGACCGCTCATTGTGCATTTATTTTTTTGTTGTTGTTCATTTATTATGTTTCTGTGTTTATACTGTAAATTGGTGTTATGCACAATAAAGAGTTTATCTATCTATCTTTTTACACATTTTCAAATTTCAGACCGGAGCTATTGCTGCACGTTGGTATTTGTACATTTTATGCATAGTTTGTCGATCGAGCTAGAATGTATACACAGTGCACGTTATTGCAATTCAAATTGTGCAATGGTCAGGATTCGTAACGAAATTTTACGCTGTGTACTTGTAGGCTGTAAACTTGTAAGTAACCGACATTGGGTAAAATAGTGCAGCGTTGATAAGGTGCATTGCACAAATACCACCTTTCACTATCACAATTGTGTAATATTTGGTGTCTTAACGATGGCGGTGAATTCAAGGTCATGATAATTTTAAATGTAAGCTAATCAAAATAATCCTTTGAAAACCATTTCCACTGTAAAACCACTAGTAGAAAACCATTTCCATATAAAACCATTTTCACTGTAAAACCATCTTCATATAAAACCATTTCCACTGTAAAACCACTACTGTAAAATCATTTCCATATAAAACCATTTCCACTGTAAAACCACTACTGTAAAACCATTTTTACTGTACTTTTCTAACCTTTCTACCTTTTACCTTTGTAACTTTTCTACTGTAAAACAATTCAATAATTCGAAATATGAACAAACGAAATAGCTACATGGAGCTGTGGCGCTACAGGTGCGAATTTGATTCCCGCTGCGGGACAAATATTTGCATGTTCTGCAGGCCTTTTTTTGGTGGTATGGATATTGTGGTACCATGGTTTCAATACCTGTTGGTTTCTAATATCCACGACAAAGGTAATCCTAGTGTGGGGTCAGGACTTTGACAATAGTCTTTTTAAATATAAATCAGAGCAGAACATTTTATACACCTTAGACCTTTGCCAGAGTTTAAACCCTACAGAATCATTAAAATGTCCATTAGCCCTTACTTCTTAACTCAACTGCCAATCTGAGTGGACTGCCTAATTATCTCGAATCCTTTCTCAAATAAAACAGTTAGTTAAACCACAAGTTAAACTGACTAAGATAAATGCCCTTGAATCATTTTCTCAAATTCGACCGTCCTATAGTGTTGGATTAAAATAATTAATTAAATGATAACCTTAGTGAAAAGGTCAATTATTCTGACATGTAACCTTGCACTGTATTACTGGTTAGGTTCTACTATTTATTATGTGTATTGCTTTCAAATAATAGAGCCCCATTTAATTGACGATTTATTTTTACATGTAGGTAGACTCTATACTTGATTGATCGATAAAGTCTACACAATACTTGTTTGTCTGAATCGTTTTGAAACTATGTAATAAGTAATATACTCAATGTTAGGCTCCCAAAGTTTTCTATATGTCTTAAAATGATAGTTGGAAAAAATAATAACTTATTACACTTCTTTTGAACCAGAAGTATTCTTAACTTATAGAATTACCAAAAATGCTTTAAGTTAAACTTTGACTTCTTGTAAACAAGGTTAAAAAGTAAGAGGGGTGATACATATAACTTTAGCTACCATAAAGGGCTTCAAATTAGAAATAGAAAGCTTAAAATGACATTTTAAGACCTGTTTAATGATTTCGAGGAAAAGATTCTGTTTTATTTTATTTTCTCTATGAATACTGTTTTATTATATGTATGCACCCCTGCACATTGAGGGAGAAATAGGGTACGGATGATGGACATAGACGAACCTATTGACCCTATTCCCTAACAGAGATTTCTTAGAGTAAAGATTCTTATCATAAAACATGCATAGCATTGTTTCACTTACTCTATAGAAAAGAATATAAAAGCCAAATCTTTTGTTCACTTACTTTACTAATTACTAGAGACAGAAGTAATGTTGCCTACTCCTATGTATTCAGCCTTGGTATCGATTAAATGCGTGCGCAAGCTATCGATTCGATATCGATCATTGTAGCTTGGGAGACAGTGATGAGTTTCATGATTACGTTTAGAATGATGGTAACAACTATGTAGATTTAATGTTTAATCCTATTATGATTAGTAATCATCAGTAAAAGATATATAACACTTCCTTTTCCAGGTCTGGGCAAAATACGTCCGACAGACGAAACTTCTCAATTCGATCTTGCGCTACCAAATTGCAAATGAGGCGTTACTTTTGATTGGCTAAAATGTGTCTTTTCCTATCGTAACACATTTCCCCAAAAGATATTGTGCCGTATGAAACTAACCACTGGTTTCTGATCTAAGTAAGTATCGATCATTGACATACTGTGTCGATAATCGATGACGGATATGCTCGTGCAGCAAACGGCATTGGCTATTATTGTCTTTGTTGCGCTGCCCCGGATTTTGTAAGGTTCAAGAACTTTTATTATGGCACTTTTTAGATCGAAGAGCTTTTTTGCTTGCGTTGAGCTTTATATTGTTGTGAAATAGACTTATCTTTTAAAATTAATCAATAACTCTACATGAGTTTTTTTTATGTAAATAGACTGATGGACTGAAAACGCTCTATTTACGGAGGTTCATGATAGAAAGATAGATAAATAACACTTCAATGTAAACAAAATATGTTGCTAACAAATTCAAACAATAAAAATTGCAAGCTAATCGCGGAAGTAAAATGGACGGTCTTATAGCGGTATATAGGGCCACCTATTGGTAAGCGGTTACCGTGACTATGGACGCTTGCAACACCGGAGCTATCACTCGCGGTTGCTGACCCTAAGACATAACGGGTGAAAAATCTCATTTGCCTGTAATTTCACCGGTACCCATACCCTTCACACCGGAACACAGCAATACGAGCATTACTGCTTGGTGGCAGAAATGGAATGGTGGAAGTACTTCCCCGGACGAGCTCTTTCACAAGAAGCTCTACTACTCCTTTATTCCTTGATTCTTTTAACGATAAAGGGCGATAATTAAATAAATTAATAATGCTGGACATATTTCACACTGCATCATCTAGCCCCAAACTAAGCAGAGATTGTATCATGGGAACTACATGACTGATAGACTATTTATGTACTTTTTTTGGAAATACATACATATTATACATAGAAAATACCCAGACCCGAGACAAATATTTGCAGATCATACAAACATTGGTCCCGCGGCCGGAATCGAACTCGCAACCTTTTGCGTCTCAGGCGGGCCTTCACAGCGCCATTGAGGTCGAATTAATAATTGATTGGAAGGTTATCCTATGTGTTTTTCTGTCCATCAAAGGTTGTCCGCCCGTTTGATAAGACCGCCCAGTTACCTTATAATTTGCTTTGTTTTGAATTTTGTGAGCAATGTAATATGGTGTATGTTATACAAAAAAGTTTTTTTTACTTAACAAAACTGACAGGCAATTAAAAGCTGAGAATTGGGCGTTGTGCCTAAAATAATATGCACATGTTAAACCTCCAGACAATTTTATATCACTACCATTGAACTTGTGTGACTTTTGTTTCGAAATCGCATTGTTAATCAAAGGTCATACGGCTGTTATAAAAATTAGACGCCGAGTGTCAAATGCCTATCTAGTTAGTACTGAGGGGGTGTGAATGGGGTGTCGAAATCAGTCTTCTGTCACAGAAGAAACAATACTTATAGTATTTACTATATTCGGCCGAGGATCTTAAGAGGCGTAAATATGGATATCTTGACAGAGAATAAGCTCTAAGCATATGTATAAACGTAATTGAGTCTTTTAGAATTGAGACTCTGGGCCCGGTTGAGAACCGGCGAAGAGCGCCTTATTTCAAACTATATATTTTAGGGTGTCTGATAGAAGCGACCCGTGACCTAGCTCTTATCTGGTCTTATGGCAATGCAGACAGCATTTTGGGGATGTTTCCGATCTGGATCAGTTGAACTAGCTTACAGGATATTATAAAACTATCTATCCCGAGGAGATTGAGTTGAGGGGAGACTAAGTATACTGTGCCTCAAATAGGAATATACTAACGACAAAAAATACTTCAGTTTACTGAAACTTTCTTATGTGCTTTTAACAGCGCATAAAAGTACAGTAAATGTTTATTTTCATTTAAAATAGCATTCTTTTTGACGAAAAGAATGCTGGCACTTTGATTCATCATAATCGTTAACAGCATGTAGTAGTGGACTGGTAGATAGGCCTCCACGAGTGCCATGGCGAACGTTCTTCAGTAAAGGCTCGGTGGTGACGGTGGGCGAGTAGCCGATTCGACGCTAGAAGTGTGGGTTTGATTCCAAAACAGGACATGTTTGCATGTTCTGCAGTTATTTGCTACAGGCCTGGGTGTTGTGGTACTCTGATACCCACAATACAGGGAACCCTAGTGCGAGGTCATAGACTCATATTCATTTTTTTAAACCTTAGGAACATAAAGTACACTCAATACTCAATACTCAATACATTTATTGCTTTCACATGGTAGGTACATAGATGGTGTTTATAGGTAGGTATCTCACATGAACCCTGTCTAAGGGTATAGCAACAGATAGGTAGGCAGGCCGAAGTTTTGTGTAAACAAAAAAAAAAAAAAAACTAGTAGCTACTCGTACAATAAAATAAAGTCAAGGTAGGCAAAGTATCAAGCATTTGGAATAACACAATTAGGTAAGTAGGTTTAGTCATTTTTTCTTTTGTTATAATTTTCATTAGTCAAAAATAGGTACGTCACTTTTTATTCATTTTTAAGGTTTGCTAGCTTTCTAGTCTAAATAATCTTTAATGTCAAAGTAGCATTTGTCAATTAAGAATGATTTTAGTCTTTTAGTGAACAACGAATCTTTTTGTAATTCTGTGATTTGTTTTGGAAGTTTGTTGTAGATTTTAATTGACATTATGTATGGGCCATCGCTGTGCAATTTTAGGTGTGATCTTGGTTGTATAATTTTGTTTCTACCTGGCCTAAGTGCGTATCTTCGAGGAAGATCATCAAGTTTCGTGTACAAATCGGGATATTTTCTGACAAATTTACATATTTCTAGAATGTAGATTGCCGGTAACGTCAAAATCTTTAGATTTATAAAATGGGGTTTGCAACTATCTCTTTTTTTATGTTTGCTATAATACGCACACATTTCTTTTGTAAAATAAACAAGTCTTGCACGTACACTTGGATACGTCAATTAAATTTTAATAAAACTTGAAGGGATGCTAGTATTTTACATGAAGGTAGGTTTATACCGGGTGTAATAAGACTACTCCCGAAAACTTTGGGGAGTGAAAGTGCCCATATTGATGGGATGGAACAACTTTTACTATGGAATCAACATTGTGAACGCAAAAAAAATATCCATACGTTCAGTACTTTTTTTTTTTCGCGTTCACAGTGTTGTGTCCATAGTAGTCTTATTAAACCCTGTATAATAATTTAGTAAACATTTTAAATTATTTTATATAATTTATGTATTGCTATTGCAAAGGGGTATTATCCGACAAAGAAAATGATTAATTAGGTTGGTACATACAAAAGACAAAATTAACATATACACAAAAATATTAGCTGCAGTAAAGAGGCATTGTCAGGTAATATTGGACTATGTATTTGGCTGTTGTTTATTTATTTATACCCATACTAAATCGAACTCAGCAGAACCAAGCCTGATGTTCATATTAATATTCATATTCATTTATTCATGCTCAAATGTACATCAGCTTAGGTGTTACATCAAAGTAGCTGTAGGGGAGTACATGGACCCTGTAAGGGCGCTGCATGTTCAGTCAATATTTATTTAAAATGAGTTAATACTAATAGCAAAATCGTAATTATGAATGTCAAATAATACATAAAAAGTTAATTAAAAATAATAATAATAATAATCATCTTACTTAATTATTTGATTTAAAATAACCTATCTACCTACTTATTCCTACCATGCATGTAAATATTTTAATTACAATGTCCGGATACAAATTAAATAAAATCAAGTTAAGTGACACAGGCCTGCCTCAGTGTCTGAATGAGGGTTGAGAAACTATTGAATAATTTTGTTAGAGTATATTACTGTTGTTACGTCTCCGTCGTAATATAGTTTTCGCGCACCCGATAATTGTCCTCGTTTTAGGTAATACAATGTCACTCGTCTCAAATTGTTTTAACCTTCGGAATGAAAACAATAAACATAGACACAGTATAGGTATATAGTCAAATTTGTATAGCCATCAATGCAAATATTTGTCCAGGAGCGGTAATCAAAGCAGCACCTTTTACGTCGTAGCCAGTTACTGGCTCAACGCGTCAATGAATTTGTCGTTGTACAGTATAAGTAAACTATTTACCTACCCGATGTAATCTAGGTAGGTACCTTGTTCCAAACTGATCAACTGAAAGACCGTATGTACCTCTTTACCGTGTATAAATCGTGTTGCAATAAAAACAATCATACATTACCAAAGTAAAGTCAGCTATTGTTACAAGTCAGAATGCGTCAATATCCTAAGTTTATTGTGTTATGCCATTTTCCCATATTCCTCGTTAGGTAATACGATGAATAGGGTATTATAAAATGTGTGTAATAGCTACGGACGATTGAGTGGCTGTGGTGTGATGAAATCACGCCAAAAGATTAAATTGCATCGTACATAAAAACCTAGACTCTAGACCTAACTATTACTGAAGTATTTTCAGGTACAATCAGTGTCACAAGTGTTGTAAAATACAAACGAATAAAAGTTTCTTGCCTGCTATGTCATTTTTTTGCGCGACCTCTTGTGATGTTGTTATCAAGCTATAAATGGTTTGGTATCATTTTTGAATATTATTACGACTATACCACGTACTTAACTATTCTGCTGCTGACATTTCGTTGACCGTTTAGAGGTCCTTCCTTATGAGCACCGTCCGCGACCACGTTCGACGGTCGTGAGACGTGAACACGAAACGTCAGCAGGAGAATAGTAAAGTACGTGGTATAGTCGTAATAATATTCTAAAACGATAAGAGTTTTTTTTTCTGTTACCATTCATCTAAGATTGTACAATTGATTGGTGTATCTCCAAGGATGCTTCTTAGGTAGGTTTCTTCGCCACAAGTCACTAGGGGGCGCTACAGTCTATGACAGCTAACAATTGACAAAAATATGATATTTATTAAAATTATGAGCCCCTGTTCTATAAAAATATGATATTTTAGGTACCCGTGTTATGGGGAGTCCCCAAAAGGCGGGCATTACGAAGACGAATAGATAATAAGTATGATATTTTTTACGGATATTTATCTGAAAACCTGAGTTGCTCAGCTACTTTTGATTATCCATGACTAATCAAACAAAATTAAAATTGTCATTGGTTCAGACTACTTCACGACTTTATAAACAAAAGTTATTGGACGCTGGTAGACCACGACCTTAGACAAAAAGTGAATAAAGACAATAATCGATTACGTAAATCGAGAGCACGAATCGTTCCGATTTTATTTTATTTGGCATTTTGTGAATTTACCGGATACTTGAACTGTTTTGCAATAGCCCGTTTCAATTGCAATTTAGCGATTAGATCGGAAAAGGAAAAAAATGAGATTTTGGTTATTGTTAACACAATTATAGCATACTAGCTTCGGCCCACGGCTTCGCTCGCGTGATACCCGGATAAAAAGTAGCTATGTGTTATTCGGATGTATAAGCTATATTACTGTAAAGTTTAATCAAAATCTGCTCATTAGTTTTTGCGTGAAAGAGTAACAAACATCCATCCATCCTCACAAACTTTCGCTTTTATAATATTAGTAGGATTATATTTATATATATTATGTATTATAGAAGTAAGTAGGTTTAGTTACCTAATTTTAATTTACCGCGACTACACTCGATGAGAATTTGACGACCGTCGAGCGTGGTCATGAGGAAGGACCTCTAAACGGTCAATGAAACGTTAGCAGGAAAATAGTAAAGTATGTGGTAGAGTCATAATAATATCCTAAAATGATACCAAACCACGATAATAAAATTAAAATTATCGTGGTTTGGTATCATTTTAGAATATTATTACGACTATACCACGTACTTTCAACGTACGTCAACGAAACATCAGCAGGAGAATAGTAAAGTACGTGGTATAGTCGTAATAATATTCTAAAACCACGATAAGTTTATTTCAATTTTATTTTAACTTTTTTCAGGTTTTAAGGTAAACAAGCATGCAGTCTTTAAGTTAAATGTTACCGTCTATGGTACCGTCGTGGTGATGCGTGAACTGGCAGAGACAAAGTATGTCATTTCGCCAGCACCCACATCCTTCACCCCGAAACACTACGTATTTCAAAGAAGATATTTTTTATCTTGGTAAATTATTTGGGTAGGCCTCTTCATTTCTTCTAGGAACACGGGAATCCTATATCACTTTCATGCCAAGTTATGTCAACTAAAATAGATATGGCTGCATTAAACGATTGTTTTATTTTGAGGACTACAAATTTAGCTGAAATAAATTGACTCAGTTTCGATTATTAATTTAAATACTAGCTTCTGCCCACGGCTTCGCCCGCATGGAATCCGGATTAAAAGTAGCCTATGTGTTATTCTGATGTATAAGCTATACCTATTACTGTGAATTTTCATCAAAATCTGTTCAGTAGTTTTTGCGTGAAAGAGTAACAAACATCCATCCTCGCAAACTTTCGCGTTTATACTAGTAGTAGGATGGTCTTCGTAATGCTAGCGTTTTGGGGATGCTTCCGTCTGATCTGCATCAGTTGAGCTACCTATAGATCGTTTGAATAATCGTTTATATTTGACGGCTAGACTGTTTCATCTGTATATTTTGTATGTACCTACTTACCAAAGTCGTTGTAATATTCTTTATATTATTAAATGTGTATTTATAAATTGAATTTTGGTCTAGATTGTTTAATTGCCACGAAGGTAAGTATTACTTAACTAATATCGAGCTGGTAATATTTTAATGATGGCTTAGACAAAGTCATAACCAATTTATAACTCCGTATATAATTGTGCGCTTTTTGATCAATGTTATGTTAAGATTGCCGGCTCACAAAATAAATTACCAACAGTTATGTTAAAAGTAAACGTAGAACAGGTTTTTGCTAAAAATGCGTATCAAAAAATGATTCCAAGAATAACTAGCAGAATGTCCAAGTTTTGTATGATTTCGAATGTAGTTTTAGAATACGCAGTAGCAGTTCTAGGTGAATGGAGCCTTGGCTGGCTACTGCGGGTGCACCCAACTTCAATGTACCAAATCTAGACTGAAATATTGGTAAGTAACTACGCTCGTTTAATTTTGTCGTGCCACGGTTCTTTCCATTCACCGTGTTATTAGGTGTACCTACCACAAACAGCCCAGAGTGACCTACCCTGGGGAGCTACCATGAGGTGATAAACTATTCAGCTTGGAACTCAAATCTTTATTTATTTATACAGTTCACAGTTTGAACATGACAATCTTGAGAGGCAGCTTGGGACGTAATTTTCAAAGATGCCTACTCCGGCTATTTTCCCACTGAGATAGGTTAAATAACAGTATAACTAGTATAGTATTGTACTATAATGGGGCCGTACTTAGGTTTCATTAAATTTATGGTGAAACCGAGATCTATTTAGCCCCACGCTACACAAAAAATATGTATTACTTTTCATTATTTTTTTCAATCGTTTCATTGTTACATTTAATTTTGTGGTTGAGGCATAGACTAACGGGGAAAGACCCAGTAAGATGAAAGGCTTCAGAGCGTCTCGCAAAGTTATATCCACTATGCAAAGAAGTATGACATGATCTCGTAGTAACTTGATGTAATAGATGTTATGTATCTACTTGATAAATGCAGGTCGATTGTTATTACCGATAAAAATATAAGTAACACAATAAATTACATAAGCTGACCTTCGTTTTTGCAATCTGTATGATAAAATGATATGAAACACTGCATGTACTTATAAGTAACTACATAGATAATGATTGACCTGAATGTACCTACTTACGTATTTATGTAATTATTGTTTTGTTAACCAATTCAATTACCTATTGTTATTAAGTTTTTGTATTGTTCCTTCGGACTAGGTAAAATCGATTGAATAAGATTGACATACAAATCCATTTTAGATGTTTAGTTCTAGACGGACAAACATAATTTTATAGTTGAATAAATGTTCGCCCATAAATTGATATACGTCACAATCAATTCTCCAGCTGCAAGTGTAATATAACTACAAATTAACAACTTTCGGATTTTTCGCTTTATTCGTGTTGTAAGACCTTGCTTTTTGTTAAATTTCATGATGTTAGGTTAATTTGAAGTATAAATTGAAGTAAGGTTTTGATTTACTTGTGAGTGTCAAAATATGAGGCATAAATGGCCGTATTTTTTATGCGTTTGTCAAATATGAAATTATTATAAAACGCTATCCTTGTATTTAAGCTTTGTAAACACTGTCATATATTTTGTATTGAAATATGCTCTGTGGTTCACGAGCATATTTCTGTACAACAACACTTCACACTTACACACTGGCAACACTTCTGAACTAAACTCAAAGTACCGAACAAAACATTGTGATGTTTGTTTACTCTTAGTAAATTGATGAGATTTCTTTAATATTTAATTACAGTTCATCATTATAAAATAATTCATGATTTTTGAAATATTGTACATATGTATACTTTGCTTTCCTGATGTTTTTAGTTTCTCATGTGATAGTTCATGGTATGTTGTTGATGGAATGTTTTAACAAATATTGTAGTTCAAATGATTATAAAAATAGCACAAATCTTAGAATAAGTTTTAAAAGTATTTCACCGTATTATATTTAGCTATAGTTACCAATGTTCAGAGTTATTTTCGGTAAAATCAACAATCGTCTGTGATTGGTTTAAAATGGCGCTTTGCTTAATGAGGTTTGAAGTGTATAAAAGCCGAATGTAATTCTATGGTTGATCAGTTACGGATCCACTGCAGAATACGGCGCAAGTTAAGTACTTTGTTATTCACTATTGTTACCTGTTATTATTATTGTCTGTGATTATGTTTGATGTTTTCTTGGTATATTCTTATTTTCTGTGATTATGCTTATTGATTATGTTTGATGTTTTCTTTGCACCAATACCTACTTATTACTGTTCATTTATTATAATTGTTGAAGATCTTAATTGTTGTTCTTATTGCCATGTATTAATACAACTATTCTATAAGATGAAGTAGTTGTTGACTTTGAAATACACCATTAATAAAATTACTGTTGTTTACTTAAATTGACTGGCTACAATCTTTTATATAGAAACTTCCCTATCCACTCTGGTTGTAGGTTCTTAAAATGACAAACATATTTAGGTTTGTCATTAGTTGTATTATTCAATTTAAAAATAATAACTTTAATATTGGTAAAATCTCTATATTCTCATTGCTCTATCTATTTATCTAACATCAGAAGTGGGATGCTTTCACGCTCTTTAATACAAATTATCTAAAACCAATTATTTGTTCAAGGATGGAATCTGGAGCGGCTGATGTTCTTCTAAAAGGGATCCTCAACGTTGCCCGAACTGCGCACCTAGCACAATGACGTCATGCTACCCCAACGTTTCGACCCCAACAAGAACTACTATGGAGCTTCAAGCTGATGCAGCAGCACCGCGACTCCCAAGAATTTCAAATGGAGCAGTATCAACAGCCGCTTAAGCTGAAAGGTTGGTCAAACTGAATCATAATTCCATAAGCAGCAAGCTGAAGTGAACAATTATTTGTCAATAACAATTATTATTGTGCCATTATACTTAAATTGTAATGTTTTGTAATGTAATAGATACAGATAAGAATTAACTTAACCATGGTACCTTTCATCAATGACATATTAAAAACTCGTAACTACGTGAGTTAGCTTTAGTTTAATAGTGAATCAATAGGCAGACGATTGAATAGGCGTTTTATTATGACTATGTTTAACATGTCTATTCCATCCTACGACATGGTTCAACTCTTTAGCTTCCTCTTGCCATAGCTCAAGAAAATGCATGTCCTAAAATACCAATAATTTATATGCCGATAATAATATGCCCCAAACAATATATGGATTACATATCGATTAAATTCATATTTATACTTAATATAATATCATACCAATGATACGTACCTTCCTTTACTTCCGTCACTGGAAAACCCAGGGCCACCAAAATACAGGTTATGCCTAGTTTGGGACCCAATGTCATTTTTTTTAATAAACAACTATTTGTAATAATTAACCACTACCCACTTACCAAGTTTCATCAATATTAAATATATAGTTTGGCAGTTATCGTCGGAACAATAAACATTCAAAGTCAAAGTCAAAGTCAAAGTCAAAGTCAAAGTCAAAGTCAAAGTCAAAGTCAAAGTCAAAGTCAAAGTCAAAGTCAAAGTCAAAGTCAAAGTCAAAGTCAAAGTCAAAGTCAAAGTCAAAGTCAAAGTCAAAGTCAAAGTCAAAGTCAAAGTCAAAGTCAAAGTCAAAGTCAAAGTCAAAGTCAAAGTCAAAGTCAAAGTCAAAGTCAAAGTCAAAGTCAAAGTCAAAGTCAAAGTCAAAGTCAAAGTCAAAGTCAAAGTCAAAGTCAAAGTCAAAGTCAAAGGCAAAGTCAAAGTCAAAGTCAAAGTCAAAGTCAAAGTCAGAGGCAGAGTCAGAGGCAGAGTCAGAGGCAGAGTCAGAGGCAGAGTCAGAGGCAGAGTCAGAGGCAGAGTCAGAGGCAGAGTCAGAGGCAGAGTCAGAGGCAGAGTCAGAGGCAGAGTCAGAGGCAGAGTCAGAGGCAGAGTCAGAGGCAGAGTCAGAGGCAGAGTCAGAGGCAGAGTCAGAGGCAGAGTCAGAGGCAGAGACAGAGACAGAGACAGAGACAGAGACAAAGTCAAAATTCATTTTTTTTTTTCATTAAAATCACAAGGATTTTAATGATTCTTTTACAAAACAATAGGTTCTAGTTGAGCATTTTCAATCCCTAGAGTTTTGTCATCTAAATAATCAGATTTTTTATAGTGTTTTTTTTTATATAAAGTTTAAATTTTCATTAAGTAGAAGATTGTTTTCATTGAACCATTTACAACCTTAGACATTGCATTGTTTACATCGTCAAAATAGGTTTATCGTCGCTTCAAATTAAATGAAAACAAATAGACAAATGCTAGATTGCTAATGAAAGACTTGGATATCTCAATTCGTTTAGCTTAGTCGATCATTTGTGGCTTTATGGCCCATGTTGACTTATATTTAGAGGGTAGTTCAAATGTAGCAAAAAAAAAACACTTAAAAAAATAACGTTGTTTTGTAATAAAAATGTAGGTCTTTATCAAAGGCAAAGGATTTATAAAATTATTGGCTGTAGTTATTCCCAGCTGAAAATAAAATAAAACAATGGAATTGTAGTGTCATAAAAGATATAAAATATACCATTTAGTACTATGCCATCTCTGGCAATTTATTACATAATGGTTATATTCATTAGCTAATTTATTTCATATTGTAAACCATAATGTAAAAATCTTTGTTTCATCGATAACAACGAATTATTATCCTGAAAGCTCATAATGACCTCTAATATTAAAGTGTCGGATTTACACGTCTCTTCTATAACGATATTACTTTCAGTAGAATTCATAGTCGTAGGACTGAAAGGTTCCTCGATAACCTACTTTTGACATTCACATAAAGGCTGGATATTGAATCATTTCTTTCATAAACAATAACTGTAGAATTCTAGCATAACTGGTTTCGGTGATCTTGATCGACGGATCATTCCTGAACATTTCTCTCTTTGACATGATATTGATTGAAATAACTACAAAACAGTGTTTTGCGTGACTTTGTGGAAAGTTTATAACGTTTTGTGTTGTTTTATTTAAATTTAATAACAATCAACTTGGTTCTATTCTGATCTATTATTCTTCAAAACATATCCTTAGCTATACTCATGTAGGGCATACGCCAAGAAATCAAGACATGAAAAAAACCATTCACTGTATATTATTGTAAAATAAAAAAACATTTCCCGTATAAAAACATTTCTCAAAATTTCCATTATAACAAATATTTCTATTATATGATTGGTTGGATGATGGCATTGGACCATTAAGTATCTTGACCCAGATTTTTCATAAATTAGAAGTTGGTTTTGTATGGGAAATGCATAAAAGTTAAATTCACCATACAGAGTCTGACTTGTTTCCTACGGGAGCCCCCATCTTGGCTATGAATTGCAGTGGAATGCAATGCCAATTCACTTATCATACCTAATAAAGTTTTAATATGAATCATGTCCACGGGACTACAGAGAGATAATGTCCACGTGTTTAAAAAAACAAACTATACAACATTACCACAAAATAATTTAAAGTAAGATATACATCCAGATGTATATCTGCATTCAGTTGTTTGTTTTATTAAAATCAGATTGATTAGAAATATTGTCAGATTGGCCAAGCGGATTGTAGAAAAACAAAATTAAGAATTGGGCGTTTAAAATCTACAGTTCTACAGTTCAAATCTATCATAAATCTTCTCACTGGTTGTATTACTAAATTGAGTTAAGAATCTAAGAAAAATAGTGGTAGCCAAAGCTAAATTAAGGCATTTCTCTGATCAATGAAACATATTGTAAATTAATAAATCCTCTTTATAATAAAACCTTGTACTTATAATGAAATAGCTTTATATAGTATAATAAGTGAACTGCTGAAGTCTTTTGCTTTATTCTAGTCCGTCTCATGCGCAGCAGGTGTGGGGCTAGAAAGAACTAAAGCGATTGACCGTTGTTATGTCCTCTTAATGTGAAAAGTTGGACAGTAGCAATGTTATAATGAAATAAGTGAACTGCTGAAGTCTTTTGCTTTATTCTGGTCCGTCTCATGCGCAGCAGGTGTGGGGCTAGAAAGAACTAAAGCGATTGACCGTTGCTATGTCCTCTTAATGTGAAAAGTTGGACAGTAGCAATGTTATAATGAAATAAGTGACCTAGGTAATTATGAATTTATTTCGTTGATTAAGTATTATATTTGTATGTATTAATGATTAGGTTAGTAATACAAATAATGTTATTGTCTCATTGACAAAAATTTACAAAACTTTAAAATGATTATTTAGATACTTCGGAACGAAGTATAATCAGAATGGCCGTGTCAAATATGAAATTATTATAAAACGCTATCCTTGTATTTAAGCTTTGTAAACACTGTCATATATTTTGTATTGAAATATGCTCTGTGGTTCACGAGCATATTTCTGTACAACAACACTTCACACTTACACACTGGCAACACTTCTGAACTAAACTCAAAGTACCGAACAAAACATTGTGATGTTTGTTTACTCTTAGTAAATTGATGAGATTTCTTTAATATTTAATTACAGTTCATCATTATAAAATAATTCATGATTTTTGAAATATTGTACATATGTATACTTTGCTTTCCTGATGTTTTTAGTTTCTCATGTGATAGTTCATGGTATGTTGTTGATGGAATGTTTTAACAAATATTGTAGTTCAAATGATTATAAAAATAGCACAAATCTTAGAATAAGTTTTAAAAGTATTTCACCGTATTATATTTAGCTATAGTTACCAATGTTCAGAGTTATTTTCGGTAAAATCAACAATCGTCTGTGATTGGTTTAAAATGGCGCTTTGCTTAATGAGGTTTGAAGTGTATAAAAGCCGAATGTAATTCTATGGTTGATCAGTTACGGATCCACTGCAGAATACGGCGCAAGTTAAGTACTTTGTTATTCACTATTGTTACCTGTTATTATTATTGTCTGTGATTATGTTTGATGTTTTCTTGGTATATTCTTATTTTCTGTGATTATGCTTATTGATTATGTTTGATGTTTTCTTTGCACCAATACCTACTTATTACTGTTCATTTATTATAATTGTTGAAGATCTTAATTGTTGTTCTTATTGCCATGTATTAATACAACTATTCTATAAGATGAAGTAGTTGTTGACTTTGAAATACACCATTAATAAAATTACTGTTGTTTACTTAAATTGACTGGCTACAATCTTTTATATAGAAACTTCCCTATCCACTCTGGTTGTAGGTTCTTAAAATGACAAACATATTTAGGTTTGTCATTAGTTGTATTATTCAATTTAAAAATAATAACTTTAATATTGGTAAAATCTCTATATTCTCATTGCTCTATCTATTTATCTAACACGTTCATTTACAAGGTTGACTTTTTTCAGCTTCAAAGGACTGAAGATAGTATTTGATATTAATTTCAACTTGATACCTCCACCCGTTCCTGAGAAAAAGAGTCTTGACAGCAGACAGACAACATCTTATTAGGGTTCCTTATTTCCTTTTGAGGTTAACATTAAAACCTTAAAAATGGGATGAAAGCCGTGTCTCCGTGAGTAATCTTGGCTTTTGTCAAGTTTACCGTGCCTCCGCGTGTAGCCTACAGATGGACATGTTCCAGTCTATAAAAGGTGAACAAGCTACTCTGCTCTCCTAATGCCATCAACGATATTTATCATTCAACGTGCTTCGAGTGCTTCATCGAGTTTAAATTTATTGTCAAGGACACTTTTTTATCGTCCAAAATATTATTATCAGACTTTGAGTCCTTTAGTCCTGGACATAGCTTAAGAAGAAGATAGCTAGAATAGTAAATATAGTTAATCATCTAGTGTGATATTGTAGTCAATAACTTATTTTTTAATTGGCTATATGCATTTATTATCACTTAGTTTTATCAAGTGCAAGTTACCTAAAATTTCAGTTCAACGTTAACTGCAGAGACATGGATTGAAGAGATGTGCAGTCAGAGTTTTATTTACAATATCTTATTAATCATGCTTCTTTGTGAAAGGGTTCGTTCGAGCTAGTAACAGCTAGTATCTTTTTCTGGAGGAGTAACGTCTTTTCGTCAAGGAGTAACGTTTGATTTCTGTGTTCCGGTTTGAAGGGTATGGGTGCCGGTGAAATACAGGCTCGTGATACTTTTCAACTTTATCGATACGTCAGGCAAAGCATTGCCTATGGCTGATGGGCCGTTTTCCTATAGACCACTAAAAACATAAAACAAAATTATCTGCCCAGAAACTTGTCTTTTATTACCTATTGTAGGTATGTGTTCATCAGTTTTTATTTTGCTCGCTAGCAAAGTGTGACGTCGATAGGAAAAAGATGCAGAAATTTTGACGACCGCGGTGGCGCGGCAGGCAAGTAGCTAGCGGCGAAACAAGAGGTTCTATTCCCGCTCCGAGACAAATGTTCTACAGATATTTGTTTCATGTCAGGGTGTAGTAGTACCACGATACTGGGAATCCTAGTGTGGGTTCTGGACTATGTGTGTTTGTTGGGTGTTTATTTATTTATTAAAGTCTCTACCACTGCCGTTTGTATGAAGCAAGTCAACAGTTTAATTTTCCCTGTATTGTGAACCAATTCTAAAATGCCAAGGCGCAACATTCCATTACATGTAACAACTGGACCACATTACCGGCTACTCTATCTAGACCCTTCAATTTTATAGTTCACTACACGATTTCAATTAAATCAAAGGGCGGGGGTGGGTCGTTATAAAATGGTAATTACCAGTGTCCAGGCAATTTTAGAGCAATCGCCTGTTCTCACAGTATTGAAATTAGATTTATCTAAAGGTCAAATATTATGATCTAGAATTGTTGATATGCGCAGTTGACATGATCTCAATTGCGTGGTTACTGATGTTATTTCGAGGTGATTTTCTATGCAATCTTGATGCACACCTACCCTAATTGTTATTCCTTCCATGGCAGTCTTACTGGTTTTGTTCACGAGAAAAGTTAGTAGACTCTGAAAAGAGTCGAAAATGTGGAAAAAAACGTTACAGTGAAAGGATTCGAAAGCTTTAACACCTTGCAGATTGTTCTGAAAGTTTTTTTTTAATTTGTCCGTTTTTATATTATTTGATTTTTTGAACCTATAAATATGTATATATTTTGAGGTTCAAAAATCTAAAAAAAAATATTTTGTTCAGTTTTTTGGACGCCTCCGGTACTAATACCAAGTGTTTTCGAAAACCAACCATTTCTTTTATCTGATTAAAAATGTGTTTGTTGAAAAAAAAACATGCCTAGAATTAATTAAAATTATTTGAGGCTCACGATTTAAAAATAGTTTAGTTAACTGAGTACTTAATGAACAATCGAATTCATAATCCCATAAGGAAACGACGACGGCGGAAGTATATGCAAAAATATATGTCGATCACATTGGCGGATGCAGGGAAATCACCGAAACTGCGTGTGAAGTAGATAAGTATTAACTGTACATACTTCTCAAGCGGAAACCTGACAAAAATCTGTCATATTATAAAGGTAATTTAGAACAAAAATGACACAGTATTTTTCCATGAATATGGTCTGTTTTAGTCAGTGTTAACAATATTTTAGGGTCAGAGGTAACCCGAAATAGTTTAGCACTCTTTAGGTTAGGCCTATGTCCAGCTGTAGACTCCCACATGCTGGTGATGATGATCTACCTATGTGAATATAGTTGTCTTACGCTTTTAACTATATATTGAAGGGCCTGCGGTTGCCCTGTCAGCTGCTTTTGCCCAAGTCTACGATATTCAAATACAAATTATACATAAAATTTTCTCAACTTGTCATTGTACAATTCTCACTTAAGTTCCTCAGTACTGGGTCTGAAGAGCTTATTTAATAATAATGATAAACACCCTACACTCATATACATTGTCTTAAATTGAATCCTACACTAGGATTCCCTGTGTCGTGGGTATCAGAAACTACAAGTAGGTATCATGGTATCATAATACCGGATAGCCGGAACAATTTGTAGAACATGCAAACAATGTCCTGCAGATGGAATTGACATTTGACGACTTCTGTGGCGCAGTGGGCGAAGGCTCGCCTGAGACGCAGAAGGTTGCGAATTCCATTCCCGCCGCGGTATAAATGTTTGGATCTGCAAATATTTGTCTCGGGTCTGGGTTTTTTTCTATGTAAAATATGTATATTTACAAAAAAAAATGTATATAAGTAATATATCAGTCATGTAGTTCCCATAATACAAGCTCTGCTTAAATAAAAAATAAATAAATAAAATTCGTTTATTTCAGGCTCTGTACAATGTACACCCATATCACACAAAAAATAATAATACAATACGCTAATATGTATAAAAATAAAACTAAAATAAAATAAAAACATATCGCAAGTAGGTTAGTTTCTTGTCACAGTAACAATCCCCGTCATTTTCTGTTTCCGTCCATATGGACGGCAATCCAATGCTTGTAAATTGGATTGGCCAGATAGTCAGAGACAGCCCTCAGGATGGTGTTGTTGGAACGACTTAGCCGGTTCCAGAAGGACGCTATCCTTGTTTAGTTTGGTGCTCTCTGCTTAGTTTGGTGCTAGATGATAATGTGTGAAAATGCTAATGCTTTATTTATTTATTTATTTTGGGTCTTAACCAGCTCGCCGCGACACTGAGGTTGCAAGTTAAAATAGATAAATGAAAGGCGTCGAATAGTGATCAAAATGTTTTGCAGCTTCCGAAAATTAACTCACTATATGCATACTTTTACATAATACTATAAGGTACCTATCATATCCTGCAAGGTTCGAGGCAAAGCCGTGTTGTTAAGAGAATCAACTAAAAGTACGAGTAAGTATATACTTCAGTTCATCATTTTGACCAGATCGATAATATTTGCTGTTTGTCTTATTTATTACAATTGATTAAATAAAATAAAGTATTTCCTCTATCCATTCTTAATTTTAGTATCGCATGATTTCAAAATCAAATGTCAAATAGATCACTTTTTATGTTCACACATTGTGACCTTGATTATTGTATCTACGTAGGTAGTGTACCTATTTTAAATGTTAAAAGTAGTAGGAAGTACTTCAACCAGATTAATGTGGGCAAAATACATTACATTAATTGGTGATAACCGGCTTTGATAATGTTATAGTTCTCAGTTGTGGCTGTGGCACAACGTGGACATGGGGTTTGGCTTAGATGATACGTTCGAATACCAAAACTCACTATTCATCGCTCTGTGTTACATCAGGAGCCGGGGACTGTAATGTACATTTTGTAGGTAAATTATAAAAGAGTAATTAGGGAAATGTGTTACCTAATCTACGAGTATTATATAGATTATTAAAACACAAGATATTGGTTTAAGAGTTAGTTTACCAACGAACTTTTCGTGGTTAATGCGATGAAGAAAATCATAGAGAAGAAATCGAACAAGGCGCAGGAAGAGGCTACACACGTAGACTTGGCTATGTTCCTTGGCAATGATGCACGTCTTCGAACCCACAACCTTTAGATCAGAAGTCATTAAGGGAAGTCAGAAGGCTAATTGGTAAAAGGTAAATGGCGGGTTTCGGGACACGCAGGAATTGAAGGTAACGAGTGTGCTGACTAACTTGCGTGTGTAGGGGCTAATGGGACACAAATGGGCCCGGAGGCGTTTTGTGTCATACCAAAAAGCCTAGCACAAAGAACCCTTCTGGATTCATACTTTGAAGAATCGACCAATCTTTGAAGGAACTCTTCGGGCATGAACCACTCCAAATCACTGATCAGAGCTTTTGATAAACGGTATACCAAACAAATCTTAGCGCTAAACAAGAACAACCTTCGTTAGAGCCTTGACTGGACACTGTCGCTTTCACAAGCACATGTTAAAATTAGGGTTGTGGGACACACAAACCTGTAGACTCTGCAAGGAGGCAGACGAATCGCCCCTTCATCTGTAAGGAGAGTGTGGATCACTGATACATAAGCGTAGCCTACACAAACGCCGTGTAAAATGTGTGTGGATAATACGATGGTGCAATTTTTATGGCGTTCTCATGGTATTAAAATCGTGCGACCTATAGATTCGACATATCTGTTTCTGCCCATTTACTGTGAATTTATTGTGATTTATCTTGAGCAAGCTTTAAGTTTATGATATGGCAACCTTCGTCATAATCATCATAATCTGACATAAGCATCGATATTAGCATTAAGTCGAATTTTGAGTCTATGTCTAACTTAAAAGCTCTGCAATATCAATAAGATAAGTATTTTACTTTGTTTATTTCTAAAACTGAGGTGACATTATTGTATTGTATGAAAAACTATCATGTACCTGTATAATAATCCTTAGATCTGGTTAGATAGCTTTAGGTTTTTTTAGACCACCAAGATGGCAAACAAGCATACGACCCACCTGGTTAGTAAACAGTTATCGTAACCTATAGATGCTTGCAACAACAAAGACAACACACGCGCGTAGCTGAAAATTTTAAAATGCCGTTTTTGAAGAACTTTATACTGTAGTCACTATATCTTTGATGTCTAAGAATTTTAATCTAAAACATGAACAAACCATGCTTATACTCGTAAGTGGTTCAATAAAACTCGTTATGTCTATGGTTATACTCTAGCAAGTTGAAGTGTGACGAAATGCCTCATTGTGTGTGTACACATCAAAACGCCATCAGCTTGATATAAGTTGGAATAAACATACGAAGTTAAATAACATTTATTAAATGTAAACCCTTTTTTACCCATTTGTGTCTTGCTAGGAAATTCTAGGTCGTTTTATATGATCGCTCTGCATTGTAAAAAACTCAGAAAAGAAAAGTAAAAGTTTATTTGATTCGTAAAACATTGGTTGGTACAAAATATGGTTTATTATTAAGTAAAATATCTAATGAGTTTCACATAAGACAAGACTCTTTGCTGATAATCTGTACCTAATAGAGTACTGTTGTACATGTTTTAGATGTTTTTTTGTTGCCTTGTAATTTTGACTTTATTGTTAATTTATTTGATGAATATTTGTATACTAACATCTTAGTAGAATATGGTGTGATACGTTTACTAACATATAAATTTGATCTGTAATTTTTACATGTGTTCTGCACAAATAGATCTGAATATGAGTCTGAATATGAATCTGAATCTGAATCTAAATCTGAAACTGTTTCCCGCACTTACTACCGTTTCTGAACTAAAACTCAGTCACTCAGAGCTCACTAGGTATAATATAAACTCTACCAGACGCAGCTATTGTAGAAAACTGGTTGAATCATCATTATCATCCTGTAGAAGTCTACCGGTGGACATCGGCCTTTCCCAAATAGTGCCACGACGAACTATCTTGGGCATTCTCCATCAACCGACGATATCATCAGTATATCGGGTGGGGGCTTTCCTACACTTTGTCTTCTGGTTCGTGGTCGCCAATCGAGATCCTACATGATTCGAGAACCGGTTGGATACATGGTAGGATTTATTACGAAATATCATCTCGCACCCAGATTTTATAACTTGCAATAATAAACCGTATATTGCCATGAACCGAAGTTAATCAACAATACTTTGTAATTGTAAATTGACTTGTATAACCACAATATATTACAACATTCACGGCACAATACTGTTGTAATTTACCTTGATAACTTAGATTTGTGGTTGCTTAAAATATTCTAAGGCAAGGTTAATACATTGCTGATACGGAAGTATTGAAATAGAAAAAAGAACGGTCATATATCATTTCATCATTAAGTCAACTCTGTAGAAAGTTTTCCCCAACTTGCAATATCCTTTTTTCTTTCAAATATTTAATGTCCTCTTGATTTCCGAAAAGTAAGTCAGGGGCCTAACTATGAAGTCTTATAGTGAGACAGTTCAGGCAAAGATGTCACTTTCCGCTTTGTGATTGAGAACGCTATGGCGTTGTTAAAGCTTTGTCATTCGCAAAGCGGGATTTGACATTGTTGCCTAAATTGAATCGCAATAAGGCTTGATGGTTAGGCCCCAGGCCGCACCTAGATTCATAGCAATCATCGTAGCACCCGTAGCGTCAATGTATGTTCAAAGGAAATGAGTTTTTAAAGGGTTCTTGTTTTCGTAGCTTATTGCTACATCTGTGATTACATCTATTACTAATATTATAGTTTGTTTGTTTCTACCGAATAGGCTTCGAGACTAATGGACCAATGTTAACCATTTTTTCACTAATAGAAAGCTAAATTATCAGAAAGTAACATAGGCTATATTTCATTTTCAAAAAATATAGAGATCCTTAAGAAAATTGCAATAATGTAACCCAAAGTATCAAAATTTTGCCTATAAAATTAATTATTTGGCGTGCGCTAAAAAACTATTGATGATGCATAAAAATTATGTACTACATGATTAAAGTACTTACTATTTCCTACAAAAAAGTCCTCGAGGGGATATATCTAACTATCATAGTTAAGTCGCAATAGCAGCTTTTGTGTTCTAAAACTTAATTAGATCGCCGGTAGAAGCAAAAGTTGGTTACATACGTATCGTATTATTAATTTTTATTCAAATAAATAGTTTTATCATCAAGGGTATTAGTAGTAAAATATTTCGAAGTTATCACGAGTATAATATCGACGCTTACGCGGGTACCGAGGATTACCGAGTATTCCTAGATACCAACCTACAGTCAGCGATAAAAGTAGATTTATTGTTTTGATTTGTATGACCCATATATTTCCTTAAACCGCAGACATTCTTTCCTTAAACGTAACCAAAACATTAGACTACGTTTGAAGATCTGTCTTGGTTCTTAACTGTTTGCAAGCTAACGTTACCATTTCCTTGCTTAACGCGAAAAAAGACAGCATACACTGTCTTAACACTCAAATCATTAATTAACATTTGTACATGATTAAAGTCACATACGAACATTTCGGATCAATTAATTATACCTAAACTAATCTTTTCTTTTCAGCCCTTCCTTACATGTTTTGAATAAGACAAATTACTGTGAATTACCAATTTGCCTTGAAATACGATGCAGTTACCTCATTATATCTTCATTACGCTGTGTATAGAGATCATACGGTATGAATAACTGATGTTCCATTATATAATACAGCGGGCCATCAATCGACTAGTTAAGTAACTGGCACGGACAACTGTAGGTATAGTACCCGCTAATTTGTATGGCACATCAAGAAAAAGCAACAACTTAAGGGATATATTTAATTGTTGAAGTGAATACTAAGTTTGGAAGTGTAAGTGCTGCTGTTTGGCTTTCCTAATTAATAAGGACAGCCAAACAGCAGCACATTATCATGGACTTGTGTTTATTTATTTATTGAATTTAAGAAGGATTGGAATTGGAACGAGCTGGACTCGTTTGAGAAGGAGTGGTCCTCTTCATTAGCACTAGACCGCGAAAAGTGGAAGGGGGATAGGGAGGCCTTTGTCCTGCAGTGAACAACGCAGGCTGATAATAATAGTAATAATAATGGACTATATTGGTGTAATATTTAAAAACAGACGAAGTAAAATATCGTTTTATATATCTCTATTCTATTCTCTATTCTCGTTTAGATAAACGTCAAAATCGGAATTAAAAAAATAATTGACAATACTTCCATCGAAAAACATAAAAAAAAGTTGAAAGTGGACTAACACAAACATAGTAAAAATATTGGTAGATAGATAACTCTTTGTTGCATACATCAGAATTAAAAAAAACACTTAACATAAGTTTTTATTAACTAAGTTCGGTGTTGATATAATGGCGGCCTTATCGCTAATAGTGATCTATTCCAGATAATCTTTGGATGGAATTGATTTAAAAGAATTGACAGCGAGGTAGTGTTACTGCAATAAAAATAATTTACAATATAAAAAAATACATATTTATATAAAATCTGGTAAAATGTATTAAAATGCAATGATATTGAGATTTGGTTGTCAGATGATTGCCATAATATCTTCTATCTTCTCCCAACATGAAAACTAGTTTGCCCAGTCAGGCATGGTTAAAATTTTGTAGGAAAACTTTAAATTCTTCGTCTTGACAGGCCATTGGAAATTATACAACTAAGACTACTTGCTATGAGTCGATTTAACGATAAAACACGCCAAATTAAGAAAAAGTTCATTATTAAATCCTTAAAGTCTTGAATTAAGAGATAGCAGAGCAGAAAAAAAACATCATCCTCAACATCGAAGATAGTTACCTCACTGTAGAAGCCATATGGGCCTTTTCCAAAATGCGTCATGACGATATCTACATACCTCCATCCTCCAACTTCCCTCTTTAATTTAAAGGTTGCGGGATGACATTTAATGTCAACAATCCATCGGCTAGCGGGCATTCCTACTATGGAACGTTCCGTTCGTGGTCTTGCAAATAATACGGCTATATAACTTATAGGGAACTTTAGATGTTTCGATACATAAACTGTTATCTTAAAATCTTTGAGGCTTCATTTTTTAAGTGCTGACTGCAACAGTGATAGCACGTTCACACTTTAATTTCACTTTCTAAAGAACAAAAGGCTCCCAAAAATTAAAACAAAATCTATTGTTTAACGAATAAGAGAGTGCAAATTACAATGTAAATACTGCCTGCAATTATCTCTTGCGGTTGGCAAATTAAAATAGTTCATTCGTTTTTCAAGGTTTCCATACAAGGTGTTGTGGTTTTCGTCTACACCACTCTGTTTTGGCAAGTTGTGATCTCATTCCTTTTGTGAGACGGCAATTTTCTGAAAAAGAAGTAATGACTGTTATTTTACGTTTATGGCTGACTTGTAATTAGATCTGTCTGAGAATGTCGTATATTAGGTAAGATTTTGAATTCCGTTCTCATTATTATTATGATTAATAGCTTTTAGGTTTTCCACTGGTGGTTCCACTTATTACAATTCTATGTCGTCGGCTAGCAAACAACACCGCTCAAGTCAAAATATTGCAGTTTTAACATTTTGATGCCATTGGACAGATCATTTCACTAAGCTTCTGTCCGCCAATACAAACAGTTCATTTCAACCAATCACAGGCAGTTATTCAAAAACAAGAATTACCGCGAAGTCTGCAAGGTTTTCAAACACCGCCCAAGACTCTAACCTCTACATACATAAAAACTGTTAGAGATTTCAACTTTGTGGACTTGCGCAGTGTTGCTTAAACAGTTATTTGCTTCTCCTTAAAAGTTACGAAAACCGATTTAAGCGGAGTTGTTAGCTAGCCGACGATATTATGTCTGCATAGTAAACCAAAACGCATTCGTCTCAACACCTGCACAAGCTATAATAGAACACTCCACTCCAATTACAAAGGGGCCAAATATTACCGAAGCAATTGTGACCCAGCCATCTAGCATCATTATTTTTATTTGTATATCGTCAGCTAGCTAACAACACCGCGTAAATCGATTTTCCTAACTTTTCAGGAGAACCATAAAACTGTTTTATCAACTCCGCACAAGTCCACAGAATTGAAATCGCTATCGCTGAAATTAAAACTTTGATTGGTTGAAATGCAATGTTTGTATTGGTGAACAGAAGCGCAGTGAAAAGATCTATACAATGGCAAAACCGCAAAATTTCGACTTGAGTGGTGTTGTTAGCTAGCCGACGATATGTACTCGTAGCATCATTATTTTTATTTATACTTCTATTTTTAGGAGCTAGTTATTTTAAATTAAATCAAATCTCCTTCGAACGCCCTACCGGCGCCCCTTTATTACACAAAGGTTAGCTGGAAGAAAATGCTAATATGCATTAAGTTCGCCTATGTACTTTTTTAACTTGTGCAATAAAGTATTTTCCGTCTACCGATCTAGCTCTAAAAAATCGTAGGCTGCGTTCCAGTCCAATGCTTTTTTTTTTGTCGAGGGGGAAATCTGCTTGCAGATACCCTACCACATTGAGGGTGTGATAGGGTTATGTGAGGTTCACGGACCCGTGGACTCACTAAAACCCCCATTGGCCGGCCTCGATGCATATCAAGGGGCTCCGGGATCTCCAAAGGAACGCACGTCCCGGGGGCAGTTGAAAAACCACCCCAGGCACCCTCGCGGTGCCAACGGCGGCACATGCCACGATGTACCGCCGCCCTCCCGAGGCCCGCTTGAGGATAGTCAGAGCCCTCACTCCGACTACCCACGGGTCTGAAAGGTCCCCTGTTCGGCAGGGGATACCACTACGCCCCTTGCGGGGCAGGCGCTGCGGGGCGGCCGTTGCCTGCGCCCCGCCACCGCCTCCTCCGAGCGGGATCGGCCCTCTCCCGATCTCGCTCAGCGGCCTCTTTCCGATCCATTACGGTCTCACAGAAAGAGGCAACCGCCCTCCACGCCGTCTCGTCTGCCAGCATAGCCGCTACTACGCTTGGCAGAGAGAGAGGTCCTGCCCGATCCTGGAGACCAGGATCCGGCGCTCCACGCACCACGCCGAGCATTCCTCCAGCGTGTGCTGTGCGGAATCCTGGAAAAATCGTAGGCGGCCACGGTTCGCTTGGCATGCGACACGGCAGGCGTTCCAGTCCAATCCTACTTCAGCTCACCGGCTTTCAAAGCTATGTCGGTGATTTGGGATTGTGTAAAGCCTCGGTCAAACTAACGCGGTGGAGGTGAATCAAAAGGGAATGCACTCCCGCCACCGCCACAGCCACTACCACGACTGAAAAGAACTCTACACATTAATTTTACACTCAGGCTGCTCCATCACTCGATGCAAAATTTCGATATTTGCCTTCTGAATAAATGTGTTGTGTTGAATAACCAAGTTTTCAGTTGTGGCAAAGTTACATTTTATAGGAGAAATGTATTTTCCAATAGAAGACTTATTTTGTAAACAATACAAAACTCTAGCCCTTTCGGCCGCCATAGTAACTGTCTTTTGTAACCAGTTACCAGTCTTAGAAGAAATTGTCGTAACCAAGTTACAAACGAAGACTTTTTCTTTGGCACACAAATAGTTAATAACTTATATGTTTTATGTTAAAAAAACATAAAAAATATAAGTTAAGGTTTTTCTTTGCATTTGATATTGCTGGAAAGTTAGTGTAAAGTATAGCTATGTTAGATAGAACCAAACCAACAACATAAATTTAGTAAGCACACACAAAAAATAGAAAATAAATACACGATCTCGACTGGAATTCTTATTATGGATATTCGTTGATCAATAAATATACTTAGAACGTAGATACATGAGGTTACCAAGTAGAAGGTAGTTAGAAGCACGTCAAAACCTTATATTTGAGATATGCCCACGTTTCGCATAGTAGTTAGAATTCCGTGTGACAGGTTGGTAGCCCATAGCCACAAATACAACTAGAGAAATCTATTCATATTATAAAAACGGGAATTTTCACGTACTGCACTATCGGTGAAGGCACCGACTAAGTTTCGACTCATTCCGAGAGTCTTCATCAGGGTGAGTGGTTGCGACTTTCTCCTTCCGCGTCGCGCCGTGCACTACCTATTCTTTTTCGAGAAACTTAGATTACAGCTATGTACTTCATAACATTACTATGGCTATTCACAAAGTTGTTATGAGATAATTTTTTAAATCGCTTCATAATACTTGTAGACGCATATTCCAATTGGTAATGAGATAACAGGGCGCCGGAGATAGTGTAAGATTCAAATCAGTTGACTCAAAGGTCGTTCGCAAGGCTGGAGGCATTTGAATGTTTTAAATATTTTGTGTACCTATCCATTAGCTAAGCGTGGAGCGTGTCTTACAATAGCTACTTACACGTCAAGATAAATAACATACAACATTAAATGTATCATTTAATGCAGTAGGATAAGGCCTGCCTGAGATACAGATGGTTGCGGGTTAGATTCCCGCCGCGAGACAAATGTTTATATCATCTGCAAATATTTGTCTCTGGTCTGGGTGTTTTCTATGTATAATATGTATGTATTTACAAAATATATAAGTAATATATCAGTCATGTAATTCCCATAATATAAGCTTTGTTTAGTTTGGGGCTAGATGATGCTGTGTGAAAATGTCCAGCATTATTTATTAATTAAAAAGTCTAAACATCGAACATGACCAGCTCGGTGGCATAGCAGGCGAGTTAGTTGAGACGCAAGAAATACAATTCCCCTGTAGGACAATTATTTGCACGTTCTGCAGATTTATGTTAGGTGAACCAAGATTGTTCATTGTGGCATTCTTTGGGAGAGGCCTGTGTTCAATAGTCTATCCATTGTCCTTAGTAAAATTGCTAGCGCCAGTAATTTTCAAATAACATGTTGGCTAAATGCTGTAAGCATGATTGCAAGGCTTGTTCGCATAGCTTGCTTTAAGCTAGGACATGCTCCTAACTAGCAATCAATAGTTAATGAATAACGAATGGTAATTAATCAACATTACGACCAGGTGTTGGTGTACAATCGCAACTGGAACAAAGACGTAGAGGTTAATAGTTAAACGTGATTAATGTCTAGTTGCTAGACCAGGTTGTACAGAGCTTTCTAGATCATAATACTGTTAAGATTTAGTTGTTTTTAAAAATATTTTTTAACAACTATAGGGCCCAACTTCTGGTAAGCGGTTACCGTAACCTGGCAACACTAAAGGTATCACAAGCAGGCAAAACGTCTAATGTGCTTGTTATTTCAACGGCACACATACCCAAAGAAGAACAAAGTAAAAACGTAAAATATAATGTACACCCCCGGCCACTTCAAAATCACATATAATCCTCTCCATCCAAAAGTTGTCTGGGAGAGATCAATTTTAAGCGATAATACCACCCATTGTATATTACTTATAATAATTACTCTAAAATAAAAAAATACAAATAAAAAAAATTATAATAAATTACTTATAATTCTCACCTTAGTGTAAAATAAGTATTTTCATTCATTCATTCATTCATACCAATGTGAGCGTGACTGTTTGGTAGTAGAAATAGGTAGGGTGGTAGTATTTCCACAGACGAGCTCTATCACGAGGAGCTTAACTACTTCGAAATTCCAAAACAAAAGAACTTCTCGCATTCGTCACGTTTTTTTTTGAAAAGCCCATTACATGTGCAAGTCTACACAAAAACGCGAAGAATGTCAATCTTAAAGTTCCCGTCACCTAAAATTACTACGTTCAGCACCTTGACATACCAGGGTCACAATAGACGACGCACTTCATATTATAACGAGAAATCGATAGGTGATCTAGAATGGCAAATCGTGAATGTGTGGAGGATTTCCGCGTGCTAAGCCACAGGGGGCGGGCTTCACGCTAATATGAGTACATGTGAAAAGTAAGCGGAAATCAAAATTAAATTCTTTAACAAATCTACACTAATATTATAAAGAGGTAAAGTTTGTAAGTTCGTGAGTTTGGATGTAGAAATGATCTAAGAAACTGCTCATCCAATTTTTAAAAAATCTTTCACTAATATTGAATATGTATTTGGAATATTAAACAAGTAATGTAAAAATAGCTATGTGTGGTAAAATAGTTTAAAAAGCGTCTTACATGCAAGACATATGTAGGTGATCGACGTAGGAGCTCTTAGGTATCGTGATATCGGTGATCGATTATTGAACCTAAGATAGATCGGTTCCCTAACGTCACGATGTTTTCCTCTAACGTTTTGTTGACTTTAGGATAGGATTAATAATGAATAGGATTACGAGTAATTCTTCGATAGTATTTACTAGCTACTGCACAACTATAGTACTCTGGAAAAATACAAGAGGTTCTTTCCAAGATGGGGCCGATAGATAATGAATTGCATAATTATAGTTTTGCTAATGTGTTACAATAACCGAGCCTCCGTGATTGGATACTAAAGATTTCGTTTGCGAGATATCATTATTTTTAACTTTGTAAGCAACTGATGTATTAATTTCTGTTTGTGAATAACGAATACTTAAAAACAAAGAATCATATTTTGAAACCGATATATTTCATTCGAATGTGCAGTTTATAGATAAAAACGATCATAATATAAAAACCCGTAACGGCCTTATTACGTGAGAAAAGTGCGGGTGAGCGAGACAGAAGATTTTTAGAAATCAATGTAATATCGTCAATCTGAGAGTTCATGCAATATTTCGTACCTATGTTGACCTCAGTGACGCTGTGGGCAGGATCCCCGCTGCGCGTCAAATTGTTTGCATTTCTGCAGATTTTTTTTCTGGTTGTCTTGTGAGCATGCTACCTACTTGTAGTTCTTTATTCCACGACCCAGGTATATCAGGTGAGAGATAAGGAAGTTTGTGACTGTTGCGTGTTCATTTATTATTAATTATTGTTCAACGCATTATTATTTAATATGATGACGATTAAATTAAATATAATTAGAATAATTGCCACTCCGAATTGAATATATTTAGAACTAGTGAATTTAAATTGAAGATCATTTTAAAAGCCTGGTTCATTGCCTCAAATTATCACTAAAATAATCAGTATCAAATTATTAACACCGATAATGAACTAGATGTTACGAAATAGTTAAATATAGCATTATGTTGTAAGAAGCAATTAAATGTTGGTAAGTGCCCCTAATATCATATTTACATAAACTTTTTTGCAATGCCCAAAATGCGTTACCAAAATTAAACCAGATTTTTGTACCGGCATAATAATTTTGTATAACGGCCACTGTCGACTAAAGCACGTGTCAAAATGTTGCACACATGATACCGTAATAATTTACCAACAAAAATTATTCGCCTTACGGAAGCAGGCGTAAACTGTTACGACTATTTTCTGCGGTGCTTTAATGGAAAGTCGCCTTTAGTCGAGCGATATTGCAATATATTTTGGACACAATTGTTTAATTTTAAAGGTCTTGGCAATAAAATATTTTGAATTAATTGCTACAGGCAATGAAACACTTTTAATGCGAATTATTTCATGATAAATGAAATAATTCGCATTGATGTTGGTGATAAATATTTTGGGGTTTTGTATCAAGAATATCGACAAAATCTCAACAATTTATTTCTCATGTTGGTTGATAGAGGTAGGTAGCCCAAGATCGTTTGCCACAGCACTCATTTGGAGAGACAGATGAAAATTATGATTTGTCATGGCAGAGGCATCAAAGGACTTTTCTGTATTACTTTGGAAAATACTGTGAATTTAGAGTTGCAAAACAGAAAGTAAAAATGTAATGATTAGGAAATGTAGATAAAAGTTGCCTTCCTCAATATTCATTGCCAAGGAAAACCATCATCATTCTAAAAGCCTGTGGACAGTCGCTGTTGAAAATAAGCGTCCCCAAAGAAGAGTTCTGAAATCGTAAAATATCTGGATAACAATCTGACCATGGAAATTGATGATTATCAGTTATGTCAGGATCTAAATGGACCATTTATTAATACTCGACTGTTCTAACAGATGTAGTCCAGATTAAAAGCATTAAGCTATATTTGGTGAGCCTATTGGGCAGTATTCTGTACACATCGCGATTGCGGCGTGCGGCGTGCGGCGTGCCGGCGGCGTTGTTCGTGCGAAAACGAAAGTGTATCGCGGCCTACATAATGTTTTAGGCTATTGCGTAACGCATGCACCGGTGCATTGCTTTGTGCTGTTTAGTCTATATTCTTGAGCTAGCAGAGGTTTCCTTCAATGCGGCTACCGTCGTATCGTGGCCAAAATACAGTGACGTTGCGGATAACATCGTATGCAATTCGTGGTAGTTCGTAGATCGTAGCTCGGCGGCAAATTTTCCATACAAAAGACTTCAACGAGCTCTGCTCGGCCGATTGTTGCGTTGTATAATTATTGTATTATTATGATTATTTGCACGATACAATAAAACTGATGAATATAGTACAGTAGTATGTTTTTATCAGTGACGTAAGAAGCCTGTATAATAATCTGATTTTGCCATAAGAGGTTGTTTGGTTGTCTAATGCGGTCTTTTTTTTTGCAATCGATTTATTTGCCTTCAAGGATAGTTCTTAGTTTATATCGCCAAAAGTCACAAGGAGGCGCTACAATAGACGATGTTCGGCTTTATTTTTCTGTTTCTAAAAATTATACCAGCCGGCATATTTAGTTATAATTTATTTGTAATTTTTATTCAGGGGATCTTTATGTAGGATCAGGACTATGTCAATGTTGGGTGTTATCAATAAAAACAATATCATTAAAAATATATAGGTATAGGTACACACTAGCTGAACGCCTTGCGATTTCGTCTTTATTGAGTTTTTATGCAAATAAACTTTATCTATCCTTTGCTTAGTATCGTTGCATTCTCAAAGCGTGCAATTTCTGAAAACTCTTCACTACAATTCCCTAACACACTCAATTACACGCTTCGTGGTCTAGGTTGTACGTTAATTGTCATTAATTCGGTCAGTCGATGTGACGCACTGATTTAATATATTTAGAAGAAAATTTAAGAAGATGATGGTAAGTTAAACTAAGATAAGATCGTAGCAAATGGAAATCCGTGGTCTCTGCTTAACCCTTCGAGAAATAGGCGTGAATGAACTACAATCATTAGAACAACAGAATAAGAATTTTCTAGACGAATCTTTGACGAATTCAAAATATCAAATACGTCGCTTTATGTATTTGATATTTTGCTTATTTGTGAATGATGATTATGCAATAGTCTAGTTTTACTACGCAAGTATAGTTTTATAAAAGAAGATGATGGTAAGATAAACTAAGATAAGATCGTAGCAAATACAAATCCGTGGTCTCTGCTTAACCCTTCGAGAAATTGGCGGCGAATTGACTTTTCTCGACGAATCTTTGACGAATCGTCGCTTTATGTATTTTATATTTTGATTATAATATTATTTATTTGTGAATGATGACTATTCAATAGTCTAGTTTTACTACGCAAGTATAGTTTTATACAGGCTTAGTTTGTGTTGTTAGATTATTAAACTCGTTGAACAAGTATGTTACCTTGATAATAATAATCTCTACAAAGGTAGAGACCGGAACAATTTGTTTTCTCCCTTGATATTTAAAACGTGTTGGTTGCGACAGTAACTATTATAAGTTTCTTTAAAATCGGACACTTCAGATGTCACCAACAGCTTTCTATTTACTTTTAATTCTCGGTGGGTACAAATTAAGAATTGCATGATTTTTAACTATCGGTATTTATAATACTTGAATGGATTCACCTTGTTTGATTGCCACACTATATCCAGCTTTATATGAATGAAAGATTGTCAAAAAAAAAAACAAGCAGTGTTTGTAGCCTGTTTTTTTTTAGGTTTGCGCGTGACGTATCGGTGTAAATTCACGTAGTTTTTGTAGTTGACGTCTCTATATGATCCTTGAGATTTCATCATCCGCCTATATTAGTCCACTGCTGGACATAGGCCTCCCCTAACATAGGCCTCCCCTAAGATCCCTCCTCCCCTTGAGATTTCAATGAATACAAAACTATTGACTTAACAAAAAGTGAAGAAGCTAAGAGCTAAAATTTGTTCATCCGGTAAGGTGCTAAGAGCACTGACGGCATTCCCTCGCTAAATGGCCAAAGAAATACTTTGAGCGAGAAAAGAGCCCTTTTGTCACCAGCGGCGTCGGACAAAATAAGATAATCTTCTCAGGCTATGTCATCTTGGTATTCTGGATCTATCTAATCAGATGTCCAAGCATTGTTCCAGACGATGCTCCTGCTCTCCAGTTTTTAACTAGTAAGAGTCAGCTGACTATACTAAACTCTTATGGTAATAAGAACATACAACTGATTGGTGCTCAACATTTTATGTTATTTCTGACTTAGCGGTGCCTTAAAAAGGTACCGCTAAGTCAACTTAAGTACTTTGTTATATTCTTTATTTCACCGCTTAAATTCCAAAGGAGTTTCCGTATTCGTATTAGGTGTCTTATGTTTTCATGAATATTATTCTCATTGTAAAAAAACTGTCCAATAAATTCACTTGTCAGTTGTAATATTAATATAATTTACAGGTACCTAGTAAATAATACACATTGCCTCTCGGGTGGTATCCGTATCAATGACACTGACATTTGCATATATCCGCAACCCTTGTTGTATTTACGGTCAATTGAACAAAATTATGCTTCATTTTTTTTTTTATTTATTAAGAATTAATAAAAACATGCCCGTAGCTTTTGGTACTTGTGACTCGATAATAAGAAAATAAACAATTGCCACCATAAGTTTATAATAAACTGATTTTCATCATAGGCTGTACTGAAAATTGAGAATATTAGACGGAGAGTATGGCGACCCAAAGTCTAGCAGACAAACTTAATATTGTCGAAAACTAAACAAGTCGATTGATTGTTTGAGAAACGTACTGTATGATATATTTGACCAACAAGGCTACGGTTTACGGATCTGTACTAAACTAAGCCGCTATCAATTTGACCATAGGCCTTCAATACCTTCAAATTGCTCTAAATCCAGCCACCTTCACGAACAATTGCAACTGCCCCTCCACCGTGGGTTCGGTCAGAACGCGATATTCACAATCATTCCCGCGCACGCGCGCTGAGCTTTCGCGCGTCGATCGAGTATAATGCTTCGGTGGTGAAGTGGCCTGTGTTTGTGTTCGATTTTCAAAAAACCCGTGGTCAGTGTTGCCATCATGAGGTCCTGCGCCGCTGCGCTGGTTGTACTAGCTGTTGTAACAGGTAAGGAATCGGGTATATACCTCAAGATTTATTTATAGAATTTTGGTTAGTTTGACTGAATATTATTTTTTTCGGTAAAACGGAAGTATGCAAGTAAGGTATTAAAATCGAAGTATTCTCTATATTATAAAATCGTAAATTTTGCTTATTTTATTTGAAACAAATAATTAACACCTACGTACTGAATTATTATTTTTCATAACGGGCCTCTGGTTTTTTTTTGTTTGAAAAATAATGTCACAATATGTTAATTCGAAACTAACTAATTAAACAAACAAAACGTTGTTGCTATGTCGATAAGTTAGTAATGCAACACTTTCCTTTTGTTTGTTTGTTGCATAATGGCAACTAATTAGTTACAATGCAACTAAAAACCGGTCACAAAGTTACATAAAAATATTCACAGTTTGTTTCAAGAAATTCAAATAATACATTTTGTAAAAATATCTATAATTATTATTTCGTTTATTGATCATAAAATTCAGTGTACCTACATGATTTTAAATACGCATTTTACTTATAAAAATTTACATAACGACGAGTATTCAAGATTGTGTGTAAAAAATTAACTTTCAAGCCAATTTTATAACGAGAAACGAATGTATACTTTCATTCTCGATGCGCTTGCACGTTCAATACAAGGGAAAACTGGAAATACTCGCAGAATTGTCTATGTTTGTGACTGTTATTTTTTTTTTATCATACATGTTACCTTAAACTCCGGCTCAACTACAATATGTTTTACAAATTTCATAAATTTACGAGAACTACGTATCTTTTTTAGTCAAATTGTAATGTTTAAAAAAGTTATTTAGCTGAACTTTAATTTTGAACCAATTTTATTAAATTGAGGTTTCTTTGTTTTTTAGAAAAAGCAATATTATAATGTAGTTTAGTATCACACATTGTAAGGATATACCAAAAAATATAATCTATAAATGATTGAACACTCTAAACACAGCAAATCTGATCGTCTGGCAACCCTAAACGTAAAATTACCTACCTATGAAATAATGTGTTTTTTTTTCTGCAATCTCCGCTTTTTTAATCGACGCGTGCCGGCACCGACAGTGGCATGTCATGCGTTGTGAAAATTAATCACTGGTTTTCCTTTTGGTCTAAATTTAATGTACTACGTCCGTGGTTTAAAATTTTTGTTATTAGATAAAAAAACAAACACGCTCACAACTGCATGATGACTCTTCAGATTTATACTTAGTGCGTAGATCTAGGAAACCATGTAGCTAGAGGCAGTCCAAACATATTAGGCATATGCCCTCGTTTTTGCAAGTAGTTATCATTTCGTGTTGTCATCGCCGCTTATCTACTGGAATACTAACTGATGATACATGTCTTCAAATTTTTATTTCTAGAGCAACACGACACTTAAGATTTATTTACACTGGATTTATACTTAGTGCGTAGATCTAGGAAACCATGTAGCTAGAGGCAGTCCAAACATATTAGGCATATGCCCACGTTTTTGCAAGTAGTTATCATTCAGTGTTGTCATCGCCGCTTATCTACTGGAATACTAACTGATGGTACATGTCTTCAAATTTTTATTTCTAGAGCAACACGACACTTAAGATTTATTTACACTGGATTTATACTTAGTGCGTAGATCTAGGAAACCATGTAGCTAGAGGCAGTCCAAACATATTAGGCATATGCCCACGTTTTTGCAAGTAGTTATCATTCCGTGTTGTCATCGCCGCTTATCTACTGGAATACTAACTGGTACATGTCTTAAAATTTTTATTTCTAGAGCAACACGACACTTAAGATTTATTTACACTGGATTTATGTGAAAACAGTTGAACAGAAACTACTTGTACAAGCAAACACGATTATTCTGATCAGAGTTTATGGATATGAAGTCAAAGAGTGAAGGTAATCAATTTGAGCAATGCTTAGAGTTTTAGATAGATAGATAGATATATAACTCTTTATTGCATACACCAGGATAAAAAACACTTTACATAGGATCTTAAAACTAGGTTGTGGTGATACAATGGGCGGCCTTATCGCTGAGAGCGATCTCTTCCAAGCAACCTTTGGATGGACTTGAATTAAAAGAATGTGAAGAGAGGTGGTGTAACTGCAATAAAATAATAATAATAATAATAATTTGCAGTAGATAATAAAATAGGTAATTTACAGCGTACATAAGTATTATCTCTAAGTGCAAAAGGCCATATCATAAAATAGTAGGTTCTAAGTTCTAGTTATCACAGTAGGTAGTACCATGTTTTAAAGATTAGACACGCTCTATTTAAATTTTATGGTCTTCAAAATTTCAGCTCTATGTCAAATGTTCCTCTGTAGTTTTCTTATTTGAATAGCATATCATTTATTAAAAAAGAAACACATTAACAATTATTAAAGTTAATTAATACAATTGGTGTGACATTAGTCTTTGTAACTGTCGCCTACCTACATAGTTCAGAGTCCCGCTAGGATTTCCTGTGTCGTTGACATCAGAAACTACGAGTACCGTGGTACCACAATACCCAGACCCAAAACAAATTTCTGCAGAATATGCAGCGGGAATCGAACCCAATTTCCACGGCGTCTTAGCCGGCTACTCATCCGCCGAGCCATCGAGGTCGTCAAAACAAATCAGATGATCAAATTAAATAATTTATTAGTTAAGTTCGTGAATTTAGGTAAGTGTTACATCAAGGTGGTAAATTAAAACTATATATTTGTATCACTAAATTCTGCCCTTTCAGAACACTGAAATTTTCATAGGTACCGATAGAAAATCCTACTAATATTATAAACGCGAAAGTTTGTGAGGATGGATGTTTGTTACTCTTTCACGCAAAAACTACTGAACCGATTTTAATGATACTTTACAGTTATATAGCTTATACATCAGAATAACGCATAAGTTACTTTTTATCAGGGTACCACTTGGGCGAAGCCGTGGGCAGAAGCTAGTAAAATATAAAATATCAATCAAAATGTCAATAATATAAAAAAATAGCAAAATATCAGCCTGATTATGGCATTAAAATAAAACTAAGTAAATGAGATTTGGAATACGCAGTCATTGATTAGTTCTAAATTAGTCTTTGGACATTTCAAATATATGTTATATTATGTATGTTATATTATACCTGTTTGCATGTCTGTCTGTAGGTATGTGATGTCATAATGACCTAGAGACATTTTCACATACGGGATATCATGACTCATGTTATGTCATTTACCTTTTAAGTATTCGGATCGCATCCCATTCTTTTACGGAATACATAAAAGCTGTTTTAGCTGTTTTTTTTACATAACTCTTTGTTAATTTTATAAAATCTTGCTGAGGATATTAGAAAGATGGACAAAAAACACATCAGCTAAGTACATGTATAGGTAGGTATGTAATACATTTTGAGTTTGTATATGAGCTTAATCGGTAGAGGGGTTTTGAACTAAACCAAAGAGGTAATTAGAGGTTAAAGAGGCCTTAAGAAAATAAGAGAGAAAAATTTAGTATATTATGTGGGGAATCAATATACAGTGCGATAATTTTTTTATTTTTATTTCATCTTTGTAGTTTTTGGGCTATAAGGAATTGGCATTTATTTTTTTGTACAAAAAATAATATATTATATTGGTAGTTTTTCTTAATTGACTTTTATTTTATCTAAGTTATTAATCAATACAAACTAAGAAGTAACTTGATATTATAACGGGATTTATGAAGCGGTCTCTCCTTCGAAAGAGTTTGAGAATTATTTAAAATAGCTTTCTTAGGAAGGACCGCATTTATCATACTAGTAGCCATTATAAGTTAAATAATGTGACACTAGCATTGTTAAGTTTATTTTGTATTATCTTTAAGATTTAGTAGAACTTTAAGATAAATAAGATTTAGTCAATTTATTCACGTAACTTCCACGTCTAAAATTACCAAAATAAAGTCATTCAAGTCAAGCTTAAGCTGCGTCCACATCAGTGTCATTTACTCCGTGATCGTTGCAGACATATGTGACATTTCAAAGTACATTACTTAGTGACCGTGGCAGACATGCGTGTCACAAAGTTTAGACGGTATATTATACTCGTACCATGCGAAGAAAAGACACCACGCGGCGATTACCGTGACATTACCCGTGACATATCATCCGTGATATATGTATCACGGGAAATATTACGTAATGTACATTAAATGTCACAAATATGGACGCGTCTTAAGAAAGTCAATTGACCAACAGTGGAAAGTGACCGTTGGCAATCGAAGGTTATCACGGATTCACGACGTATCTCAATTCCTATTGAAATGGACTCGAAAATTGTTTGCATCACAATACCGCGAACAATTCGTGAATGTGGACTGGTGTGGAGTAACCCTATTCTTGTGGTGTTGTGAAAAAAACCCGTGTCTTATCAATTTTGGTGGTGCAAAGCTTTTACGATAACGAATCGGTTCTGAAATTGCACAAGTTCTTACAATTTGTACTTCTATAGAATTGAAATAGTTAAAAAAATAAGTTTCTACATGATCCATAGTAAAAGAAGCAAAAATAAAGATTTTTTTAACAATCTATCTAGTAGATAGAACTTTCTGTATGGCACATAAAATTAGCATAGCATGTATAATATACATAGGCGAACTAATTGCTAAAATGCATTATCTTCCAGATAACCTTTGTCTATTGTGTCTTTCTACAGAGGTACAGAGGAGTGTGGAACTATAAATAGCCTCTTTTATATTTATCAAATTAGAAACTACGACAAAAAAAACAAACACGCTCACGACTTTACTCATAATTTGTATCTTCAGATACATACTCAGTGCGTAAAAATCCTGTGGATACCAAGTAAAGGATAGTCAGAGGCACGTTCAAACATAACATTTGACACATGCATTTTGCAAGTAGCTAGTACTCTACGTGACAGGTTGCAAGCCCATCGCTGCTTATTGGAACACTAATTGACGGTTTTCGAGTTTTTGGGTTCTAGAGCATGTCAGTATCATAATTTTTCTAGTGGAAAACTCCATTTGTACACGACCAGGTTTGAAGTTTGGAACCCACTAGGCCAATACGGCTATAAAACACCATATTAATTATAAGTAAGTACAAAGTACTTCATAGTAAGATTGCCAGTAGAATCCAGTCCTACAAACAATTTTAATGATGGACATTTTTCACACGGCATCATCTAGCCCCAAACTAAGCAGAGCTTGTATTATGGGAACTACATGATTGATATACTTATATACTTTTTTGTCAATAAATACATAATATACATCCGAGACAAATATTTTTAGATCATACAAACTTTTGTTCCGCGGTGAGAATCGATCCCGCAACCTTCTGCGTCTCAGGCGGGTCTTCGCCCACTGCGCCACAGATGTCGTCAATTGCATATTAGTTACTAATAGCTACGTAGTACAGTACAGTAAATAATGTAGTAAATAGGTATAACCATATATCCCAGAGAAGTCTAGTAATCGCGGCCAAGGTTCGCAGTTGCAGTTTCACAATTAGTGAATCCGTTTACTGTCTTGTACACCATATTGAAACAAAAGAAGAATTTGAAGTAGCTCTTTCGTCAGTCTTTTTGAGTCAGCTTAATCTTGAGTTTTTCTCAGATGTTTATTCGATTCCCGCTGCGAGACAAATTCAATGGTAGTGATATATTGTCTGGAGGTTTAACATGTGCATATTATTTTAGGCACAACGCCCAATTCTCAGCTTTTAATTGCCTGTCAGTTTTGTTAAAGTAAAAAAAAACTTTTTTGTATAACATACACCATATTACATTGCTCACAAAATTCAAAACAAAGCAAATTATAAGGTAACTGGGCGGTCTTATCAAACGGGCGGACAACCTTTGATGGACAGAAAAACACATAGGATAACCTTCCAATCAATTATTAATTCGACCTCAATGGCGCTGTGAAGGCCCGCCTGAGACGCAAAAGGTTGCGAGTTCGATTCCGGCCGCGGGACCAATGTTTGTATGATCTGCAAATATTTGTCTCGGGTCTGCGTTTTTTCTATGTATAATGTGTATGTATTTACAAAAAAAAACGTATATAAGTAGTATATCAGTCATGTAGTTCCCATAATACAAGCTTTGCTTAGTTTGGGGCTAGATGATGCTGTGTGAAAATGTCCAGTATTATTATTATTATTATTTGACAAAAACTCAGCAGAAACCTAGACGAGGCTACAATAAAACTTGGGACTAATTTACAATTTGAAGCGTGCTTATATATAAAAATAATGCTTTATAAGGCGATCGTACTTAGAAGACATAAAGTAGAAATAAATTTACGGACTAAAATAATTTTTTAAACTAAACTAAAAATAGTAAATCTAACACGGATTATCGGAAGAATATAAGATAAGGTGAAAAACGGGAATTTTCATGTACTGCACTACCGGTGAAGGCACCGACTAAGTTTCGACTCATTCCGAGAGTCTTCATCAGGATAACTGGTAGAGAATGCTTTAGCATTAATTCCTCCTAGCACTACATTGTTTGTGCGGAAGTCACATTAAATAAATTAAAATTTACAAAATACATTGCCACTTATCCTGGTCTTCCAAAAGCAAGATGGATTGGCGATATCGTAAAGCCAGATTGAAACACTTAGATGAGAGACGCACAGAACATACTGGCTGAAGAAAAAACTAGCCTTTATCGTGCAGTGGATGATTTTGGGCTGAGATAGTTATCACTTAAACAGACTTTTTTTACCTAAATGTAGTCCGATTCTCAAAGCGTCTAAAACAATTTGGTATTTGTATTAGGAAATAATCCATGTTTCTTTTTGCTTTTGTTACCAAATATAGTAACTGGAGCGAAGTCTAGGTCATATGCAACTGCACTGCGATTCAGCATACTAAATAGCTCTTTCAATATAATATGTACCTAAACATATTCATTACTGTAATTGTTTCAAAAGTACCTACGTCGTGGCTCATGAGCTTAGTCAGTAGATTTGTATTGTACTTTTTTTCAACAAATCAGCTCACATTAATTCATACTTTGGATCTCTTCCAAGACGCATCCTTATAAAGATTTATTCCAATCCTATCCATGAAACTAATTAAGACTGATAACTATCAAGAATTAGGTCATTGATATTGTAAAAAGGGTAATTTTAAACGTGACGTAAAGGAAGAGATTGACAATCCTCTCGGAATGAGTTGAAACTTAATGGGTGTCTTAACCGATTTGTACGGAACGTGGAAATTCATATTTACTCAGTATGTTTGATGAACATTTTGAAATATGTATCCTAAAAATTACAATGGGTCTCGCTCAGTTGAATCAGGCAATCAGCGCTGAGCTGAATAACAGCCTCATGAATGAATGAATGAATGAACAGCCTCAGCAGAATTTGTCAAAGCATTGACATTTATGGGATACAGATGAAGATGGGAGTTCAGGTCCCACAGTATCGCATTTTAGCGACACATTTAAATTTAAGGTAGTATAGTACAGTTTTACTTAAAACTTAACACACTGATGAAAACCGCTTTAAAATATGATATGCTTTTCAATTTGAAGTACGTACTTAACAGTACGAGATTTGCGTGAACGTGTTTGCGCTTCTTAATTTGAATTTGGCGGCCCTCCGCTTTATTGAAGATGGTTGGATCGCCACCGCTACCAACGAGCGGAATCGGCCAATCACGGGGTCGGACTGCGACAACAGCGCCACACATAAGAGATTTTTTTGACGTGAATTCCGTTTTTGAAAACTGAAAGGCGACAAGCGGTCATCTAGCGCGAGCGTAATCTATAATTTAGAAATAACCAAAATTACTGTGCTCTGATTGTGGTGCTGGTTCGATACCAGAAGTGGCGACCAAAGAACACTAAGGCCTGAATTCATAATCAAACAGGGGCTCCTCTATGGGACTATTCAGGCGCTTTGTGAAAATTCAAGCGCAAATTCAACCTCTATGCACCCATCCATAAGGCGAATGTTGAATTATGAATTTTGGGGGACTGTTCAACCACCGACTATGAACTCAGGCTTTGTCCAGAAGTTTCTGTACGTTTTGGAATCACGCGGCGGATCCAGCAATTCAAAGATACGTGGCGTACACTACCATTTCAGTTTCAAAGCGCACAGACTCCACTATTGCAGGAGTAAATGCTTAAGGAATGGTTGCTGGGCTATGTAGGATGAAATGGCACGTGCCAATTCTGACTCAAATCCTAATCAAATCATAGGCAGGTGATGACTTGCCGTCCACTAAACGGGCCCCATAAGTGCCGTTTGTTATAATGTGTTCCAAAATGTGCATAAATAAGTACTTGAGAGTAGGTTCGTTACAGTGGGCAAGAGACAATAAACAAGAATTGAAACTATATTCATTAGGTCAAGGTCACTTACCTGCCGCCTGCGAACCCTATATACTTATAGAATATGTTATGCATATATACATAAATTAGATGAAAATAGAAAATAATATGAGCATTGATTGCCGTATATGACTGTGAACGTGTTTCGTGTGGGTTTGGTTTTATTGAAATACTAGCTTCTGCTCACGGCTTCGCCCGCGTGGTACCCGGATAAAAGTAGCCTATGTGTTATTCTGATATATAAGCTATGTTACTGTAAAGTTTCATCAAAATCCATTCAGTAGTTTTTGCGTGAAAGAGTAACAAACATCCATCCTCACAAACTTTTGCGTTTATAATTGTAGTAGGATTTTGAAAATTGGGTATTTTACAGAGACTGACATCTTTCACATTTCCTTTAGATCTATATATTAAGATTTTGGACACTGTTAACTTTTATATCGCGTTTACATATGCATAATTCGAGCACGTATGACGCAAATGTAAACGCGGTAACAGACATTAGTAATATCGTGTTTTCTGATAGCACATTGAGGCTAATTTAGCTTTAACTTTGTCAATGGCCTCGATTCTGTAGTACACAGACTAAACTAAATTTAAACTATCGCTATCTTTTACTGATAGTGCAAGCAAGAAAGACATAGCTACAATTTAAGTGCTGTCAAATTTGTCAGATTTAAGTTTTCCATACAAATTTAGTCGTGATATCAAAACATGCTGACTATAAACACGAAGAAAAGCGGCACGTAAACTGATTTGACAGCAGCACACAGCACTAAAATTGTAGCTATCTCTTTCTTGCGTACACTATCAGTAAAAGAGAGCGATAGTTTAAATTTAGTTTAGTAAGTGTACTACAGAATCGAGGCTAATGTGCGGGGAAGTTATAAAATAGGAATTGAATTTTTAGGTAAGAGATATCGTAAAATCGTGAAATTTTCCACTTTTGACAATACCTGATTGGCTATAAAAAGGCAAATAATTAAGAACACTACTCGTATATTATTAAAGTACCTATAATAGGTGTGGATGAAAATATTTTATTATTTAAATGTATTATCAATTAAGCAGCTGATATTTATTTTTATTAAAGTACGATTTTATGCTCTTTTGAGAAGTGAAAATAAAAACGTACCTCTAAGGAGATAGGCAGCCTGTCATGTTGAAAGTTAAACCACTATGCAAAGTGTGAGCATGACATGCTAGATATAATGTTTGGGTCTGCGTACTGACTATCTGAGGATTTCCTTCATGGGGACTACAGTTGTGAGCATGTGTCTTTACCCAAACGAAAACTACCAGTAAGAGTGTGAACTAACCTCATATCTTTCGGTATTGTTTTATTTGTGAAATTTCCCAAGTGTTATACATTTTATTGTCTTATATAATACTTATTACACGGACGTCACGGAATTGCCGTTTTTCATTGTACGTTCCGCGCTTTCACGGTCATGAATAGCGCGTAGGCGACTTTCTTCTGTAGTAAACAATGCTAGTGTATGAGTGCCAGCCGGGTGTTTGACCGAGTGATGTAATTTTTATATCAGTCATACTTAATTTGAGCTGGTGGAGAGAGTAAGATGGAGGTTGGTAGCGATTACGCGATTATAATTAAGATTATTCATATTGTAAAAACGGGAATTTTCACGTACTGCACTATCGGTGAAGGCACCGACTAAGTTTCGACTCATTCTGAAAGTCTTCGTCTGGGTAAGTGGTCCCGACTTTCTCCTTCCGCGTCGCGCCGTGCACTACTCTAAAAAATAACTTAGATTCGTAAATTTACATGGATTAGAATACGATCAAAGCAATAATCAAAACAACATACGATGTGGAAGGTAAAATATTGGAATGTATACTTTTACTTTGTCAGACTTATTTAAATAAATAAATAATTATGTACATTTGCACACAGCATCATCTTACACCAAAGTAAGCGAAGTTTGTGTTATGGAAACTACCTACATGATTAATATACTACTTGTATACATTGTATATTATTTTTTTAGTAAATACATACATATTATACATAGAAAACACCCAGACTCGAGACAAATATTTGCAGATTATACAAACATTCGTCCCACGGTTGGAATCGAACCCGCAACCTTCTACGTCGCCTTTTGCGCCACAGAAGTCGTCAATTGATTTTTATCTGTCAATTATTCTCGTCTTTTCATCATCGACTAAAAATAAAAACTGTTAAAGGGGCTGAAAATAAATGAAATATTTATTTCTATCAATCAATTAATAGTTCGAATGCAAAGATAATTTCATAAGTGAGACTCTATAAACATGCCAAGCAAATACAATGAGTGCTAATGGACTGTTTGACTTGCTTGCTAATCACTTAATATCACTTGAATTGCTTGATACCTTGCAAGATTCTAATGATGATGAATAGGCAATTGAACATGCCACGTAGTTAGTATTTCACGTGACAGGTGGCAAGCCCATCGCCGCTGAATACTAGCTTCTGCCAACGGCTTCGCCCGCATGGTACCCGGATAAAAAGTAACCTATGTGTTATTCTGATGTATAAGCTATATCGCTGTAAAGTTTCATCAAAATCCGTTCTGTAGTTTTTGCGTGACAAAGTAACAAACATCCATCCTCACAAACTTTCACGTTTATAATATTAGAAAGAAAGAAAATACATTTATTAACCTCAAACGCAACACAACAGGTGACAAAATACAAAACAAATAAACATAAACACAGAAAAGTTACATAATATACTACAAAAAATAAAAAATAAAAGGATTAGTCGTGTGGGGGGGGGTCAAAAGGTCTCTATCTCAGTATTATGCTGCATCAAACCTAGGAAAGGTGTAGCGCTGATCTGACAGGGCCATCGTGATGTTACGAACAACGGGGAGCAACGTAAGCAGGAAAAAATAAGTACCTAAGAAGATAATAGATAAATAAGTATAAAGCACAAAACATATATATATATTATTAATGTTATATTATAAAAATAATTAAGTGGGTGTTAGTAGGATAGTGGGACTAACCGATCGCACATACCTTCAATTTTTTGTTCTAAGGCATGCCGCTTTCCTCACGATATTTTGCTTCACCGTGTCGATGCGCTCATACATTTTACGAGTGGAAAAATCCATTGGTTATTCCATTAATATTATAAGCTATAAGCTTTATTACTGTAAAGTTTAATTAAAATCCGTTCCGTAACTGATATTAGTAACAAATATCCATCCTCACAAACTTTCACGTTTATAATATTATAGTAAGCTACATCAGAATAACACATATGCTACTTTTTATCCGGGTATTACGCGGGCGAAGCCGTGAGCAGAATCTAGTACTACATAAAGTCACATCTGTTTCCCGGGAGTTAGTCAGAAACCACGGATTTTACTTGCTACGAACCTGGCATAACTCTTTCGCTTCACTTTATCCTCATCACATTCTTAATACAAGCTCGCCGGTTTATTATAGGTACTCTTAACTTAAGGTGGTTTTGTGGCCTTTCTCCAGAACATCTCCAATTTGGACAGAGTTCGATCGCCGGGGGTTCCTTAAACTATTCTATTCACGCTTGCTTACTAGTTTTGTTATTCAATCCTTTCTATGTAGAAATGGTATGTTGAGATGTAGAAATAGTTTATCTTGTATACTTGTTTTTTAAATATCTTTTCATCCATCCTTTCTATGTAGAAATTGTATGTTACTTACATTTCTCAACTCTCGTTACTACATCTCCATTCACTCCACAGTGCTCTTTTAACATGCTGTTCCTCACTCGATTTGTTTTTTTAATAATCCAGTTTTGTATAATAATCGAAGTCCAATACAGATTACGAGTGAGTCGGTGCTTTATGATCATAAGCCTAAACGTATTGAGTAATCAGTAGTTTTACCGAGTATATGCAAAGTCAGCGAGAAATCTACTGAGAATTCGTAGTGAAATTAATGTCCGTACACTTTCGCATTTCTCGTTCTTATGTAATACTGTCATCCAATTTTGTTGGGTTTTCGATCACCGATGACTTGACATTTGATCATCGGAATAGTGGATACGCACTACTTGTTATTATCATGGGTTCATTGACATTTTAATTTATTTTTAATTGGATGAGACAGTATTACTACATAAGAAATACTTTTTTCATACCGTCAGCGAAGCGGTTTTGACGTTCACGGCGAGGTAAAGGAGGGTACCACAATCTAAATTGATAATCTTGGGTAGATTTTCTTACACAAACTGGCTACTAAGACTTTCAAATTGGGCACCATAGATCAAAATGAGAACTGTAACAAGCAACATTATCTCATTTGGTACAATTTTTTTTCCTAAATTCCTCTTGTTTTTTTAAACTGAAATAATAACAGATGCCGGCTTCTGAGCGCATGATAAATACGTCAATCCATTGAAAGGAAAACAATAGTTGAATCGGAAAAGAAATTAAATAATAGAGAGTTTCATGGCATTCACACAAAATAAAATATTTGATAACATTGTACAATGGGCCGTCTTATCGCTAATTAGTGATCTTTCCCAGACAAACTTTGAAATATTATTTTTGCATTTGATAGCTCAATTCTTGAGGAAGATTATAGGCTATTTAACATCACGCTACAAACCTTAGGAGCCGAGCAAAAGAAGTAACAGTGCGGTCGAACGCAGCGGGTTGGAGCCCGAAGGCAACCGTGGCACAGCTAGTTCATTGATACGTTTAGTGCTAGAAATTAATTTCTACCAAAAATTTATAAATGTTTTATTCAATAGCTTTCCCTTTCCACAAAATACAAAGTAGCAAACACAAAGTAGTCACAAAGTGTACTATTTTACAACTTATAAATATAGTTAAGTCACTCGTACCATAAAATACATCGTACCACTATATTTGCTGCTTGGTTTCCTTAGACATTGTATAACTAGTCTGTTTCTTAATTAAGTTCTACTAAAATTTTATAAATCTTTTATTCAATAGCTTTCCCTTACCACAAAATACAAAGTAGGAAAGACGCAAACACAAAGTTATCACTATATTTGCTGCTTGGTTTCCTTAGACATTGTATAACTAGTCTGTTTCTCAATTAAGTTCTACTAAAATTATATAAATATTTTATTCAATAGCTTTCCTTTACCACAAAATACAAAGAAGGAAAGTAGCAAACACAAAGTAGTACTGTTTACAAAGTAGTACTATTACAACTATCGTTAAGTCACTCGTACCATAAAATACATCGTATCACTATATTTGCTGCTTCGTTTCCTTAGACATTGTATAACTAGTCTGTTTCTTGATCCGTTAATTAGCTCGTTTATCCAAACGATACTGCACATAAAGGAAAGAAAGCGTACGGAGGAAGGAAATTGGGTAACCAATACATACAAACATTATGTATGCGACAAATTAACTAGTAAATTACTTTGTGCCTGACTGTACGTACATGTCACTTGATCGATGAACCAACTAATGTGTGTAAATAGATCGATGGTTGCATGTTTTGAATGAATTTTAAGACCATTTGGTTGTGTTTGGTTTAATTTACTAGCTTCTACCCACGACTTTGCCCGCGTACCCAGATAAAAAGTAGCCTATGTGTTATTCTGATGTATAAGCTATATTACTATAAGGTTTCATCAAAATCTGTTCAGTTGTTTTTGCGTGAAAGAGTAACAAATATCCATCCTCACGAACTTTCACGTTTATAATATTGAGTTTTTTTTTTGCGTTCGTATTTTTCGGGACAATTAAGATTTTTTTTTGGAAAAGCCACCGGATTAGTCGGAAATTTGGATGACCTGTGCGAAGCCGGGGCGGGCCGCTAGTATGTAAAAAAATATGTTTTCTCAAATCAGGTTTTACTTCAAATACTACTCATCAAGTTGCGAAAGTTCTGAATAAGTTAATAAATTTGTCACTTCTTACCTATTTTGCAACAATAAAACTGTAGGTGTTTAATTGAATAAAATAAAATGTGACCTTTCGTCTAGCTGTATGACTGTCGGTTGAGGGTCAGTTGAGATTTTAGCAATTTCTATGCTTGGCAGGAAGCCATACTATTTTCGTATGAAAATTTATTTTTAAATAGTTTTTTCGTACTATTTTCAGCTATATTTCGGGTATAGCCGTGTAGGCCTATTAAGCGGTACCCCAACTTCCGATCCGGAGTTCATGGATACGAATCCAATGAATTTTAATACAACAAAAATATAAGTTCGCATTTACACGAGCTCAAAACGGCAAAGGAAAATAAATATTATGAGGAAATGGATGCCTTTGAACCAAAAATTCGTAGGTGCCATCAGTTAGTGTTCCAATAAGTGGATATGGCCTTGACCTGTCACGTGGAATGCGAACTACTTCCAAAACGCGGACATGTGCTGTATATAATGTTTGGACGTGCCCCTAACTATACCCCAAACTAAAACACTGAGTAGGTATGTATCTGAGGATGTCCATCATGGGGAATACAGTCGTGAGCGCTTTATTTATTATTTAATTTAGTGACTTAAAATTTTATAAGTCACAAAATGAAACTGGTAATTTATAAGTCACTAAATTAAATATTGTGGGTAGTGGGTAGTCACATATTGTGGTAATTTATAAGTCACTAAATGAAATATTGTGTGTAGTGGGTAGTCACATATTGTGGTAATTTTCATGTCACTAAATGAAATATTGTGGGTAGTGGGTCGTCACATATTGTGGTAATTTATAAGTCACTAAATTAAATATTGTGGGTAGTGGGTAGTCACATATTGTGGTAAGTTATAAGTCACTGAATTAAATATTGTGGGTATTGGGTAGTCACATATTGTGGTAATTTATAAGTCACTAAATGAAATATTTTGGGTAGTAGGTAGTCTCATACTATGGTATTTTTTTGTCATGATAATAAAAACGTCTGGTTTCGATTGATTGTCGAAAACTTAAATAAAGGACATTGAAATATATCTGTCAATCAATTCACAATACAGGGTGTCCCGGAATGTGTCAATGACTTCCTTTCGGCATTATATATAAATTCCGGGACACCCTGTATATTTATATTCCTGAACCAATCATTGAATAAATTTTCAGAGCGTATAATAATTGGGAAAAATACAGCTTTTGTTAGACGTTAAAGAAAAACCGTTTTTATGTAAAGATCAAAATATTTCTTTATTTTATTCGATCACAACAAAACGTCTTCCTAATTCCAACATGAAATGTATATTATTAATGTAGCTTTGTATATTATTTAAGATATTTTAATCCAAAATTTAATTTTAATGTGAGCATTTTGAAGTCTATAAAAGCTAAAGGCCTGTTTGCTTTTCAAGGCCCGTGCAAACTAGCGCGGCCACGGCGACCGACACGTTTAATTCGAACTTTGACAATAACTTTTCATTATGATCGCCACCGCCGACGCCACCGCGTCAGTTTAAACCGGGCCTTTACAGAATCACTATTTAAACAAGTAGTATGTATTTGTCAATCAGTAATCTTCACAGGATCACCTCGAGTTTGAAGGCTGTGATAAAAATACACGCTTCTGCCTACCACTGCGTTCATTAATATTCGACAGTTTTATATTTTTATTCTGATTTAAAAATATAAAACTGATGATGATGATGTGAAGTAGTGTCTAGTGTAGTCCGACTAAAAATCGGATGATAGTGTTGGAAGGCAAATGACACCTTAAAAGTTCATGGGGGTGCGTGGCCCAAAATCATCCTTCAAAGAGTGCCATCTGTTGAGAACGACGATAAAATAGTTTTGACGAAGAAAATAAATAAATAATGCAAATACTAATAATAAAGCTGAAGTTTTTTTTTATTTGAACGCGCTAATCTCTCGAACTACCGGTTGGATTTTTAAAACTATTTTTGCATTTGGTAGCCCAATTCTTAAAAAAGGCTTATAGGTTTAACATCACACTACAAACATTAGGAGCTGAGCAAAAGAACTAATAGCGCGAACGGGCGATACGACGCGGAGGGTCAGGTCCGAGGGCGGCCGTGGCACAACTAGTTATTATATACTTATATACGCCGTACCGTATAAACTGAATGGAATTACGTTTCCTGATACCCACAATACAGGGAATCCTAGTGTAAAATCAGGACTATGTTCGTTGAAAAAAAAATACTGGAAATGTATAAGCCCTTTAGCTAGCAGAACCGACAACCGCTGGGAAAGAGAGTCGGTTCGTGATCGACGTCGCACTGAAGGAAGGTTCCCAATTGACCAATTACATCTTAAAGGTAGCGTGAAGTCTGTGGATGGGGGTGGCCATTTTATATTTGCCTATTTCATGCGCAGAAGTACACTTCTACAGGCGGTTGATGAAAATTAATGTGCTCTTTGTATCACCAACCTCATCTAAGAGTCCCACGAATAGGTCATAAAGCCTCATTTTTCAAACAACTCTTACATGTACTGAGTAATCGTTTAGACACATTAGACAGTGAAACAGTTCTTTGTCTTAGCATTCCCACAGCATCTGTAATTAGGTAGTCTGGGTGTGACGTCTAATGTTGCGATGGATTCATTCGGAAAGCAGGAGTGAACCGAGTACAAATTTGGGGGCCATGTTTCATAATACAAATTACAAGAAAAAAAACTTACGAAAATATGGTGGTTATTGTATCAAGCAATTGTATTTTGACGGTCTCTGTGGCGCAGTGGCCGAAGGCTCGCCTGAGACGCAAAAGGTTGCGGGTTCGATTTCCGCCGCGGGGCAAATGTTTGTATCTGCAAATATTGGTCTCGGGTCTGGGATTTTTTTATGTATTATATGTATGTATTTACAAAACAAATGTATATAAGTAGTATATCTGTCATGTAGTTCCCATAATACAAGCTCTGCTTAGTTTGGGGTTAGATGATGCTGTGTGAAAATGTCCTGCATTATTTATTTATTTAAGCTGCGTACCTTAACTCGGTGCTAGGTACTATAGAGGTAGCTTCCTTTTTGACATAACGTGACACGATCGCAATTTTCAGTCACGTCAAATGACTGAATACAAAAGTTAAAACGTACTATAGGCTGTGGTATTATTATGCTTACGGTAGAGTTTCATTTAGGTGTCCTGAGTGCGGCCCTGCCAAACGCCAGGTGCAGTCGGTTTCCCATAGAGCTGTAGTTGGCCAGCAAATTACACCGTCATTTGACTATGGATTATGTGGAATTACCTACACCTGCAGTTGGCTAACCTAGATTTCTTTGTTTCTTGGAATATACTAGGAATTTACTATTACCTTGGTATTTACCTTAAGTGTGGTCTTTCGATATCACGAGTACGTTTGCATTTTTTTTAGGTTTTCATCAAATAATTTTATATTATATAGTCGATACAACGTGTTTTTTGTCTCATTAGCATACCTATTTGTAGGTATAAAATGTTTGCAAGTTAGTTGTAACTAAACGTTTAAAAATACGTATCTGACTCTATCTTATTTTGTTTCAGGTATGTAAAAAAAGTTCTACCACAACTGCTTTAGTCAAGATTTTGTAATATCCTGAAGATTCAATCTCGGCGGGAGTCGAACCGGTGACCTCCCGCTTGGTACGAGAGGACAATATCAACTAAGCCATGAGAGCGTTAACAGTCTGGTCATAATACTTGGGATGTTTTAGCTAGAAGTACGGACACAAGCTAGAACACACGGAGCAAAATATCTTGGGAAAAAGGTATAGATCAACATAGAACCTTTGAATAATATGTACGTACTAGCTTTTTCCCATGGCTTCGCCCGGATAAAAAGTAGCCTATATGTTATTCTGATGTATAAGCTATATTACTGTAAAGTTTTATCAAAATCCCTTCTGTAGTTTTTGCGTGAAAGAGTAACAAACATCCGTCTTCACAAACTTTCAGGTAGTTCCCATAATACAAGCTCTGCGTAGTTTAGGGCTAGATGAAAAAAATCCAGCATTATTATAAATAATATAAAATAAGCATTTTATATTATTTATAATAATGCTGATTCTAATAAGATAAACGGGCACATGTGTTAAATATAAAGTTTGTACTTGTCTCTGCCTACCTCATCCTTGGTATCTACACAGATCTGTGCTGATACCACTTTCTGTTAGCGATTGTATTGTATGGGAATGACATTAGCTGTGGAAATGTCACGTGACAGCTGCCAAGTTTTACATTGACAAATTTGTGTTAGCGCTAAAGGAAAAGTAAGCGTGAGGTTTTTTTCTAGACATCCAGGATTCAGGATGCAGTACGCAGGATCCAAGGACATCATGAGGAACACAGTCCTGAGAATATTTATTTTGTTTTTTTCTAAGCTATTCAATTACGCTCACATTTCGCAGTATTTTAAGGCAATGCTGTTCCCATGTCGTTCACGTTCATTGCAAAATGTATAAAAACCAGTGTCGTAACTTACCTACATCAGTGATGATCTGTGGCCACACCAGTGATGCGTTTTCCCAAGCGAAAGGTTAATAGTTTAATCCAAAGATTATCATTTTATGCTGAGAATACTATTAAGGCGACATTACATTGTAATAAGAAGCACATCACCATTACCTACTTATTTATGCAGCTTAGATAAGTACTACAAGCTTTGACAATGTTGTACAATGAGCGGTCCCATCACTAATTAACGATCTATACCAGAAAACCTTATACCCAGTATAATACCTACATACTTTTCATAAACTATTGTATAATAAATATTTAGTACGTTCAAACAAATTTAATTAAGCTAGGAGCTAAAACAGTTCTTAGTAGACTCTGAAAAATGTACTCATTTCAGACTTTTGCTCAGTCTAAAATAGTAAGAAAAAATTAAATGAAATCATAGAATTGGAAGTTTAATTAGTTAGGTATTTGTTCGGTTTAAACCTAATCGTCGCCTCACTTCTTTCTTGTTTACCCAAAGTATGTGGTATTTGATCTATTTACGTAGCCCATTCAAAGATAATCACGGACAAACTATTTTTTTTTAAACATAATGATGTAATAATACGAAGAATAATTATCAATTTTTAACTCATATAAAAAAAGTTGAAGTTCTGATTCGGGGCCTATGTATTGGGTTACTAAGTTATAGAAAGATAACCAATCTTTATTGCGTGATCAAAAATACTGTTTCGCAAATAACCAGTTTTATATTTCGGGTGTTCCAATATTCATGACGTCACCATTTGAATACAAAATGTATACAAATCTTCAAATTAATCTTGTTATCAAGGTTGATGAGAAATGCCCTTGAAATTAGAATTCTGATGCGGACATTCTCGTAAGTAGTCAATTTCTTAACTTAATTTTATATATACCTTATGAGTTCGATAAAAATTCAACTCATATACCATTGGGTGCTTGTTAGCAAAATTGAAGTGACGTCTAAAGTGACAATTGACAGTCCATGATGAGCCTCTTCACGTACCACGGCTGATTATTTGTGTGAATAATACATTAGAGTGTCGTCACTGAGTTGTTTAATGTAGAATTTTGAATCGCAACAATTACAGAGAGCAGGGGCCTAACCATGAAGTCTTATAGCGATTCAATTCAGGCAAAGATGTCAAATCCCGCTTTGCGAATGACAAAGCTTTAGCTACGCCATAGCGTCCTGAATCGCAAAGCAGAAAGTTACACCTTTGCCTGAACTGAATCGCTATAAGACTTCATGGTTAGGCCCCAGTGGCATTAAAACGAATGTCAGATAGACAATATCTCTGAACGTTAATATCACGTGAGGTACAAAAACAGTAATTATAAGTTTTATACGTCGCCTTTATCGCGTTTTTTTTATTATGCTGCCGACCTTTCGACTGTGTTGCAAAAGCCGTGGTCACAATAGCTCCATATAGAGCTATCGTCGAGAAATAAAAGCAGTAGCCGCATTTACCCTTATTTAATTTTCAGATTCAGAAAATTCCAAGTTCATATTACGACACACGACACTACTAACCGTATTATCACACTGCAAAATCAGATCGTAACGATTCCAAACCCAACCTGATGATCAGGGGATTCCAAAACGCCTGTGAGCGATGCACCGTCTAAGACGCAGAAGGTTGTGGGTTGGATTCCCGCCGGACAAATACTTGTATGAACTTAAAATATTTGTCACAGGTATAATAATAATAATGCTGGACATTTTACACACAGAATCATCTAGCCCCAGACTAAGCAGAGCTTGTATTATGGGAACTACATGGCTGATATACAACTTATATACTTTTTTTGTAAATACATACATATTTTACATAGAAAACACCCAGACCCGAGACAAACACTTGTCTCGCATCGGGAATCGAACCCGCAACCTTCTGCGCCTCAGGCGGGCTTTCACCCACCGCGCCGCAGAGGTCGTCATAATAATAATGATAATATACATATAGGAAGTATATCAGTCATGTAGTTCCATAATACCTCTGCTTAGTTTTGGGCTAGATGATGCTGTGTGAAAGTGCCCAGCATTATTTATTTATTTAATTTACTGCTACCTGCAAGATTTCATCGGTCCATTGTGTTCAAGCCACCAATTGAGAGAGATTGAGCATTAGTAGAGTAGTGTTCTCTCATTATATCGCTTCTACGATAAGAAAACTGAATCCTTATAAAGACATAATTTGTATCATCAGTCCTTATTAACCCACAGCTCACACACGTTCTATCAAACAGAAAGACAGTTTGGAACGTCACACAACTCAGCAATGATTAGGTTTTTTTGCCATGCCACTTATTATGCACAGATAATGCATAACGTACGACAAGTCTGATACGATGTACATAATAATCTTCCTTCCGATTTACTTCTGCATCACCATTATGTAAAAGACTTCTATTAACATGGTTCTATTTAGATTTACCAGTTATTCAACTTGTGTCGCCTACTGTAATGATTGACTATAGCATAAAATAGGCTATGTTTTGTAACCGAACTACCTACGCCTCCATGGTATGGTACGACAAAGCCTTTCAGTCGACTGCAATCAACAAACTAGGCAGTCTACAAAGAACTGCATGCCTTATGGCCACGGGAACCATGTCCACCTCCCCTGGGTTGGCGCTCAATACTTAGCTGTGTGAAAGTTGATTGCTGGATAAGTTATAGATCAGGTTGGCAACATGTTATTGTTATTTATTCTGTGACATGGATTTGTTAGCTAATCGACAGATATAGGGGTGAAAATATGCGAATAAAGTTTTAGATTGTCATATAGTCGAAGAAATGTCGGAAATTAGAGTTGACAAGTAAAAATATCTTGACGTGATATACCAGTAAGTAAGAGTTCATCATCTTCTTGGCCTTATCCCATATTACGTGGGGTTGGCATAACATGTTTTCTCCTTCCACTCTTCTCTATCAGCCATCATCTCAGTAGGTACTTACTCCTTTGTTAACCATAATATAATTCTTCACACAATCCATCCATCTTTTATTTGGCCCACCTCTGCTTTTATTTCCATTCACATTTATATGTGGCGGTGGCTATGGCGGTGGCGATTACTCAAGCAAACTTTGACAGCCACAAACTCAGATTCAGATTCATTTATTGGATTGAACATAATTAATAGGTCTTAAGATAAATAACTAATACAGTTCAATTATGTTCAACCATATAAAAAAGAATGAAAATATCAAAATACTAGCTTCTGATCACGGCTACGCCAGCGTGGTACGCAGATAAAAAGTAGCCTATGTGTTTTTCTGACGTATAAGCTTTATTAATGTAAAGTTTCATCAAAATCCGTTCAGTAGTTTTTGCGTGAAAGAGTAACAAACATCCATCCTCACATTTTTCACGTTTATAATAGTAATAGGATACAAAATTATGAGAAAAAATGACAAAGTCAAATAAATAATGATTACTTTTCCTTATCAGTATTTTTTAAAATTTGGTTATACTTAAATTATCATTAAGGTTTTTAAAGGACTATAAGGTAATAGACATACACTTGACAGCCATTACCCTTTGATCGAAAAAAATAAAACGAAAAAGTAGAAAAAAATGTGTCTCTTTATTCTATTGAATGTTTTTTTTTATGTGACAGAATCATGCCTTATCTTTTAAATGTCAGGACAAGAAAAGATCTTTATACAAAAAAAGTAAAGTCTTATTTTTCTGATTAATTCATTGTATGTTTTAAGATGGTGCCTTGCCTTTTTTGTGCTTGCGTATTATTTTGGCATTTGATAACCCAGATTTTTGTTCAGCCCCTGTTGCAATAGGATTCAAAATGTATATAACAGTTGACTGTTCAAATCTAAGCGGACAGGTGGTTAAGTAAGCTGTGTAAAATCGACATGCGGTTGAAATTGATTAAGTGTAGAGCATTCGTTACTTCTTGAATTTGGTAAGAAACATGTTGACCGGAGTACAGACCTCAGCGAATGTACTCTGACCAAATTGAGGACGTTCTGGAGAAAGGTCAAGAATACCTTAAGGCGGCGAGCACGTCTACCTATATATTAATAATGTGATGAAAGTGACGCAAACGAGGTATGTCAGGATCGTAGCAAGTTAAAATCCGTGGTCTCTGCCTACCTCTCCGGTCAAACGCGAGATTATGTATGTAATATTTTTAGTTACTTATTTACCAACCAACCGAAGGTTAAACAATTCTATTTCAGCTTCATATTCAAGGTATTGCAAGTACGAAGCATTTTCAAATACAACTGCTTACTACAAAAATATAAAAACAAAAAAAATGTAATTCTCAAAAATCTGCTCAAGCTATCATGTGTCCAAGGCCTTGTAATGAAAACTATTGTATTAATCGATGCATATCACGAGAATCGATATCGTGTGAGTGTCGTTTATGAAGCCATTTCGTGCCGTTATTGTGAAATACCGACATTCACCTGCTCAAATCACTTGTCTTTTGCTTTATGTCGTTTTTGTGCAATTTTGTCAAGACAACACCTACTTCCTAATATGTCAGTGTTTGTACCCGACTGCCTAAAAGGAGGTAATGTTTTCCGAGTGTATGTATGTATGTCTGTTCCTTTTGCTCTCGCTGTAGCCTAAAAGACTTTATGGCTTTAGATATATGAGGTGTTATTAGATTCATCTTGATCATGGGACTAACTTAGGATATATAAAGTGTCAAGAAATCTAATATGGCGGCTACCGCCATATTCGATTTCCATTAAACAAAAAACCCTTTAGCTGAACCTGCTTGATGGATTTTAGTAAATGATGTCATTGGAATCATCTTGATCACGAGAGTGACATAGAACACACAAAATGTCAAAAATTTTATACGGTGGCTGTATGCAGCCATAAACGATTTATAATTAAAAAAAAAACAATCAATACCTGATGTCATAAAAATGCGGTGTCACTGGATTAATCTTAGCCTAGAGAGCAGAGATTAATCGTAGATAATACGAATTCTCATTTGTTATTAAATTTAATAAAGGAATGTTAAGATTAAGAAATGAAACTACGCTCGGATTTGTTTGTTTTTAAATTGATAACTTGTTGATCTCACACTTTAGTTTTTTGGTCTAAGAGCTGACAACCAAAATGGCCAGGTAATTTTATCATCGATATAACTCAGGGTTAATGTTACCTGAAGCATCCGAAACCGTCCGTCAATCTGGTAGGCTGTCTGTGGTAGATTCTGGTGTTCTGCAATGGAGAACAAAAATTAGGTAAAAGAATCATCATTCGTTTTTGGTGCTAACTGTTCGGCTGTGTTTCAAATACTTCCAAAACAAATTGGAGTAAATCAGTGGTAGAAAAGGCGTCGTGTCAGTTTGTAATTAATGTAATTTGTAAGATATTTTAATAAATATAATTACTTAAAAAGGGTTTTCTTAGAAAACAATTTTGTCAACGTAAGCCGTCGAAAAAATGGTCGAGCGGATGCGTTATTACGAAAGCTACCATAATATAAGAGCTACTTTTTATCTAATAAAAAAAAGGTCTTCTCATTCACTTTAATCAATTCAGCCTTGATACTATTTAATCACAAATTGGTTCTCGAATAATGACCACGAACCTGATAACGCAGTGTTCCAATGCCCCCCACCTGATGGACAGATGACATCTCTAAGGTTTCAGGAAGTCTGTAGATATTGATAAAAGATAGATAGATGGTTAATAATAATAATGCTGGACATTTTCACACAGCATCATCTAGCCCCAAACTAAGCAGAGCTTGTATTATGGGAACTACATGACTGATATAATACTAATATATATTTTTTCTGTAAATATATACATATTATACGTAGAAAACACCCAGACCCGATACAAATATTCGTAGATCATACAAACATTTGTCCCGCGGCGGGACAAATGGCGGGCCTTCACCTACTGCACTACAGAGGTCGTATAAAGATTTACAATTTATTGTATACAACATTATATAATGTTGCATAAAAATTAAAACGGAGAAAATTACAAACTAATTGCGGGATAATCCACCCCTATGACATACTTTCCTTATGACATCCGTCAGAGAACCAAAGTTATCGACATAGCTCAACGAATTAGCAAGCTGAAGTGGCAGTGGGTCGGTCATATCTCTCGAAGAACCGATAACCGCTGGGGTACACGTGTTCTTAAGTGGAGACCGCGACTCGGCAAACGTAGTGTAGGGCGCCCTCCGGCCAGGTGGGATGACGATCTGCGAAAGACTGCAGGCAGATGCTGGATGCGGCAAGCTGAAGACAGGGCGCTATGGCGCTCATTACGGGAGGCCTATGTCCAGCAGTGGACTAATATAGGCTGATGATGATGATGATGACACACTTTGGAAAAGCCTAAACCCAGCAATGGACCTCTACACACTATTGATGATATCGAATTAAATGTAAATATTTTCTTGCGAATATGGGTATGTCAAATGTTAAATTTATAATATAGTATCACCATAAAAAACTTTCTAGCATGCAAATATAGTCATAAATCTAGCCATTAGTCAAGTAAACAAAAAAAAACATACGTGATTATATTCAATTAAGATAATTCATATTCTATTTTAGACACAATTAGTAATCCTCCTCTGACGACCTCTGTGGCGTAATGAGCAAAGGCCCGCCTGAGACGCAAAAGGTTGCGGGTTCGATTCCCGCGAGACCAATTTTTGTATGATGTACAAATATTTTTTGTATCGGGTCTGGGTTTTTTCTACATATTATAATATGTATGTGTATTCATCGATAGTGCGGTACGTGAAATGTATGTATTTACAATATATTAGTATTATATCAGTCATATAGTACAAGCCATATACGAGCCCATAATACAAGCTCTGCTTAGTTTGGGGCTAGATGATGCTGTGTGAAAAATGTCCAGCATTATTTATTTATTTATAGATGTTTACTCTGAACTAAGTATTATTATTTTAGCAATATAAGGACTACCAAAACTCCTCTCATACATGTAACAGTATTTAAGCAATAATTCTCCAAGAAGATATTTATATAATGAGATGTATTTTCCGTACTGAGATGCAAAGGTCATTTTGGCTGAGGTCATCGGTCATCATTGCATACAGTATTACCTGAGTAAGATAAATAAATTCTTCAAAGTTATGAAGATTACGACCTATAAGAGCCTGGTGACCTATTGTACGGTACACCAACGTCCGATCCGGAGATAGAAAGATAAAAAATGCTATTTAGCACAAGACAAAACAAGTACATAAGAAAACTGAATGGTTATCAGCATTTTCTACCAGCTAATCTTTGCCTAAAAATCGTGGAGATTGTGAGTTCGAATCCAATTCGGCCCCAATGGATTTTGCATTAATACCTAAATAGTTCTGAGGCTAGAATCGAACCCACAACCTCTTTTACTCTGCCAATCGTCTCTACGGGGTCGCCATGAGCTATGCAAAGCAATTAGTAAGAATGAAACAATGCAGTTTGCACTGTCTCACCGTGAAAATCGCTAAAATGTCAGTAGAAAGGTCACTTGAACGGTAGAGTCAGTACGCTAGGCCACACAGATTTATGAGTAGGTAGGCTTTATAGGTCTGTACTGGTTACCTAACATGTGAATGGAGAAAACATTTCAATTTTACAAGGTCATTTCATGCAAATGACGAACGCGATCGAAGCATTTTTGTTATTTTTTTCATTGCGGTAAAACCGATATCTGAACTGATTGCAAAAATAAAACAATCCGTCAGCCATTTTTAACGTCAAAATGGTAATACATTCGTATTTTGAGTAATAGCAGCGCTTTTTAGGATATTATTATACTATATACTTTACTGTTCTTCTGCTGACGTTTCGTGGACCATTTGACGGTGCTCATGAGGAAGGACTTCTAAACGGAACGTCAGCAGGAGAATAGTAAAGTATGTGCTTTAGTCGTAATAATATGCTAAAATGATATCGAATAGAGCTTCTGTGTGAAAGTTTTATTTTGGGGAACACCGTGTCTATTTTTGGCACTAAGTTTAGTGCTCGCATGTTTTCCAGTTTGGAGGATCCTAGTGTAATTACAGGCACATCAGACTTTTCTACTTTTTCTTCAAGGTAACTTATCAATATTGCAGATGTCGATGCAAAAAATGCTCAAACAACCACATTAAAACGACGCATTATACGGTATAATGAAACGAATGTTTAGAGAATAAAAGCCTAGTTAGTCTATGTTTATACACATTCTCTCATATCTCTTCTGAAACTATCATGGTTATTACCATTGTTACTGAACAATGGTTTATCCTCCCGTGATCATGGTACATCTGTGCCGAAATATCGGGAAACAATCAAACTCACAAATCATGTTATATATCTTATAATTCTTTATTGTACACAGAAATAACACAGAAATATAAAACAAAATATTAGTTGAGGCATGTACAAAGGCGAAAACCCTAAAAGAATTTTCTTCCAGCAAACCTTTGAGGAGATATAGAGAAGTGATAAAGTTGGTAGGTGTACAAAGTCAGGAAGTATACTTAAAATACCACTATATTTTAATAAACTACAAGTGATACATACCTACTTGAACTACTTATGAAAAAACATACACTGTTTTTAGTAAAAAAAAAATCACACACGAATGAATGAAGTAAAAGTGGTCTGCCAGGCCCTCCCCCTCCGGGAAACAGGCGTAACTTTATGTATTCTTGTATATCATCATAGTCATGTCTACGCGCAAAGTGGCGTTCTTTCATGAATGCAATATTTTACCAGGTGCAGGGAGGGTCCTGATATCCTAAACACAGGGAAACCTAGTTAGGAGATAGCTCGGCCATGTACTCATTATTGTACTCATCATGACTGTGATCGCAGTTAACATATCTACCTAGGTACCATCTGTATGTTATCAAGACATACATATAAGTTAATACCTACTACCTACCTACTTAGCATGTAGTACATGGAATGTTACTTTAAGCAAGTTATGGTCAAATAAATAAATTATTGTAAAAAATATAAAAAAATATATGTTTCGATTATAATCTAAGTGCAACACAAGTGTAATGTGAAGCCTGTATGCCATGACATGGATATTTTGTATCCGGCATAATTCATTTGATGTCAAATGATGATCTCCAAGACAAGGCAGTTTATTTATTTATTGTTGCCTCCAGCGATGAGATCACAATAATATTTTTATACTGCACAAAAAACGCTTTTCATAAAAAATAAATGTAATTTTTATTCAAATACTGAAGCTAATCCTGAGGCACATTCTTGTTTAAAAAAGTGATCAGAAAAAGATAATTTTATCCATTTCATTATCCTTTCGAGGGAAATGTTTCCAGAAATTCTGTGCAGTCCAGTCAGACAAAAAGTTTCAAAAATCTTGTTTACATAATTATTTTATTATTATACTAGCCCTTTGCCCACGGCTTCGCCCGCGTGGTACCCGGATGAATAGGTTGTGTGTTATTCTGATGTACATATAAACTGTATTACTGTAAAGTTTCATCAAAATCCGTTGAGTTGTTTTTGCGTGAAAGAGTATCAAACATCCATCCTCAAACACTTTCACGTTTGTAATAGTAAGAGGATTATTTAAAAAAAACTCATATCTAAGGATGTACATTATGGGGAATAAGGTAATGAGCGTGTTTTCTTTTTAAACAAAATGTTGCGGTATAAAATACAAAAAAGTTATTAACAATTTCGCAGACTGATTCCGGGTGCTACTTGCTTCAAAAATAATACAAATCAATAGAGTATATATTGCTGTATTCAGGTAGACGGTACACCATTTCTATAAAAATCACAAGTTTACTTATGCACAAGCTAGAACGCATTGATAGCGCGTTTTAGCTTTTGGTAACATTTTTTAACGCCATCTAGTTATGAAAAACATGACTAAAACCCCCTAAATCTTCCCAACAAGTTTATATGCACCTGTAAATAATATTTTACCTAAAATGACTTTAATAGTGGTTGGTTCTTCTATGTTTATTTATATTTATAGCTGTACCAATTTATTTAGTGTGCTACCCCATGGATGCTCCTGTTATCAAATCAATAATCCCAAGAGGTCACAAAAAGTTTAAAACTAAATGCAAACTGCCACATGATTCAATGTGGTTTTCTTTTTTTTACTTCTCAGAAAGTTCCAAAATGCTACATTAAAACCGGTTGAAAGACCCCGGGTTAATAACCTAAAATTTGAAACTCAAAATATATTTCCTTATGTAGATTTGTGAAATTAAGAAGGAGCGAGCATCATTAAATGAAAGAATTATCTCATTTTGAGGAATCCTTTTTTGCAAACCATTTTTTCAATTAGTAATGAATTTTAATGCATTTAATTAGCCAGGCGACCGAATTTCTAGTTATTAAATAACTTATTTTACTGCCATCTTTGTGCAAAAAAAGTAATTAATTAATTCACTAAAAGTATACGTAGGTACTTAAATCTCAAGCAACAACAAAAATTGTTCAGCTCATATGTCTGAAAAGAAAAGTGGAAAGATAAATTTTCAAAAAGTGAGTATGTGCCTTTACTTGAATTCCTCACAGAGCTTCGTACTTAATCGAATCTTAAGAAGTCCATCATAACGAAAACAGAGACTTGATGAGCGTTTTTGTTTCTTTAATTATGAATTCGTTAGCAAACATGTAAAGAACTTCTCTAGGAAACAAAGAGTGATAATTACGAGTAGGTACTAGAAAGCTTGCTCCGCATCCGCTGATATAATAGCCATTAATTAATTTCCATTAAGTTTTTTCTAGCCATTGTGATGGCGCCAAAGAGATGTGAAATCGTTGCGTAAGTATCTTCTTGAGATGTCACTTTATGGTGAAAGAATTTTCATCATCATAGAAGACTAGCCTTTGGATCAACAGCCCTTCAGTAGAAAATATAAAAAAAAATAACAAACATTTATTATTATTTTTCAGGCAAAATAGGTAAATAAAACCGACTTCATATGATGAGAAGTAGATAAAAAGTCCAATATGAAATTTCAACACTTATTTTTTAATCTTAATTTCAAAATTGGCGAAGATATCGCGTAACATACACACAAAAAATTATCATACAGACGAATGGAGAACCTGCTCCTTTTTTGAAGTGAGTTGAAAAGGGCAATACGTGACTTAAATTTCGTTACATTACATCTCAATTAACTGGATGGGTAGCATTAATGTAACTACCAAAAGCGCTGAGTTCTAAGGAACTCAGCTTTGGTGTTTTGGAAGGCATGATCGGTCTATGTTGAATGTCTAATAGCTTCAACACCAGAGTTAGTGGCCACGATATAATTTTACTCATCTCCACTCCGCTACACTTATCTTTAGTAGATATCATTGGACCACTATTTATTTACTCTTACTTACTACTTGTACTATTTATTTACTCGATTGCTTTAATCTAACAAATGCGTTATGATTATGCGCTTCAAGTAAAAATATGTGTAAAGGTTTTATTCCAAAAACTATCGTGAACTTGACTATTCATATTGCACGGAAAACAGGGATTTTCACGTACTGCACTATCGGTGAAGGCACCGACTAAGTTTCGACTCATTCCGAGAGTCTTCATCACGGTGAGTGGTCGCGACTTTTCTCCGTTTTCACAATATTAATGTGTAAGGGTCTTCAACCATGACTACTTTTTGTGCTAAACATTGCTCTATGTTTAACATGTCGTCATTTGTGGTTAATTAATGAGACTACACACCTACCTATCTATTTATAAGTAGGCGTATGTGTTACTTAACAGAATAAGCATAATATCTAAAATTAATTGCAAAAATTTGTTAGTACGATTTCATCATTATCGTAAATAGAGTGTTAAAACCGGTCGGTGAATAGAGTCTAATAGCAGATTACATCGAGTTAGTGCCTAGTTCTGCAATGTTTTCATAATCATAACTTAACTATTAAAAAAATACTCTACCCATGGATTTCCTCGTGTACCTGGATAAAAAGTAAACAATGTGCTAGTCTAGGCAAGGAATTATATCTATTTCAAATATAATACAAATCGGTTTAGCCGTTACTAAGATAAAGAGAAACAAATCTTCCGGCTTTTGTATTTTATAATATTAGTAGGAATTAGGGTCCGTGGAAAGTGTTTTTTTATAGTTCTTCGATGTATTTTTATATATTTATTTTTATTTATATATTTCACTACGACAATGTTCTAACATATAGAAAGAAAACGAAAGCATGGCTGTAAATTGTGGTTACATTGATTGTGTCCCTGAAACCAGTGTCATCTACTTACCTTCAAGGAACCAGCCTGGCTTGCAACAGATGAAGAAAACCTATATTTTTCTTGCAGTTGCCGTAGATATTCTGTTTGATTGCATTCTAAGATTAACATAGTCCATAATATTCTCATTAGGGATTTATATTCTCTTGACTATGGATTTTATGGATTATTTCACGCGATACTTTACAACACCATGCCATAAAGTAAGGCCCTTGACCATAAAAATATCGAATTCTAATATTCTCGTTTTCGATAGTGTCATCACAGTCATGGTCAGGTGAGATCAAAGTTCTCAGCAAACTGATTAGCCTGAGATGAGATCATGATTAAATAGGAACCTTGGCAGACATTGTTTATTCTAAATATTTGCGTGCAGTGTTATAAAAAAAGCTAGTTAAAATATTATAAACGATACAAAAGGATTGATTACATTTTCTTGTTTTATTCTCAATTTATTACTAACTAATTTTTGTCTTTTATTTTGCCAGGTATGAGTCAACAGATCCGCATCGAGCGTCTCGCTTATTACAGTAAGCTTCTTTCAAAACTATGTTTCTTGGTACTAACTTAGTTATACAGGGTATACATGTATACTAATCTGCAAGAAGGTGATGTTACTCAGGATTAAATACGTTTTCCTGAAAAAAAAAATACGAATAAACAATAATATAATTTTTGAAAAAAATATTAGAAAATTTTTGGTTAGGTTAGTTTTGAAGTTTAAAATTTTTGCATAACTAAGCACAGATCTGAACACGACTCAATTGATTTTCTATTCTGCCTGGAATCCTGCGTTAAGTTATCAGCGGTTTGGACTTTGAGATTGCCCCCAATCTGATGGTAAATGAACACAATATTTTATATCGGATTATCAAATAGGTACAGCTAGTTTATTTGATTTTCACAACTATTTTTATCAGTGAAAATAGCCTGATTTCGAAAAGGCGATATAATCAAAAGTTGCTAAGTACATTTAGTGTGTAAAATTACCTCTTTATGCTAGTATTCACAATTTGGAATACCCTGTATGCATAAAATGCGGTTACATTTCAGTACGCTCTATGATTTTTCAAAATTCCTCTTTAAAATAATTTCATAATATTTTAACTGTTTCTTTTCTCTTTACTTACAAGTTCTTTATTTCGGCTTTACATTATAAATCAAATTAATGGCAGCTTTATAACACATAACGGCACTTAGTGACATGAGACAACTACATTAATTACACACTTTGTGACGAAACTCGGTCATGAACGTACCTATACAAAATTATTGACACACAATCTTTTATAAAACTCTCGTATGGTAGTATAATAATATAGCTCAAAGCAATAGTTTGCCAGTAAATAAGTGACAAAGATTATTTGAAAGGACACATAATGACCGCTTTGAAGAAAACATAATGATTTTATACGTGACAGGCCTTTGCCTACGGCTTCGCCTGCGTAATACCCAGATAAAAAGATAGCCTATCTATTATTCTAGGTCACAAACTATACTTGTTCTAAATTTTATTAAAATCCGTTCAGCGGTTATGGATATATTTAGCAAAACACATCTGCACTTTCGATTTAAATATTAGTAGGATAGGATAGGATGCTCTACTCAGATATCTGCTATCAAATAAAATAACGTTGACGACTGAGACACGATGGAACTCAAGTTTCGTTCAATCGACCTCTGTGGCGCAGTGAGCAAAGGCCCGTCTGAGACGTAGAAGGTTGCGAGTTAGATTCCCGCTGCGAGATAAATGTATGTATGATATTTCTATCGAGTCTGGGTGTTTTCCAGGTATAATACGAGTATGTAGGTATTTACAAAAAAAATATGAATATAAGTAGTGTATTAGTCATGTAGTTCCCACAATTCAAGCTCTGCTTAGTTTGGGGCTAGATGATGCTATGTGAAAATTATTATAACTTAATTTTAATCATGACCCAGGCGAAAACAACTAAATGAATTGATAGGTAAATAAATAAACACCAAACAGTCACATACAATATAGTTCTGACCCCTCACTAATATGCCCTGTATCTTGGGAATCAAAAACTAAGTTTTACGCCAAATGCTCGCACCAAGGTAACAATCTAAATTTTTCTAACATTTAATGTGCTCGTATTACGCGGATAACTAGCAATTGGCATAAACTCGTACAATTGTTTTGACTTGCCCTAGTTTTATAAAGTAAAGTCTTTGTACTTGGTTTACAAGGCAAAACCACAAGACTATAGGGCGAGTAGAGACGTATTGCTCTATCAATATTCATGGTTGTCCAGTCTTATCAATATCACCAGTATTTCTTACGATCCAGATTTGCTCGATGTTTGATACCTACAGTAAATTAACCTACAATATACCAACAGGTGTGGGTAAATACCAAAGTATTCATTAATATTGTACTGTTGAAACTATAAGGTTCTAAATGTCTTAAAAAATATTTCCTTAGTTGAAGAACTTATAAGTGAGTTTTAGTTATAAAATTGTGGTCAAAAAGTAGGTCTACAGTGTGATCACAGTAAATTCAATTTGTGGATTAAAGTTATTATTGCGTAAATTGTACAACGATTGCAAGTAATTGTTTCAGAACTTGTTACATAAATACCACCTGCTCTGAATCTGATCCAATTAGGTTCAGCTTTACCAATAGTTGCTTGTTGTAGACAAATTAATGATGTTTGCGAAATATTATCAGTCGATCTTGTCAAATGGATTGATTCATTGTTGATTGAAGCAGAGCATTAATATCGAGCTAGTTGGACCCCCGTTGTTCGTTGATGTATAAAACGTCACTTTCCTTCTATTGGTTTACATTTATTGAATTCTTTAACCGATTTTTTTCCGACGAGGTTATGACGAGGTTATCAATTATGGCGCATAACATTATTTTATTTAAATGTTCATAAAAGTATTGTGTAGTTTTTGACTAATTTGGGGATACTGATTATGGTAATCCATTTTGAAATCAAAGAAGGTGCAAATATTGTATTGTGTTTGTTTATATGTTTGTGTGTTTGTCAGTTACTTTTTATCTACAAAACGATTCATTGGCAAAAGGTTTTTCGCGATCGATTTTAATGACTTTACGAATGGTTCTCAGATAGGTCCTTTGCTACAAGTCACTAGGAAGCACTGCAATAGGCGATGAAAAATACTTTAAACACGATAAACGATTTAAAACCAAGCAAAAATTAACTTGTTTAAACTATTTACGCTCAAAAAGGTGAGAAACACTGCATGACCTAGAACCAAAACATCGAAGGTATTTGCTATAAGTGGCAATATACTTACAATCTATCACGTGGAATGCTAACTAGTATGCAAACCGTGGGTATGTGCCAAATGTAATGTTTGTACGTGCCCCTGGCTACCCCCTGCTTGGCATCAACGCGGATCTACGTTCTGAGTTTAGATAATTCGAGCTTATACATCACTAGCTTCTGCCCACGGCTTCGCCCGCGTAGTACCCGGATAAAAAATAGCCTATGTGTTATTCTGATGTATAAGCTATATTACTGTTAAGTTTCATCAACATCCGTTCAGTAGTTTTTGCGTGAAAGAGTAACAAACATACTCACAAACTTTCGCATTTGTAGGATAGGATGGGGATCAAAATCGAATTTGCTTTGTTTTTTTCTATATTTGTAAAACAAGGATGAAAATGGCTTACTCCAGTTAAACCAATACCACAGAAATTAATTTCAAAATTGTTTTATTTTTTCTACAAAATAAATTTGGTACAAATGATTGATGTTTGAAAAATATGTTAAACTATGCGAACCTATTTTGTGAAAGACTAGAATACAGAGTTTTTAAAAACCTGTGAATATTTGGACGACCGATGTGGTGCGGTGGGCGAAGGTCCGCCTGCGACACAGGAGGTTGCGGGTTCGATTCCCGCCCTGGGACAAATGTTTGTACGATCTGCAAATATTTGTTCCGGGTGTTCTGGGTATTTTCTATGTATAATAAAAAAATATCTATCTATGTAATGTATTGTATTAAGTATATCAGTCATCTAGTACCCATAATACAAGCTCTGCTTAGCTTGGGGCTAGATGATGCTGTGTGGATTGTCCAGCATTATTTATTTATTTATTTATTTATTTATTTTATTTTATAACAAGTCTGTATTCACCAGTGTGTTAATTTGAAATTAATTTTCTACACAAATGTTTCGGCATCAATCCCATAATAACTTCCAAATCGAACAGCCTTTGTATGTTAATAAAGTTTAGTAATACTCGGAAATATACAGTCAGTATTAAGGCATACCGCACATAATTACCGAAGTACCAATTCTATTACAAAATCACCAAGATTATGTACACCGGTGAATAATAAACAGTGACGTAACGGCCACCGTAACAAAATTATCGTATCGAGATCGGAATTGCATCGATGGGTCGCATTATGACTGCGGAGCAGGTTGCCGCCGGCTTTCAGCCACTACTAGGTACAGTTTGTGTATACCTGAAGAGTTTACAACAACATTTTAGAATTCATATTGTAAAAACGGGAATTTTCACGTACTGCACTATCGGTGAAGGCACCGACTAAGTTTCGACTCACTATAGTGCACAACGCGACGCGGAAGGAGAAAGTCGCAACCACTCACTCTGATGAAGACTCTCGGAATGAGTCGAAACTTAGTCGGTGCCTTCACCGATAGTACAGTATGTGATAATTCCCGTTTTTACAATATGAATAGTCAAGTTCACGATAGTTTTTGTAATAAAAAATTTTAGAAGTAGCTCCTTGTGAAAAAGCTCGTCCGAGGAAATACTACCACCATACCTATTTCTGCCTTTTATTATCTGTCCCGGGTCTGTGTAGTGTAAGTACCGCGTTACTCGTAGTTCCTTATACCCACGATAAAGGGAATTCTAGATTGAGATTAGGACTATGTAAATGTCTAATGGATGTTTTTTTATTTATTGATTTAAGTCGTCGCTTCACCTAGTCCGGACGCCCCATACACCAGGCTCAGTGGCGCGTATTTATAGGTCAAAGATTGACCGTCTTGAGCCGCCTCCAAAAACCGATCACCTGCGAAATTTCCACATGAAGTTTTTTTTATGCCACCTATGTTACAAGCAAGCATACGGCTTACCTATTGGTAAACGGTTACCATAGCCTACGCTTGGAACACCAAAGGCACCACATACGTATTGCCAACCCTTTAAAACAAAACACTCTTTTTGAAGAACCGTATGCTATAGTCACTTGGGAAAACCTTAGCAGGGAGATCATACGCGGAGACTGTCATCATAAACGGCCTGGAACCGTTTCTATGAATCTATTTCCTTTATTATTATTGATCCATCGGTTGCATTAACATGCATCTTTCGCGCCAACTGCCTGAGGGGATTGTACGCTTATGGTTTTTTTTAAATAATTGCATTTTATCAGCACGTCTTGTTCTCACATTCTTATTATCATGGTTAGTTTTTCTACCATAAAACAAGCATAAGGCCCACCTTTTAGGCAAGCGGTTACCGTAACTTATGGACGTTTTAACACCAGATGCACATGAAGAATATCATACTGCCCTTTTTTAAGAATCTCATACTGCTGGTAGTCATGCGCTGGTTATCTGTTTTCTAAGTAAATCTCGCCTTAAGTTTCGAAATAGCATCCCACTGGAAGCAGTCCTTTCCTGGTCGTGGTCATTCCAATGTACCTTTCGCTTTTCGATTAGTTGTGAGGAAGTGTTTGGATCGACTGTGCACGCGATAATTGGCCACCCATTACTTCTAGCTGACTTTGACTTTGAGCTCTTTGAAAATGATTTCCGGATATGAAATAATTTACTTGGTTGGTAAGTAGGTATATTAATTATTCTATCATACATAATGTGAGTATGTGCTATTTTTTTCAGTCATTCTAGCTAGATATACATTATGATATACTCTGACTAACTAGAGATAGAATATAGAAAATTATTTATTGTTTTTACACAGAATAATATAACTACTTTAAAAACAGAAAAAAAAATAAACAATAATAATAAGTACTACAAACTTTTACAATGTTGAACAATCCTGTAATCAAAACTATCACCATTCAAATAAAAAAGTTTTTTCCTAGTTCATTCTTAAAACATAAGTGTGGTAATGTATACGAGCGTACTTCCATCTAAATCTTGTTACATCCCCAATCCCCGGATAAATAATAATAATAACACCCAATAGTTACATAAATTGTTCTGAACCCACACTAGGATTTCTTGTATCGTGGGTATCAGGAACTACGAATATCATGTACCAAAACACCCAGACCCATAACAAATATCTGCTAAATCTGCAAACATTTGTCCCGTAGCAGGAATAGAACATGCAGTCTTTCGTGTCAGCCGACTAGAAGGCCTGCCATTGTTGAAGGCAGCCAACAACGGCGTTTTATTTCACTTTAGTTCCATTTTATGGAAATCGACTATGCTATTTGTATCTATTTTCGACGCAATTTTGACGTTGACATTCAAGATTTGAGCAGAGTTTGCAATAGAAACGACACATCCTGAAAAAATAAAAAAAAGAACTAAATTGGGTTGGATTAGAGTTTAATTGATATTGTATTGAGTGCCAAGAGTAGCCCTCCCAGACCTTTTAGACATTTTATGGAAATCGACTATGCTATTTGTATCTATTTTCGACGCAATTTTGACGTTGATATTCGAGATTTGAGCAGAGTTTGCAATAGAAACGTCACATCCTGATTTTTTTTTAAATAACTAACTGGGATCGATTATATTTCAATTGAGATTGAATCGAGAGCCAAGAGTAGTCCCCCTAGACCTTTATATCTCCTAACACATTTAAGATCTAGCCATGCTTGCCATAGATCTCGCAACTTATCAGATATGGTCGGTTATGCAACAATAGATCTGGAGCAATTGCAAGTCACTTGTCTTTCGCCACTAAGGACTTGCTCTGGTCATTGCTATAGCAAGTGCTATTGTAGGGTGATAGTCACCACTTGCAATAAGGAACTTGAGAAATCTACTTTATCCTAACAATAGACGTTTAATATAGCCTGAAGTAATTGACGCTTGTTCTACTTTTAAAGTCATAAAGACTACTTAGGTAAAGCAAAATAATACATGCATAATGGACTGGGAGTTCAATCCTTCGAGCTATGTCGATGATTTTTGTTGTATTACGGATATGAAATTTTGTCTAATGTTGCTTGAACTGTCCTGCAAAGAACGTGCAGTAACTGTTTCCGCACAATATATGTACCTATATCAACGTGCGTCGCTATGGAGATACTCGTACATGCTAACTTTAAACAGTTGTTTATCTAATCAGTGTTTTGTTTTCTACTGTTAAGAAATTACACTCTAAAAGTCTTTTTAAGTAAAGTATCTAGGAAGCATCAGGGATATCATTCTACTATAATTATTTTGGTATTATTGTTTTTTATTTTATTTTTTCCATAGTTTATTGCAGCGCCCTCTAGTGACTTGTGATAAAACATATCTAAGACCTATCCTTGAAGTCATAAAAATCGATTGCAAAACCGATTGTTTATCTATTATAGCGTGGCTATATTATGCTTATTAATAACTTGTTCTAAGTTTAAGAATGTAGAATTTCCGTACACAAGACGCTTGTTTTTATGCTTAGCGGAGATAACGCAACATGTTTTCATTTATCACGAGATTTCGTGTGGAATATGAACATCACGTTTTGTGCAAGTATAAGGACACGTGGTTTTCTCACGAACTTCATTCATTAACATGCAAGTATTTGTTGATATCATTTCTAGTTATTTCAATTTGTGTAAATGTTTGGGACTTATCTTCTGTTTTATTTTAATCATCGCCAATATCAGTCAGACTAGCGCAAATCTTAGGTATAATTCTAATACAATAAGTGCAATAGCGTCGATGTTATCATATTTGTTGCTGATCTTCATTACGGCTGAACCAATTTGGATCTCATTTAGAACAGGTATAGTTTGTGACCTAAAATAATACATAAGCTATTTATCCGAGTACCACGCGGGTATAACTTTGGGCAGAGGCTAGTTATACATATAAAAAAACATCTCTCACCGCTCTGGCCACTATGGCTCTTATTAGAGGCTACTTCGATCTGAAAAGAAATAAATAAATAATGCTGGATATTATTAGATATAGAGACAGAGTGACTATCAGGCTTTCTATACAACTCCTAAATAACAGAAGGGATATAGCTATTGAATAACATCTATTACTTATAAAAATCCGTATTTTATGACTTTTCGAACAATTCCACCGAAACCGTACAAATCTTGTTTCACAAATTTTTTCTAAAGCCGACGATGATTTATATCGAAATTTCATTGTAAAACATTACTTGTACAAGATATATTTTATACGTTTATTCAAAAACATTCTCAAAGTGATTTTATAGCCCGTTATTTATAAATGCGGAATCATGTTTGAAGATAAGAGTATACTTTACGAAAATTCAAGTGGGGTCAGATTTCGTTAAAAAGGCCGCGTGTTATTTATTGAGTTTCTTGAAAATAATTAAAAAAGGTCGATGATCTCTGATTCATATTGTTAAAAGGAAATCTTTTAAGCTTTCAAAAAAAATTAGAACCATTTCTGTCCAGCTGTTTTATTTAGTTTTAAAAGTGTTCATTTATTGAGGATAAATAAAGGCCCGGTCAAACTGACGTGGTGGTGGTGGTGGCAACCAATACATTCATCCAAACTTTGACAACTATTTTTATTTTATCGCCACCGCTATTGCATCAGTTTGACTGGGGCTCTCTTCTTATAACAAAAGCACACTAATAAAGAAATGGCGAAGTCAAGTCTAATGATTCCTAACTGAAATTTAGTAGATCTTATGTCAGGATAACAATGTGAAAAATATTTGACAGACATCTTTCCTTTTTTCCTTCATCTATTTCGTATAGCGCCATCTCTGTGGCAGGGCATTAAGCTCGCAAAATTTAAAACCGCTGGGGAAGATAGGTTTTCTTATGGCGGCTACGAACTAAACGACGCAATGTAGGAAGGCTACCCGATAGACCGATGAGATCATATGGGTTTCGGGAAATTGGTGGATGGTGGTGGTCCAAGGTATATCGTCATGTCACTTTTTACAGAAGGCCTGTCTCCAGCAGTGGACTTCTACAGGATCAAAAGTCAAAGACAAAGTCAAAATTTATTTATTCATTAAAATCACAAGGATCACTTTGAATCGTCAACTTTACCTATTGCCTGTTCCTCCGGGACCAAGCCAGTAAAGGAAAGCAAGAAACAAGGCTGGTTAGACTGTTGATGTTGATTCTTATGATTGATCAGGTTTGTTAGTTTTGAGTATAGTATTATAATATACAATGATATATGTAGGTTTTAAATACAATGTCTCATTCAACAGTTCTACAGCAAGAATTGTGTGAATAGTGTTTCAAATGCCTGCCTCGTATATTGGTTGGCATTCAATTTATTTAAATTCAATTCGACTACGGCAAATGTCTAAAGTGTAATAACTAATAAGCTTTGCGGTGATTACAAAATATCCATGTCCCTGCCTCCAATATCGTGTCTGTCGTAATCCACTCCTGCGCATGCAAATTTGATCCCAGACACGACCGGTAGCATAGTTTATCCACACGACATAGTTTGAATCAACAAAACTGCGGTAATTTTTTCCAGTAGCAAATAGCGAGGATGTTCCTACAAGTTAAATTCAGCTCACATACAAAGATTTTGAATCCGTTGAAAAAGAATAAATTTATTACTTTTGGTGCTAGTGGGGTTGCAAACTAGGGCTTTTAAAAAGGGTCATGTAAATATTTTTCCCTCCCAGTCCCACGAAATAGTTTAATAATAATTTAGCTACTTATTTTGTTTCAATCCCACACCACAGAATACAATATCAGTACCAGCGCTACGCTAAGCAATAGTACAGCCAACAAAAACATCGTAGTAAAGATCGGCAAGATGTTTTTTGTTGCAAGTTGCAATTATAGAAATAAAAATGCTAGCGCAAGGTAGAATATTGTTAAAACATCACAAAGAGACGAAACCGTTAAGAACTGATAAAGTTCGATCGATTGATCCTTAAGTCTACCGTTATGTTTATATAATATAATAGGGTTTATATAATAGGGTTAGTTCTGAAGAATTGTTTAGTATGAAGACCACAGCTAACTTTTATCACCGCACCGCTCACCATAAATAAAATAAAAAAAAATGTTTCACGGCACGGGTTTCATCCTCACATCCTATTGCTTGGGTGGTTTGGCTCCGTGCGGCTTCAGAGGAACGTTCTCTCGCAAACACTCAGGGAATGATCCAGCTGAGGTTTTCCCAAGTGACTACAGTATGAGATTCTTTAAAAAAGGGCGTTTTGAAATTTTCAAAGGGAATTGTCCCTTTAAAAATTTCAAAACGCGTATTTGCGTGCTTGTTATTTCTGGAGTTGCAAGCATTCATAGGCTTACGGTAACCGCTTACCAACAGGTGGGCTATATGCCTGTTTACTACCTTGGTGGTATAAAAAACAGTATAGTCATTAGTATGCTCAGCGGTTTATGCTACTTTGTATTTCGGATTGCCCGTGGGCGGTGTCGAAATCCTTCCCGTGTGTACTCGTTACTTCGACATTTTGAAAGCAGTTTTTTCATTTGAGTGATCAGAAAAAGTGGCGTTTACCATTTTTGTAAGTGGATCATGTGTCTCAAGGTGGGTTCAGAATACGTGAAAGTAATATAAAATATTTTTAGTGTAGAGTTTTGTACCCATTAGATGCGTTTTATTGTACCATTAGTGGATAGCAGACGATAGTGTTTTACTTTATAAATAAGTTTAAGTGTCACACATTCGGTGTTCTCGAGTGTTACACATTCGAGAACCTTCTATTTCAGTAGTACCGACAACTACTGAAAAAGAAGGTTCTCGAATGTCGAACACGAACTGGACGATACATACGTAGGTCCAACCCGATAGACCGATATGACATCGAGGTAGTCCAAGGCCGTTCGTCGTGGTACTCTTTAGGGGAGGTCTCTGTCCAGCATCAGACTTCTACGGGCTGTTGATAAGATGGTGAAAGTATTACTATTATATTTATATTATAAATACGATTGGATATTTATTCCTAATAATCTCCGTTTTGAATTAAATTTGGAACAGCTCGTTACCTAAAATAACACATATACAACTTTTGATCCTCGCGGGCAAAGTTATGGTAAGAGGCTAGTTAGTAATAATCAGGAAATGTAAGTTTTCATCTATATCAAAGAGAGCTAAAAACTTCTTAAACAACCTTCAAGAGAAATTACAAGTATAACTTTTCTAAACTCTAATTCATGTTTACTGCACCTTTTTAAATTCAAATAATAAGCCGTAATTCAACGCTACCGGGTCTATAAACATTTTATGTGCAAAAAGAACCGATTTGCGCTGATTAAAGCAGAGAAAGTGATGATAGTAATCCTAATAGGCATGTGGAAGAAATGTGTTTTACACACATTTAAAGTGGCTTGCAAAATTAGCCAAGTGCGAACTAAACTTGTCGAGCGAGAGTTTTGTAGAATATCAAGGAATTTTAGAAGATTTTATTTTACTTGTCTTGTATGTTGTTGTGAATTAAATTAGTATCTAAGTAACATAAAATACAGATTGGAAAGTTAATATCGGTAAGTTAATATGGCTACCAGAACTGTTGCAGCTACTGGCCTCGATTCTGTAGTACACTGAATAAACTAAATTTAAACTGTCGCTCTCTTTTACTGATAGTACAAGCAAGAATGAGATAGCTACAATTTTAGTGCTGTCAAATTAGTCAGATTTAAGTTTTTCATACAAATTTAGTCGTGATATTAAAACATGCTGACTATAAACACGAAGAAAAGCGGCACGTTAACTGATTTGACAGCAGCACACGGCACTAAAATTGTAGCCATCTCTTTCTTGCGTACACTATCAGTAAAAGAGAGCGATAGTTTAAATTTAGTTTAGTCAGTGTACTACAGAATCGAGGCCACTGTAGGACATTCTTAGCATAACTTTTTACCAAACTAATATTTAAATTTACACTTTTCTAAATTACTGTTTTTTTTTTAAATCTGTGATAACTATAAAAGTTAGGGTTCGTATCAGAATCTTTTCATGTAGCACAACGGTTATCGGTAGCTGTCCGTTCTGACGGCCTTAAGTTACAGAATTCTTAAACATAGAACACGTGGGAAATGTTTTGCAATAGTCTACTTCGAGGTCAGAAATTATGTCGTGACCTGTGTCATATTGCATTACGTTTTTCACATTTCAAGAAACAAGATGGATGCATCTCATAGATAAGAGTTGTATGAGAAATGTCATAGTTTTGTTATAGTTTAATTTATACAGCTGAAATTAGATCTAGATTAGTACGGGTAGAAGCGTTTTCGGTCACTGAATGAAATCGTTTCAGTGCAAGAAAACATCACAATTGTTTCAGGTCTAGGTAACGTAAAGTTTATTCGTTTACTCGTTTTTACAAACGTATACAAGTTCCAGTTATAGTTGCATTAACAAGTAGGTATGTGCTCATAGTAAGTGTTATAAAACGTAAAATAAAAACTACAAATCATTTTGTAAGAAAGGGAACGGGAGCTAGCCCACTCTAGGATAACCTTTGTTGCGGGTAGGCTCGCACAATCGTGGCCATAAAGTACTCATTCATATTGTAAAAATGGGAATTTTCACGTATTGCACTCCCTGTGAAGGCACCGATTAAGTTTCGACTCATTCCGAGAGTCTTCATCAGGGTGAGTGGTTGCGACTTTCTCCTTCCGCGTCGCGCCGTGCACTACGGTGCCTTCACCGATAGTGCAGTACGTGAAAATTCCCGTTTTTACAATATGAATAGTAAAGTTCACGATAGTTTTTGGAATAAAAAAGTACTCATTGCTTGGAGATAGTGCAATTCATAAGTTAATTTTAAAATTAAAAAAAAAAGAAATTATGTTAACTTAGATAATATATTATGGTGTTGTTGAAACAAGTTGCATCTTGCATTTTGGCGCAACGCCCTTTTCCCACAATGACGTATTTACTCTTCCTGCATTCCGTACAGACGCTTTCAATTTGTCTTAGTTGAGCCACTCTAGTACCGCACAATCAATAATCAGTAAGTAATCACCCTGCATTTCTACGCTTTCCGCGTCCACCGGAATGCAGTTTCACTGTATCTCGACACCACTCTTCCGTGTGAGATCGCGCACGGCTTTGTGATACCGATACTTGCGGTTCCACTATGTGTCACTAAATAGGAAACGGTACCGAGCACTAAAAATCTCTGCATAAAACCAAACTTTCAAACTCGTACCTACTCGTATTTAGAACGAACTTTTTAAGTGAAGTTTATCGAAGGGGACATTTAGACCAGTCGAAGTAAAAAAGATTAAACTTGAAAGAATTTATTTTTCGCAACAAAATATGTTGTGTCATTTTAACTTTTTCTTTCACTGAAAGTAGTATATTTAATAATTTATAGTTTCAACTTTTCTCTGTTACTTTTGTCATAATTTCGTAAGTAAATTGTTGGCAATGTTATATACACTTTTTAAATCTTGTTCATATCAGAATTCTTATAAGTGATTGCTTCTGAATGAATCTGATACCTAAAACTATCGTGAACTTGACTATTAAAAAAGTTAAACGGTTCGCGAGGTAGTGCACGGCGCGACGCGGAAGGAGAAAGTCGCAACCATTCACCCTGATGAAGACTCTCGGAATGAGTCGAAACTTAGTCGGTGCCTTCACCGATAGTGCAGTACGTGAAAATTCCCGTTTTTACAATATGAATAATCTGATACCTATTTGTTTAATATTCGTGTAGGTACTCTCCTCAATATATAATACACACGTAGTAAATTCAATTTGTAAATGTTATCCATGTTGTAACTTAGTAAGCCAGCAATTTGATCATGTGTTGCCATTACTTATTAACAAAATGTGGGCAACATTTATGTATGTATGGGTGAGTTAACTGAGGAACCGGTAAGTTTTGCAAGCAGTGTATCCACGTTGATTTAATTATATTCTGTTGCCGATTGAAGGATCGGTAATTTGATGGAGTAACTTTGGGTCTAACACGCCTTATTCATTACCATTTATGTGGAAAATATTATACATTAAGAGAGAAAAAACCTCGTCGGAGCTACCCTTGCCTGTAATATTTGCATTTTACTCCTGGTAATTCGTTCATTCTGCCGATTCCTTACTACATATTTAAAAACAATTTGATGACCTCAATGGCGCGGCGGGCCGGCTGCCGAACGGAAGAAGTGCAGGTTCAATTCAACATAATGTTTGTATGATCTGCAGATATTTGTTCGTGGTCTGGGTATTGTGGTACCACGATACTCGTAGTTCCTATACCCACGAAATAGGTAATCCTAGTGTGGGGTTAGGACTATGAATGTGTCTGTTGGGTGATTGATTACACATGTCAGAAGATTGACAGTTGGATGTTAATTTCTTTTATTGATTACGAATTGAAGAAATGAGGTATTTTTAAGTGAAACCATTTGAATGAACTAAAAAAATACACATTCTACCTTTAGTAGTTGGAATGTGTATTTTTTTTTTCAAATCAAGTTTTACTACGGCTTTGTAGCTAGAGCTAATTAATAATTAATATATATTACCCAGTAGCTGCTCTTTAAAATCAAACCAGTATTAAAATTGAACAATGGTATTATCATAAAACTTGTTTTATACAATAACGGATGTGAGTAAATCTCGATAGGCACAAAAGTCAGCGTATGACCTAAATTCTTCTAGATATAATGCGAACGTGACAGAAATCTATAGAAACATTAATTTATTAAAAAAGAACAAATTTGGATTTTACAAACATAAATACTTACGCCTGTTTTCCAGAGAGGTAAGCAGAGACCATGGATTCCCACTTACTACATACCTCTCTTGCTTCATTCACTCTCATGAATTTTTGGCTTGATAAGAAGCCAAGAAGAGTATATTTTTTTTTACTTCGCACTCCAACATTAACCTAAGGCAGTTGGTTGAAAGAACTGGACTTCAAATCATTTCAAACTTGTGATTCGTTGGTATCTAAACACGGAAAGTTAAAAGACAGATCACAAAAGGCAACTGGCTAGACTAATGCTGCTTTCAAGGCTCTTATGAAATCCAAACAGAAAACAAACGGTGGAATTTCAAATAGACATGCGAGCCGATAAACAACTAAGTGCCTATAAAGATTTTGCATAATAACACCGCGGATATTGCTTAGCGCGAAATAACTTATAATTAAAAAAAAAAACAATTTCATAGAATCCATTTTAACAATAATTGTTATTGTTAAAATGAAAAATGATTGAAAAATGTTAACGGCGTTGGGCTTGCAACTTGTCACCCTTGTTGTCAACTTATTGTGAACTGGCCACTGAGCAAGTAATCACAGAGCCTCTGAATGCAATCTACTTGGTACCTCAAGGAGCTTTGTAGTGAGTATGGGTTTATAATGTCGATCAGTCATGAGCATGTTATGTCTCTCTCTGAAAAAAAAACAAAGTTTTTTTGTGTTACTTTTTGAAACGACTTTGTACCTACCGATAATAAAACAAATAGGCATTTTTGACTCTTACGTGTATAAAATCTGTTCTTCAGAAAAAATAATAATATCTAAATTCCTAATGGGTAATAATTATATCTAAATTCCGAGTTTTATAATCAAAATGTTCACATAACAAGATATTCTTTATAATTATCTTTTTATGTGAATGGATAATACCAAGTAAGGTCATCATCGCTTACGGCCAGCTTAGTTGAGATTTAAAATATCCGCCGGAAGGGGCGGAGTACATAACCTTACAACGGCGTTTGTTTGTATTAGACACATTTGATAGATCACTGACTATCATCTAAACGCTGATAACGACTGACAGGTGCCCGCCTTTTGTTTATACTTAGCAATGCTTCAAACAGAAGAATATTGTTTACAGACAGCAAATAGATCACGCGATATTTGGCAATGAATATATTTATTTTATTTTATTTGAGTGAAAGAATTTTAGATTGCCAGACTGCTCTGTGTTACTCCAATTAATTCCAAGGCACACCTCGGATTTTAATTAAATATCTTGTGCTTAGCAATCGATGGCATGTATCGCTTTGTATTAAAGTTACAGATACCAAACAGTCTATTCGCTAAGCCAGACTAATTTAACCCCTATCTACATGCGAGATGTGTGATGTGAAATGCAGTGAGATTTTTGGACCTCGCTACAACGTCACGTCAAAAGGCCTATGTTGAAAGTGCACGCGCATAAATTACAGAAGTACGCGCTATTTCAATTGAATGTCATAAATTTTACGTAATTGGTATGTAAATTAATATATTTTTTTAACTCTCGTCATAGTCCTGACCCCACACTAGGATTCTGTGTATATTACGATTACTTACGAGTTCCGTGGTACCACAAAACCCATACCCAGAACAAATATCTGCAGAACATGCAGACATTTGTAACTTAGCGTAACGATCCCGCACCTCTAGTGTCTGAGCCGAATACTCGTCCACTTCGTCACCGAGGCCAGAGGTCGAAAGGTATTAAAATGATAGTTTGCAAACAGACCAAAGAACTGAAGTCTATGGATGTTATTTAAAAAACCGGAACAAAAAATATGAAACGTAACATCGAGAATGATATTCTGAGGTTATTTCGACGCTGCGATAAATCGTTGCTGTTTCAGTTACGCCGAGTCTGATAAGATAAGAAGTCATTTAGAGGTATATTATTTTGGCATTGATAGTACGGTACGTAAAATTATTACGTATGAAAGCCGTACGTAGTTATGCATACGATTTGTATCCAACAACAAATAAAACAAATGTAAATACGCATACAGATACAAGGTACCTACCTTGAGCAGTTAGGAAAACATTTTGGGACTGACTGGATAACTGTACCTTCAGTCAGGCCTAAAATTATGTTCTGCGTCATCGTTGGGTATTACCCCATGTATACACATTCGTTTTTTAAATATTTTTTTTACTGAACAAGAAATACGGTTCTGTTACCCCAGGATCCACAGAGCGGATTGCACTGACGAAGCTGCGAAAATGACTACATTCAGGTCATCCAGTCCAATAGCTTACCAAACAATGGCCTCATTTCGCAACCTGGTACTAGAGGTGCATGACCGAGACCACGGCTAAAATCTCGAGATACCCCGAGCTTACCACGAGTATCCTGTTCTATACAAATAAACAAGCAAAGGAGAACGCGGAAGCCTGTACAGCCACCGTCCCAAGGCGACCTTCTGTATCAAGGTCTGAACTAGTTCCACCCTACCTTTCACTGTGTGATATAATTGAGTATAGCTGTTGCCCTCGTAGTCGCTTGCTTTGGTTTTTCTACCGAGAATGGAAGAAAGGGAAAGAAGTCAATTTGTACATGGTTTCTTTGGTATAATTATCTGTTTTCTTAATTTTACTGTCATCACGTAGATCATAATTATAGTGCTGGCAATCTTTTGATGTCAAAAACTTTGACCTTGTTCTACTTCCTTTAACTGAATAAACATATTTTTATCTAATTTTTGTACGTATTTACACCTTATTCTGACGATAGATATGAAGGTTGCGGGTTCGAGTCCCGCTGCGGGACAAATGCTTGTATGATCTGCAAATATTTGTCTCGGGTCTGGGTGTTTTCCTATGCATAATATGTATGTATTTACAAAAGAAAGTATATAAGTAGTATATCAGTCATGTAGTTCCCATACTACAAGCTCTGCTTAGTTTGGGGCTAAATTATGCTGTGTGAAAAATGGCCAGCATTATTTATTTTAAGTGGAGAAGATTCTCCCATCGTCAGAGTACAGGAATTGATTTACTCCACTAAGTTATATAAGCACTTTTCTATGTAACCTCTAGAATCCAATTCCAAATCTGCCCACCCGGCTCACATCTGCAATCAGTGTGCCAGAGATTTTAACCAAAAACTCTATCCAACCTATATTTTCCTCCAGTCAAAGTTTCCGCGTGGTAACTTTAAAGGCGTGGTACACCGAGGCCGACCACTCCGTTCACTCACCAGCCTAGTTTGACCGCTATGGAACTAGACTATGGCATACCTACCGTTGGAAAAAAACTGTATTATTTTAAAGTTATGACGAGACAAAGACTTTTAATAGGCAATTGAAAGCGGTTACCTTCGCTTATTGACATCTGCAGCTTCTAGAGCATTGCTGATGTGTTGCCTGCTCTAACACTTTTTTTATCGTTCAAAACACGTCACAAGTCAGCTCATTCTACAGTTTACATGTACGGGGATTAAACAGGGTACCCCAGAACATGTGTATTATTAAAAAAAATATTTGCGAGACTTATCTGTGATAATTGAATAAGAAATCATTAACTTTTTCCGATCTTTTATATTGTAACTGGTATCTCTGAATGAAGATAACCTTCCCGAAGAATGTAAATTACACGCGGATATAGTAAGCAGTCGTTATTGTTTACATGAGATGCAGTTTTGTTCAAGGAATAAGTACTCGAATACGTTTCTTTGTTGTATAATTGAGAGAACCGAAGAAGAAGAAGGTTAGGTTAGGTTTACGCGGTTATCGTAACTTATACGCGCTTGCAATACTAGAGGTATCGCTCGCGCCTGAGAAATAACGCGTGAAAAGTCTTATGTGTAATTTCACCGGCACCCTTTCAAATCGCAACACAGCAATGCAATTACTGCTTGTTGGCAGAAATATGTTTTGTCGTAGTACTTCTCCGGGCGAGCTATTTTACTCTACTACATTTTAGTATTTTGAATATACTAATATGGTTTGACCCGAATAACAATCTAATAATAGTTTTCAACTAAAAACGGTGAAGGAAGACGGCGCGAAGAAATCGGCTTGCCCTAAAATTAAAAATTGTAAGGTTGTGCCATGGATTTACGACTGAGTAAAGATCTGAATATTCATAACGGGAATTACAGTTGTAAGCGTGTTTGTTTTTTCTGTAGATCGACTGTGGAACTGTATCCTTATTACCTTAAAACATTTATAACTTTGGCTAGCACAGTGCCGAAAATAGATTAAAAATGTATTCAGCTCTAGAGAAAGTATTTTGCGTAGCCTTCAATAAATTAAAATAACATATGATTTCAACATAATAAAAACATAAATAACGAATGAAAGTTCAACTCTGAACTTTGATTAATAATAATAACAGCATTATTATATTTTTGATATTTTTCACACAGAATCATCTAGCCCCAAACTAAGCAGAGATTATATTGTGGGAACTACATACAATTTAATATTTTTTAAATTAGTTTATAAATTAGGTTATTTAGTTAATTTGTAAATACATTATGTATAATATGTACTTATTTTTGTAAAGAATACATAAGCATATTATCGTTGATAATCATAGAAGTCACTTCATTTTTACAGCCATTAGATAGTTCCGGAAAAAAAGTTATGTTAATTTTTCGACTTAGCTTTCCACGTGTCAGGTTACCATCGTCGCTTATTGGAACACTAACCAATGGCACATGCCTATTGTTTAAACCATATAAAATATACCATAAGTTTATAATAATAATGAACCATTCATTGAATTAAAAACTATGTATATAGCCCGTTGTACTAGAAAAACTAGAGTTTGGCATTAATACTGTCCAATTCTATTCCATACATAATTATATTTCAATCAGAAAAAAAAATACAAATAAGTTCGTCATCTAGTAGGTATACAAATGACCGACCTTGTCAAAGAACAGGTTCCAGTCAAACAAACCTTTCGTAAGCCGTAATGCCGTAAATTGGTTTGCTCGTAATGACAGTAGGAACAGTAGGAAATCAAGAAACATTGTTTTGTTATATATAAGAATTAAGATTCGATTTTAATGTTTATTGGACATAAAAGTTTTACATAGTACATACATTATTAAGCACTAGTCATTTAAAACGATACCTAAGTGAAAAATTGTTCCTCGGTTTATATCTGTTCTTTAAGTTAGGTCTGAAAGCCAGTATAAAAGAATCACAAGGACTCTCTTCTAGTAGGAGTTGCTTTCCGCATTTTGTCTGATCTTATTTTAGATAGTGTTACAGCTGAAGGTAAATGTACCTGTGTTAATGGCTATCATAATAAACTATCTTAGCTAAAATACATGTAATTTTATGGCACACAAAGAAAATTTTTTTTTTACTAAATCTATAACTGATATTAAAACATTTACCATTTATGCGGGCTTACATCTAGAGGATAATGTGTTGTGTGTGTGTTAGTGTATGTTTTTTTTTATGGATAAGACGAAAATATAAGTAGACCTAGGTCGACACCATCTTTTGGTGCATACTGTCCGATAGGCCTTTTCCCGTCTTCCTTTCCCTTATTGCAAGATAACAGATACAACGTGTACCAAGACGCAATGTATGAAGGTTAACACGATGGACCAAGGACATTATGAAGTAAGTGGGGAAGCCTCTTTCTTCGGGAAGGTTGGGACTACCAGCAGTAATCTTCTACGGTCTGTGTTGATATGATATAACTAAAGTGGACTATCCAGTCTTTGTTGTTCAATTGCGGAGACTAGATACTGAATAATAAAAGTGTTTTAGTGTGTAGGCTGCACCCTAGCAGTATTTGTTATCCACTTTCACCTTATGTATCACTATTTTTTGTATAGGTCATTCAAAAAATCACAAGTATCCTATCGAAAAGTCAGTTAAAAACTACGTGAATTTACGCCGTTTCCTCGTGCGCGACAAAGCCTTGAAAAATCAGTCAAAAAACTCTGCTTGGTTGTGTTTTTGATGATCCTTCTTTCAGCTAAAGTGTGGTGCCAATCGAACAAGAAGAAATCTTCCTGAGAACTGAGAATTTCCGGTCTATCATCCATTTGTTTATTAAACCGACGCCCCGTAGAGGTTTTTTCATGATTATGTCGTTCACAAAATACGTTTCAAACTACATTGATAGATACGTATGAGCAACACTGCTTCAAGATTCAGAAATTCGCCTTCAAAAGTTCAAGCATAAGCATCAGTATAACCCGCCGAGTTCAAGAGCCTATGATCAACATTAGATCATCGTTGCATCCGACGTTGAAGGCCGCACTTTCACCTTCGGAGACATTCGCCCAGCGACATTGAACTTGGCTTGCATAACATTATGACATGTATATATTAAATTTTTGTGCTGCCCATCAGGCCTTTATTATAGAGCTTAAGGTATCTACATAATTATGGTGCAGACTAGGCCGGAAATATAAAATATGTAAAATAAAATCCGAAGTAAGCCGATCAGAGCAGACAGTCTTTTCCCAAAGCTAGATTAACATGTATAGAAAAAGCCAGCGCTTTTTCTATGTTTATCTGAAATAAATAAATAAATTAACGCCCAACATAGTCCTGACCTTACACTATTTACTGTGTTGAGGGTATCAGGAACTACGAGTACCGTGGTACCACAACGCCCAGACTTAAAGCGGAACATATATCAACAGAATATGTAAAAATTTGTACCGCAGCGGGAATCGAACCAGCACCTTTAGCGTCTACTTACCCTCCGCGCCTGCGAGATCGTCTAATTTATGGCCTGGTACTGTAACAACCTTAATCAACGTTTTAATTAAACGAGTGATATTTCCTTTTATTTCGTTCAGTTGTTTCGGTACAAAATAATTAAAATAAGAAGAAAAAAATAGCATTGATATTTCGTCTCGGTGTTATTGATATCTTTTCAAATGGCATTTGACATGCTGTTTGTCGGCCAATCAATTCATTCTTGATCCATTTACTGAAAGTAGTTCGACAAAGGTCGCCGTTGAATAAGTGCAAGTCTAGAATCTTAGTGAAACTAAATGTTGATATTACCTTGACAAATATTGTTCCTTGCAATTTCTAGTCAAATGCTTGCAGCCTGCACGTTCGTGACATTTTGAGCAATGACTCAAATATTTGAAACATTACATATCACACCACAAACAGTACACAGGGAATGTACATATTTTTTATGCTCTCTATAGAGTATATCTTGTGTATATTCGTAGTATGTAAACAACTGATAGAGATCGATACTTAGTGATAAGACCGCCCATTATAAAGTAGTTAGTGCAAAAAAAAAATTTTTATCTGTCTTTGTGCCATCTGCATCTACAGTTTTCTACTCAGTATGCAGATCTGTGAAAATGTAGATCCACTGAGTAAGTTGAAGGCAGTAATTAGTTTGCCATGTAAAAAGTTCGGTAAGTACATAAACAAAAACACAAAACGAACAATGAATGCATCCAAAAATAATTATATTATACTGTTATTCGCCTTCAGTATGCTAAGGCAATGAAAAGTTAAAGTGTGATTAGATTTAGATTTATTTATTTATCAAACTGAGTAGGTACAATAGTAAGAAGTATCTTAAAACTTATGAAAGGTTTGTCTAGACAAGTGTAATTAATTTGACTATATCTGAAAAAAGTACACAACAATAACATGAGCAATAAGTAGAAAGGTAATGAGCTGAACAATATAATTAATGTACTTGATTATTATGAAAATACGCCTAAATGTTAGCCTGAACTTAGGGCATGAGATTAGAGGGCATGAAGGTAAATCGAAATACTGTACTTCATATGATCAGTACAATCGTGCTTATTGAGATTTTCGATGCGCTAAAGCTCAGGGTAACGCTGAGTAGCACTGACCTTCTGAAAAACAACAAATTTTACAACTTACTAAACAAAATATTTATGTTTTTATTTTTCCGATATTTGAGTCCACTCGAAGCTTGGTTTCCTGCGGCCAGTAGGATTTTTTCAGCCGATATTCCTACAGGAATATAAAATCTTTAAAGCTATTGAGAATGTTTTGACTGAGCCAATCGGTGTGAATGAATGAATTACTACTTTATTATCAAACAAATACTTTATCATACACATCAAAAAAATTAGAAATAAACTTCTCGTTCCTCATTCGGTCGTTCGGTATCCTCATTTTCTCCTTCAGACAGCTTCTATTCACTAGAATGAAACTTCGATTCCTATAATAAAGTCACGCCCGTAACCCGGAGGGGTAGGCAGAAACCACGGATTTCCACTTGCTACGATCCTGACATATGTACCTCTTTTGCTTAATTCGTTCTGATAACATTCTTCAAACAAGCTAGTCGGTTTAGGGTACTCTTAACTTAGCCTTTCTCCAGAACGTCTAAAATTTAGTAAGAGTACGGATACCGAGGCCTTTCCTTCATACCATTCACGTTCTCCTACTTGTTTTTTTAATCTTCTCCATCCATCCATTCTTCATGCCTAAACCATCACAACATACTTTTCTCAACTCTCATTACTACATCTTCATCCACTCCACACTGCGCTCTTAAGACGCTGTTTCTCACTCTATCTCTTAAGGTTACACCATACATGATTGTCAAAGTTCTACCTCCACTGAGACACAATTATTTCCACACAATTTATTCAACTTTGCTGTTTCTTTTATAAAACTCAGATGAAGTTTATCATTCAAATTCGCCAGCAAGAGCCATGACGGACTCAGTAGACGGATTCGCGATGTCATTGAGATAATCCTGACAATGGATGCCACACTAACAATAGTGTACATTGTACTGTCTGTTAGACAGAATGCCCGAGGAAGCAGAGGCCATCGGAACCTTGGACATGTGAATATAAGCCATCGATGCTTTACATACAATCGCCGAACCGTCAGAGTTAATAGGTGTTGCAAAGAGAAAAATTGTTTTGTGTATGTTGGAAGCGGAACTGTTGGTTTCCGTTCCTATTGAGACAATGGATCGTTAGTTGTATAATATCGTCAGTCAGGTGTCATCTCCCGGCAATCTGTTGCAAAATGGTAAAAAATTCAATTTGTTCTCTGATTTAGCTCGGCAACGGCTGAGTATTAGGTAATGATTGAAAAAAGGTAGAGTTGATTAATTTGTTGCGATTGTTTTGATAAGTTGCGCAATATCAATAAAATTTATGCAGGAATCTTGAATATTTGGGGACCATATACAGTTAATCAACAAAAATTTGTCATACATATATTACCTTTCGTCAATGTAGGTTGCTAGTTTAAAAACACCTCACGTTATTTCAACATTTCGATACTGGACAAATTGGTATTTTCGTATTTCGATTCAATGTATTATCTCGGAGAATTTTTCCTGTCGATATTACTGAATGAACACATGAGATTTAAAACGAGTAACAAACAGTAAGCTTTAGGCTAGGTACGAACGCTTAAACTACTCTGGTTTGATCATCCCCAAAGTATCAGAATAAGATTGAGAAAAAATCTGCTAAAAATTAAATGAAGCTTCCATGCAATTTTTGACAATAAATTGATCTATTAATAATAGTAGGTACCTTTTGCTATATTTGTCTTTATTAAATTTGAAATCAATGAGCTAGTTTGCTCATATTTATTCTCAGGTACAAAATGTTAATGGTTTTCAGACGTCGAAATAAAACGAGAAAGTTTATGAGTCATGAAGATGCATCGCTGTGGGATGGGGCAATTTATTTTATTGAATTATCTTTATAAGTATTTTCACTAATGCTTCTGTAAATATTATTTTAAACGTCATTAATTCTTGTGTTTTGTTTACAGGTAAGGATATGGTCAGCCACAGTAGCAGGCTTAGCACGATCACCAAGCAACGGTGTTGTTTGATCACCAAGAACAAGCCAACAGTAAGTTTTTAGCACAAAACTGTTTTTTTTCTATGATATACAGGTGTCTAAGATATTTTAAGTATGTACCAGGTATTTTCTTCGGGTACCTAGTTCCTACCCTAAACCCTATTGAAATTGATCAGCTGTTTCGAAACAGCTGAGGTAGTGCACGACGCGACGCGGAAGGAGAAAGTCGCAACCACTCACCCTATTGAAGACTCTCGGAATGAGTCGAAACTTAGTCGGTGCCTTCACCGATAGTGCAGTACGTGAAAATTCCCGTTTTTACAATATGAATGTTTCGAAACTGTTTCGTCAAAATCATACTAAGTTCTAGGCTACTTAAAATTATTATATTTCTGAAAAGAAAACGAAAAAATACTCAACTCTTAATTAAAAAACTTCAAAAGCAATAGGAGTTCCGCATCTAAATAATAAGCACATTCCACACCGTCTGAACAGGTCTTTATTGAATCATTATTATCGAATAACAATCGATTGAATCGATAAAAAGCGCAAGAATCGATTATTACATCAGACCTAATAACTCGATTGCAGTAGGTAATCGGCACTTTCACTCGATCGGTGCATCGGACGCGGCGCAATCTAAGGATGCAGTCGAGTGGGCTACCCTTGACGCTCGATTCTAATCGCAATTTAGGATTAGGATCGAATTCGTACAATTTGGTACTCTTGAATACCAAATTGCACGCATTGAAATTGTATTTGGTAGAATTTTATGGAACTAAAGAAATCGACTATGCTAGTTATTATAAGGTAATTTTTTCATGATTTTGATGTTGACATTCGAGATTGGAGGTTGGTTGGTTGGAAGGATTGGAAAAGAATAAAACTTTATTTTCTAGCCTGGATTAGATCACAGTTGAATTGAGATTGTATCGAGTTTCAAGGTAGCCCTCCTCTGGTTAGTTAAGTAGAGTGACGATCTCGTGCTGAATAGAGCTTGCACTTCATACTTAGGTTGGTACTTCAAATCTATTGTTCTCAGTTTAAAGAACTTCCAAACATCAATCCTACAAGCTCCAAAATAATATAGGTCTTAGAAATACCTATTAATTCATTTCCCATCGGCTCCAGAAATATAACGTTGAGGAGTAGAATCTTGTTATTGAAGAAGCAAAGACTGTGAATTGGATGGGTGGGTTTTTTGATCTAGATTTTTTTTAATCATACAAAATCTACTGACATGTAATCATCATTATCACACATTAGCTCTCAGCAGGACTAGGCCTTTCCCAATACGCGTTTCTTGTGTTCGGCTCTTCTTATATTCTTTTTGTCCGCCGCCTTAGTTAAGTCATTACTGACATGTACCTAAACCCATTTAACTATCCTTTGTTTCAATATTCAAATGGCTATAGGAATAAAATACTAGCACTATGTTTTCCAGGTATTGGAATGTACAATAAGTATATATACATATAAAACATGGAAGTGGGAAGTTGTAGATAATGCTAAAACCGCCGAAATGTTGAGTCATCCCCTATCTATTGCCATTTACTTAGTGAAATTAGGGAACTTCTATGTTGAGGCAAACAGGCGTACGGCCGTGCCTTGTGACATCTCTACAAAACCTGCGACTCACTAAGAAGGAATCAGCGATTTTTAAATTATTTTGTCTGCTAATTTTTTACACTGTCTTGAGCAGGCGGTAGTTGGATTACATCAACGTGTAAGTATTAATAAACGGGGTTTTATCCTACTACTATTACAAACGCGAAATAATGTGAGGATGGATGTTTGTTACTCTTTCAAAAAACTACTGAAATATCAACTACTGAGGATGGATGTTTGTTACTCTTTCAAATAACTACTATCCGTTCAGTAGTTGCAAAAACTACTGAACGGATTTTGATGAAACTTTACAGCAATATAGCTTATATATCATTATAACACATAAGCTACTTTTTATCCAGGTACCATGCGGGTGAAGCCATCTGCAGAAGCTAGTAATATATAGACAAAAACATTCCGCACAGTCATAATAAAGCCCGGCTAATGAAACAAGAAAGTTTAATGGAATACAGATGAGGTTGCGACCTCACGCGATCACGATAGTGACCTTGTGTGCCATACCAACTACACAGCACTATAACAGATTATTACCTAATCGAGAATACGGATCTGTGACAATGTTATCAAGGTCTAGGACTGTTTTGAAATTAATGTTCTTTCATCTGTATTGTTAAGCTCTTTTAAATTAGTCTGTCTATAACAAAGTCTGTTTGACTATCAAACAATCTCACACGAGAGGTCACTGATGATACGCTCACGCATATTGGACAAGTTTAATTCACAGCTGATCAACAAGTTTATATTTAGTTAAGAAAGCCTCGACGTACTTTCCATCACGTATAGCAGCATCCCTTAGTGATGTGTAGTATTAAAGTTTAATCCCACACGTCACTGAGTATCTAAGAGACATCCTTGAAGTCATACAAAATGGTTGCAATAAATCGAATTTCAATCGGTCGATACCATTTTGAGATAAATAATAACAGGCAAAAAAATGCAAACGAAGGCATATACGGGTTACAGTATTCGCGGGTAACACAACATTTTAGAATGATCTCGAAAAAGATAGAGTAGAAAAAATCAGAAACTATGTGCCAATTCTCCAGGTCTTGACGTATTTACAAAGAGTCTACCCAGACTCTTTGTAAATACGTCAAGACCTGGACCACGTGGTACCTGTTTTGGTACCACGGTACTCGTAGTTCCTGGTACCCACGACTCAGGGAGTCCTAGTTTTGGGTCAGGACTACGTATGTGTCTATTGAGTGTTCATTTAAAAAACTATAATGAATCATTGTACTTTTTGGATCCTCTCACACATCATTAAATTCTATTGAGCGTAAATTCCAACCGACCTTGTCAATTATTTCGGCCATGTCCAATAAGAATGAGTTGTTATTTGTGATTGCGCATTGATATTGTCATCAAATTAAATTGATGTCTATGTACATGAGTGCAAACTAGTTAGTGTTGGCTAAAAATCAATCAAGTTATGATTGACACAGTGTAAACCTACCTGAAAGCCAGCAATGCTTGAACTTGGGCTCCGATACAAAAATGTTTTGTTACATTATATCATTGAATCTAGCTAGATGGGAAGCTCAAGGCTAACTTTTGTTTGTAAAATTACTTGGCATTACTAATAAAAGACTTTGTTTCGATAAGATAATTGTACATGAATATCGAAAGACTATATAATGTAAAGACAGATATACACTCATACTTAATGGAGGGTTGACTTCTGCTGTGTAATGCAAGTAGGCAGGTTATTAATAAACCAGTCAGTATCCTACCTTTGTGTTTCATTGTTTGTTACAATGCGACGAGGATGGACTGGTGCTTTTGAGCTGTGTGATGGTCTAATAAGCTTGGTTTGCATATTATAAGATTGTTTACTAATATTATTTTAAGGGTGATGGATTATAATATATTACATTGTCTGTCAATGTTCATGCAGAAAGTTATTGAAACTGTTATGGCTCTATCGAACTGACAGTATTGTCGCTGTCGTCTACAGTCTGCAGTCTTTACTACGACGTTCTGTGTCAGCGGTTAATACTAGATTGCGGTCGCCGCCTTTGAAATCATACTTCTAGTTACTTTTGTATCCTCCTCGCTATCTATGTGATACACTAATGGAGCAGCTGTAATTTAAATTAGATAAATTATCAATATTTAAGACCTGGTGTCGAAAATATATCAAAAGGTCTGTTGAAACTCAACAACGCGAAAATTTATTAAAGTACACCCATCCCCACTCTATTACTAATGATCGATTACCTCTCTCTGACGAATCGATTTCACGTGTCGTGTCACGTGGTGTGTTTTTGCTATCTGTACAAACTGTGCCTTGTTTGAGTCTGTTCGATTTCGTCTGTTATTTGTTTATATTGCCTGTTATTTGTTCGTTATCTCCTTGCAGGATTATGGCTTATGGCATTGATGGTGTTTGATTATCTATGCTACTGTATTTTACATACTAGCTACTGCCCACGGGTTCGCCCGCGTGGTACCGTGGTAAGAAGTAGATCTCGCCGTTAAGGCAGTGTAAGAACATTCGCTCGACCGTTTTTCCGTCAACTTACTTAATACATTGCAAAATTTGTATCCACAAAAAGCCCATTTATTTTAACGGGATAAAATACATTTATTTTCTATGTCTACCCTATAGGTAAATTCTAAATATTGGTCAAAGAATTTTTGAAATCTGAATGAGTTGTTTCGGAGATTACCTTCCTATATCCTAACATACTTTACCTCTTTATATTAGTATAGGTCTAGCTTCTTAGGTATTAGGAATATTGTATATAATGATTGTTTTTGTTTACTGGGATTACGCAAGAGTAATTTCCATTAGCCTCTGATAAAAAGACATAATCACTCGCACAATAGGTACATTATTCAAGGTTCATTAGAGTTAATGTGGACACCGAGACCTTTGTGCGTATAGCATCTTAAATACCTATAGAAATCGTTGCGTGTCGATTACTGGTTGTCTGATAACGCATAGACCAGATACCTGAAATTAGGAAGACATGTTGAAAGGGTGCGTGCACTAATGAAAATAAATAACAGCATAAAAGTTTGTTTATTAAAAAAAACTGCACACAGATGTCGTCATTCCACTAGTTAAAAAACAAATGTATGATGATATATTCTCCATGACGGTAACCTCAGATACGTACTCAGGATCGTTGAAGATACGAAGCAGAGGGTAGTTAGAACGTCCAAACATTTGGCATATACCTGCGCTTTGCAAGTAGTTAGCATTCCACGTGACAAGGTCAAGTATAATAGGTATATATATATATAATATAGATATAATAGGTATAATCAAATTGAACTATTGAGTGAATCTAACTTAATTAAAGCTTACTTAAAAATGTTATTATGTATTTTAGTAATTGTTTTTATGTGATGTGGTTCTTAAACGACACACATAATGTCATTACTGGTGGTTACTATTAACTTAGAATTATCTGGAATGTTAAATACAAAATGATGGCAAAAAATATGCTTTTTTTTACATTTCCCCTTCTTGTTCTGATAACTTCTTGTTAGGTTCGTTGGTTGATTGGAGGCAGCATAATAGGAAGGAAGATGGCTGGAAGCAGCTTAAAACCATTCGTCGTTACAATTTATGTATTTAGAATATTTAGTAATATTTCCCCGTATTGGTGATCTTCACAATCTGGCCAAAACGTGACTCATTCGTGATGCTATCGATTTTGAGCTCTTTTGAAGACGTTTAATAGCGTTTATAGTATGTATAGTATATTAGCATAAACAGAGCCGTGTTGCCATAGTAGGCTGTACCCCGACTTCTGTTCTGAAGGCCGTGCGTTCGAACCTGGTCGTGCACCAATAAATTTTTCAATTTATGTGCACTTTATACTTTATGCTCAAAGCTATAAAGGAAACAGGCATGACCAAGAATCAAAAATTCGAAGGCATGTGCCATCGGTTAGTGTTCCTATAAGCAGCGATGGGCTTGCAATCTGTCATCTTATGTAAAACGCGGACATGTGGCAAATATAATAAAATAAATAAATTAAATAATATAAATAAAATTCGTTTATTTCAGGCTCTGTACAATGCACACCCATATCACACAAAAAATAATACAATACGCTAATATAAAACTAAAAATATTTAAAATAATGTTCGGACGTATATCCACATATCTATTTACTGAGTATAGATTTGAAAATCTACATCTTGGAGATAAAGTTTTGAGCGTGTCGCTCTCAACTCTTTCACCACACTGCTTCACACTGGTATAGTGGCTTAAATCTTAAATGGCTTAGCTTAAATCTTTACATCATTTTCTACCAGTCATCCTTAGCGGTTGGAAATCTTTGTTCTTCCGCTATCGTTTACCTTTTCAGAGCCAGAGCGATTGACCAAAACAGACCCAGTGAAATCACTAACGAACGAGGCATGCCTCAATTTCAACATGCCGCACACGCAACATTTCATCGTTCCTAATCTCGTCAGTCTTGTTTCTGAATCAGTTGGTGGTAAATGATTCGGGTGATGCTGCCCAGATGTGAGTTGTTTATTGCAACACGGGCCATCAGATAAGTGCATCGATCATCATGCAGTTCATTGCCCTGGATAAAATGCATTGCGGTCACTGTTGCATCAAATGCGGCGCAGTAATGGGAGGGCTGACCCTTGCGTGGTGCAAGTTTTGACAGTCAGCGAGTTTCCTCGAGTAGAGTTTGCTTAATTTATACTATCGCTCCCTCTGTGCACTAGAGATCGCAAGAATTTTATTTCCATCGAATTAGTTTACGTGTTGCAGCAAGTTTCCTCGAGTAGAGTTTGCTTAATTTAAACTGTCGCTCTCTTTTACTAATAGTGCACGCCTTCCGTGCACTAGAGATGGCAAGAATTTTACTCCCGTCAAATTAGTTTACGTGTTGCAGCGAGTTTTCTCGAGTAGAGTTTGCTTAATTTAAACTGTCGCTCTCTTTTACTGATAGTGCACACCTTCCGTGCACTAGAGATGGCAAGAATTTGTCAAATTAGTTTACGTGTTGCAGCGAGTTTCCTCGAGTAGAGTTTGCTTAATTTAAACTGTTGCTCTCTTTTATTGATAGTGCACGCCTTCCGTGCGCTAGAGATGGCAAGAATTTTACTCCCGTCAAATTAGTTTACGTGTCGCTCTTCTTCGTGTTTGTATAGTCGGCACGTTTTGAAATCACGACTAAACTTGTATGGAATACATCTGACTAATTTGACATCACTAAAATTGTAACTCTCTTTCTTTGGTAATTATAATATCTGTGCTATTAGTAAAAGAGATCTATAGATAAAATTAAGCAAATAGTTCGATAACATCTAGAAAATCATATATTAAACATGGAAGTGATCCGATCAAAACAGAAGAGTTGCAGAAAATGAAAGAACTTCATATCCAGCAGTGGTCAATGATGGCGATAATGATGGGAGTAAGTATATTGCACTACGATTGTTTTTTTTAGGATATACCACGTACTTTACTATTCTCCTGCTGACGTTTCGTTGACTGTTTAGAGGTCCTTCCTCATGAGCACAGTCCGCGACCACGATGGTCGTGAGAAGGGAACTCTATAATATCCAAAAAAATATATCAAACTATGTTAATTACAATGTTACGATAGGATTCCATTGAATAACCCTGGTTGTCATCATATTGTGAAAAACCCTGTTGATGTTTTACTCGCTTCAGCTTTACTCACGTCTATACAGATGATGCAACCCTTCAGTCCCAGCATCAACATCAAAATAATGGAGTAAGTAATATCATAATCCATCTAATGTTTCCGTGGGAAGTGAGTTGTGAGAAAAAAATATCACAACACATAGCGCAGAAACTAATGTGTCCCATAATTTCTAGAAATTATAAAAGAAACAACGCTCTAGGAGACATGCTCAATACAGATTGATATAAAGCAGATACTATTAAAATAATTTAAGCTATGACAGTAATAAAAAATAGGAATATTATTACGATACTATTACGACATTATTACACGTAATTATTTTTTATACGAGTCTTCATCGCATTAACCTATACCACGTGATACTATTCTCCTCTTAATATTTCCTCATGGAAAAGGACCTTTAAACGGTCAACGAAACTTAAGAAGGAGAATAGTAAAGTACGTGGTATATTGGTAATAATATCCTAAAATGATACCAAACAATGATAATTTATATTCTGTGAGTACTTTAAAACGCTTGCAAAGTAGAACCAGCTTCAAATATGGCGTATATATGTTTGCCAAAGTGGCAAATAAACACCTACTAGCCACAAACATAGTCTTGACCACACACTAGGATTCCTCTGTATCATGGATTTCAGGAATTAATTAGGTGACATACCATGGTATCATAATACCCAGAAGATATTTTGTGTTCGACAAACATCTTTATTGATACATCAGGAAAATAATGCTTGCCGAAAACTCAAAGAAAATTTACTAAATATAATGCAAGTACTGTTTATTCAATGAGGTAATGTCGACAGCCTTTTGGGTACCCAGCCTGTGGTCGGTGACTTGAATTAAACTCTGTTTTCTACTTGTAGTCCTACTGCTTCACGTAAAAAACAGACTTCTTCACCTAGTTGAACATTATGTTGATAGTTTAATTGAATTTTATTGTTTTAAAGTAGTACATTTTTTTCTGCCTGTAAATAAAACTATGGTAGTTACTTCTCAACTAACTGGAGGTATTTCATGGTCGTATTATTTTAATAAACCCTCCTAAAAAAGTCACTGGTAGTGGTTACCTATTCAATATAATCGAGATTTCTATCGAAAACTACTTGATCATCACTGTGCTTATTTTTACGTATATCAACTAGTTGGTTCATGATTTATTTCTAAACTGCAGATATCAGTTATCTAGAGTACCTTAAAGCCAAATTGCAAAGCGTTCCGATGTACTCGTTGCTATGAGAGACAACCTCACGAAAGCGAGAACGGGAGTGACAATTATTCCATAATACCTTCTGCCCACGGCTTTGCCCGCGTGGTACCCGGATAAAAAGTAGCCTATGTATAAGCTACATAATGATGTAAAAGCTATATTACTGTAAAATTTCATCAAAATCTGTTCAGTAGTTTTGTGTAAAAAAGTAACTAACATCCATCCTCACAAACTTTCGCGTTTATAAGAGATAGATAGATAGATCTCATGAAAGCTCGATTTATCCTTGTAACATTGCGTGTTATCTACCTACTTAACTAATTATTGGAACGTGATACAATTTGAGCAATTTCCGTCACCTGCCTTAGGGCTATTGGCTTGTAGGTACATTCGACACTGTCGGCTCTTATTTCGCATTCTTTCTTGCGATATTGAATAGAGTGCAATCAGGCGTAGCGCTTTGGCAATTGAAATATCCTGGTCTTACTTATTAAGCATATGTATTGAGTTTCATTTGTCTTGCTTTCAAAACTGAAATAAAAAAAAATGTTAAACTAGCCTCTGCCCACGGCTTCGCCCGCGTGTTACCCAGATAAAGCCTATGTATTATTCTGATGTATAAGCTATATTACTGTAAAGTTTCATCAAAACCCGTTCAATAGTTTTTGCATGAAGGAGTAACAAACATCCATCCACACAAATATTCGCGTTTATAATAATAGTAGGATACAAGACACTTTCAGGGAAATAGAACAATTGATGTAGATTGAAGAAAAACTGAGTTTGTTATGATGTTTGAGACATTGTTGTAAACAATAATTATATGAATGTCATCAATTAATTAATTTCACATTAAAAACATAATTTATCATAAGTTTAAGATTTGTATGAATTGTAAAATTTTATTTTAATTTTGGAATAAATAGCCATTTTTATTTATTTTATTATTGTGCCTGTAGCTGTTTCTAATAAAGCCATAATATAACGCAGCAAATTTATTTTTTATATATCTATATATTATATATATATATATATTCTCTTCACAAAACGATTTTGGCCTTTGCCCAGAAATCGCTGATAGTAATTAGAATCTCTCCTAGAAATGAAAATGAATAAAAAAACATAATATATCTACCCCATATTTAATATGATAAAAAGTAATACAAAACAATTTTTCACGTTTTAAAATCGCAAGTGAAAAACCATAATAGTATAAGTTTAGATTTAAATATAGTCGTACTTGCCAAGTTTTCCAAGCAAGTAATTTATGTACCGGCCAGACTTATTGCAACTTGTGAAAGCGGCAGTGGTCTATTCGCATTTCCACTAGCTGCCGATCATGGAGAAAATGTAAGTTTTATAGACTGGTCTTCTACCAAAGAGACGCTGCAATAGAACTTGGAAAAAATGAGTCGGGGAGTTTTTATTTTGTATAATATATCTTGTGTTTGAAGTCTTGTTTACATTAACAATGACACTGATATCAATTTAGGATATTATTACGACTTTATCACGTACAAGTAGGTATATACAAAAAATACAGATGAAACTATCTAAAGACCGTTGCAAACAATCTATAGATAGGTCAACTGATTCAGATCACTGTGTTCCCAAAATGTATTGCCACGCTATAGTAATAGAAATACTTTTTTTCAACGAATTCTTTAGTTAACTGTATCGTTAAGCGTGCTCACGAGGAAGGACCTCTAAACGATCAACAAAACGTCGGCAAGAGAATGGTAAAGTATGTTGTATATTCGTAGAAATAACCTAATACATAAAAAAAAAATTGTTCATTCAAGTAGTTATATACAAAAAGTACAGATAAAACTACCTCAAGGCTGTTGCAAACGATCTATAGACCGGTCAACTGATACAGATTCAGTACGTGAAAATTCCCGTTTTTACAATATATAGTTAAGTTCACGATAGTTTTTGGAATAAAATTGATACAGATCATTTAAAGATGGAAGTATTCCCAAAATGCTGGCTATATTGCCACGCTGAATGGCAATGCTAATGCGTTGTCCCATATAAGAGTCAGCTCTGGTCAAGCGTCGCTTTGACCAGTCGGCCTAAATGAATTTGAAATACGAGGCATTGACACTGAACGGAAAATCCCACAAACATACAAAATCCTTACAAAAACCTGACCTACAGCCACAAAAACACAAGCAACACTAGATGGCGTTGTCAAGGTCCGACGCAGCCAGCGTAGAATCAAAAGCGTGCGTAAACGCAAGCGAATAAGATTACGAAATCGCAAATTGATTACAGAATGGGGCTGTGTGGTGTGAACCTGACGAAATTAATTCTCACAGCTTATTTAGAGGTAGTTTATCATTGCTGGCATCGTGAGGTTGGGTTGGGTTCTATTTATAGAACTAATGCTCGTCTGTATTATGCTTGGACGAAAACTCAGGCACGTTTTAGTTACAGATAGCAATGCCCCAGGCGTTGCAGATGTAACTGAGCGATGGTAACTGCTTTCCATCAGATAAGCCGTATATTTGCCTCGATAAAGCTGACCAGATTTTTAATGAATGTATCGTAATTCTAACTAATTTGATAAAACCAAATGTACTTAAAGTTCGTACGGTTAATAAATTAGTATGAGTATAGGTAACATACAAAAACGGGCTAAAATAGCATATAAATTCATTCAATCAAAAACGTTTTTTGATGTTCCACTGTTCATTATTACAGTGACATGATGAGCTAAAATAAAATGTAAATTCAATGTGAACCTGTGCTTCTTTGCTACTCAATAAATAAAGAATTCCAAAGAAATAATCCAAAATGCCTAATTTGAGCACATTTATTTATTTCAATGTCAAAAAACCTGACAGCACTTTCTAGTAACAAAGCGCTCCATGACCTACAAATCCTACTTCAATTGCCACTTGAGGTAGGCTGTTCGGAACTGTTACAAAACAATTGGCTGTTGTTATATTTTAATGGTATTTTGACGTATTGTGTAATCGTGATCGCCGGACTTCCGACATGTATTTTGTAGAGCAGAGATGCAGATGTTTGCCAATGAGCCTAGTTTATAAAGAAGGAGGTCGTCGTGCCAACAGAAGAGAAACAAGCAACTGCGTTTTACAACGATCAATCGAACAATTAACAATACGGATAATTGTTTGTAAAATACGGCACACCTGATAAGCGTTTATCGGAACCTATGGACGCTTACAACAACAAAAACATCACACGCACTGTCGACGCTAACAAAAAGGGAGAAAAGGTTCATGTACCTGTAATTTCACCGGCACCCATACCCTTTAATTCGGAACACAACACTAGTGTTACTGCTCGGCGGTAGAAATATGTATGGTGGTAATTCCCCGGACGTCTTCTTTCACAGGGATCTCTACTACTTCTTACTTTTGGATGGCGATTGTATTACGTTTATAGTTCAATCGCAGATGATAAGATACAGTAAGATCTGCAAATATTTGTCTGGGGTCTGGGTGTTTTCCTATGTATAATATGTATGTATTTACAAAAAAAAGTATATATATCAGTCATGTAGTTCCCATAATACAAGATCTGCTTAGTTTGGGGCTAGATGATGTTGTGTGAAAAATGTCCAGCATTATTTATTTATATTTAGTTCTATGCAACTGGTGTGGTGTGCCAAAGGTATTTTCACCATCTCATCGCCTTCAAAAACTGGCCACTGGTACATAACTCGTTAACAAGTTTCAATTGCTACCTAGTACCCATCTCTTGTTACGCAAGAAGCAGAATTGACGTGCGTGTGTGAACGGTGTGATGGGCATACTGATGGAGAATCACGTGTCTTGTGCTAGATATTGAGCAATAGTTTAGTTAGAAGGAAAACTATATGATGGACTGAATTCGGAAGTAGTTGCATAAGGATGAGATTCTGACCTGACCTATTGATCGAGACAGCTCAAACAATTTAGTTTCTAGAATAAAATGGTGATCCATTGTCGGTCGTAACATCACATAATGGTCGGTCGTAATATCACCAGGTAAGATTTTGGTACAGGAAGGTAGGTTTAATTCTCGATCCAAAAAACTTTAAGCTGAACATAATTTAAACAAAGAAGAAAAAGGAGATAGGATATTTGATTAAAAGTTTTAACCCACGCTTAATATTACTACTAACACACCATTAAGATAACGCGACTTTTTAGGATATAAAAAAAACAAGCTATGATTGTATTCTCATGATGGAAATCCTTAGATACATACTCAGGCACGTCCAAACACTATATTTGGCACTATTATTTAAATTATTTCGCGGTTGTACATTAATATCCATATTTTTTTTATCAAAACTAGTATTGTAATATCTGTGTTGATAATTATAAATTTTCCTACCAAACAATACAGGTATACATTCTCTGAATTAGCCGAAGTGGTTACAAAATCTAGACCAAATACTTAAGTTGATTAACTGGTAGATTATGGTCATCGAAAACCCGTATCTTCGAGCTTTCGCCTTCGGTCAATGCCACAGATGTTGCTCGGCGATATGTCAGGTAAATTAAACAAATTGCTCCCAGCGATAATTACGGCGTAACTTGTAACTCATTGGTAATCAAAATATATCTACAGGTATCATAGTAATGTGAAAAGTATGGCAAGTGGATAGATTTTTAAGCAGTACATTTCTGTTCAGTTCTATTTATAGTTCAATTTTGTTTTTAACTGTCCAACATCCTATTTCTGGATCATAGGATAGGTTACCGAATTTGCTTGTTTTTTATGTTGCAATAAATAAATGTTTTTCATTTAATTTCATGCATTACTTTATCTACAGCTTTGGAATCTGAGTTAATATGGAATAACTGCTAGATAAAATATTGTAAATTTTAATTATATTCAATTTGCAAATAGCTGTGACAAAATAATCATAAACATTGGCATTCAGCACTTGTGCGTACCTTTTGTATTATGTCAGTGAGCTTAAATTAAACCGATTAACCGAATAATGAGGAAGAGATAATTTTAATGCTGTAGAATGAGCACATAACATTGTTTTGAGCGCATTAATCCACCTACGCGCAATAGAGAGATATTGTAAAATCAACTAAGAATAGTATCTTAATAGCAACAACCTGTGTTATTTACGCGCAGATGCATATATTTATATTATTACTAGCACTAGCTTCTGCCCGCGGCTTCGCCCGCGTGATATTCAGATAAAAAGTAGCCTATGTGTTATTCTAATGTATAAGTTATATTTCTGTAAAGTTTCATCAAAATCCGTTCAGTAGTTTTTGCGTGATAGAGTAATAAACATCCATCCTCACAAACTTTAGTTACTAAAACAAAACAAAAATATATATCTTATATCACATATTAACATCCTTCTACTATTATAAACGCGAAAGTTTGTGAGGATGGATGTTTGTTACTCTTTCACGCAAAAACTACTGAACGGATTTTGATGAAACTTTACAGTAATATAGCTTATACATCAGAATAACACATAGGTTACTTTATATCTGGGTACCACGTGGACAAAGCCATGGGCAGAAGCTAGTATTTACTATACACTAAAGTATACATTCGGCCATAGAGTTATTATCTCTTGACGTCTTTTTGAAAAACATAATTGACAGACGGGCCTTCATTATGTTCAATAGGATTTTATTCATAATTGACCATTAGGTAGTGATCTCAGTAGATGGCAATTGATCATATTGATCGCGCATTGTTACCACTTTGACATCTATACTTAGCAATTCGCAAGGGCACACAACTTAAAGTGCACTTAAGTTAAAGCACACTTAATGTCACTGCAATATTATGAATGTTTACTTAAAATTATAAGCAATAAAACTAACACATTTCCCAGGTAGGAAGGTCTTTGATGGACAAGGTTAAGCATAAAATGCTTGCGATTTATGTTGAGCCTATTTCTGCAGCCTAACTGTGAAAAACTCAACCCATAGTTTAATAAATATTATATTATCTGTGGTAGCTCTGTGTGTATCTATACTCTGTGCATTCGTTTTTCTGGAAAAATACTGATTAAAGAAAAAATACCACGTTGAGCAAAATATAAATAGTTTCCTTTTCAATCGACCCCTGCAGAGGCATCTGAATGAACCGATAAACAGAGGTGGCAGGAGCCCCACACTAACTAAACTTCTATCTGAGCTAGACTTACTTGTAAGCTAGTATTTTTTAAAGTCTGTATCTTTATTATATATACTCTCGCGTACAGCCGTACCCGACTTTCACTGACTACATTAATAAATTCCCAATTCGAATCGAATAGTTGGCTATCCGTCGTGCATTGAATAAGATAGTGTACGTAGCATCTACTTGATATTTTGAACAGTAGCTAGATTAAATGGTCTTGCAGGCTTTGCTCAAGAATAAACCATTTTTAAATAAGATCTGGAAGCATTTTTACATGACCAACTTATCTGTTGGTAAGAGATCACCGTAAACTATGGACGCTTCCACTCGCACACCACCAGAGGTATCACTCGCGCATTACCGACCCTGAGACATAACTGGTGAAAATTCTCATGTGCCTACCTATAAAATCACACCCTTCAAACGGGAACACAACAATGCGAGCATCATAGGTGGTAATACTTCTGCAGCCGAATTTTTTCACAAGGAACTCTGTTACTTCTTGCAATAATAAATTCAGCTTAACAGGGCTTCTACGATCCCATACAGCTGATTTCGGGACGAATTGGTAAATTTCGCTGTCCATTTGTTTTGTTGGTTTTTTTTTTCATTACACCATGCGATCGTTATTGATGATTGCGATCTTTATTCTGTAAAATTCAATTGGCTTTGTGAAACCGAGAAGCAAAGCAAACAATAAGATATATAATGAGAAACTTCGTGACTCTTTAGCAGCTGTTACATTTCTGGTATCTTTTGTAAATTGCGTGATTTTATACAATTGATTTGGTTCTACTAAATAACCATTGATTGGGAATCTTTTAATTTAGAATGGAACTTTCAATTTTATGGAATACAAAGAGCATTTCAAAGATAATTATATAACAATTTAATTCCAGCCGGAAAATGTATATCTATATAATATACGGATCCCAGATTTATACTCAGTTGTATATTTAAGTAGCATTTTTTAGATGCTTAAAGAATACTTTTTCATACAATACTAGATTTTGTGGATATTATTAAAAGTAAATCAACGATTTTAAAAGCAATTTCTGATTTCACTTTGCACATCGGAATGTAAGAGATACTCTAACATAATTATGTAAATACACACAACGTAATCTAGGCACATGTATATGTAATTTCATTCAATAGTATAAGAAAAGCTCGTTGCTTCACAGCTGCAACTTTTACTTTGAGCTAGCAAATAATGAATGATCCAATAAACAAGATTCACAGTGTATTGCATAATGATTAATTGGATACAACAATAGAATTATAAAAAAACGCATTGTTGCATAACGCCGGCCACATACGTCTTAAAATCGAGCAGGATAATAACGGCACTTATAAAACAGTTTCACTCGATAATTGTCCGTAATACGTAGAACGCAAGGTCTCGATTTGACCGGCCATTTGGTCCGGCCTCATCGAATGGCAAGTATTATGCAGTAATTGCACAAGACAGGATCTGGATTGAAGGTAAATTATCGCATATCACGTACACAAACATAGATTGATTTGTCCTTCCGTTGTCTCTGCTTTCTCTACGTGAGTGCAATCAAACTAGAGATGGCGTAACGTGTGTAACACTGCCCTAGGAGTACAGTCGAGTGGCCAACTATGTCAATGCTCTATAGTAGATAGCTATTTACGGGGTGATTAAGGTTGCCAAGCTAGTTTCACTAGATTTGCGCTTACATTCGCAACAACAAATGTTATAAATCTGGTACGTAATTCTTCTACGACGTGTGCAGAAATGGCGGTGCCGTTAGATTGACCAAATTTTTCACCCAAGTGACAGAGATAACAGTAATATTTGTCCCAGATGCGCTTAACATTTTAACCAGAGTGAATTATTTTGTATTCACATGCAGTCAATGAACAAAATGTACCCTGTACTTATGGCGAAGTAGTGTAACCACAGAATCGGTTTGGCTTTTTAAGTTGCATGTATTACTGAGGACCTCTGGCGCAGTGGGCGAATGTCTGTCCAGCATATGTTTATTTGTTTGTTCCGGTCTGAGTGTTATGGTTTTACGGAACTCGTAGTTCCCCATACCCTCTAAACAGGGAATCCTAGTATAGGGTCAGTACTATGTATTTGTTTATTGGGTGTTTTTAAATAGATTTTGTCTTGGAATCCCAGCTGTCCTAATAACAAGGTTGGTTCGTATAATCATCATATATATTCTTAAGTTAAATGCATTTTGTCTCTTTTAGTATTACAAAATAATTGTTAAATTAGACCTAAGCAAGAGCGAAATTTCCTATGACAAGAATTTTTTACTTAAAAGGAAATTTCATCATTGTTAATATTAAGTATCTTTGGAAACTCAATAAAACATTTGTATTTGTATTTGTAGTTTACCTATATATTTTAGTTATTAAAGAATTCTATAAAGAATAAAAAACATAAAAATAAACTACTATTTGTTAATTAAGTGTTCTTATAGCATCTCAGCCACTTCCCATGTAGCACTTTCTTATATCTAGTCCTTTCAAATTATCTTTGCTCTATCTACCGTAAACAGTGCTCACTTTGTTACAACATAATTGCTGCAACTGGCTAAATCGTGCTCCTGCGCATATGATCGGGGTCTTAGATATGCCTACCTCCTATTCTTAATGCATATCATTATCTGCCTAGTATATATTATGTATTTCATTCATACGTTTAAAAGAACGGGATCTGTTTATGATTTAAGATCAGCAGCTAAAGTTGTAATTTTTAGGGTTCTGTACCTTAACAGGAGAAAACGGAATCCTTATATGATCACTCCGTTGTCCGTCCGTCTGTCTGTCAGTATGTCTATCAGGACTTATTATTATTTATGTAAAAAAGCTTTGCTAGATATTAAATTGCATATTTTGATTTTAAATCGTTTGACAATGAGTTTGGGTTTAAAAATGGAAACGGATCACTCCGTTGTTCGTCCGTTCGTCAGTGAAACAGAGTTTACAAATGAAAACAACATTTTTGAACTTTAATTTAAAATATAATTTTTTGATGTACCTCTGACTACCCCCTACTAGGTATCTCAAAAATCAACGCACTAAATATGTACCTGAGGTATTTTTTGGTACACATTAAAAGTCCGCGACTGATACAATTGACAGGCGATCGACCAACACTTACTGGGTCCACTTTAGTCTTCGGGAAACAATTTCCCTGTAAGACTTTATTACGCAAACCATTTTGTTTAATGAGTTATTTATGCAACTATGGCTACACGTTTTGTTACAATTTAATGACACGTTTACTATACAACCTTATACAACTAATAATGGTATCTAGTAATCTTGCACACTCGACAAAGGAAAATGGTCTCCCATTTTTGACACAGCTTTTTTTCTTAACCTGTTATGTCCTTTTGCTGAACAAAGGTATCTTCTAAACCTTTGCAACCAAGGAAGGTCCTTTTGCTTTTCTGTTGATGCTATTTTCGTCTTCAAGTTGTCATGGTGTGCTAATATTGGTCCTTAAGTCAATCTGCTCCGGCTTACGCGGCTAATCAGTTTAAAGTTGCGCTGTTGGTTTACCATAATAAAATTAAAAATAGGCTTGCGTACAATATTTTTAAAATTACAGTCAATCAATTTAAAGCTACGCTGTTGGGTTATCATATTTAAAAAAATGACAATAATGTTGTCTTTCAGTAATTTTTGGTAGTCGTGTGGTTACCACGGATATTAGTCGATAGTGGTATTGTATAATAAATGGATGGTCTAGATCACTGATTCTCAAAGTGGGCAATAACGCCCCCTTGTGGGCGCTGGATGCCTTCAGGGGCGGTAGAAGACTCTAAAAGTTATTGGGGGCACTAAGGCGGTATATAGGGGAAAGCATTGGTTATTATGTTTAATAACTTTGGGGGTCTTATTCTCAAAGTTTTAGAATCTGTGGTCTAGATATATAGATAGAAAAAAAATGCCACCGGAACATTCCCTGAAAGCAGTTTCTGTATTAAGTCATTGAAAACAACATAAGAACATCAACACAGGCCTTGAGCCAACTGTTAAATTAACTTCATAAAGCTGCCAACATTTAAATAATTAACGAAATCATTACGAGGTACTATATAAAAAGGTCATCTGGGCCATGAAGAGTACAAGTTCTGCCAGTTACAATAATTTATCACATCTCCACCATATTCTGAGATTGAAATACAGTTGAAATAATAGTACTTAGGTAGATGTTTCTCTGCGATATATAATGAAGCAGAAATCTATGGTGCGTTTGCAAATAGTATTTTAGATTTTAGTATTGGTAGAAAAAAAGCGTAGTTCGATATTGAAAGACCACAAATAACATTTTGTTGGGGTTCAATTCAGTTTTATTTTAAACTATACGCACAGAGCACTTTCTCGATTCATGGAAAAGCCTTGCTTTTTGTTTTGTGCAGCCAGCGACAAAAAGAGGTAACAATTTAAGTTTTTGGATTCTCGCTTTTTCCGGAATAACGGGGAATTCGTAACCTTAGATTACGGCGGATCTCAAAAAATATTGCGCAAATCCTTTCAGAAATTTTTGCGTTACAAAATACTGTGAATCTACTTTCGTCACTGTCTTGCCACCTTGGTTGCTTTGCGAGTCGATTTAATCGATGAAGATGCAATGATATCTATAGGATAATCTGATAATGGAACCAAAAGGCGAAACTCCGCGATGGATAAGTAGACTCACTGTGATTGGGTTCATTTTATGATTTCAATTACACAACACATCAAAAAAAGTTTGCGATCATTATTTTCATTATTTTTAAATCGCTGTTCCATAGGAATTGATTTAAATTCATTTATACATACGAAATTATTTATTTTAAGGGTATTTTGTTTTTATTCTAAATGTTGTATATTAACAAGAAAACAATTATTATTATAATAAAATGATTTATTCAGCCAACATTTTTGTTTTTCACCTATATAGTTGAGTCCCTGTCTCCCGGAGAAGCGTGAGCTGTGGTCCAGGAAATAGTTATCTCCCAACTAAATTAGACACAGTAAATAATCTTAAAGTACAAGAATATAATTCGTTATTAAGTTTTAATATTTATATCAACGAATAAATACTGATTGCAAACTTTTTTTAATGTGTTAAAATATTTCTGCTAAAACCTTTACTCGAAAAGTAATTTTTCAACAAAAAACTTGGTTTGTGCCCAAATGCGCATCTACCCTATTTTAAATTAAATTGAATATCGGCATAATACAGAACGTTCATTGACTTGGATTGATTTCTTGAATAATCAATAGCCAAGCCATAAGGCTTGTGTGGAAATTTTTAGTAAAAGCTTTTGAGTGACACAGGCTAGTTTAAAGGTATTTCTCAAAGGCCAGTGCGCGAAGGAGCCGCTTTCCTTTAAGGATGCCCAAGGTTGCTGGATGGATTTTTAGGTTACCATTAATATGGAACGAATTCTTTCTGTAATCATATTTCGTAATTTTGATGATTAACTAGGTATTTTGACTTATTAACAAATTAAAGGAAAAAATAAAAACAGACTTAAAATAACGGGAAGTTGAAAAGTCCAATATAAGATTTCATCCCTTATTTTATCCTTTTTATATGAATGGAGAACCACCTCGTTTTTTGAAGTTGGTGAGTTTTAAAACGCTATGTACGCTGTGGCATTTTATGGCACGTTGGCACGTACTCTACATGCCAACAATGCGCAAACGTTAAGTGCATTCACGAGTTCCAGCATTTCGATATTTTTTATGTAGCCCTTCCATATTTAATTCGTTAAGATTATATCAAGTTTTAATCTAAGAAAGCATTTTGGTGTCATATTGTACGCTAACAATTTTTTTTTAATAAATAATTCTTATTCTAATGAGAACATCTTGATATTTACGAAATAACAAAATAAAAAAACAAACACGCTCACGACTGTATTCTTAATGATGGAAATCCTCAGTGAGATACATACTCAGTGAGTAGATATTTGAGGCTACCAAGTAGGGGGTTTGCCCACATATTGCAAGTAGTTGTTAGTTTTATCTTACTACTATTATAAACGCGAAAGTTTGTGAGGATGGATGTTTGTTACTCTTTCACGCAAAAACGGATTTTGATGAAACTTTACAGTAATATTACTTATACATCAGAATAACACATAGGTTACTTTTTATCCGGGTACAACGCGGGCGAAGCCACGGACAGAAGCTAGTATCTATATGGTTTAAATCTATTTCTAGGTAAAACGTTGCAGCACATTCATCTATAGATATCGGTCACCTTAGACTACGCAATTATGTTAATTTATTAGAAATACCTTCTACAAAATTGATAAAGCTAAAGGCGTGGGCGTCATTTTGCGAAAACTTTGCCCCAACCTTCCTCGCATTCAGATTTATCGTGATGTATGAAGTGTCACCAGCTAATCTTACTACACAAAACAGACGGTTGTTGCAACACTGAAAGCACAAAGGCTAGATTATAACTAAGTACGCTTATGCAACAGGCAGGATACAAAACTATTTTAAATTGGATACTTTCTGTGGCTCTATTATCAATATAGAACCTCGACTTTCGATCTAAAGATCTTCCGTTTAAAACCGGTTCTTTTTCCCTTCCGAACTCATGCTTTGAAGAATCGACCAATCTTTGGAGAAACTCTCGGGGCATGGACCATTTCAAATTACTGATCAAAGCCTTTGACAAACGGTATACCAACCAAATCTTAGCGCTAAACAGAAACAACCTTCGCACTATAGCTTTGACTGGACACTGTCGCCTTAACAAACATATGTTCAAATTAAGGCTGTGTGTCACACAAACCTGCAGACTCTGCAATTAGGCGGACAAATCGCCCCTTCATCGGTTAGGAGAGTGTGGACCACTGATACATAAGCGTAGTCTTCATCTGGGAAAACACATTCTTAGCCTAGATGAACTAATATTGATCACACCCAAAAAGGTCCTGCAGTTTCTAACAGCTGCAGGGCTGAGCGGTGAACGGAAAATAAAAGCAAGTGGCAATCACAATAGGCCTGTGACAGCCGCAGTGGTACCAAAGCCACAAAAAGCAAATAAAAAAACCTGGTTCTGAAAAGCTATGGATTTACCCACTGGAAATGTTGTATCTGCGAATGTTTGGTCTTGGCTCAATCTACTTCTGACTTGGTATTCTTAAGGGCTGCAAATATAGACATCCTATAATGGGGATAGGAGTAGTGAGCGTGTTTAATTGTATTTTGACGTGTAATAAAATGTATGTGTAGAAATATTTTTTAAACATCGACTAGTACCGTCAACCGTCGTAGTGATTCAAGCCGTCAAACATAATCTTTGGCATAGCATTGTTCGAAATGTTTGAATGAAAATAAACTGTTGTCAAATCTCATGATAAATAACGTGATTGTTGGCCGTTTAAAACTCCATCTCGTCACTTGGGATTTGACCATTGATTTAATAATTATTGCGTTGATTAACCTTTCATCCGGGTGTTAGCTATTTAGAATTCCAATTGATAGTAAGAACAAGAATACTTAGCGCCAGGCGTCTTAAACTCGTAATTTTACGCAATATTGAAACTTGCGCTTGCGCATTGAAGGCGAACTATCGCTGAACTAAATCTGTCGCATTTTCACGCCTCTACTAGAGTACACTTTAAACTCCGTGCTCTAAGGGGGCGATACGAGATTGAGTAATTTTATATAGTACTTTTAAGATACGAGATAATAAGATTGATTGACGTGACATTTCTTGCAATTATGCAAATAAAGTCTGGTGCAAGAGTATGTTGAAGTAAACTTGCACTGTGATGACATGTTTAAAACCTTACTTTTAATTTAAAAAAAAAAAAATCCTACCTTTTCTCACAGCATCATCTATCCCGAAAGTAAGCAGAGCTTGTGTTATTGGACCTACATGAATGACAAACATGTCATACAAATGTTTGTGTGATTACAAACATTTGTCCTGCAGCGGGAATCGAACCCGCAACCTTCTGCGTCTCAAGTGGGTCGCCCACCCTCGACAGTGGTCGTCTGCTCGGTCGGACGTGTTTAATTGGCAGTTAATATGGAAATGTCACCACATAGAGTCATCAATCGGGTCGTCAACAGCTTCTAGTTTTTTTTCCCTCGGGCTGCGGGTAAGGGCCTCTAGCTAGCACTATTTGCCCTAACTTCATCTCTGGAGGCAAAAGATCATGGGGAGTTGCCCAGATGCCTTCCTGGCTTCAGGTGGTCCATCTGTATATGGCTGTTGTGTTGGACTCCATATGAGTCCTATTCGGATAACTTGACGTTAGTCAGTCTTTGAATGAATCGTTTTACACCACCACTTCTGATATTAGCCCATCTATGTACTGTAACAAAATAAGCCAAAGGGAAACGACTTGTGAGCTAGCAGATTTAGGGAGTGAGAGTATGGCGCTTTATTAATTGCTGTGTGTTTTTACCTTCATTTGTCACTACTTCATTTGTATTCTAAGGCTAGGTTGTTTAACTTTGGACCCGTTCAATGTCGTCGTGTATCAGAAGTTTTAGTAAAACATTTTTTCAACAACTCAGTAGCCAGAAGTTATTGAAAAATAGATACTTAAAACGTAGTATCGAATTAGTTTATTGGAGAATTGTCACGAAAATGATTTAAAAAAGTAATTTATGTTAATTAGGCATTGCCCCATACAATAGACGAAATCATTTTTATGATATCATTAGCTTCTGCTCACGGTTTTGCCCGCGTGGTACCCGGATAAAAAGAGGCCTATGTGTTATTCTGATATGTATAAACTATAATAACTGTAAACTTGTAAAGTTTCATAAAAATCCGTTCAGTATTTTTTTTCATGAAAGAGCTACAAACATCCATCCTCACAAACTAGGATATAATTTGATAAAATTCTTAATTGTTTTGCGTTTATGGATAACTCTGTCGGCTACCTTAAGCTAGTTACACAAACCTATATCAAAGATTTTAAATTTTAGCTGGTTTTGCCTCTAATAAATAAATCCAAGTCTATAAACCCCTTAACAAGTGGCAGAGACACGTAACTGTAGCCGATCTAGTTAGAGAGAACGATCTGTACCACGACTTGAGGTGGCATAAAACAAGCCGTGAAATATGGCCTAGACATAAGAGGACAGCAATTGACAAAAAAAAAAATGTCGAAGCTGCAAAACATACTCGTATAAAACCAATTGGTCTTTCAAGAAAAATAATAAACTTCTTAATTTAAACAAAATAATATTTGAATTAGTTAAGCCATCTTAAGATTAAAACCAGACATATTATAACAACCAAGAAGGAAAGATCTCCATTATCCTGACTGCATCGCCACGCAGAAAGGCAATGCTAAAAATCCACCAGTTAATTTTACGTGACTTACAAAGTTATAAGCCGTGTGATTTTGGACTTCAGAAAAAATAGATAGATTTAACCTTGGTGAAAAATACCGCTTCTGCTCATAACTTAATATGGGCAGGCGATCGGCGCGTGCCAAACCGCATTACAAAGGATTATCGCACATAACAGTACCACAGACTGTTCGTGGAAATAGCCAGCTTTATTGAGGAAATTGCGAGTTTTAGATTTTGTTAGGTTTTATTCGTTTCGTTGTAAATATTTATACCAGACGGTATAAAAATATCGTGAGATTAATAATATAAACCACGCTGAATGGTAATTTCTTATAATTCTTTATTGTACACAGAAATAAAACAGAAATATTAAACAAGATATTCGGTGAGGCATGTACAAAGGCGAGCTTAACCCTAAAAATGGTTTTCTTCCAGCAAACCTTTGAGGAGAGATAGAGAAGTGATAAAGTTGGTAGGTGTACAAAGTCATGAAATATACTTAAAATACCACTATATTTTAATAAACTACATATTATACCTCTACATACCTACTTGAACTACCTATGAATACACATACACCGAAAATAAATACAATATCATCATATTAATACATAAATACAAATAATATTACATAAAGTACCTAACCTAAGCATATTGCAGAGAGAGATAATCTGTTGTTTATTTTTTCACATTTTATCTATCTTTATTTGTAACTTTGTACCATTTTTTTAAATCCTATAAAATATTCAAACCAGGAAATGTTTATGTAATCATATTTGTGCGTTCGCTCGTTTTCTTGAATACATTTTTCATCCTAAACTCGTTACGGGGACAGCGTATTATTTTCTAAGAAGAGTTCTTAGATCGATTTGCGATTCGAAATTGCGAATAGCCTACAATCTCAACTTTAAAAAAATATTTGTAATACAATAAGTAGAATGTAAAAAAGAACTTGCATAACTAGCTAAACAATCATCAAATAATATGCAAACGAGTTGCAAGCGGGTTGTATACAATTGCACGCCAATTAAACACTTCTACACCTAATCTTGGCTAATACACTACTAATATATGCTGATTTCGTTATTCACTACACAGACCCCCTTATTCTAAAATATCACCTCGAGAATTACTCGACTCGATTCACTCTCACTTTAGTGTTCTCAATGCAATTATTATATCCTATACTCGAATTCTCCTCGACACATTTCTTGGACCGAGTGAAACAATGCAACTGTCATCTCAAGGTACCTTAAGAATTTCACGAAGTGGACGTTTATGACATTTGACAACATTCCTAGACAGTCTAAGACCAACAAACTCTGCAGGCTTGATAAAAATTTGCTCAAACTAAAGACGTATGATGACATTAATATTATACTCAAACTCAATCAGTTTTTTGAAGATCCTCGAATAATACCAAAACCGAGGTACTTTTGAACGAAACGTTATGACGCCCTGAGTCAAGTTGGAGTGGAGGAACATTTTGTAGGAGGGTAAGGCTCCGCTTGTGCGGGCTGGGTGCACTTTAGTTGCATTGACGTGGAATCGAACGATAGATAGATAGGCACACCAACCTGAAGCCGACTCACTCGTAAGGTTCGAGATAATAGCTCAGGTGGCAACTGGCTGAGGAGAGAGATAACGCTCACTTTGTTACTTCCATATCTATTGCTCAGTTCCAGTTCAGTTTGTATTGTCAAGCAACCGCAGTTTTGGATCTGATATTTATTTATGATCTATTTGAAAACCACAAAAGTGAAAACTATATTAGTCGTCTTTTAAAATCCTGAGCTGCCCTGAATCCATCCTTTTTTCACTGCGCGAATACACACGATATGTTGAGTTAGAAAACATCTTAAATAACTTAAACTGAACCATTACATGTGGAGAATGAAAAATTACAGTAACAGCCAGATACTGCTTCAATACATTCGTCAGAGAACCAAAGTTATCGATATAGCTCAACGAATTAGCAAGCTGAAGTGGCAGTGGGCCGGTCATATCTCGCGAAGAACCGATAACCGCTGGGGTAAACGTGTTCTTGAGTGGAGACCACGACTCGGCAAACGTAGTGTAGGACGCCCTCCGGCCAGGTGGGATGACGATCTGCGAAAGACTGCAGGCAGATGCTGGATGCGGCAAGCTGAAGACAGGGCGCTATGGCGCTCATTAGGGGAGGCCTATGTCCAGCAGTGGACTAATATAGGCTGATGATGATGACTGCTTCAATGACAAAATTATTTGTGTTTGGATTTTTGATGATTTAAAGTAGGCGTACGTTCACTCGTGTCAGCCAGTATGATTTGCAAAGTAGAAAATTACCTTTTCTATCTAAAGTTTAATGCTTTATTTTATCTGACCATCTCGCTGCCGGACGCCCAATGTTCCTATTACGACTCCTCGGCCACCATTCAGTTGTTTATTTATTTATTTGAGCACACATTACAAACATTAAAAAAAAATACAATATCTAGAATACAGTTTTGAGATCAAAACTGTATTCTAGATATTGTAGTTCTGTTCCTAACCAGATGGTTAGGAACAGAACTTATGTGCGCACTCCAAACAATGTAATGAGTAACAGTGTTGAGCAAACAACAACTGTGGAGTATGTTTGAGGAACAGATTCATAAAAAATGAGTGAATAAAAACAATATAAATGAACTAAAGTAAAGTAAAGTAACCTACCTACTAAGGTAATTAAGACAAAAACAATTATTAGAAAACTAGAAATTTATTCTAATATCCTATATACTATCAACCTATTTAATGGACCTTAGGGCTCAAGACGCTAATATATATGAGCGTCAAATCCCCCGTTAAAATAGAGGATGTCTTTAAGCGTTTTAATAAATTTACATAATTTAGAGTTAAAAATATCCAACTCCAAATTAGCCTTTGACAACTTATATTATGTATTTTGTAGTTTGGGGACCATATTGGACTACCATATTCCAGAACGCATCTTACTAAGGTAATGCCTTAGTAAGATGCGTTCTGGAATATGGTTTTTTAAAAGGTAAAAAAGGTCTGCTTTACCTGTCATCACCATAATATCTTAAATGTGTCCCGTATCACGCCATTTCAGTTCCATAATCCTATACTATACAATTCCTAAACTTTTCTAATAACTATACTATACAATCGATCAATGATGATTGCCATATTAAAAACTAATGTACGTTTGCATCACTGCGTACATTGATGCTTGTTTAAGATCCAATTACATCAAAATGGCTTGCTTAGTAAAACGTAACGTCTGTAATCTTAGCGTATTATGAAATGGAGTGGAATTCGGAATATGAAAGCGTTAGACATACGGAGTATATTTTTGAATGTAAATTTTTGTAGAGCAAATTATTCTTCTCTATATAATGGTAGTTTTATATCTTCATCGCTTTTATAAGCCGATAGAAAAAGAGTTACTGGGACTAAGCCTTGAGTTCACCAATAAAATAAACGGACGGTCAAGTCTAACCATTGATTATGATGACAGATTCCTATGAAACTACATCTCAAAAAGCTTTGTTTAGGTCCTAAGGCCGTCACTTTGAATAGTCTTGAGTATTTCGTGATCATCGCAATGTCGCCGTCACTTCATAAGTCTTCTTTCAAAGTCGTCATTCGAGAACCTTTCTTCCCCAGCGGTAGTCAGTTCTCTGTAAAATCCACTTTTGTTTTCTTGTCTTTGTCCACAAGTGGGGCGCAATTACCACTTCAATTTGCTAATTCTAGAGCTATACTTATCGGTGTATTTAGTTTAAAAATAATTTTATACATATATATGCATTCAATATGATAAACGACATACCAAACTGCCCATTTAAGCCAAACTATCTCATTTAAACCCAATATTATGGCAGAACACGTTCTATTCTATTAAGTGAATTGCTTTTTAAGTCACCATTACCAACAAATACAACGAATTAATTTACTGTATCTAAGTAATCATCCGCACGGTTTTTCATTTTGCAATGCGAAACTGATTATAGGTACCTCATGCATACATTGGGACTTATATATAAAGCCTCGAGAATAAACCATTATGTTGTTAAGTATTTTCAGACCTATTTTTTTGATAACACAATCTGACTTATGAACCATAAATGGTCTAACATATAATATTTTAAGTGGTTGTCTACATTTATAAAATCGTTGCGTGACTCACTCTCTGACTGGCAATCAACACACACCCTAAGCTGTAAGTCATAGAACTTGAAATTTGGTTATCAATCTTATTGATTAAGCTTTAATTGAATGTGTGGGTACACTAAAAATATATTCAAAAATTATACCCCAAGCAGTGGGAGTTGGAATGAAAATACCAAACACGGACGAAGCCGCGGGGTGTTCCACTAGTCAATTCAATAAGCACAGATGCTGGTGATAAGCGATTGATTGATTTATGAATTTAGGCCGTTGCTTGTCGTTACAAAACGGCCGCAAATTGATTTCCCATTGGCAATAACACGTTTGTTAATTTATGTGCATTTTTTAAATTTATTTATTTCGCACATCCAACAGAGAATATGGCTATCTGTCTATCTACTAATATTTACTAAAATAAAAATCATCCAAAAATAATATCGCAGTGGACTCAGCCGGGTTCTCTCGCGTTTCCTTGCAACTTTACAAAATAATATCGCAGTGGACTCAGCCTCGCGTTTCCTTGCAACTTTACGTTTCGGTGCGCCCGGATGTGCTTTGCTGGTAAAAGTGTCGAAGTGTATTGTACTTAGTGATGTGCGTGAGCACACTACGGCTTTTTTTTACCAGAGTAATTAAAAGTTTAAGCTACTTGAAACAAGCACCTGGTATTATTTCTAGTCAGCGATACATAATTACCATCTTATCATTATAAGTACTTACTTATTCAAAGCGTATCCGAATCTGTTTGTTACATAATAGTACCTAAGAATAAGACTTCGCAATAAAAATGATTCTCAACACGTGCTCCTTAAATCATGAAAATGATTAATGGGTAATACATTTGTATATACATGACGGTGTCGTTATTTATGTGTGCGGTCGCTTCATTATAATTATGTACCTACCTACAGTAAAGTTTATAATGTTAGTTTTAATGCCTACCTACTTATTACTCCTACTTATAATTCACTGATGTTTTTGTTGTGCATTTTTATCTCAAATACAGTAACACATCGAGAACCTAGTGTCTAGACAAACATAGGTTTAAAGATGCTACTAACTAACTATTGTACCTACTTAATATGTTAATAAATAAATAAATGAAATAAATATGGCTTAATTAGGCTGGCAATAGATGGACAACTTAAGCAGCCGGCAACCTGCGAAAACAATCCTATCTTTGTTAGTAGTTACATAACCTTCTCAAACTCAACAGTAGCAGCTTTTATCCTGGAACTTTGCTGCCATACGACCTTTGATAGTGACTTATCGAACGATCTCTTTATGTATGAAACATTCTGCTAATATTATGAATTCGGTTAAATGTAAGTTTGTTACTAACCAACTTGGTTACGAGTGAACCATTCACATTAAATATAGAAAATATATAATAATTGACTATCTGGAATAAACATAAGTTTGTAGGGAGTACGCTCACACTATTGTTTAGTGTCAACTGTCTTAGATTTATTATCTGTGAACGGAAACGCCACTAAAACGACGCCGTCTCGTCGTCCTTGTTTTCTCTGACTTCATTTGACTTTTGGACCCGTTTTTGAATTAATATGTTTACTGTATACTACAAGTTATATTTTATCAGTGCAAATCCGGGGAAAGAAGCTGGTTTCATTTCATGCAGTTGAAGCTCGGAGACAGTAAAGCTGCGTCTAGCTGTTCGTCTATTCCCAGCCTTAGCCTGCGCCTGGGCACATTTACTAAAGATCGTGATCAGACTGTCTGTTCGCACATATACCAACTGATGTTAATTCAATAGAAACACATTATTTACTTTGATTTGCGGAGTCGATGCCCTATAATAATCATGGTCTTTAGCGGACGGCAATAAATCATGGTAAAAATTGCCTACTTGAATATGTTCGATAGCCTTACTATTTGACCAAAACTTTGTTTTAAGCTGGGTTTGTGCTCACAACCCCAAAAGAACCAGAAAGAAAGAAGTTGTACCTAAAAGAACAGGCAAACTAAAAAAACGATATTTAGTTGTGATTTTTGTTAATAAAAAATAGCAATTTTGCATTGAAGGTAGCCTTGATTGAGAGGGCTCATGACCTAATAATTTGTGTATATTAAATTCATATTTAAAGATTTTAATAGGCTTCCAAGGCCTTTTATTTATTTTATAAATAATTATCAATAAGTGGCCAGTCCTCGTCATAATAATAAATTCAACTCTGTATTAGGCAACACATAAAATAAAATGTATTATTATTTAAATATTTGATTGATACATCAGGCAAAACATTATATCCTTTTTGGTAAAAATTGACGTTTTCCTACACAAATAGGACAGGTATATTATTTTTATATGGAAGGTTGCCTAAAATTCTAGGCAGTAGGTAACTCACAAAAAACATGAAGTAGTTTTTAACTGTCATTCTCGTCAAACTTGGAACCTAATCACTGCAGATTAGTTCAGCTAAGTCAATACTATGGAATGAATTAAGCGACTCTAGTTGTTTTGCTGCCGGTGAATCCGGTCCGCTGGGAATTGTAATTTTTGCAATGTAAGCGTGTCCAATGTCGAGTTTTGTTCGTTCAGTAAGTTATGTATTGCCATGCCTTATGATTAAAACGTGAACATGCAGAATAAGTCGTCTTCTTGAAGTTTGGGGAGAGTGTTTGTTTCGCATTTGATTCGCTATCGCCACTAATAATTATGATGAAAGATTGGTTCTCAAGCTACAAAAAGTATGCATTTTATTTTTTGCATACCTAGTTATTTAGTAAGAAAAGATTCAGTAATTAAAAAAAAAAAAAAAATCTTTTCTGTAAGGGTGCACCTTACACAGGTGCACCCTTATAGAAAAGATTTTTTCAAAATTACATTCCTAGAGGTAACAATGGAAAGACAAATGTTGTATGAAGAGAACTCCGTCTGAAATTTGGAGGGAGTGCTCTTTTTTCCCTTTGGTACAATTAACTTTCTTTCGAAAAAAAAAATATCCTAGTATGATTTTATGAAAATTATTTTTTAACGTTTGTTGAATAAAATTTTTTATACATATTATGGTATTTAGGAGTACCAAGAAAATACTTTCCCTAGAGGGTGCAGTGAAAAGACGAAGTTGAATAAATACGATACGGACTATGTCGCGGGCCATTCCACATATTATGGATAGTAAATCATGCAAAGACATTTCAAATGCTCTATTATTTAATCTCAAGTTGATGCAATGCAAATGCTTGTGAACAGCATAAACACAGCTTACCTTCCAGTTTGATAAAGGATACAGGAACACATTTCTATGGCTGGGCTTTGAAATATTTCCTGCTTCTAGATACTGTCTCATCGGAGGAATGTGAACATTATTCATACTCGCAATATTTGTATACTAGTGTATTGGCTGGAGCTTCTACTGAACTTCCATTCGTTTCCATTTAAGCACGATATCGCTTGCTACTACAGAGTCCATCGAAATAAGTAATGGTAAATAATGTATTAGATTGTCGCGATTATTATACATAGTAAAGCACTTAACGGGCATGTTATTTGATTTAGATGTTTTTTTTGAAGTTAAAAACTGCAGAAAAAACTCATAGGTAGGTAACTATGTCATTAATTTCGAACTGTACACAAATCGTAAATTCGAATTTAAAAAAAATAGAGTATTTTTTAAACCGATTCTTTAGATTGAATGATATTTTTCATGATAAACTTTATCAACACATTTTTTCTACTTATTTTTTTCAATCTTAAGCGTAGTCTTAGTTAGATTGCGTTTGGCAATGGAACACTGCATTCTCCTCGCATTTCGCAGTGCGAATGCCGGAAACGCCAGGTGCTGGCACCTACCTACATTCACCTCCATTATATCTGCTCCTGACAGCTGCGCATTCATTCTATTGCAGCGGAATGTTAAGGAAATGGAAAATTTCTAACATCCTGTGTAGGTAACTATAAAACATACTTATTCTCATATTAATTCAATTATTTGATAACATGACCAATGCCAACAAATATTGAAAAAAAAGTATATGCCACTTAACTACATATAACAACTAAAAACTAAAGGTAGGTAACATGAACCTAAACATGTTAAATTATAGATAGATATTCTTTTAACTTAATGCTAATTAGCATTTTCTTCCAGTTAACCTTTGTGTTATGAAGAGTGGAGCGGTAGTGTGTTTGGCTGATTACCAAAATAAGAGAACAATTTATTAAATAAAATAACTAGCTACTTAATAACAGAAGTAAACTACATACATAAATCGAAAAATAATTCAACAAATATTAATATTAATACGAAATATTAATTATAGTATATAGCAATAGCTTTTTTTGGTTGAAGTATTTATTTTGGTTTATCCAGTACGGCGCACTATAGTTTGAACAATGAATTATTGCATCTAAATTAAAATATTTAAAAGTTATCTACGTCGTAACTCAAAATTTTTATTTTGGCACAGTGACCAAGTGCCCTTTTTACTTTTCCATGTCAAATTGCATTTTTTACGACAAACAATGCTGTCATATTGCATTCTCGATAACTATTATATAACTCTCCTGTGCTTTATTGATGCGCCGGCGCAGCCATAGAGACTCACGTGATTGACAGTGACATTTTCAATTTTGCGTTTTAGGTAACAGGTCGAAGGTTTTGTTTCCGGTGTCAATAATTTAAGCATATCTATATTGGTAATTTATTTAGACTTTTTGTTGAACAAAACAGATTTTGCAATAAGATTTTTTCATAGTATGAATAACATGATGTTATTCAATTAAGCTACAACATTGCTTAATTCTTCGGTATATTTTTACTGCTATAAAAGTGTAAATTCGCAACTGATGGATGGATGAGTAAGACATCGTAGTGGGTCAGTACGTGTAGGTTGGCTGGGCGGCAATTTCAAATAGTGGTGAAAATAAATAATCGCATTTATTTATTTATCGTTACTATATACCTATGAAATTTCCGTCATGTATGGGGTAAATATAATACGATTTAGCTTCTTTTTTTGCCGATTTGCAACCAATGCAAATCAGCCTATCGGTCGTATATTTTTGTTTCACTCATATCAAAAACCAATGCAATTTCAGCCGTAGTTTGAGTAGGATCCGTTTTCAATAAGTAATAATCAACTTTGTTTTCCGGGCTTCCACGAAGTTCGTTTGCGAGATCAAAATTTCCAGAACGAAAGATCCTAATACGTCTTTAATTTTACGTGCCGTTTGAGACGCATTATTTCAAAGTCGAAACTTATACTAGGAAATAACGCGAGCTTTCTGAAAGTCTAAAAAATAATAACAAAGGAATAACTGTTTCTGAAAGTAGAAGACTAGGCTTTATAAAATCAAATAAATTTTATTTAAATTTAGAATTCCAAGTCAAACAGTTTCAGTTTAAAGTGGCTAGTTCGACCAAACGGCAATTTTATAGGTAATTCAAAAATAGTGAGACACGTGTGAAGTGGAAAAGAATATTGGAATTTGATTTTATGAATTTAGAAATAATTGGTAGAGCAGATGACCAAAAGATTTGAGATATATTTTCTATAGTTCAGTTTATTCTGTGATCATCTGTTAACTTGGTCTTCTCAAAGCCCATTGACTATTTGTGTAGTGACGTGAATAGAAATCAAAGTTTTTCTGAATATCCCAACAAAAAGTGTTCCATTTGATTGACCGTGTCTGAGCAAATATTAGCACAGACTGCAAAAACTTTTTATCGGAGAATTCGGCTGTTTTATAAAAAAAAGCAAATCATGTTCTTTTTTTCATTTATTTGACTAGAATTTTAGTCTCTATTTTATGTTATTATCAGTCAGAGTAATATTATCGATTAAAGCTTCGCTGAATAGAGGATTCGCTGATTTTTGTTGTATGCCTGTTTGCTTCCAAATAGCATTAAAAAAGTACGGATTATACGCACGCTATGGGGACTTCGGTTGTGACGTAAATTTTTTTAAAATTTTTGTCGATCTCTTTGGCGCAGTCTGCGAAGGCCCGTCTGAGACGCAGAAGGTTGCTGGTTCGATTCCCGCCGCGGGGCAAATGTTTGCAAAGTTTGTCTCGGGTTTTTTGTGTTCCGGGTGTTTTTTATGAAAAATACATACAATATGTATGTATTTACAAAAAATAATATGTTAGTAGTATATCAGTCATGTAGTTCCCATAACACAAGCTCTGCGTACATTGGGGCACACCTCAATGTATGAAGAACGTGTGTTATGCATCACCCATGATGCTGTGTGAAAATGTTCAGCATTATTTATTTAAGTTAGAGTTACAATGGACCGGAATTTTTAGAAAAAAAACAGCGGTTTAAAATGTAACAGGTGGTAGATGACTTTATGACCCATTTGATTTCAATAATTTTAATTTCTGGTCGTATAAAATTGCAGGGTCAACAACACCAATTTGTGGTACAACTCCAAGATAGGGTTCCTTACTATTTTGGCATATCTATTTTACACACGGTCTTTGGGTTGACTTAGTCCTTATTCTACATTATATTGTTATGTAAACCTTCTTATTCTAAACACACGGAACCTCATTGAAAATGGATCACAGGCCAGCGATCGTAGGCCAGTCCAATGCTTTACATAATCTGAAAGTGATACATTTCTCTCTGTATTCTAAAGTGGTCACGACAATCGTCGCTATCTCGTTTCGTGATGGCTTACGATTATTTTAATTAATGCAACGTAACACGAAATAAATGTTAGCGAGATTAGATGAATCAGTTATATTTGTTGCTAATTTGTTATGCAAATGAGTTACCGGTAGTCCGGTAGGCTCTTGATCCCTTTATGTAAGAAGTTTAAATGAGGTTTTAAATTGTATTAAGTTATAAAAACATTACATTTCTTATTAAAAACGAGATCAACTATTTTCATTTATAAGGTTCCAATATAGTTTTGTCAGTACATCTGTATGTATATATGTCCTACACCAATTTTTCCCTCAGCTAAAGTATGGAAATAAAATGTGGTCTACGGACATAACGAAAAATAAACAGATAGAATTAAATACTACTTTTTCGCGCACCAGAACATGTAAACTGGGTGATTTTGGGCAGTTTGTGAATCTACAATTTAGGTTATATTTAAGTTATCTACGTGTTTGGTGTATATCTTAAATATTTTTCGTTTTATTATGTAGGATGTACATAATAAAGCGTAATATACATAATATCATAATATCCTATTTCTATTATAAACGCGGAAGTTTGTAAAGATGGATGTATGTTTGTTACCACGCCTTTACGCAAAAACTACAGAATGGATTTTCATGAAACTTTACATTAATATAGCTTATAGATCAGAATAACACATAAGCTACTTTTTATGAAGGTACCACACGGGTAAAGTCATGGGCAGAGGCTTGTATATTATAAATCCATCTTTTATCATTTTATTTATTAGTAAGTAAGTGAAAAGCTTACTTTCTGTTGCCACAGCCATTCAGACTGACAAATTGATTGTATTTGCTGCTTGTATTGATAATATAATTATTTCATCTTTTCAGAATTTTTAAAAAACCAGGACTAGACAAATACTTCACGCTTACTTTTATTTTCACGCTAACGCAAATTTGTCAAGGTAAAATTTGGCAGCTGTTAAATGACATTTCCACTGCTAATGTCATTTCCATACAATTCAATCTTTCCGCAAGCGTTAACGCCAACAGGAAGTGCTATTTGTCTAGACACCCTGATTCTCCGAATTACTATGAGCCAAAATCTTAACACGAAAATAACAATTTTATCACATTAGCGGTCTCGTGAGCAATCTTATTAATATTTCGAACAATCACCATCAGTTTTGCAACGTTCATGGGAAACTGTTGAAACCTCAAATGTGAGCTCATCTTCACAATAGCCTTCGATATAATGGTGCTTTCCGATGATAATATCATTAGGTAGGTTTAGGTAGGTACCTAAACCACACGGAGGTGAAATCTAGGAGCAATCAGAAATATGTAGATTTAAAACAGTTGATTCCAAGCAGGTATATATAAAAATACAGTTGAAACGGCTATACAAATAAACGATCTACGATTATAGATAGGTCATCTGATCCAGATTCTTAAAAATAATGCGTCGATTCCTTCTAATTGACACCAGGGTCTATGAGTAACCTCACTCAAAGACAGAGTAGACAGAGTGTAACCATCGATTCTTCTTTAATAACCTTCTTTTGATTTTGCCGTAGTCAGGTAATATGATAAAAATTTTCCAGACCTCTATTATATTTTTATGTTCAGTAATGTTTGATTGCGCCTGTTCTTGTGGAGCTGATTGAAAAGCCAGGAGTTGAATTTATCACTGTTTTATTCCAGCTAAGCTTGCACGATTAAAAGGTTACTACATATCTTAGAGAGGTGTTGTCGGTGACAGGACGGGACACTTCCGACCCATAGCACAGATTAAAATTAAAACCAATCCATAGATTTATAACGTTATCTTTGTTGGGTTGCTAATAATGTTGCCATTTTTCAGTGAATTTATTTATCTTCTCAAGATTCTTAATCGAGCTAAGTTTTCAAATCATGAAAACGCTAACCTTACATGTAATACCGAAATAGTACGATAATCTAAGCAACACGATTAAACAACACATTATAAAGCAATGATTAGCAACAGAAACAGAGCAGAACCTACCAGAATTACCTCACAAGCAATAGCCAAATACCATACCATTTCATAATATCCGTCGTGCTCAGCGGGCAACCTGTCATGTAGACTTGTAGGTTGCCGGTTTGAGTCCGTAGTGACACTGATCGTGACGGACGTAATCACTGATTGTTCTGATATCGGCTAGGTGTGGAGTTTAGATAAAGTGGTACGGAAGTTTTGCTCATTCTGTGGTCATTGTTAATTTTTTTATGTCCATTATTATTATCATCAAGTGCTAAGTATTATCTCTTTTAGTGTTTTTATGTTGAACCTGATACCTACTTTATATTTTCTTTAATAAATACTACCCATGGAGTTGTTATTATGTCCATAAAAACGAACAATATTGAACGCATACGGTATTTGAATGCTAATTTTAAAAGCATTAAAATTTTAAAGCTCTTTTCAAGAAAAATCGCAGGATAATCAAATCTTATTTATTCTTTATTGTTATAGGTAAGACACGAGTAAACAGTTTTCTGGACTGATTAAGAGAAAAAACAAAATGGCGTGCGTGCCAAGATGCAAGCCTAGTTTGCTGGAAACTAAATAAGGTTTCTGCGAATTACTGAATCAAATAAGGCTATTCAAAGTAAGTTGGTAAGTAACGTTTGTACATTTGACACTGCTGTTATCCGGACGTAGCTTTTTTGCCTTGACATTTTACTTGTTAAGAAAATGAGGCACGAAAACGGGTTTGCGATTGTGAGTGGAATTGTACTAAATAAAGTGTAGTTTTCGATGGGTTATTGTCAATAGACTGACTGACAATACTTATAAAAATCTAATTCATGTTTAGGTTCATTTTTTTATTGGACTGGATCTCCTCCTTGTCCTTTCACAAATCGTGTTCTGATGCAAAATCAGACCACTGTGGATCGAATGCATCTAGATTGTCTCATGTGTTTTTCCCGGGTCTTCGACCGTTTTCAGGTACTTATTGGGTAAAGTGCTCTGGAGGTTCTGAAAGGTTTTTTACCTTCCAACGGGTACCCAAAATATAATATTATATATTTTCAAAAGACAACAATATAATTATGAAATACTCGTAGATCCAAAAGTAGAAATATGTATTTGCGTAAAAGTTTGAAAATGTTAAAACTGGACCTTGAATTATTTTACAATGTTACCAATTACGGCAATAGAGGCATAATATTCGAGAACAGTGGTGCATAAAAAAGTGAAATGGTGGCTACTATTACGCTGCCGAGGTCGCATACCGTAGTAAGTAGACATGGTGCGAGTTATGAGCTTTTAGCGAGTGAGAGTGGCCATGGATAGCGTGTGTAATGTTATGTAATGTACCTGTGAATCTGTCAAAATAATCGATGGTTAGACTTGATCGACCGATTATTTTGTTGGTGAACTCAAAGCCTGGTCAAGAGTGATCGGCGTCAATTCACTTATATAAAAAACACGCTCACAACTGTTTTTCCCATGATGGGTCTCTTCAGATACGTAGATTTTTGAGGAAACGTTACATTATAACCAGTAGTATATGATGAAAGATTCATATGAAAACAAAAAAATGTGTCACAAAAAGCTTTGATTAAGACCTAACCACACGTTATGGTGTTGGTGAACTTGGACCTTGGTAAGATTTTTTGAACGTGACACTCCATCCATAGTATCCATCTAGTCAACGGCTAAATTAATTTTACCATGACACTTTCGGTAGTCTCACGCGGTAGTTAAACGAGGGGACAGCCATTCTACTCAAATTAAGAAACAATATCGATTTTGGTTATTGACTATAAGGGTACCTAATACGACAAAGCGGAAGGATGGAATGAAAAGTTTTTACAATTTCATAGTTTTATAAAGTGAACAATATTTAATTGTGAGATCAGCTTGTGCATTGGGACATGAATGCGGAAAACTGATGTAATGTTGTTGTGATTTACGAAAATTAACATTGTTTTGTGTTGTCAACTATGACTGAAGCAAGTGTTTGTAGCAAAAAAAGGTTTATTAATCACTCAATAAAAAGCCCGCATCAGTTTGTAGCGGCAGTGACACTGGCGGTGGTGATCAAAGGGAAATGGTTATCAAGTGGTTGTCAAAGTTCGCGTGAATGTACTGATTGCTGCCGCTTTAAAAAAAAATGTAGAAAAAAAGTTCATCTATAGCATGATAAAAATTTAGCTTGAAATATACAACAAAGAGAGTAGGTAGCGCAAACAAAATGGGAAAAGCTTTTTTTTTCAATTTCATTATTAAAATAGCCTATGCCCACGGCTTCGAATGCGTGGTACCCGGATAAAAAGTAGCCTATGTGTTATTCTGATGTATAAGTTTAATCAAAATCCGTTCAGTAATTTCTGCGTGAAATAGTAACAAACATCCATCCTCACAAATTTTCACGCTTATAATAGTAGTAGGATTGTTAATTACATGCCGCTTGTCTGAGACGAGAGAAGCGTAGAAATGTTGAGCATCATATAATTTTTATTGAAGAGTCATCCATGTAAGCAAATATTGTTCTATTTGAGAAATATATCGTTGAATGCTCTACCTAAAATATTTTTTGCATGTAACGAAAGTAAATGATTGCTTGAAAGTGATTATAATTTATGATGGGAACCAATAAAATACGTAGGTACGCAACACATACTAATGAAATAATTGATCTACATCGAGAAACAGAAAGTGCACTCTTCAAATAGTAATTTTTGTATTAGGTAACAGCGTGTGTTATACGTTTAACAAATATAATATAAATATAATCAAATATAATTGAAGTTTTCACATAACCACTGTTGTAAGCGTTAAAAGTTTTGTTTTTATATTTTGTAAAAATCATTTTACTCTAAAACCATGCACTCCGAAACTATTCACCCGATATCAAAAACTCTTTCACCAATATTTAGAATGAACCTTTAAGGTGGACATAGACTAATGAAATTACCCCGTAAAAATAAAGGGCTTTTCGTCGAGACCAATTCTGTAACGTAGGTCGACGAAAAAACGGTCAACCAATTGCGTTTCTTACGAACTTAACGGTAAGAGTTACTTTCCGTCGGCAAAAATTTTATCCGAATACAATGCGGGCGAAGCCGTGGATTATAAAAAAGCTAGTTGGAAATAAAATGCATATATATGATGACTCATTAATCCATAATGAGTAGGTCTATGTAGGTATAATATAGAATAGATTGTTCAATCAAATAGGATTGCATGCTTTCGGACATTCGATAGTCCACCTACACGACCGTTAGTGTTATAATAAATTTATCGTAAGTGAGTGGTACAAGGCCGTTTTTGATTTATCATTAAGTCTATTGTGAGCGGGGCAGTTTGACGAAGTGATATAGCTAAAGATAGCTTGGAACCTAAAGGTGAAGTATTGAAAGGGCAAGCACGACTACCTTACCTTTTGTTCTATAACTGCTAAAATGTTTGTGCAATTAAAGTTAAGAATGGTTGTTAAAAGACAATGAAAATTATGAATGGCTCTTTGACTGCAATGTTATTATCACTTATTCATGATTGATATGTTTACATTAACGACCGTGTAATTTGCTACTATACGTTAGATGTAGTTATTTATCTTCAGATGAGTAACGTTCTCAATTTGTAGTTTTTTCTATGGGATCTCTTTTAGCTTACTAATATATAGTTCAGTCTTGCATTGTGCATACCTTAGCTAACATATAAAATATATCTATGTGAAAATATAGTTTTTTCATTTTATATATGAAGCAAAGAGGCCCATCTGTTACCGTCGCGTATTGACGGTAACGCCAAAGAAAGCATCTAGGCACTAGATTCTAGTACATCAGTTGAAAAAATGAAGTTCCTAGTTTTGCGGAGTTTCATTTATCATAGTGCTGGTACGGAAATATCTTTTAACACCAATTCCATAAATCATTCAACAATCACGTCCTTACTATCGCCCACCATCATATCTATATAACATGTCCTAATAGTAGTCTGTGCACCCACCTTGTTCTTAGTCCGTTTACCACCCACGCGAGTATCCAAAGACATGTACCTTCTGTCAACATAGCGATTACAATCTTTCCCGCTGAGAAAACCCTTTCCGCACAGTCAGTTACATGCATAGCGTAAAAGACTGGCTTTTGCTAGCGGTTTAGCTTGCGTAGTACCGAAAAAAAAGATACAAAAGTGTGTTGAAACAAAGCTATTCTTATGATTGAGATTGCCTTTTACATGTCTTAATATCTTTATTTATGTGTACAATGCTGAATTATGAAACAATAAAAACCCAGTCAAAATGTTTTTATGTAATATTTCTTTGCTAAAAAATAAAGTAGTGTCATTATTAAAATGCAAACACCTTATTGTCACAAACAACTATCCATCCAAGTGCTGATCACACTAAATATTATTTAAAAAAATGCTCAAATTTAGTGACCTAACTTAATTTTTCTCGTTAAATAAACTTACATGACTGTAAAACGATTTTTGATATCCATAAGTAGAAAATAATGGGTAGGCACACAGCAGACATCTCCTATTACTATATAGATGACGGTACTGATCAAGACTGTATCAATTGATGTATGAGTTCATACATTGCAAGAACAATATTTCATCCTTGGGTGTTTCCTGGCGATCATTATTTCTATTGTAGTTAGTTAACTCAAGTTTTTCACGTAACGTTTTAATGTTTCCGTAGTTCAACAGACATATTGTTGGATCTGTTTCTACGTTGGGGCGGTGCACCAAAAAATATAAACACTTTTATTTATTAGCGTTTTATTTAATAATCTACACTTACTGACATTTCTTTAATAATGTAATAATCCACACAATAGCACTGCACAATGTTCACACGTACGTCAAGGAGAGTAGAAGTAATGGATGGCGGAAGGCCTTATAGTCTATGGTCTTCAGATATCTTGCAGTGATGGGACACTTCCGTAGTGCTGTGCTCGTGCCAGACCAACACATATCCACATCACTGTATCTAGGAATTTAAGCGTGGTATGGCGGAATTTAAGCGTCTTTCCACGGCATGACCCAAACCAGCAACCTCCGCTTGAATCGTAGCGGATATACCAACTAGGCCACGAGATCGTTGTCAGTCTGGTCGAAATTCTCAGGATGTTTCGGCTTGGAGCGCCGAGGCTCCACCTACAGGGGAAACTTATTTCTCCTGTAATTTTGTGAGCAATTTTCCCTTGTAGGTGGAGCTGTACAATGACTAAAATTACATTAAGTACAATTGACGGGAGGTGTCGCTTTGACTATTTTGCTTTTAACATGTTGACCTACCTGTGTAGATAGGTTAACATTTTAAAAACCAAACATTTTAAAAAAGGGAGGACTGTAGAACCGTGTTTAGAATTTAAAAAGGATGAACCTCTAGAAGAACTGTAATTAGAAAGTGTGTAAGGTAAATAATCTTAGCCGCGAGACCGTTACCAAATAATAAAATCTGTGAAATATTTTTGCTATTATTCTCTTGTATCAGTCATGAAAATGACATTTCTTATTACAGTTCTTCTAGAGGTTCTCCCTTTTTAAATTCTAATCACGGTTCTATAGTCCTTCCTTTTTTAAATAGTGCATCTTCCCTTCAAACTGCATACCTGGTAAATTAGTAGTCAAAGGGTGGGTGTAAATGCATTACGTCGATGTAGGATGCAAATGTTAGCAAAAATACACGTTAGCAACCCACGTTTATCCTGCCTTATCGTAACTGAGTTTATTTTTTGATTGCACAAACATGGAAATGCAATCGGCGGTACAGAAGAGTAAGATAAGAGTCAATGCTCTGAGAATGACTTAGAGGGCCTTGAACTTGGCTTAGGCTGAAAGTGTGCATAAAACTATAAATAGATGTTAATTTCGAATCCACATAAAACCGTACAAGGTTTTATGTGGATTCTAGTCGGCTGTATTAAATACCGATGTGCATATTTGGTGCAGTTTTGCGAGATTTAATTTCAGTGTTAAATTTATGTGCTATTTATTATATTTAAAGATTTCGCTCCATACCAAGGAGAGATCGCTTTAAAGCGATAAGACCGCCCATTGTGCTTTTAGTTATATGAGGTTTTTGTTATCTTGGTGTACAATAAAGTTTTTTCATTCATTTATTCATTCAAACGTTAAATATAATAACTGGCATACCTTAGAACCAAATATTCGAAAGATTATGCCATCACTTTGTGTTCCAATAAACGGCGATGGGCTTGTAACCTGTCACGGAGAATACTGAATACTTGAAAAACGCGGCCATATGCGAAATGTGATATTTGGATGTGCCTCTGACTACACCCTACTTGGTATCCTCAAAGATGTATGAAGTGGCTATGTATCTGAATCCTTCTAATATTATAAACGCGAAGTTTGTGAGGATGGATGTTTGTTACTATTTCACGCAAAAACTACTGAACGGATTTTGTTGACACTTTACAATAATATAACTTATACATCAGAATAACACATAGGCTACTTTTTATCCGGGTACCACACGGACGAAGCCGTGGGCAGAAGCTAGTATATTATGAACGCGAAAGTTTGTGAGGATGGATTTTTGTTACTCTTTCACGCAAAAACTACTGAACGGATTTCGTTGAAACTTTACAGTAATATAGCTTATATACATCAGAATAATAGGCTACTTTTTATCGGAGTACCACGCGGGCAAAGCCGTATGTAGAAGCTAGTATGTCTATAATGGGGAATACAATCATGAATTTACGATGTTTATTTAAACGAAACGAAACGAACGAGCCAGTTTTTATTAAACGATCGTTTGTTAAACGAAAACTGGCTGATAATAAAATTATTACAGTTGGGGCGTATGCTAGCTACCTTTGTATATAAAATGGTAATATGAAAAAACTAAGTATTGTCCCTAGCGGACACCAGACATTCGCGCTATTGATTGCGCATACCGCCAAACTAAGAATTTTGCACACAATACATTTCGCCATGTCATATCGCAATGCGGGTAAATTGATACTTTCCCACAGCTGGCCATTACTATGGCTCTCGTGTCGAGCCCATGAGCAATAATTGCCGCTTATTACCATCAGATTCGTTGCAAGCAATAGTTTATAAATCAGGGTAACGTTGATACATAGCTTTATGGCAAATATCTTTCTCTCGTCATGATAAAAAAAGTTGTAAATACAAATCTTAAGGCAATGTTCATACACAGTTTAGAAAAGCATAATGTAGGACAGAAGTTCTATTACAGAGAGTTTTTTTAGAATTTCGGCCTGTTTTTTTTGTAAATAACTTGTTTTTTTGAACAGTGAGTGTCTACGCGTAACATATTTAATTCTTAAATTGTAGCAATCCGTGATGTGCTTTGCTCTAACTGCTCTAACAGGGCATGTTCATACTCCCAGAAATCTTCATACCTCTAGATTCTACACGTAACTTATCTTCACTCTGCGCTCTTTACCCTTGGGTTTCGACAGCCACGATCAAGGAATCAGTCAATTGATTAATGAGTTGTTGAAACTAGGTCGATTTCACGATACTGCCCCGTTTATTCAGTTAATACTACGTTTATTCGGTATTTCTGTTTTATCATAGGGCGTTCTCATCCGTTCGTTGCAATGTTTAGGTAATTGAGGATCCACTGGCCTCAGATTCCGTTTGTGTGATAATTTTTGCACGTGGATCATTAACTTGCCTTCTAATAAATAGTACTTGGTCTACGTTATTTATCTAGATCTATTATGTGGGCAAAATGCTCTAGGCGTGTCGTGAGGTAGATTGACAGCTGAGCCGATGACTTTTCGTAATACCAGTTTAATGTCGACACGAACCATAAACTTTACCGCCATCAACATAGAGGTCTATTTCCGTCAGCGTATAGCTTTCTGAAGCAGACTAGCCTTTAGCTATTTGTGGGAAATATTATTATTGTGCAATGGTAGGTATTAAATGTTCATTGTTACTAATTTTCAAATACAAGGTTGCGTTGCAAAACATCGAAGTTATATGCTTTATCTTGATACTTTTGCTTGTTATTTTTCATAACATTGTCTATCTATGTATATAACATGATATTATTATTATTACGCTCATTTTATTGTTTATATCCAAAGGTTGGTTAAACCTGATTGCCCCTACCTACTCTTCTGAGTATAAATAAAATTATACATCGATTTATAATTTAAATAAAACTTGCATTCGTTCGTCAGAGCTTATGAAAAAATACTTGTGCATGAATGATGTGAAAAGCTACTTCAAATAATTTTCCTTGAACCCACAATTCAGAAAATAGACAAAATTACCCAAAATGTTTAACAAGATTAGATCAATTCAATTAAAACCAAGGTGGTATTCTATGTTTTATGTGCTCTTAAGATTTATGCGCCTTCACACGTATGTAATTGTGCGTCGGATAGGATACCTTAGTACACACGAAAAAATGAAAAGTAAGTCTTTAGGCCGCAAATTTACATTGACATTTAAAAGTAGGTAAGATGATCTCTTTGGTCTAGATTTATAAGTAAAATTTCAAGAATCTTGCAGTTTCTTTTAAACTGCATATTTTCCAGGAACATAAAATGTTGTTTTGCAGATCAAATGCGTCCTTTTTCATACCTGCTTAAAAAAGCTATTTCCTAAATTTCTTTAGCGACAGAGGTCAAATGATTTTTGAACAAAACATTTATACTTTTAGTAAGAAAAAGCATTACTTTTATGAAAATTGTTATAAGGGCCCATTAGCGACAACAGTTTGAGGAAATCGTCTTAGCCGCAGAAATTGTAATTTAGTTCAGCCTCTTAATAATAGTACTAAAGTAGTCCAAGCTCTATCAAGTTATGCAACTAATTAAGTCAGGGTTCCTTGCATAACTTCATCCAGATTACCACTTTAGCGATTTAATATTCTCCTTCCTTGGTCAATAATTCTCAATTATCTAAGAGGTTTGATTAGGAGTAATTGAAGTTATATCGACTTTCTTTGTGGTTGTTTATATATGCTGCAATCTCTCTTTGTATCTCTCGTCGTGTCGTTATCTTTTTTATTGATCTCCTTGTCTTAGGTGAGCCTTAAATTAAGCTTAATTCAATCGATACGATGAAACTTTATTTGTGCTGCAATCTCTTTTTGTATCTCTCGTTGTGTTGTTATCTTCTTTCTTGATATTCTTGTCTTAGGTGAGCCTAAAATTAAGCTTAATGCGATTGATACAATGATGAAAAAAACTGTGAAAGAAAAACTGCGTTCCAAAGTACCTTATATTCAACAAATTAATTTCGCAATTTTGGAGTTTTTTTTAAACCACTTTGATCAAATTTGAGAAGTTCTCAGTATCATTTAAAGTAGTAGGAAAATTAAATTGGCTTATTAAATAATAAGTAAAGTTAATAATAGCTTTTATTTTTCGCCAAAGAAAAAAATCCTGAGAGAAAAATATTAATTTATTTTTCTTTTAGGTAGAAATCCCTAAACATTTTATAATGTAAAGAAGCTACTTACCTGACTTCGATGCGCGACCTTCTGTTCTTCCAAGGCTACCTGACTTGTAAGTTTATTGCAAATACTCTGCCCCAAATCCCACACTCGTGACTGCAATGACAAGACGTGACTGTCTCATCCTACCACCTCGTATATTCAGTTTTATGCTCCATTTTGATGTCTTAGGTGAAACGATGCGTTTGTTTGGTGAATTTTATGAAAACAATAATTTAGATTAATTTTTGTTTCATCATTATTTTGTTTTTCATAAAAATGAAAATACTATTTTTAAGTATCGTACATATCATGGAGTCATTTATTATGGAGTAAATTTTAAAAAAATTGTATTTTTATTTTTATAAAATTGACTCCATGGTGTGTGAGATACTTGAAAATAGTATTTTCTTATTTATGTGTGCTGAAGTTGATTAAAAAAGCTCAAGGTAAGGTCTGTGTATTGTTTTAGGCTGCATCTTTGACTTGCACGTTAGTTCTATTTTGCAATATGATACACCCATACATTTCATCAGCGTCAATACTATTATATCGTCTACGAATATAATAGTATTGACGCTGATTCAACAATAGTCTATTAGTATGGATACCTTCTAAACTGATCTGTACTTTATGGCAAAACATTGCGATATTTTTCTACTTCGTTTTCTCATAGCGCCACATGAACCTTACTTTTATCATTGACCTGAATACGATTTATATATTAAAGCAAGGACTTATGATATAACCCACCATATTAATATGAATATCGGTACTTCGTAGGCGTTGCGTGAGAAACGTCGATCTTGATATCTCCAGCGCACAAACGTAAAATTTAAGAGAATGCAACAATGCATGCGAACTGAACGAGGCAAGGACGGGAAATGTTGCAAGCATACCTTGTAATAGGTACTGATATCTACAGGGTGTAGTTTCACTTCCTATATCTGCGTGCGTCGCGGTCAGTCGGCAGCTTTAAGTATTTTTACTAATCTTTTGCACTAAAATTTGCTAACATGAAAAACTCAACACTAACATAAAATTACTAAATATGTAACACCTTTGTAATTTATATGCAATAATCATCTGAATGAAATATCGCAGGGACTCATCTGGGTTCTTATTTTTTTTGCTCTAGGCTTCGGGGGCGTCACTCAGATAGTAATGTTGATAAGAGTGCTCAGGTATTTTGTGCTGTGTTTGGTACATTTCACTATGCATTATTTTTTTTTGCAATTTAGCTGACATGCAATTGTGGAATGAGCTTCCTTTTGAGGATACAATAACCTGTTTGAAACATTATTTTGAAAGAAACTTTTAAGCCAGGCAACTCGGTGGGGACAGTAACCGCTTATAATTTCTATGCTAGGCGTATCGTAGATGACTGTTGGCAAGTAACAAAAAAAGAGCCTAAAAAAATAACATGACAATGTTATAAACTATCTAGCTGTCGCACCTTGAGTCAATAGTTGAGGGAGTGTTAAATGTTACTATTTCAAAATTTCTCATATTATATTTTTGTTCATTTCAAACTTTTAGTTTGTTTTTGAGCGTTGTAAGAAATGTTAAAAGAAGAAAATGTGTTATTCATTTTCATTTTAAATAATTTTCTTTCTTCGGTTTATTTCCAGCTGTGGACTCTTAAGCTGATGATTATCATGATAATACAAACATCATGTATACCGTGTTAGGTTACTTATTACGATCAACGCGGTTTTGAGCTGTTTTGATTTATGTGCACCATTACTTTAACTAGAGCACGTAACAGGCTGGTTTGTGCATTGCTCTGAATTGTAATGCGAAAGGGCCATTTATCCTTATAATCTTGAGTCTAGCTAAAGAGTGGTTATTGCAGGTAAAACAACCATTGTATAGGTACAGTCAGCGACGACAGTAAATTTACAGCCTCGATTTAAATATAAGAAAGGTAGGTAAGGAAAGATATAAAATATTATAAATAAAAGATCGTGTAAAAATAAATATATAGGTAGGTATGTGGTTAGGTACACAAATGAATGATCATCCTACTAATATTATAAACGTGAAAGTTTGGGAGGATGGATGTTTGTTACTCTTTCACGCAAAAACGTCTGAACGGATTTTGATGAAACTTTACAGTAATATAGCTTATACATCAGAATAACACATAGGCTACTTTTTATCCGGGTACCAGGCGGGCAAAGCCGTGTGGAGAAGGTGGTTAATGAAAATCCCTGTCAGCAGAGATTAGGCAGGTTGGCATGCGTAGTGGGCCCGTTGGCATTCGTTTCTACAGTATAATTTATTTTCGTTTCATTTGTATACTATGCCGGCCACAAAAAGGCGGAAACATATAGCCACAATATCATGTTTCTGGAATCCGTAGACAAGAAGTCCAAAATATTGGACTTTTGGACTTCCTTTCAAGAGCCGCCTCGTCCCTTGAATATTTGCAATCAAGTTTTGATTCCCTTGCTATGCCCTGAAGAAAAACACCATCTAATATCTGAAATTGTTAATGTACTAAAAGTACACTGTTGCATTGATCCAACAATTTCCTACAACCTTTAAAATGTCAACCTATTTGTATTTGTTACATATATGATTTATGTTCCGAATGTTTTTAACTGTATACTTAAAAAAAGTATACCTCTAAAACACTATTTAAATCGTGTATGTTCACTGAGTCTGAGAAACAAGCATTGCTTTGACTTTCTCAACAGAAGTTTGAGTATTCAGTTTATTGACCGCGGACTTTTGTCCGATTATCAGCCATGTGCAATGATGATAATTTAATTATCTTCTTGAGCAATGTCATCATTATTTGCAATGTAAAAATTCGCGCGGACGCCGATCTGTCTATATTAGCTTTGATTTTCACATGTACACTTTGGTGCGCGCTCAGCTAAATCGAAGCAGCACGTGGCTGATTTTCTCAACAAAATCATTAAAATTCTATTCACTGTATAATCTATACTCTGTTTTTTAATTTCCAGATTGCCTCGGCGCGTCAGACCGTTCCCGACAGCGATCCAGAAATGCACCCGTGGCTACCAAGCGGCAACAAGTCGACTTCGATTGCCCTGAGGAGTTTGGCTACTACCCACATCCCACCGATTGCACCCTATACTACGTCTGCGTGTTTGGCGGCGCCCTTCTCGAGTCATGCACTGGGGGCCTCATGTACAGGTATACAAATTGATTTAGTTACTAGAATCAGATACTAAAACTTTAACTCAAATAAAAGATTTTGAAAAGAAGTGATCAATACATGTACCATTGAGTATATTGCACTCTCGATGTAAAGCAGTATATTGATGTTTACATATTAATTTAACAAGAGTTTACGATTGGGGAATGCATGTTTATATAAATTTCTTGTTAACATGCAGGAAGCAACTTCCGTTGCTCTGATTCTGATGAATACTTTTAAATACCTAAAAAATAGAAAAAAACATTGTTTACTATTATTATTTAACTGAAGCCAGAAAATTCTCCCCGCTAGTACTATGACGTGGAAAATTAGTTACTATTAGCTTAAGAATCGAAACTATCTTATCTCAACTATTCTAATCTAATTAGCCTATCAAATCCCACTACAGGGCAAAAGCATACCTTCTCTTTTCTTGCTTAGGTAATGAAGATACATAAAAATATTTCAGCCACGAACTGCAAACATGTGATTGGCCCCGTAACGTCGGTTGCGACGCCGGCGTCAGCGCTGCTGGTGGCGACGAACTAGAGAGACTGAGCGAGCGTGAAACTCCCCGGCCGGCACCGAGACGCAACCCTCCTCCTCCACCACGTGTCCAGCCCAATCCCGTCGTCACATCCAGAGGACAGCCCAAGTTCAATCGCGATGAGTACGAAAAGGTAAATTCAATACTACCATACATGGCTTAGATTAACATTCCGTTTAGTAACCGCAAATTACAACATTAATAATTAATTTAAATAAAGCTGAACATCCTGTCCGCCTGTTGCCTTGAGCTGACATTCCACTTACGAAGAATTTCATAAGTGTTCTGGATGAGTATTATAATCAATCGATGTACCTTTTCAATTCCAGCAACAACAACTGTACGCTGAAGTCGATGACCTACCACCAGTCGAAGAAATCGAAAGCGATAGACAACAACGTGTTTACCGCGGACAACCGTCTACAATTGGACAGGTCCAGAAAGATAGAGATGGTTACGCGTCGCAGGTCGTCAACTCCGGAAGAAATTTTAACAATAACATAATACCAGCTTCTATCCCTCAGAATAGTGGTAAAATCGGGTCGTTCTCTTTTGGAACTCAAGTCGATGACAGAAGAGCAGCTACCATTACGCAAGCTCCTCAAACTTACAGGTAACTTATCAAATAAGTAAGCATTGTTTATAAGTGACAAAACGACAGTAAAAGAATAAAATTAATGGACATTATCGTGATTTCAGTGAAGACAACATCTTGACTAACTCTCATCATGACATACGATTTGACGTTGAGACGAATGCTATTGACGCTGATAGTGAAATACAAGAAAAAAAACTATCACGAAAGAAGAGAGAAGTAATTGCAGTAGATGTAGGTAAAAATGAGACTAAATCTAACAGTTCTGATACACTATCTAAACGGAGCGACAGTGGTGAGTCCATGGAATACTTCGAAATTGTGACTGAATCTGACGTCAATAATGACAATAAAAACAAAAACAGCCTAGATGACAGTGACAGAGGAAAACGGCAAGTGAGATACTATCTTAAAAATGGATACAAGGCTCCTAGTAAAAACTGGGCTTTGGCAAAACCCATCAGATTCATTGAAATACCACAGCAAAGCTATAATCCAAACGCGCAGAGCGGTAACTACCAAGCAAGCTATAACAACAATAACAATTACTACGACTCTAATCATAAACCACAATATTCTTTAAACGGCAATTCATATTCAGCAGCTAATCCTTTTTTAGTCTATCAAACGGAAAACTCACAATCCCAAAGACCGTTCAAAGCAAGTTTACCCGATATAAATCCAAAACATCCGCATAATCCATTAAATGTAGCAACTCAAATAATTACAAAAAGTCCACCAATATCAGATCTAAAAAACAATGAAACCCCATTTTCATCTTTAAATGGAGGCTTTTACAATAATGCCTTTAATAACTATCATGGAAATAATCAGTTTACGCCCATAACTAACCGACCAAATTCCCAAGTTTCATTTCAAGACTCGTCGTTGCTTCCAAGTAGTGTAGTGACTGGAAAGCCACAACCAGCACAGACGTCTTCTAGACCAAATAATAATCAAAATACTAACGAATATAATCAGAGACCTGCTCAAAGTTTTGAGCCTGAGAGTGAATCTGAAGAAGACGAAGAAGAATACTCTGATGAAGATGAAGATGATAAATATAAACATGACTTTCCAAAGCCACCGTATGAGTTTACTCACCCGAGTAATAAATACGCTAGCATAGAAAATCCATTTGCTAATCCAAATTTTGACTTTAATGCTTATTTATCACAACTTAGTAATGGCCATTATACAACACAAAGACCTCAAAATGTACAAAGTAGTACTCCAAAACCTCTACCAGTCGAGGTTACACCAGTTCCTCATCAGAAGACCAAATCACATTCTTCTACGCTCAGATACGATGGAATGAGTACACCTAGACCATTTAGTGTACCAAGTGGACCTGAAGACATTTTTAGACCTGTTACAGCATCAGCTGTAAAACAAATCAATAACCAATACATTCTAAGACCTCAAACAAACCAACAATATATACAAAAAATCCAAAATTCAAATCAAAATGCGAACAACCAACCGCAACAACAAAATTATGGTGTTTATCAAAAAAACACTGGAATATCTCTAGAAGCTCAAAGACCTAAACTGAAACCGCCCAATTTTAAAGATGACCGTCAATTGCCAATCAGTTACAGTTTCAGTAAGCCAATAGAGATCACCTTAAAGCAAAATCAGAGATTGAAGGAGAATCAACAATTTTCTGTAACATCTAAGCCATACATATTTTTAACAGGTACTGGAACTCCTATCATTCTGTCCTCACCTAAACCATACGTCGTAAAATCGGAAAAAATTGTGTCACAACATCAAGCAAACGAAAAGCCTTATTTTTCAACAGCACAAAAACCTTACAGTACTTACATAACGATTAAAAATACGACGCCAAATCCACTTCCACTGTTGGCCAATCAACAGCTTCGGGGTCTTCAACAGTATTGGAATTCTTCAACAGAATCAATTTCGTCTCAGTATGTGACAATGAGACCAAGCACGACTACCGACCACGCTAAATTAGGAAACTTATTTGCTCAAGCAGTAAGGACATCAATGCAAACTCCAACAACAAAACAACAACACTTACAATTCGCTACAGCTTTAAAACCATCCACTACAACAGTTGCACCCAAACGCAGACCCATACCGAAGCCTTCTCCTGAAATGGCTGATTACTACTATGATGAAGACGAGTATTATGAACCTCCAGTAAAATCTAAATATATGCCTAGTACTGAAGTTAAGCCAAAAAGACCTTTTATGGCTCAAAATTACAAAGAGTATGATGACGATAGTTATGAAGATTCTCAAGAACAAACTGTGAATATAAAACCCAGACCAACCCCCAGGTGGCCTATCAAACTAAATACTTTCATACCTGATACTTCCACAAAAAATCAAAACGATGTATCTATCATGACCAAAATGCCCCAGAAAGATTACAATAAACATGGTGACGGTAAAATTCCCGTGCCTGTTCTAGTCAATTTTGCATCGCCGAAACCCACTGTACTGATTCGCCCAGAACTTTCAAGCTATGAAATCATTCATCGAAACAGAACTATGCACGTTCGAAGACCAGTGCATGATCACGGTCCGAATACACTGAAACCACCGAAATATTTAAATCAGACCACTCTACGGCCTTATACAGTTAGGCATAGGTTAGCTAAGCCGACTGCTGTATTAGAACCTACTGACGGTAAACCTACGCGAGGAAGAGGGAGACATCCAAATATCGTTGCTCAAATGCTCTCTACACCTCGTGATAGCCATAATCAAGAAACTCGATTCACTAAGACAGAACACGATGATAGAACAAACAGGTAAAAATGAGAGAATAATCAGTTTCATACACTAACAATGAAACTTTCACAAAATGTTTGAATGGATTTCAGTATAACATGGCCTGAAACCTCAAGCTCTTGACTAATGCTAGAAAGCTACACATTCTTCTGTACATTATTATGACATTAGTAACTATTTTGCACCTTAATGCTGACTAATATAGACTACGACAAGACTTTGACTAAAACACAGACTACGGAAGCTTTGTAAATAAACACGTTTTCGTGTTGCATTTTTTTGAAGTTTAATTTGCACATATTTATTAAAAACATATTTATTTGATTTATAATGATACATTTCAGTCTGGAACCAACAGAAAGCGTGGCCCCAATCAACTACTCACCGAGTCCTCGACCTAAAATGCTGTATAATGGATCTCAAAATTATAGTCCTGACCAATACGATCCATATTATGCTATTTACGACGAAGATGGTGAATTGTACAAAGATACAGGTAAAAAAACTTGAAATCTTAAAAAAATATACTGATGATTACACAATCGTGATAGAAGTATTATTATAAAGACTACTTATATTTTAATTAAATGTCTAATCAACATACTTGAAAAAACATTTATTTGGGACTTTTTACATTTTGCACATCAAACAAAACATATTTATTTGGGACACATAACTTTTATGATCTCATTACTTACCACATGCACAATTTTGTAACAACAAACATCACTTTCCAACGACACTTAACTATTGTATTATTTTCTCGGTTCTCATTTCAACGAATAACAAACAGATCCCTGAAACTCTAGATCCTGAATGAAAAATTCATTAACATTACATAAAAAAACAATTATCTTGAAAAATGCATGTACTCCTTGGTTGTTTTAACTTTCCTATACAGACATCGGGTGGTTCAACTCATAGATCTATGGTACAGAGCCCCCACCACTTTTATATTTTACCCTAAGCACATACCTATAACACACTAACTTTCGGTGGTGGTTTCGGCAGACTATGTTCAGCAATATAATACGGCATCGCTCCGACCGGCAGTCCAACAGACATACCGAGGTACACCACCACCAGCAAGGCGGCCTGTGGAGACCTACAGCCCCAGACCGGTGTCGCCTGATGACTACGATGATGCCCTTATTCAAGGACAGGTGAACACTTTTATAATTGAGCGTTTACATGTAATTAAAGTAATTGTACAGGAACTGTAATTTGAAGTAGACATATCATAATAATATTTTATTGTTATCATTCCAGATTAGCAACCAGAATCAATACCAGTCACCCGTTCGCCAACCTACAAGGTACGTGTTGATCAATATAGTAAAAAATATTTCAAAGCAAAATAAAGTATACAAATGAAACAAAAATGTATATGCGTCCAGGGGCGAAGGTAATGAGTTGGGATATGATCATCATAATCCAAGCAGCGTGAAGACAACCCTGTACGAAGCCCCTAGCACGACCCCTCAAACGACCAGCACGAGCACCACACAACGCTCTACCACCGCACCGTTCACTGAGGCTATGACCCCGTCACGATACACTCCAAGGTACTACAAAAGATTTAACAACATAGAAATGAAATCATCGCTTCGATTCATGCAAAGCATCATAGCGTTTCAATCAAATCATTTACTTACAACAACCTTTTAACTGAACGCCTAACATTATTCACTAAATTATCATCGTTATTTTGTTTGAAGGTTGAAGAATTGTGTAAATACAGAAATTTGTGACTAATCTTTGATTGATCAAAATAAAATTAATTTAGAAATTATATTGGACAAATCAATAGGCTTTTGTAGTATCTTTTTTCTTGAGCTCTTTCTAAAATTTATTTCTGTCCTACTAACCAGTTAATCGTATTTATATTTGAAATGAAATAATGTTCATTCTTATTTTTATCTTGCATAGTTTACTATAACTTGTACATTTATATATGTATTATTCTAAAAGGCTTGAATTAGAAAGATTTTTTCTGCTTTGTATTCAACAGATCATCCACAGTTGAGACTCCTATCCCTGAGTCCTCTGAACATAATTCTTCTGACGAATCTGTCTCTTCATATCCTGTAACACCTTCCCCAGCCATAAACTTCTCCTCACTTGCCAAACCTTTTGAAAAGACTGACAATCTTTATAGATTAGATGAGACTTTACCAACGACTGAAAAGATTCCTAGCCTACGACGTCCTCCTAAGGTGACTAACTACAATAATGACCAATCTGTAGAAGTGGTGCGTTCTGATAACGATAACGATAAGAAAAAGTATGTGTCACTAACAACAGGTTTCTCAATAAGACGTAACTCAAATAACACCAATAATCCTTATACTCTTACTTTGCTTTCACGACCTCTCGAAGAATACGGAAATTCTCATAAAAACAGTTCCACATCAAAAATAAATTCTCAGTCTAACCCGAGTAGATATTATTACGATAGTAGCAGTGAAACAAACAAAAAGCTAGACGAAATTTCAACTCGAGCACAATATGCCAATTTTTATCAAAGATCTTCAGAAAATCATATGAGGAGAAAAGATTCTCGTCCGATTAACGAAGAATATGACATTGCAGTTCACATCAAAACTCCTAACAAAACAAAATCGAAATCTAAGGTCAAATCAACCACTTCTCCTTCAACCACCACTAAATACTATCTAAAATCAGTTATAAAACGACCTGCTCCATTTTCAAAAGACACTATAGAACAACCTGATGCAATTGAAAATATCGAGAATGATGGGGGTTTGATTGAAGCTGGTTTGCAAAATGCCCGGGCTGATAACGAAATTCCTGATGCTCCAGATAATAGCAACCCAGTCATTAATATAACTCCAAGATCAGAACGAGGTCGGTGGCAAACATATTGGAATGATCCAAACAATTCATTGTACAGAACCTCAGATAATTTAAAAAACAATTCGAGACAAGTAAATTTAGTTCCAGTCGCTACTACTAGCGTTAAACCTACACCCATTCCCTTTACAACAACAACGGCAAAACGGTTTTATAATTCTAATAACAATAAACAGTCACGTCTTCATCCATCTTACTATAGCTATCGCCTTGAAGACGAAATTGTCCCTGACCAGACAACTGAAGTTTTTAGTGGAAAGGTCAAAAACGTAATAAAAGCTTTCTTAGACTTTAGTTCTCCTGCCCCACAATCTATTGAAGAACTTCCGAGTTCTGCTTACAAACCATCTACCACTATGACACATACGGAACAAAAAGTTGTTAATATAGGTTTTCAGAAAAAGGCTGTAAAATATATTGATGAAAAACTTCCATATAATAATATAAAACGCTTGCAAATTATAACAGAGCCTAGTGTGAGTAGATTATTCACTTCTAGCGTAGGTGCAGTAATAAGCCAAGATTTTTCATCAACTACACCATCTATGACAACCATGAGCACAATTCCATTCATAAGTACAACAGCTGCAACGACACCTTTGATTATAGAAACTTCAACATTTGGACGGCAATATGTAGCCGACCCTGAAATATATCAATCTAAATTTAATAAGTTTATGACGAACGCACCGCAACCAATTGTGACGACTGCACCGACTGTCGAAACTTCACGAAAATTCCAAAACCTAATAAAAGTTGAACCAACTGTTGTAAGGAATGTTGATTTTATTAAAAATGACGAAGACAATCCTGTTTTGAAAACCGAAATTGAAACAGCGAAAGTTTCCGAAATTGAATGGCAAGGGCCTTCAATTATTGAAGCGGTCAAAAGTGAAATTGCCTCGACAACAAGTACTACTAAATCGACAACGACGACTGTAAAGAAAGTTGGGACTATGAAATCTACCAAAAGCGTACCCTTTCCCACGCGAGCGTCTCGAGTCAATCCCGCCATAAAGTTAGCTGCGTCAAACCCAGGAAGTGGGCGCAGGAGTTACCAATCGTCGTCCAAATGCTCGTCAGACAACAGTCTGCAAGATCCAAAATGCAACGAAATCAAATATCAGAGGTACATTACTCGCTGGCCTGCAGTCTAAGGCGTTTCTGACATTCGGTGGAGGCTTTGTCTACAAGTCCTTACTTTCCGCCTCGCGAGTAACTAGCATGAAGACAAATATCATCGACTTATCGTCTAATAGCACCTTCAGCTAAACTCTTTCGCTTAACATTCTGTTCTCATTGGGGGACTTCCAGTCGGTTGAGTTCTAAGTCTGAATTGTTAACTCCTGACGCGACCTTTTCCATTTCCTGCACACTTGGAAACATTCATACCTTACGTTCAAACTGTGTTTTGTTTTTTGTAGAAAGTTCCTCAATGTAGTATTAAGTAGTTCGCACCACATTGCAACTCATCACTTAGATTTTAAGAGCACCTGAGTAATACACCCAACACAGTTTGCATGAATCTACTTACATTGTTTTGGTAGCTAGATTTTGTAATATATCACAATCACAATGTGATTATGTATTTGTTCATTTGTATTTTATAAACGTATTTTAAGATAAGAGTAAGTTGTAGTTAAAAAAAAAACAAAATGCTTTTCTATAAAACCCACGCGTACTAACAGATCAATAATAGAAGGACATTTTTATTATTATTTATTTATTGCAGGCCTACCAGTACTCGCGGCCGTGGATCAGCACATTACTCTACGCTTAGTGGAAACGATTCACCGCAACCTGCGCCAAACAGAGGAACACCACCAACGTTAGAATTGCAAATATTGACCAAATATTGATCGTGCTTTTAGAATATCCTCAAATCTTTATCCTGTTATTGAAAATGCCGGCATAGTAGCGACGGCAGCGTAGCATTCATTATTTCCATTTGCTGTTCCTGTCTGACATTGAGAAATACAAAGAAAATATAATGCTAGTCTGATGCTACGCTACAACGTTACTGTTCCCGCTTTTTATATAACAGGTCATCGCTGCTTTTTGAACCTCCCTGAAGCATCGAGTTATACAAATAGTTACCTATTTATACATAATACCTATATCCTGAAAGGTAAAAAGTACTTTATGAGTTGTCGGCGAACCATATCAGAGTGATAATGCGTGAGTTCAAACATTAGGGAAGTCCAAAAAGAAGTATCATAGACACCGTAGTATTGCTGTTTTTCATTCTAGCTATTAATTTCAATCCGCATGCATTGATCATCGTTAGTTCATCCCCGAATTTGTAAAACTAAAAATATTTTCCTCCCGAGCAGTCGTAGTCGCCCTACACTCAAGCCATCAACTGCCATCGTATCGGAAAACATTAAGTTTGTCGACATCTATGCCAGTCCTCCGAGTAGGCCTGCCCCTGTATACCCCCAACCTACCGTAGACAAGACCGCAGCAAAGTGCAGGAAGGACGTTTGCTTGCTACCTGATTGCTCCTGTGGTGGAAGAGACATCCCTGGTACGACATTTTTTAAATTTTACTTTGATATCAAACCAAACTGTCGTTTTATCTATTCTAGATGTTAACAGTTTTTATCACATAGGAAACTTACCCGTCAACGAAGTACCTCAAATAGTATTGATCACGTTTGACGATGCCGTAAATGATCTGAATAAACCGTACTATGAAGAACTGTTTGAAAGAGGACGAGTCAATCCAAATGGCTGTCCCATAACCGCAACTTTTTATGCCTCTCACGAGTGGACTGACTACAGTCAGGTTCAAAATCTCTATGCAGATGGTCACGAATTTGCCTCACATACGATATCGTAAGTTCAGAAAGAAATACTCGAACCTGTCTCTCTTGTTTCTTTTCTAGGTACGACTAACAAACACTTGGCAATCTTAATTTGACCGAGTATAAAATCATTTGCGTATATAATTTTATGTTTAACTAATAATTTTTTTAATTGTTTTTCTTCCTCTTCCATCCTTCATACCTGTCTTTCTGTCTTCCTCTTCCTGGCACATTTACACAACCACACGCACACATCCTGATAATTAGGTGAACTGCCGGTGGAACAAGTACCGCAGATCGTTCTACTGACTTTCGACGACTCTGTCAATGACCTGAACAAGGTCCTCTACCAGGATCTCTTTGAGAAAGGTCGCGTGAACCCCAACGGTTGTCCCATCTCAGCCACATTTTACGTATCACACGAATGGACTGATTACAGTCAAGTACAAAATCTCTACTCAGCTGGACACGAGATGGCCTCACACACGATTTCGTAAGTTTTCGACGTGATTATTCACATGAGAAGTTCATCCTCAAACACCATTTATTATGTTTATTTTGAATGAAGTTTTAATATAGTTTTCTTTTATATTCCGGGTTTCTTTTCTTCATCTTTTTCAATATTTTCCATTTCATTTTATTTCAATCAATCTTTTGCCATATTTTTTTCTTCTGTTGCATTTAAGTTTGTGTACTAATGTAAGCTTTGATATTTTAGCCATAGTTTTGGAGAACAGTTCTCTCAAAAGAAATGGAACAGAGAAGTAGGTGGTCAAAGAGAAATCTTAGCTGCTTACGGCGGAGTCAAACTTGAAGACGTTAGAGGCATGAGAGCACCTTTCTTGTCTATCGGAGGAAACAAAATGTTCAAGATGTTGTACGACTCTAACTTCACTTATGACTCGTCTATGCCTGTGTATGAAAATAGACCTCCTAGCTGGCCATATACTCTTGACTATAAGCTGTTCCATGACTGTATGATTCCGCCATGCCCGACCAAATCTTACCCTGGTAAGTAACTCGATGGCATTAAAAAGCTTATTTGCAAATCTGAAATTAATGATTTCAATAACCAATCAAGAAATACCTATCATTAAACTAGTGATTAATTTTTAGGTGTTTGGGAAGTCCCTATGGTGATGTGGCAGGATTTGAACGGAGGCCGTTGCTCTATGGGTGACGCTTGCGCCAATCCACCAGAAGCTGAAGGCGTATACAAAATGCTGCTGAAGAACTTTGACCGGCATTATACTACTAACAGGTAACCTGACAAATTAATCTTTGTCATGAACAAATTATGATACTGATCCGATAAATTATGAGCAGATCATAGGATAGTTCACAGTGGTCTGTGTATTATTGGTCTTTTTGATATATATCTTACAGTGGTTAGATGCTAATAAGAATGTATTATTTATAGAGCTCCTTTCGGTCTCTTCTACCATGCGGCCTGGTTCACCCAACCCCACCACAAAGAAGGTTTCATCATGTTCCTGGACTTTATAAACCAGATGCAAGACGTGTGGATTGTGACGAACTGGCAGGCATTGCAATGGGTCAGAGATCCTACACCCATTTCAAGAATGAATAGCTTCCAGCCCTTCCAATGCAACTATCAGGTTTGTAACTTATGTAGTTACAGATCAAATCGTAAGATCATCTTTGATGATAAATTATTATTTAAAAATAATAACACGCAGTACCCCATGATGAACATCCACAGGTACATACTCAGTGGGTAGATCTATAAGAATATCAAGTAGGGGGTAGTCAGAGGCACGTCCAATCATTATATTTGGCACATGCCTGCGTTTTGGTTGTAGTTAGTATTCCACGTGACAGGTTGCAAGCTCATCGCCGCTTATTGGATTACTGGAACATGCTATCTAATTCTAGGGCTTAAGGTACACGATGTTTTTCACGAACGTGTATTAACACAAACAAAAACATCGTGCAAATTATTGAAAAAGAATTATTATTAATTGTTGAGTTATCGAAAAAATCCTTTGCTGCCTGACCGGGTTCGACCCATGACCTTATTGGAACAGTAATTAATTACACATGCCTTCGATTTTTTTGTTTTATGGCATGCCGGTTTCTTAACGATGTTTTTCTTCACAGTTTTGAGCACGTGTAAATGCGCCTTTTGTTATTTTTTATGTATAAAAAGAATTAGGTGATACCCTAAGTCTCCTAGATAAAGTGCATGAGTTGTGAAAGGCTGTCCAACTTTTCACATATGATTGCAAAAACATTGATTGCAAAATATCATTTTCAGGACCGACCTAAGAAATGCAACAATCCGAAGGTCTGCAATCTCTGGCACAAATCTGGAGTTAGATACATGAGAACGTGTCAGCCCTGTCCCGAAGTGTACCCGTGGACCGGTAAATCTGGAATCAGATCTTCACGCATCGACAATGACAACGGAGAATAAACTTAAAATCATAATTAGTAAAAGTGACGAAGGACGTTAAAGGTTCTTTAATGAGTAAATATCGTAAGCCGAGGCACAGATCGTTCAAGCTAGTTAAAGTGCCTCTACTTAATATTTTACTACATTCGCTTGCAAGCTTAACTTGCCCATATACTTTTGTATAAAAGGCTATATTAATGCTTTTTAAGCTTGAACTCAAAATCAGACCACTGATATGTTATTTTCCATTCTTAAATTCAGAAATATCCCTCAAAACGCATGGTAGAGGCACATAATGTATTGTTTTGTCACCAACTAAAGAGTGCCATTTAGTAACCGATGGTCACAAAACAACATAAAGAGTATAGAACAATTACAGTGTGGTTTGAACCAATTATCAGAATATAAGTCGTCTGTCGTATTGTATTGGAAACTGTGATATTAAGTGTTTTCAATCTTGTAGGGTGAAGACAATTTGTTAGGCTAAGTTGCGTGGATTTCATAATGAGCGATGTTAGTTGCAATATTAATTTCCTATTGTGTGTTAGTATTTAGTTTTTAAAAGGTTAGAACATTTAAGTTTATTATGAAAACTTTAAACATCTACAAATTATATTTTGTAAAAATAAAAGATATTGATAAACCGATTACCATTTTCGACGTAACGAAAGCCATATTAAAATTTAGAAAATACGTTTTTCTAATCTTGCCAGCTTCGTAGTTCACACTGCCGTATCGTAATTTGTAAATATAGGTTTAGTATATTATTTTGATGTAAGCCCTCTCATACTTTCGAAAATGTGAAAGACAAACTTAGTCAAAATTTATCGTTTATGATCAGTACGAATTATTTGTCTAAGCATTAGTATTGTGTAGATGTCTGATAACATCGCCAAGTACTGTGTGATGTTTCACATGTCTATACAACTGCTTCATATTGCATTGAGATTTATTTAAAAAAATATTCCGTCTTCAATTTTGTTTGTGTATTATCACTTTTTGTTAGTTTACAGTTTTCAATATTTTATCCTAAGCTTACTCGAAAAAACTAGGAAGTTTTGATGAGTTATTATTCTGCTAACGCAAACAAAGTTTAAAAGCTTTCTGCAACGACTATTATTTAAATTAGTTTATTCTTTATTTATAAGTATCTGTTGTAAATATAGTTAGATAGTTTTAGTAGTCTTATTTAAAATTGGTAGTTTAACTTTTTTACCTATGACATGGCTATTTTTATAGGTAGTCAGGAATGCACTGAAATTTATTTTGTATTTTTGGCATTGATTTCGAGAATCTTATTTATGTACGTACCTACGAGCTGTATTTATGTGACCAGTGCTAATTAAAAATTAAAATATTGCAATGAAAAGTTGTTGTTTAAGTTAACCTTCAAAATATACCTAGGTACCCCTGAATTACTCCATAAAAATACCAAAGGTTGACTCACCAGACCAACAAAAAGTCAAGGCCTTCAGTCAAGAACACGATATTGCAGACATCATCAAAAATTAAATTCAATCATAGCACCTGAGTGATATTTTGTTGGCCAAGGTCTAGACTATCTATAAAAAGCGAACCTTGTATTGCCTCCTACTCTCATTTCACTCTCAAGCTTCAGTGAACATGCTATTTCTAAAACTCAGCATTTTGGTTGTATGTGACATAATTCTAAGTCAAGAAGTGGAATACTATGTATCACAATCACTTCATGATGATGGATATAAATTAAATGTAAAGAAAAAAGCCTTTAAAACTATTAATCACAAAGAAAAATATCATATTGGGTTGGCAGATAATTTTGAATGGAGAGATTTCAACAACGAAACTATTGTATTTCATCATAAAACAATGAAAAATATTCCACAAGATAAAGCAAAATTCCAAAAAAGAGAAGTTGATACTGTGTTTCACGGCTATCCTAAAACCAGAGAAGAACTGTGGCATGAAAGGTTCCTTAATGAAAGTAGCGCTTTTGATCAGACTCCTTCACTCATAAAACTTTTACATAACATCACTCTAACATATTTGAAGGACTGCACGCCAGTCCTGCTCTACGATAGTCAAGTGAAGTCAAAAGAAAGTTATCTTTTTCAAAATTTACTTAAAGACTTTCCCATGTCTTTTGTCCATGGGTTTATAAACGACCAGAATCAGCTACAAGAACCTAAGCTTTTGCAACCAATTAAGGAATGCTACCACTACATAATATTTCTTTACGACGTTAAAATAAGTGCGAAGATTTTGGGTAAACAGTCTCAGAGCAAAGTGGTGGTCGTATCAAGATCTTCCCAGTGGGCAGTGCAAGAGTTCTTGGCAGGACCTCTGTCTAGGATGTTCGTCAATTTACTAGTTATTGGACAAAGTTTCAAGGATGGTGATGATAGTAACAAAATAGTAAGTTTAAGGTTTATAACATAAGTATTACCCTAGGAACCTAATTAAAAAGATTCAAAACTGTAGACACTCATAATCTTATTAAAAACGGAAAATTTACCATGACTGAGTTTGAATGTTTCTCAATATTACAACACAGTTTCATGTACCATGATCATAGGATGAACTAAAAAATAATAATAATAAAAGAAATAAAGAAGTAAGAAACAAAGAGTGAAAATACTAGTAGGTACCTCCCGTGATCATGGGACATGCAATTATGCCGGAATATCGCGAAACATATTTAAACTCATCACGGTAGCTACCATCATGGTAGGTAAATATTCCGTGTTTAATTAAATATATGTTCATAACCGTTATAGTTTGAAAAGTAAATACAAAACTCTTTTATAAGAAATTGATCTTTCGTGGTTCATGGGCACTACACTTCCTCTGAGTTAAATTTATTTAGAAATAAGTGCATTTCTTGTTTAGGAAGCACCATACATTCTGTATACCCATAAGTTGTATACGGATGGATTGGGTGCAAGTCAGCCAGTCGTTGTGAACTCTTGGGCACATGGAAAGTTCTCTAGAAGTGTCAATTTGTTTCCACCAAAAATGACCCAAGGGTATGCTGGTCACAGATTTGTGGTTTCCGCTGCTAATAAGCCACCCTTTGTCTTCAGAAGGTAAGCTACTAATGCTTTTGGGCATATTTTTCTAGTTTCAGTACTAAGATATTTTAACCTATTTTTAACAATGATAACGACGATAACGACTTGTAACGAACTCTGTCATTTCATATAATAATACAAATTATAAATTAATACAATTTTGGAGTTAAATGGCAATAAACAAGAACACAAACATCGCCCTGCGTCAAACCTACTGTCATATACTTACGAGCTCCATTTTTACTAACGTTGCGACTAAAAACGAAATAATACGACCTCTGTGGCGCAATGGGCGAAGGCCCGCCTGAGACGCAGAAGGTTGCGGGTTCAATTCCCGCCACGGGACAAATGTTTGTATCTGCAAATATTTGTCTCAGGTCTGGGTGTTTTCTATGTGGTATTATGTATGTATTTACAACAAAAAAAAAAATTTATGTAGTATATCAGTCATGTAGTTCCCATAATACAAGCTCTGCTTAGTTTGGGGCTAGATGATGCTGTGTGAAAATGTCCAGCATTATTTATTTATTTATTTAATTACAAGTCTCTTACAGTACTGAACGGATTTTGATGAAACTTTACAGTCATATAGCTTATACATCAGAATAACACATAAGCTCGATTTTATCTGGGTGCCACGTGGGCGAAGCCGTGGGTAGAAACAAGTTGTTGATAAAAACAGGGATGTAACGAATTAAATGAGTTACTCGTAGTGGGATCGTATATCGGATAGAAAATGCTACATAACATTATTTTCTTTCCTACAGAATGAAAACCGATCTTGATGGAGGAAACCCAAGAGTCTTATGGGATGGTATCGAAATAAGATTGTTAAAACTAATGGCAGAGCGTAATAATTTTTCTATAGAAATCAAAGAACCACAAGAACTAAATCTGGGGTAAATTAGTAGTTATCAATGAAAAATCTCAATAATTACAGCAAAATTCTACACAGTATACATTTTGATAATTGACATTTGATGCTTGATTATTTTAGTCCAGGAGATGCCGTTGCTAAAGAAATAGTCACTGGGAGAGCAGATATTGGAGTAGCAGGAATGTATTTGACGGTTGACAGAGTTCGAGAGATGGACTTATCCTTTAGTCACTCTCAAGATTGTGCTGTATTCATCACGCTCATGTCAACTGCTTTACCAAGGTTTGTACAGAAAGATGAAATAGGTAATCAGGACTCTACAGTTGATACAATTTCTCACCACAAATGTAATCAATATTATACTCAAATACACTTTTAATAAACGAATCACTGTGCTTCAAATTCAGACTTGCAGCCTGCAGGTGACCGTTGGTTGATAAATACATATATATTTTTTAAGGTATCGTGCCATTCTTGGGCCATTCCATTGGCATGTTTGGGTTGCCCTTACATTCACTTATCTCTTCGGAATGTTCCCTCTTGCCTTCTCTGATAAACATACTTTAAGACACCTTATCAACAACACTGGCGAAATAGAGAACATGTTTTGGTATGTCTTCGGTACCTTCACCAACTGCTTCACCTTCATGGGGAAGAACTCTTGGAGTAAAACTGATAAGATTACTACAAGGCTTCTAATTGGTAAGATTTTTGTAGAGTTTTTATCGACATTACACTGACAATTTAGTTGACATCTGAGCGAGTTTGAAGTCTAATAAGTTTTACAGAAACATGTTTTATATGTTTTAAAACATAAGATATTAAGTGTCAAAAAACCGACTTCAAATAACGGGAAATTGATAAAAAATCCAATATGAAATTTTATCACTTATCTTTTCACCTAAAGTAGGATTTATTCATAAAATTTATATGGTGATTCTATATAGATTTAAAGTACCCAACTTATTAAAAAAAAATCACTTAGCAATTGGCAATATCACGCCTATTAATACCTAATAAAAAATAAATGCGAATTGAGAACCTCCTCCATTTTTAGAAATCGATTAAAAATAGAATATTATTAAATCTCCTGCGAAAAAAATCTTTGCATTACAATTTGAGTCGTATAGCATTTATGAACGAAGATACTCATTTTATTAAATGTGTGAAAATTAAATTTACTTTTAATTTGTTTGTAGGTTGGTATTGGATTTTCACAATCATAATAACCAGTTGCTACACAGGCTCTATCATAGCTTTCGTTACGTTGCCCATCTTTCCTGAAACCGTTGACACTATTGAACAGCTTCTTGATGGATTCTTCAGAATTGGTACATTAGGTAAGAAAACGGTATAAATGTAGGTTTTCCTGTAGTTTCGGCTGTGTGCCGTGGTCATGGGTTAACTGGAATATATGAAGTTACCGACGAGAAATATAATCTCTTATTTTATTTATAGGTTTTAAATTTTAAATAAGTGTTTTTTAATCGATACAGAACTGAATATTTTCTTTGAAACTGAGGCTATATTTAGCCTTATTTATTATCAGGTAAGTAGATACCAATATACTTATACTAAATACACGAAATTATTTTTAGCATTGCCGTTCAGCGTGGCAATGCGGCCAGTATTTTGGAAATGCTTCCGTTTGGTAGTGATCTGGGTCAGTTGAGCTACCTATAGATCGTTTTCAACGCTCTTGGAGCTGTTTCATCTGTATTTTTTGTATATAGGTACATACTTGTACCTACATAGTTGTATGTATAAATGTATAACCCTTTATAAGAAACTTTTGGAAAATAAATAACCAAAAATTTAGTAACTGTTATGTACCTACAGATCGTGGCGGCTGGGAAAGATGGTTCATCAACTCTTCAGATTCAAAGACCAACAAGTTGATGAAAAAATTAGAATTGGTGCCAGATGTGGAGTCTGGTATCAGAAACACCACTAAAGCTTTTTTCTGGCCGTACGCATTTTTGGGATCTCAGTCTGAACTTGAGTATATTGTACAATCAAATTTTTCAGCTACCAAGTAAGGTTTTTTAACTATATTTTATTCATCTATCTCATAAGTATGACAATATTCATTGAGTAAATGCTTCTTTTCCATTTCGCTTTTGGCGGTCTTGTGCCAGCCGGATCCACTGCTCACTTACTGCCCTCACAATGCCGTCTGACCATTAAACAGGGGTCTGAATTGAGGCCGCCTCAATTCAATTCAGGCATATCTCATGACCATTATTCTGTAACTGCTTTGGCCCATCTGTGATTATCTCGCCTTGCTGAGTGCCTTGCCCATCCCCACTTGAGCCTCGAAATCTGTATACCTACGACCTTGACTCCACGAGTCGGTTCCTAGCATGACCCGCTCCATAGCTATTTGAGCAACTCTAATAGTATACAATTCTTCTATATTTCTTTCATATATTTCTAAATTATAGGAAAGAACTGTGTCTTAGGTACGAGAAGGCTTTAATTACCAGGTTACCACACATCTGGTTATTTTTGTTCCAGACCAGGCAAACATATGTCCCGCAGCGGGAATTGAACCGCACCTCTAAATAAAATTAATAAAAAAAAAATGTTTATTTCAAGCCACAGAGCTCATTCATTATTTGCAAATTTTAAATTGCAAACTTTTCAAAATTTCTGCTCATACGCATTGCTTCTGAGCCTACTCGCTTACTAAATTTGTCAGAATTCAGGAAGGCTACTTAGCGGTGGTGTAATCTTGCGGTAGATCTTCAAATAACATCACACGTTTATCAAAATCAGAATAGGAAGATAATTATCATTCATTTATCTATACCTTCATCTCATTCTAGAAAGCGAGCGACTCTGCACATTTCCAACGAGTGTTTTGTACCTTTCGGGGTAATTATGGCTTTCCCTAACAACTCCTTGTACACAGCCAAGTTGAGCGGGGATATAAGTAGGATGTTTCAAAGCGGTCTTGTGAATAAAATCGTGGATGAAGTTCGCTGGGAGATGCAGAGAAGCACCACAGGAAAGTTGTTAGCAGTAAGTAGAACATAATCTGTACAAAGTCACGCCTGTTTCCCGGAGGGATAAGCAGAGACCACGAATTTCCACTTGCTAAAATCCTGGCATCGCTCTTTCGCTTAATTCATCCTTACCACGTTCCTCATACAAGCTCGTCGGTTCGGTAATCAGTAAAAGCAATGACGTAGCTGACAAGGGAACTGCAATATGTTTTTATTAAATTGTGAGGATGTAATCGTCGTAATACAATTAAAATTATACTTTCAGGCAGCATCAGGGTCCTCTCTTAAAATAGTGTCGGCACAAGAAAAAGGATTAACACTAGCAGACACACAAGGCATGTTCTTACTCCTAGCTGCTGGATTTCTCATGGCAGCCACTGCACTGTTATCAGAATGGATGGGAGGCTTTTCAAGGAAATGCCGATTTAAGAAAAAGCCACCGACTAGTGCTAACTCCAGAGAGGAATTAATATCTACTACAAGCTGCCATGAAACTAAAACTGATGGTAGCCGAATCCACTTTAGAAAAACCCCAAGTGCTGAATCTCGAGACACTTTGGAAGGCCAAATTATACATGTAACTGAAGAAAACATAATGGTTCATGATAATTTGAGAGCAGATAGATGGGAGTCTAGAAGATCCAGTTCTGTTGATTTGGATAGAGAAGTGAATGAAATATTTGAAAGGGATAGAGTGATGAGAGAAATCGTAGAGAGTATTGAGGTTGCTGAAGAAGAACGCTTGACCACTGTGTCAAAAGGTGTTTTTGGAAGTCACATAACTGACAAAAAAACACCGGAAATTAATGAAAATCAAGAAGCATTCCTTGACAAAATCCCATAGGACTTTTCAGGAACTGAAATTTTGTTTATATGTGACATAGTTTTATTTAGGTAGCCTAAAACAATAATATTCGATTAGGTTCGAGTGTTGTTAAGTTTGTGAAGGCTTAGATGTTTGATTATTCAGTAAATATAAAAATAGCGAAATTGACATCCAACTCTTTATTATCCTTCAAACAGTCATCAAAATAATTTATAACAATTTTCTAACACTGTCGTTAACATTTATTCATTCAGCCACTGAGATGTTTCATTCATAACGATCCACACACGGGCAGCGACGGCTACCTCGACACGGAAACAGGCGCCGACCTACATAATGCATATTTGGCCCGGCCTTATCTTAAAAAATAATTATACATATGACTTAAAAATTCTCGAAAGACTACGCCAAGTACCTTTCAATTACCAGTTAAAATATAGTCAAAATACAACAGATTTTTGTATTCTCTGTAAATTCAAACGAACATATTCCTAATACCTACCAAAGCTTTCTCAATATTATTATTATGCATTTGCACGACTGCTGTTACAAAGAGACATAAATGTGAAATCGACATGAGTATTCAATAAGGATATGTTTATATTCCTATATTCTATTAAAGTTGTTCGCAAAGACTGTGGTGCAATAGCAAAAGACGAGATGGGATACAAAATTAGGTACCATAACACTCTACTGTGACAAAACCATACCGGTTTCTTATATTTAAATTATAATGACTACATTTTAGTTAAATGCAATGACCTAGATTATAAAATTAACTGAAAATTAATAGCCTTTGCTATTGTCTCACAGCAAAATAAATACGGGTAAACACATACACATGAATAGTACATCTACAAAACATAATTATCAAGCAAACTCTTTTTACAATATTACACAACTTGTGTTGTGCGTTAAAAACAATATTAGAATAATTTTAATAATTATACATGAAATCATTTCCGATAGAACTCACAACCTCGGAAATAATGCTCCCAATACCAGCTAAGATGAATGTACAAAATAAACTCAATATAGTTATACTGTGCACTCAGTTACACGATATCAAATCGACTATTTGCAAGAAACTTTTAGTAATTCGTACAATCTGATTATTATTTTGTGCAAATCACGACTAAACATCATTGCAAAAGTGCTTATTATTTGATCAGTGCCAGAATAATTTATATTTCTGATAACAAAATTGAACATCAAATAATAGCTCATCACAAGAAACAATCAGATTTCACTTCATTGCTAAACGAACAAAATATTTTGAGCAAATTTTAATACAAAGCATTATTGACGCTTCCTGAAGGAACTTTTAGGAACGAAGTCGCAGATAACGTAATGTAAAATCTTGAAAAGGGCCCTAATAACATTGCCAATATAAAAGTCAGGATTGGCACGCTCTAGATCAAAAAAAGGATTCAGAAAAATGTTATACATATGACAATCCTGGCAGAAGCACCGAGAGGGCAAAACAGAAAGGGGCCCAATATAGCAACAGTGTTATTATTTTATCACATCAATAACATTATCTAACATTTAAGATGTAAGTAATTACAAGTTTCTTACAACATTATTCCCTAAAATGGGTCAACATACATTATTATGCTTCGGTAGTAAAATATTCAATTCGTTACAACTAATCGTGTGTCTTATTTTACAATGCGAAAATACATTTTTATGCGTTCAGACTTTTGCACTTCGAAACTGGTTTCCCTGTACAAAGTTTCACAAACATACGCTAACATTTTGTTATTGTGATTTGAAGGACTTATTCGCTATTCTTGCAAGTAGTAGGTACATTAACTCTCCAACAATTAACTATTTACAACGGACAGTCACACTGTCATTTCATGTGGTATAGCAACATCCAATATAAAGTCACGATATATAGGTAGGTACTTACAATGATCTATATGTAGGTAAGTGTAAATTTTTATGATAATATAATGTGTGTTCTATTTAAGAACGATATAACAATTTATTTTGTAGACTTAATATTACCAGGATGTGAATTGGTATATAAAGCAAATATGCTATCGCACTATACAAATTTGGTACATGGGTACATTTAGGCACTGTGAGTAAGGCATCTACAGTGAGACGATATGAGGGAATAGAAGGAATACTTACGCCGTAAGCCCATAGTTTTTCAAATATATTAGTTTCGTTTTATAAAAAATGTATATTATATATTAACTGAACGTAAAGGCATTATTTTTGTCTTTTTAAAAACTATTGGGTTTAAGACAACAGAGCTGAACGAGACAGGATTAAGCAACATTTGAAGGACTGATGATCCTAAATAATCATAACATACTCATTAATTATCAGTTTCTTTCTACCTTATAAATAGTTTATTATATCATTATACTATGGATACCAACAATAATATCCGTCTGTTTATACAATATCGTCTAAAAATAGGGCGGATTGTGATATAGTGCTTTACCAAAATATGATGTACTTCGTGAAAAATATACTTGTATGTGTGATTAAAGCTGAGATTATTATGTAGGTAATATTTTAATTCACTTATTAAGTAGAATTAAACTTCAGATCACATTAACAAAATATGAAGGATGTCCCAACAACAAACTTGCCCATAAAGGATAGCCACTAAATTCTAATATACTTAACAAGTTAAATTACAATATGATATTCAAAATTGACTTGATATTTTGGTCTATTGACGAGCAAAGACCTTGTATCGTGGAAACATGAATTCGAAGCGAAGGCGTAAATCAGTCAAATTAAACAATTTATACGAATTCCGACCGCACACCTATTTAAATTATAATAAATTTTTATCCCAAAATTACCAGATCGAGATCGTTACCAGTCTGGTAAATTTTTTTGGCATGTAGTTCCCTTAAGTGTGGGTAAACCAAAAAAAACGTTAATAAATTGTTTGAAATATGACTGATTTACTGATTAAATTGTATTTATGTGGCTTTTTGAAACGATAACTACCAGGTGTCGATAAATCAGATTTCCTACACTTTTACACGTGTCTGCTTAGAGTGCAAAGTGTTATCATAAGAAATTTTAAAGCTTCGTGTGGTTCCGTTATATACTCATCACTAACTAACAATCACCTAATTACTTATATAACATTCGTTCCTAAAGGGACGTGTATACATATGTAAATACTATGTTTCTCATGTATAAATATGACAATAGATAAAGTAGACTTGTCTTTAACAATACATAATTTATTATCTTCTGTGATGACACTACTCTTACTAATTTACAAAGATTCAAGTTCGGATGTCACACTAATATATTTTAAAATGGCACAAAAAACTTTTAAAACACTATTTAAAACACAAGTCAACAGTCGTTTTCAAGTCTTTGCACTACACACTTGTGTTGTTTGTTGTACAACAGATGGCGGTCCCGGCCGGACCTACGAACACTGAACTACTAACGTGCACCTTTGCAGTGGCACCCATACCTAGTCACTAAATAAAATTGACTAACTCTTAGCTAATAGACAATGGCACGGATTGCACGTAACATTTATTTACAAAGGGAAATTAGGAATCTAAAATGTCGACTCTAAAATTTTTCTTTAGGTTGTGGCCACTGGTAATATGCATTGTACTTAATTTTAACATTTAACCTTAGTGTACTTACGTGTGCATTAAGAATTACGTATAGTGTAAAATTTAACATTTAACATCGACGTCGGAGAAAGGTTACACTAGTCCAGAAAACTTTGTACATTATCCGACCGTGCCATGAAATAAGCACCGAACGCACCTTTCTGTTTCAGACTTCCGTAGCACGTGTATGCAGCTCTACCAGTGTTTAGGACTGTGCTTGATAGGACGGTGGTTATCGATATCGAAGCTCGATAGGGTCGGCCGCCGGGAGGCCGGTGTGGCCAGCTGGCCGGGTTTAGCAGTGCGGGTGGAGGGGCCTCGGATAGGAGCCGAAGGCCTCATAGCCTAGCTATGTGGCCCAGCCCTCAATCCGCGGCCGCTTGGTGTGCGGCTGCTCGTAGTCCAGCGGCACTGCACTCGAGTGCCGCATATCCTGTCCAGCCGGCGAGCCCATGTTACTCGATGATACCGAACCTGGCATACCAAAAATAATCTCATAACAATCAGACTACACGGCTATGTTCTAAGTTTCACTACTGGTAGAATATAAGACGAGGAAGTTCGTAGTACTAAAGTCACAGACATAGTCCTTAGAATCAGTAAGTTGAAATGGTCATGGGTAGGCCGTAAAGATAGCTTATAGAAATGGCAACCGCTGGGGATGAAAGGTTCCCAAATTGCGACCACGAATAGGAGATGCAGTGTCAGGAACGCCCCTTGCTTGATGGCCCGATGACATCTTTTAAAGGTTGCGGGAAGTCGGTGGATGGAGGTGGCCTAAGATCATTCGTCATGACACTCTTTGGATGAGGTATATCCAGTAGTGGAACTCTATAGGCTGTTGATGTTGACGAGAAATCAGTTTAACGCTTGTATGATTTCTAATATGGAGAAGCAAGGCAAAGTTTGTTTTGGATAATGCGACATATTTTCACCTTTAGCGCTCAGAGTTATCGCGGGCTATTAGGCCACTTAGTTTGCTGAGTGGAAATTTCTATACCAAAAGCAATTATTTAGATTATTTCAGTACGATCGACTATCAATAAAAATCTAAGGGCCTCTATACTATACGGCCAACCAAGTGGTAAGTGGTTACCGGCATCTATGATATCTGAAACACCTGAGGGTATTGCTTATGCGATGCTGGCTCCAAAGACCAAGTTGAAAATCTAATGAGCCTATAGCTTCATCTGATTCCGTACCCTTCAAAGTAAATATACTGCAAGCGTAAAATGATGGTTCGCATAATGAATAATATGATAAAAGGTTAGTTCAGCGATACACACCATTATACGTACCATCGATGACTGCAGAGAGATGAGCGGGCTGCGGCGCGGGTGGGCCGCGATGCATATGATCAGGAGCTCGAGGTGGCGACACGGGTTCTGCTTTGATCTTCACGTTGCTTGGCGACGAGGACGGCGGAGGCGTTCCTCCTCCTCCCAGGACTGGTAAGCTGCTACTGTTGAGGGGACCAGAGTTGTAGTCATTGTAGAGGGAGCTTTTTGGTTTGGGAATAAAGTTCTCGACTGCTAAATTGGTAATCACGGTGGCGTGACGAGCGAGTAGACGGCTGAGTGAAGCAAGTTTTGAGCCTGAATGGAATCGACCACCTACAAATGCAGGTAAATCGGGGTATCAGAACCCTTTTATTTTTTAAATCAAGTCATTCTGTAGATTATATACCAAAAGATTTTTTGAATTTGGCAAATTTAGTTACAAAAAGTGACATAAAAAATGGTACGACATCAAAATAAACTCCACCGAGACAGTGTTACCACTGCCGTGACCAGGATTCGAACCTGGGTTACTACGGCCACAACGTAGGGTCCTAACCACTAGACGATCACGGCTACTGGAGCTGGTGACTATGTTGACGAAATTTGCCGTTGCTTGGCAAAATAAACAAAACTGGTTGCAAACCACTTTTGCTTTCGATAGCCGGTTCTGCATCATTGATCGTGTGCTCGATATTGATAATTTTTGGTACGTTTGCGGATTTTGCTACCTAGATAGCGCATCATTTTAATTTGTTATCCTCATGTGTGTTTTACCCACTGATCTTTACGGAGTGTGATTTAGTAGATAATGCTTATCAGATTCTATTGCAGTGTGTCAGAAACGAAGTGGAAAAAGAATTACAGTTGTCAATCGATATGGTTTTGATTTGTATGCCATTGCTAAGTGAAGTGTAATTTTAGCAATTTTCCTCATACAAGCTGTTAAAAATAGCTAAAGCAGGTATTCGACGTCGATAGTAAGATTAAAAAACTAAGTATTATAAAAAGTATTTTACTAAACTGATACAGCCATAACTTATGAAACGTTTATGGCTAAAAACCTGATTTTACTCCCTTGATCACGGTGCATGAATCTGAGCCGAATCATCAGGAAACAATTGAATTCACAAAGTTTTTCGTAAAAAATACTTTTCAATTGCATGCCAATAATACCAAAATACGATAATTTGAATTATTTTCTAGCTTATAGGTCTTTGTCTTTTATATTCTTTTATCTAGTGACTAAAGCAGTTACTAGATTCTTCAATTACACGCATAGAAATCGACAAATTAATTGCTTATAGACGCCAATCTCGATCAGCCGTGCGCAACAATCGAGAGTGAAAGTGGAACCTTGGTCTGGACGTCGAGACCCCTCTATCACCTAGTTTTGCTACAGCTGCAGGGGGCAGGGTAGTCACAATATTCTGGCATAATCACGTTTGCAGTGAACAAGATTATTGGTTTCGTTAAAGCAATCATCAGCTTCGGTAGCCGTGATCGTCTAGTGGTTAGGACCCTACGTTGTGGCCGTAGTAACCCAGGTTCGAATCCTGGTCACGGCAGTGGTAACACTGTCACGGGGAGCTTTATTTTTTTGTTACAACTTTGACGTGTTAAAGTTAGAGTATTTTTTATGTGAGATTAGCAAGTAATGTCAAGTAATGATATGCTTACAACATAAATTAAAACTAAGAGAAATTCTGAGAACTTGGTTTAACCAAAATAAATACAATAAAGAGAGTTTGGATATTTGAAACTTCACTATCCCATAAAAGCAGAAAATGTGTAAATGAGGTTAAATGATATTTTGTAGGAGATCTTTTTTTTAAACTTGTTTATATTTTTTTTCTTTGGTCAAAAAACACTAGAAAAACGTTATTGAGACTCTGAAACTGTACTTATAGAGCTCCCGAAAATAAGATTAACCACGCAACACATGAAATCCAGTGGTGATAAGTAATGCATTATATCTATAAAAAAACCTACAACCAAAAAGTGAAGTCCAAGTTCCCACAATCCCCTTGAAAATGTATAAAAAAGTGAATGACACAGACATGTACCTGTTGTGTTGTAACGTCTGAAGCTGGTGCGCGCCCCACGTCAGTCCTATTCCCATATCTGAGCTCATGCTGAAGTCTTGCGGTCCGAAGTTGCCAAGTCCTGAGTAGCTAAGTGGTGTCTGCAATTGGGAAAAGTAACAGTTGAAAAAAATACCATTATATAAAGTTATCACTCTTATGCCAAGTCCTGAGTAGCTAAGTGGTGTCTGGAATTAGGAAAAATAACTGTTGAAAAAATTACCATTATATGAAGTTATCACTCTTATTTATTTAACTTATTAAAAAGGATCATGTACAATATAATAAATAAATAATAAATAATGCTGGGCATTTTTCACACAACATCATCTAGCCCCAAACTAAGCAGTGCTTGTGTTATGGGAACTACATGGCTGATGTACTACTTATATATATATTTTTTTGTAAATACATAAATATTATACATAGAAAACACCCAGATCCCGAGAAAAATAAAAGGGCATTTGTTCTATGAAAGACGGACTACCGCTAACTGATTTAGGTTGGCAAACATGAGCAGCGAGCGTAGCAAATAAAGTTACCCTCGAAACGCTAAAACATTACAGAATTGTTCAAGAATTAGGTAAAATAAAATAATGTTAAATTTGACAAATTAAGATTTTTTTTAAGGCTTTTTGTCTGAGGATTACATTTGCCATAAATATTCTTACAGCTCAGAATAATTGTATCAGAATTCAGCAGATTAAGAGTTCGTTCTTCGTTCGACAACTTCGTTCAAAACCTTGTTATTAATTATTTTATACATTAATTTATTTATTTGTGATCGACGTGTATTTCTATCAATGATTGCAGTGCTCTTTAATGATTTGTGGCGACAAAACCAATTCGGAGATAAATGTTAACAGACAAACAAACAGCTTTAAGGGCAAACGTATATAGGGCTCCTTACGTCGCGAATAAAAAGAGGCATGTAACACGTTTGAAGTCTGTGATATCGATTAACAGATAAGAGTTTCTGCTGAAAACCCAGAACTAAATCTCGATCATTTTCCACTGACTTCAAAAAAGGAAAAGGTTCTCAATTCGACTGTTTGCGAATTTGTAAGTTACGCGATATCTTCGCCAATTGTGAACCGATTTTAATGATTCTTTTCTTGATGGGTAGGGTATACTTCAAGGGTACTTAAAAATACCATTCTGAAAGATAAAAATAAGCGATGAAATAACGAGTTATTTGTATTCGTTTTTTATTTTTCCCTGTAAAAAAGAATAATACTTGTTCTCGAACTATTAATTCCTCACCTCTCCAGCATATGATAAGTCGTCTTGCGGTGGCGGCATCGAGCTCGGTATGACTACGCGTAGGTTGTTGTGTCGGGGCGAGTGATGCAGAGGGGGGGCATGATGCTTATGTGGGTGTCGGTGTGGGGAGGGAGCCGGGCCTGGAGAGGGGGAGGGGGTACATCCAGCGCCAAGGGGAGATCCTGATCCGGGGTAGCCGTTTGACATTTCGAGCATTCCGCCGCTGGGGTAGACTGGAAATAAAAAGTTTAGATGTAAGAAAAATACGATAATTATTATTGATCTACGTATCGTTCGGTCGATATTGTACGCGTGTAGAAACGACCATGTTTTGATTAGCCTTATGCCTGAAGGGTCTCCAGATACACTAGAAAATATATCGTGTCAGATGGATACCAAAGGTTAACACGAGTTTTGTTCGGACTTACGGCTCGGAGGAATCGGATTTTTGCTATTGTTTCTATTCATCCCTGGATCTTTTAACCCTCCATTTTATGTAATAGGTATAATAAATAAATAAAAATAAATAAATAATGCTGGACATTTTCACACAGCATCATCTAGCCCCAAACTAAGCAGAGCTTGTATTATGGGAACTACATGACTGATATACTACTTATATACATTTTTTTTTGTAAATACATACATAATATACATAGAAAACACCCAGACCTGAGACAAATATTTGCAGATACAAAAATTTGTCCCGTGGCGGGAATTGAACCCGCAACCTTCTGCGTCCCAGGCGGACCTTCGCCCACTGCGCCACAGAGGTATGTTTTTAGGTTTTACCTGAATCGGTTTCCGAAGACGAGGGCCGTGGACTAATAGAGGTATGCATCTGAGGGCTGGCTTGCAACAACGATTGATCGTAACTTCCGACTGGCACGCTCACTGGTAGGTTGTAGTTACTTCCGGCCACACCCACGCCAACTCGGCTTCCGTTCAACTGGTTCCTTTGCATCATCATTTGGAATTCCTCGTCAATCTTGGAGTATTTGGCTTCGGTGCGGGGGGTCAGGTTGTATTCGGGCTCTTGTTCAGGACTGTCGGGCGACATCACTCCGTTCTTATGCTCCTTCTTCGTTAGTGCCTGAAAGTGTCAGCGAAAACAGCTCAGGTGGCTTGACGAGCCCATGTTCTAAATGAATGGATCGTTATCAGCATGCAATTAAACACCCTCTGGGGGGCCAGTGTCCATGAACGAGAGTGTTTATATGAAATCTTTTTAATTGTGAGTGATATTGGGATCTCGTCATCACAGGCAATTTAAAACTGTTTTCTCAGGTTCGGTGGAAACCGACCCAGACACAAAAATTAGCAACACTTTACCACACAGGCACGAATTCTTCGGTAAAATACAATTTTCGTTTTTCTAACTCATGAATACGCACTGGTTTTGGAATTAAAGATAATCGTTTCTGAAACACTGGAGCATAAAGTCGAAACTACGTAAACATAAACTTCCGACCGCTGTATAAAGCACTTTATGCATTATTTATGATTCGATGCCTATGAATTTAGTCTAAAGATGCTACTTGTTGCGCTTGTGTGGTACAGGTTTTATACCAATATCACATTTGATCGAAGAACAGCACCATTGCAGAAGCCCAATTTTCGTATTAAAAAAAAAAAGTAAAGTCTCGATCTACTGAAATCGACATTTTAAACAATTGAAAATTCCTAAAAAAATACTGGAAAATAAAAAAACTGATAAATTCCCAAAGACTGAATAGGATATTAAGACTTGGTTGTGGCTTACTTACGATAATTGGGCCTCAGATCAGCCCACCACGTCAACAATTCTAATATAAAGTATGGCGATGTTGAGCTGATCGCTGATGCTTCAGTCAGATGTGTCTATAGGCTTTGTTTATGAATAGTCAGTATCAGTAAAGGGGCAAAATAAAAATGTGCTGATCAAACTACGTGACTAAATATTGAAAAACTTATTAGCGTACATTTGTGTGTAGTGTCGAATGCAATGATGCAACTGACTTTACCCTTGTCGATCCAGAGTCAGGTAGGCGCGGTTAATTCAAATAAACACAAAAATATTTAGGTACATAAAACCCATGCTGGAAGGAAAAAAATAACATAAATATTTGGGTTGGTCCGTAAACTGTTAGTATAAAACTGAGGTCTGGTGTTTCGAATTCTATAGCGGGGATAAACATGCTTCTTTGCTTGGGTTCTACGTTTTTGTCTAAGTCTGTAAAATTTTAGTGAGGCTCGACATTCAACAAAGAAAAGTGGAGAAGAGATATGAAAAATGCAACACAGAATCGTGTTTCACACCAAATTTTGTTGTTCGATTTGGCATATCTACTCTCCGCTCCTCTTCGGCGGATACCGACCCTGGTTTGTGTAAGTACAAGCACGCGGTTAGGTTTAAGTCAAGTTTGCAGAGACATTGCATTGCGACCACGGGCACACAAATGACGCCGTACTTAATGTACCTCGATGATGTTGCGGTTGGTCAGAGACTCGTGGGGCTCGTTGTACTCCGTGTATTTCAGAAGAACCTGGAACCAAAATATGGAGTTGTCTTCAGATATTCTACAACTAAGAATTAATTAAGTTCTAGGCTTGCAAAAATATATTTCTTTCCATGCAATCCTGGGGGCAGTGCTTTTGCTACAAAGACCTCACAACAACAATCGTCTGATGAATGGGAAGAGCTTACAAAGTAACGTCAAAATTATTTAATAAATAAACTAAATTTTATGTGTATGTATATTTTATGAAGTATAAAAAAGACGCAGACAGTTATAATCGGTACGGTTTACCAATTGCAGTTAGAAAAATGTTGTGCCAACCACATGCGGGATAAGGGCAGGTACATAGGTATATAGTTTATGGTAAGCATATAGCTGACATTATTAATTCAAACGTTAGGGCATAAGTACTTACATTTCATAATAAATCTTGTATTTAAATTTATATTAAACTAGCTTCTGCCCACAGCTTCGCCCGTGTGGTACCCGGATAAAAAGTAGCCTATGTGTTATTCTGATGTATAAGCTATATTACTGTACAGTTTCATCAAAATCCGTTTAGTAGTTTTTGCGTGAAAGTGTAACAAACATCCATCCTCGCAAATTTTCACCTTTATAATAGTAGTAGAATATGATTTACCTTGATATTTGCACACCATTTACATAATCAGAATAATAAATTTATTGGTAAATACAATTTACACGTCAGTTAAATAATAATACGTAAGTAAGTATAAATAAGTATTAAAATAAAATAAACATGGTAAGGGCTTATGTTCTGATTTCTGAATTGAATATAAACCTGTGAATATGAAAATAGTTGAAGATAATCACCTTATCCATATCCGTGCTAGCATATTGGTAGAGTTTGTTGTTGGAGCTGAAGATGATGAGGGCGATCTCGCAGTCACAAAGGACGCTGAGTTCGTACGCCTTCTTCATCACACCAAATTTGCGTTTATTGAACGTCACCTGAAATTTAAACAGTTAAGTTATGAGAAAACAGCTCAGAAAGATAAATAAAAAAAAACGCTTGCTATATTTTTTTACCAACTAGGTGGCAAACAAGCGTACAGCCCACCTGTTGGTAAGCGGTTACCAACATGTGCCGATGGTAGATACTTCATCGGCATTCCCCATGGTAGACATCCTCAAAATTACAAGCAAATGAGCCTTTTGTCTAATATCTTAGGGATAGTTATGTTTTAGTGCCTATAGATTACTACCGTAACATTTGATCGAAGAACAGCAGCATTGCAGAAGCCCAACTTTAGTTTACACACGTTTTAACTTCGTTTCTATTCACTTTTAATAAACAAAATTTATTAAAAGTGAATAGAAAGTAGACTAACTAGTATACTGAATAGGATATTAGGACTTGGTTGTATGTATGCTTGTTTGCCAGTTTAGTCGTAAAAAAACTCAAATACATATGTAGTGAGTCTCGGAAATATTACAGGGTACCAAGTAGGGGGTAGTCAGATACGTCCAACATTACATTTTGTACATGCTCGCGTTTTTGCAAGTAGTTAATATTCGACGTGACAGGTTGCAACCCCATCGCTGCTTGATCTTTATAAATACAGGTAAGTCTTAAAAAAAATTAATGACCATAAAAATCTGGATCCGTGTTAATTTTACAATATATGGTTCATGATGATGTAAGAGCCAAGCCACCATTGATCCTTTCAAAGAAACAATTGAAGTATAACTTTATTGTTCCATTCCAAACAAGGCTTATACAAATATGCTCAAAGAAAATTTAATTTCAAAGAAGTTGAAAATTTCAAAACCACCATATAAATTATGAGAACATGGGCACACTGAGTAATGTTTCTGGAATCGTTACGCGACAGTGACAAGCTCATTCATTTATATTTGAAGACGAACCAAATAATTATAAATCTGAAAATTCCGGAATGAAAAGTAATTGGTTTTTTTATCCTCAGATTTATACGTATAAATTGATTGAAAAACAAACAAACGAATAATGATAAGACGGTTTTGGAGATAAATGGTAATGGTCAAAAAAATAACAATCCTTTATGGAAAACACATAGCTATATGGGCTCCTAACGACGACGGACGTGAGTAAAAAGAAATTCTAAATTTAGAGCAACCAAAAATAGCCCTAATAAAAGAATAGAAATAATAAAGGAAGCATTAAAACAATGACTGTACAATTAGAACAGTCGAAACGTCACTAAAGCAAGTTGACCTTCGTAAGTTCCATTTTGCTTGTCTGCCTCTTCTATAACACAACCAGCCAACTCAGACCTCCAATTCGCTTTATACGAGACGTCGAATAAAAGGGTAGAGGAGAGCCTTTCAGAAGCTCCAATTAATCTGGTGGTTAGATATACAGTTTAATCGTATAATTAATAAATTACAAGTTGCGGTCGTTGTCCTGTTGCGATAATGTTTTGCAGTGGGAGTGTTGATACGGCACATCTGTTGGGTCAGATGCTAAGGTCACTTCACTCTTAAGCTGCTCAAGATTGTCGGTACAGAGCCTCTTGTTAACGAACTCAAATATCAAGTGCAAATTATAATTTCAAACAGAATATCAAGGGATAGAAGAGGTAGAAAACGGAATAATAATAAAGAAGAAATGTTACAAAAAATTCGGGAACGTTTGCACAAAATAATGGTCGTTTTGCGTGGGAGATCAAAAATCAAATAATTCGGAGAGAATTGATACATTTGCATATCGCGGTTTCCGAAGCAGGTTGCAAAAATGATAAAGTCCTTTGAACTTTCCTGTATCAATAAATGAATGAGAATGTAGAGCGACAACTCACTGTGGAATGATAAAAATTCCGCTGTATTTTTTCCTCGTCATATTTTGAATTCTGTGCCTACCTTCCTCATACTCTATTTTTATTAAATATCTAGTTAGAACAGTCACCAAAATTCAACAACTTTTTTTTATATCTATTTCAATTTATCTATTGCACCTCAAACATTTCAATTAAGTATGGAAAGGACACGGTTAAAAGTAGATTAAGAGCGGTAATAGTAACTAGTTTAAGTGATAAAACTAAATAATTTTTCTTCCATAGATCGCGTTCTAAAACAAAATCCTAATGTGGTTCGAACGTATCCAGATCGTCTTGCTATATTTTCCTGATTTTAATTTTATTGGTTTAAGTTTAAACTTACGATTTAAATATATTTTTCAGTTGTATGTATGACGCACATATCTTGACCATACAATATCAAGGCTAATATAAAATATATTCTTAGCGGGCAATACTAAGGCTTGAGTTCACTAGCAAAATAAACAGACGGTCAAATCTAACCATTGATTATCACGACAGATTCCTATGAAAACATGTGATACGTTATTGTGTTGGTGAACTCGGGCCTAAGTAGCACAAATATGCGATATACTGACCTGTCGATTCCGCTCGTCCGTGATCCGGGATATTTGTATTTTCTTCCGGCCCATGGTGGCAGCAATCTTGGAAGGGGGTTAGGGGAGCGGGGCGAGAACGAAAGTTGCCGACTGGCTGGCTACTGTAGACGTCAACAGCTGCTTCCTGCTGACAAACGAAAAGGTACCATGAGAACATGCTACTAAAGACCATTCTATAGAACAAAGGATTAACCTGATGGAAGAGCTAGGAATGGTCGTGAATAATATTGTATCAATATCTTCAGTAGAAAACTATAATGGTCCATAGAATTGAAATTATCGAGATTTGGTATAGTTTTAGGACATAATTACGCCTATACATTACTATTTACTGAGGTAAATAGGAGATAATGATGTTGATGATGATAGTGACTTATGTAACTTATGTTATACGATACAATAAAATGTCACAAAGTGGTTCTCTAACTTAAAAAAAAAAAGGTACAAACAACATTTTTACATAAAATAAACTACGAGTATGTATAAGGATTTAATAAAAGACATATAAATAGGTAAACATGTGGATTAGAAAGTTAAATTGATTTATTTATAAAGCTCCGGGAAAGCTCTTAGCTCTAACAAAATAGATTTTAAAAAGGTGAGTGCGTGATAAGCTACTTCCAAAGAAACTCTATTAATTTTATCAACATCAAAGAAAGTCCTGCAGCAAAAAGCTTCTAAATCCAATTTTCTACCGCCTAGTCCTGTCATAATAGACCCGTCAAAATCATAAACAAATCCAAGTACGTGAACACGTACTCCTCCTTAGGAGTTGGAGACCCTTAGGTTTTGTTAAATTATAAAAATGTTTAATTTTGAAATGCTGTGTTGTGATGTTGCCCGAAAAACTCTTTTGCTTTATAAGTGATTATATATTTAGATAATCGTTAACCGCTTTCCATCGGGCCGATCATATGCCTGTTTACATTGTCATAACAATAAAAAAACAGCTGTGGGTACTAAAAAATGCGAAGAAAATATATTTTATTACTGACTGGCCTAAATCAGTTCGAGGAAAAATGTTGTAGTGACACGACTAAGGGGTTGACTCAAACACAGCCAAGTATTTATTCAGTAACAAGTACAATACAGTAGAATAACACATTTGTTATAGGTATAGTAGGTATGTTTAATATTTAATTTTTATGAAGTTGATTGTTAGTACAATATTCAAAATACATTTCAGAAAACTGACAATTTCAGATACAAAATAAAATTTTTGTTTAGCAGCCGGCAAGACTGAAAGACCGGACATAACACATTTCGAGTCAAAGCCAACAGCTTTGTGATAATGACCACGCTTACGTAATGGCCAGTGACGTAATCATTCAACAACCAGTATACTATAATCCACCAATAGATGATACATAAATTATAGGTACATACCTCTATAGTGCGTTATACGTTCAACAGTTAAGGACTGGCTAAGAAATTCGTAGAAATTCGGAATTTCAGAAGTGGAAATGGAATCTTTCATCATCACCATTGTTCACCTTCGACAGTATATCGACTGCAGGATAAAGGCCTCCTTCAAAAGTACCATGACTACTTGGCCTGAATTCCTCTTCATCCGCCAATTAGAATGTTCATACAATGGAAATATCTAATCGTTTCTCAAATCGAGAAAATAATATTCGTATAAAAATGTTTTACAAATGTATCGCCAATTTTTGTATTATTATATTTCCCGTCATACTTTTGATTTAATAAAATGTTATTCTATCCATAACTATATATTTTTTAAGTCCAAAATAATACTTAAGTATTTTTGCTAATCCGTTAATAAAGCGTTGAAACTGTTATAAAATATGACGGCAAAATAAAATCATATTCAACAGGAAAACGTCGTCTAGTAGTAGGCAGATAGTTTAGGAAAAAACGGGGTCATTTGTGGGCTGATAGGTGCCAGGTTTATTATGCAAATCTGCTACCTACAAGTACCATTGCCGCTGGGATTGTCATGCCGCAAAAAGAATAGACTAAATCTAGGTACACCACTATTTTACCTAATGTTATCGCAATGTGCCTACTCGCTTAATTGTAGCACAGTCTTACTTAGACAACACATTATATATAAAAATGGGGTAATCTGTTATTGGCCTTATACCTAAAACACATGTTTTTTTCCTAGATTATAAGTCAACGCTGTTGATTACCAATAAACAGATAAACAAGTTGTTTCGCCCTTTACAGATTACGATTGGAAATATTGTAGGCAAGCAGCCAAACAGTTCGAGTAAGGGGCCTATTTTTTATGAAACTGTGATAATTTTGTAAAGCACAGGTTTGTATTGTAGGTTTTTTAGTTTAGCGTAAAATATCCTAAATACAAATGATTTAAATAACATTTAATCTAACAATAACGTTGTTTATTATTTGACAAATCTTATATATGTTTAATTTTTTTATAACTATTTTATGAGGTTTTTTATTCATTTTTACAATTTAAAATTCCAATAAACAGAACGGTTTATTTGTTGTTCGATAGTCTTGCCATATATCTCTAACACAGCTCATCGGGCCGTAATGCGGTTGGTTGCAAACTATTTATATGTTTGCAAGGATAGTTCTTAAATTATTGCAACACACTACTAGGAAACGGAATGTAGTGAAATACACGCGGATTTTTAATCATTTTTAAACAAAATAGTTTATCATGTGCTGATTTAAGTAGTACTGATTTCATTCCATTTAAAATCAAATTCCTTGTTCCTATATATTCCCTGGTAATCGTAATATAAAAAGGTAAGACTGTTTTCTAACTGTATTTTCACTGTTTTTTACAGGTAGAAAACAGTCTTCTTTTCCTAATGTTTTTTAGTTTTATAAATAAGTATATCACAAGCTTATAATAGGTAATGGAAATATTTACCGGTAAATTCATATTGGCTTTCCTCTACTATGAACCTAAAAATAATTGTTTGTATTATAAGAATGTTTAATCAATATTAATATAGTAATATTGTCATGATACACATCAAAGCCCTTAAATTCAAATATTAATGATGAAATGATATCTATGGACGTAAATCTATCCTTAACGATCACGTGTATTTTTTACTTAACGTAGTATATATTTCAACTCATCAATAAAGTAACGTAGTAGGTAGGAAATAATTAATAGTTTATTTTTTATATTATTGTTGTTTGATGTACATTTTAATAAGTTACTTACAATATAGTGAACTGATTAAATCACGATTTGTAGAGTACTTATTCTAATTTAGTAATATGAATCTTTGCTCATGATCCTTGTATAATCGAAAAGCGTACATGTTCTTTCTATTATGTCACTGTTACTTCATGCAAAGAAAATCACAGTGCGTGAAGGAAGGATTTGCGGCAAAAGAGCAAACAATCAAATATTAAAATAGACGCGCTCTGTTTTTTTTAAACGACGAAAAAAACAGAGATTAAGGAGCTACCTTACGGGCTTGGAGCTTCTTCAGATTGCAAAACGATTTTTTGGAAATTTTTAGGTTAAGATTTTTATAATCAAATCGTGTTTTTTTTTTCAAATTTCAAGAAAAGTTCCTATTTTCTCAAAACATAGGCACAAAATTTGGATCACTAATATCTAAACAATAATAATAACGAATAAACATCCAACTGTCAAATAAAATGACATCTTGACAGTCTTGACCCCACACCAGGATTCCTTGTGTCGTGGGTATCAGAAACTTACCATCAAGTACCATCATGGTGGCCTCGTAAGAGGAACGGGAAAGTGCATAGGTTTTTTTCGTAATAATGCTTTAAACACATTAAATTTTCTTTCAGCCTATGACGTAGCCTTTGCATGTCGAGTAACTATGTGTCATACTCAGTCACTGTGGTTTTCATCTAGGTTACTTTTTATGTGACCTGCATTGGAACAAACATATTTTCCAGGGTATGCTACGCCGTCACCATTCCGCTAGTAAAGGACAGAGCAGTCAAATTAAAACTAGCAAGTAAACTCCCCGAATCAAGTTGAGTTTCAAGTAAAAACACACGTTAAAAATCCAATGGAAACAAAATTAAAGCGCGTAAATACGCTTCCGCTGCCGAGAAAAAAAACCCTTACAGCGGACACCAAATGCATTTTCCACGTGGAATATAGTTCACCGTGTCATGTTTGTCCTGCTTCCCCTATTAGCGCATGTGTGCGTTTATACGCATGAGGTCTTGCATGTGTGCTCCGTTGAACTTGCGCCCGTGTAGGTCACAGGGAGGGGCTCGGGTCACTGTGTTTATATGTTCGCTCCCTGATCAATTTATATCACGTTTCAGAGATTATTGGATCAGAATTGTGATTTCCCCTATGTTTCAGTATCAAAAACGATTATAGTAAAATATTGCTATGATAAAAATGTTAAGGTGTTTTTTCAAGACAGACAAACAAAGATGTACCAATGTACCAAATGAATAATTAATTTAAATTTTGGACTAGGGTGGAGAGCGTACTCTAAATTTCAACTCATTCCGAGAATATTCATCAAGATTCTCGGAATCAGTTGAAATTTAGTCGGTGCCTTCACCGATGCACTATCGGTACGTGAAAATTCCTGTTTTTATAATTTGGACTGGCTATTAAAACTTGTCCAAAATGTACTTAATCTGCTTGATTCTAATGGTTTTAATAGATAATGACATATAAAAACGGTGTCCAACGTTTGTTTGTCTTTGTTTTTCAAGCATGGCTCATTAGGTTTTTTTTTTCTCAAAAGGGTAATAGTCGGTATAGCATGAACTGTGAACGAGTTGAGGCAAATAGGTGAAAAATATTTTACGCACCACAGTGCAAAACAGAAAACTTTCAGCTCCGTATTAAATAAGTAGATTAATGATAAAACGCCATTTTTCGTATAAATTCGAACTTGGATCATTACTTGATTAGCCCATCCGTAAACTGTTTTACAGAATAATGTTGTTAGAGTAGATTTAAAAAAAAATACCAAGGTAGATAAAATTAAAGAAAAATATGTAATTAATAAGTAAAATATTCAAACTCTATAATAATGCCTGGGTGGGGTACTATATTTTTAAAATAAAGTTTTCCATCTGTCCTGCCCATCCAAAGGTTGTCTAGAAGAAATACCTTTTAGCGATAAGACTTTTAGCATTGTAACTTGAATATTTATGATTTGCAACGTTTTTTGTATTTTTAGTATGCAATAAAGAGTCCCTTCTATCTATCTATCTTTTCCCCATGTTTATATAATATGGGGAAAAGGGACAAAGAGGCTCGTGAGCAGTAATTTTCTCGAAATTTCACAGAAACACAATCATCAGTATTATGGCTGTTTTTCATTGATCTAGTACTGAACGCTAACAGAACTCGATTCAATCCAGTCCAGTGTCATGATAATACCTGTCCAATGCCGAGCCAGTTTTTTGCATGGTCGAAAAACTGGATCCGTTGTAGGCTTTCAATGCATTAGTGCCTACCGAGGTTAGTCGTTTAGTTGGCAACCCTAGCCGATAGCGCACGCGTGCTCTCAAGGGCAGCGCATTTTGCTTTCAGTTGGGGCTACACTCTAAAAGAATCTTATTTATGAAAGTGTTTCAGTACTTTTTATCTCATCTTAGCTGAAGAAGTGAGTACATTTAATAATGTGTTTATTATTTACACCCAATATACACTTACTTAGCTAACTCCACACTATTACACACTTAGCTTACTTAAGAACCTAGTAGGTAGGTACTCAGTAAAATAAAATTAACACTGTATTAGCAATGCACCTTAAGCATTTTTAAAAAGTTTGATTTAATAGTTTAAACTATGTCATTCAAATCGATAAAACGTAGACGACGTGTTTTTTAAAACTATTTATCGAGCTTATCTACCTCGTGTGTTCATAAGTCTTGAGACACAGTAAAACTAAAATATTTTAAGAGCTAAGTTGAGTATTCATTTATTGGATATTAAAATTAAAACTACTGACATCTAGATCTGTATTTAAAAATAAATCATTCAAAATGGCCGCCTTTGCATTCAATGCAGGCCTTCAAACGCGTGCGCCATTCATCTATGGCGGCACGAATCTTTTCAATGGGAATCCGTTTCGATTCTTTAATAAGGGCTCGCTTGAGAGAATCCAGGTTTGGGTGAGACTTTCTGCATGCCCTCAGCTCCAATTCCGTCCATAAAGAATAATCCAAAGGATTCATGTCAGGGCTTGACGAGGGCCAATCTTCGCTCCGAATGAAGCCTGGCAAATTGGCCTCCAGCCAACGTTGGGTAGTCTTAGCTTTATGGGAGGGAGCAGAGTCCTGTTGGAAAACCCAGTATTTTCCAGCGAATAGCGTATCATTTAATGGTTTAACCACCGCTTCCAATATGTCGGTTTGGTAATTTTGTGCCTTCACCTTGACGCCTTGCTGGCAAAAATGAAGCGAAGTGACCCCCTCGTAGGAAACACCCCACCAAACCATCACACTTGCTGGATGATGAGTGCGCTGGACATTGCGTACAGATGGCTGGACGTCCTTTGAACTTCTGGCGTAAACCTTATTGTTCTGCCGGTTAAACTTTTCTTCCACCGTGAAGATCTTTTCATCGGTAAACAGGATATTTTTTGGATCGTGTCTCTTCAATAGGTTCCGACATCGTTCCAGTCGCAATTTACGAAGACGCTCGTTTAAATAATGCACTTTCCTTCGACTGTAGGCCTTTAGTTTAAGATCATATTTAAGTATCCTGTTCACCGATATTCGCGAAATGTTGGTCTGCAGAGCTAATTTCTTTTGAGTCCGGCAAGGGTTGCGACGAATTCGCTCTCTGATTACTTTGATGTTGGCGGGCGTCCTTACAGACTGCGGGCGGCCACATCTTCCACGGTCTTCTAAAGAGCCGGTCTCCTTGTACCTCTTTATGGTATAATACACAAAGTTCCGACTACATCCCAAACTTTGGATTTCACTAAAAACTTGCATTGGTTTTTTTCCTGCTTGAAACAGTGAAATTACAGTCGCACGCAAATCTTTTGTTGGCGCCATTTTCACGGAGAATGAAACAAATATTCAAATGTATATTTTTTCTGATTCAAAACATTCGAAATTTAAAATTTTAAAAGTTTAAAAAAGGTTGCATGAATTACTTTCTTTTTAAATTAATTAAATAAGTTCGTCTCAAAACTTATGAACACACGAGGTACATATCGTCGGCTAGCTAACAACACCGCGTAAATAGATTTTCCTAACTTTCCAGGAGAACCAAAAAACTGTTTTATCAACCCCGCACAAGTCCACAGAAATGAAATCGCTAAAGCTGAAATTAAAACTGTGATTGGTTGAAATTCAATTTTTGTAATGGTGAACAGAAGCGCAGGGAAAAGATCTATCCAATGGCATAAAAATGCCAAAACCGCAAAATTTCGACTTGAGCGGTGTTGTTAGCTAGCCGACGATATGTTAGTTTACCAGTTTCATATAATTATAAGGCGGGCGTGTTATTAGCTGAGACGCTAGAGGTGCGCTCGATTCCGATTGCGGGACAATTTTTTGCATGTTCTAGACACAGATATTTGTTTTAGGTCTAGGTGTTTTGGTACCATGGTACTCCAAGTTCCTGATTCCCACGACACAGGAAATCGTAATGTAGAGTCAGGACTGTTGGAAGCTTTACGGAATGTGTACTGTTACTGGAATCGCTTTGCTGGGAGAAATTGTTTTTAGGTATTCTCAGATATCCGTAATCGCTATCCTTAACAACATAGAACTTGATTTTAAGGACTTTGCGTCTAGGTAAATAGAAATCCAATGTACTCAGCTTTTCTCGAATAAAATAATGATTTTATAGTATTTATTCATTATCTATTATTCTTTATGATCCTTATGATTTCAATGAATGAAAATCTACTGAATATGACTTAGTTAATAGGCTAAATCACAAATTCCAATGTCGAAAATCTTCATTCATCAATGAAAACCTTCAATTCATATTCAGCAAAATAATTAAAATTTCCATTCAAATCGTACTGCCTACAAAAATATTTTGTAAAGCCTAACAATCTTTATGAAATCCATAGAGAGAGAAAATTGGATAGAAGTGTGGGCGTTCAAACACCCACGCTTCCCAGTTTTAAAATCAGAGATTAATGTGCTACGTAGATTAATTGATTAATTAATGTGCCTATTTAATTCGGACCCAGCTTTAGCTCAATATATAGGCAAAGAAGTCAATGCATTGCCGATTAGTCCGAAAGTTTTCATTTACGATTAACTATGTACATATATGTCTGTTGGGTGCCTATTTATTTATTTACCGAGGATCATAACATAGCGTTTAATACACTAAACGAAAATTTTAATCAAAATAAAAGACCTACAAGTAAGAAGTAAAAGGAACGTTTATTTGTTTTTATGTATGTGTAGGTCTTCCAAAAACAACCACAACGCAACTTTCAAAACATTGACGTGCTGAGAATTACGTCATTTCAAGGGAACCGGGATATCAGTCTAAACAACAAATGTACCAAGAGTCGAGAGGTATTTTTAATTCAAGTACGGTATCCTTTCATTAATTTAATTGCTGTGCTTCTTTGTTAAGGATGAAAATTCGTAAAAATATTTGACATTCCATTGAGCTAGAAATCTGTTTACTGCAGCATTATGCTGAGCACGGACCTTTTTTGACAGTACTTTACCTACTTATTTAACGAAAATTAATTAATAATCTGACAGTTACAAATAATTTTATCAAGAGGTAAAGTTAAGTTGGGATACAGGAGGTAATCTCAGAAACTACTCGTCCGATTTCATAATATATTTTACCAATATTCAGTATGTACCTTCAAGCTTAAGCAGGACATAGGCTGTATATTATTCCCGTTAAAATAAATGGGCTTTTCGTGGTGACCAATTTTGTACTGGAAGTCGGCGTTTTTTACGAAAGCTTCTTTAATGGTAAGAACTACTTTTCATCAGCTACTTTTTATCTGGGTACCACGTACCACGCAAGCGAAGCCATGGGCAGAAGCTAGTTTAAAATATATCCATATTTGCACCAGCGCGATGGAAATTAATAAGTGAAATGAAACAAATCGCATTGGAATCTTTGGTTAATCTTGACTAGTAATTATAACCTTATAAATGCAAACTTGACTAAGTGAACAGCCTAATTGTATGCGCATCTCAGTCACTACATTCACAGGTATAAACTTTGAGAAATTAATGCAAATAATTTCTACATAACATTATAATCTACCAAAACTAGTTACCTATACCGCTTCACAAAATCAGAATCTAGATTAACATATGATTTTGATGGCTTAAACTAACTGCACAGCTGCATTCACCTATAGTTTGCAATAAAATAGCTGCCAAGTCATTGGGTGACCTTAAAAGAAGGGTTAGCTTCGTGGAAATTTGACTTAGCATACCCTCCATGACTAAGCATTTTAAACAAAGCATGCCTAAAGTTTTATAGTTTTAGGCTAGATTATAGGTCCCTTTGACCACAGAAAAAGGGGACACAGTAAGTGATGAATTTTTATTTTATACCTTATTATCTCTTTCAGGGCGACTGGTTGTAGAGAGCTAGCTCCTAACTGGGTCAACTCATTGGCATTGCCATGACGATGCGGCCAGCATTTTGGGAACGCTTTCGTCTGGTAGTGATCTAGAGTAGTTGAGCTATGTATAGATTGTTTACAACGATCTTTAGATAGCTAGTTGTTTCATATGTATTTTTTGTGTACTTGTATATAGTTGTATGAACAAAATTCTTATTAAAATAAAATATGTGTAAACGTAATAAATAGCTCTTGTTTCTCTTTTTGAAATGTGCTGATATTAGAGAGTAGACATCTTTTTTTAGACCAATTTTCGCTTTCGTGGACACGTTGAAAAATAAAATTGTATAATACATTGTACATATAGGAGTAACAAAACATATTTTCATGACCTGAAGTTTTCAAACAATGAGTATATTATAAAAACATGATATTATTATTAAAATTAATAAACAGTGTAACTATGTATTTGTACTTGTTTATATTTACGTATTTAGTAGTATGTATTTATTACGACGTGTACCGCCAACAATTTTTATAACTACCTATATAATATCGGTATCTAAATACACTTCATTCCAAGGATGTCTGGTAGATATCGATTTTAAGCAATAAGATCGTTCACTGCACTTTCGCTTGTATTAAGTTTTTGTAAATTTTGGTTTTTTACATTGCACAATAAAGTATTTTTCATTAATTAAGTCATTAATAATTCATTAACTTTTATCTTCAGCACTAATTACTTGTTGAAACTACTCTCCCCTTACTTGGTTGCAAGTAGATTATACGTTCATTAGATGATGCTGGAGAAGGCTTTACTCAATTACCGATTCCAGGATTGAACGTGCCTTCGCCCACGTGCTATGTGCACATGTGGGCACAAAATATCCTCGCTTGCCTATACACGCGTAAGTTGACCATATTTTTTGATTTTATTTGTACATCAACGAACAACGAACGAACAACGAACAACAAACGGGCACGAAGGTATTTGTAGAAAAAATTAAGTCACTGACATTGCTCTTAGAATTAGCAAATTGAAGTGGCAATGGGGAGGCAATTTTGCTCGCAGAACCTATAACCGCTCGGGTAAAAGGGTTATCGAATAATGACCATGAAATGAACGACGAAGTGCCCTTCACTCGATGGACTGATATGATAGATCAAAGATCGTGGTGGTGCACCAGAAAGCTGATGAATGAGGCCAAAAAATTTTCGTCATTTCTCTCCTACAGAAAGGCCTATGTCCAGAATTGGACATTTCAAGGATGATGATGTCGAATGAATGGGTTTGAGATGATTTTAGCAAAAAACATTTGTAAATATTTTTGTATTGCGCACAAAGGTTTATAAATTAGTAAAAACAAACACTTAATTTCATTGAATGGCATTTCATTGTAAAAATCTAGTACCAAAAAAAAAGCATACTCTTAAAACATTTTCGTAGAACTATCCATCAATATCAAAAACCATAGGCACCCTAAGCCATGTTCACCCTACACGTGGGAGCCACCCAACTCCCCTCGCCCACCTGTTTCACGCTGTATGTGCTGAAACTAAGTGCAATCAATTTGATTGAAGGTACGTCCACCGCAGTGACGGCCGAACACAGGCAAGTATTATATTGCGATGTATTATTATACCCATACTCCGAAACTTGCAGAATAGGCTGCAGTGCTAAATGTTTTAATTAGCACAAAAGAGTCTGAATAAAAGAGTGTTTTTATCAGGATTAAATGCTTCGGGCAGATGCACCAAGAAAATATCAGAAGAGTATTTTTATCAGAATCAAATGCTTCGGCAGATGGATCAAGAAAATATCAGGAATAACACAGATTATGTCAATTTGTTTGAAAAAAAAAAAACTTTTTCTTTCGTAAATAGTAATAATAACTGTGCCTTTCAATTGTGTTCCCTTAAATTTCATTAAATTTCAGTGGCTACATTTTATTTGCTAATGGAATAGTAGAATAAAAATCAGGCTGAATCCTTTGGCGATAGCGAACGGTGCGGTGTTACAAGGTAGCTGTAGGCATCATATCAAAAATTTCTCAATTTAACTTGTAGAGAGAAGCAGTCTTGTGTTCTCTATGACGCTTGCTATAGAAGTGCTACGGAGCTACGTCGTAGAACTTTTACCTGTCTAACCTGTTTGGTAACTTTTTGTCTGGGAATCAATAATCAGCATTTCTAGGTCAGTCAAAAAAAATATCTTTGCTTATTACATATGATTCATTTAAATATAGATCTAACACCGAATAAAGTGTGCGATGAGTTTGAAAAAATAACAACAAATTTGTTGATATGTTGAAATATTATTAAAAGTTATATCCTTAGAAAGTAGTTAAAATGTATCTAATATATATATATATATATATATATATAAAAGTTAATATCATATATAAATATATTAATTATAGTAAAAATTATCTTTTCAAACAAATTATAAATTCCACATATTTCAAGGAATCAAAAATATTTTTAACTTTTTTAAATGATGGCTGATTTGTGTATGTTCAAGTAGGTCTGTACAAAAATACAGATAAAAGAGCTAGCTATCTAAACGTGGAAATGATCTGGATCAGTTGACCCAAAAGCCTTATTAGTCTAATGGGCTTCCAATCCGGAGATCGTGGGTCCGAATCCTGTCATGCACCAATGGATTTTCACACGAAAAAATGTTTATGCGTATTAACACGGTTCAAAACCCCTTGTGGGCGCTGGAGGCCTTCAGAGGGGTAGAAGGCTCTAGAAGATATTGGGGCGCTAATTTGGTCTAGAGGGGAAAGCATACGTTGTTATGTTTAAAAACTTTGGGGGGCGCTAGGATTTATTTTATTCTCAAAGTGGGCGGTGGGAAAAATTAGTTTGAGTACCTATGCCGTAGAACTTAAAATTTGAAGGCATGTGCCATCGGTTAGTGTTCAAATAAGCGGCGAGTATGTATATAACTGGGAATACAGTCATCAACGTGTTCGTTTTTTTTAGTTGATCAGACCCTTTGTTAAACAACCGAACTTCTTAAAAAATAATAATATTCGAATTTTAGCAATAGGAAACTTAGGTAGTTATCTGGATAAGTTGAACTTTCTATAGATCGTATGATCGTATGCAACGATCTTTGTATAATTATATCTCCTGTATATTACCTCTATATTTCGTTAGTTGATATTTAATATTTTCTGAATAAATAATCACAAATTGCAAGTAGATAGATAGATAGATAAAAGATTTTATTTGCAACTTCAGGCACACACATACAAATGACAACAATTATATAGTACACCAGTAAAAACAAAACAATAATAAGGTACAGTTAACTATTATTAATAATATAATAAAAATCTAGGTATAATGTCTATGTGTCAAGTACATAAGAATACGTATAAACCAGGTTAAATGTGACGCATACGGTAATTCTGAACATTATTATTGTAAAACCATTTACAAAATTATCGTTGGATACAACCGCAGGATAATATAAGGCAAAAACATTGGAAATTTTGTTTCCATACCAATTTTAGCAACTCAATTATTTTATTAGGTTCTTAGGTTTTAAATCTGATGTTTAGTTTACCCCAACCCCCCCTTACCCCTTGTTGTTACCCCAAGGGCTAAGGGGTACTTCCAATCCCGAGATCGTGGGTCCCAATCCAATCATGCCAAAAATGACAATAGATTTTTCCACTAGAACAAAATATGTGCACATTAACACGTGCTTAATGAAAATATCGTCAGGAAACTGAAATGTTCTAGAACTAAAAATTGGAAACGTTTTTTTTTTGTTAAATGTTTTGTTAAATTAACCCCTTTGTCAATCTACCGAAATGTTTGGTTAAAAATATAGAATTCAAGCATTGGGAAATTTAGGTAGGTTGTGATCAGCTGACCTTTCTATAGATGGTTTACAGCGGTCTGTAGATAGCGAACTGTTTCAGCTTTATTTTTCTGTTTACCTTCTTGTACACAGTTGTATGAATAAATGTATTTATAGTTAACTTTTAGATATAATCCTACTAATATTATAAACGCGAAAGTTTGTGAGGATGTTTGTTCCTCTTTCACGCAAAAACTACTGAACGGATTTTGGTAAACTTCACAGTAATATTGCTTATACATCAGAATAACACATAGGCTACTTTTTATCCAGGTACTATGCGGGTGAAGTCGTGAGCAGAAGCTAGTAATCAATAGTTGCATTAATACACAAAGACATTTTACGTTAAAGTACACAATAATGAGGTAATAAGTTGCCATGACCACAGATATTATAAGACCTATGAATTATGACGTAAGATAACGCTTTTGCTAAGGACAAAATATTATTTCTATGCAAACAATACAAATCAGTAAATTACACGTTCATTGTAAAAACTAAAACAAACACGCCCACGACTGTATCCTCCATGATGGACATCCTCAGATACATACTCGGTGGGTATATATTTGAGGATACCGAGTAGATAGTCAGAGGCACATTCAAACATCACATTAGCGCACTTGCACGCGGTTTGCAAGTAGATAGAATTGCACGTGACAGGTTGCAAGCTCTGCTTATTGGATTATTGAAACGACATATCGAATTATTGACGACCTCTGTGGCGTAGTGGACGAAGGCCCGCCTGAGACGCAGAAGGTTGCGGGTTCGATTCCCGCCGCGGGACAAATATCTGTATCTGCAAATATTTGTCTCGGGTCTGGGTTTTTTCTTTGTATAATATGTATGTATTTACAAAAAAAAGTATATAAGTAGTTTATCAGTCATGTAGTTCCCATAATACAAGGTCTGCTTAGTTTGGGGCTAGGTGATGCTGTGTGAAAATGTCCAGCATTATTATTATTGGTTCTAGGACATGCCCGTGGAAATCAGCTTGCCCTTTAAACGATGTTTTTCGAGTGAAAAAATCCATTAGTGCACGACCGGGTGCGACCCACGACCTCCGAAGTCAGGGTATCTGCCACTAGGCCAACAAGGCCACCTTCATTGTAGCCCTACTAACTATTATAAACGCGAAAGTTTGTGAGGATGGATGTTTGTTACTCTATCATGCAACAACTACTAAACGGATTTTGATGAAACTTTTCAGTAATATAACATCAGAATAACACATAGGCTACTTCTTATCTGGGTACCATGCGGGCGAAGCCGTGGGCAGAGACTAGTATTAAAAAAATGGAAAAATTTCATAGCTAATGTTAATGTATCGTAAATCGTACAACCATTTCACTTGGTGGAATGCCTTCATAATGAATGACCGTTAATTGATAAAGACTACTTGCATTTTTATGCCACATATATAACTTTTGTATCTACTGCATGACTTTCAGTTTTTTATTTTTTCATTTATTCATAAGTAATGAAGTTTACAGTTAAATAATTATGCTAAGTTTATCTTATAAAGTGATGTGTTTTAGGTTCAAGTAAGTACAGACTCCTCATTTAAATACATAGGTAAGAAAAGTCTAATTTTCGAAATAGTAGGTATAATAAACAGTAGGACCCACAGGCACAGGCAATGTTTACAGACCATTAAGTAATCTTGGGTAACTATTAGGTAAATGATAATGTTTTATCACAGCGAAGTCCACTGATAGCTCTACAAAAATATCAAAGGATAGGTAGAAAAAGATCCTTCGGAATTGCGTGGAGCGCGTGCGGTTGCCAAGCAACGCCTTACTGCCGCAAGATGGCGCAGGTGACGTCAGCTGAGTTGAAGGAGGGAAGGGGAGGGGGGCAAGGTCTCACAGGCGTCTGACGACCGTGTCTTTTCCCTGCGAAAAAAACTGGTATCGCTGTCCTTGAAGTCTTCAAATCACGGAAAACTGTCTGTTTAGTCATTATGTAACCTAAACTTGTATGACATCATGTGTCATCTGACTGAACTTAGGTAGTCATAAGCCAAGTTCAACGAAAAAGAAAGTATTTCAATAGGAAAGTGTTTATATGGAATTTATAAGCAGTTTAACAACCGTCGCAGTAAACTGAGTCAACAAAGTCAATGTCAAACGGTTCAGTTTAATTGTATGGATGTTGTGCTTACGACTTCTCGACTAACTCGTGATACATTGAGAGTGTGTGATGGACGAACGCGGTTCAGCACGTGAAATCTCCGCAATGTGTTGTGTCCCACCAAAAGTTTTCACACTAGGCATTTAGTAGTGGCAAGTGATATAATGAGGAGTGAATTAAAAATTTCCTAAAGCCCAGATTTGAAGATTAAATAGCTGCATCCAAAGGAACATTAAAATCAAAGGAATAAAACACTCGGAACGAAGAACACTGACCGATTCAGCTCGTTAGCCGTGACAGCGATGACAATTGCATGACGTCATCCACAGCTGTCGGACTAACAAACAGAACCGCAAGTGTGCGTGAAAACAAACAAGTGTGGGTGGGTTGTATCGAAGCACAATCATTGAATGTGGTGTGCCAAAGCCGGTGTTAGGAAAATGATTCTGTCTGAGATTTGGATTGAAAGGACTAGTCTGGAATGATGATTTTAAAATCAAGCTTCTGAGCGCACGTGACACCTACCACTGGAATGTGTGGATGTTATAGACAACTAGCATTTCAAAATTTCGAAGAGCCATGGTATCCATGGTAACTATGTTGGATCAAAGAGTACCTTTTCTGGGAGTACAGGAACGGAAACAAGTCCTATATGCAGTCTCAAGTGCTCAAAGCAAAGGGTGTAAACAGAATAGCATAATTTTAAACATTTTTTTTTGAGTATGCTATCATTAAGAAAGTATAAAAACAGTTTTTATTGCATCGATAATTTATGCAAAAGTAAATATTAAAGCTACTTATAATAAAAGGCCGGCAAGAACTATTAATCTCTAATATAACATTTTTACTTTGAACTTATAAATTATAGAGTAAAATACTTCAAATGCCACATTTTGTTCAAATATTTAATCAACAAAATGTATAATGCTTATATGTGTTTATCGAACAAATTGACAGCATTGTAAAATGTTATGAAAAAACATTTTCGATCGTTGTACCATTAAAATACTTTTCCATGGGTAAATAATTAAACGAAAATGATGCTTTTTGTTGATGACAAAATTAATGAATCGTGTTTTAAACACGATAAGAAAAATATATATGCAACTTAACAAAATTACATAAAAAATTGCAATAGGCGGTCTTATCGCTGAGAAGCGGTTTTTTTTATAAACAGTGTCAGACGTGGTAAAAACTTACAGAGTAAAAAAGCACCCAATAGATACACACACTAAGTTTCCATGTAGAGTAGCATGTAACTCTATAAAATATTCAAACAAATAGGTAAAAGTTATTGGTTATTTGCCACACTACAAAATTGAATACGGGGACTAGTAGTCTTGGCTAATCTTGATAATGAAAAGGTGTGAATAAATATGATTAATCTGTTCAACCAGACTAAATCTATTTGATCTACTAATTTTGGTCAATCTGCGAATCCAATGCTGTACTTTATCCAAATGTAAGTTTTACTAACACCTGAGTTACGCGTTCGTACAAACTTTATTTTGCTCAATCTCTCACCCATTTATATGATAATATTGATGATTCCCAAGATTATGCCAATAGTAAGCAGCACACGGAAGACTCGTGACAATGCGGTATGAAATATGCAACTGTTTCGCGCTGTACCGAGTGCTTTATTGCATTCGGAATAACGTGATTGAACGTGATTTTTCAAACAGGGCTCTTAATATTGTATAGAGCATAAAATGCTGATAGCAAATTGCTTATTTTAATAAGAAATTAAGATTTTACAAAACCCTTTCGAATAAAGTTAGTCACTTCAGTGGTAATACTTTTTTTTACCAAGAACTAGCTTCTGCCCACGGCTTCGCCCGAGTGGTACCCGGATAAAAAGTAGCATGTGTTATTCTGATGTATAAGCTGTATTACTGTAAAGTTTAATCAAAATTCGTTTATTAGTTTTTGTGTGAAAGAGGAGCAAACATCCATCCTCACAAACTTTCACGTTTATAATAGTATCAAGAATATACATACCTTAATTTGGCCGTAGTCTCACTAGATGGTATGTGATGACAATAATAGCCCACGATTCAGCATGAAGATCTAGAAGATACCTTGAAGAGACCCAGATTGTTTTTTTTCATAAAACACAAATGGTGTTCCATTCCTTCGCCGTTTTCACTATAAACGTGAAACGGAAACGTATAGTGTGGTCACTTTATGCCAAACACTCATAAATTTTGGTCAGTCTTATAAAATGAAAGCAATTTAGTTTGGAATAATCACATCACAATATTCTTACTTGCGGGAAAATTGGGGCAAAAAGATATATTATATGTTAGTGTGTACCACAAGGTGTGTAGGTGCTATTCATGAGTGTAGAGCCCAGAGTAGCTCATGTCAAATTCTATGTGCGTGCTACAGCATGACATGTAAAGCCATTTGTCATCAAATTTGTGACCTTCCATCCTTTAAGTTTAAAAAATAATACTAATAGAACATTATAATCATTGAAGATAATGACCAATTTGTTGCCATCAAATATATTATTTTTTTATGTTACTGCATTTCTGTTGATAAGGTTTTTTTTTGGACTTTTTGGTTTTTTACCACTTTACAATTACTTTGCCTTCGGAAATTATTCCTTTACAGTCTTTAATATTATTAATTTATTCTAATGTTTTTTAATGAATAAGTTTTACTTAACTCAAATGATTACGAATTTGTTTATTTTTATGGTCGATTGATGTACATACTCGTATATATATAATGCAATCACTTTATATCTTTACTATATGTACTACCACTCAGGTATGGTGTTATTATTAAAATGACCACTTTAATTATTACATAATAATGTTGAATTTTTTTAATAATATAAATGCCTTCCTAAGATAAATGATTTATGCCCTCATTTTATTAAATTTCTTTTTTTTTAAGTTTATTTTAGAAGTTTAACATCACAAATAAATTAGATCCGAAAATTACTGCCTTGTTGTAGGTACCTATCCTTCCCTGGAGTTTTTAAACGCATGCTGAAAACTACCTGTTGTCAACATTTTGGATTACATTTCCGTAAGCCTTTTCGCTTTGTTTGTATTTTAGACATTTAGTTTGTAAAGTGAACATTATGAATTTGAATTATGACGAAGTGAACATTATGATGAAACGCCTTTGTCAAGGAAGTTATTAAATTATTAATATTCTGGGTAACAAAAAATGATGTCACTGACACGCAGAACAAAAATTCATCTTGCGGTCCAAAAATTCCAATTCAATTCAAAACAAGCCCAAGTTCTGTGATAATTCTGTTATGTTCTCTTATCGTGTAGAAAAGGCACGCTTGTATCGGTGCTGATAAGGAGATGTCAGGTCATTCCTTTGTTGTTGAAGATTACAATGTCAAAGTATGCGCTGTTCAGATGCTAATGTCGCGAGATGGCGCCAGTGTCGATGTTATCGGACGCCCCGCCAGTGGAAACCGGGCTTACAAATTGCGACCAGTTTTGTGTGGTTTTTGTTTATTTTCCGATGGTTGTACGAGTAGGTAATTGAAGTGCGTGTTGCGCGTGAGTCGTTACTTTTGCACTATTCCCTTATTAATAAACGTATTGTATCAAAGCGTAGCACACAATGTGTTCACTTCTCCCTCTATGTTTCCATCTAATGTCTCTAGGCCATGTTTACCTTATTAGTACCAAAGTTACTCGTGGAATCCAGGCAAATTATGTAAGTATAGGGAACTCCTAAAAATTTAGGAGTAGTACGGCTCCTTGTGAAAGAGCTCGTCCAGGTAAGTACCTACTTAGTTTATAACCACCATATTTATTTCTACCGCCAAGCACCCGTTAACACCTTTGGTGTTGCAGGCGTCCATAGGTTACGGTAACAGTCCGCTGTTGGTAAGTATGCTTGTTTACCATATAAGTTGTATTAAAAACAAATCTAAAAGACATGCGGAAAATTATGTGCATTACCTGTAAAATACCTATCTATGTAACAATTGTAGAAGCAAAAAATTTTAATCTGTGTAACACTTGTGTATTTATGTTTGGACGTATTTTTCAAAAACTATTTATGAACTGAGATTTAATTTTGTCCAAAGCCCAAAACTATATTATTATTGGGGTTACAAATGTTTTGTTTTCATACATTCGATTTAGCATCCCCAGTAAGTCTGTGCATTCAATTGAATGACTCCAGAGACTCAAGATACAGACTTGCTCGCCTAGTTTGGGTCTCGCAGCTAACCATATGTAAAATCCTTGGATATTACTTAATAAGCTATAAACATTTATCTGTAACACCTGTTTTGGCAAATAAATAACAAAAAAACTATTCTAATTCTAAGAAGGTATCTCTTACATCTCTCGCAAGATCATTGGTCTAATCATATCTTGCTCATCAACTGCTAATGTCAGGAATTTTTTATAGTCTTCGTTAGTAAATTTTAGAATATTATTACGATTAAACCACTTTACTATTTTCCTGCTGATGTTTAGTTGACCACTTAGAGGTCGGATGACGGGAACAGTTCCCGTCTCACGACAGTCGAGCGTGGTCGCGGACGGTGCTCATGAGGAAGGACCTCCTAACCACGAAACGTTAGGAGGAGAATAGTAAAATACGTGGTATACTCGTAATAATATTCTAAAATGATACCAAATCACGATACTTAATTTAAATTCGTTAGTATAGTTATTTTCAAAGAGGTCAGCCCAATATCCATCGAATATTTTTTACCAATCTCGCATGTCGTAACGGGCTCAGGGCATATTGTTTACTGTAGGTACGGCCCGTTTGACCCAAAACGTGAATCTGTGTCAAGCAGTTTATTCAATCTGCCAAGCCTGAGACTCTCCACGAACTCTGCAGTAATTCAACATCTATGTTCTTTCGGTCACAGTGCATTTTTCTTTGCACTGACTAGGCACGAGTGCCTCGGTTACGCCCTTGTAGGTAGGTATGTGTGTGTCCTTGAATGTGGTGCTAACGATGTGTCTGAACCAAGAAAGTGAAAAAGATCTAGGCCTGTTATCTAACTGATTTCTAGAACTGTTTACATTCAGTATTTTGACCTCGATTTTGGCATTTGCTAATACAAAATAAACTTTTCAAGCCTAATAAGTAACGCCATTTTTATATGTTCTTGTATTCATTAATTTAATGGCCGTCCATTAGGGTATTTTCAAATTGACACTTGCACGACTATTAAGTATTCAAGTATTGGCATTCAAGTAAACTCGAACCAATAGTTATGTGTTAATTTATTTTGCGGGAGAAGGAATGGTTATGTTCTAAGAATCATTTAAACAGACTATTAAAAATCGATCGATAAATCCTAAATTTTAAAAATTTAGGAATAATTCAATGGGTACCTACTTATTTGCAAGTTAAACTAGATGTGTTGTAGTCAATTAGTTATTTTTCATTCTAAACAGTCAGTTAGTCATTACGTGTTCTTCGTCTAAGTCTATTATTTGTGATAAATAAATTATATAAATCGAATCTATTCTAGCGAGTGCAAATAGCACTAATATTGTATCAATAATCGATACGATGTCCCAAAGGTAAATTAAATTTTAGGACATTTTAGTGGACTCAGTCTATATGTCATCTAAAAAATTATAATGCAGGTACGATATGAAGAGATACTTGCCTTAGTTAAGTCGTTATTTGTGATATGAGAAACATTATTAGTTTAAGCTTAGGAACAAGACTAACAAATAAACCTGCAAGTCAACCGAAGTTTATCCACCCCCATCTTAATCGTCTATCCAATACATTTACGCGCGCAATCTAATTTCCAGCACAAATTCATAGAGCTCAGCTAGGTTATTCCATACCAACTAAGATAGAAACTCCTAGATAGAAACTATAGTCAAACGTATGATTTGAAACTTTTAACCGCGTACATATTATTACGGTTAAAAAAATACAGCTCTGTGACAAGAAAAACTGATGGTGCGGGCGGCGTTCGCTTATAGGGTCCCGATATCACCATTTGATTAAGGGATCCTAAATATGAAGAGCGCTAAATACATAGCAAGCTTATCGTTCTAGAGTCCACGTACAACATTTATTTTTGGTGACATCTTCCGCTGTCCATCTCAGAACATTAACTACTCGGAAGCTATTCAAAAATCTTGAAGGCCTGCCCTATTCAATATTCGCTTGATGAATAAGACGATATCGACAAAATATGTAAGAAATCGGAGTGAGTAGGCAAACTTGAAGGAACGCACAATCTGGCGCAGTCACGGCGACGCGACGGTGGCCGCGGCCAGTACCAGTGATGCGAAGTTTGAGAACCACTTGACACCCCTATTATCGCCTCCGCCACCGCGTCAGTTTGACCCGGCCTTTACCCGCTGTTTGTTACACAATTCTGTGCTCCACTCACTCCACTCAGATGTACCAACATTTTATAACTACTTGCATACTTTCCAAATTAATAAAGTATTAGTACAGCCCCAGCCATGATTACAATCTCATTAAATCCTCTAAATCCAAAGGTTGTCTGGAAGAGATCGCTTCTAAGCGATATTACCTCTCATTGTACTTTAAGTTTTGTTTGTTTAGTCTTGTTAAGTTATATCTATTTTTCTTATGGTGTACAATAAAGTATTTTCATTCGTTCATAAAATAAATAAATAATGCTGGACGGTTTCACACAGCATCACCTAGCCCCAAACTAAGCAGAGCTTGTATTAAGGGAGCTACATGACTGATAAACTACTTCTATGCATTTTTTTTTGTAAATACATATCTACATATTGTACATAGAAAACACCCAGACCCGAGACAAATATTTACAGATCATATAGACGCATCTGTCCCACGGCGGGAATCGGACCCGCAACCTACTGCGTCTCAGGTGGGCCTACGCCCACAGCAACACAGATTTCGTCAAACCTACATTGTCTTAGACTATGCTCGGACTCTTCAATGTTTAGTTGGGTAGAGGCACTAAATGAGCTGTGCCTTTGATTACTGAATTTGCGTCTAAATCCCGCGAGCGTGCTATCTGTACTAGGAAGCAGATTTGTGCTCTCGTGGTGAGATAGCGCGTCACATGCCTCATCGAATAGCGATCGATATTTTGTTTACTTGCACGATTTTGCCAATATAATGATAAGATAGCACACGTCAGCGATACAAAGCGCTGCTCATAAGTTCGAGCAACTAGCTAAAAAAAGGAAAAATGTTTAGTTGCACGTTGAAAATGTCAGAGCAGAATAAAGAAACTTCCGGTTTTTTAGAGGAATTAATTCTATAACAGGTTGATTTAAACCATTATTTTTTATAATTTCTGATCTATATAAAAAGAAAAAACATACCCTTGTAAAATAATAACAAAATATTGATTTAAAAGTTGCATAATCAAGTTGCCATATAAGAAAAATCATTGAACGCACCGCAGGCCATCATGCTGGCAACATTGAGCGCTAAAAAAAGGAATGGCCGCCCCGTCAAGGTCACAAGAAGCTGTCCTAGTCACGGAGGACATTAACATTTTTTATATGACAGGGCCAGAACGCTTTCAAATTAATGTTTTTTGAGCAACCGATGCGATTCTAAATCATAATAAAATTATTAATCATTGACTTTTAATAGCTGTATTTGGTACGTATGCAAGTTGCAAGCTAGCAATGTAATAAAAAGCTGTGACTGTCCTATACTAACGTTAGGTTATGAAGAAACTGGTATTACAAGTTATGGTCAGCCGACAAAGAGTCCAGATTTTTTGCAAAACCTGTTGAGAAACATTTCTCTATGTCAAAAAAAAAACGATTTAACAAAACTGTATAACAATCGGTTAAGCCGTTTTACACTATATCTTCCATTGAATCGCCCCTAGTAAAGTGTGGCTGTAAAACCGATATTATTTGCCGCATTTTCTTTGTAAAACTACAAGGAGGGGTTTTTATATGAATGTCTAGGTTTTCACAGTTTTCACAACTGTGAAAATCTTAAAACTAATTATTTGTCAATCTGGAAAGGCAACTTATTTGAGAATGGCTTCCGTACACTTTCAAATTATATTGAAACAGATTAAAAACCCACATCAAGACCATAATAATAACAAACGAAATATATACAACTTTGCACTTTAACCTGCCAATTATACACAAAGTTTTATCGGAATAGCTGGCCGATATTGAGACCCGAGTATTTTATACCTACAACTAGTCTTGCGAAACCAGAATCTTCACATTGTAGACCCGTTTCAGATAAAAACAAAAAAATACGATAAGCATGTATTGGCGAACATCGCATGGGAACGATGGCCAATAATCTTTTAAGGGTAAGATGACTCTTATTTCAACGTGTCAAAGTTTGTTTTTGAGTATGTTTTGTGAATGGAAAAACTGGCAACACCATAAACGGCATGGTGCACCTGTCAGTTAATTCAGACCTAGTCCGGAGAATTAGGTTTTACAATAAATATTGGATTTTATATCTTATAATGTTCCATTCGTATAAGAATTACAAAATTTTAGAAAGGACAACATTTGTTGTTTTTGTATCTGTGGTGAAATAGTTAGATACTCTGTTACAAAAGCCAATCAAGAAGTGAAGTGAGTTGTATAAAAAAATCTTCACAATACTGCCAACGTTTATTGGCACAGATCAAAAACAAAACTTCTGATTAACGAGAATGAAATCTATTCACACGAGTAGTATAGAAAGTTTAAATTAATACTAAAAACGGGTACAAAGTAGTATAAAAGTTTTTCTAGATGACACATTTATTCCATGTATCAATATGCATCTGAATTATTCGTTCTTCGAATTTTTTTAAAATTAGTAGGATATATCAGGTATTCTTTATTCAGTGGAAAAGATTTTTGTTTGAATTGTTTTTCTCACCATTTATATACATACATAAAGTATATGGAAGTATTTTTTGCTTTTAAAGTCAATATTGTTCAGCTGATTCGAATATTACACAAACAGCTCTAATCAAATCAGTATTTTTTTACACTGAAAGGAAAAAGACTAATTGGTTTGTTTACTTCTGTCGACCTTTATACAACGAAATGGTACTCAAAGATGGACCTGCGTACCCAGTACGTAGATCCGTAATTACCAAGTAGGGGTAGTCACATAAAATTACGGTAATTAGCTGTATTTTTTTTTTCAGAAATCACTAGGGGTCGAATTAAATGTGGCGATAAAACCTTTACCGTAAAAACAACTACATTATAAGCCAATGAGTCGTTTCGGAGAAAAAATGGAAACAGACAAACAAACATCCTCTTATGGCAAACGCATATACGGGCTGTATATATCCTGTCGCCGTGGTTAAAAAGATTTACTCTTTATGCGCAGAAAATGATATGCATACCGTGTCACATAATTGCATTGCACACCGGTTTGTGCGGTTCAGTAGCAAGAGAAGCGAGCAACACATGAAATTACTGGTAACGATGCGCTGGCGCTGCGGCGCGCCTGATTGGTGCCCTACTCAGTTAGGGTTGCCGTGTTAATTAATCTTTAATTACTGAAACGAGTTGCTAAGCTTTGTATCATAGATAGACTGCCAGTTCGCACATAAAAGACAACACGAAGATATTACACTCGCAATATTTTTTTTAAGTCGTTCCACTGGCAGAAAAAATACGAATGGTACTATGTAGTAGTCACACGAGTTGTACCACGGGTAAGTTTTTTTTTTTTTTATTTGTCCAGAATACATTATGACATCATTTCCTACAGGTTTTTTTTTTACCCTAAAGCGATGTTATATGTAAGTAGGTATATATAAGATAGGTATACTAATCTATGGTTTTTAAACTATCTGTGCTAGAAGGAGTTTCGGCAGTTTATTGTAAAAAATATTTACGCTGTTCGCAGACAAGATATTGAGCAGAGTAGCAACTGATAAGTCGATGTGAATATGACAGTCGACTGAAGTTTCATGTAGCATTCTGTATGGCCCTTACATTCCTTGTCGCATCAGGGAAATACACGAATTTTAGTTCGGGTCTGTGAACATGGAATCCTAGTATGGAATCAGCACTATGTATCCTTTGGCTATTTTTATTTATTTATGCTAACAGAATAGCAGCCCTAAGCCGTCAGCCGTGTAATGAATAAAAATGAAACCCCAACGCCACGATTCTCGTTTCATGATGGCTACTGGTTATCTCCATTAGATTTAATAGATTCAAGCGGACGTGCACTTTTGATAGTTGCAATTATTTTTACACCCGCGACTAGCTTGCAACGAAAGCAGCCAGTTTTTGTGTTTTGAAAGAAAGAAGAAGTTAAGACCTATATATACCTATTCTCTTTTCATTTTTCGTTTATTCTATTCTTAGTTAGTCTGTTATCACTTTTCTCCAACAGCTAGTAAAATATCTAATTCAACACCAGTCAGAACCCGCTGGTTACGCGGTTGCTATACCAACTAAAAACGAGAACGTTACCAGCCTGGACGAAATTGTTGGGACGTTTCATACCTGGAACAAAATAACTAAATTAAGTTTACATTAAATAAAAAAAGAGTCCTTTGTCTTAACAAACCATACCTTTTGAAATCCTTATGGCAAATAATAATAATAATAATAAACACCCAACAGGCACATAAATAACCCTGACCCCAAAAAAAGGATTCCCTGTGTCGTCCCAGGAACCAAGAGTACCATCGTACCACAATACCCAGACCACGATACTTCACCCTAATAATAACTTTTAAATTAACAAAATAATCATACACAACTCTTAGGGGGTTAAGCCCGCCTTTGTACATGCCTGTTTTGTTTATATTTCTGTGTTATTTATGTGTGTTTAAGAATTATAAAATGTTACTTAAGTACATATAATAAATAATGGCTATTTGCTGTTCCCTTGTTTGGTCTTGCATGTGACTACTATCTTTTTGGTATCTTTGCGGAGCTGCGTACTACATGTAGATTTGACGAAATCTATTGGGAAATACAGAGCATGTGTGTTTTATTCTGATACAGAGACCTCAGAAAATAAGAGCTCGGGAAATTTAAAGAGAGTTCAAAAATTTAAAAGCTTGGAAAATTTAATTAGACCTCGGATAATTTCAAAGAAGTTCGAAATGTTTAGTGAGAGCTCAGAAAATTGTAAAGGCCGGGAAATTAAATGAGAGCTCGGGAAATGTTAGAAGCTCGTGAAATTTAAAAATCTAAGGTAATTTTAAACAAGCTTAGAAAATATAAAGACAGCATTGCTATTTTGTGCTAACTATTTTTAAGTATTTGATAATACATAATACAGTACTCACGTATTCCACTAAAAATGATTACAATTTCCAATGAACCTGGATTAAAAATGTAGGCAAAGTATTATGGTATACGTCAATTGATCGTTTAACAGCAGTAGAAAAAAGCAAAAAGGTATTTTTTTAAATACGTACGTACCCTATTTAAAAACCTTCTAATAATAAGAAGGTTTATTAAGTATGCTTTTACTAAAAGGATCATTAAACACGCGCTGAAACCAAGGTGGTTTAAAGCTAAAATTTACAGGTTTCATTTTAATTATGCGTCTAGAGGTTACAGTAACCGCATAACAACAGTTGGGTTGTATGCCTGTTTGTCAAAAAAACTGTGTTACTGTCAACTATTTAAACATGTTAAATTTCGGCACCACTTTTTGTCTGCGCTAGATAAAGTACCATTCACTCATGTACCTAATTAATAGAAGAGAAAGCACTTCACTGTCAGATCGATACATCATTTGCTATTTTATAAAAGTTCCGGTAAAAAAAGCAAAGTAAACAAACACGCTAACGACTGTATTCCCCAGAGGTACGTTCAAACATTACATTTGGTACATGCCCGCGTTATGCAACTATTTAGCATTCGTGACAGGTTGCAAGCCAATCTTATTGGAACACAAGTAACTGATGGCACGTGTTAAAAGAGTTTGACAGTACTGAAAGAAATCGAAAGTCAGCATTTTGAAAAGTACATTTCAATTATTACGTGTAATAAAATAATAATAACGCAAAAGCAACAACATTTTTTTTCCTTAACCTATCGTGCTCCACTACCACGGTCTCTCAATTCTTTCCATCTTCCTTTATCCATGGCGATCTCCCATTCCGTCCGGAAGCATCAAAATCGTCACATTAGCGTTTTCGCGGCTGACCACGACGTCGGGCTGTTATTAATGTATAGCACAAAAAAAAACAATGACACTGCTCCACACCTTGACTACAAGTCTAATAACCTCATACCACACGTAAACATGCTGATAATTACGAAACGTCAGATATACATCGATAAAAAAAAAAATACTACAACATGAATCGTCATATCTCAGGCACGTTATCACCGCGTAGACGATCCGTTTTTAGAAATATTATACCAGTCACTATTTTTAGTTCGGCCTAGTCTAAAAATACTGACCGTATGACGCTACACTTGATAATACCAGTACTCATGTAACAGTGTCGTTGACTTGCAATTCATTCGATGTATTGTCGTAATTGACAGAATGGCTGAGGTTATCAGCAATAAATTGACTGTTAGATAGGTCATTGTAATGAAAGTCCAATGGCAAAAAGGATTTCTTGTGCCCTTTAAAAATCAAAACAAATTATTCCAAATCTCACGTGAATTGCTAAATTAGAAGCGTTTTATTTTTCACGAAACTGCCAAAAAAGAAAGTCGTCAAAGAGAAGTAAAATATTCGGTTTCTTAGGAGACATTGGTATGTAATATGAAAAATATGTGCAAAATCAAAACAAACTTAAACTTAAATAAAAAGCAGTAGCTATTTTTCAAAAACTAAAATGTAAGGCCACACAGTCACAAAGCAAATGCGATTATCAATCAATTTGAATTCACTGCGCGGTGATACATTAGCAAATTAATAGTTCAATCACAGATTAGATACTAGCTACTACTGTCTAGTTACGTAAGATGTCCACTATTTGGACTAGGTAGAGACGTTCGAGTACGCCACAAGGTCGACCACTCGACATTGACCGTGAAGTTACGACAACAACTTAAAAAATACTTATTTTGTTTCCGCAAATCGCAGCGTTCACGCTCCGTATCGAATTCTAGAACGGCACAGACACCAATTGGTGCGTTAATAAACAACAAGATAATCGAACCGTTTCGGTCTTTAGAAATTACGGTTTTGTCTGTAATTGTTTAATTCAGTTTCCAAAGTCTAGCTGAATACTCATCAATTGATTATTTGCATACGTTTGGTCTTCCACAGCTTTAGCACTTCCTAGCAGTCGAAGTCTTACTTGGATTTATATCTAAAAGAGTTATCCAAGACTTGGGGCACATCATTGCCTACTAGCTTTTGCTCACAGATTTGCCCGTGTGGTGAACGAGTAATTTTTTGTCTATCTAGGTCACGAACTACCTTTCCAATCCAAATCGGTTCAGCCTTTACGAATATTGCAAATATCCAATAATGTTTGTTTCTCTTTGTTTAGATTTTTCCTTTAAAGGATTATTCCGGTATCGGATTAAAATATTATTAAAAAAAAATAAGCGTCTGAACTTGACTATGTCATTTAAGTCTTGTGCTTGGAACACCAAATTGAATTAATTCACAAAACTTAAACGTTCTTAAAAAAATAGGCATAGCATTTAAAATTTATCTCAATAATCTTTACCAAGATTGCAGTCTGGTTTTCTAGATCGAACGGACTAAAGATAATTTGTCCCGACTTGTGGGGACTCGTAGGATTCAAAGAAGATTGCAACCAAGCTGTATAGTTTCTCAACTACGAAGCCGTTGTTTCAAAAAAACTTCTTGGTCAGTGACTTTAAAATTTTATAAATAGATGCTCCAGAATCTAAACTTTAACGATTGGTCACAAGATGTCCCAAGTACGTTTCAATTAACAAAAATATTAATCAACGCTTGTGGCGCCAATGCCTCATAGGGTTATGTCAAAGTGGCACTTGATTATGAGCTTGTACTCATATCCCTACATCATGACTGAACTTGTCTTGGTAATCATTGTAAGTACCTACTTATACATTTTGTAATTTTCCCTTCATTGCTGACTATACTAGCACTATGTGATACTAGCATTTATTTTGTATGAGTAACTGCAGTAGCAGGTCAGTCAAGTGTTATTGCGTACCGATATATAATGTATAGTAGCATACCTAGAATGGCACCTTGTGATAGTTACATCTTTTTGTACCCACGGAAAAAGCTGGCTATTTATTGTACGTGTGTTTGTCAGATCAAAATGAAGTTTTTTTTAAGTCCTTATAGCAACATGCCACAAGGAGGCGCTGCAATAGATGATGAAATAAATGAGCCAGGGGCTTTCACATATGGAAAAATGTACTTGTAAAAATATATCAGCGGCAACCAGTTTGCAAAACGCGGACATGTGCCAAATGTAATTTTTGAACGTGCCTGAGATTACCCCCTATTTGATATCCTCAAAGACCTACACACTGAGTATGAATCTGAAGATGTTCATCATGGAGTACATAGCCGTGAGTTTGTTTGTTAAAACATATATTATATTAACAGTTAAATTTTAAGCCGTCAATTATTCCATAAATTCAATCCCTTTATCCTTATCAGATACAACACTGTGTAGTATTTATCGTACGTCAAAACGATTGTCTTGATAAGCGAGGACTTCCTACTTCAGTCGGGTAAACTGCGCCCGCGCACGTTGCGTTGCATAGGCTTACTCCCAAACGCTCTAAGATCAACTTTTTTTAAACCAAGACCCAGGTTTTAACTGTATATTCTTGTTTTGTATATTATGTAGATTTATCTCACACATATTGTAGGAAATCCTAGTGTGGGCTCATGACTATGTATGTGTCTATTGGGCGTTTATTTATTATTATATTTATTATATTAATTAAATGGGCTGCTACTTTTTTATTTTCCCATCCTAACACTTAATGATTTTTTACTGTTAACGCTCTAACCAAGTTATTACTTCATTAATTTAATGGGCTGCTCTTTTTTGGAGCACTTGGGATTTAACCTTTGCGAAATAGTCGCACGCGCATTGTCTAGATAAAGTCACTTCCTCGCAGCCTTGACTGTGACGATGCCGTATCGAATATCAAATCATTTCGATTTGTCACATTGGTTAGTTTTTTTAAAATACACCATCTCGACAGTCATATTCGTAGTCCTAACTCCATACTAGGATTCCCTGTATCGTGGCGTCCATTAAAAATTGTGAGGAAAACATTTCGAACTTCTATTAAAATCTCTTTCTCACTATAAATTATTAATATACGTTCATTGTGTCATTGCTTCCATTATTAATTGCAACCTAATTAGCCCGTATATGCGTTGTTTGTTCGTTTAATAGTTTGTCAGTTAGTTACCATTAATCTCCGAAACGGCCAATCCTATTGAAGCGTGTTTTTTGCCTATAGATTAGAATTACTTGAGAGATGGTTTTAAACTTAGTTAAAAAAGATTTAACGTTACAAGTCACTAGGGGGAGCTGTAATCGATGATAGAAGATACGTCGGGAACACAGTAATGAAAATGTTTTTTTAACCATAGGAAAGCAGGATGAAACGAATAAAGTAATGAATAATGTAATGATTTGATGGATGGAAATTTGATGGAAGTCAAAACAAGGTCACACGACCGCGTGCTATGGAAACTTAAATACTCATTTAAACTAATCCAATTCAAAATTTAAGTTCTAACTACTTATATAATATATTCGTATACATAATCCAGTTGTCAACCTCCGCAATTCAAACAGATGGTATGTATACGGTACAATTATTTTGTATTCTTTTCTTGTTCTTCTTGTATTAAGACGTGCAGTTTTAATGCTCTATTATCTTATACTAGTTTCTGCCCACGGCTTCGCCCGCGTGGTACCTGGATAAAAAGTTGCCTATGTGTTATTCTAATGTATTAGCTATATTACTGTAAAATTTCATCAAAATCCGTTAAGTCGTTTTTGAAGAGTAACAAACATGTCACGCCTGTTTACCGGAAGGGTAGGCAGAGACCATACCTCTTCTTTATACAAGTTCAGTGGTTTAGTGTACTTCTGACCTGGCCTTTCTCTAGATAGGTATGAATATATTTTATTCAGGTGTCTATCCTACAATCGTACTGATTCGATAAAATAAGATATTGAACGTCAACACAAGATAACAGAGATTGCGAATTCATACATGCGATTATTATAATGGCCGATTGTGAATCTATTAAGAGATAACGCAAGGTGTACATTGTGAAATTAGCGTAGTTTACCCCACATTGATGAATTTACAAACTATGTATCTTTTAAAAAGGTGATTCTAAAGCCTAGATTATTATATAATAAATAGTTAATAGTTAAAAGAACAACATATATTTATATCGCATCATTGAGTTAATGTTTTTAACAGCATATGCAAGTTTGGATCACTGACAAACAATAATAGATAAACGGCACCGTTTTTGACATTTGCTAAAACTATTACTTTGAAAAGAAATACCTACTAGTATTTAGTAGGCCACATTTTTCCGGTCATTCTAAATTTAAAAAAAACTTCAAGTATCAATCCAATTTTCTGTCGAAAAAAGCCTTCTTTACCGTTATTCACGTAGATAGTTTATATAATGTCAATAAATAATTGATCAATTTAAACATTTATAATTTACTCTATATAATGACGAAATTATCCAAAAAGTGACCAATCAGCATTTATTAAAAGTCAATAAAATTATTTTTTGATTAGTCTCAAACTTCATCGTGTTTTTCATCCTCTATTGCAGCGCCCCCTTGGGACGAGTGGTGATAAAACCTATCTAAGAAGCAGTGAAGTCTTGAAGTCACATAACCGATTGCAAAGAACCGCATTTCATTCGGACGATTGATTTTGGAAATAGAAAACAGCATTGTTTTTAATGTGGCCGGCGTAAATCTTCAGGTGATTTTCTGTTTCTCAATATTTTGTGAGTACACTCTACAACCAATTAAATGGAGAAATATATTTTGTATAGAGCTGTTTTAATTCAATCGGAGGGCCTTCAAATTGGTTTGGTTCGGGAAACTCTACTTTTGGGTCACGGCTGAATTCATGATTACACAGTGCCAGTCTTTGTTTTCATCATTACTCATAATTTAAAACTTCTAATAAAAAATAGTTAGTTCTTGTTTGAAGAATGAATGAACGAAAATACTTTATTGTACATCACAAGAAAATTACAAAATTTAACAATAACTTTACGTAACTAATAGAACAATAGGGGGTCTTATCGCTTAGAAGACAACCTTAGGATGGAGAGGAATCTATAAGTTTATTTTCCTATTTAGGTTTGTTCTTAGTAGAACATGTCACCCAATCTATAAGATTGGTTGAATTGGTCGGCGGTGTACGCATGAATTTAAATGAGGAGAGTGCAACGTGAAGACTGCAAGTCGTACAATTTTGATGAACACACTTTCATATTTAATTTAAATTATGAGTAATTTCCGTTTCAAATGTTTGAAAGTAATGTCCAGTGTTCATGCCTTGGGTGACGACTTGATTTGACATCATAATGTTGCAGCATTTTATCAAGCTATTTAATAGTATATGGAAAACTTTGATGGGCATAGACGGATAATCAATTAATTAACATAAGAAGTTATTTATCGTTTCCAACATAATGGCATAAATTTTTGTATTGATTATTAAATTTTATGTTTTTGTTTGGGCTCAGTTTTAATAAAACGAACTACTTTAAATATTTTTATAAGTGCTTATTATCAAACTTCTTTACATTCCAATAAAAAAATCGTATTCAGTAAACCCTTGTAAAAACTGACGCAGTAGCGGTGGCGCCAGTGGCGATCAAATTAAAAAGATGTCACATATCGCATCTGTGGCACCCCCACCGCCAGCCTTTACTGGCCTTTAGAAGGTATTCATGTTTATAATTTACAAATTGAATCCATAAACGGTTTCAATTAATATGTATATCCTGTTTCCTTACTCAAAATATTACGTTTATAAGATTCAGCAGAAATAAAAACTAAAAAAACTTGTAAAAGCAAAAAAAGGTCCCAAAAGAACTCGATTTCCTTGGAGACGAATTTCTGAACATCAGAGCTGCGTTGAAAATAATTTGTTTCGAAAAGGCGTAACAATCTGAAGTCACGGAAACAGACCATAATGACACGAACTTGAACAGCTCGAAACATGAATCATTTGACATTGAAAACGCACGGAAACCGAAACACCCCAGATCCGGGGGTAGAGCTGTTCACATAGCCACATCGATCTTGGAAACGGGTCGGCCCTCCACCCGTGACCTTGGGTGGCGGAGCCACCCGGGCTTCTCCGAAAATCCCCGAAGTTTTCATTCATTCAAATATTCCACGCCCCCCTAAATTGGGTGGATTTTGTATATCACGGCCCGCACTTTCCTTTAGTGATGTGTACTTGGGCTTAGAACCTTTAAGTACTCAACTTGTAGGAATCTTTTTTTCGTGGCTCTTACTTTTTTAAGATTTTGTTTTTAACTAATGTAAATACTTATCCTAAAATCGTACAAACATGACTGATCATGCCTTGTGATTTTTTTCCCAGTAGTCTTCAGTAAAATACATTTCGGTCATTATATTTATTTAAGTTTTATATTTACCATTGTTTAAAAGAAATTACGCAACAAAAGAAAATTTATTTCAAGAAGATAGGGAATGTACGGAAGATCAGACCAAGGTGATTTATATGTAGAAGACAATGCAGGGTCGTTTTATCAATCTTTATCAATATTTACACATGACCTTAGGAAAGTTTTGTTGCACAATGCATTACCTATTTGTTTGTGCATCTGAGTGCATTTCATCCTATCTTATGTATTAACTAATTCCTAGCATACTCATTCCTACTAGGTTGATTCCAGATAAATGATATACCTCTATATAAATGATATTTCAAAGATACAGAGTGATAGAGTATTGAGTTTTTATTTTAAAGTTCAAGCTATGTTAAAACTTGGTTGGGTTTAAAATCTAGAATTGGTGATGCTGAACGCAAAACTAAAGTCCTTGACAAACTGGGTAATCATGTAACACTAAAGTAGATATCTTTGAATCTTTTAACTAGAACTGAATATATTATTTTAAACTGATGATTATAAAAAAATCCCACCGCGGGACAAATGTCTGTGTCAAATGAGCTGCAAATATTTGTCTCGGGTCTGGGTATTTCTGTATAATATGTATTTACAAAAAAAGTATATAAGCAATATATCAGTCATTTATTTCCCATAATACAAGCTCTGCTTAGTTTGGGGTTAAATGATGCTGTGTGAAAAAATGTCAGCATTATTTATTATTATTATCCAAACTTGCGAGTTCTTAGTTACTAAATTTACTTTGGTTTATGAAAATGTACCAATTAGATAGCAGTAGATACTGCTAGTGTGCATTTCGTTAAGGACATAGTCTCTACGTAGACCGCGGTTGGTAGATAGCTTATAAACGTGTTGCGTTCGGCTATTATCACAAAAACGTTGTTTATTTACATAAAACGGCAGTTGTCAAAACTCAAGTGGACTTATTATTGTTCACGCCACCGCCGCCAACTACTGGATGACGTAATGCGATAGAGAAACAGTCAATATATGATATGAAGCCATTAGGTATGAGATAACATGCGTGCAAGTTCACTAATGAAAACGGGACACAGAGCTGTTGCATTGTGGTACGATGCGATCATGAAAATGCGACTGTTAACTTATCAAAGTCTTATTATACTTCATTGCTCTAATATCCTACTAATTTATAAAATAGGAACTAAAACTTGGACGTTTGGATAAATGTCTGGATATTTGTTGCTAATGATCTCCGTAACGGCTAAGTCGATTTGGATAAAATTTCATACAAATGTAGTTCATTACCTAGGCTATCAACATAGGTTATTTTCTATCCAGGTACCATGTGGACGTAGATGTGGGCAGAGGCTAGCTAAATCATAAATACTGATCCAGTAACTGGTTTAATTAATACTTTCGGCTAAATTTTATTTCGAAAGCGGGCCAAGTGGACTTTCTATACGAGTGTCGTTGGATCGAACCCGGTGTGCCAACGGACTTTTCTAAGAATTTTGCGCATAAAATAACGAGGATTAACTACCCTAGTTAGGTAATTTATAACTAGTTAAATATTAATAACAAATAATCCCGGTTACAAAACTACGTATATAGGGTTATTTGCAAATCATGCAAAAACTCTCAGACTGATCATAATTAATAATCCTGTATTATGTATAGGCAGCCGCATGTTTTTTTTTTACACAATTTTTAAATTATTAGATGATATGGAGTGAAAAATGTTCAGTATTATCATTATTATTAAATAACGATGGATTTTTAAATATCGTTTCTTCAGCAATTTTTTAACTGTATATACGAATTTTGTTGGATAAATTTTTTGAGGTTAAAAAACAATATTATCCTCTCACTAAAGAGATCAACTTTTTGTAAAAATGGTTTGTGATAAGGCCATGACGAGGTCATTGGAATGCCCCTTTTCCGAGTTAATTAAAATGGGCATTGATACAATGAGTGGATTCGGTGGTCGAAGGTTTGCACTCTCCAGAAGCTTGAAGGTATTTAGGTTTCCGCATAGTAGTTTCCAACGAGCGCTTTATTATACGGAACCAAAAAAACTAGTTGCATGTTCTACCAGTCGTTTTGGAAAATTAATATATGATAATAAAAAAAATTGACAAATTAAAACGAATCGAAAAGTATTTCCTGAAAAATACAATCTGGATCTCTTCAAGGTAATATTGAATTTCTAGACCATGCTCCATCGGCGGCCATATTATCGATTAACATCTGGTGAGATTATGGTATGGAAAAGCTGTTTATCACTAAAAAAACCAAGGAAATACTTTCAAGCTAACAACTTCAAGTGCCAACAATAGATTGAGCTCTCAAGACAACTGCTTTGTCTTCGGAAGAGACGATTCTGTCGTTCTTTTGTCTGACAGTATGATGAAGTAATTGTTATTTACACTTCCGTAGACTAATCTTTAGTCTCAAAGACGGTGGCGATCAGAAAAATGACACGAACTTTGACAAACACTTGACAACCATCCTCGCCACCGCGTCAGTTTGATCGGGCCTTCAGTGCTCATATTAAGGCTGCTGGTAGAGTGATAGAGCATCTAAAGTCCATCAACTCGTGGAGGGAGCTACCAGCTCCAAGACTATTATCCGGGAAGTACGTGCACAGTATACAAGTACAAATTGCCAAAACACAAGGTTATCCAACCGATTAACCTTCTAATGTAGATCATGCTGACAAGATTCGCTCATTTTGCTAGATTTGGCTCTTCCGTAATTTTACAAAAAAAAACTCATGTCTGTATTCCCCACGATGGACACCCTTAGTGCATAGATCTTTCAGGTTACCAATAAAGGGATAGTCATAGGCACGTCCGACCATATTTGGCACAAACCCGCGGTACATGTATTATGAGGAGTAAATTTGAGGGCGCGTTTGTGTTTCTTTAATAAATTGTTATAGATTTTTATTGCAAGTTACAATTAGCATTCTTAAACAAAAAATCTAAATATAAAAGGTTACTTTTGTATTAAATTTTCAATAAATTCTGAGCACTTTCGCCGAAACACATCAGGCCAAAGGGGTGAAGGGGGAGACAACGGTGGAAGGTTATCAAATGTGATAAGAGCCCATCCATCACTCTCTGAGTCTGTCAGATGCTCTAGTAACTACGAGAGGAATATTTTTAGTATTTGAAAATGAATGAAAAACAACGTAAAAAGCGTTTTAAAAACCTGAACAGAAGCAAGAATATAATAATTATTTTGTAGAAAACAATTCCTGCTCAGGGTTTATTTTGGTAAAATATTAAATTTCTATAGCGATTGAAGATGAATAGAACAAGTCACAACTTTTTAACCCTCGTCAAATATCAGAGCAGGATTTTTAATTGAAAGTCAATCTGATAGCTATTATAATTGCGAGAACCTGAATAGAGTTGACCTTAGGGCGTACATAGACAGGGCGTTTTTTGGCAGCGCACAAATCTGTTGAAGTTGCTTTACAAAATTTTTGAAACGAAATAAAAATATACAGAATCTCGACTTCAATTTAGTTGAGTCGCAGCTCAGAGTCACCGTGTGAAAGTCCCTTTAGATGATGTAAAGCGAAAGATCTTATATCTAATTGAAATCGGAGAATAAGCAACCCACGTTCTTGTGATGGAGTCACGCAAAAAGCTAGAGACGAAATTCTGGCAGATAAATTGCTTTAAGATCCGTCAATTCGTCAATAAACGGTTTCGTAAAACTCATTGAATTTCTTTGTATAGAAAAATCTGAAGTCGAACTGTAGGAGAGCATAATAAGGTAAGTCTGTACGTGAATTATTGTTGTTTGTTCACCGAAATTATAAATACAATAAAAACAGATAAGTACCTACCCGTAACCGCCTCATAGAGGACGTTGCTCTAATCGTTCCATATAATGGAAAATACCCAAATTTTAATGAAAATATTAATCACATTAAAATACGATGGCACCGATTTTTTGTAGTAATCAGGTTTGTAAAAACGACATAATAAAGATTTTGTATTATTCTCGATAAAGGTTTTGAAAAAATATTATGTGAAACTGACAGCTTCAATATGTACAAGCGCTTTTACTGTCAACTTGCCTCTTCCATATTGCATGCTATAGTGCATACAATTAAACATGCCTCATAACTAGTAGAACTATAGCACGCGTCAGGAGTGCACGATATATATATTTATATATATATATATATATATATATATTTATATATATATCGTGCATATGTATTTATTTATATCGATATATGTCGTCATTTGTAGACTCCTAACGAGCTAAAAAAATTTTGAAAGATGTGCGCCGCTGCAAATGGGTTTAGATATTCAGCAAGATTTATTGAAAGAAGGCAAGCTGAAGATAAAGGAACTTAAGAGTGACACGTTTATAGAATGCGTGTCGTTGTGCCGGCAGCTGCTGGCAATATGATTTCTATGTGAATGCGTTTACATGTATATGAAGCGAACGAGATTGCCCACGTTACGCAACACCTCGTGACTCTTGTTACGTTGAAATGATCAATAAATGTTACAAGTCTTAACAATACTTTACTTATATTCATGAAGTAAAATGGGATAATGACAGCTGTATAGATTCGTATCATGAGGATGTTTTGTGTAGTAAGTTAAAAAAAACCTGTTTCTAAAATAATTACTTCATTATGAGCATTTGATTATGTTTCATTGTTCCTGTTATAAAATGTTTTTTTTAACTCATGTTATGAGTTTAAAATGTCACTCATTTTGACCTATTACCTCTGTACTGTTTAGTATACAAGATTGTGTTGAGTCTAGTAACTGTTTGTAAATGCAGGATTTTTCTAGAAACAAAATGATTCATAAGAAGTTTTATGAACTACAGTTGAAAATATTGCTTCAGTTATATCGCATAAAAAGTTTATACAAAAGAAATAAATGATTGTATAGCAACATCTTACTTTTCCCTAAAGGATCATCAAAATCACTCGTTTTTTTAAGTTATGATATACAACCATTTTCTGTCCATGTCTCCGAGCTACTAGTTAATCGTATTATCATTACATACTTATTATTATTATTTATATATTATATACAAATAATAAGTAATTTGGTTATGTATGAAGGTATATATTAATAATATTATATTCTGTAAAAAATTTACTCGTACACCGCCGTCTTTAAATTACATTTTATCCTGTCCATTCAAAGGTTGCCTGGAGATAAGACCGCTCATTGTACATTGTTTGTTTATGAATCCCTGTGTTCTGTATTTTTCTTTGTTGTTAAATTGAGAGTTTATCTATCTATCTAAAGAAATGCCATTGTGGTAAAAAACCTTGTAAACAAAACTTAAGGATATGGTTTAGTTAATCGGTGTACCAAAATTAGGAGTTCTACTTCTAATTCGAAAATACAAAATTGCGTTTGTTCCAATAGCGTTTCACTAGTTAGCATATATATGTATTCTGTTTGTGATATCTAAAAATTGGCCACTATTCTCAGGCTTTTAGCCGTTTTTAAAATTGACAAATATGATTTCCAACGACTCTAGGTAGTTTTAGTTCTGTATTCTGTTTGTTAATAACCTTCATAAAAAAATAAAACAAGAATCGTACTGGTGGGTAAGACTAGCAAAAAACGTTCCAACTCACACATTCAAAACTTAAAACCCTACAGATGTGCTCACACGCATCGTGCCAGCAAAAACTGAGTCTCGTTCCAACGACCAACTATTGCCAACGCCATATACGTAGTTTAAAAAATATTACAACAAAAGTAACTACTATGGTCCATGAATTTACTAATGACGACGCAAAGGGCTGGTTTTGTGTCGAGAAACTTTTACCACATCATGTTTTTGCTTATAACTTGTGTCCATATATTACCTTCAAACTTTAGTTCAGTTTTTACATTGAGGTTATAATATGTAATTACCAATCTAGTCTTTAGTAGTAGGCTCATATCAAAACATAAAGCAAGGTTTTGTCCAGATTTGTATGCACTCATAATAATATGAAGTTTCTAGAGTTGAAAATCCAGTGAACGTCCTATGTTTTCGCTGTTTTATTTTGTTGATAATTTCACCCATACCACAGAACCCGTGCAATTAAAGCTTTATTATCCTTAGCGCGTACTAGTAACTTGTTTTTAATTACATTTTAAGTACATACACACTTAGCTCTCAAAATGATTGTCGTCTATCTCCAGCGTCATTACGATAAATACTATGCATTCGGTTTACAATGGTAATATATTGTAAAAACGGCGCGTCGCGAAAGGAGAAAGTCGCAACCAATCACCCTGATGAAGACTCTCGGAATGAGTCGAAACTTAGTCGGTGCCTTCGCCCGTTTTTACAATATGAACAGTCAAGTTCATGATAGTTTTTGGTAATATGCCTGTTTGCACGGATTATGGAAGTAGAACCAAACAAAAATCATGTCAAATGGTATGTCTACAAGCCCAATAGTCACATAGCATTGACCCCGCACTCCCTGTACCGTGGGTATCAGGAACTACGAGTACTTTCGTACCACAATACTCGAAACGAATATCTGCAGATCATGCAAACATTTGTCCCGCAGCGGGAATCGAACCCGCACCTTTGCGTCTCAGCTGGCTACTTGCAGCCGCTCCACCATGGTCGTTTTCAATATATGTATTTTTTACATATTTTCATTAAACACTGTTAAAAACTATGCATGTGTAGATTAGTTTGAGATTATTTAAGGACCATAAGTAGTTTTTGTTTTACCCACACGACGCTGACAATTTTTTTTTGGAGAAGAGTATGTTTGTTCGTTGTTCGGAGTGTATTTATCTCTTACTATTTTCATTGACTTTACCGTTTGCATTGCGATTTTCTGCAGCTGTCGTTAACGTCTTCAAAGAAAATATTTAGAAAGTTTTATCTCTACATGTCACTAGAGGGCAATACAATTGATGAGGAAATACACAGATTTGTGTATTTCGTCATCAATTGTTGTGTCCCCACAAAAAACCTTCCTAGTTTTTGCTATTTTTGTAAAATTCTTACTGATGACAGTAATATTGACAGATAACTATAAATAAATAAATAATGCTGGACATTTTTCACACAGTAAACCCCAAACTAAGCAGAGCTTGTGTTATGGGAACTAAATGACTGTCAAACGACTTCGTACTTTTTTGTAAATACTTACCTACATATTATATATATATACAGAAAATACCCTATAAATTGTCTAGTTATTTTATTTATTTGTACCTGTACTTTCTTGTTGTGTCAAATAAACCACATTCTATTTATTTCTTAGTCAAGAGATTCAAAGTTTAACTTATATTATGTATTTTATCAGCTCATTTTTACTCTACTATAATTTTAATAGGTAAAATAGGTTACATTAAGCAATCGGAAGTACCTACATAGGTATCTTATGAATTACAAGTTTCTGCCCACGGCTTCACCCGCGTGGTACCCGGTTAAAAAGTAGCCGATGTGTTATTCTGATGTATAAGCTATATTACTGTAAAGTTTCATCAAAATCCGTTCAGTAGTTTTTGCGTGAAAGAGTAACAAATATCTATCTATCCTCACAAACTATATATAATAGTAGTAGGATAAGTGGGTAACCTATTCAGTTATTTAACTATAAAAAAAACCTAATATTTCAAATGAGAAAGTATGCTTGTTTGGATGTTTTACTGTTTTTATGTTAGTAATAATTATACACATAAAATCAATTATTGTAAAACTTTATAGTTCAGTATATATTTCAATGAATTTTGTAACAGGTAGATTTAAAAAAATATTTTAATCTGACTACCACACATGTTTTTCGACATTGAAACATTACAATGTAATGTTCTACTATATAAACCTTACTTGGCATAACAATACGTAAACAACGTGGTACCTATCTACTCCTGAGAAGTAAGTAATTAAATAAGTAATTTATATAAGATTTTTTCCTAAATTACACTGGAAAACTCACTGGCTTAGTGAAAACCGACTTCCGATCCGGAGGTTGTGGGTTCAAACCCGGTCGTGCACCAATAGATTATTCCTCTCACGAAATATATGTAATATGTATTAACACTTGCTCAAAATAGTGAAAGAAAACACCGGTGTTTTCTTTGAACCAAAATTCGGAGGCATGTGCCATAAGTTAGTGTTCCAATAAGCGGCTAACGGCTTGCAGCCTGTCACGTGGAACTACTTGCAAAAAGCGAGCATGTACCAAAAGTAACGTTTGGGCGTGCTTCTGACTACCCCCTACAAAGATATGCATTGAGTATGCCCGACATGGGAAATACAGTCGCGAGGGCAATTGATTTTGTTTATATTAAAAGAACTGCGAATATTATTTTTATATACTCATGTCATAAAAACTAGAGGTTTTATTTTGTATTTTGATTGGTTGTATCGTTTGTCCAAACCTGTTTCTGACTGAATTTAGTGTAAAATGTCACGCATGAAGGTCAATAGTGCGAAGAACCGGTGACGACAAAGACTTCCGATAATTTTTATATTGTGAAGTTTATAATATGTTTTAATAATTAATCATTGCATATTTTTAAGTTTTCCGTAAATTATGATACGATAATTATGTTCATTAGGACACCTACTTATTATGTTGATTAAAACTAAGTTGACTAAAATTTTTCGCATTCGCTCGACCGTTTCTTCGACTTACGTTTCTAAATTGATCAATACGAAATCCTTTTCTTTTAACGGCATAATATACAACCTATGTCCACCCTGAATCATTCTAAATATTGATGAAATTGTTTATAAAATCTGATCGAGTAGTTTTGGATTAGATTATCTCCTACATCCAAAATTCAAAACTTTACCTATTGATGATAATATACTATAAAATGTAGATGAAGTTAGTTGGAAAGGATCAAGTAAGCATAAAACTGCAATGCATTTACCAATCACAGACGCAGACATGTAGGTTGTAGGGCAGGTCATGGCTGTATGCGTGAGCACAAACGGATGTGCGAAAGATAACGTTATCAATTTACAGTTGATTTTCAACGAGGAGAGCTATTAAAGAGAAAACCAATATTTAATCTTCATAATAAAATGTATCTTTAGCATTCTCCACAACGTATAATGGCACTGGAAATCTAAGTAAGAATGCAGCTTGCTTTAATGTTAGTTCCTTAGTTGCGCCAAGGTCTGTTTTTTCTGGAGTTTTGTGTCTGGACATTATTTCAAGTACCAGGCTAGTAGCGAATCGTGGTGGTATCACGTTACGCGGTGGCTGTTGACACCAGCGCCTGATTAATATTTATGATACGGTTGAGCATCTCGCATGGCCGGTTCGCTGCGAATTAGCTCCCTCCTGCTCACTCCCACGCTAACAACACACACGCGTCAGACAGAGTCAGTGTTCATACATTAGAGCTCTTTTAACATTTAAATATGCGTAAGTGCGAATGAGAATCTCAAATCTTCTTAATTTTTGCAAAGTTTATTATTGTTTAAAGTTTTTGCAGGATCCAACGCAGTCCGTTATGGCCTTTAAGTGTATTTCATACATAAAAGTATTTTAAAATTGTAAATGTATCCTTAATTGTGTTTACCTGAATAATTAGCATAATATGGTTTCTTACAAAGGACTGAATTGAGATCTGTCGATGTTATTGCAGTGTTGTTGCAAAAAAAGACAGACCCACTGACCACTTCGATTGCAAATCGAAAGAAGTGAGTATGTGGAACGAGGCGTGGGACCAACGTGCCTCGAACCTGACCGTATCGAGGTAGGTATCTCAACCGGACAGACAAGACTTGACTGCCATTTAAAAAAGTGTGCATCGGCTGCATTGGAAAATCGTGTCATAGAAATTATACCCGCATAGAAAACAGAACAGCCAACTATGTTTACATTTTGTATTGACTTCTTTACGTTGTTGGTCGCATAAAGCAGCACCAATGTTGCGTTCATTTGAATTACTCATCGAGTTGTTAAATTACTCATTGAACTGCCTCGTTGGTTGATTGTTAATTGAAACGCATCCAAAACTGGCTTGTCTCCGTAGTCATAATGCGAATAATGAACAACAGTTTTTATTTCGTCATCTGAAACAGATCTTTCAGACGATTTTTATATCTTCCATACATGAATGTTTCTTTTGTTTATATTGCCCGTTCTGGTTGTTTACGAGGATAATGTTTTCCACTATAATGTTTGTATCCTTGCATAGTCTCGCATTACAAGAATTATCATTGTGGGTGTGTGTGTGTGGCTTCATTATCTCGATGTCGTTGTTTGTCTGGACATTTTCCGCGAGCTAGCGCGCTTCCAGCGCCGGCCGGCGCGGTCCTCATTCCAAGGTCACGTTATCGTGATATCGCCAGCCCTGAACCGATCCAAGGTTATCCGGCGAATATTCACTTTTGCCTGAGTATATCCACAGATGATTCTCTAGCGAGACGAGTATTCGGTACGTCACAGGCACGTCCGTCTTACAGGAACTCAGCAATCTCGACCGTCGCGCGCCGACTCTTTATTGTTAATTTGCGACCGCTCGCGCTGGTGGAGCGAGACCGGATGCTCACTCTCGCTTTTAAGGAGCGTAAACGCGTATCATATCAAATCGAATTTGTTGCATGTTTACATTTTATAAATAGAGCGTTCACGTGGCGCCGAAGCGTGATAAGAGGCCATCGAGCCGTCGACGGGAACTCACCGTGCGCTGTTAACATCCTCCGCGGCGGGAAGAGAGTTCCTCCGTCACACTGACACTCGTGCGGGATATAAGCACTCACAAACGGCGCACTTAGTTCGGCGGCACACGCGAGGACTGCACGGCGCGACACCCACGACTAGAATGCGGGCGAGACGGCTGGTCGTGGGGCGCGGGGTGAGGGGAGCGAGGAGCGCGGCGACACACAGCTCGTGCGAAGGCGCGGCGACAAGGACTGCGGCTGAGCGCGAGCGCGCTTCCTACAATTGGTCGGATATTGAGCTACGTCACACAATTCGACCAATGGCCGCGAGACAAGTAGTGCCGGTGGCCGGCCGCGAGAGGCGCTGTCGTTTAGGAAGTCGCCCGCCCTACGAGCTTTATTCAGCCGATTTCAGCCAGGGCGTTTGCTTCAACGGGCGGCAATACGGGCGGAAATCATATACTTGTATGAGATGGAGACAATTAATGACACTAAAGATGAATTACCTACGTTAAAATAATTATTTTTTTGTAGGTAGGTATTTCGTAAGTAGTCATGATAAGAATCTCGAATCTTAATGACGAGATATCCGTATTATGTAATTTGGATGGTTAAGTTCCTATCTAGATACAGGTAAATAAACTAACCGCTTGTCTAGTAACAAAGATAAAGGGATTGGCAGGGCTAAATCTCATACAACCGAGTAATAACGTCAAGAAAAGGTTGAATGACCACTTCGCCAAAATGTATTGGTATTTTCAAGCTCTGGCCATTGTTTAGTTGAAAGTTATGAGTAAGGCTATTTTAAACTTATCTCTAACGCATGAGATTTTATTTAGAAACTTATATCTACAGACTGCCAAACAAAAGCAAAACATAAGAGACTATTTTTTAATTATTTTAATTAAACCCCATAAATTAGGTACCTACCAGCTGTGACGCCAGAGGTGCTGCTTCAATTGCCAGTGCGGGACAAATATGCATGTTCTGCAGGTGTTTGTTCCGGGTCTAGGATTTGTGGTACCACGGTACTCGTTGTTCCTGATATCCACGATACAGGGAATCCTAGTGTGGGGAAGGACTATGTCTGTATCTGTTCGGTGTTGATTTATTTATATGAGGTTAAATCTCCTTTCAACCAGCTATGCTCAAATCAGAAACGTCCAGATGAATATTATAACCACGCATTCTTAACTACAAAAGTCATATAACATCATTATCATCATAATTAGCTTCTGCTCACGGCTTCGTCCGCGTGGTACACAGATAAAAAGTAGCCTATGTGTTATTTTGATGTATAAGCTATATTACTGTAAAGTTTCATCAAAATCCGTTCAGTAGTTTTTGCGTGAAAAAGGAACAAACATCCTCACAAACTTTCACGTTTATAACATTAGTAGGATTATCATTTCGTTGAAGTTTCTTATTTGACATAGAGATAGATAGATAGAGGATCTTTTATTGCCCACCGAATATTAAAAAAAAACACTACAAACTTTGACAATATTGTACATTAAGCGTTCTGATCGATAAGTAGCAACGTAGATGTTAGAAAATACTTTATTGTATATAATATTTTTCCAAATTATATATCATATAATATATGTAAGTAGGTACTAAAAACTTTGACAAGGTGTACAATGGGCGTTCTTATTGCTAATTAGCGATCTCTACCAGATATACAGAGACATGTCACCAATTTTACTCTATCCACTGTTTCCCGTTACCTTTAAGAGCAAAATTAATTTACACAAACAATATAAACCAATAAAAGACGATCTCGATGGCGTAGCGGGTAAGAAGCCGGCTACGATTCCGGCTGTTTGATTTTTTTTTTGTATGTTCCGCAGTTATTTGTCCCGGGTTAGGTGTGATACAGGGAATCTTAATGTGGGGACAGGACTATGACTGTTGGGTGTTTATTTATTTTATTAATAGCCTCTGCCCACGGCTTCGCCTGCGTTAAAACCGGATAAAAAGTAGCTTATTCTGATGTCTGGGCTATATTTCAATAAAGTTTCATCAAAACCATTTCAGTAGTTTTTCCATCCATCCTCACAAACTTTCGCGTTTATAATAATAGTAGGATTATTTATTTAATAAAACAGTATTCAACGCCTGTTAGCAAATCTCGAGAATGTTCAACTTAAAAGCAAGATCTTTGTCATTAGAGCGAGCTGTAAACAAAACCTTAGTGTTGCCTGGGGGAGGCCAGCTGTCCACAAGCCTCAGTATTAAACACCCACACTCATGGGAGTGTGGGTGTTTATACACCATAGTACACTTGAAAACGAACCTTACCGACCATAACTGAGTGCCAAAACTCCAACACAATTTCCTTTAAAATATACAAACGTTTAACAACTTGCGAGAATGAACTTAGATTTGGTAGATATAAAGGTGGATTTCAGAAGGCTCGTCGTTTTATATTACAGGAAATTGTATCGGATATTGAAGTAGAAGAAATAGTGTTAGTGGAAGGAATACGAATCATCAAATTGTGGTGACTATTGGTGTTGGACTTATTGATTTAGTGACTTGTGATGGTATATCTAAGAACCATCCTTGAACATACAAATCTTAAATAAATAATGCTGGACATTGTCACACAGCATCATTTAGCCCCAAAGTAAGCAGAGCTTGTGTTATGGGAACTATATGACTGATATACTACTTATGTACATTTTTTATAAACACATGCATATTATACATAGAAAACACCTAGACCCGAGACAAATATTCGCAGTTACAAACATTTGTCCCGCAGCGGGAATCGAAACCCGCAACCTTCTGCGTCTCAGGCGGACTTTCGCCCACTGCGCCACAGAGGTTGTCTATCATGTGTATGATAGACAACCAAATATCTGTGATTTATGTTTTTTTTAATCTATTGCAAAAAACCGCATTACAATCCAATAAGCCATTTTAGAGATAGTAACAAACCAACAAACCACCTTTTATGGCAAACCCCATATATGTATGGGCTCCTGTGATCGCGGGTAAGAATCATCAGACTAGATGCGACAATTCTACCGATATGCGTTGGAACATAAAAAATCTCAACGTGGATGAGTTTTAAACAACAGACAGACTTTCAAAGTAAGCATGTTGGATAAAGTCTGAAAGAGTACGTATGACTGGTATGGCCCAATATTTCGTTATCATCTTTCCAAATAATCACCAATTCTTCATATTGTAAAAACGGGTATTTTCACGTACGTATGGCACTATCGGTGAAAGCACCATCATCAATTCTGAAGATCCGTCTCTGTTTAATCAACTGCAGCAAAAAGACAATAATTAACTGCCTCACGGCTTACAATAAATCTGTCGTGCGTTAAACTAAAATGTTCCCTAGTAAGGATTTATCAAATCGCTTCTGTATGAAGCTACCAAAAAAACTGGAATTCATTTACTTCCTGGAATCTGAAGGTAAGGGGGAAATATAAATTGAGATAAAATGAGTCCTTTGAGAGATATTTCATATTATGTTCTCAGTTATTACGTCTGTACAGATTGATGATACTTTGATATTGAGTGTATTCAATTGTTAAATTATTTGTTGGAGTTTAGCGGAATTTTGTGTATTCAATTGTTCAATTATTTATTGGTTCGGTTTTAGCGGGATTTCACGCAGATTTTGGTTGAGATGTGGTTTTTATTGACTGCATGAAGTGAAAATAACCCTAAAGATAGTATAACGATCGAATTTTGAGTTTGTAGAATCTTTATGGAATTACATGGACAATTTTTTCCGGGACCTATTTTCTAGAAATATACAAAAATATCTCATTAGATGGATAAGAAAAAAGAAATTTTCAGTAAAAAAATCGTGATTGAAAAAAGCCTTTACGAGGGGCACTGAATCTTTTCACCAAACTGGTTTCTTCACCATTGGTCACTTGTCACTTTTCAGGGCCACTATACAACCTAGTTAGATCACTGACCAAACAATTTAACCTAATTAAGAACTACCTTTGAAGGCATACCAATCAATTGCAAAAACTGCATTAAATTAAAATTAAATGTTCAGACTGCATCAGCTAGTGATATCATCTATTGCATTACAATCCGATTAACTGTTTCAGAGATACATTCAGACAAGCAGACAAATAAACAACTTCTTATGGCAAAAGCATATACAAGCCTTGCGTCGCGGTTGAAAATCACAGTAAGCTTTCACCAGCGTGTGCGTTGATCCAGCTATGTAGCAGCACGCATGCGCCATGAGGCTATTTCTGGACTCCCCTTACACCGGAGGTATACGATGGAGCTTAATGGACTGGAAACCAGAATTGACATGGACTTTCTTTTGAAGATCATTTTTTTGTGGTCTTTTTTGATTCGCCAAATCAAAAGGAGGACTAGCTCAAAAAATTTAATTGTTTTTTTGTAACTTGACTAATACTGTATACACTTAGTAGGAGTTTTAAAAGGCGTATAACATTAGAACAACCTGTTTAAGACTTAGATACAGATTGCGCACTTAAAATTACTTGCAGTGTATTCGGTACATATATGATTCAAATACAAACGAAAAAACTTTTTTACTGAAAAAAATGTATATAGAATTAATTATTAAGTAAAAGGCCCCGCGATTACGTCCGCGTAAGATTGTGTTGATTCTTCCTGCTTCATCAGTCAGTGTGTTACGCAACGGTTTTATAATAAAATTAAGATAATAATATCGTCTTAATTAGATGAGACATAATGTCGTTTAAAAATGACATCCATCTAATGGAACGTTCGTATCCTATCCTACTATTATTATAAACATGAAAGTTTGTGAGGATGGATGTTCGTTACTCTTTCACGCAAAAACTTCTGAACGTATTTTCATGAAACTTTAAAGTAATATAGCTTATACATACGTATTAAAACAAAATTCATTATTTTGTAGTATTTTTGCGCAAAGACAATGTTTTCGGAGATTACCCCTGCAGGTAAAGTTTGTAAGTTTGTATTACAAACTTTACCTCGTTATAAAATTATAGTATAGGTTACCTCTTTGTAATATAATTAAGTATATATTAATAGGTAGCAACTAGGATAGGCCTTATTATAAGTGGGTAGTTTGTGATTTTCCTTTGTGAGTTCAGTGTCGCCTTTGATGATTATGTATATTTATTATTACGGGTTTCTTTGAGCTCGTCTGTATGTCATAGTTTCCTACAGTTAGTGAATAATTCTACCTGTTTAGTTATGCTTTAGTAAAGGCTTAGGATTGTGACTGTTGTGTATAACATCATAATAACGAGTTCTACTGCCCTCGAGTTTTTGGGTGATGTATGTATGTATGTGTGTGGACTCCCTTTTCCGCATTTAAACTCTTAGTTGGTTCATTGTGTGTGGGAGTTTTGGCTAGTGGGTTAGCCAGCCCAACTCCGCCCAGAAGCATAGAAGTTTCCTGGGGTCTTCACAGGCTTCGCGGAGTGACCTTGGGTTGCCAAGGATTTTTGCGCGGTGAGTTGCTACGCCCACGCATTCCAGGATTACATGGGCAGCTGATTCCTCTTCGGTTAGACATCCTCTGCAGAGTGGGCTGTCTGTGGCTCCGATGTTGTAGAAGTGTTTGTTCAAGGGGCAGTGACCGGTTAGAGTCCCCACGATGGTCCGGAGGTCTGATCTTTTGAGACTTTGTAGGCGACGCGTCAGTCGTGGTAAGATGGCAGGTAGAGCTGCTCTTGACTGTCTGCAGTCCGTGGCCTGTCCCCATCGTTCATTGTGTTGGTTTATAGTGCGGTGTCGCATCTACGTACGCAGCTGAGAGAATGGCAGAGGGAGGAGTGGGGCGGGACCTTCTGTGCGTGTTCTTGATCCTCTTCTGGCCAATTCGTCTGCAGCATCATTGCCAAGTGATCCACTATGTCCCTTAATCCATTGTAGAGTCACTTTGTTTTTCGCCGAGACTCTCTCTAGGGCTAGGTGGCACTCGTAGACGAGTTTGGAGTTACAGCTGTGGCTTTCCAGAGCTCTTAGTGTTTCTGTGCTGTCGGAGAGTATGCGTATCTTGTAGTCTTCGATTTCTCTCCTGTATATCGCGGTTGCGGCCTCGGTGATGGCCACACATTCACATTGGAAGATGGAGCTGTGTGTGCCTAGTGTCATTGAAATGTTGATGTTAAGATCCATCGAGTGTACTCCAGCCCCCGTTCCTTGTTTGGTTTTTGAGCCATCGGTGTGGACACGGACTTCATTGATTCCTGATTGATCTCTTAGGTCCTCGTATGATTGTATGTAGTAGTGTATTTGGGTGATGTTACTTCGGGTGCCATCTTCGTTCGCAGGGTCTCCCAGCAGCGACGATACGTTGATTGGCAGGTTATACTTGGCGCTTGTTTTCAGACCGTAAGCTTCTTTCTATTAAAGGATACATAAATAAAGTCCTGACTATAGGATTCCCTAAGTCGTGAGTATGAGTAACTACGAGTACCATGGTACCACAACACCCAAACCGGGTACAAATATCTGTAGAACATGCAAACATCTCATCTCATCTCGGACTGAAATGATAATAGTCAAATCACTGTTATCTTCGTGAGTTTTTCTTTACATGATAACAGACTGCGAATCTATTAATATTCACTGCCAACTTCTTTCCACTGCTTCGCTCGCGTGGTACCCGGATAAAAAGTAGCCCATGTGTTATTCAGATGTATAAGCTATATTACTGTAAAGTTTTATCAAAATCAGTGCAGTAGTTTTTGCGTGAAATAGTAACAAACATCCATCCTCACAGATTTTCGCGTTTATAATAGTAGTAAGAAGGTATAATTACTGCTTTCATTAAAAAAAAATGTCATGATTCCGAAGCCAAATGGCGAAAACAAAACAATTACAACAATAAAATAATGTTTAATTATTTCCCTGTGTCTGTTCGTCCGTAAGCCTCATTTCTCTCTGAGTAAGCATATCGAGATAAAATTGGATTCGGAGACGAGTTACTTACCCAAAAACGGAATAAAAATAATAAAATATCATACAACCAACCAGTGTACTTACACGAGTGTACAGTGTGATATGTTTTTTTTTTGTATTCTCCGAGTGAGGTTTTATTGAACAAGTTACTAAAAGCGTTTTACGTTTTCAAATTAGCTAAGGGTCCTTGTAACTTTTTAACCTTCTGTCCTAGAAGTATGAAGTATGGAGTAGCATTCAGTAGAAACTGCCAACGGAAACTGATTGGACGGATTTCGGCTGATAACTTTAGCAGAATTGAGGCAAATAATAATACTATACTAGGTTGAGGGAACTTCAGGGCCTTAGCGTGGTGCGACACATCCTGGTCACTTTTTAGCTAATACATAGGTTTTTTTCATATTAATACCTTTAAATTCCTGTGACTTTCATATAACATTAACCAATGAATAAAGCAGAAATACATACTCGGAAAAACCTGTTAGTTTCCTCATTTCAACGATAGGAAAGTATCCTGCCACGTTATCAACAGAGGCTCAAACAAAAACGATTTGCGTTCATTTACCGTATCATAACAATAGCAAAATAACTCGGTACTCAATACATTTATTGCTTTCACATGTTTACAAAGTTCTTTTGAGTAGGTAAACTCATGTAAACCCTATATTAGGGTATAGTAAAAGGGCAGCAGATAATGGGAAAGATTAACAAAAGTATCTTTACAGTAATATTAGTAGTAAAAATTCATATAGAAAAGACAATCCTACTAATTCGCGAAAGTTTGTCAGGATGGATGTTTGTTACTCTTTCACGCAAAAACTACTGAACAGATTTTGATGAAACTTTACAGTAATATAGCTTATACATCAGAATAACACAGGCTAATTTTTATCCGGGTACCACGCGGGCGCAGCCGTGGGAAGAGGCTAGTAGGCAGTAATTCTGACTTGAAGTTAACGTAACGCCTCAGGAAAAAGTACTCCAAATAAACGAAACACACGCGTGTCACTTTAAAATGTTTGGAAACTGTTTTCCGCCCGACAAATCTATCGTAATGGGCCTACATTGGCCAGCAATGTTGCCACAGAACAAAAAATAGTACAGTACGTGACTGGAGCTCTATACGACGACTAATAAAACTAAAACTTAGCACAACATCACGTAACATAGGAAGGAAATAGACTGAAAATAACTTACTTGATCGGTAAAGCCTTGGTTTCATTAAATGAGACGGTCGCCGTATTACGGCTATAATCCAACTGAAAGCTGACCCGGCTGACAACACAACAAACTCGTTGAAATAAATGAACATCCAACTGACACTACATAGTCCTGACTATAGCCTGAACTTATAGTCGAGGGTTGAGCAGTCCCCCAAAATCCATCATTCAGCATTCGCCTTATGGCTGGGTACATTAAGGTTGAAATCGCACTTGAATTTCTACTAAGCGCCTGAACAGTCCCCTAGGGGAGCCCCTATTTGACTATGAATTCGGGCCTAAGATTACCTGTGTTATGGAGAACTATCTAGCCCCAAATTAAGCAGAGCTTGTGGTTAGGGAACTACATGACATTATAAATAGAAAACACCCAGCTCCCGAGCCAAATATTTCAGATCATACAAACATTTGTCCCGCGGCGGGAATCGAATCCACAACCTGCGTCTCAGGCGGGCCTTCGCCCACTGCGCCACAGAGGTCGTCAAAACAAGATTAATCACATAAATTAAGATTTTTCATCGCGTGCAACGGTTTATTAGGAAAACAAAGGAAGGACAAAAGCTCTATGAAAGTACAGCAAGAAAAGATTTTTTATTAGCTGCATTATTTTTTGTCATACAGAGTAAGCACTACTACAAAAGCTAGCAAACCTTAAAAATAAATAAAAAGTGACGTACCTATTTTTGACTAATGAAAATTATAACAAAAGAAAAAATGACTAAACCTACTTACCTAATTGTGTTATTCCAAATGCTTGATACTTTGCCTACCTTGACTTTATTTTATTGTACCTACTAGTTTTTTTTTTGTTTACATAAAACTTCGGCTTGCCTACCTATCTATTGCTATACCCTTAGACAGGGTTCATGTGAGATACCTACCTATAAACACCATCTATGTACCTACCATGTGAAAGCAATAAATGTATTGAGTATTGAGTATTAAACTACGCGAAGCTTCTAAAAGTTGAAAAATACAATAATTTTTATGCCCAACGGATATTTACATAGTTTTGACACTATGTATGTAGGATTCCCTGTATCCCCTAATCTATGATAGGGAAAAAATATGTTATGCAGTTCCTCATTCTACTAAGTTTTGCATTACGTTCATTTGAGTATATTACTTGCCGTGTAACCTATTTTTTGTTAGTAACAAGATGCAAGTTGTACAATGTGGCACGCATAATGTTTAACCTTTCGCCTGTCCCATTGGTGTCTCCCACAAGGTAAAATCACTGGGCCTATAAGTATACTAACAACCGTAAAAGTTAATCGAAAATTTTCCTTATTTTTATCAGTATTTCGAGTAGTTTTTGTATGATTTCACATGGTAGTTATGATGTTTTGTCTTGTTTTGTTTTTGCAGAGGACCCACGTGGTGTAACACATGTTGGATCATTGGATCCAGCTTCGAGCCGGGAGATGGCGAGAGATAAAGTTTAAGAAAAGTTAACCTTAAAGACTAATTTCTTCTGTTTAGTAAGGTAAAGAGATTATTTTATGTATTGACCTTAGATAATCTCATTGGCTTGTTTGCGCGCTCATAATCGGCAGTCATTTCAAGAGCTTAATATTAAGCGAGTTGGTACATTTATCCATAACAAAGAGATGTCTATGTACAAATGGTTGTTAAGTATATACATAGTTTAACCTCTGTAACAACCTCTGTGACTGACTGACTGACCAGTGGACGAAGGCTCGCCTGAGACGCAGAAGGTTGCGGGTTCAATTCCCGCCGCGGGACAAATATTTGCCTCGGGTCTGGGTGTTTTCTATGTATTAAATGTATGTATTTACAAAAAATGTATATAAGTGGTATATCAGTCATGTAGTTCCCATAATGCAAGCTCTGTTTAGTTTGGTGCTAGATGATGCTGTGTGAAAATGTCCTGCATTATTTATTTATTTATACGAGTATATTTAGTTTAACTCCGCTTGGCTGCTGATATTCTAGAGAAATAGACGATGAAATAGAAAATGAAAGATTCTCAAAGTTCTTCAAAGAAAACTCATTATAATAGAATAACCTAGATTAAATTACTATCTACTTATTTAACACATAGTAAATCATGATTCAAGTTTAACATATGGCTGGGTACATTAAGGTTGAAATCGCACAAACCGTAGTTTGTATGCAAGCACTTGCGTATAACTAATGTTGTTGAACCAATAAAATAAAATTAATTGCAATAAAATATTTTTAAAACAACAGCCAAACAATCCGACAAAAGTAAATGAATCACAAATTCTCATGAACGCGGGCGCCACCACATGCTGCGCACATTTGTGAAACCCCCTCCCCTGTACCGTTACACCCTCTCAAAGGGACCTGAAAAAATGGGCCCAGCAAAAAATTAGACCCTTATGCCAGTAGCGATAAGGTTCCCAGAGAGCGATGAGTTTGAGGGTCCCCGACAAAGTTCAATGACCTATATTTTATTATAAATGATACACACTTGAGCACAAATAATTTTATAATAATTATTACTCAGCGCTATTAGTTTTGATTTAGATACTATCATCTTGTTTTTCCTTGAAACATTCATGCTGTCAGATTTATCATTTTGGCAGCGATCAGTTGGTACCTAAGTATTATCAGAAAACATCTCATTTTATCACGAGATAAATTCGATCAAAGTATTGTCCACCAGTCAGTCATAAATTTGATTTAGAAACCTAATCATGTTGTTTCCGTTGGGTTTATTTTTCTTGTTTGTAGGTGGTATCACTGGTCAATCTTCAGGTGAATTTATAGATGTAAATCCACCTTTTGCAGATTTGCCAGGGAGACTCTCAGTGATCATAAAGCAAGGCACAGTGGTTGGATCTCTCTCGAAGAATGGAAATTATGCTGAATTTCATGGCATCCCGTACGCCGACGCAACATCTGGCAACAACAGGTTTAAGGTAAACTCGTTTTAATTCAAGAAAGTAGGTAATTTTGTTTTTTATCTGTCGGACTTGTTAATCAAATGAAATAACATTTTGTTCCAGGCACCAAATCCAGCACCGTTGTTTCAAGACACTTTTGTTGCCAATAGAAAAGACGTAAAATGCGTAAGAGCATTAAGAACAGGCTACGAAGGAACAGAGGATTGCTTGGTGGCAAACGTCTTCACACCAACCCTTAATAATACCAAGCAACTTTCAGTAATGGTCTGGGTCAAAGGAAAAGAATTTGATAGAGATAACGAACACGAACTATCTTTTGAAAATTTTGTAGAAGAAGAAATAGTGGTGGTATCACTTAACTACCGTGAATCGGTTCTCGGCTTCCTTTGCCTTGGAACTGAGACTGCACCAGGAAACGCTGGTTTGAAGGATATTGTTGCTGGATTACGATGGGTTAAAGAAAACATTGCCCAGTTTGGTGGTAACCCCGATGATATAACACTAGTTGGACATGGAAGTGGCGCTGCTGCTGTAGACTTGGTAACCATGTCACCTATGGCTAATGGCTTAGTCAACAAGGCTATTGCGCAAAGTGGCATTGCATTATCACCTTGGGCTGTCTCACGTGATAATATAGAATATCCGATCAAAATAGCTGAAGCCCTCGGTCACAATATAACAAACATTGAAGATCTTTCAGATGTATTCAGAAGGACTAGTGTGACAGCTCTTATGAGCGTTATCAGCCAACTTGATCTAACTGATAACTCGTTAGCTTTTGCACCTTGTTTAGAGCGAGAGAGCTTAGAAGATGCTAATCAATTCCTTATCAAGTCACCGTATGAAATTCTTCGAGATGGAGAGTTTATGCATATCCCTTTCATTATTGGCTATGTAGACAATGAAGGGACGATCCGATCTGAAGAGGCTATAGAAGACAATTGGTTATCAAGGATGAATAAATCTTTTAAGGAATTCCTGCAGCCTGACTTGGAATTCGAAACTCAAACACAGCAGACCGAAGTGGCAGATTTAATAAAGACACGTTATTTTGGAAATAATCCTATTGATATTGACCATGTTGACAAGTACATTACTTATCAGGGCGATACCATGATACTGGTTGCCGCTCTGAGAGAAGTTCGACTGCGGGTGGTTGCTTCCACTTCCCCTGTTTTTGTGTATCAATTTTCATATAGAGGTTCTTTAGGAATACCATTAGTGGGACCTGTAACAGTAAACGGCGCAGCGCATAGTGACGAGCTGGCATACATGTTTGTTGATACAAATGATATTACAATACCACAGAGAGACCTAGCCATTAGTGATATCCTCGTTGAAAGATGGGCCAGTTTTGTCAAATATCAGTAAGTGTAACTTTATTTTTGTTTAGGTTATTTACAGCAGGTTTCTGCGAGACTAATATCGGATTCCAATTACAGCCGTATCCGGATGGATCCGGTCTCGTTTTTCTGTGAAAATCTGCCAAAACTTTGAATTATTTTCTGTCTTCGGGAAATCGAATGTAACTGTTGTTAACTACCTAACATGATTCGCTGATTAAAATATAAACAACAAATCACATAATTTACAATAAAATTTGACACCTGATTACTTATTATTGCGTCGATAAAGTTATCAGAATCTGGGTGTGTCAGTGTACTGATCACAATCACCATGCGCCACCACCTCACTGCGACAATTTGCGATCCCCTTTAGTCAATACAATAATGAATGTATTTTGTTTTTTCAGACAACCCCAAAGTGAAACTTCTCAAATATTATGGCGTCCGTTCACATCCATTCGAGCATCCTTCCTACGCATTCTTGATAACAATGAAATCACAAATGAATCTACTTTAGAAGCGCAAATGGAGAATCCTCATCCAGTTACGATGACGTTCTGGGATGAAATATATAAAGATCATTTCTTGGATGCTGATAGTAAATGGGTATTGGCTGACCGAAACGAAGATAATGGGAGTGGATCAGGAAGCGGAGATGGTAGCGGAGACGGTAGTGGGGATGGTAGTGGAAGTGGTAGTGGAGATGGTAGCGGAAGTGGTAGTGGAGACGGTAGTGGAGACGGTAGTGGAGACGGTAGTGGAGACGGTAGTGGAGATGGCAGCGGAAGTGGTAGTGGAGACGGTAGCGGAGATGGCAGTGGAGATGGCGGCGATCAGACTACAGATTCCGCATCAACTGCTGTAGGATATACTTTTTCAATTATTACACTTTTTGCAATTTTAAACAAATTCCATTCTTGTCAGATACTATCATAAAAACTATTCAGTAGATTTAAAGTCTACAGTCATAGTTTTAATATCCACTTATTTAAATTTCTTGTATGAATTTTCTATATAAATTCATATTAAGTAATCTCCATACACTTCGAATCGAACATAATGTAGTACTTTCAGTTCACTTTTCATTTCAATTGAAACCACCTATTTTGTTCGTTTGATTGTTTTTAAGGGGGCGCCCGAAATCCTTATTAAGATTTTGTAACATATTCAATTAATAAATGTTATCCGGATAGACAATTTTATTGTATTAATTTTAATGCCTTCATTTTAGATAGTGAGACTTACTTAAGAGTAATAAAACCCGCTGTTATTCAAAAGTAAAGGCCCGATCAAACGCGATGGTGGTAGCTATGGCGATCAATTTGAATCGGCGGTTCTCTTTTACTGATAATGCACTTAAGAAAAAGATGGCAAGAATTTAATGTCTGTTAAATTATTTTACGGATCATTCTTCTTCGTGTCTACAGTCAGCATGCGTGGAAATCACGACAAAACTTGTATTCAAAACTTAAATTTGACCAATTTTACAGCACGTCTAATTGATATCTCTTTCTTTTGTAACTGTTAAAAGAGAGCGAAAGATAAAATTAAATATACCTAGGTGGTGTACAACAGAATCGAGGCAAATAGCTTATATATTCTACGCGACACTATCATCAGATAAAGCTGTCCAAGACGCACTTGACATAATCAGCTCGTTCAGTTCATGATTCATTTGAAATACGCGGATAGATTTTAGTTTGAAGGTCTTGAGGCACTTTAGTGTTTCCGCAAAAAATATCTAGTGGCACGATAAAACGGTGGAATCATAGATCTAGAAAGCCTAATAGTCGTCATGTCTATTATTTCTTAACCTTTTTACGAGCACTTACTGACATTGTTTTTTTTAATGATATCTAGGTTAAGATCATTTTGTAATATTTAGTCAGGCAAAGTTAGCAAAACTCTGGTACAATTTGTGCCTACAATTTTGCCTCATTAAGTTGCGTGCAGAAAGTTCAGGCCGCGATGCTCGTGTTAGCTCCGAGGTCACAAGGTCAGGTCTACGTGTCCATACTGTGTATGCAAATGCAATGCCGGAAAATGTCACACAGACCTTTCCACATCCGCTGGGGTAGACTAGATAAATGGCTATCGTGGTGACATGACAAAATGGTAGTGGATTTTTTATTTTGTTTTGACCAGTTGTCAAGCCGGTAGAATGATGGACCTCTGCCTCTTTAGAATTTCCATGTCGTACTTTCTCCTACTCGAGGCTAAAACTATAATTTTGGTTCTTTTTGCTTTGTCAGTTGTCATCATAAACCGGTAGGCTCATAGATCTCTACCTAGCTCTGTAAAATTCCCATGACATACTTCTCTGCTATGTTCTAGACGAACCTCTAGACAGGGCCACACGGTTACCTCTCAAAAACGTCTCAAAAAGTGATTATCGCTTCTGATAGCTAAAAGAATAAATTTGATTCCATAAGGAATTATTTTTACTGTATTTTCCTACCTACATTCATTGACGTATTGGGGCAATTTAACAAAGCGTTAATATTTTGGAAGACTACGTAGATGGTATTTTATATGGGCATCGACACGTGTCCTAAACGGCGAAAGAAAAGATTGTGAGGAAACCTTCGAAAGCATTTGCCATCGGTGAGCGTTCTAAGCGGCGATAGGCTGCAACCTGTAACGTGCCTCTGATTACCTCTTGGTATACTTGCATATCGTATCTCGTTTATTTATCTCGTTTTTTTTGGATAGTGATTATTTACCTTAGATCTCTGTAGGCACAAAAAGAATTATATCTATCATTTTAATCTTATCCATTATCGGCAACATCCAGATAAACGCAACACGCAAGGAACCTTGGGTGTAAATATCACCAATCAGGGGACAGGAAAACTACGCGTGCCAAAGCTCAAAATACCTACATTATACTAACTTCTAACGATGGGTTCGCCCGCATGGTATTTAGATATAATATAATATAAGTCTTATGTCAGGATATTGATTAAAATCCATCGATTTTAATCAATATCAAATATTTGATTAAAATCGATGGCAATGTATTTTTATGGTCAGCATTGAATCGACATCCAGGATTAGCTCCAGATAAAGGAACTCTTCAATGGTCTGGTCAACAGCACAGACACGAAATTCAGTGTACACATTTTACTATAATATCTGGTTTTAAGTTTACCATGACATGGTTGCTGCACTATTAACTTGTTTTTTTTACTATTAACTTATTCAGTTCACGATAACTTGAAAATCTGTAGAGCAATATGCAAGAGCCATAATGTAATTTGATTTAAGGCGGTCCACAGACAAATAGTCCACAGCCTTTCTTTCCTGCCTTGGTCGCGGAGAAACAGGCCATAGATAAAACCGACGTTTCAAAGTGATCCTTGTGATTTTAATAAATAAATGAATTTTGACTTTGTCTTGACTTTGACTTTGACTTTGACTTTGACTTTGACTTTGACTTTGACTTTGACTTTGACTTTGACTTTGACTTTGACTTTGACTTTGACTTTGACTTTGACTTTGACTTTGACTTTGACTTTGACTTTGACTTTGACTTTGACTTTGACTTTGACTTTGACTTTGACTTTGACTTTGACTTTGACTTTGACTTTGACTTTGACTTTGACTTTGACTTTGACTTTGACTTTGACTTTGACTTTGACTTTGACTTTGACTTTGACTTTGACTTTGACTTTGACTTTGACTTTGACTTTGACTTTGACTTTGACTTTGACTTTGACTTTGACTTTGACTTTGACTTTGACTTTGACTTTGACTTTGACTTTGACTTTGACTTTGACTTTGACTTTGACTTTGACTTTGACTTTGACTTTGACTTTGACTTTGACTTTGACTTTGACTTTGACTTTGACTTTTATTTTGACTTTAATAACCGGGACTGAAAGACTGACTTTAAAAATATATAAAAATAATTGGCAGTTATGTTTGTTTATAAATCTGTCGACGGTTACTATAAAACTCAGTGGAAGTAATTAAAATGCATATTTGCACTGAAATTGTTTTTTTGTTATGGAATTAAGTGCACATGTGACCCGAACAAAAAGTATGAGCGTTTTAAATTGAGCCTGCAAACAAAGTATCGTCACACGAATACAGAAATAAAACTATTAGTACGTCGAATACTTGGTTTTAAAGTGAAATACTTTTTTGGATATATCAAGTTAAAAAAAACAATATCGGTGTGAGGCCGTGACTGGATGAATGAATGAAAATATTTATTATATATTCATAGCTCCATTCTTCATATATAGGAATTTCAGTTATTTTACTAGGTAGTGCCTTGTCCTACAAGGTAGTTTCGCACGTTTTTAAGATCGATTACATCGATATACAACACTAAATCGATTCAACTTAATCGATATCTCAACAACAAGTGTCACGTCACTACAGCTCGTCTCTGATTCTCTCATTCTTTTTCCGTGCGAGGTAGTAAACGCACGCGTCTACAAGCTCATTAAAAATTACTTTTGAAATCCACGTGAAAGATGTCGAAACGAAAAAGCAAAAACCAATTAATCGACCTGTATCAAGCTAAAATTAAAAAGCTTGAAAAACAACAGGTTGGTCGTCGCCGTCGAGTTATTATTTCCTCGGATTCTGAATCGGATTCAGAAAAAGAAGGTAAGCTTACACTCATGGTCTCATTTTGTGTTCAAATCAGTATTTCTTTTAGAGAAATACTAGTTTTTTACTTAACCATCTCTAAGTCTGCCGGGCGGTTAACTGCGGGTTATTCACGAAGGCTAGACATGATGTGATAGAAACCTGGTGGTATGACTGAGGGTCATACACGAAGGTCATGCGAAAAGTACAGAATGTATTTTGCTAATTTATGAGAAAACGCTTATTCGAGGTGAACAATTTATTTAAGTTGTTTGTTCAAAAATTTTTGCAACTACCCGCAAATTTCAAGATGATGTTTTTTCATCATACATTTTATTTCTTTTATAGAAATCGAAAACCCAGTAATTGACAAGTCGATGGACCAAAATTGCCTTGCTGATGATGGCCTTGTGGCAACATCTCGTGATGATATTCTGCCCGACGCATTGCTGACGGAAAATCCAACTTCCCTTGAAATAACCCCTGAAGAACCAACTGAGACGATTTCAGAACTTGACCCTGAAATATATCTTGCGCTGGGCGACTCAGCTGAAGAAATGCCTATATATGGTGAAAATATTCACACCGATATAGCAAAACGCTGGCTTCCCATCCTTCGTAAAGGCCTGATGAAAGATGTAAAGGAGAAATTACTAAAAGAACATAATGTTTCTGATAACTGTAGACTATTAAAAGCTCCTAGTTTGAACCCAGAAATAGCTGCAGCCGTCGCCGAGATTGTTAAGTCCAGAGACAAAAAGTTGGAGGCAAAACAAGGCCAATTGGGTCTAGGAATAACGGCCATATCTAAAGCTATGTCTTTATTGTTGGGCGATGGAAAGAAAGTTGAAGTTATCAAACTCCTTTCGGAGGGTTGCAGGATCTTATCAGACCTCCACTTCACAGAAACCCAAACGCGTTCTAAGCTAATAACACCATGCTTAGACAAGTCATTTTTAAACATTATTCAAGATGATGAAAGGGATGACACACTGTTTGGAACAAAGCTGTCAGAAAAAATCAAATCTGCGAAGGTCATTGAAAAACAAGGTTTGCAGATTAAACGAAATGCACCACCAAATGCAACTAAGTCTACACTTCCGCAACAAACACCAGCAAGACGGCAAACGGGAAACTGGACAGCCCCTCCTCGGTACCCCACGTCGGCAAACAGGGGGGGGCGCGGAGGGTACACTGCGAGCCGACCTGCGCTGAGTACAACCTACTACAGGAAAAACCAGAGTCAAGCACCGCCGCCACCGCTTCCGCCAGCATCATCGGCGCCGCAGAGCAGACAAGCTGCGAATCGGCAACGCGCACCGACACGACAATAGCCGCAACCCAGGTACATGCGGGCAGGTTACGCCATTACTATAGTTGCTGGTTAGCTGTAACTAAAAATAAGTTTGTTTTAGACTGCGTATTGAATGGTTATCGTATCCCTATAACCAGTACAGTAACTCAAACCTATATACCTTTTAATCATACATCGCAAATAGATAAAAACAAAATGCAAGTAGCAATAGATAATTTATTAGATCTAGGTGCTGTATCTGTGTGTGAAAATGAGGAATCGCAATACATTTCATCGATATTTTTAACCCCTAAGCCTAACGGTACTTATAGATTCATTTTAAACTTAAAAGCTTTCAATAAATTCGTGCGTAAAGACCACTTCAAAATGGAGGATTACAGGACTGCCTGTAATCTATTACCTACAAACGGTTATGTTGCTACGATTGACTTAAAGGAGTCTTACTTGTTAGTACCTATTCATTCAGATTATAAAAAATATTTGAAATTCCAGTTTGAGAATATTAACGGACAAATAACTACCTATGCATTTAATGCATTATGCTATGGTCTATCTAGTGCACCAAGAACTTTTACAAAAATAATGAAAGAAGTATTTAGTCATCTAAGAAGTCGCGGCTTTAGCTCAGTGTCCTACTTAGATGATACACTTTGCCTAGGAAACAGCTATGAGGAATGCCTTCATAACGTAAGAGAAACTGTTAAACTTCTTGAATGTTTAGGATTCGTAATTAACTACGAAAAAAGCATATTAGAGCCTAAACAGAACTGCAAGTTTTTAGGCTTTGTATTTGATACAGTAGATATGTCCATATCCTTGCCCGAGAATAAACGTAATATCATATTACAACTAACACACAAATATTTAAAGTTACCGCGATGCACCATTCGAGAATTTTCTCAGTTCATCGGCGTATTGACAGCTGCTTGTCCAGCTGTAAGATACGGCTGGTTGTACACTAAGGTTCTGGAGAGAGAAAAGTTTATCGCTCTTAAAAACCATGGAAATTATGACGCTAAAATCAAGCTGTCAACAGAAATATTGCCCGATTTACGCTGGTGGCAAGCAAATATTCAAATTGCTAGAAATTCAGTTGCTACTACATTATACGCTTTAGAAATTTTCACAGACGCCTCAAGGTCCGGTTGGGGAGCTGTTTGTAATAGTATGCGCGCAAATGGACATTGGAAGGAAAGCGAATTGAAATTCCACATTAATTACTTGGAACTTCAAGCGGCTTTTCTCGGTCTTAAAAGCTTTGCTCAAAATAAATTTGACTGCGCTATATTGATGCGAATAGATAATACGACAGCCATAAGTTACATCAATAGAATGGGTGGTATACAGTTTCCTCATTTGAACGACCTAGCGAGATCAATTTGGCAATGGTGTGAGCAGCGAGGAGTGTGGTTGTTCGCATCCTACATTAACACAAGAGATAATAAAGAAGCAGATGCCGAATCAAGAAGGATTAACCCTGATACTGAGTTGGAACTCTGCTCAAATGCGTTCAAGACTATAGTGGATCAGTTTGGTCAACCAGATATAGACCTCTTTGCATCTCGTACCAATGCCAAATGTGACACATACGTTTCATGGAAGCCTGACCCTGATGCTAAAACCGTTGATGCTTTCACCTTTTCTTGGCATCACTATTATTTTTATTGTTTTCCGCCTATAGCAATGATTCTGAAATGCCTGCACAAAATTGTTGACGAACAATCAACTGGAATCATTGTATTTCCAAATTGGCCCTCACAGGCATGGTTCCCTCTTCTAAACCGGTTGTTAGTGTCAGAGGTAATATTCTTTAACGATGCTCTACGGTCTCGTTACAGGGTGCACCTGCCGCAGGAGATTACCCTGGGGGCCGCGATTGTCTCAGGCAGGCGTTCATACGACGGGCTGTTCCACAAGAAGCTTTAGATCTCATGATTGCTTCTCTATCGGCGGGAACTTTAAAGCAGTATAACACCACATATAAGTTGTGGTGGAGTTACTGCTTGAATTATAATGTAAACTATTTAGAAGCTCCAATTCAGGCAGTGATTTCGTTCTTGACAGAACAGTTCCAAAAAGGAGGCTCTTATGGTTCCCTGAATAGTCACCGTTCGGCTCTATCGTTGCTATTAGGTAACAAGATAGGTTCTGATGAACAAATTTCGCGCCTACTAAAGGGAGCTTATAAACAAAGGCCAAGTGTACCTAAATATAGTTTCATATGGGATCCTCAAATGGTACTTGACCATATTTGTGATTGGTATCCTAATGACATTTTACCCCTAGACCAAATTACAAAAAAACTTGCGATACTACTGGCACTATGCTCAGGTCAGCGTGTTCAAACCCTTTCAGTTATAAAATTAACTGATATAGTGTTTTCTCAAAGTCAAATAGTCATCAACATTTCAGATTTGATCAAAACATCAGCTGCCGGTCGTGACCAGCCAGTTCTCATGTTACCCTTTTTTAATGATAAGCCTAGTATTTGTCCGGCAAAATGTTTGGTTGATTATTTGTCCGTTACAAAAAATAATCGAAACGAAATAAACCATTTATTTATAACTCATAAACGTCCACACAAGCGTGCCACGGCACAATCCATCAGCCGATGGATAAAAGATGTGTTAAGGGCGAGTGGCATCGACGTGGTGACGTACGGCGCGCACAGCACGCGGCATGCCGCCACGTCGAGTGCACGCGCAGCCGGTCTGTCTGTCGATGCTATCCATAAAGCAGCCGGCTGGACCGCGAACTCGCAAGCCTTCGCAAAGTTCTATAACCGTCCGATTGTCATAGAAAACTTTGCAAGGTCTGTAATCGGTTCTTAATTATGTAATCAAAGGCTGTGTAATCTTTATAATTACTGTGTACCTACTTAATTAAGTTAATTCAAATTGAAATCTGAAATTCCTATATATGAAGAATGGAGCTATGAATATATAATAGATGATTAAACGAACTTCACAAGTGAAATTCTATCACTATTATATGAATAGCTCCATTCGAATATATAGGAACCCGCCCTCCACAACCCAATTAAAGTTTTTGGATAAACTCTAAAAGAATGAGAGAATCAGAGACGAGCTGTAGTGACGTGACACTTGTTGTTGAGATATCGATTAAGTTGAATCGATTTAGTGTTGTATATCGATGTAATCGATCTTAAAAACGTGCGAAACTACCTTGTAGGACAAGGCAATACCTAGTAAAATAACTGAAATTCCTATATATTCGAATGGAGCTATTCATATAATAGTGATAGAATTTCACTTGTGAAGTTCGTTTAATCATCTATTATCCACTATTTTATGCATAAGAAAGTATTTTCATTCACCACGAAAATTACAAATATAAAAAGAACTATACATAACTAGAAGTACAATGGGCGTTCTTATCACTTAGAAGTGATCTCTTCCAGACTACCTGTGGATGGAGAGGAATATATAAGATTGTGTGAATGGTCGGCGGTATACGCATTAAATAATTAAATGAGGACCAGGGTGTCTAGACAAATACCACTTTCGGTTGGTGTTAACGACTGCGGAAAGATTGATTGTATGGGAATGACATTAGCTGTGGAAATGTCACATGACAGCTGCCAAGTTTTACCTCGACGAACTTGCGTTAGCGTGAAAGGAAAAGTAAGCGTGAGGTATTAGTCTAGCCCTGGACCTCTTGGCTGGGTATTTACTTCATCCGCGTGTCAAGCGGAATATCTCGATTCCAATCGAGGTCAATATTTAGGATGTTATATTATAATCAATAGCTACTGTTCACGGCTTTGCCTGGTACCCTGATAAAAAGTAGCCATTCAATTAGTTTTTCATTTCGTAATACGCAATGAAAAACTAAAATCAATAAGGTAGGTCGAACTGTAGGTATTTCTCATTATGGAAATTCTCAGATACATACTCGGTGCTTAGATCTTTGAGTGATTTACTTGATGATAGTAGGGGATAGACAGAGGAACGACCAAACATTATATTTGGCACATGCCCATATTTTGCAAGTAGTTAATATTTCACGATGCAAGCTCATCGACGCTTATTGGAACACTAACCGATAGCATATGCCTTCAATTGGGTCCAGGCTATGCCGGTTTTGCCATGATGTTTTCCATCACGGTCTTAAGCAACTATTCTATAATCTAATTAGCCTGTCTGATCTCACTGCAGAGCAAAGGCCTCTCTTCTCTTTTTCCCGTGACGCGGCCACGGGGTCGGCCCAGGCGGAGGTGGTACGATGAACTCGACACATTTTTTATATCCAGGCCGATCAATCCACATGACCGCGAAGAGTGGAAAAAGCAACTTTTAATGAGCAAATATTTTTTCAAGTGGAATAAAACTATTGATGCACGAGCAGCCACCCAGGCCAACACGGCAGATTATACATATAATATAAATATTAGATCATAAAAGGCACACATGGTGTTTATAAATCTGATTGTTCAAATAAGAACTCACTATTAACTTTATAATACATCACGTACATAATACTAATATGCATTTGTCCGAAATTGCAGCACACGTGCTATTGAAACTCATTTAAGAAACGAAATAAACATGTGGACATGCTCACAATGTCACTGTTAAATAATAAATACCATCAAATATATTGATTTAAATTATATGCTTTATACCTTGCAAACCGAGGTTATATAAATATATTTTTCTTTTTTCTAACTTACATACATTTTTTTCGAGAAAAAATCAAGTTCTGACATTCACACTCACCTTTATTAGCACGCTTATAATATTAGCTTCACTTATAACCAATTAACAATGTAATTAAATCTTGGAAGTCAATTTAACCTACTTTTAATTGTCGTATCGAAATTAAACTTTATATGTACATATATGTAATTCGGATGACAATACTATAATTTTGTATCTTGGAGCTGATCTGATGATGGATCCAGGAGTTAGATAGTGGAACTCTTTTGTGGCTACTAGTAAACCCCTCGAGTTTGGGCTCATATAATCCGTTTTGACGATTTCAATAGATTAGGCTTAATAACAAGGGTCTGATGATGGAGCCAGGAGATGGATAGTGGAATTATTTTTAGTGCGTATTTTTTTTAGAACACATTTTCTATTAGACAATTCAAGACGTCTAGCAATCTGCATCATTCTGCAGATTTTATACTAGCAGATTTAATTATTGCTCTTGATTAAATATCTGTCAAGAAATAAATAAATAAATTAATAATGCTGGACATTTTCACACAGCATCATCTAGCCCCAAACTAAGCAGAGCTTGTATTATGGGAACTACATGACTGATATACTACTTATATACATTTTTTTTTGTAAATACATACATAATATACATAGAAAACACCCAGACCTGAGACAAATATTTGCAGATACAAACATTTGCCCCGTGGCGGGAATTGAACCCGCAACCTTCTGTGTCCCAGGCGGACCTTCGCCCACTGCGCCACAGAGGTCGTCAAAGACTAAACAAAACACATTTTCGGCCATATCCACACTAATCTTTATTCCAAACAAGTCGAGGCGGCCGTGCCACAGCCGCCTATTGCGGGCCATGTGGTACCGCATCCTGCCCCTACCTCGTTCAGGTTACAGCAGGACGAGTGCGCTCGTAAAATAATGGCGTGGTGTGACTCTGTCCTTACCTTAGTGACTCACCGCTAAATATTCAAACGATATATCTTATCGCTGCTGGGTATAAGCCTATACTCTAGTACGCCACTCTTTCTAGTTCTGTGGCAATTGAATCCAGTTACTTCCTACCTCCTTTACAATATCATCCCATACTTCGGTGGCGAGACAGGCGAGTAACCGACTGCGATGCAAGAGGGGTTCGGGGTACGGGTTCGATTCTCGCTGTGAAACAAATGTGTGTATTCTCAGATATGGTTTATACAAACCATATCTGAGAATACACACATTTGTTCAGCAGTGTCCCCTGTGTCATAGGGGACACTAGAACACACATAGTCCTTGGTCAGGATTATATAAGTAGCTGTTGGGTATTATAATTATATGGGGCTGGTAAACAGGTGGAAACCCAGACACTCCCATGGTAAGAAATTGAGTGAAACGGCCAAGCGATACTTTTTGACAAAGATCTAGGGTTTCTAGAGTTAGGACTTAAGGGCATGGCTCTTAACGATATCTGATACATTTTTAACAGTGAAAGCGTTATGAGCTTGTGAGTTTTGGTAACCTATTTTACATGAAATGTTTTTGATGGGATTTATTCATCTGAAATGATTGAATACCTACCTATAATTAAGCACATCATTATATTTAATTTCTCATTTTAATTTGATTTTTTTATTAATCTGGCATACACTGTAAAAACGTATAGTGTTATTACAGAGTGAATGTACTTTCCTATAGATACACGAAAAACAAAGATTCTCTCTAACTTCGCCAATTTATTTACCAAATTTCATTTCATTTATTCTTTCACAATTTTACAACCGTATTCGAAATTACTGAATATTATAAAATTAAAATGTTGCTAAAATGTCAAAAAGTAAAAAAAAAAAATTATCATCAAAATTTCTTAGTCTAAATTATCAAATGTTGAACACCTATAGCACACATAGATGTTATAATACTAGATATACTGGTCCTCTAGTGAAACAAAATCGATCAGTCCACTATCTCCTTCACCGATGAACAGTAAAAACAGTTCAATGCCAGATCGACCCACAAATTAAAGCATTTCACAAAAACAGCGTGACGAAAACTAAACTAAAACTATTGATTGAGTTGTTAATGTGTTTTTGTTTAACTTAACAGTTTCCTTACGATCAGCTAATGAGCTCTAAGTGATAGTTTACGATTTGACACGATTTTATGGTAGTTATAAAACAATATTTTAGTAGTGTTTTGAAATATACAAACAAAGATTAAGCTGAGTAGCGAGAAAGTCGTTTAAAGGTGGTAGGAATGTGATTAAATAAAAGTACCTTATATCAGTTTTTATTTTTAAACATTTACCCAAACTATTTTTAAATAATCTAAAGAACGTACGGATTTTTGAACTAATATTTTAACTAATATACCTACATAAAACTGAGATTAAAAAAAATATAGCTGAGTTTTGAAGGATCAATCCATTGTGAAGGTTGATGCAAAAGTTTCATATGCTCTGTGACTCTGGGAATAAAAGTGTAAATTGGAATTCATAAAATAAACCAAGGGTATCGTTAGTATATAACTTTAAATCTGATGGGAATTCAAAGTCCTTGAATTAAATTATTCTGCAAGGCAAATGCTTCATAATATTTTTTTATACAAGCTATCAATTATTTTAGTAGGGCTACTTGTGAAAGAGCTCATCGGGGGAAGTACTACCACCATAGGTACCTATTTCTGCCGCCATGCAGTAATGCTCGCATTGAAGAAAGAAAGAAGAAAGAAAATACATTTATTTGACACACAATTTTACAGAGAGGATACAGGAAGAAGGTACAAAGAAGGAATGTTATTCCTCTCCGAAACGCGTGGACCAAATAGGTCCTATCTCAGCATATTATGCAACTCCACATCACCAGGATGCGGCTACGCTGGTTTTCAGACAGAACCTATCGGTGAGTGACTCCATGACCGACAACGTAGGCGCACAATAAAAATACAATTAGAAATAATAAAACAGAACAGAGAACAACCACATAGTACAAGGATAAAAAAAAATAGAAAATAATTATAATATAGAAGTTCGTTACAGTAGGTAGGCACATACAATAGGTAGGAAATTTATACGCTAAGAATGAAACACAGATGCACATTACTTATGAAGTCTGTAGCGAATACCAGTGTAAAGTGTTTATAATCTACGGAGGCATCCGCCGATGGACGGAGCAAGGATGGCGAGGGGCGCGCGGTCAATTGCTGTGTTCTGGTTTGAAGGGTATGGATGCCAGTGAAATAACAGGCAATGAGTCTTTTCACCCGTGTTGTTTCAGAGTCGGTAACGCACGAGTGATACCTTTGGTGTCGCAAGCGTTCATAGGTTACGGTAACCGCTTACCAACAGGTGAGCCGTATGCTTGTTTGTCACTTTAGTTGTAAAAAATAAAACTAAAGTGGCGAAAGTGGTTAAAGTCTGCGATATTTAAGCTTACAGAAGAGGGAGTACGAGCAAAGACGTGAAACAGTTCTATGGTGTAGTGGATGCATTTTTTTTACCACAAATACGAGAAAATTTCAGTCTTGTAAAAAAAATAGAATTGTCATAATAATTCGATGCTAATAATGAAATAATTTTAGTAAAAAAAAACTAAAACACACGCTTTTATTACGCATTAAAAATTATAAAAAGAATTCTACTATCCACCTCTTGGCATCAGACCCTCGTCTATCCAATCTATTGGACTCGTCAAAACAAATCTGATGAGCCCAAACTCGAGGGGTTTACTAGTAGCCACTGAAGAGTTCCTCTATATACATCCTGGTTCCATCATAAGATCAGCTCCAAGATATCAAATCTTGGTGGTCATCCGAACTATATATACATACAATTTTTCATTTCGATACGACAATTAGAAGTAGATTAAAATTGACTTTCAATATTTTATTACATTGTTTGTTAATTACTTAATAAGTTAGATACAAGTGAAGCTAATATAATCGTGTTAAAAAATTGCGTTCCTGTTTTCCCACCTTGTTTTATTATTATTTTTAATTTGGACTATGATCAGTTCTATTGTTAAACAGAAAGTTTAAAAAGACAAAATTGATAAATTTCCAATTTTTGAATGAGACAATTTTGAATGTTGTCGAATGAACAAAAATAATAATTTGGTTTTTAGATTATAGGTAGTATTTTCCAACTCATAAATTAATTCCATCAAAATGACTAAAAAGTGTTTATGGTTTCTTAATGATTCAAAAAGTTTCGTAACCGTTCCTAAACCTAAACTAACATTTCCGTCACAAACAAATATCATTATAATTATGCCTACGGCTTCGCCCGCGTGGCACCCGTATAAAAAGTAGCCTAAGTGTTAATCTGATTTATAGGTTATATTACTGTAAAGTTTCATCAAAATCCGTTCAATAGTTTTTGTGTAAGAGTAACAAACATCCATGCTCACAAACTTTCACGTAAGATTAAATGCTTGATAGCAAAATTACCATTTCTAAACTCCAATTTGTCTCCAGATGACATGAACATTGGCGTAGCTTATTTATAAATAGGTTTTGTTCGATCGCTCCGTACATCCGTAAATACTCACAAGTACTAGATCCTTGACCGAGTGTCTAAAATATCTTATTTATTTACGTTAGTTTCAAAATACCCTACGATGAAATTGAAATATCGACGTAAATTTATTCTGATTGTTTAAGAAAAAGCGCATTGGATGGACGACATCATTGTCGTTCAGGGTAAGACCAGGATAGGAAAGGGCCCGAATAGACATGAGTGGAGTTTGAGGGAGAAGGCTTATGCCTAGCAGTGGGTTTCTGCGAGCTGCCAATGATGAAATTAATAAACTTATTAACTATATGATTGACGTAGTAGAATTAAACAGTAACCTCTTTTGGATGTTTAATATCTTAATTTATTTATCATGGTTTTGCGTATCCTTGTAATTTATTTATATATCTTATTCTGAAATAATAGTTTCATTTTAAATTATAATTATAATCTACGCAATATGTTTTTAAATCACCATCCCACAGTCCCCGTCATTGAGTTAGAGCTAAGCCTCGGATAAGCAAATTACCCATTATGCCTGGGGGCCAGCTTCCAGTTGATATTGGGTTGGGTGGGTGGTTGTATTCAGATCAACGTTACAGTTTTAATCGTTACGATAATTACAATAGGACTTCACTTAGTTCGTTCAATTTTTAATTTATTTTACGAACTGAAATATAAATTGATAGATCTGAAATATACAGTATAGTATATTCCAATAGATAAATATTTTACTAGACAATGTCCATTCAGCTCTTCCTCCAATAACAGTAATGTAATAGAAAAATAACATCTCCGAATACAGTTGCATGCACGAGTACTGCTGCATTATAAACGGTGTTCGACTGGCGCCAGTTTGAAATGCTCTTAGATAAATGAACAGACCTTTTGTGGAACACTTGCTGGCTTCAAGGCTCTACAGACGGGATGGTATTGTTCACAACACACCATAGCTACAATATAGGAAATCCTAGTGTGAGAGTCAATAAACTACAAACAATAGGAAGGTGCGTCAATAGCGTCATTTTATTATACCTGTCTAGATTTTTCTATGTCCTTTCTCGAGTGTAATTAAACCACACTTTATACCTAGTTCATATGGTAAAGGAAGCCTAAAAATCCTACAAATTTGGAAACGTAGAAAGAAAACAAAAACACGGAAAATCATTAAAAAAAGTTTATTAAAATGGTAGATTTCCGGTAGTAGGTATGTCCGGTCGATGTATATAAAACTACAGACGACGTAATGATTGAATGATTCACTGCAGATCCTATAGTATTGTATAGCTTTAGACGCTATTAAGTCACGTCCACCTGGATATAATTCTTAGATTTGTTGAGGGGTATATCAATTTTGATTTAGGCTATTATTGAACAACAATAGAGGTTTACTCCCAACTAAAGCAACTGGATCCACTCGTTGGTTAGTCCGTATCCTCTCTTTCTTGGCTACCGGGATACTGGTTGAGTAATTGCTGCTACATTGGGAGCAATTTCAGTTACCTACAGTATGATATTCGATGCATTTCAGTGTCAGTTTTCGCGTTATGTTGGAAAAAAGGGCGTTTTTCCTTCCAGTATTACATAGGTATGTGCGGTTTTAAAAACAAAGGGATATATAAAGATTTTTAAACAGTGTTTTGTTTTCTTCTGTTGAATTGGAAATATCAGAAAGAGACAAAACTGTGTTTAGTTAATCAGATGTTTCAAAACCTTTATAAAGAAGGCCCTTATTCTCCAAAACACTCATCACTTGCCTAGTTCGCTAACTCGTTCCGGTAGTTTAACACTTGTAAAGATGGTTTTTGGCAGACTGATTACCATCTCTTTTTTGGATTCGACAAAAACTAAGAGTCAATCTACATAAATAAATAAGAAAATTGCTCCATCCCAATAGTGTACCTGAAGAAAATACTTAGACCTGCTACAAAATAGGCCTTTAAACCTATTCGTTTTTTATTTCTTGACGAACTAGGGCTATAAGTAAGTCTTATTACAATAGAAAGTAAATGCATAAGTGGCCTACGGCAAAACTTAGCTTTAATAGCTTTGATAAGTGGCTTCGGCCATAATTTCAGTAAAGTTAAAATAACTTTTGATCGTTCGATATATAATAACCAATATTATATTAAGTTCAATATTATAGTATCAAAATACCATAAATCATGGTGTAGTCATCGAAATCAAAGTCAAATGTATTTTATTGTAGCAGAGCCATACTGCATTAGTATCATTCAAACCGGCGGTTTTGTCAATGGTAAAAAAACAATCTCTCTCTTGTATTTGACAGAAAGGTAATCCAGATTTTTTTATCAATTCTACCATAGACAAAATGGTTGAATCGTGGGCATGCCTAGCCTACTTGAAGGCTACTATTTAATTATAATATGAAAGTGTAAAAGATTTTACAAGCACATTTACACGTAAATGGGTTCTAACTTTCTGCATACTCAAAATAGCGAGATTCCACTTTTTTTTTGCTGCAGTAACGCACGACAAGTATTGTACCAAGTATTTTGCAAACAAATACAAAACAAAGGGCGTCGGCATGTACAGCCTATAATTTCACAAATTGTCACTTGGCAGACAGTAAGAAGTGTACACAATTATCGAAGCATTTACCTACCAGTAAATAGTCTTTACGTTCATTATTCCAGTAACAATTGTGGAAAATGGGTTGTATAATGAAAGTAGCTAAATAAACAATACTGAAGCTTCAGTCAAGCAACGTGTGACGGACATTATGAGTTTTCTCTTGTGCATTTTTTATGGGGAAATTGTTCTTTGTGATTAGAGGTAGTATTGTGGATTATATTAATAAAAGACAGCAGTTTATAACTTGTCTTTAGACTAGTTTAGCATGTACAGGCTAGTCTAAAGGCCGATTCTAGACATAGGCCTACCCCAAACGAATGCAACGATGGAAGGTTTCGAGAAACCTCGACTTACTAATTTCCTGTAACCGTTATTTTGTGATTGGTGGAAGCCGGCCTAAAACATATTTGTCTATACTAAGCTGCGGTAAAGAATCTGTGTGGTAGAATTCTATGTAGAAAAGTAACAGAGACACTAAAGTCTTTGCCAATATACATACGGTGAAGAAAGGTTTAGTTAATACAAATTAAAAAAAATCAGTGGGTGCTCTGTATTATTATCATATATATTTATTTTCCCCACATTTCACGCGGCTATTTGTTGGATATTAGTTATTAGTACCAACTTACAAAGTGCATTAAACATTAACTTTAAAATTATATCAAAATAACTTAAACCGACAAATTATTTCTTGCAATGCTGTTCAAAGGTCCCTCCCAAATCTCTTGGATCATCTCTGTTACTCGAAATCTTCCACCACTATCTGTCAATACGAGATCGTCCCTCAAAATTTAACTATGTCAAATTATTGTATACGATTACAGTTTATCATCATTACTTAGTAGGTTATACTAATTACTTTACTAATTACTTTATAATAATAAAATACAATAAATAATGGTGGTAAATTTTCACACAGTATCATCTAGCCTCAAAGTAACCAGAGCTGTTATGGGAACTACATGACTGATATGCTACTTATTTTTTTTTAAATACATAACATACAGAAAAAACACATAGACCCGAGACAAATATTTGAAGATCATATAAACATTTGTCCCACGGCGGGAATCGAACTCGCAACCTTCTGCGCTACAGAGGTCGTCAATATTTCACAATGTTTATTTCCATAAAACATATATAACTCATTAAACAAAAACTCATTAAATGTGAATTTTCACATACCGTTCTATCGGTGAAGGCGCCGACTAAGTTTCGACTTATTCCAATGAACTCGTTACTTAGTTAGTTGTACAGAGAATTTGCTAAAAATTTCCTATTTTAGCGATTATTTCAAACAAAGTGCCCTAACCCTTTATTATTAAGTTGGTAAGCTCGTGACGGGTCACATGCCGGACAGGGTGACCGGACACTTTGCTGTACATGTGTACCCCATGTTTGGTTATAAGGTGCCATTATTGCAGGTAATGAGGTGCCATTTGTGTAGACTGAGGTTGATAATCGTATGCAATTAATATATTTCGCTGTGTCAAAAATAATACTTATGGAATGATTTTAGCGTGGATTTTTGTAGTTATCGATATATTTTTTTAGAGATTTTAGAACTAAACGGTATATTTGGTACAGATATTAAATGTTGGCCAATATGTAGTAGGAAATGCTCAAGGTACGGATTTTTGTATTCCGATATATTAAAAATCCGTTTTTAGAGCAAAATGGAAAGTCTTACTAAATTTGGAAACCAGCCTGCTTAGGATGAAGACCCAAGACGACGGTTTTGTCTACCGCAGAGAAGACAAAAATTTATTTTGTCCCTCTCTTTTGTTTGACAGAATAGGTGACAGAAATAGTTTTTGTCTTCTCTTTCGTAGACAAAACTTTGTCTTGGGTGCTCATGCTAAGCGAGCAGGAATAATCTGTCACTTTCAACAAGAGTTGGTTAACCTCGTTAAAGAAAAAGTTGACCTAATTAGATTAGTCTAAAATACAGTCTGCATTGTAATGCTGCGACATGACCAAAATATCTTGTTCTAGATCCACAGGTTCTAAATCAGGAAGCGGCCACTGCAATGGCTAGATGTCGCTCAATTTTCATTAATAAAACTACGGGGTTAAGCGGTTTTCGGTGTTCAGATCCGGAAATATCTCGCTCCGAAGTGCATTTGGGCCGATGTAAAATAACTGGCTTTGATTAAAAGCTTTGGAACTGCGAAAGTCCATTTCACGTATAATTTGAAAGTGTTTAGTCAAATTGTTTGGGAAATTAAGCAATATTTTAAATTAAGAATGTGAAAAATCGGAAAGTTCCGATATGTTTTAAGTTATTTTTGTTTTATAAAAGCGGTGAGAAATTTTATGTGACTAATTAAACAACGCAACATATTTTATTTTGATTTGTTTGCTAATAATGTTGGGATATCCCACTTGTTGATTTACCTATTTATCAGATAGGTATAGGTTTTACAGAATCCAGGTTCGGATATTGTAGTACAACGGTACTCGTTAAAAGTTCTTGATGATCCATGATACAGGGAATCCTAGTATGAGGTAATAAAACTGTGTAACAGCAACACTGAGAAAATTCAAACAAGGATCAGTGTTTTTTAGTTTAAAACTAAAAACTTAAAAACTAGAAAAACTGTTACTAAACCGAATAAATAAGTTTTTACAAAATCCCTGTACCATGAGTATAACTTTGAGTTTAAAAAGTTTAAATCAATTATGTTAATCGGATCTGTAACATAATTCAATTGAATTTTTATAATAATACAATTCATAATTCAATTTGTGGCAACATCTTGTGGGATGATCCCACATTAAAGATGTTGCCACAAATTGACCTAAAAACCACAACATCAGCATTATCAAATGGCAAAATAAAAGGCCAATAGGTTTAACGGTCACTCCACACTTACTGTCTGACGTTTCAGCGTGTGCATAATTGGCCGCGGGACTGACATGACCCCCTCTAGGGGGGCAGGCGTCGACGTGTCAAGTCAGGCCCTGAATTATATATGAGTAGAGTAGGCGGATGGCTCTGCCACTTAGCTGGCCCTGAATAATGTATGCTATAGTCATGATGCCATCCGATTGTTTGCATGCATTTTCAGGAGCTTCCTTTGTTTTACAGTGTGGCAGAAGTTAATTTTGAACAACCAACTTCGAGGCATCGGTGGTGCGATGTAAGTAGTGTGAGCTCGATTTCCGCTGAGGGACAAATGTTACCTTGTTCTGTTTTGTCCGGGTCTGGGGGTTGTGAAGTACTCGCAGTTTCTGATACCCACGTTACAATCCTAGTATGGGGTCGGGATTATGTAAATATATGTTGAGTGATAAAAAAAATGTTATAAATCTTCGACACAAGCGTGGACCGAGTTAGTGACTCAGGTAAGTAAGATCAGTGGCGTGTGTAGGCAAGGGTTTCACGTTATAACCAAGCCTGATAAGTTATAAGACTCTGGCTACTTAATAATACATTTACTATTTGAAAGAATTTCTTGGCAGTTGTTTTTTTTTCTCATTGACATTTTTTATTTTTTTATTATTTTTTTATACTTGACATTTGTGTTGAATTATTTTGGTTAAATTCGTGATTCGTTTGAAAGGTTATGACGATAAGGTGTAGTTGTATATTTTTTAATATGGATTTTTTTTTTCATATTTTCAATGTTTATCTAAAATTAAAATTGGATATGTAAATAAATTTGCATCCCAGATATTGGGGAATGTGAGCTCCATAAAATATAATAAATAACTACCGCATTCAGGATAAGAAATGAAATATTATTATTATTATGTAAGTAAATTGATGAAGATAAAAAAAGCTTAATACAGATAGTCGATTCCAAAAAAATATACCCCAGAAGTTTGTCATAGTTCATTTTAGAGGACTTGTAAATCAAAAACTCATCGTCTTCCAAACTCCCCAACAATCATAGTCTCATTTCTCAACCTTTCATCGCTGTAAATTAAAAAGTCCATTACTTAAAGCGTACAGAACTGCATTAAAATACCATAAATTTGAACGCTGCGCGCGCGCAGGTGTCGCGCCGGAAGCGGCTGAAACACGTAGAGGGGGAGATTTCAGATACTCGTGAGTTAGAGGGAGAGGTTATTGAGGGGAGAGAGGTAAAACAAAGAGGGTGAATGAAGTTACTGGCATTTATTCCGTGGATTATCTTGAGTGATTTCAGGCGACTCTGAATTAATTTCATTTTATTTTAGAAAGTTTAGTGACAATGGGCTGGGCCTTATTCTTTATTTTGTTTTATAAAGTTAACATCTACTAAACCTATGATAATAAACAAGTACAACCCGTCGTGTTATTGTAGTTCATTATCATCATCATCATCATCATTATCATCATCATCTTCATTAACAGAATGGCGACCACGATACGGACGATGCAGTGTTGGAAGGACCCATCCGATGGAGCAATACCATTGTTAAAGTTGCGTGTAGTCGATGGATTGAGATGACCCAAGACCCCTTCTACATGGCTCTCTTTTGGGAGGCCTATGTCCAGTAGCGGTTATGTACCTAAACAATTACAAACTTCAGCAGCATGATAAAAGGTGTCTGCCTCTTGCCTTTGTTTAGTGTAAGAAAAGGACAAGGATAGAATTAGCGACCAGCTAAAGTAAGCGAGTGATTAAGAGGGTAAATGTAAAAAGTAGCATAATTTTTTTTACAGGATCCAGAAAAGAAAACATTGTGGTGCTGAGCTTGTTAATGGGAAATGATATTCTTATTGTGGTTTGAACGGTATTTAAATTTTAAATCACCCACAACCTACAAAACGGTTTAATATCATTCCCTGACTGTTTTATTTGATAATAACATAATTGCTCTACGCCTTATGAATATTATACGTTTAGGTATAATTGTTTTGGTCTTACAGAGAGATTCTGTGAGTAGTTCAACATTTAATAGTTACGGAAAATCGGAGTAATTAAAATTGAATTCAGAAGGATATAAATCATGTTGGTTATACGAATGTTAGCTGGAAGAAAATTCTAATTAATATTAAGTTCGCCTATGTACATGTATTATCTTGAGCAGTTTTTTTCTATTATCTAAGTTTCGTCTTTAAAGTAAGACAATAAGTATCTCCAAGAGTGCTATTTAACTTTGCCTTCAATGCTCTAAGCTCAATCTCTCATTTCTAAAACTGTCAAAGTAAAGTCTCAATCACCAAAATCAGTGTTCTACTTAAAAAACAATTGAAATTCACATCTTCCCTAAGATAAAAGTCTATATTGGGAATGAAAATGGAAGTAGACTGGCAAAATATTATATAGCCAGTGTTGGTTGCAAAATAAATGCCAGCTAGAATTATGCGACGCATAAATGCCACGACGTCATAAAGTGAGAGCAAAATGAATACTTGTCATAAGCCAAAGTTATAAGGATATCATATTTTCTCTAGATTTTTTGACACATGTTTTATTTAGGAGTTGGCTTGAAACGAAGGTATAATAATGTTCTTTTACCTAACTTCTGAGTTAGGTTACGTACCTAAATTACCCTATTTTTTATTACGATAAATTAAAAAGATATTGAGTAAAAACATCAATAAAAATTAATACGTATAAAGTCTATATTTTCAGTTAATTTTAATAAAAATATGAATTATCACTTCCATTTGGAAAAACAACGTACACGTTAACACGTTCTCAAAACGGCGGTGGTGAAGGAAAACATCGTGTGGAAGTCGGTATGCACTACAACCTAAAATTCGAAGTCATATGCCATCGGTTGTGTCCAAATAAACGGCGTTAGGCTTACAACCTATTACGTGAAATACTAAATAGGTACTTGTGAAACGCGGGAATGTGCCAATCATGATGTTCTATCGTATCCCTGCCTACTTGGTATCTTCAAAGATCTATGTATGTATCTGAGGTTGTCAATCATACATAGTTGTCATAGTTGTGAGCGTGTTTGTTCGATGTTTTTGAATTAACTTTACCACATTTATTTTAAAAAACAAATTTTAAAGAAATCTAATCCACCTATACTGTAAGTTTAGAGAAAGTGATTTAAGTGTGGACTAAACTTAAATCACTTTTTATAAACTTACTGTATAGGTAGGTAGAAAAGATTTCTTTAATTTTTTTTTTTTTTTTTGATAATTTAAGCCATCAAATCCCATCTTTAGGTTTCAGCTGCAAGGGACATGGGTTACACACTTAAATCACTTTATCTAAACTTACGGTATAGGTAGAATAGATTTCTTTATTTTTTTTTTTAATAAATTACGCCATCGAATCTCGTCTTTAGGTTTCATCTGCAAGGGTCAACTCACTTAAATCACTTTGTCTAAACTTACAGTGTAAGTAGAATAGTTTTTTTTTAATAAATTACGCCATCGAATCCCGTCTTTAGGTTTCAGCTGTAAGGGTATACACAGGTCAACGACCGGATTTTTTCCTGTTCACCGGCTGCGCACGCTTCCTGTCAAAATTTGTCTGTTTGATTTTTTGTCGCAACACCGTTACTGAATGGTTTTTGTTACATCCGTTTTTACAACGAATAATAATATTATGATTATGTAATGAAATACTTAGTTATAACTCCATGTCTCTAAGAACGAGAGCCGTGTTGGCTTAGTGTAGAGCACCAATGGATTTTTCCACTCGAAAAATGTATAAAATGTAACACGTGCTCAAAATCTATTCATATTGTAAAAACGGGAATTTTCACGTACTGCACTATCGGTGAAGGCACCGACTAAGTTTCGACTCATTCCGACCGCCGTGCACTTCGTAGTGCATGGCGCGACGAGGAAGGAGAAAGTCGCAACCACTCACCCTGATGAAGACTCTCGGAATGAGTCGAAACTTAGTCGGTGCCTTCACCGATAGTGCAGTACGTGAAAATTCCCGTTTTTACAATATGAATAGTCAAGTTCACGATAGTTTTTGCTCAAAATCTCGTATGTCTGGGTGTTTTCTATGTGATTTATGTATGTATGTACAAGAAAAACGTATATAAGTAGAATATTAGTCATGTACGTTCCCATAACACAAGCTCTGCTTAGTTTGGGGCTAGATGATGTGTGAAAAATGTCCAGAATTATATTTGAAAAAAGAAAAGAAAATAATAAGGGAAATATTTGTTAGTGTTCCAATAAGCGGCGATGGGCTTGCGACCGGTCACGTGGAAAACTACTTGCTAAACGCGGGCATGTGCCAAATGCAATGTTTGGACGTGCCTCTGACTATCCTTACTTGGTATCCTCCAACGTGAATACAATCGTGAGCTTGTTTGTTTTGTTTATTTGCAATGAAACACTTCTAAAAATTAATATCACATTGTATTTTTTTGCAAACCTACTCGAAGTTAAGAAAAAATAGATTGCTACCATTAATTATATTAATTATTCTTCGTATAATTAATTTGATACGAGGAGAAAAACATATTTCGTTATATAAAAAAAACCAATTGACTAATAAGATATTCTCAGGATTCAATGGCATCAGACACTAGTCTAGATTATTTATTTGTCTAGTTACTATTTCTATAAATATCATTTGACGATCTCTGTGGCGCAGTGGGTGAAGGCCCGCCAGAGCCGCAGAAGGTTGCGGGTTCGATTCCCGCCGCGGGACGAATGTGTGTATGATCTGCAAATATTATCCTTAGTATTTTCGTTCTATAGATAGATAGATAGAAAATTCTTTAATGCACACCAAATCAGCTTAGATTATAGCTATTATTGTACCAATTAGATTTTTTGTGATGATGATTGTGTACTTTCCTGGATAAATATATCACGATGGGCATTTGCGAGGTCAGCAAGTTAAATTACTGAGTGAAGCTCCGACCTACCTCACTATTTCACCATGATAATCCTCTCTATAATACATTCCAATGATACTGCGCACGCTAATTAAAATTGACACATCAGGCCAGACGAAAATACTGGCGTCTGCCAGGCGGAGATGGGGGCGGGTGTGCACCCCCCTAACTTCTCGCTGGAATCACATTATCAATATAAATTTAATAAGCAGTAACACACATATATCGGTAGTACCATGATTGCAATTCATATCATAGTAGATTGTTTTAAACACTCTACTGTTCACTTCGATTGCGGGAAAATAAAATAAAATATGTATTACAGTAAAAATTCTAGAGATTTAGCGGCAAAACCAACTTTTTTTTCAATTTCTTGTTGTTGACGAACTAACGTATACTTAAATCTAAAGATCGCCCATAAATGCTACTGCAGCAGTGAAGGCGTTTTCAGTTGCATTATAAAAAAAAACCTAATAAATTATTTCAAAAAGGGAACATTGAAAAGCCATGTATTAATAAAGGATCGAATTAAATAAAAAATAAAAAAAACAAATTTAGACCTTAGAGGTTAAACGCTAAGCTAATTATTACACACTTTTAGAGAATTCGTGTGTGTGAAAAAGTGAAAAAAATACTAAAGATTTGCGTTACACTTTTTGAGCTTGAGGCTTGGTGACCAAATGAATTGTTTCGGAAGTGACAAATCTGTCACCTGCGTTTCCTTCTGGTAACTGTGTCCTCTGGAATAACTAAGGGCCCGGTTAAACTGACGCAGTGGTGGTGGCGATGTCGATCAAAGGGAAATGATTGTCAAGTGGTTGTTAAAGTTAGGAAAAGGCCATACGAAATAGGAAGATTGGCTCTGAGTAGCACTGTGCATGTCAGGACTTTTTACCCAAGGCTCAAGGTTTTTTCTTACACCGACGTTATTAATAAGTGTGTCCTGTTATGAATATTATGTGTATATTTAAAGTAGTGAACCTAATAATATTTAAAAAAAAAGTAATAATGTGCTACAATACTTAATGGAACACAAGTCTGTGATTATAAAAAAACAATTAAAACGATTTATTTTAAGCGCTTTGCGCTACTGATTGTAAACTATATTTTTCTGCTGCGCCTGAATGCAGTTCGCTGTTATCATAATGGTTTTTGACAGTGTGAAACTACCTTTCAGATGAGCGCTTCCATTTTCATTTTTCATAGTTGAGCGATTACTTATTGAAAACTTGTGAGATGCTGTTCGCCAACTTCAAAGCTTTTTGACTGATAAAATAATAAAAAACAACTATTATCAAGAAAAGGGATTAGATTTCTTTGGGTGCTACGAATTGCTACGGCTACGGCACTACGAGATACGCATATCTAAGTCGCGTAGATGTTGTAAATCCTGATTTAAGTAAAGTATTTTTTCTTAGAAAACTTACAAAGATAATTCTTTGTAAGTTTAACTTTTAATTGAGACATATGCATAATGTTCAATTGAGATTGAGACGCACATGTGTATTAAACTATCTGCCCGACGAGATTCTTATACATAAGTCTCAATTAAAAGTTAGACATATGTCTAACGTTTAATTGAGAGCTTTTGTCTCTCTTCATTTGTGCCACCCGCTTTGATAGATCACCTAAGGTATATACTATGTCTTTGAGCCATCTCGCTGGTGGATGACCTGTGATTGGAACAACCATTCGGCTTTATAGCACATACCGAGTTTTCCAAGAAACTAGGATTATTTTCGTTTTATGATTACTGGTCTAGAAAACCACTTAGAATTCCGCTTCATCAAACCTTTAATGAGCAAATCGTTGGTGTATTTTTATATAACTAACTTGTATAACTTACTGCATGTTACGGCTCTACGGCTTAGTTGTTAGAGAAAAATAAATGGTGAAGTTTTACTAATTCGGGGGATGGTAAATATCCTCACCGCTTAACTTCGCTGTCGGTAGAATAGTAAAGCACTCGTAGCCTAAGATGCCATTAGGTTTAGTTATGTATGGTCTGAAAGAGATCACTCTTAGAGGTAAGACCATCAATTGTTAGACTATGTTTCATTGCATCATATATTTTTTTTACATGGTGTCCCTCAATAAAGTGATTTTTATTCATTCCTTATCAACAATATCAAAGAATTGGGCAAATAATAAATAAATAATAATAAATAATGCAAGACATTTTCACACAGCATCATCATCTAGCCCCAAACTAAATAATAATGTGTTTATGTGTAAAATAATTAATATCTACATTATATTTCTTTTGGTAACGTTTTAAAATATAGTACTAAAATTATAATTAAGCTTACTTTGGATAATTGGAGTTCAGGAGATACTCCGGAAGCCGTTGGAAAATGCAGTGTTTACAGGCCTAGCCTAGTCCTGCGTCCGCTGCTCGCTGCCGGACGTTGCCACGAGCGACGCGGCGCTGACTCCCGCTCGGAAACCCTCGCAATCAATGTATAAATAATCGTTTACCAATGCGTCCGAAAACACGCAAACCACCAGCAGTAGTAAGATATTTCAGGAAGGTATTCCCCCGTCCGTCAGACGCAACTTCAGCACATCCTATTTATAAGCGGCTATGTATAAATTTACTAAAAGTTAACACCACAGCACACGTAACGAATATAAACTCGGAAAAGCCTCTATTAATAATCGACCGACTGACTTTGCTACCAAAAATAATAGTCTAATTGTGAAAAGTTTATGCGCGATGGGTCGTGGACCGGGGCTATCTTGGGGCGGCTAAACTTAGTGGTGCGTGCGAGCCAGAAGGTAAAATTAGTGTTGAGACGCTGTCTGCTGCGCTGCTTCTCATGACGCCAGCTCACTCGCCTTGTCCATTCACTCACCTCACACCAGCCCGCCTCGTAACTGCCAAACTTATGACATTCCATTTTCTAATAAACCGCCATGTTGCCAGGTGACAGCGACCGCCCGCCATCTTGGATTTTGCTGAGTTATTGGCACGTCATTCGTCTTGTCAATCCTTTAGATTAGTTGGTATTTGCAGCTCTACACAATGTGTCGTTAATACGCTCTTGATGTCAGCAGCTGCTAGATTTATGACTGCCTTCTTGAGGAAAAATAAAATAGCCTAACAAGTCAAGGCCAATAATGATAGCAGGGCCGATCGATTTCACTTTATGATTTGTTTATACAAAGTCCAAGGGACATAATACGCTATAACCTTGCTTACTTTCTTATCTTAAGGTAAGGGCTATTAAGGATTTTTATTAAAAATTGATAACCAAAGTTTATTTTCACAGTGTATTGCATTTTAAGCAATGCGCGAATAACAGCCTCTCAAATTTCAGGCCCTATTGAGTTTTGAAGGCTCTGACCCGGGTAAATGTGGTGGAGCGGCAAATCAAAGGGTTTTTCAGGGTCTTTTGTTTTCAGTGGTCCATTAATGAGAGGATAATTATCTGAAATGTCCACCGGCGTCAGGTACTTGGGATTTTTAAATCATTAACATGGGGTTCAGGTTGAGTGACGACGGAGCTGGTGGACAGTTAATAACAAAATCACCCTTTCAGCATCATTGAAAAGCGTAGGTCTGATTTTTCAATGTAATTCATCATCAATTCATCAATGCTCGTATCCCAAATACATACGTATTTTCAATTCAGAGCCTTTTATTTATTTTTTGCTTTAAAAATAAATACCTTATTGTAACCAAACCACGCTTCACGAAAATACCTACATATATCACTTCATTTTATTCCGGAATAGTAACAGGAGTTTTCCGCATTATTGAGGTATCTTTCCTAGGCCCTGCCTGAAAATCCGCAATGCTTATCACTACTGTGCGGAGCAGCACTAAGCAGAGACGGGACCTGTTTCACGGACCGGCACAGATGGGTATAAGTTGCATAAAAAATCTTCCTCTTAGTTTATGTGTTTGTGTAAAAGTCTAACTGTTATATTTAAAGTGGATTTTTTATTTATTTTGTCGGTACCAGATCATTCTATGTTTTATTGGTGTGCCAAATAAACAACATTTCAACATATTTTTTTAAATACACAAAATCTGCTTAACTTTTAAGTCGTGCAAATGTGTTAATACATATTTTGTCACATCGATAACTCCATATTATTAGTACTACTTGAATGGGTTTTCTATTTGCGGTGCAGGGATAAGTATTCATACTTAATAAATTATAAATACATATGTTTTGATATTAAGATATTTGGATGTTTGATGCGTTGAATAAACATTGTAGCAGCTCAACTTGATCTTGGCGAAAATTTGAATGTTCATAAACTTTTTATTCTGACAGCATGCAGTTGAATTCTTAAATAGAAACTATTATTATATAAATCGGATAATGTAGCCTTTTTAAAAATGAAATGTTTAAAAGCGAACAAGTTGGTAGGAACTTGTTCACTTTTGTTAAGATTTTTTTTGGATGGATTCATTTTGTTCTAGTGCTTGCTCATTTTACTCTACACTAAAGTCTGTTTTATGCTAACGCAAAAATATTATTTTCTTAAAAACATATCTTGTTTCAGTGTCTATTTATAATATTATGCTGAAACATTCTCACAAAATAATATTATTTGTATTAACAAGAAATTATTATCCATTCAAAAAGACACTATAAATGCCGTCTGTCAAAAAATAGGTCGAGTTACCTGGGTTACAAAATAGGTATGAAATTATGATAGAAACTTCTTCAAGTAAGAAAAATCGTTGATACTTAAAATATTTTTCTATCTTGAAGTTTTGCTAAAGAACTGCCAACGTAAGTTGGTTTATATCTGGTAACTTATGTGTGTTGTATCAAAATTCTTAATACTTGAAAACGGTTTCAAAAACTCTAAGTTTTGAATATTTGTTGCTAATGATCACTGATTTTGATGAAATTTGTAACATGAATGGTTTGTTACTTAGAAAAACATAAAAGCTACTTTTTATATAGGTACTACAATCGCGAAGCCGAGGGCAAAGGCTTACTATCCTACTGCATTTATAAACGCGAAAGTTTGTGAGGATGGATGTTTGTTACTCTTTCACGCAAAAACTACTGTACGAATTTTGATGAAACTTTACAGTAATATAGCTTATACATCAGAATAACACATAGGCTACTTTTCATACGGGTACCACGCGGGCAAAACCGTGGGCAGAAGCTAGTAATACATAAGAATACTACACTATAAATATATCATTCAAACCAGTGATTCTATATCAAAGAAAAACTAAAATTATTTCAGCAATACAGACTTTAATTCAACAAGCACATTGAAATAAATACAATTGATGGTGTTCGAAATTTTGACTCAGATCCTTGAGTTTGCTCTAAAAATAATTCTGGCGCTCTTCCAACCGCTGGACGGTGATAATAAAATGCCAAAGATTGAGGCGAAGCGGTCAGCAAACTACGAGTGTAGTTTGATGTACTTATATAATGTTACCTACCCATTAAAATTCCTCGGCCACTGAATAGATTATATATATACAAGCTTCTGCCCACGGCTTCGCCCGCGTAGTATTCGGGAAATTAAAAATTAGTTTAAGTAGCCTACGTTATTATGATGTATAAGCTATATTACTGTAAAGTTTCATCAAAATCCGTTCAGTAGTTTTTGCGTGAAAGAGTAACAAACATCCATCCTCACAAACTTTCACGTTTATAATAGTAGTAAGATAACATACCTAACAGTCATATACTTACATAGTCCTGACCGCACACTAGGATTCCCTGTATCGTGAAACTACGAGTACCGTGGTACCAGAATAACCAGATCTGGAACAAATATCTACAGAACAGGTAAACATCCCGCAGCGAGAATCGAGCCGCACCGCTTGCGTCTCTGCTGGGTTCTCACCCGCTACGCCACCGATCGTAAAGATTCGTATGGAAATAAAAATAAGAATGAAGATATATTTTTTTTTCTTTTTCATTTCTTCTGGCCTTTGTTTATTATTGAAGTAGACTTTTCAAATATTCCAACAGTATAATTATTCATATTGTAAAAACATGAATTTACACTTACCGCACTACCAGTGAAGTCACCGAAGTTTCGATTCATTCCGAGAGTCTTCATCAGGGTGAGTGATCATCACGTTCTCCCACCGCGACGCGTCGTGCGGTACGTGATAATTCCCGTTTTTATAATATGAATAGTCAAATTCACGATAGTTTTTGGAGTATAATTATTGTTCAACACAAAAACTGTTGATAATAAACCTCCCCAAAGGTTGCAATGACAAATGCTCTTGAGTCACCTTCATTCACCTTTTCCCGCAACCGGGTGGCCTACCTACACTGCGTCATCCATGGTCGCCAATCAAGAACCATTATCCGCTGGTAAATAGCGGTTAGCGGTTCTGCCAGCTATGTCAATGTCACTTCAACTTATTTAATCGTATATCAGTATTGGTGGCATAGTTTCTAGTGTTGGGTCATGACTATGTATATCTGTTGGTGTTAAAATTTAATTGTATTTTATACGAACTTCTTTGTATCGCGTTAAACAATTCAGTAAAACTCCATATATAGCTCTCTCCTGTGACACAAGAAGTGCAGGTTTGATTCTCGGGATATTTGTCTGCGTGTTGTGGTACCTCGGCACTCGTAGTTCCTAATACCCACGACACAGGAAAAATAGTGTGGGGTCAGAACCATATCTGTGGGATGTTCATTTATTATTATTTTTATTGTGTGACCTTTCGTGACGACATTTGAAACAATTTAAAAAATATTTTATTGACTGAGGTATAGTACAACTTGAAAGGATGTTCCTGCACGATAGGTAACATTTAAATCAATGTTACATGAAGCTATAAAAAGCTTGAGATTGATATACCAACCGTAAAACTTACCCTTACTTGAAATACCTTAACTTTACCCTTAGAAATATAACATTTCTCCCGTATCGTATAGTATTTCGTCCGTCGCAGCCGCAAATAAAATGATTTTTATCAAGTGTTGCTGAGTTTTGTTAAATAGTTTGATTTTCGTAGTTCTTAGTTTCCAGACAAAGCACAAGGAGTAGCATTTATCAATTATTCATAGACGCGAGTGCTGTCTCGATGCGAACAAGTGTCTGCCGTCAGCCTTGTGGAGGGAGTGCATATTGTATGGAGAGATCAAGTTTGGAAGGGAGTGATTGGAGAACTTTATATACCAAAGCTGACTTTTCTTGATTTCTATTTTAGCTATGATTTTCCATTTCGAAACTTTTCCTACACACTAAATTCGGCCTTTCTTAACAACTCACTGCTATCGATTGCGACCGTTTTGGCAAAACTATAAATAAGCTCTCAATCGATTTTAATAAAACAAACTAGTTTGAAGAACGTGCCGAGAAAAACAAGAAGACTTTAATTTTTTTTGTAATTTCATAGCTGAAGAGCGTTTTGCGATAAAAAATATACATACCCAAGGTATGTTATAGGATGCACTAGTTTCTGACCGCGGCTTCGTTCCCGTGGTACCAGGATAAAAAGTAGCCTATGTATTATTCTGATGTCTAAGCTATGTTACTGTAAAGTTTCATCAAAATCAGATTAGTAGTTTTTGCGTGAAAGAGTAACAAACATCCATCCTCACAAACTTTCGCGCTTATAATAGCAGTAAGATAGTAGTAGGATAAACCAACCAGTAACCAGTTGGTGTATAACCAACTGTGTAATCCTTAGCCAAAGAAGTGTTAGTATTATTTATTCTGTGGCTTGTAAACGGCTCATTAAAAACCGCCATCAGCCATCAAGACGGATGTACTATAATGTCGGTGGAGACCGCTGTGTAGGTAAACTGGCAAAGACTGTAAAATGCCAAATACTGTAAAATTCATTTTACAGTAATGCTTAAATAATTTAGTAGAAATATCGGTAATGTGCTCAGACTAGCATGTTCTCATAATGAGAATAGCAGAAAGCAGGCTATCTTTTGCATATCAACACAGAATCACATATCTACATCACACCTGCGATACACTCACAAACACGTAACTCACATCAAACCCATACTCTCGTAGGAAATGAGTGTTAGAAGGATAGCATCTCCTCTATACTTTTATTTAGTTTTAGTCTTGATTTTATTTTTATTACTATAAGTCTTATTCTCTGTTTTCTGTTAAAAACTAGTGTTGGTAAAACACGCTCGCTATTCCTACCTCTTTTTCTTTGTTTATTTATATGGCTATGATGTACAACGCCAATATGAATACTTCACTATGATTTAGAGTCCGAGGTAAGTCTCTGTGACCCTACAACACAGGCTCTTTGAGACCTAGTGTAGGGAACAGCTCCATATCCTTAACAGTACAATATGTCATTAAGTTTTATTAATTGTATACCTACTGGAATTGTACCAAACTGTATACTATATTCTTGAACAAAATAAACGTTATCTTATCATATAAGGAAGGAAAAATTCTGAATTGCAAAATCATGTTTAAAGTATTATTGGGTATAGAAAAAAAAATATCATGTATTTTGGAGACTTTTCTTTGAGCAAGCTACATAAAAAAGGTAAAAAACCAAAACTCAGTCTACAGATCTCACTCGAAGCAGGGGCGGGCGGGCGCCGCCCAAAATAGCCCGCACGTGCCACCAGCCGCGCATGCCCACGCGCCGCCAAGATGGCCGCCATGCATGTGTGCGTCACTGATGCAACACATAGGCGCAGGCGCAGCTATAGATCGAGGTATGTACCTACTTATGTTGGAGCATTAGTACATGTAGATACGTACCTACGTTGATAAATTTACTGTCTGCAGAAACATTATATAACATCAAAACGTCTTTTCAATTGGCATTTGTCGTAGATTAATGATTTCACAAAAGCGTAGTAGAATTATGAACGTTTAAACGAAACTGAAAAGTATGATCTCATTTGAGATTTTTTTATGACGTTATTGAGTGTTAAATTTCATAGCTTACGTCGCTAAACAATAAACTAGACTCACAATTGCCAATACTAATAAATCGTACCATCTCGAAGCTCGTAAATAAAACATCACAACTCAAATTAAACTATGGATCGGGAAAATTGGTCTTAGTATTTTTTAAATCAGTAAACATATTTTTTTTTATAAAAATTGGTTCCTAATAGACCACCATGAAGTAGAGATAATAAATAGAAATAAGGAATCAATATAGAGGTATATAAAATAAAACTGTTCCGTTACTGATTGGCGGATCAAAGTACAACCCAAACCATAAGTCCTAGAAGCATGAAACTTAGAGGGTATATTTCTCTTATGGTGTAGGAGTGCAATAAGAAAGGAATTTGGAAAAATCTACCCCTAAGGGGGTGAAAAGGGCTGAAAACCCTTGTATGAAAAAATGATATTCCTTGAACTTACAAACATAAAACTACATAAATACAGGCACAAGGGCACAAGGCATGCAATTATTTTTGTTGCAAAAATCCTACGCGAGTAAAACCGCGGGCATCGGCTAGTTACATATGCTTTGGCTTTGCTCAATCAATAAAATTGATCATTCTCTCGTACAAGACTACAAAATAATCGTAAGGTCAATTCAGACAGTTTGTAAAATGTCCTGCCAATGTTGTCATTTAACCTATTCACATCCTCGGGAATTCGCAGATTACACCTAACCCAACACATGTGGACCAGACACAATCGGAAGAGCTTTGTGAATCACCACCATCACGAGATTAATAAAGGCGTGGTGGTACTCTTTGTGCAAATAACCGTCTAGATGTGTCATTTTAATAATGTCCGGAAAGAGAATCTACCACTTGAAAGTCTGGAACGAGTATCGACTCATTCCGAGAGTCTTCATCAGGGTGAGTGGTTGCGACTTTCTTCTTCCGCGTCGCGCCGTGCACTATACGCGGAAGGAGAAAGTCGCAACCACTCACCCTGAAGAAGACTCTCGGAATGAGTCGAAACTTAGTCGGTGCCTTCACCGATAGTGCAGTACGTGAAAATTCCCGTTTGTACCATATGAATAGTCAAGTTCACGATCGTTTTTGGAATAAAATCTGGAACGAGTATTGAACGAAAACACTGACTGTATACTTTTACATAGTAAATAAGTAAAATAATCTCTGATCTCTCCCCAACAGAGTTGATCAATGATTTTTCAGCAAGAAATATTTTATAGATACTACCTATAAAAGATTTCTTGCTGAAAAATCATAGGAAACTTTTCAAAAATGACATGCAAATTTTCTCGCAGCAATTACTCACGTTTGACTGGTTGCAAAGTTGAATAATTTTGTTTGGCAAACCTGTAGTCCTGCAATTTCTCTTTAGTAATTACTGTTTTTAATAAAAGCCGTCCAGATTTGATTCCGCAAGCTCCTGGCATTTCAGCTTGTAAACCTGATACGCAACCTACATACAGCACAGTAGTTCATCGATCCCCAGGTGGCTACATACCTACGTGAGTACCAGGCGGCCATACTTCATGAGGAGCTCACGCACACAGCTTCCGAACATGAGCGGGGACTGTGGCCATGGAAAAAGCATATATAGTAGCGCAATTGTATGTGGCGTTCGTCATTGGGGTTCATTTGCACAAACCCATTTTGACACAAAGCTTCCAGAAAAACACGTAAAAAAATCGTTCTAATATGTCTTTGTATCATTTTTGTGTCAAGAACGTCACAATTTGAAATATATGACGGAGCAGGTGGCTCCAAGGCGGTTTTTCAAAAAGTGTGTCGACAGCAATGCTGACGCCACTACCATCGCCAGCATGCTGGTCACTCATAGTTGACGACGAAACTAAACTCCAGAAGATGTTCTTCTAATTTATTCTTTGTTGTACAGAGGGTTTCTAGGTCTGTACGGTCCGACGGCTTGAGCGAGAATGAATGTCCGTCGCCCGTATTTATGCAAAAACACAAACTCAAGCAAGCTACTTGTTCGAGCAAGTTTAAATTGCTTGCAAGCTTTTGAATTTCTACATTTACAATCATTTAAGTTTACAAATGGTTTTTGAAGGTAAACAATGTCAAAATAACAAATTCTGATCTCAGCGGTACTTTTATGAGTTACAGCGCTTCATTCTTTTCTTTTATTTGAATTCATCTAGCTAGATTTATCAAGTGGACATGAATCACTGATTATTGTAATTACTGCGTGCCCCGCGCCTGCGCGTTGGAGCACGCGTAGCGGCGCGCGCGCTTCTAAATATAGCAACGCCTCCCGTTGAGCCGCCTTGCTGGAGATTTCCAAGATTCCTTCATATTCATTGTTGTTTTTTATACGGTCACGGCTGAGACTGGTTTATCGTTTTCATGTAAAGTGATGGCATATGTTGGAAGCCCTATTCGACTGGGCATAATTTTCGTATATATTGAAAAATATATCAGTACTTGGATTGTGCGTAAATAATGTATCCGATTGATGAGACTAAAATTTGCTATTATACCGAAAAGTCAGGATACTGCATCAGCCATGCTCATTTTGCTGTCTTATCATCGAAGACCTCAGTGGCGCGGTAGGCGGGTAGCTGAGACACAAAAGGTGCGGGTTTGATTCCCACTGCGGGACAAATGTTTGCATATTTATCAGATATTTGTTCTGGGTCTGGTTTTGTGGTACCCCGGTACTCGTAGTTCCCTATACCAACGATTCAGGGAATCCTAGTGGGGTCAGGACTATGTCTGTAGAACTTATTTTTTTTTCATAAAAAGCAAAAAAAACATCTCACACTCGTCCTGCCGTACGTTTTGCTTATGTTAAAGCGTGGGGCAGCTGGGAGGGCGACAGCTGCGCACGCGCATACCGCTCGTAAATTTACCTCAAGTTAGTCAAGTGAGGGCGAGCGACAAATGAATTTCATTTTCAAAATCAGAAAGTAAAAAAAAATTAGAATAGGACACAGTCAGGAATCCTATACAAAAAATCCTATAAAAATCCTATAGGATTTTGTTACAAAAATTTTAGAGGTGATTTTATTTTTGTAGATAAGGTCAAATAAGAAACTTATTAAAATTTTAAAATAACAAAAAACTATTCAATGGCGATATTTTTGCCGTATGCAAATTCTGACCCATCTAATAATAATAATAATAATGCTGGTCATTTTTCATACAACATAATCTAGTCCCAAGCCGAGCAGAGGGAACATGACTGATATACTACATAATATACTTTTTTTGTAAATTTATACATATTATACATAGAAAACACCTAGACCCGAAACAAATATTTGTTAAAGTATATAAAAATCAATGGACCTGCATAAATCCTTGATGATTTTACAGACAATTCACTACATTAATCATCGAACACTATTGCATATGGTTGCTTCAGTACCTTCACAAAATCATGCACTTGGCATATTAAAATTGAATTTTGAGAGGAAATTGGCAACATAAGTTATTTGAATAAGGGTGGTTTTTGCGTATTTTGGACAGGCGATTTATGATGTTTACGACACTGAGAGTAAAATGACACGTGCAACGTGCGCAAAGTAAGCCGAGATCCTTTGGCAGCTGCGGCGAGATTGTGACGCGTGACTCAGAAGCCGAGTGATTCTCAAAACTTTTATGATTATTCAGAAGAAACACAGCAAATTAAACACAAAGTTACTTTCTACTTTCGGCACGTGACTTTTACCTATTTATTGCCATTATACTGCGCATGCTGTGATGCCTTTGAACTTATGGAACTTTTCGGACACGTGACTTAACATAAGTGTTGTACCTTTTTACTGCCATTATAGATAGTTAGATAGATAGATAGTTTTTTATTCAACAAAATACAAACAATTAAAAAAACACAGTAAATTACAAAACTAGTGCTAACGAGGGCAGTCTATGCTACAATGGTAAGTATGAGTCGAAAAGGTCCTATCTCAGCTTATTGCTTCTCCGCCAAGGCGAAGCAGCGCTGATTTTCAGATAGGACCTAGGAATTGAGGGGTGACCTCACGATCGCAGTGTTGCAGAACGAAAACAGTGAAGACAAAGTGAGTGTGGACAAAGAGTGTGTGATGAGAAATGGGTAGACAAGGATAGTTAAGTTCAATCAAATTGTACCTACATTAATGAGTGTGAGATGGAAATGTGAAAGTTGTACAGCAGCGACCGACACATCGTGCGTGTTGTACCATTTGGTAAGTTGAAGCTAGAGTAAATAGTGTAAATCACAAGCTTTTTTGTATAGTTAGAAGCTGTTTCTTTAGTGTAAATCTAAAAGTACTAACCGTTTTCTTCTGCGTATGCTGTGATGCCGTTTAATTCTAAGGGCGACCGATAACGCAGGCGAGTAACCGGCTGTAACGGAAGGGTGCAGATTTGATTCCCGCTGCGGGACAATTGTTTGTATGTTCTACAGATATTTGTTTCGAGTCTGGGTGTTGTGGTACCACGAAACTTGCAGTATAAATTATTTTGTCATTTTATCAATTAGGTATCTACTTCTATTTAAATTGGACTTTTTGCTACTTAACATATATTTGGTATTTACCTCACCTGATAATAAATGATGATATGGCTAAGATGGAGCAGAAAGGTTTAGAAGATACCTATTCACTCTTACCAAGAGACCCAGATTTTATTTTTCAGGAAAGACAGACGATGGTAGTGTGCTCCATTCTTTCGCCGTTTTCATTAGAAAAGTGGAACTGAAAAGATGGATGCAAATAAATGGTAAACTGACAAGATACAGGTAATGAGGTATACAGGTAATATAGGTAATGAGAAAAATACAATAATAAACCAACGTGTTATTTTTAACACCCAAAAAAAGTTTTCACAATCATCCAAAACGTTTTCAATGAAACTCTTGCGATTGTTGTGACGTCACAGGTATCTTAAAAAATACGACATCAAATGGAAAATTTTAAGGATTGGCATAGTCCCTGCAATTTACAAATATAACTACTATTTTACAAATATCATATTTTGTACCGATATTTGGAATGGACTTTCATGGTGAGATTGTCTATATATTATCCGTAAAATAAAAGGTATTTTCGTGGAGACCAATTTTGGAACGTAAGTCAACGAAAATATAGTTGAGCGAAAACGTGTCATCCGCTACTTTTAAACTGGGTACCACGCGTGCGAAGCCAAGGGCAATACTAGTCACCCTATAAAGTTATTCCCAAAATTCCCGCAAAGCTCAACTTGTGAATGGAATCTGATGAAAGGGCCCTTTCTGATTATCTCTAACTTTCTCAGAGATAGAGTTGAGAAATACTCAAATTATGTACATATATTCATATAACTATAACTATGTGTGTACTATAACTATCTAAAGCCCATTGCAAAAAATCTATAGATATGTCAACTGATCCAGATCACCACCAGACGGAAGCCTTCCCAAAGCGTTCTCAAGATATTCGTTTTTATATTCAAGTAAAAAAATTAGGGTTCAATTCCCAGTGTGGGACAAATATTTGCATATCTGCAGATATTTGTTTTAGGTCTGGGTATTGTGTTATGACGGTACTCTTAGTTCCTGATACCCACGACAGAGTGAATCCTAGTATGGGACAGTATATGTCTGTTGAGTGTTCATCATAAGTTATTTTACTATTTTTAGTTATTATTAATCGTCACTTTTCTACTGGACATAGACCTCCTCCCAGGAGAATCAACCCCAGCCACTAACTTCCCGCAACCTTTTGCCCACCAGTTAAATAGAGTTCATTCAAGTCAAGTCGGTCGCGTCAGATCACCAGTTTTTGTTGACAAAAACAAATCATCAAAATTTATAGACTGCCCTGAAACTTTAAAATCCATCCATGTCGGTAAGTGATTCGGATTTAATGTAGTAATATGCCTCAAACTTTGTTTCATTGGGTAAAAGTTGTTCTTTTGCACATAGCAAAATATCTGAATTATATCTGATCTAATTAATTAATTATTAATTAGATTTTTAAAAATTTAATTAATAATTAATTAATTACACTATTAAATCAGTCTAATTGCAGGCCTACCCTTTTCATGTCTTGTCGGCCGTAATACAGAAAGATACCGACCACATGCGCCTAATATCTAAGTGGGTAATTCAGAAGTGGCCCAATTGAAATTCGGTAGGTAATCTGGTACGAGCTAAGGAGAGGAATCGCTTAGTTTTCCTCTAGTGGCAACAGCACAAGTGGGCATTACATTGATCAGACATTCCTATCAATTAATCAGATATTATTAAGATTCAAGATATTCAACATTATTGATGTTGAATATCTTGACACACATAAAAAAATGGTAAAAATGGCTAGTCTGATGATCAGCAGGTACATCAATAGGCGAGGCTGCAAAACAGCGTGGCTGAGTCTTCGATCTTTTTACTTACATACAGACATACCTTCTTACTATACCTACTATTTTAATTAGCTACTTATTATTATGTTGTAAGGCAAGGTATGTTTTTTTAAGTGTAAGTAAATAAATGTCCTTTTTTATGAAAGAAAGAAAGAAAGAAAATATTTATTTAGCACGACATAATATATATGTACGTATATATATATTTATACAACAAATTTTGGAAGTTAGGATGGTGGGATAATTTATGAGAATACCTAATAATAATAATTTATAAGTTTGAACAGCCTACTTATAAATACCTATAACTGAAACAGAAATGCCCCACGCACCTTACTGCCTAATAATGATGATTATGATGATGAAATTTATGTTTTTTTCATTACAAATCATAACTCTTACAATATCGAGTCTTCGAGCTGGCAAGACAATAATGCGTTTTGTGCATTTAGAATCTGTAACAATAAACCGTTAGTATTTTTGGACATAAAGAATGAATTTCCATATAAATTATACACTAGTGACAAAGTGAAAGAAGTTACAAAAAAGTGGCCACCCTATATCACGTTCACCGGTTCATGTTATTCTTACGAGTAATTAAATAGGAAACAAAAGATTTATTCAAACAACTGCATATGTACAAGTATATACAAAAAAAACTGATGAAACAGCTAGGCTATCTAAAGACCGTTTAAGAAATTAAATATGTAGGTAGTCCAATTATTAGAATCTGCTTCATGATCTTTCTCCTTCATTTTCGATTGAAGTGGCATCAGAGTTCGGTTAACCCCTCGGGGTGATTTGGAAGCTGGATACGTGCCAAGCGGCGTCTTTGGCGCGCGGCCAAATTGAGAGCTCACTGGGAAAAAAACAAGTCGCACAGCTTTGATATGCGTCAGTGCGCACACGCACGCCGTGAAAGGTTAGTTGGACTGTAACTTTTCAGTTTTTGAATGTCTGTCTACACTTAGCTTAGGCGAGGTGGAGGCAGGTGTTAGTAACGGATTTCTATGAAAAAAATAACCGTAATACACATAAGACACACATTAAACATAATTAATAAACATACCTAGACTAAACCTTTATTTGATGCGTATGTACATCCAACGGCACCTTATTGGATAATCCCACCTGTCTGATAACAAAACATACCAGGGGCGCTGCAAAAACGAGGCAGCCCCATCATTACTACTTTCAAGCGCAAGGTCATAAATCCAACACGAGCCATGCGAAGTAACATTTACAAAGACCGCCTTTTGACACCAGCACACAAGCTCGCCAAGTCCGGTCGGTCCGTGTATATTATAGGGCCGTCTGTGTATAACAGATTACCTACCGCTATCCGTGATGCACCTACCACCGGGACGTTTAAACTAAGATTAAAAAAGTGGTTACTAGAACACATATTTTATGATCTCAACGAGTTTAACTTGTTACACGAAAGCTAAAATTATTGATACTATATAAAAACGATTAATTAATATGTGTGAACGATTAATTAGGTAGTACTTATACCTAAAGTGATATGTAACGTGAGTTATTAATATATTATTTTATTTTATTTCTTTTTAGCACCCTGAACGCGTTATTATACTGAACCCGTAAGGCATTATATGATTTTTACGTATAACTCGTCCAGAGCCTATTGCCAGTCCTTTTACAAGTGTAAAAGGACTGGGAATATGCTTTAAGAAGCGTTATCTTTATTTACTTAGTACACATTGCGAACCTTCGGGCCAGCATATTAACGCAAGCACACAATGAAATAATAAAAACCTTCAATAAATTATTTATACTTTGAAATCTTAAATATTTAAGCCATTAATTTCAACAAAAAACATTGAAAAACATTGAAGATTTTGTTGTAAGTAGGTGCTTATATGACATGCATGTACAGCACTATTTTTTTGCTGATGGCAATAAAAACGACAGAACGAATAACGGTAGCAGCCAACGCTTGACACGTTTCCTATTTTTTTCTAGGAATCAAAAGTGGCTCATACATTTCCACTTCAATGGCCAAAATCTGTGACATTATCTAGCACTCGATACTGTAGTAAAAACCACTACGACGAGATGTTCTGGCTTGGAGCCAGAGCAACAGGCGGACTGCTCTGTCGCGGGTAATTTATGGGAAAATAATATTATTTCAACTTGCTGTTAACATTAACGCGACAGGGCATGCCAAGTAACTGCCTTTACCAGCTGCCTTTAGCTGTAAAATGGAGGATGGCCTTTAGTTGTAAAACGGATGATAAATAATGTTGTACTTTAAGCTTTATATGCAGACTGAATGTTCTCGTCATCAAGCTCATAAAGGATTTTTAGCTGTAAAATTTAAGATACGTATGGTAATATAAGCTTTATATTCCTACTAATTGTCCTCGTCATCAAAATTACTTATAGACATTCGTTATTAATTTGTATAGGTCACCAATATTCTATCAACGTTCTGTATACACACCTTTTTGAGTGATTTCAAAGATAATTGATTTATAGAGTAAGATTTATTTTACTTTACAATACTTGCACAAACGCGGGCATGTGCCAAATTGAGAACCTCCTCCTTTTTTGAATTCAGTATAAAAAACGTAAAATATACCTACTTAAATTAAGTGTACAGACTATGACTCGTCAAATTTGGTTACCAACTTTGAATAAAAATGTTCCATAATAAGGTCTACCACGGTCAGCACAATGATGTATCTAATTAGTACCGCTGTAAGGAGGCAACGGTCAACAGTATAACAAACACATTGACAAAACTGGAGTTAGCTGGGTACAGCTCTTGGATCCACATTAAAATTACTATAATAATTTTCTTAAAATTATTTAATGTTGCACAACATCAAGTAAGATTCTTTTATTTTATTAATTAACATATAACATAATCACCTGGTTGTGATCTGGATCAGTTGAGCTCTCTATAGATCGTTTGCAAGCGTTTTTTGATAGCTAGCTGTTTCATGTGTTTTTTTAAATACCTACTTGTACGTAGTTGTATGAATAAGTGTATTATTTAACATATAATAATGATGATTTATATTGCTGCGTAGAGCCTTCGTAGACGTGCTACGCGATGTTTATTTTTTATGATGTCTTTTTAAGTTTGATTTACTATCAAGATCGCTTTTGTTCGATGAAACTAACACTTTTACGAGACAATAATTGTAATTCAATTTTCATATTCAGGCAAAAAGCTGCAGAGTTCTTACAGCAATCGTTTATATTTGAAGTTTTTGTAAATTATAGTAATATAAGAAATAGGGCCACTCATTACACTTGCGCAATTAGTTTTGCTTTTTTTTGTACCTATTGTTTGTTCCACTAACTTCTCCAGTAACATAAGTTAGAGACGTTTTTCAGCAAAACATATCGCACTTGGGCGGATTTTTCTGTTTGGTTACCTAAAGAATAAGTTAAGTTACGACAATTTGTACACCGTTGATCCAATCATATTAGTGTTTATTTTGTGTGTTTGGGTTGTTTTGTTTTGTTTCGTTTTTGAATTTGTAAACAACATTATTGATGTACAATAAAGTGTTTCCTATCTATATATACTATATTATATTAATGTTTCGAAAAGGAAAAACAGGTAAACTAGCTTGTGCCTCCCAGCTACTTACGTGATACCCGAATAAAACGTGGTACGTAATGTATGACCATTTTACGAAAATACAATGGCTTTGTTGTATATTATTCTGTTTATTATATTATTTTTTTGAGGTGTACGTACAATAAAGTATTTTTAATAATTTAATTCACTCATACGTAATTCTTGATCATAAATTCCCAAATTTACCCGAATCGGTTCAGTCCTCACAAAATTGTATTCACGACTGAATTTCCCATAATTGTCTTCCTCAGATACAAACTCGGTGAGTTTATCTTTGAGGATGTTAAACAATTCAAAACAGAAACATATTCCATACTTTTGCATTCGTTAGTAGGAAATCAAGCGTCTTTTAAGATAGAAAAACTGAAACTACTTATATGGTGAAGCATAGTATTCATTAATTTAAATTTAATAATTGTTGGTTTAATACGAACACATCAGCAGTAGGCTTGGCGTCGAGCCAGGCGAGACTTGTTGTGGTGAAAATGGTTATGTGTGTGAGTAATGAAATACAGTTGAAAACAAAATTTAGTGGGAAATGGATCAGAGGTAACATGTTTGAACATACTATAAAATTCAGCGGAGATTTTATAAAAATCTCTAAGTTTTTTATAAACACAACAGTTGCAGCATAGTCTACTGTAGTGCATACTAGGATTCCCTGAAGTAACAGTGGCACAACACTCAGGCGCATAACATACAGGATGTAAGAAGACCAATGTGTCTAAAAAACATAGAACCCGCAGAGACACGCACGAGTAGCCGGCAGAGACACGCTCTTGTGTCTCTGCCGGCTACTCGACGGTAATTTAAATGATTAAAATAGTTTTTTTTTGCAATTTGTTTTAATGAAAGAGCTTAGACATAAAATCTCCATTAAGCGAATTATATCATAGTCATTTTTATTGCTCTCATATTCACACTTTTAAAAGGTTTAAAATAATGCATAGGTACGTAGGTAGGTAGGTAGAAACATGAACCCCGTTTGAGCAATAGACCGTTCCAATGGTGTAGGTACGAGGCTACGCTATATGCTGATTAATAATCACTCTTATTTTTTCATATTTATTTTTTTATTTATTTACTAACATATTAAGTAGGTACAATAGTTAGTTAGTAGCATCTTTAAACCAATGTTAGGTTTGTCTAGACACTAGGTTCTCGAGGTGTTACTGTATTTGAGACAAAAACCTACCTACTTATTACTCATGTTTTTGCACAACAAAAGCATGAGTAATAAGTAGGTAGGCATTAAAACTAATATAATAAACTTTATTATGTTAGTTATATACAGGCGTACATTACATTTGACTAACAAATAAATACAAATACAGTTTAATTTACTAAAAAATAAACATTACCCAAGGCACTAGGTCGAGCCTGTATTGCAAGAGGTCGGTTATAAATAAAAAGATTTCCATAACTAACACAAAACAGGACTAAACTATAAGCAAAGAAAGAAAATCAATTACTAAAAATACATTTCTAGGGGTCTAAGTAGTAATTTAAACTTTGTAAAGTTGATCTAAGTACACCAGTCTATTTGAGATAGATTGTTGTAAAAAGTACCAAGAGAATGGTGATCGAAACCTGAGATATGAAATCATTTAAGATTTTTGTGAGAAACTGTACCTGCTAAGAGACGATGACCTCGAATCGATGTCTAGCCAAATGTCGGCGTGCCGATCTTGCGTTACGTCCCTATCTGATAAACAACTCAAATTTCTTGGATGTACCTACGTGAAGGCTTGAGTTCACCAGTACTTTTAACTTTCGTAATTGATTTCACCAACAAAATAAACGGACAGTCAAGTCTAACCATTGATTAAGATGACAGATTCCTATGAGAACAAGTATCAAAAAGCTTTGCTTAGGACCGGACCTAACCACCCGTTATTGTGTCGGTGAAGTCTGGCCGTAACAGGTAACCAATAAACTTTGCAATCTAAAGAGAAAATGCGAAGAAAAACCGTTTAAATCTCGTGACGTTCTTGTTAAAAGTTCAGTTTCTGAAAATTAAATGTTAATCAACGCAATTATTTCTTAATTTACCTAATTTGAGTATGTAATTACTTATTTCTCAAATATTAATATTTTAATAGATTTAAAATGAATTAACTCACAAACACATGAATTAAACACTTTATAATTTAGAAAAAAAAAGTGCCCAATAAATTGGACTCAGCGTCACTAGATTCATGACGTAGTTGACTAACGCATTGTCGATTAGAGGTGATGATGAGTTTTCAAGTCCGGAATCGGAGTTTTTATTACACATTTAAATTTAATGTTCCCTTATAAAACACATACTAGTCCTGAAGCCACCAACCAATATGTTTCGGGACACATTTAAATTTAATTTTTCCTTATAAAAACATACCTGAAGCGGAAAGCGGAAATTGAAAGCTAATAAAAACTGGCTTAGATTATATTCGGTTGTACGGTGATTAAGTAAGTCATTTCAGAAAACATCATGGACTTTAAAAAACCTGTATTTAGTGCTCAAAATAATACTTCTTCTTCTTAGTCGGGCACTCTTGGCAGAGTGGTTGTGAGAACGAGTCAGTACCAAACTTGTGGCACTGGTACATTACAGAACATATAGATGGACTGCTCAACCAAGTTTAGAGGAATTTGAATAAATTAAAATAAAATAATATATAATCTTAATCTTTTTCATTCCGTCCAGCGTATCTAGACAAATACCACTTTATGTTGGCGTTAACGCTTGCGGAAAGATTGAATTTTATGGGAATGACATTAACTGTGAAAATGTCACGTGACAACTGCCATTCAGATAAACAAATTTGCGTTAGCTGGTCTCTCATTAGCCCGCTGGTTGACGGTGACAGCGTAAGTTTCGTGCAGAAACCGGTCACCACACAGGTCTTGCGGCTTTGGCGATGTGTCTCCATTCAACTCTATAGTCGCTGTCAGTTTTGGTGCTAGTGAATTGTGTCACGGACTTGATAAGTTCTGACCATCGCCTAGGACAGCGGCCACGTAGTCTTTTGCCGTCCCCCCTGCCTTATACTACCAATCGTTCCTTTGAGACTTACTTGCGGGTAAAATTATATTCGAGATAAAAAAATAGTTCTAAGTGAATCTAATACGCCTAATTTACTTTATTTTCTTCCTTCAGGTACGTTTACGTGTACCGTACTATAATGGTATATTATTATTTGGAGACCAATACGGTATTTGAGGTACCTGATGGCATCTTCAACACCAGGTCGAAGAATCATTGTCAGCAACCAAAACTTCCACAAATTACTAATAAACACAAGCCGGCGCCGACGGTTCAAAATTAAAACTACAATATAAAACATAACTATGTCATAACATTTCAATTAAACTCATCATAACGTTTATGACGTAAAACTTTTTAGTATAAAAATGTTATGAAAAATCCTGTTACGACAACCCAACACACCTATGACTATGTTCAGCAATATTTATGTTTCCTGTGCCAAGAGTGAGTTGGTGGGCGTAAGGTGAAGTGACCATAAAACACAATGTCATAGGATAATAAATATATGTAGATAGATAGAAAATACTTTATTGCATATATTTTTTTTACACCAAATAATTTTTTTTCACAATTTCAGCTTAGATAAGTACTATAAGCTTTGACATTGGTATTATTACTAATAACGATCTCTAAAAGACAAAACCTTTGGATGGATCTTCAATGCACACTAAATAAAAATATAAAAACGCTTAAATTCATAAAATAAACAAGGCACAGTGGACGATCTTATCACTAAAAGTGATTTCTTCCAAATATTAGAACGACAGGATATAATATAATCAAAGACAACAGTGTACTAGTTTGCATATAACAGAATACAGTTTATTAATACCAGTTAATTAAAAGCGACCATAACTTTTTTAAACACAAACAAAACAGACTGAAAACAACTCGAATTTATGTTAAAATAACAACACAAACAGAATTAAATCACATAATACAGCAGTGTTCGTAAAAGAAGTATCTGTTTACTACTTTTAAAGCTTCTTTATTTGTAGACTTTACTCGTAGATGCTGGTGGAGGAGCTTTAGGAAAATTATCGTTGCAAAACAAGCGGAAAGCTAAGAACTTAACTTAAATCTAAATTTAATGTAATTAACACCAAGAAAGGACAGGAAATATAGGGGCTCACGTAAAATTCCATTGTAATTATTTTTGTATAAATAATTTCTGGTCAACCTACTTACGAATGGCGGAAGAAAAAGAAGCTGTAAAATGAAAATTTAATAAATTCGACACAAAATAAAGTAGTCCCATCAAGGGTTACAGCGTTTCAACATACCTTTTTTCATACATCGGTATGGAAGTGTATATAATCCTTATGATTTCAATGAACAAAAATCAATTGAGTTCGAGTTTAACTTGCTTTTACTTGCTTGAAAGTCCAAGCATCATCAATGGTCTGTGAAAAAATCCATGGGAACGCAACCGGAATCGAAAGCACGACCTTCGGTTTGCAAATCAGGTAACACCAGTTTAAAACGGCGAAGGAAATTGAAACCTGAGCCAAATCTGTTTTATCTGATTGGATTGAATAAACTTTCTGGTTATTTGATTGGCGGACAATTACTTAATGTTGATAATTGACATTTATACACATATATAATTGACTAGCCTGTGCAAATAGGCTTCGTCCGCGTGGAACCTAAGTCTATAAAAAGTAGCCTATGTGTGTTATTCTAGAACATGAACGACATCTATAACCCATTAAAAATGCATGTAATTAGAATATCGGCCATAACACAAGCTCTGCTTACTTTGGGGCTAAATAATGCTGTGTAAAAATATATAGCATTATTATTGTTATTGTTCCAAATTGTATCCAAATTTAGCCCTTACAGAGATGATTAGCAAGAAACATAAAAAAAAACTTTCGCATATTTTTAGTAGCAAATTGTAAAGATGTATTTTAAGCAAGTAGAAGATAGCACTTACGATAAGTACTTTTTCCATGGCAATTTTAATGAAGTGCGTACCTACTCGTAGGCCCCTATCTTATCAATATGTTGTACACGTGGTAAATATTTACGATCGCGGAAAGCATTAGCTGATGACGGATGATAAGCAGGCTATCTCCAAATCCTGAGTTTGAATTGCCCTCATTTTATACGCAGTACGCGGGAGATCAATGCTCATACGCTCAACCAATTAAATAACGCGTGACCAGAGAGCTGGTTCTTATCTGGGTCAACGCATTAGTATCGCGATTCAGCGTGGCAATGCAGCCAGCATTTTGGGAACCGCCCGTGTGGTAGTTATCTGGATCAGTTGTCCTGTCTATAGATCATTGGCAATGGTCATTAGATAGCTACTTGTATGAAATAAAAGTTTGGAAATAATATTGTTTTGAATCGTTTTTCATAAACTCTTTAACTTTCTACTTTAGAAAGAAAGAAAGAAAGAATATTTTTATTTGAACCCAGAAACACAGACATGGGAAAATAATGGGAAAGAATTAGCCTATAGAAAATATTTGTTGCTTGGGGTCAAAATAGGTCCCTGTCTCAGCTTGATGCAGCATCGTGTTAGTACGTTGCTGCGCTGGTTTTCAGACAGGGCCTTTTGTGAGGACACGAACATCACTTCACACATCACAAAGTACTCTTAGCTACAGGTTCATTATCATTAAAATCGCTCAAGATTATTTTAATCGATTTGAAATATGAAATGGCTACTTTCTGCTAGTTATTTATACTTCCGGCATTATGTTGGAAATCTTATAGGGGCAGGTACAGTACAGGCTTAATTTGCCCTCATTATACAGATTTGTACGGCAATTTGTTCAGTGAAAAAAATTAAATAATTGAATCTGAAAGGTCAATATTATAGACATTTTGCAAGGAAATTTTAGCTGTAGCAAAGTAAGTTTGTTTTGGAAATTAAATCAAAAAATATAGTAAAACTCTTTTTAGGGTTAAGCTCGCCTTTGTTTATGCTTCACCTAATATTTTGTTATATTTCCGTTTTATTTCTATGTAAGTACAATAAAGAATTATAAAAAAAAAACAGACTATCAAAAAATCACATGTAATACTAACTACTTGCAATAACGCGGGTATGCGCCAAATATCATAACGTTTGGACGTTCCTCTAACCACCTCCCACTTGGTATCCTCAAAGATCTCGCACTGAGTATATCCATCACTGGGGATATAATTGTGTGCGTGTTTGTTTTGTTTGTTAATAAATCCTCATGCTCCAAAATCAATAAGTAGGTACAATTTGCCACGTAACCTTTACTCGCGTCACGCGGTGACTAACGTTGGCAGTGATCCAGTCGGCCGACCTATATACCGTCTTCCTAGATACGCACTCATTCTTTACGGTACGGTGGGAGATAGTGACGGAAACTATGAAACTGAAACGTCCAAGAGGTCGTTCTTTCCAGCTCATACGATTCATTCGAAATCCAAACGCCTTTGGTATACAATTTACTTTAAGAAAAGCATATCAGGTTTTGTTAAAGCACTGTTTTACGGTACAGTGGGAGATAGTGACGGAAACTATGAAACTGAAACGTCCAAGACGTTGATTAGACCTTTCCAACTCGTAAAATTCATTCAGAATACAAACAACTTTGATATACTGTATCAATAACAGAAAAATATCAATTTACTAAGTTCATAACAATCAGAACGTAAAAAACAATTCAATAAATCCTTCAATTTTTTAATTTGGAGAAATATGCATAAATCCACAGTAGAGTAGATAAAGCATAATATTGTGATTATTAAATCAAAGGAACTTATTTTTTACGGTAATTTGGTTTTTAAAGGTACATAGACTTAGGTAACGTAATCACAAGATTGTTTCATAAGCCCCTGCGTACCAAGTGGTATTATAAAAGGCTGTATAAATTTTTTTTTAATAAAAGATCAATAAAAAACAATTGTTCAGTTATATTCGTAGTTATTATAAATTCATTTATAAGGTGATGAAACTAACGTTCCTACTTATATAGAAGATACTCTTCTACGTGGGAGTGATTCGGATGTACTATAATTATTATTGTTTTCTACGCCCCTATTGCTTTTAGTCTTATGGACTGGACTATCTGGCTTGAATCACCCCGTATGTGTATAGTCTGACTTTTGAGTTTAAGGAAATACTGTGAAAAATAAAAACAGGAAGCATATCGTATTTCAACCGACTTCAATTGCAAATGTGCGAATGATGAAGACTGGATGGCGTCACGCAGCGCACACACGCACGAGTGGGAGGGACTTGCCACCGGTGGCACCTTGTACTGTCGAGAGCAATGTTTGAATGGCTTTCGGAAAAACGGGCGCATTTTCACACGACTTTATCAGATGATTGTTGCTGTCGGGAAGAGGTACCTGTGCCCGCGACCGGCGGCGCCTTGTACTATCGAGAGCAGTTTTTAAATGGCTTTCAGCATTGGGTAAATAGGCGCATTTTCTCACAATTGTACTAGATGATTGTTGTTGTCGGGAAATAAAATGTAATTAGACGAAACGTATTTTGAGCGATTGAGGTAATGATATGTTTTGTGACCGGCCTCCCGCGATACAGACTAGGCCCCGTGTAGGGACCACCAAAACGAAGTGATAAGATTAGATAAAATAAGAAAAGATAAGAAAACGTTCATTTGTTCAAGAATACAGTTTGGTACAATTCCAGAAGGCAATACAATTAATTAAACTTAATGACTTAACATATTGTACCATTAAGGATAAGGAGCGCTGTTCCCTACAGTAGGTCTCAAAGAGCCTGTGTTGTACGATCACAGAGACTTACCCCGGACTCTAAATAATTAGTAGTGAAGTATTCATATAAATATATAGGTAAATATATTTTATATTTGTAATAGACAGTGCGTTGATTTGATAAATAAATAAATGAAAATAAAATGAACTACTCTGAATGATCGGTTTCATAAACCTATGGTAGTTTTTGGTAAAGACTAAAAAGCACCTACAGCATCTCGTTGTTTAAATAATGCTTCTTCAAAGTAAATAAGGCTGTAAATACAGAAAGTTCTGCGCACAACTGTGTATTAATCATGCGCAAGCGTAGCCATATACGGGCGCCCCTCCGCTACCGCCCGCCCTCCGTTCCGTTGGCTCACGTTACGATATAGAGTAGACAGGATAGATACGGCATTTACTGCAATTCGATACCTACTCTACCTTCAACATACTAATAATAATGCTTATCCTTACTTCATAAGTCACAGGTAGTCAATATATTTTAAAGGTACTCGTAATAGTTGCTAAATATGACTGCCCCATTCTTCCCCATAGGGTGAAGCTTATAATTTAGTTGATTAAAACTAGTTAGTTATAAAATTACTTTTTCTATTAGACTTTTATACAAAAATAATTGTTCGAAAGTCTAACTAGTTACAATTGTCTACGTATTTTCTATGGATGTTTATTGTCTGAATATATTCTATAGAAAATAACATGTTACAACGTAAAGTAAACTTTACAAGACTACATAATCTTTATTAGTCTGAGTTTTATAGGCTTTTTTGCCGAAAAGATGAGACAGGTCTACCTAGGTTCTAGTTCCAGTCTAAATTGAGGCGTTTACACTGCATATGCGTGTGCGACTCGGTTACTGCATTTATTATTGTAATTCATCTAATCACAACCGCAGGTGTAAAAGAATGTGTCAGTTTGAACTGGCCTGTAGAAATCCTCTGAGTATAGGCCTCACCAAAAAGTGCCTGACTTGCAGCATGCCTCCGCTATCTCATCGAATTGATTACTCAGCACGAGGCCGTCAACGCGGACACAGATTTTACGAGTCAGTTTGAGCACTTCATCATTTCGTTTAAAAGTTCAGTGCTGTCCCCAAAGAAAGTCATCGACCGACGTGGCGCGGTGGGCGAAGGTCCGCCTGCGACACAGGAGGTTGCGGGTTCGATTCCCGCCCTGGGACAAATGTTTGTACGATCTGCAAATATTTGTTCTGGATGTTCTGGGTATTTTCTATGTATAATAAAAAATATTTATCTATGTAATGTATTGTATTAAGTATATCAGTCATCTAGTACCCATAACACAAGCTCTGCTTAGCTTGGGGCTAGATGATGCTGTGTGGATTGTCCAGCATTATTTATTATTATATTATTATTATTATTATCGGCAGTATGAGTTCGGTACTCTACCTTTTCTTTGGCAATAACAAAAGTTTGTTTACACACAGTCTCAGTGCATTTTCTCAACGGACTTGGCTCGTGTTTGTAATGAGGTTTTGACAGCACTGAGGACAAAGAGCTATATTACATTACGTTTTGTGGCTAAAAGGTATTGTCTTGCGAATTCAAGTATATTATATCCCTTTTTATTTTAGCCTTTTGGAGTTGAGACCATGGGTCCGTGAGGAACCAAGGGCCTTTTTTCGTATTTAAAAGCTGGCTGTTATCGGTGTCAACCTATTCGCATTGCTATTCAGCGTGGAAATGCTGCTAGCATTTCGGGAACGCCTCTGTCTGATAAGGATCGGTTGACCTATCTAGAGATCGCCTGTAATGGTTTTTATATAGCTGTTTCGTCGTATTTTGTGAATATACTTAATTGTACATAGTAATACAAATGTATATACTCGGCAGATATATATTGAACTTTATGGTTGGGTACAGAGTTAGCTATGAGCGGAACATTCTTGTCATTTTCTTAGGTCTGATTTATTTTTAGGGGAAATACGTACGCAGTCAGAACTGGGTCACAACATTTTTTTTTATTTTGTAAACAAATTGTTCTTATTACAAAAATAAAGTAAAATAAACGTTATTTTGACCATAATTGCTTTTAAAATAGGTATCTAAAATCTATAAAGTAGTAAAATACAAATATTTTACTTTTTAAAATGCTGTCAGAAAAGACCACTTTACTCTCGTTTACTAACTGAAAAACTAGGAGCAATTTATTATTTTAACCAAAATTATCCAGTTGCTTTTAAAATAGGTAACCAAAACGTAAAATTTTATTTTTACTCTATAAATTGCTGTCAAAAAAATTTACTTACCCTTTTTATAACTTATTTATAATCTGAATAAATAGGAGTAATTACAACGAAGTAATTACAATAATCTCAGATCTAATGAGCGCAACATTGTTTGGCGTGAAACCGATGTTTATTGAATAATATTGTTACTTCCGTCCAATGCACCGGTTGTTTGTTTATGTTACCGTGAACGTTTTACAGGGGTGTACTCAGGAAATACTCGGGTGCTCGACTGTTCTACTACCCCTTCAAACATATTTATGGAGAAAACGGTTAGTGGTGTGTCCTCCATTAGCAACGGGTAGTCATGCCAGCATTAATATAAGTATCTAAATCACTGTTTCTCAAAGTGGGTGATAAAGCCCCCTTGTAGGTGCTGGAGGCCTTCAGGGGGCGGTAGAAGGCTCTAGAAGATATTGGAGCGCTAAGGCTCAGCACCCCAAATATCTTCGCTATAGGCTAAGGTTATGTTCAAAAACTTTGGAAAAATAAGTTTAAGAACCTGTCATCTAAATGGTCAATAACACGATCGAAATATCAGGAAATACCACCATACCATGTCATTTCATGAAAAAGAAAGACATCAAACCAAGACTTCAATTACAGGAAGGTACTGTTTTATCCAGGCTTCTCTTATAGCCCGTGCACACTGGCGCGATGACTAGGACGGTGGCGGTGCTTGGAAATCAGTACATTGACAACCACTTAACAACCGCGCACATAGCCAACCACCTGACAACCTTTTCTCTTTGATCGCCACCGCCTAGGCCACCGACATTGTGTTAGTTTGACCGGGCCATAAGTCCTAGTTGCAACCTACAAGGACTTTAATTAAATAATAAACTCCATCCATGTTCCCTTCATTACATTTCTGTATCAAGGTTCTGGGTTAACGTTGCTTTGTTATGACGTTATAAAATGCGCCGACGCCGACTCCTGGTGCATACGGCTGTTATAATCTTTGGGAATTTTACAGTAATTTGTCGGTCAGAGTTGAGTGAAAAGGTTATCTAAAAAAATCGTTTAACACACTGAGTTTCATGAAATCTTCTTATCTGTGTCACTAGAACGTTCATAATTTAACCCAATGTATGAATTAATGAATGAAAATACTTTATTGTTCACCGTGAGAAATACAGATACACTTTAAAAAAACTTAAAATACAATGGACGGTGTTATCGCTTAGAGGCGATCTCTTCTCTTCTCTTCTCTGGAAGAGATCGCCTCTATTTGATTTGACGCTTCGAACCGAAACGTCCCGAGAAATTCAACCCAACCAGACTGTGACCGGACGCCGTTGCAAAATGTAACTACATTTTGTACGAGGGTGGTACAAAACTGATGATTGAGATTTTTTATTTTTATTAATTTTGGGATTTTAATCTGGGATCAAACATTCTCATATTATGTAAATATGAGAATGTTATGTAAATATGAGAATGTTTGCTTAGTAGATTCAAGATTCTAAATAAGCTAAAAATAATTTTAAGATATCCATAACAGCTTTGATTAGTAATCATCACCAATCTGCTGGGCTATCCTTGACACACGATTCTAATCACAATTAGGGATTAAGACCGAATTCATGCAACTTTTGAACGCAACGCAGCACACGATTGGTGCGCTTGTATTCGTGTTTGGTGGCATTTTATGAAGTTTTATACATTTATTTGTAACCTAGTGTAAGAAGTACCGTCTTGTTTCAAAATTATTTGTATAGAGTTACTATTAGTGGCAGCTTAGTTGGTGTAAGAATCATTAGTTTTTACCATTTATCTTGATATTGTAAACCGGATATTGTAAAAGGCACAAAGCCTTAATAAAAATAAAATAAAATCGACTGCTATTTATCGGTAGTTACTTTTGATTTTGACGTTGATATTCGAGATTGAAGTACCCCCTACTACAAAGTAGGGGTAGTCTGAAACCGACCAAACATTACACTAAGCACACGCTCGCGTTTTGCAAGTAGTCAGTATTCCACAAAAATAAATTAAAAATCTGATATTAAAATAAAAACAAGAAAAATATCACAATTATCACTCTCACAGTACTTTAGACCATCATGAGCGTCTCTATGCATCCGCAAATAAATGGCAATCCTAGTTGGTAACAATAATTTCTATGGTAGATCTTTGGCAGTATCTCGTTAGGTATGTAGCGTGATATGCGTGCGCGCATTCCATATAAGTCCGTAATGGTCGCCGCTGACCAATCGGGAGCCATTTCGACGCCCAGAATTCTACTCCCAAGTTTATGCGCCACTTTATTGCATCATTACAGTTGCGTGATGCAGAGTCTGATTGACCAAGAATTCCTTGTAGGATTAGGTACGTCTTTTCAATGAAAACGTTAATTAATCCAGTAAATTAGGCAACATCTTGTAGGTACTGTTTTGTAAATAGATAAATAGTAATAATAAATAGATTGTATGTAGATTAGATCTAAGTATTTGCCAGAATTTATTGTTCTTGCAAATACTTAGATGTAAACTTTTATAAAATCCTAAAATAGACAACGATCCTCATAAAAAAAAACGACATTATGAAAGTGCCTAACTATAAAAATTCATAATGTTGTAGCCTGCGGTTTTTCCTACTGGTGAGGAGGCAGCCGCCAGGGACGTCTTCAATGAATGGATTATTTGTCTTCTATTTAAACGTATAATTTCTGTCGTTTACAAACGTGTTACAATTTTTAATTTTTCTTGAACGAACCAATGTTCGTACGTAAGTATACGAATGAATCTCTATATAAAACGAATGAATGGAATAATTTAATGAACGAATGAATAACAAATGATTGGACGAATGAATCTTATTATTAATGCGTTGACTCCAGGTCTCGCTAGATGGCGCGAATATTGAACTCTTGAACATATACTATTACTTTTATTTATAAAAATATAGTAAATATGATTAAATTCATATTGTAAAACGGGAATTGTCACGGAAAAGAGCGGCAGCGCACAATGCAAGACGCGATCAGTGAAAGCGTTGCGATCACTCACTCTGATAAAGACTTTCGGAATGAGTCGAAACTTAGCCGGTGTCTTCACCAAAACTATAATAGGTACCCGGAAATTCCCGTTTTACAATTTGAAATGTCAATTTTATGCAGTCTCGAAATCATTCATTTTCCACACGATTTCGAGACTGCAATTAGCTTTTCAGTTACCTAACTAACAAACGCTACACATACAAACAATAATGATATACCTACCTTTATTGAGGACTTCAATTAACATGTTATGCACTTTTACAAATCTCTTTTAGGTCATACAATTGGCAGTCATATCGCAAGTCATCCTACATGAGGAGGACACAAATCAATAACTGTCAGTTACCCTGAAATCCTACAATCAATCTTATTCTGTGGTACACTCAATCAATATCAGCACCGAGACGGGCCACAGCTGTTTACTTATTTTTGCGACTGTTCAAATCAACAAGTTCTCAGCCCTTCAGACAACTTTCAACCTAAATAATGTCGCAGGAAAGTTGGATTCCTGATCTGAAAGACTCCCCGGATTAAAGTAACGAAGGATTTTTCCTACTCAAGATCATAAACGCGAATACAAATTTTACTATAGTGATGATGGGTATGGATTAGGGTTCCGTACAAAAGTATGGTATTATATAATAATCCTACTATAATATTATGAATGCGAAAGTTTGTAAGGATGGATGTTTGTTACTATTTCACGCAAAAACTACTGAACGGATTTTGATTAAACTTTAATTTAATATAGCTTATACATCAGAATAATACATTGGCTACTTTTTATCCGGGTACCACGCAGACGAAACCGTGGGCAGAAGCTAGATATTATAATACCATACTTTTGATGTGATATTACTAAGCTTACGCCCGTCTTATTCTTATTTTACCTAACTTTACTTTTAGTCGGCCTATGTATAACCATTATCTTTTTCATTGTGACAAATAAACGTTTAAATTCTCGTTTAAAAACATACATACAAAGGTACATACGTAATGGTAGGAAGAGACCATGAACCTGCTACGATCCCGTACACTTCTTTTGCTTAATGCATTCTCATCCGATTCTTCATTCAAAAAACGAAGAAATTTGCAACTATCTTGTAGGTAAGGTACCTATTTACCAAAAAAAAACATATTTAGATTATGTGGTACTACGGAATCCTAAGCGCACGTGTCTGATTTGCAATTGACCGGTTTTATTTGGTTGAACGATTAAAAGGATTTTCAGCTTTAGTTCAAAAAGAATAAAGCAGAGAGTTCATAAAGGTAGGATGCTTACTCGCCCGGGCAAGGTATAGTATGGAAGACGTCGCTACGCAACCGAGCTCACTCTTCAAGTCTGTCATCCCTTTATAATGGAAGTTAGATTGAGCCCGTGACAAGGAATAAACAGAACGAAGGGAGTGTTTAAATGCAAAAGAAGGCCAGGTAGGCGGAAAACGGCTAACAACAGATTATACAACGAACAGCTTGTAGGTGAAATAAAATGGAAACAGTTTTCTGAACATTTCGAGAAACAATGTTTAACGACTACAACCTTAAATAGTTTTTTTTATACAATTAATGTAGCAAACAAGCATAAAAATGTAGTGATTAGAATATATCCTACTAATATTATAAAGGCGAAAGTTTGTGAGGATGTTTGTTCCTCTTTCACGCAAAAACTAATGAACGGATTTTGATGAAACTTTACAGTAATATAGCTTATCCATCAGAATAATACATAGGCTACTTTTATCCGGGTACCACGCGGGCGAAGCCGTGGGCAGAAGCTAGAATTTAATAAAGTATTTGTACGCCAGTTAAATGGCGAAACATGGCCGATCTAAATCTAGATATTAAGACCTGTCTGTACCTTTACCATGTTTCGAACAAATAAAGTAATTGTATTGTATTGTATTGTACGGTCCACCTGTTGGTAAGCGGTTACCATAACCTATGAACGCTTGCTACACCAGAGTACTTGTATTATAATATCTGTGACCAGAGGTATCACCCGCGCGTTGTTGACCCTGAGACATAACAGGTGAAAAGTCTCACGTAAATGCAATTTCACCGGCACCCATATCTTTTATATGGGAATACAGCAATATCAGCATTACTGCTTGGCGGCAGAAGAAGGTATGGTTATATTTCCCCGGATGAGCTTGTAGTCAGAGGCACGTAATACCTCAGTGACATCTCACAGTCACGAGTGTGTTTTTTTTTTACCGTCGGGTTTAGCAGCTACTACAAATTACGAACGTTTTTTTTTCAAATTGTAAAACGGAAATTTCTACGTTCTAACTATGAAGGCACGGATTAAAGCCCCCCAACTCACGCGCCCTGCGAATCGCGCACAAAGAGCGACAGCGTGCAGTTAAAGACGCGACGCGGAGGAAGAGCGTCGCCATCACTCACCCTGATGAAGACTCTCTGTATGAGCCAAAACTTAGTCAGTCCTTCACCTTTTCCACGGTACATTAAAATTCTCGTTTTACACTATAAAAGTTTCAAGTACCTATTGAGTAGGTATCATTAATTTCGCGGATTCCAGTCTCGAGTTATTCTCAGAGAAGCTCTGTCTGCCACCCACCATGGCATATCATTACATATGGAAGCTCTAGGGCTCGTTATAATGATCTGTAACTCAATCCTTCGATTGACTTAACTCTTCAGCTCACACTTGAAAGCATCCACACGCATTGGCGCCGATTCTCTAGAACACCATTAAACTTAATTTGACAACATCTGTGGCGCAGTGGGCGAAGGTCCGCCTGAGACGCAGAAGGTTGCGGGTTCGATTCCCGCTGCGGGACAAATGTTTGTATGATCTGCATTCATCTGTCTCGGGTCTGGGTATTTTCTATGTATAATATGTATGTATTTACAAAAAAAAATGTATATAATTAGTATATCAGTCATTTAGTTCCCATAACACAAGCTCTGCTTACTTTGGGGCTAGATGATGCTGTGTGAAAAATGTCCAGTATTATTTATTTAATTTAAACTGCAGCTCTCTTTTACTGATAGTGCATGCAAGAAAGAGATGGCAAGAATTTTACTCCTGTCAAATTAGTTTACCTACGTGTCGTCACTACAGTTATCAATCAAATTTTCATCACTGTGGTGCTTTTCAGTCAGCTTAATAATTAATTTACTTAATAATTAAGTTTTTTTCTGTGTAAGCGTACATTACTGTATACCTACTTAATTACCGCGCCTTGAGTTACCGATTAAATTTAAGGCCAATTCAAAAAAAAAAAAAAAAATTAAGTTTTTAAAAAATAAAAACCGACTGCAAATAATATGTTTATAAAAAGTCCAATATGTAATTTCATCCCCCATTATTTCATCCTTTGAGGTAAATAATATGAAATGTGAAAGTGTCTTTAGGGCCCCGCAGTCCATTTTATTCGCAGTCCCTAACAGACCAGGATTTTTCATAATATTCATATGGTTTTATTCCAAAAACTATCGTGAACTTGACTATTCATATTGTAAAAACGGGAATTTTCACGTACTGTCGAGTAGTGCACGGCGCGACGCGGAAGGAGAAAGTCGCAACCACTCACCCTGATGAAGACTCTCGGAATGAGTCGAAACTTAGTCGGTGCCTTCACCGATAGTGCAGTACGTGAAAATTCCCGTTTTTACAATATGAATATTCATATGGTATTAAAAAAAAAAGATTAAAATCGGTTGACAATTTAACTAATGGAGATCGCGTTACATTTACACAAACAGCCTCCTCGTTTTCTGTAGTCGGTTGAAAAATATACATGAATCATATTTTTTATTAAAATAATAATTGCATGCTCTCCTATTGACTACGGACTGTAAGTGGTAATTTCAATCTACTTTTTTTCAAATTAGCAACGGATATTTTGTTTGTCTGTAACGTAATGAAAAAGGCTAATTTTGATGAAATGTAGGTGGTTACAGATTATGTGATTTGAAAAAATGGCAGTATAACATTTTCTCAAACAAATACTACTAGTTTTTATTATGATCTGTGAGTAAGATAACAAAACGATTCCATGAAAGTGCGCAAATAGCTCGAACAAGGTTCTCTCACCCGGATAAACAGGATATCCGGATCGGACTTTCGCAATAAAATTCCTTATTATGTTCAATTTATCTTAGGTATAAGATTATAAGAAATATTATTTTAATAATCGATTTCATTGAAGTTTTAAATCGGTATAAATACTTTATCTCCGAAAAAAAATATCTATGTAGTCCTAATCGTTAGAGGATACGATTACATTTTTAGGAACGCTATCATTTTAGCGTAGACATGTTTTTACCAAATTAAATACTTTTAAATAAAAAATATATATGCACTTTGATTTCAGTATTCAATATGTTTACCTAGCTTCTGCTCGTAAAAAAAAAAAAACTCTACAGTACTTAGATGATACTTAGATGTCTATATTTTTGTAGGTATAAACAAGTAATCGCTTAGGAAGGTAGGAATAACGATGGAAACATTCCGATAGCATCAGTAGCACTCAACATGAAGTGATTCAGGTACGGCGCCTGCTTTACTTTGTCGGCTAGCTGAAGATAAGATGAATACCCGCAGCCAACAGGATGAGTAGTCTAAGTGGAATAGGTTCATGACCTGCCATTATACTTATGACCGAAATGATTCTAGACACGTAATACCTTACGTTCGTACAAACGGTAATGTAAAGCAAACAAATGATTTTTAGGAAATTACGATATGTTAAAGCATGCTACATAAATGCAATCAACAAAATGGCAATAAGATAGATAGTTTTTTATTTAACACATACGGATACTGCACAGACAAGTACAAATGGCAAGAGAGACAAACAAGAAAAGCAGTAAATTACAATACCTGGGTGCTCACCAGTGCTAACGAAGGCAGTATATGCTGCAGTGGTAAGTATGGGTCGAAACGGTCCTATCTAAGCTTATTTCTGCAGCCAAGGCAAAGCAACACTGATAAAAAAGAGACAATTTGTAAAAGTAAAGTAAAAGTTTATAAAAAAATGTTAACTTACCATCTATCTAACAATATACTATACTTATTAGTAAAAAGGTAATTGTTATTTTATCTTATGAATACGGAAAAGTATATTACATAATTGCAAAAGTATATCTTAGTATCCGAGGTTTAAGTACGTATATTTGTAGCATAATGGTATACAATGTGGAGTGAAAACTAGTTCGGGAGGGTAGTCACATAGCTTCCGAACTAGTTTTCACTGTATGACGAGCGTCGTTCTCGTATGGGACGATTCTCATGCCTTGTATGGGACGAGAACGACGCTCTGCTACTTCTACGTACCAAAAAATATACAGCTGAAATAACCTCCTCCTTTTTTGAAGTCGGTTAAAAAAAGGCTTACCGAATTAAACTTACGGTCCGCGCAAACGTCGCGGTCATAGCGACGCAGCGCCGCGACGTTGGCGGTGGCGATTTACTGCTCGCCAAGGTGCACTGAAGCGAACTTTGACAACTGCTTGACATGACCACCTTTTCCCTTTGATCTTCATCACCACCGCGTCAGTTTGACCGGACAGTAGTTAACGTTTAATTACGTCAATAAAATGACGGTTTTATAAATAAACATTAGCGCTATACATCTTTCTAACTCTACTTATATTTTATTCCAAAAACTATCGTGAACTTGACTATTCATGTTGTAAAAACGGGAATTTTCACGTACTGCACTATCGGTGAAGGCACCGACTAAGTTTCGACTAATTCCGAGAGTCTTCATCAGGGTGAGTGGTTGAGGAAGGAGAAAGTCGCAACCACTTTCTGCAACCGACTTCCCTCAACAAAATGAAACTATTTTCTTACAGAAAAGATGTTTAATTTAAAATATAGTTAGTTAAACAGAACCGGTGATTAATTTTCTCGATAGCTTTTAGACAATATATACACATTTTCTTTGCCTAGCAGCTTATTTTTTTTTTAATTTCACTGTTGTTTTCATTTATTTCTTAGGGCTGATAAGTCTAACATCCTACTAGACAAATAGGTTATGAGTAACGAAAGTTCGTAGCAAAACGAAACGCAAGCATTGACTAGACGAAACGTTAGGGAGTTTTATAAGGTAGCAGCTAATACCACTGTCCTTTTTCATTCCAAAAAGTATCATGAATTAGAATCGGCATTCAGCGTGGTAATGCGGCCAGTATTTTGGGAACGCTTCCGTCTGGTAATCTGGATCAGTTGAGCTATCTATAGATCGTTTGCAACGGTCTTTAGATAGCTAACTGTTTTATTTGTATTTTTTGTATATCTACTTGTACATAATTGTATGAATAAATGTCATGGATTAAATTGTATTGTGAAGACAAACGTGTCAACACTCAAGAAACTCATGATCATTATTAGGCTATCTTCCATCTGCCTCCAGTGATTCTTTGAGTATTTTGGTCATTATAGCCAGCTAAATAGTAACAAACTTGATAAAAATAACAGATGCCTGGTAAGATTGAGGGGAAGAGACCACAAGAACGAAGCCCATTACGTTGGTCCTACCAGAGCAGCACTACCTTTGACTAAAATCTCCACGAAGCCAAAAAATCTCGATAGCTTACCATCTTCCAACATAAACTATACCGGAGGGGTCACGCTCGACTCGACCCTCAGTATTGAGGAGTATGATACGAATAATACTGTAAAGAAAAAACTGAATGCGAAGGAATTGAAACTAAGTCGGTGCCTTCACTGATAGTACTAGTCCTTTGTATCAATATCATATATGATAAGTTAGACTCTCAGTTTTGAAGAATACGATACGCATAGTACTGTAAAGACAAAACGGAATGTGGAGGGCGAGTGTTTGCGACACTGCGACTGACGAAGGAATTGAAACTAAGTCAGTGCCTTCACTGATAGTACTAGTCCTTTGTATCATTATCATATATAATAAGTTAGACCCTCAGTTTTGAGGAATACGATACGAATAGTACTGTAAATACAAAACGGAATGCGGAGGGCGACTTTTGCGACACTGCGACTGACGAAGGAATTGAAACTAAGTCGGTGCCTTCACTGATAGTACGAGTCCTTTGTTTCAATATCATATATAATAAAGTAAACCCTCATTTTTGAGGAATACGATACGAATAGTACTGTAAATACAAAACGGAATGCGGAGGGCGAGTGTTTGCGACACTGCGACTGACGAAGGAATTGAAACTAAGTCGGTGCCTTCACTGATAGTACTAGTCCTTTGTTTCAATATCCATTTAATTAAATTAAGTAAATGATTTCATTGGCGCTGTGGGCGAGTAGCCAGTTTCCACGCTAGAGATAAAGATTCAATTCCCGCTGCGGGACAAATATTTGTATGTTCTGTAGGTATTTGTTCCGGGTCTGGGTGTGGGTACCATGGTACTCGTTGTTCCTGATACCCATGACTCAGGGAATCCTAGCGTGAGGTTAGTATTATAAAATACTAGCTTCTGCCCACGGCTTTGCCCGCGTGGTACCTGGACAAAAAGTAGCCTATGTGTTATTCTGATGTATAAGCTATAGTACTGTAAAGGTTCATTAAAATCCGTTCAGTAGTTTTAGCGTGAAAGAGTAACAAACATCCATCCCCACAAACTTTCACGTTTATAATATTAGTAGGATAGGATAATGTGTCTGTTAAAAAAAATGTCTAGAGGATCAGGTGGTATCAGAAGCACCTTATTATTGCCCGCTTGTTAAATAAGACATTACTATGTTATTTAGAAACCCACTAGCTACGATTGCTGATAAAAAATTCAAAGTTCCACACCATTGCCATGCCTGTCGTTCCAATTGCCGTGATATGTAAGTTTCGGTACTTGGTAGGTTTTATTGCTTAACTACCAGTTAGTATATAAAACTGTGACAGTGAATACGTCTTCTTGTAGGTTTATGTATAAAAGTTACTATTATACTACTATGATCCCAAGATCAAATATGAATATTTATGTTTGCAAGCATCATTATTTTATACATAGAAAAAGATGATAATAAATGACAAAAATATTTTCTTGATAAAACTTCAGGTAGGTTCAGAAAAGTTCTCAAATATCTCACGACGCAGTGTAGGCCCCTCATCCAATAAACCGAGTTGCAGAAAGCCGATGGTAGTTAGAGGTAGCATGAGATCGTTCGTCATGACATTCATCAAAGAAGGCTTAATAATGCCGAGCTGTGGACTTCTATATGCTGTTGAAATAATGAAATGAAAATGTACCTGCTTAAACATTCTCTGATAGAAGAGAGAAATAAATAAATAATAAATAAATTAGACTTACAAGTAAAGCTATTATTGAAAAAGTTTTTCTATTCCATTAGGTAATTAATTGTTAATGTGTGATAATCTAGAGCCTAAATTATCACACGTTAAAAATAATGTCTAAGGAATTTTGATAATCATTTAATTTATTATTTTCCTTATTGACCCTTTTTAATTTTATGTGTTTACTAGCTTCTGCCCACGGGGTACCCGGATAAAAAATAGCTTATGTGTTATTCTTATGTATAAGCTATATTACTGTAAAGTTTCATCAAAATCGGTTCAGTAGTTTTTGCGTTAAGGAGGAACAAACATCATCACAAACTTTCACGTTTATAATATTATAATATAATATATATTATATAAGTAGGATAGTAGGATAATTTTAAGTAATTTCAAAAACTATTATAGAATTTTATTGTGAATTAATAAATGAAATGAAATTTGTTAATACTATCGACCTATTCTTGAACCTTATTCAGTCTGGTAGGTAATCTTAAATAACCATAGAAACTGTGGGAACCTAGTATCTCTTATGGTTTCGATATTTACTTTACGTAGGCATTTTTATCCCAACACAAAAGGTCCACGAAGGCATCAGAAGCGTGGACGTCACGCGCAATGGGCACAGATATACGCAATGACCCATGCCACTCTTCAACTACACGCCTCAAAGCCTACGAGGCTGAAGGATGAACATGAAGCTATATCTTTAGATAGATAGATAGATAGATAACTCTTTATTGCATACACCAGGATAAAAAACACTTTACATAAGATCTTAAAACTAGGTTATGGTGATACAATGGGCGGCCTTATCGCTTTAGGTACCTACTCAGAAAATATCATTTACATAAGCACATTAAGTAAGCAGGTATGGCTGGTTTTACAGTGGCCTCGATTCTGTAGTACACTGACTAAACTAAATTTAAACTGTCGCTCTCTTTTACTGATAGTGCAAGCAAGAAAGAGATGACTAATTTGACAGCTACAATTTTAGTGCTGTCAAATTAGTCAGATTTAAGTTTTCCATACAAATTTAGTCGTGATATCAAAACATGCTGACTATAAGCAATAAAGCACACAGTACTAAAATTGTTGTCTCTTTCTTGCGTACACTATCAGTAAAAGAGAGCGATAGTTTAAATTTAGTTTAGTCAGTGTACTACAGAATCGAGCCCATTATCTACCTAATTAAATAGCACTTACCTTATTAATTATTAATTAATCATTTTTAAAATGTATATAATAATTTAAGATGTTTCCTGAATTATGATATTAAGCTGTAATTATGATATTAACATGTAAAATACTTATTTATTTAGATTCAGCTGCTTACTGTCCTTACAGTATAAACCAACACGTGCAGTGAGCCATTTACAATATTGTCACTTATGTAGTATGTATGAAACAATTAACTAAAAAAACTGATACAGCTGTTTAAAATTTCATTAAAATTTGAAAAGTGTAAGTCGATTTCTGGTTTCTGAGCAAGCAAGGCAATACTTGTTCCTAGCACTGCCCCAACTAAATGATGTAATTTTTAATAAAATTTTATTGACGTATCCAATTGTACCCTTTTTAAGTTCCTAGGTCTTAAATACATGAGTATGTTTACAAAGCTGAAACTAGTTATACTAGACTAGCCTCTGCCCACGGCTTCGCCCGCGTGGTACTCGGATAAAAAGAAGTCTGTGTTATTATGATGTATCCTATCCTACTAATATTATAAATGCGAAAGTTTGTGAGGATGGATGTTTGTTACTCTTTCACGCAAAAAATACTGATGGGTTTAGATAAAACTTTACAGTAATATAGCTTATATAAAAAAAAATGTATATAAGTAGTATATCAGTCATGTAGTTCCCATAATACAAGCTCTGCTTAGTTTGGGGCTAGATGATGCTGTGTGAAAATGTCCAGCATTATTTATTATTATTATTTATTTATATATCAGAATAACATATAGACTACTTTATATCCGGGTACCACGCGGGCGAAGCCGTAGGCAAAGGCTAGTAAGCTATATTACTGTAAAGTTCCATCAATATTCGTTCAGTAGTTTTTGCATGAAAGAGGAACAAACATACATCTATCTTCACAAACTTTCACGTTTATATTAGTAGAAAGATATTGGGATTCTACCAACGGACAATAACGTTACGAATATACTGTCCGGTCACTAATGGTTTTTTCACTGGCAAAAATGACGTGCGTATTATGACGTGCAAAACGGTGAAGGAAACTCCATGCCCTAGAAACAAAAACCGGAAGGTTCCAATGTTTTGGGTGCATATCGGTAAGTTTTCTAATAAGAAGTGGTGGGCTTGCAACAAGTTACATAGATTGCTTACTATGAGAAGTTTATAGGTAAAAAAATATTCTAGCATTCACAACTTTCACATTTTTTTTAAATAACTATGATTCCCTTTGTCATGGATATCAAGAATTACGTAACCGTACTTCCATAAAACCCAGACACAGAACAAAATGTGTTCCTATGAAGAACATGCAAATTTTGTCTCGCGAGAATTAAACCCACACCTCTTGTGTCGCAAAGGCTACTGCCCACCACGCCACCTAGGTAGCCGATTTATAATATTAGTAGATTTCCTTGGTACAGGAACGCAAATTTATATCCAGCAGCCTTATCATATACAAAAACAACAGTGTTGTCTACGGTAAAGACAAAATCTATAGTTTATGTTTTATGAAGTGTTAATCCACACTTAAGAGAATCCCAAAATATAGATTTTACCAACATATAAATTCCCGCCGAGGTTGAATAATTGGAATATTAAAAAATCTTAAAAACTTAAGTTTTTTCTTCCCGTCAGCCAAAAGACAGTATGGTATCATTTTTGTCTTCTCTGCCTTCGAAACCGAATTATTTAACGCTCATGAATGCTACTGGATTTTATGTAGATTTAAGCTGTTGAACTTTATAACTTAAAATAATTCTAGTTGTTAGTTTTGGTTATAAGGATACGATGAAACTAATGCATAGACATCTAACTTGTCGATGACAATCCTTTCCTATCGAATAACACATGCATCGTTATTGTAACAAATGTGCTCTCAACATTGGTAATTGATTGACTACCTGCCATGGGCGGGCGGGGGCCGGTTGCCATGGAGCCGCCTACACCACCCTACCCCTACTCAACTCTGACCCGGGAAACCTTGACCCCGCAGCTGATTGAACGCTTCTTTACAGCTGTCTAGGGGAAAGAAGGTTTTAAAGTGGTAGCAAAATCTAGAAAATACCTAACGTCAAACGAAAAGTAAACGGGGATTTAAAGTGCAGTGATTTTAAATCCGCATGATAGTCTTCTTCAGATCTATACTCAGTATCTACTAGATCCACGAAGATGCCATGAAGGAGTAGTCAGAGGTATATAATGTCCAAACATTTTATTTTTTACAAGACCACGTTTTGCATAGTAATGCAAAAATCTGTTGGTACAGGATTGGTTAAGTAAATAAATGATAGTAAATAAATTGTTTATTTATTTTACACCCAAAATGACTGTTGGGTATACATAGTTCTGACCTCTAGGATTTCCTTTATAGTGAGCATCAGGGACTACGATCAGGTACTATGGTTGGTATCATAATACAAAGAACCGGAACAAATATGTATCCGCAGCGAAAATAGAACCTCTTGTATATCAGCTGGCTATTTATACATATATTTCTCTTCGTTCATACATTTCATGGAATAGAACAACCTCCGACTACTACTCCCTCACTGACTCATGATAGAGGATCAATTTTACTCTAATGAGGGATTACAAATCAATAGCGTCATTACCTTCAATTGTTTTTTTAATTCAATCCTTACATTGTGGGACCGCTGATAATGAACACGAAGATTCTATTACCCGTTAGTACAATAATTGATATAGCTCAACAGTACTACGGATGCAAGAACTGGTTAAGAACTGGCGTTTTACAAAGGAAAACTTAAACAGATGTTTTACCTGAGACGAAAGAACCTATAGCTGTAATTTTGCAATCGATTTGTATGTCTCCTCGTTGGAGATATACAAATCGATTGCTTGATTCGTTGATTCTTGGATAGCTCTTATTGCCACAAATCATATGAAATAGGGGTTCTAATCTTTATAAAATAATTTATTTTTTTAATTTTTAAAATAATTTATAGAACGCACCATAGTCAAACCCCTGAAACTCGGCACGTTTTCATTACCTCTCTGCAAATCTGCGGACACGTGAGACACGTGACATGCTGTGTAATACAAATTTCGCTCATACCATTTATCAGCTTTTATTATTTATGCTTCCCATAAGTCCTTGTTAAAATGACTGCTAAGAAACGACCTAAGTGGATCTCTAAAGGAATTAAGATTTGTCGTAATGTCCTGGATCTGATCAAGTCTTGTCTCAGTGACAGAAAGCAAGCGACTGAAATAACTAGGATTTGCCCCAAACTAAAAAGCAAGTAAATACACAGATTACAGTCAAATTCGGCGTACCCCAAAGTAGCGTGCTAGGTCCTTTATTATTTATCATCTACATTAATGACCTTCCGAAGGTAAAAAATCATCATATGACACTATTAGCTGACGACAGCACTATTCTATTTACAGGCACTGATAGGCTAAGGATTGAACATAACATTAATAATATACATTATGCAAAATAATAAATTGGTTGACTTTAATTAATTTGAAGATTAATCTTAGTAAAACGAATGTAATAATATTTAGAAACGGAAACGTCGACATTGACATTGACTACGCTGGACACAGAATTGAAGAAATTGAATATAATACACTTTTAGGATTAAAATTAAATATTGACAGTACCTTGCATTGGAAATTTCACATTGAGAATTCATGTTTGATGAATAGTAGATTCTCTTATGCTTTATAATATGATTTCGAAGACCGCTAATAAATCGACACTGTTAATTACCTATGGGTATGGCATCCTTCCTGAGGTATGGCATCTTGTTCTGGGGATAGTCTACTGACAAAGATTTGGTGTCAAAGCTACAAAAGAGATGCGTGAGGGCTATCTGTAAGCTGAAGTAGACGGACAGCTGTAAACCACATTTCAGTGAGCTAAATTTATTATCATTGCCATGTATGGATATACTTGAGTTTGTCCTATTTGTAAGATAAAATATACATACATCTATATAATTCTTTTAAAAACAAACGTAATAAGCACAAAATATGTTGCTGAACAGTAAAACATCGCAACTAAGCAAGAGTATATTTTGTATGGCTCCAAGAATATATAACCAATTACCTTTTAATGTTCTGGAAACAGCTTCGCACAATATTATCAAGAAGTAGTCAAATTTACTGCATATTTTTTTTATTATAGTGTTTATGATTATTTAGATGACTCAATCAATGATGAATGACATCGATATTTTAATCTTGTTTTAATAGTAATTTTACTATAATTTATCGTGAAGGTTCATCAATAGGTTAGGTAATATTATGACATTCAATGACTCTTCTTTTTTTTCTTTACTTGACTAATGGCTAGATTTAAGACTATAGTTGCATGCTAGAAAGTTATTTATGGTCATCCTATATATTCGTAATTAATGTTTTGATTTGAAACTTTATAAGTATTTATATCTACTCGTATTAGTCATGCTATATTGTACATGACAAGAAATTGCACGTCTACTGTCGAACCAATTCGTTAAGAATTCTTGCAAATTACCGCCCTTTTTGTTTCCATCTAGTTTCTATTTAGAGTTATAAAAATATATAAAAATATTAAAGTTTAAATGCCTTTTCGAAATGATTATGATTCTATCGTTAGTTGACTTTGGAGCCTTGAAGCCTATAGGAAAACCTAGAACTGTAGTAATCCGATACTCAAAATTATTTTCTCATCTCTCATTAGGTTCCTTCAGTGAATACGCAGAAACTGATAAAAACAATTTCATTTTAAAAACATAATAATCTCTGCTTTCACCCACCACCCTTGAATTCGCAGTGACACTCGAGGCGCTATGACGTCACTCGCTCACGCAAAACGCGCCTACGTCATTGACACTTTCTAGTTCCCAGGTTTTACCTTGCTCTCTTTGCCAGACCTTAACAATTACCACAGATATTATAAAAAAAAACACAATAAGCTTAGCATATCCTACTACTATTCGCAAAAGTTTGTGAGGATGGATGTTTGTTATTCTTACAAGCAAAAACTACAGAACGGATTTTAATGAAACATTACAGTAATATAGCTCATACATCAGAATAACACATAGGCTACTTTTTATCCGGGTATTACGCGGGCGAAGCCGTGGGCAGAAACTAGTGTTATATATGGGAAAGACATCGCCATTTAACACTAGCTGTGACACAGACTTAGGGCCCGGTCAAACTAGACTTGCGCAGTGGACGAAGGCCTGCCTGAGGTTGCGGATTCGATTCCCGCCGCGGGACAAAATTAAATTTTTGTATGATCTGCAAATATAGTTATCTGGGTACGGGAGTACTCTATGTATAATATTAATATATTATATTATAATATAAATAAATAAATAATGCAGAACATTTTCACACAGTATCATCTAGCCCCAAAGTAAGCAGAGCTTGTGTTATGAGAACTACATGACTGATATACTACTGAAATATTTTTTTGTACCTATGTGCTATACAACCTGCTAAAGTAAATAAGTAGGTAGGCATTTATGTTTACTTCGGCAGATTTTGTTACTTATTGGGTAGGTAGGTACCTAAAATGTTCTTCTCTTCATACAACTAACCCAACAAACACACTGAATACCTAAAACATTTTTGAGTTTTCGAGTTGTTACAAGCAATTTTCAAATGCTAATGAACATTTTATTGTGAAACACTTTTTAAAAAACTTTAAAGTTACGGCATGAGAAGTGATTTCAATCAAAAACATAAATTTCAAGAAACTGAAACAAATAAAATGGAACTGAAAACATACAAAATACAAAGTTTCCAGTTGAGTTCGTTAACATTTCTGTGTTTTATAAATTTATAGGTACTGTTATATATTGTTATATACTGTTATATACTGTATACGTATGAAAACTTAATATTCTTACAAACGTAGTAGGTAAGTAGATAGCTATAGATTCAACATCATCATTAACATCCTGTAGTTGTCCATTGCTGGACATAATGCGAGAGTGCCATTGTCAAAAGATATTGGGCTTCCTCCATCCCCCGACTTCCCAAGAACATGTCAACGCAGTGTTGGAAGGCCATATTTAATAATAATAATATAAGTACGTACCTATGTTATGTTAACAGGTATACGTTGAAATCCAATCTATCTATCTACGCCACAGTTTTAAAAGGTTGTTACCTATTAGATAATAAAAAGTTAAATTACGAACTATAACCAATCGTAACTTCTCAAAGGTGAATTTGAATTCATTAGAACGCTAATTTGGTGCAACAATAACGAAACTGTTTTTTCAATTTAACTGGAGAGGCAATAACCGTTTTTTTTATTTAGTTTTCAATTTATGACTCTTGTTCTAGACTGTTACGTTATTTGTAACCTAAAAGAAGACTACTGTATTATAGTTTGATTTTCAGTTTAAATCAATCTGATATCTACATCAATATCACGAAAATCAAATTTTTAAAATACAGTTTGGTACTTACCTACTGTTGCGTCATTATTCAGGATCAACAACGGATTTACGTATCATTCTTCCGCCAATAAGAGATTAACAAAATGTCATAACAAGTACTTATACCTTTTCGTCATTGTACACCTCTGCACTAATACCAATTTCCTTCTTTCTCTAGAAAGATAGTGGTCTTGTATAATGTGTAAATGAATTCAACGCCACCTAGCCTAATCGGTAAGAGATACAATTCCATCGATTTTTTTCCAAACGTATTCAACCTAAAAGTATAAATTGTCATTGCTAATTTGCCCCAAATTAGCGATAATGCCTTTTGTTTTTTTTGCTGTAAGTCAAGCAGGTAGTTGCCTATGCCTAGTACCTAAAATTTAATATTGACACCATTCGTACGAAATAATAAATCTCGATGCGGACTAAACCCTGTCCTTGTACATAAATTACTACGATATTCTAATTACAATACAGAGGTGTCTTGCAATACAAAGGTTGGAAGTCATAAGAGGTTGCAGTTATAAATCACGTGTAGCGACATCTCTCGTCACATGTTTGAGCTACGTTACATCACCATCAACGTAGAGCGAAAAGCGTAGCTACATGCTACATACAATCCATAGATGGCTATCAAAAGGTCTAGATCACGCTAGTGGAGTTTACAAATAAATATGCGACAAATAAATGATTTGTGACTATGGTAACTTGATTTTCAAAGTGTTTTTAAGATGAGATATCTATATCATATCTCAATAAAATCAAGCTCGGTTAACACTTAACAAAATACAAATAACCATAGGTAAGTAGGTAGGTACTCTTGTGCAAAATAAGTACTTATCTTTAGAACCGCATTCCAAACAGGCTTTGTCTCAGCATATTGTGTACTACTTCACACCACCCATGTTTGCTTTACACCCATGGGTGTGGAGCAGATTTTCAGACAAAGCCTAGCTGTTATACCGATCTCTACTTTGGTTTACACTTTTCATAACTTGAACCATACAGGTTTGACGTCACTGCTTTACCTACGTCAGGTTCCGTAGCATAAACGGTATGCATTGTAATTACTACCTTGATTGTTGTCTAATGCTAGGCCTAAGATAGTATCAATGAAATATGCACGCGACAGCCATCATCAGCCACTATGATATGATAGGTATTTGTATGTCCTGGCCGCCGGCTAGACTGGAGTGAGCCAGGCAGGGGCCGCAGGCAGGGGGCTAGGGGAGTAAGCAAATTTAAGCTTTGTTAAAATCTTCTGAACCTTAATCAACCTCATAATTTAAAAAAATCAAAAGAACTTGGTCAACTTTTTAACAAATTTCCATGTATTGATCGTATGGCACGAAAACGTGCCCAGTTATATAATTCTTTGCAAGGTTGAAAGAAAAGGTCCTACGCCTACAGTATTATCCCTCTGTAATGGGTAGTTAGCTACTTTTTCGGGGTTTTTTATGAACAAGGATAAAATAAAGGTGCGACTGACTTATACAAACTTATTTCACGCTAAATATGTATAAACATAGTGTAGCCTCGGGCTTAATAGTTCAGATATCTTAATCGAATTTCTCTTTGAAACACAGTCAGAGAAAACGAAACCAAACCTCATACTATAGCGTATTTAAAGGACGTTTATTAATAACAGAGAGTAAGTATGTAGACCTGCCTTAGAAATGCCAATAAAATACATGTCTTTCGTTAGCATTTTCAGTACTCATACGTAGGTACATCAATGTAACATCTATAGCGATATAACAATTTATAACGCCTGCGTAGGAGTGAGGACTTATTGGGTAATGTCAGTTCTTTGAAATAGGAAAATTCAGGAGAACATGAAATTAGTTCGCATGAGCCTGACAGGTATTTACCGAATCAAAGAAAGCAGAGGTTATTACAACCCCTCTATTATATGATGGTAGGTGGAGATACGTTCAAAAGTGCCCAAGTTTTATTTTTTTGCAAATTTTAGGAAACATGGGTCGAGTAGCGGTAAGTTAGGTTAAATTGTGGTATGATGGCACTGAAAAGAGCCTAATAAAGTAAATTAAAGTTAAAGAGCACTATCGGTCTCTCTAAATTATGAATGGTATATGTTTTATGGTATCTATATATTTTAGTATAGGTATATTACTATACATATTGTAAAAACGGGAATTTTCACGTACTGCACTATCGGTGAAGGCATCGACTAAGTTTCGACTCATTCCGAGAGTCTTCATCAGGGTGAGTGGTTGCGACTTTCTCCTTCCGTGTCGCCGTGCACGTGATGAAGACTCTCGGAATGAGTCGAAACTTAGTCGGTGCCTTCACCGATAGTGCAGTACGTGAAAATTCCCGTTTTTACAATATGTATATTACTATAGTGTATTATTTATAGGTATATTATATTTTGTAGTTTTAAGTACCTAAAGTATTGTTTTGTTTTATTATTTTCATCTGTACACGATCCTACCTCTATAATTACCTCTCTATAGTTCAAGGTTTGCTGGAAGAAAACTCTTTTTAGGGTTAAGCGCGCCTTTATAAATGTCATTAAATTCTGCATTTTTGTACCTAAGTGTTTTTTTTATGTGTACATTAAATCATAAAGTGACATACATAATAGTGACCTGTGATGGAACAAGAGATTATTTTATATAATTATATATAATGTACCTACTCTCTATAGGTAGGTACCTACATACCCACTGTGGGTCGACCTATCCCAGCAGCATGGTCGCATCATCTGAGGATTATGATTCAAAAATACATAACTTGCAGTGATAATTACCTAGGAAAATGTGGCTACGATAAAAGTCCCCTTCGTTGCATTAAAATTGCAGCCGACTATGTTCAGCTAGCACAGGTCACCCTTGTCATTATGGCCGCTGGAAGGGTAACTACAAAGTAGTAGGTATGTTACATAATTTACGCTTGACAAGCAGGGCTTTAGGTCAGCGCCGTTTCACGGAAAAAGGTTTATAAAATAATAAACCTTTTTTTCTTTTTTACTTCAATTAAGAGAGGAACTTCAGGTATCTTTCTAGAACCTAGAGAAAATAGTTTTGCTCAGAGCTGCGTCATAGATAGAGTTCATTTGAAACAACGTAGGCGTAGGTAACTAACTCTCGAAGAAAAAAATGCGTAACGAGATGATCCGACAAAGAACGAAAATTATCGACAGCTCAAAATCTGAAGTGAAGCAAGCTGAAGTGGCAGTGGGCTAGTCATATATGCCGAAGAACCGACTAACGTTGGGTAAACGAGTTCTTGAGTGGAGACCGCGTCTCGGCAAACGTAGGCTGGCGTGGAGCTATGACGTAATATAGGCGGCGTACAGAAATTTGATGAAAAGAGCCGAACACCGGGTATTGGAAGAGGCCTATCTCCAGCTGTGGACTGCTATGGGCTGATGATGATTAGGTTTCGAAAGAAGGCTCTACAAGACTGTATTGTTCCATTTACGATTAAACTGAAAAGTTTGTCTTCGAGCTCTCGAAATAAGTTTTTGTCAGGAGCCGGGATCCAGAGGAAGCTTAGCAGATTCTATTTTTGCATTTACATTAAGGAAACTAGTTGAAGACAAGATTTGATCGCCATAAACTCCTCCGGTACCTAGAAAAAGCATAGGTAATATATTGCAACAATCCTATGAATGAAATGGTAGATTTGGTATTGGCTTTTGAAACTATTATGGTTACGAATTGAAAAAAACACTAGAAACGGTATATTTGCCATGATGTGACTTTTATTAGCCCCAAAGTAAGCAGAGCTTGCATTATGGGAACTACATGACTGATATACTATTTTGTAAATACATACATATTATACGTAGAAAAAACCCAGACCAGTAATTTGTAAACAGCAAATTACAAGCTAATCGCGGAAGAATAGACGGTCTATTCCCGACATGGATTTAACTCCGATTGTGTAACAAAATGTTAACTTCCCCAATTAGCATCCGGCCAGGGTCAAAGTTCAAATTCCTCACCTTCACATGACGTAAGCCTGGAAAATCGTCTTTCAGACAACACTTTCGCAATAATCCTACCTGAGCCAATTACACGTGTGAGTCACGCGGCCCACCACGCGACCTGACACCACGCGATGTCTTATAAGATGTGAGAAGGTTTGAAGCTGGTATTTTAGAAGTTGTAGAACTCGTGTGAAAGAACTCGTCTGGGGAGTACTACCATGATACCTATTTTTACCGTCAAGCAGTTATGCTCGCATTGTATTCCGGTTTGATTTTCCCCCATAGTGCTTCTTAACCAGGCTGCTAAACGATCGCTCTACCACAAGGTACACGCTATGCACGGTAGAGCGATCAAAATTTTCAACGTTTTCCTGTTTCAAAAAAAGGGTTGGGTTTGGCGGACGGAATATGGAAACTCGAATGGTTGCTCTGACTGTTTTTTTTTAATCTATAGAGGGGGGAGGCACCTGTCTCTCCCTGCCCTCCCTTGGCGACGCCCTTAAGTACTATTAAATGTATCTAGGAAAAGTGGGGGAAGAATCACTCGAGGAAATTTCTAAATAGAATCTAATATAAGACTGTCTCGATACGCCTTGGGCAGTTTTTGATTTGTGGAAGTAAATAATTGATCATATTATTATTATGGGCGCTATTTGCTAGAGCTCTGTGGATTTGAAATTGCGAATGCCTAAACAAGAAAATGGGCTATCCACAATGTTTTCTAGATCTGCAATAGGTACTAAGATACAACAAAGTAGTGGATAGGCTTAGTTTATGTCGCGTAGACGTGTATAAATGGCCTTCCGTAGTCGAGCCTACATAGGTACTTGACTTATATTTATTTTCCTATTCCTACGTAGTTATAGCATTTTATGTAACGTTTAATGACGTTACGTTAGCGTTACGCAAGAGATTTGGACTGTTTTTAGACATGCTATTGAAACTAGTAAGTTAAAGAAGAGTTTCCTTCCTAACATATACCTCTACATAACTAGATTACATAAAACAGGCTGGTTCAAGTAAAATGGTCCAGAAGCAACAGATGCGTAGAAGACCTCATATGCCGATCTAATCACCCCTAACATTAGGGATGTTTTAGACTTTTAGATTAGTAATTGGAAGCATATTTTTTATTAGTATGTGACGTACCTACCTAAATAATCTGGTTTGAGAAAGTAAAATTCAAAAACAGTGCATTTTTTTACTTTGCAGATGTCATAAGTGCCGGTCTTGCGTTACGTTCAAAATTGACTTTACTTCCTTCTGGGGGGCTAGACAAATACCACTTTCTGTTGACGTTAACGCCTGCAACAGAAAGTGGTATTTGTCTAGCCCCCCTGATGTGCTAATCTGGACGTGTTTCGTGTATAGGTAGGCTTTAATTTTGTGCGGCAACGGGTTCACGGGCGCCCTACTCGCATTGGAGTGTATCGGTGCCTCTAGTGTTGCAAGCGCCCATAGGTTAAGGTAACTTGCTACTAACAGGTGATATGGGCCGTACGCTTGTTTGTCACATTAGCTGTATAGAGTTATCTTAGAAATGAATTGATTACAAATATTATTCAATCAAACCCTAGGAGTTTTAAATGAGTAGGAACGCCTTTGGCAATAACCTTGGCCCCACGCAGACCACAATTTCGCCACAGAAATCTCTGCGCGTTGTATCTGAACTAACTACTATTTATGCCCCACGCAGTCCCGTAGCGGGGGATGGCAGCTGTGTCTGAAACGTGCAACCCACTCCCCTGCCCTTATACCCCCCCCACCCCCCAACTTTCAATAGGGATGTAGCTACTTCAACTACTAGTTTTATCGGAACCTATCAAAAAAAACCTCAATGGTTGACATAAGATGAAATAGGAACTAGATAGATACTAAATATTTAAGTACTTACCTAAATATTTGGAGAAAACACTTGTTTCTGAAAGACTTTTATTTTACCAGTTTTTCGCTTTTAGGTACTTTACTATTTTCGCGGCATTTTATTGTTGCATTGCAACAGCCGAGGTCATTGCTTGAAGTCTGTTAAACTTCAGATACCTGCTACAATCCTACTATACCTAAACGTGAAAGTTTATGAGGATGGATGTTTGGTACTCTTTCACGCAAAAACTACTGTACGGATTTTGATGAAACTTTACAGTAATATAGGTAGCATAGACATCAGAATAGCACATAGGCTACTTTTTATCCAGGTACCATACGGGCGAAGCCGTGGGCAGAGGATAGTAATATTATAAATGCGAAAGTTTGTGAGGATGGATATTTCTCTTTCACGCAAAAACTACTGTACGGATTTTGATGAAACTTTACAGTAATATAGCTTATGCATCAGAATAACACATAGGCTACTTTTTATCCGGGTACCGTGTGGGCGAAGCCGTGGGCCAAAGCTAGTAGAAACTAGAAACATTTTCATTTCTTATTTTAATTCAGCAAACGAACTAGACATTTCACTTACCGTACCTACCTACCTAGGTATTACCACGCTGAAATGGATGGAACGCGATGCTCCCACAGCGCACCGGGATTTCATGATGCAGATTACAACCACTTCGACAAGGGTACTAGGTACCTACTTCTTTTAAAATAAATATCTATCTATGCATGTTTACCAGCCTGTTCTCATAAGCCTAAAAATTCTTACAAGCACAGCTTTGGTTACGGAAAATATCTACGATATGCAGGTACAACTCTACTACATTGCGGCCTCTGTGGCGCAGTGGGCGAAGGCCGCCTACGACGCAGAAGGTTACAGGTTCGATTCCCACTGCGGGACAAATGTTTTTATGATCTGCAAACATTTGTCTCGGGTCTGGGCGTTTTCTATGTATAATAATTGTACTTACCTATGTATTTACAATATATATATATATTTATAAGTAGTACTTATGTAGCTCCCATAACACAAGCTCTGCTTATTTTGGGCACAGATATTATACTAGTACTTTGGGGCTAGACATAGGAAATACAGCTCCATACAATTATTTTTTTCCGCAGGCGTGAACGCCAACAAAAAGTGGCATTTGTCTAGACACCCAGCCTCGATGTATGCAGGGACCGCGGAAGTACAAATTTCCGGGCAAATTTCTTTCCTTCAATCTCCAGCCCTGACTTGGTAGGCGGGTACCTGTGATTTTAGAGGGGGGCATTTGGCCCCCTCTACCCCCACTTCCGCGGCCGCTGGATGTATGTGTCAGTTGGGTGTGTAAAATTATAAATTAAATTCTACGTAATCAAAAAACTACTTGGCAACGATTCTAGAATTGAAATTACGTGGTTTGGTATAATTTTAGGATATTATTACGACTATACCATCTTCAATAGTAAAGTACGTGGTCCACGTCAAGCCAGGGTTGACGTGTTGTTGATCGTTTGGAAGTCCTTTCTCTGTTCCTCATGAGCACTGTCTCTACGGTCGTGAGAAGGTTTTGTGTAAATAAAACATCGCTAATATATAATATAGTTATATTTGTATTTATATTTCTATCTTGAGGTTCACATATAGGAATGTTAGGAAACTGTAAAATCAATTTATCAAGTTTTTTTTTATCATTGTTAAGTAAGCTTCAGATCTTTAATTTACTTATATCATATATTTGACACAAAAATAGAGAACCAAACATTTAAAACGAACAATACAAATAATGTTCTTATTGGCAAACAATATAAAGTAACCCATTAGGAATATTGTAAAAACGGACCGACTTTGTTTCATAATTATTCTAAACATTTATAACATTCAGATATAATTTAGTAAGTACAGAAATACATATAGATTTTAAAATCTATTATACTTATTCTAGATCAAGTAGACCAATTAATATTTTTAAAAGTGCATTACAACATTTAGGTGAACATTTAACTTTAAAATTTAGTTTAAAACTCAGTAAATCAAGTTTTTCTTTTCATTAGAAGTCCAAAAATTTAGAGAAAACATAAATAATACTTAAATTGATATATTTGTGTTTTATTGTGCATAAATTGTACGAAAGTTTTTTAAATAAATTTAATTTAGTTGTTACCGTAAAATAAAGTATATTCTAAAAAAATAGGAATGCTTATAACGTATCAGAATATTACCTAAAATAAGTTCTAATTTATCTGAATACTATTTCGTCAGATAGATAAATATTGTTGCAAAGTAACACAAAAATTTTAAGTTTAATACTTTTAGTATTAAATTTTAAAATTGCTCAGAGCCATAGATAATCCATCTCACGAACCGTATATCATACATCGAGATTAGACGTGGAGATGGGCAGGGCACTTGGCAAGGCGGGAGGATCACATATAGACAAAAGAAAAGATGGAATTGTGGCCAAGATATGCGGCGCCAATTCGATTCAGATCATTCATTCAGCCGGAACCACAGAGCAGGGGGCTCTGTGGTTCCGGCTGGCACAAGACCGTCAGAAGTGGCGTCTTTAGAGGCCTTTAATCAGCAGTGGGTGATAGAGGCTGATTAGATAGATAGGTAATACTTTTTGGCGCACTAGAATTAATAAAAATTTGCATTATGTGTGAGCCGGGCTAGTTACCCTGATGCTTACTAGATGGCACTGATGTCACAGTATGTCTAGAAAACATTGCCTGACGCTACATTTTGACAGTAGTGACTCGAACCTTAAGTAATAGTATAATATTATAACATCTGTGCCTTAAGGAACTATCCCGTCGTCTGTGCGAATTTGAAGAACTATAAAACCATCAAATAACTATCAATATGAGTTTTTCAACAGATGAAAAAGAAACCTTTCATTGAATTATAGGCAATTTTGTGTTACACACAACATTAACTATGAAGATAATCAAAGTTATTTGGCACTTGGATATTATGAAAAACAAAGCAGTGTTTTATATTTATAACAAAAGAATAACAGATAAAATTGGATATGTATGTACCTTAATTTTAACAATTATTTACAAACTTCAGAGTCCAGTAATCGAGCCGTGGTCAACTTTCATAATTTTACGTTGGTAATAAATATAATTAAAACTCTAAAATTAACATCATACCATAAAAGATTTTTACGATTGGACCAAGATATAAGATCAAAATTAATTTACATCATGCTTTGAAAGTAGGTTAACTCGTTAATGCAATTAACGGCAAGCCGTAAGTAAATTTGAAAATAGAACGAGGCTCATTACATTCTTTATGTTCTACAATGAAATACAATCTCCATAATCAAAATCCTTATTCTATTTAAAAATGGCCACAGTTGTTGTGAAGAAAAAATAAAACTAGGCGGGAATCAATTGAATTTTAATACATTTAAAAAAAAATGTATTAAAATTCAATTGATTTTATAAGATAAATAATCATGACATTCGTCATAAAAAGTTATGTGTTATCCTCGGATGTAAGCGATCAATTACACCCTCGAACTCTTAGCGTCCTCGCTTGCCTTAGCTCGTTCGCACGCCAAAATATAGCGGGTGTAACTGATCGCTTACGGCTCTTGCATAACAATGTTCTATTAACTTTCAAAGATTTTTATAAATAGTATACATAGGAAGTGTCTTTTGTCAACTATTATAAATCGGATTAAGCATGTTATATTTTATAACATAATATAAACTATAAAAAAAATCAATTAAAGCAATTAATTAAAGTAATTAAAGCACAAAAACTTTTTGTGCATGCTTTTGAAAACAAACGTCAACATAAATTATACAACAAGTTGTCAGCGGTGTGGCCATGTTAAAATGTTAGTCAAAATATTATTGGAGATAATAATGTAGGTAAATGGTCGAAAAATAAAAACCATTTCATTAAGACTTAGTCGATCTTTAACATAAAAAGGCAGATTCCAAATCACATGTACACCGTAGAACCGTATTTTATACACGATAATAGAACATCTCATAATACAATAAAAAATACTGTAGGTAAAATAAATATCCTTAAAAGAAAATCGTTCTAATTACAGATTGTTTTATATAACAATGACAGATAAGTTATTTTCAAGAATAATATTTGTTTATGCTTAAAATCTATTCACATCAAATATTGTATATACCAACGATACACTTACCTATCAAAATAGATCAGATTACAATGGAATAGTCTTCATACTGTTCTGACTAGAAGCATTTTATGAAAATACACAAGTTTTGCTATAAATATCCACTACCTACCAAATATTAATTAACTATTAAATTGATACGTTTTCTAAGGTTTGGAAACCTATTAAAATACATTTTGTGGTTGAAAACTAAATGATTTAAATTAAAATTAATTTTAGTAGTCATTTTAAATGGAATGTAATGATTTTATATTTTCATTCAGTCGATTTTGATTTTGGTCGAAACCAAAACACTTGATATAAATATTAGTTTATATTAATATTATATGCCGAAAGAATCGCTTCCTTATAAGATCAACGGTCAAATTACAAGGTGCTAGCGTCCTTATTTGAGATACGATTAAATTTCTGTCTAGTATTAGCGAAGAGGTCTGTCAGAAAAGAAATACTTCTGGTCTAAGTACCCACTTAGACCAGAAGTATTTCGAGTGGGGGGAGGGGGGCTGACACCCCCCTTCACTCTCGTGAAGGTATGCTTTTAAAGTAACTTATGGTCTAATGTAGTTATTTGACTAGCCAGACCTCCCCCCTTTACTATGATGTTACTAGTCCCCCCCCCCCCCCCCCCCCCCCCCACCCTTATTCTAACTGTATGGTAAATTTACGGGGCGCTAGCCTCCTTGTCCGGGATACGGTTGAAGTTCTCCAGTGCCCTGGACCAGTAGTAGCGAGGGGGTCCGGGGGAGAAGCAATACTTCTGCTCCAATGGAGTGTCGTCTTCGACCCAGTACATCAAGTAGAAGTTGCACATCTCGTCCTTGTTTGTTGCTCTGCAAGGTTGATTTTACCGTTAAAGTAACAAGACAGCGCAGTATAGCTCCCAACCCAATGGACGTAAAGATTAATAAATAAATAATTCTGGTCATTTTTCACAGCATCATCTAGCCCCACAATAAGCAGTTTGTATTACATACACTGATATATACTATGTATTTTGTAAATATTGTACGAAATAATGATAATTTTGTAATAAATTGCCAGCTGCAACGCAAGAGGTGCGGGTTCGATTCCCGCAGCAGGACATTTTTTTGTGCAGGTAATTGTTCCGGGTCAGAGTATTGTGGTACCACGGTACTCGTGGTTCCTGTAACGGACGACACGGAAAATCCTGGTGTGGGGTCAGGACTATGTGTCGGTTTGCTGTTTATTTATTTACTAGCTTCTGCCCACGGCTTTGCCCGCGTGGTTCCTGGATAAAAAGTAGCCTATGTGCTATTCTGATGTATAAGCTATATTACTGAAAAGTTTCATCAAAATCCGTTCAGTAGTTTTTGCGTGAAAGAGTAACAAACATCCATCCTTACAAACTTTCACGTTTATAATAGTAATAAGATTGATATTTATTAATTTTGTTCTTTAACTTTAGTGATGAGCTATGAGCTTTTCTCGGTAAGTCATGTTATTCAGACCTTCAAGAGACGCTCTCTAGCAAAATTAAAAAAAAAAAAAATTAAACGATTTTTTTTTTCGTACATAAAAACGGTGCTTGTTTAAAAAAAAGGATAAAAGTACACTTACCCGATCCTGACTTGATATCCTTTTGTATTATTCATAGTGCAGCGGGCAGCTAAAATATCGCCTTTGCCGATGGGTCTCTCATTCACGACCGGGTAGAACATTTGAGGCAACTGGGGGTTCTTCTTGCCGAGCAGTTGCCAAGCATCGCCCGTTTCCTTTTTGCGGATCACGTAGCCGGATACCAGTTTGCCTGGAAATAAATAAATAAACAATAAAATAATGCTGGAAGGGGATGTCTTTTACTCGCAACGACCGACGGAACGCGAACGAATGGATGATTTTGTTCTCATGCAAGTCGTGGCTAGTTCTTTAGCTCGATGTCACTTACCAAGGGCATGCGTGTGAGGACGGAACGCGAACGGGTGGATGATTTTGTCCTCATGCAAGTCGTGGCTAGTCCTTAAGCTCTATGTCACTTACCAAGGGCATGTGTGTGAGGACGGAACGCGAACGGGTGGATGATTTTGTCTTCATGCAAGTCGTGGTTAGTCCTTTAGCTCTATGTCACTTACCAAGGGCATGCGTGTGAGGACGGAACGCGAACGGGTGGATGATTTTGTCTTCATGCAAGTCGTGGTTAGTCCTTTAGCTCTATGTCACTTACCAAGGGCATGCGTGTGAGGACGGAACGCGAACGGGTGGATGATTTTGTCTTCATGCAAGTCGTGGTTAGTCCTTTAGCTCTATGTCACTTACCAAGGGCATGCGTGTGAGGACGGAACGCGAACGGGTGCATGGATGATTTTGTCCTCATGCAAGTCGTGGCTAGTTCTTTAGCTCGATGTCACTTACCAAGGGCATGCGTGTGAGGACGGAACGCGAACGGGTGGATGATTTTGTCCTCATGCAAGTCGTGGCTAGTCCTTAAGCTCTATGTCACTTACCAAGGGCATGTGTGTGAGGACGGAACGCGAACGGGTGGATGATTTTGTCTTCATGCAAGTCGTGGTTAGTCCTTTAGCTCTATGTCACTTACCAAGGGCATGCGTGTGAGGACGGAACGCGAACGGGTGGATGATTTTGTCTTCATGCAAGTCGTGGTTAGTCCTTTAGCTCTATGTCACTTACCAAGGGCATGCGTGTGAGGACGGAACGCGAACGGGTGGATGATTTTGTCTTCATGCAAGTCGTGGTTAGTCCTTTAGCTCTATGTCACTTACCAAGGGCATGCGTGTGAGGACGGAACGCGAACGGGTGGATGATTTTGTCTTCATGCAAGTCGTGGTTAGTCCTTTAGCTCTATGTCACTTACCAAGGGCATGCGTGTGAGGACGGAACGCGAACGGGTGGATGATTTTGTCTTCATGCAAGTCGTGGTTAGTCCTTTAGCTCTATGTTACTTACCAAGGGCATGTATGTGAGGACGGAACGCGAACGGGTGCATGGATGATTTTGTCCTCATGCAAGTCGTGGCTAGTTCTTTAGCTCGATGTCACTTATCAAGGGCATGCGTGTGAGGACGGAACGCGAACGGGTGGATGATTTTGTCTTCATGCAAGTCGTGGTTAGTCCTTTAGCTCTATGTCACTTACCAAGGGCATGCGTGTGAGGACGGAACGCGAACGGGTGGATGATCTTGTCCTCATGTAAGGTGCAGGCCGTCTCCATGTGTTCCACCGATTTCCGCGGGATAACACCGCTCGTGCCCAGGAGAATCACGCCGGCTAGGCGGGGCATGCTGGAATGAGAACATTTTTTTTAATAAATAAATAATGCTGAAGTTTTCTCCTTCAAGCAAATTGTTTTGTAAGACCGTACTTAATAGACGTTATATTATTATAAGTAGTATATCAGTCATGTAGTTCCCATAACACAAGCTCTGTTTACTTTGGGGCTAGGTGATGCTGTGTGAAAATGTCCAGCATTATTATTCTTTTCCACTCTACCACAATGTCTGAAGACCCACCTCTACAACCAAGGTATTCTATTAACTACTCATGGTACTGAGACATGGACGCTCACGAAAGAAACTACGTACAGGATCAGAGCCGCACAGAGAGCAATGGAGCGCGCCATGCTCGGCATCACTGTTAGATCGAATCTCTGATATCGAAATTAGAAAGTAGGTACTTACGGTTGCTTTGTGTATTTCAAGATGACCCCCGAATTGTCGGTCTTGCCCTCTGAAAACAATAAAATTCGTCATTATTTTCAGCTCAGCTCAGAGTTACGCACGAGTCCAACTCGAACTTAAGAGGCCTGCGTTGGATGAATTGCCTATACAAACGTAATACCATAGTAATTTGTAATTAGAGCTTATTTCCACCACATTATGTTATTATTTGCATTCGAATAATATTTATCTACGTACCTTGCTATATATTTTTTCAATATACTTACCTAAAATGAATCGCAAACGAATCGCATTTCGGATATTTTTACTTCATACATGACATGTTTTCTTCTTATTTGTTTCGTATTAAAAACAACAATACCTTACGTATCGTTTGGTTAGGTTAGGTACATAGATTATGGGGTGCCATGTCGGTCAACCTTCTGGTGTGCCTGTGGGCTCTGGTCGCTTATGGATCAGCCGGATCCGGGGTGAACAGAAGCCTATGGGACGGTGCGCCTCGTTTAAGCTCGATAATAACTTCTCATACGTGGGATCTTATTGTCGAGCAACTAATGGACCGACCGGAGGGGCCCCTTCGCGTGTCCCTATGAGCCGCATGGGGCACAGCGGATGGGGCAGCATGGTGGGCTCGTGGAGGAGCACCATGGGAGGGCCGGGGCGGTGTATGCTGCTCCGGTGGGAGGGGGCGCCCTTTTAAGGGCGCGGACGAGGGCTTGGCGGGGCCTGGTGTGGTCCCGTCTTGCGGGGTGGGTGTGCCCTTTTCAGGGCGCACCGTGGACGGAGGGCCGGGGCGGCTTTCGCTGCTCTGGTCGGCTTATGCGTCCCAATGATCTTCAAGGCTATACCGGCAGGGTTTCCCATACCGGTCAGGCTTGGAGTGAGGGACAGCGTAAGTTGGAGGGGGCGCCCTTTTCAGGGCGCGGATGAGGGCTTGCGCGTCCCAATGATCTTCGAGGCTATACCGGCAGGGCTTCCCATACCGGTCAGGCTTGGAGTGAGGGACAGCGTAAGTTGGAGGGGGCGCCCTTTTCAGGGCGCGGATGAGGGCTTGCGCGTCTCAATCTTCGAGGCTATACCGGCAGGGTTTCCCATACCGGTCAGGCTTGGAGTGAGGGACAGCGTAAGTTGGAGGGGGCGCCCTTTTCAGGGCGCGGATGAGGGCTTGCGCGTCCCAATGATCTTCGAGGCTATACCGGCAGGGTTTCCCATACCTGGCAGGCTTGGAGTGAGGGACAGCGTAAGTTGGAGGGGGCGCCCTTTTGAGGGCGCGAGTGTGGGGTCACTGGCGGAGTCGGGGGACTCCGCCGGCTTGCACGGCCCCACACATGGCCGGGGCCCGGGTGGTTCCTGGGCCACCCGTCGGGGTAAGATGGTGAATGCTAACGCGACCCCATCTTGCCCCACTACGGCGGGCGACGTTAACCAGGGGGGTTTTAGTGGGTTAGAGTCCCACATACCCCCTTTCGCCACGCCCGTGGCGGAAAAGGGATGCGTGGCATTTCCCCCCTTCAAAAAAAAAAAAAAGTTACATAGATTATATTGTCTAAGTTTTCATTCATCTTTTTTGGTATTACGGAACACCACCAAATTTATAACAACGGCTAATATTGCTATCGCGCAAGCACGAGCGGGCCTGCATCAGTCAAAAAGAGCTATATTTTTGGACGCGCTTCGAATTTAAGTTATAAGCGCTGTAAGCCGGATCCTTAACCAGTTTTATTGAAAACGTATTTACAAATCTCATCAAGAATATTATCACAGACAAACCTACGTGATAATAGTACATTATGCTGAACGCGTAACAAATGGATTGTGAATGCTTTTCCGATTTTCTTAACAAATCGTTTTGTTTAGATTTCAACGGAGAAAACACTTGAAGAATCAGGTATTATTTCGATTCATCGGATGACATTTATGAGTGAATCAAGAACAGACAATCGTTGATGCTAAAACATTATTATTTACTGAAGTAAATCGCAGCAAATAAAAACAACAGTAATAAACAACAGTTGAGGAATTCATAAACACACGAGTTGTAGTCGCATTATAAACAATGAGTCAAAAATACTAAATCCCTTATAATCTGTCGTACAGTCCGTTCCCTCCTAATGTTGTCTGGTACAGATCGCTAATCAGAGATAAGACATCGCACCAAATTGTCATTGACAAAGTTTGTAGTACTTATTTAAGCTGAAATATATCTATCTATCTATGTGTATGTAAAACATCAAAAAAGTTTGCGATCAGTTTGAAAACTTAACATATTTCTGATATGCTGAAAAATTATTAAAAATTATATACTTACTTAACGAATTGTTTAATAAAAATACTTAAGAAATATTATGTTTAGAAATTAACTCTAAATAATGTAAATAAATAATGCTGGTAATTTTTCACACAGTATCATCTAGCCCCAAAGTAAGCAGAGCTTGTATTATGGGAACTACATGGCTGGTATACTACTTAGACTTTTTTTATATATACATATAATGCATTGAAAACACCCAACCCGTGACAAATATTTGCAGATCATACAAACATAAGCCCCGCGGCGGGAATCGAACCTTCAACCTACTGCGTCTCAGGCGGGCTTTCGCCCACTGCGCCACGGTCGTCAAATAACGTATATCGAAATAAATAATGAATTCCTTATATTTCAAGGTATCAAAATATTTCATACTTTTAAAATGATCGCTAGCTTTTGATGTGTGTATTGTAAAAAGTTTGCGGACATTACTTGGGAAACGGTACATGTAATGCACTTGAAGAACAAGGTACTTGATGGGCGAGTCTTTCCCGATGAGGAAGCCGACGTCTTCAGGCAATTGCAGTGGAGGCGCATCGCGGGCCCACGCGTACACAATCTGAAGTAAACACACAAATTATAGCCGGGCTGGTAACAAGCGTACACAATCTGAGGTAAACACACATATTATAGTCGAAGCATCGACAGCTAGTAACGATCTCGTGGCTTAGTTGGTTGGCCCCTGCGTACCAAGCAGGAGATTGCAAGTTCGAGTCTTAGCGAGGTTTAATTTTTGGGATAATATAAAAACATGCGCTTTCCCTTAACACTTGAGTATGGGTAAACACTTTCAAAAAGAAATAACTATTGAATAAGCAATGCTACACTCTTCGTCAATTCTACTAAATGTAAATTTAGTCATTATATAGTTTTTTTTACACCGTAAGTCAGCCCCCGTACTGCGGCCGGCCCTGCTGTTAGAATAGATATGTAATTATTTGTTTAAAAAATAGTAATTTTATAGTGTCGACAGTTACATCCACAAATTATAATAGGATTCTTACGAGATTAAAAATTGATATTATCGCTAGTAGATAAGTTATTTATCGTTCCAAAACAGTGTTTGTGCATCGATAGTAAGAAAAAAATTAAAAGTTATTTTTAAGAAACAAAAAAAAAACGCTATTACATATTTCTGCACACAAAAAGTCGTACAAGAATCGACGAATATCTGCAGAGCATTCAAAAAATTGTCCCGCAGCGGGAACCAAACCCCCTCTTACATCTCAGCTACTCCGCCGCGCCACAAAAGTTGCTACAGGCATTCCAAGGCCGCCGAGTTGAAACTCGAAATCGATAAATACCTTCTCATAGAAGCCATACACAGCTGATACAGAATAATAAACAGTATCTAAGCTCTGACGCGCAAAGGATTATTGATTGACCTTTTCACCAGTTGCGTGTGACGTTGAGATGTGAATTAGTGAATTAATTGGAAGTTCTTCCCCGTTTACAATATACGGCATAAGTATCAAAGGTTATCGAATCGTATTAAGTGATAGTTAATTACAATTATGATAAATAAATATTACAAAATATAATGTTGATTTTATATATTAATGTGAAGTCCAGTTATCTTTATGTGGGGTTAGGACTTTACCTTTTACCCGCGACATACGAAGCACTCGTTTGGCATATGAGTATGTTTGTTTTTTTATGTTTGTTTGTTACTATTTATCTACGAAGCGGCTTATCCGGATTACGGACTTGTATGACTTCAAGGGTGGTTCTTTGATAGGTTTCAACCATTTTTAAGTCTGGAAAACTATAGTAGTGTATTTTCATATGAATTTTTGGAGTCAGCGATTCCGAAAAACTGTTTAACAATCAGTTAATCCGATCTGCATATAAATGGTAACTGACAATCTCGTACACCGAAGGCATAATTACGAGTATGTCGCAGGAAAAAAAACCTCAAAATAATTTTACCTGAGATCCCGAGCGGCAGGGGCTTGCAGTATTGTAAATGTTATTGATCTTGTTGTTCTGCATCTCACCACATCCCCTAAAAATATACATTTCACCCAATAAAATACATTTTAATAAACCGAATATTAATCCTATCCTATCCTTATAAACGCGAAAGTTTGTGATGATAGACGTTTGTTACTCTTTCACGCGAAAACTACTGAACGGATTTTGATGAAACTTTACAGTAATATAGCTTATACATCAGAATAACATATAGGCTACTTTTTATCCGGGTACCACGCGGGAGAATCCGTGGGCAGAAGCTAGTAATAAATAAATTAACACCCTAACAGCCACTCCCCACACTATAATTCGCTGTATCGTGGGCAACAGAAACTACAAACCATGGTACTAAAAAACTTAGATCCCGAACAAATATCTAATAAAGAACTATATCTGCAGATTATGCAAACATTTGCCCTAATTTAACCGGCACCTCTTCCTTGATTTGGAAAAATAAAGCTTTATGTATAGCAGTGATGATTCAGATTCAGATAAATTATTTGTACAGAACACAGATAAAATTACAGATATAATTTATAGGTTAGTAAACGAATCACCATATATGCTTCCATTGCTGTGTTCTGAATTCATTGCTGTTTTATTTAATCATTTGAATTAATAGACAGTTTTATGTAAGCAGTATATTAATAAGACTATAATAATTAAGTACGTAAAGCTCTTTATAAAGTTGCCGAATACAAGCTTTGCCTCTAACAGGAAACAAAACAGCGAAATAAGCCGCAAAAACATGAGGAAAATCTGAAGGGCGGATTGATTTACCAGGCCATGGCCACGTAATATCTATGTCAGGAAATCAGGAATGGCTCAAGGCCTTCCGTGGAATCCTAGGTTATAGTTAGTTAGGTATAACGTGATATTATAAGGTACTACCCTCTGCACACGGTCTCGCCCGCGTGTTACCCAGATAAAAAGTAGCCTATTTGTTATTCTGATGTATAAGCTATATTACTGTAAAGTTTTATTAAAATTCATTAAGTAGTTTTTGCGCGTAAGAGTAAAAAAGTGCTGGACATTTTCACACAGCATCATCTAGCCCCAAAGTAAGCAGTGTTATGGGCACTACATGACTGTATTACTTTTTTTTTTTTGTAAATACATACCTATTATACTTAGAAAACACCCAGACCTGAGACAAATATTTGCAGACCATACAAACATTTGTCTCGTGCGGGAATCGAACCCTCCAGTGTCTCAGACGGGCCTTCGCCCACTGCGCCACAGAGGTCGTCAAGAGTAACAAACATCCATCCTCGCAAACTTTCACGTTTATAGTAGTAGGATGAATTCATAGAAGAAAAGCGGTTAGTAGTTTTGCTTGCTATATCGTTCTTAATTCGAATTAGAATTATTTATTTCAGAAAAATAGAAAGCTTACAGTTAACACCAACATGCATCTTAAATTAAAACTTAAATATAATTTTATTGCATGAAATATTGATGATAAACTGTCATTTAAAATGTCGTCATACTGGATCTCATGTCTGAATGTATTTAGTAACTAAATGTTGGCGCAACAATGTTATGGATGTTAAAAGATCAACTTCTTACATTCCTCTCGGATTCATTGTGAGGAAAAAGGAGAGTAAGATAGCGGTCTCTTCCAAACAACAGTTACGAATCACATTTTTGAAGAAATTACGAAATTTGTTTGAGCGAAACAAACTTTAAACTTATATAATAATTAGATTGAGTTGCGAATATTTTAGTTTTTCGTAAGAGTTGAAGTTTAGAGTTTTCAATAAATGTGTGACGGAATTTATTGATGCCCCACAATTTACAGAAGAGACACAATGATTGTCGTCTCACCAAACAGAATCGTTGTATCCCGGTTCAGAACACCCGTACAGCAGCATGTGATGTGCGGTGTGCATCGTAGCATTTGGCTCGAAACTCACTGAAAACACAAAAAGGACATAGCACAAATTAATACACGACAACTTTTTTCAGGAAACAATAAAAACCACCTTTAAGTATCGGAAAGTTGATATAAAACGTCTTATATTAAATTTAATAATTTTAAATTTTCACCATTAAAAGTTGATTGACTAATAAAATGTACAGTATGGGACAACTCTTGAAGTATACTCTACCCAATAAAAAAATATAAAATCGGTTCACAAAAATTTATTAGCGAAGGTATCGCGTAACATACAAAAAAAAGAACATTCAGACGAATTGAGAACCTCCACCTTTTTTGAATCCGGTTTAAAAATAAAATAACAGACACACACACTAGGATTCCCTATGTCGCAATATCAGGAACTAAAATTACCGGGTACCACAATACTCAGACCTGAAACAAATATCTTCAGGACATACGACCTCTGTGGCGCAGTGGGCGAGAGCCCGCCTGAGATGCAGTAGGTTGCAGGTTCGATTCCCGAAGCGGGACAAATTTTTGTATGATCTGCAAATATTTGTTTCGGGTCTGAGTGTTTTTTATGCTCACACACCCATACATATACGTGTGTATATGTATGGGTGTGTGAGTTTCCAGATTAATTTATGTTTCCAGATATATCGGCATAGTTGCATACACCATGATTAGGAGAGGAGATATCCCGTTTTTAGTTAAAATTATGTTAATGATATAAATTAACCTATGTGTTATTCTGATGTATAAGCTATATTACTGTAAAGTTTCATCAAAATCCGTTCAGTAGTTTTTGCGTGAAAGGGTAACAAACATCCATCCTCACAAACTTTATAATTTCAACCATGTTAATTTCAAAAGTTATTTAATGTTTACCATTTTTCATGTTACCATAAGCACAGATATTATAAAACACCATAAGTATCCGTAATTTGAATTTTAAAAATTATTTCCAACTACTCTATTTACTGTTATATGTACCTAATGATATTCAGAAAGACACGACAAATCGTGTTTGTGTTAGTGACGCTTTAAGGATAAGAATACGAATTACTTAATTATGCATTCATTTCACTGCATAACTGTACAACCAAATCTGTTATTTTAATACTGCTTATCTTTGCCACAGATATTTTAATATATTTGCTATAGGAAACCCGATTTTACTTCTATGCATGTTCGGAATTTTAGCCCTCTGTCAGGGACACAGGAAAATTTTTTTTACTGCCAGTAATTTAAAATTGAATGAGAAAAATATTAAAAATTAAAATATATAAAAATATTTTACGAGAAACTGCTCAATAATGAGCAGTTTTAACACAAAAAATATTAATAAAATAATCAAATCTCAACTATTAAATTAAGTTTCATTCATCTGATCTAACTCGTCCTTTTTTTTTAATTCAGTAACTGCTGGTAACATAACAATATTAAGAAACTCTTCACTCAGTTAACTTAACCAAATCGACAACATAGTCTTATCTAATCCAGATGTTAATATGTAAGGTCACAGTCCATTGAATGTGTCAGTAAGGCAAAAAATTTGGGAATCCTGTTCCATAGTCAACTTGGATTAGAAAACTTTTTTTCAGAAGAAAGAAGGCGGAGGAAACTGATTTTTTTGCCTAGAAGTACTGTAAATCAACATCTATACACTGTTCACGAAGAAAGGCTAGAAAAATCTGTCTCTATGTCATTGATCCCGATTTGAACAATCATGGGTTCACGAAGAAAGGCTAGAAAAATCTGTCTCTATGTCATTGATCCCGATTTGAACAATCATGGTGACGGGTGTCTAAACAAATACCACTTTCTGTTGGCGTTAATGCCTGCGGACAGATTAAATTGTAGGGGAATAACATTAGCTGAGGAAATGTCACGTGACAGCTGCCAAGTTTAACCTTGACAAAATTTGCGTTAGCGTGAAAGGAAATGTAAGCGTGAGATATTTGTGTAAATGCCTGCACGCCACCGTCAACGGCGACAAGTAGCAGCGACTGGCGACAGGCGGTTTTTTTATGTTGCTGTCGCTCAGCCATTGATTAATTAAAAGTTACTACGATCGCTCTTCGCTATCGCCTGTCGCTGCTGCTTGTCGCCGATGACGGACTTAAGCCTTAATCATGGCCACATGAAGTGCGTCCAGGGGCCTAACCATCAAGTCTTATTGCAATTCAATTCAGGCAAAGTTTTCAAATACCGCCTTGCGAATGACAAAGCTTTAAGTAACTCCTAAGAGATATACAAAAATTGTCAATCAACAAATTTAAAAACGTAATTAAACAAAAACTTTATAAAAAGGCATAATATAAAATATCTGATTATTTAGATGACTAAAACTCTTGGGATTGAAAATACTCCAACTCGAACCTATTGTTTTGTAAAAGGATCATTAAAAACAATAACCAGCCTTGTTTCTTGCCTTTCCTTCCTGGCTTGGTCGCGGAGGAACAGGCAGTAGATAAAAACCGACGTTTCAAAGTGATCCTTGTGATTTGATTGAATAAATGAATTCGACTTTGACTTTGCTACGTCATAGCGTCCTCCACCGCAAAGCGGAAAGTGAAGTCTTTACCTAAACTGAATCGCTATAAGACTTCATGGTTAGGCCCCTGTTCACTTATCTATACTTCTATACTAATAATATAAAGAGGTAGTTTGTAAGTTTGAATGTAGAAGTTAATCTCCGAAACTACCCATCCGATTTTTTTATTCTATATTTGGAATATATAAGAGTGGACATAGGTTGTATATTATGCCTTTAAAATAGAAAGGCTTTTCGTGGAAAACAATTTTGCAACGTAAATTGACGAAAATACGGTCGAGCGAATGTGTTTCTTACGAACGCTGCCTTAACGGTATGAGCTACATTTCATCGGCTACTTTTTATCCGGGTACCACACGGGCGAAGCCGTAGGCAGTAGTTAGATACACAATAATTATACAGAGCAGAGCGCCCTATATTAGTATTGCTCCGTGAACATACAACAGGTAGATGGTAGAACCGTCAATCGCTGGGAATAAGGTTCTCTGGGAATAAGGTTTTTGACCGGCGATCGCGAACCGGACAACGCCAACGAAGCGTAGGAAAACACCCCACCAGATGGACCGATGACATCTCAAGGTTGCGGGATGTTAGTGGACAGAGGTGGCAAGATCCGTTCTTCATGGCACTCTTCAGGGGAGGCCTATGCCCAGCAGAGGACATCAACAAGCTACCTGATGTTGATGTCCTTACAAGTATACCAATTTCACACACATAGGTAAGATAAGCGTGAAAACCATACCCATATTCAGCATTCGGGGAAAATCCTAGTTTCTGCCTAACACTCTTAAAACAGACGAAGTTTAATAAACTTATGTACCTATTTCTGTACCCCCTAAGTACCTTAATAATAAAGATAGGAACATACCCACATAGAAGTTGTCTCGTGGTGATATTCTGATCGGTGTACACAGGTACAGCTCATCCTAAAACAAAAAAATAAAATAATATTTTATAAATAAAATATGATAGAATTTTTGGTTATATTAACATATACATAGTCTTGACCCCCACACTAGAATTCCCTGCATCATGGTATAAGGAACAATGAATAGGTGTTCATATTGTAAAAACGGGAATTTTCACGTACTGCACTATCGGTGAAGGCACCAACTAAGTTTCGACTCATTCCCGTTTTTACAATATGAATAGTCAAGTTCACGATAGTTTTTGGAATAAAATGAATAGGTGTGTTGGTACTACAATACCCAGACCGGAACAAATATTATAGAGCATGCATAATGCAAATGAATAATAATAATAATAATGTTCACCCACAGCTCCATCACCGCCATCCTTAATGGAAATTGATATTGTGTGGTGGTCCAAGAGGTTAGACAAATAATTTTTTAAATAATATTTAAGACAAATAATGCTTAATTTTCCTTTCACGCTAACGCAAATATGTCAACGTAAAACTTGGCGGAAGTCACATGACATTTCCGCAGCTAATGTCATTTCCATACAATTCAATCTATCTGTAGCCTTTAACGCCAACAGAAAGTGGTATTTGTCTAGACACCCAGAACCTTTAGGGCGCCATTTTGCCTTGCACTTGGCATTTCTTTATTGTTCCTGTACAGAAATAGGGTCAATTTGTGTATATCGGAGCAATTTCATACAGTTTCTACAACATTTTGCTGAATGTTTGACTGAGTCTTTCATCATGAGATTACCCGGTACCTACAATAATTGATTAGAAGATTATTAATTTATTATTTGGGTTACAGTTTAAATAATTCTCCTACATTGCCATAGACTCAGCCCCAAAGCTCACACTGCTGGCCTCTTCTCTTCTGCCAGCCTCTTATGTCATGTACATCTATCATGAAGATGTTTCATGCAAACACTTGCTATTTTAGATAACCCACAACAGGGGCAAATCCATAGTCCGAGAAACATCGAAGGTATAATAAATTATGTGACTGAGACCTATCTCAGTCACATAATTTATTAAACCTATTAAGCTAGAAAGAAAATAAACAAGATTTTGTGTATTGAAACACCATAAAGCTTTTTATTCAAAACCTACTCAGTATCCACTTCACTTTTGATATTTTATTATCTTGAAAGGCTATTAGTTTTTGATTTTAGCAATATACCTGATAAATAGATAATCAACTACACATTCATTTTTTATAAGTACCAGTTTTTTTTTATAAATACCTATAGGTTTATATAAAAAAATAAGATGAACTAGAAACTTCTTAGACAACTAAGTTAGTCATCAGCTAGGTATTACTATTTCCTCTGATTTTGAGTAACCTGACCATAATACTCATATGGGAATTCCCCAGAAAACTTTTCACTTAGGTACCATACTTGCTAAATGAAAGCAAACATATATTTAAACTGGCTGCGCCCCGCGGTTTCACCCGCGTAAGTTTCGATTCCATGGGAATATATTTTAGAACAAAAAAGCTGCTAATGTGACTTATGATGACTTATGCTAATGTGACTTAACTATGATAGTAAGATATATTCCCTCGCTGACTTTTTGTAGGTAATAATGAGTACTTTAATCATGTAGTACATCATTTTTATGTATCATAAATAGTTTTTTCAGCGCAGGCCAAATAATAAATTTTATAGGCAAAATTTTGCTACTTTGGGTTACATTATTGCAATTTTCTTAAGGATCTCTATTTGTTGTGAAAATAAATTATAGCCTATGTTACTTCGTGACAACTTAGCTTTCATTTGGTGAAGAAATGGTTAAAATCGGTCTAGTAGTTTCGGAGCCTATTCAATACAAACAAAGAAACAAAAAATCTTTCCTCTTTATAATATTAGTATAGATGAAGACACAATATACCTATCTAAAGCAGATTCTACTATTAGAGCTAACTTGAAACTAAAATGCTTATAAACATAATTCTCTTCAAGATACACATGCAACTGTGCTAAAATATTGAGAAACATACAAACTTCTTTTTTCTTATCCCATTTTTTGTGAAAACAATATTTACCAACAAATTTGAATCAACACCTATATTTTGACATATAAGGAACAAAACTTTGTTTGCATCGAGTTTCTCGAGTAAAAACATTAACTTTTGATTGTATATTATAAGAAATTTAAAGATTGTTTCCTAATTCACCTTTGCGTCATGCAAAGGTGAATTAGGAAACATATATTGAAAATACTTTTCAAATTGCAGGTGTATAGTTTTTAAGCTAGATGTTTTTCATGTTAACAAATGGTATTAGACAACCACTTACACTAATTAAACAGATATAATGATTACAAAAAATAATATATGCATATGTCAACAAAATAAAGTTATATAAAAGGTACAGTAAGATAAATAAAGTTAAATGATTAAGTTCATGGTAAATCATGATCATGAACAAATCATGACACATGGAATCCTAGTATGTAGTTAGAATTGAAGTTGCTACATTATTTATGAGAATACCAACCAATATTATTCAGATCAGAGAAATTACCTAATCATAATATTTAACTGAATTAAAATATATTCCACAATGATAGGTAAGTTGGGTATTCCTCAGTGGCACCTAGGAAAGTGCAATATAACACGCAAAAAAGATTTTCTTAGAAAAAAAATTAAGTAAGAGCTACCACCAACTCACTACCTACGTATTCAGAACCAGATTAACATAATTAACACTGGACTCACCCTGTTAGGCCAAACATTTGGCATGAGAAATTCATAAGAGTCCACTTCAGCGTAACCATTTTTGCTGCCAAATGCTAGGGTTAGCCAAATAAAAACTGCAAACTTATCCATTTTTCTAGTCAAGAGTTTCAAAATTCACTTATTTCAAACAATACCAAATAACGGGGTATCTCACATAAAACTATAATAAATAAATAGGAAACTATAATAAATAATAGGTAGGAACTAAAACTAAAGGTAGAAACGCTTTAGCTTATTACAAAATAAATAGCCGCGTTAACGCAGCATTGATTTTATCTCAACTAAAAGAAGCGACAAGTGTTTGTAATTTTATTATTTTTGCAAACACAGTCGATCAATACGCTTACAATAACGTCATAGGCAGGGTTGCCAGGAAAAGTATTTTGCTAGATTTCGGGTAAAACTAAATCAAAGCTTCACATAGTGCCTTCACACGCTTGCGTTCAACATTCAACGGGCACTAGAGGTGAGTAATAAATAACGTCACGATGGAAAAATCACAGTGATACTATTTGACTTCAGATCACTGTGATTTTTTCATCGTGAAAAAAGGAAAGATTTGTCGAAAAGGAACAACGTTACGTATGTCGTTCCTTCGTGCTCCAATCGCGCACCGTTCCAAGATATATTATCGTTCCTTCCTACTGACTGCTCTAATGACGCGCGACTAGCGGTAACTTCGGTTAGTTTCGCGCTTCCTCGGCGCCTGTTCGTGTTTATTTCACTATAACTCTCTTTATAGAGTTAGAGGGTAAGTAGGTACCTGTTTTCTAGAAATGGCAGATGAGAACAATCTAAATCAACTTTTACGTTATACACTCATTATCGTATTTGATATTAGTAGGGATAAGGGACTTGAAGGTATGTGTATTTTATATTAAGTTTCAATTTATTATCAAATATTTTTGAAAATTCTGTGCAAAATAAAATTGTGGTTAGGGTATTACTAAAAATTCATCGTTCAAGAATGTACAAATAATGGCATCTCTTGTAAGTTTGTGTACAGAATAAACAGTTTTAAAAATATTGTTGGACCAAAGCTTTTTCATATAATATTAACCTTTATTTTCGTGTTCCCTGTAAGATATCGAATACTTCGTTTTTTTTGCTGAATTGAAGAAGACTTCAAGGTTCTATCCGATTACTGCGCCATCTATGGTCACACCCTAATAATGACGAGCTTCGGAAAAATTTTACGTCATACCTAGGTATCGATAGATGGCGCTTTTGCGTGTTGTTAAGTTAACAAATTTAATTTATAGATGTCACTTGTACCATGTTGTTTTAAGTTAACAATTTCATTGTATAGAATCGCAGTCCATGTAACTGTACCAAAGATATTACAATAGGTCCTATACTAGTTTAGTCTAGAAATATTTTTCTTAGGCCTGAATGTTTTCTATGTAAGTATAAAATATGTAGGGGTGTATTCACGAAAAAAATGTATACCGGGTGTAATAAGACTACTCCCAAAAACTTCGGGGAGTGAAAGTACCCATCAATATGAACAACTTTTACTATGGAACAAACACTGTGAACGCGAAAAAAAATCAGCTGTTCCTTACTAAAGTTCAATACCTACTTGGCTGAAATCTACCTATGGAACAGCAGATTTTTTTTCGCGTTCACAGTGTTGGTTCCATAATAAAAGTTGTTCGTATTGATGGGTACTTTCACCTCCCGAAGTTTTCGGGAGTAGTCTTATTACACCCTGTATACATTTTTTGTAGGTACATATTGTATCAGTCATGTAGTTCCCATAACACAAACTCAGCTTACTTTGTTGCTAGATGGTGCTTTGTGAAAATGTCCAGCATTATTATTATTATTATAACAGCACATCGTTTGTTCCAACTCTATGAACTCTATGGTTATTAATTTTATTATTAACCCATAAAGTTAAGAGCAGAACATTTTTATGTGTGCCCATAAGTCACAAATCACAGCCAACCTTTACAGCCTTACATGAATCAGCTGGGGACTTTGATAAGGATTTATTTTACGAGTGATCGGATCCAAGGAATGAATTGTGGAGTCGTCTAGTAGGGTTATAGTAGAGTTTAGTAAGGTTAATATCTTAAGGAGTTTAATATCTTAGTTATCCACCACGTTGGACAATAAATACGGCGGAGTTTAGATACACAAGATTTACCATGAGTTCACAAAATTTAACATTTTTTTAAATTTCTTACAAGAGGTCTATCATGGTGAAGTAAGCTAGGTACTTACTAGGTACTCATCTTATTACCGATCCATTTGTCCTACCCGTATTCAAATGTATATTCAGGCAGTATAAGCTTACACTTACTTGTTTCGCGGTGCCGAGAACATCGCTAAGTACATATAGGTACTTACTACCAAAGATAATTTACTAACATTATGAAGTAGGTACGACTGTTATTCTGCGATTTGCTGAAATTTCGTAGCTAATTTAGAAGCTCGTCACCAGTTAAGTCAATCTGCATCATTGTCATAAGTGGCTTAGTAAGGTACCTATCAATGTTCTGAGATCTGTACAGGGACTAAGTGTGTCGAATAAAAAATAAAATTTGTGCCAACCAACTAGGTTGAGGCTGCCGTTCAACCCTCTGCTTCAAGGAATTCAGCTGTGTGCAATAAGCACCCATGCAACAAGGAGATAAGCACACACCAACAAAGCCCGATTTCCAAAGATTGCGAGGGGACTGTGTAGCAACGGATTTATTGAAACTTGAGTGGTTACATTAAATTTCCACTGTTTCCCTTGCGTTATGAAAATGTGGAATGTTTGCTTGGTGTAAGTTATACGTGGGATGAATGAATTCCACTGTAAGGACGCCGCGACATATGGAGCTCGAATATGCGCTTTCCATCAGATGTTGTTCTAGGGGCACGGGAGTGCCAATCCGCAAAATCTAGCAAAGAACAGCCGTACTATCCTATTCTCGAAGCTACTCACGGCACTTTTATGTTTTTAATACAATAGAATAGAATTTAGTATATTTTACAAACACACGTTACAAATAATCACAATAAATAATAAAGGCAATGTAAAGTGACAAATAGTAGTTGCAAAAAAGGTCCCAACTCAGCATAATACTGGTTGCAACAACCAGCGCTGGTCTTCCGTAAGAACCGTTTTTCGGGGTGCGGAGTTTTTCAGTTAGGTACCATGTTATCCTCGAAACAGCTTATAAATCCGATTGGCATGCGGTTTTTTGTAATCAATTTGTATGACTTCAGGGATAGTTTAGATAGGTTTTATAGCCACAAGTGACGCTGCAAAAGTCGATGGAAAACACGTCAGCGGTTTTGAAATTTAACAAAAACTGTTTTTTTTTCAGACATACCTACCTACCAATTTTACCTTTTGAGTAAGTAGAGAAACTTATACTTACCTAATTAGCCTCACTTGAATGTAGCTTATTTATCTATATCCATATCACGTAAAGTGGCGTTCTTAGCCAAACGTAAAATTGTTTTATTTTTCACCTAAAACGATTACCTACATAATTACTAGACGGCATATTATAATGTCTAGATTGCGATAAAAAAAAATGTGACAAGGGGTTGTAAGTGGTGTACCTCATACTATGAAAACACTATATTATTATTTTACCTACATAATTACTAACTTACTACACAACATAATACCTACATACTATCATTAATTATTATATAATACATACTTAAGTAAGTTGTTCAAGAATGCGCAATGTGTCAAAGGATATGAATAAATGAAATGAAAGTATAGGTTGCGGGGTGTCGGTGGATGGAAGTGGATCAAGACTATTCGTATAGGCATTATACGAGTATGCCCAGCACTGGTGCGCTTATATTATTTAAAGATCAGCAGGAAAAAAAGATGAATTCTACCTGAGTCTTGTATATCCTCTTTCTCGCTGATCACTCTTCAATTCCGCCACATCACGTAGGCTCCCCATCGAAACCAAGTGGAAAAAATCAAAATACCAACGGTTACTGCAATGTAGCCCTCCGATAAGCACAATACCTTTTATCTGTTAAGGAAATGGGGGTATGGTGTGAATCGACATGTGTGGTTCCTTTGGTTTCCTTATTTTTCTCTGTGGGTAATTTTGTTGTAAACAATTTAAAACGTCAAGTTTAATTTGTTAATGTACAAATGGTAGGAGCCCGTTTATGCATGCGTTTCCCGTGAAAAGATGTTCGATTCTGTTATCTCCGAAATGCAGTTTTTTTGCAATCGATTTGTAAGTTACCTCTTATAGGGTGGTTTAAAGATATACTGCCACAAATCACTAAGGGGGCATAAAATCAATGATGAAAAACAAATCAGTGTTTTTGATATTTTGTAACAAAATACTTTTTTATTTAAGTACATTGCTCGTTTAATGTATGAGATGAGATACTTGTTTTGTGTGTTATAGTTCATCTCAGAAACAGCTAATTGGATTGTAATACAGTTTTTTGTTACCGATTTCTGTTCCTCCAGAAAATATCACTGATACGAGAAGTGTTGGAAGTGTTAGTTTGAAAGTAAGTATTAGCTATATCAACAATTTAGAAGAGTTTTCGTAGATACCATTAAATGGTATAAATGGTATATTTAATGGTTTAATCTTGTGCAAACGCCTATTTTCCACGACCTATGAAAACATTTTAAAAACTGTGCGATATCATTAAATACGAGGAAATAAAGTGATATCTTAAATTTAATTGGGCTATTTACAGGTTTGTTCGAATATTCTTTTAACATGCAAGGTCGTTGGTGGTCCCACGTTGACAATAGTGGAATGTTTACCTATTTATTCAAGGGCTTTGTATTAAATTTAGAAAAATGGCCGACAACCATTCGGAATTGAAAATTTACTTGATAAAAAAAAAAACAGTCATGCAGTTCCCATAATACAAGCTCTGCTTAGTTTGGGACTAGATGATGCTGTGTGAAAAATGTCCAGCATTATTTATTTTATTTACTAGCTTCTGCCCTCGGCTTCTCCCGCGTAGTACCCATTTAAAAAGTAGAATATAAGTTATTCTGACGTATAAGCTATATTACTGTAAAGTTTTATCAAAATCCGTTCAGTAATTTTTGCGTGAAAGAGTAACAAACATCCATCCTCATAAACTTTCACGTTTATAATAGTAGTAGGATTTACTTACGAGGAGATAGATATAAAATACTTTATTGCAGACCAAATATTTCAGCTTAAATAAATAGTACAAACTTTAACATTGTTGTACAATGGGCGGTCTTATATTAGTGATCTCTACCAGACAACCTTTATAGTAATTTGAAAACGTATAAATACTTATAACAAGTTAATTTTGAAGTGCTAGTGCAAACCGAACAAAAAAACAATTCAATCCAATCACCCATTTTGTCGATAAATTATAACATACATACAAACAAACTAACTTAGAGGGCTTCAATTTATGAATTGCGGGTAAAAAAAAACCGAAAAAGTGCCCTTCGAGGGTTCCGTAAAAATTTGTAGGTACATATTAAAATAGTTCAGGAATCGAGTCTCGCAGTTTTTTCCGAATTTTTCCCGAAATTTAGTTTCCAAAACCATGAGCAACATATTCATTCAGTTTTCAGATTTTTCCCTGTAGTTGTAGTATGAGACGATATTACTTGCTAAATTTCATAGTTCTAGGTCAACGGAAAGTAACCTATAAATTTTGATTCCTTTGAGAGTCGAAATATACGTTTTTTGCAGTATAAACGGCCGTATCTTTTTTAACGTTAACTTAGAAGTTTGAGTTTTTCAAAACTTCAAGCAACTGTAGACCTGAGTATATGGTTTTAATTTCAACTCGATACCTACACTTTCCCGAGATAAAGGGTCTTGACAGACAGACAGACGAATAACAAACTGATCCTATAAGGGTTCCATTTTTTCATTTTGAGGATCGGAACCCTAAAAACGATCACTAAAACTAACCGACGACGTTTCGTATGAATGCCCATGAATTAATGAAAATTACTACAAAAATAGAAAATTACTACTAAACAAAAAGCTAGGATATCAAAATAAGCATTTGGAAGTGATAATGTTTATATCCCGAGCTTTCTGTATTTCCACAAAAATAATAAAAATGTTGTGAACCACAAAAATAATCACAAAATAGACGGGTGCCTGGCCCTCACTCAACTTGTTATTTTTAATGCGTTTTTGACATTTCATTGCGTTTTCGCGTGTGGCGTGACGGCCAGTAATTTTCGCAGTTGAACATTTGTCACTCGTTAACTGCCGGTCAGTAGGTCAAAGGGTTTCTTCAGCCCTACGTGAAAGAAGAAGATTATGTTGAAAATAGCCAAGGATTGGAAAGTTTCTTGGACGAAATCCTAAAATCGTATAGTGATACGTCTCCATGAAACATTGTACTATTCAATTATTTTAGTTGAGGATCTCTATGGCGTAGTGGTTGCGGACAAAGGTTTGTATGATTAGTTTTTTTAATATATACATATTTTCTATGGAAAACATGTATGTATTAAAAAACTAATATATGTAGTTTATCAGCCATGTAGTTTCCGTAACACAAGCTCTGCTTACTTTGGGGCTAAATGATGCTGTGTGAAAAAGTACAGTATTATTATCATAGTTCAGATACAACATCCAAACATAGGCCAGAAGGCCTCCCAAAAGAGTGCCACAACTAATGGCCTTCAACCATTTCTATCCACATTGAAGTAGTAGGGCTTCTCGTGAAAGAGCTCGTCCTGGGAAATATTACCAGCATACCAATTTCTGCCGTTAAGCAGTTATGTTTCTGTGTTCCAGTCTGAAGGGTGAAATTACGGCAACGCGCAAGTTATATATCTGTTGTTGCAAGCTTCCATAGGTAATAGTAATCGCTTACCAACAGATAGACTGTAAAAATAGAATTTTCTGCATTCTTTAAAATGTTATCATTCAATCGGACGGGAGGGCTTCATACAATACGTCATCTAATTCAACAACACTTTACCTAAAACTAATAGGTAGGCATATCTGTAGCACCCTGTAGCGCCGCGTAGCATCGTGTAGCACCGTAGTACCAAGCTCGTAGCACCAAGCGTTTGTTTAGGCACATTCCTTTTCAGGGACATTTCGGGTAGTAACGGGTGCTAGGTTAATTGCATAGGAATGCAGATAACTGCCTCAGTTATGTCCTCTTTACTTGTCTTAGTTTGGAGAGGATTAATGTACTCTACTAATTTTATGTGAAGACTTGTCTTCTCTTGGCTACCTACCTGGTTATTACCAACGTTATAGTATTGAAATATTAAGTACATGGAAATGTCTTTAAATAAGCCATAAGTACTGTGAAAATTGAAGGCAGAAAGCAGTACACAGAAATACTTCTCTTTTATTTTATTTCTCTACTAGCTGTTGCCAGCGGCTTTGCACGCGTCGAATCGTGTTTTAAAAACCCATATCTACTCTTAGTAGTTTTGGCTGTGCGTTGAAAGATTAGTCAGTCAGTCAGTCAAGACTAACGATTTTATAACCATAGATTTGAAACATAACGTACGTACTACAAGATAAAAATATATGAAATATCAATAAACCAAACATGTATACCTTGCATAAACCTTATATCCCATGCAATCAAGCGGTAACACAAACAAATTTAAAATACCTATTTGGTCGCAATACGGAAAAGTTACCCGACCGGAAACGGAAGGGACTACGGGTCCATAGATCCAGTTCGTAGACTGTATTGGAATTGTTCATTTTTTGACGGTACATTGAACTTTGGATAGCCATGACGAATAGGCACGGCTCACTCTATCGGAATACTGAATCCTGTAGAGAATACAACGGGACAAAACATTTGCATGGGAAAATAATATAGATAAATAAACTCTTTATTGTGCATCAGTATTGCACCAAATTTTTTTTTTACATAGTTGCAATATAGTCAGAAACATAATTTTATATAAACGATTGCATCACCTGTTCTAATTGCCTTCATTTCATCTTCTGGTTGAAACATGGAGTCACATATAAATTTCTTATCCAGCCTAAATCACGCAAGTTTTAAAGAGGTATGGTTATGTACAATATTATCAGAAACAATAATAAGTCCAGTCTTATTACTTTTGACCTTCTCTGCTAATATTTAGACTTGACTAATATCCTGGTTTGCATAAAAACTTTAAATTTATTATATCAGATATATTAGTCCGCTATTGTTAAAACGGGAATTTCCACGTACCGTTCTATCGGTGAAGGCATCGACTAAGTTTCAACTCATTCCGGGGTTTAACTCGCCCTGATGAAGACGCTCGGAATAAATACATAAAAAATGCTTTATTGCGCAAGATAAAATAAGTACATAGGCGAACTTCATGCTAATTAGCATTTTCTTCCAGCTAACCTTGACCAGAATGAGTCGAAACTTATTCCGTGCCTTCATCATAATGGCCTCGATTCTGTAGTACACTAATTAAACTAAATTTAAACTATCGCTCTCTTTCACTGATAGTGCAAGCAAGAAAGAGATAGCTACAATTTTAGTCCTGTCAAATTAGTTTTCCATACAAATTTAGTCGCTAAATTTAGTCGTTAAATTTAGGGGGTTATGTCAAATCATGCTGACTATAAACACGAAGAAAAGCGGCATGTAAACTGATTTGACAGCAGCACACAGGCGTAAAATTCTCGCCATCTCTTTCTTGCGTACACTATCAATAAAAGAGAGCGATAGTTTAAATTTAGTTTAGTCAGTGTAGTACAGAATCGAGGCCATTGAAGGTATGATGTAACAATTACTATAAAAACGGGCATTTTAACGTACCGTTTCTATATGAATAATCGAATTCACGATAGTTTTTTGAATGAAATAGTTCGCTTATATAACAGATTAACTGTTGATGGTACTATACGTTTGGTATATAATTGACGACCGATGTGGCGCGGTGGGCGAAGGTCCGCCTGCGACACAGGAGGTTGCGGGTTCGATTCCCGCCCTGGGACAAATGTTTGTACGATCTGCAAATATTTGTTCCGGGTGTTCTGGGTATTTTCTATGTATAATAAAAAAATATCTATCTATGTAATGTATTGTATTAAGTATATCAGTCATCTAGTACCCATAACACAAGCTCTGCTTAGCTTGGGGCTAGATGATGCTGTGTGGATTGTCCAGCATGATATAAAAAAAAAAATGGGTATTTGAAGAAAGAACTCGGCTAGGGTCAGGTAAAGGTAGAATATATTATAATATCTGTGATAGAGTGATAGAGAAGTTATGAGACAAGATGGTATATTATCCTATTTTGCACCAGAATTAAAATATAGGAAAAGCGATTGTTTTGTGCAAAATAAAAATGAGTGGAAATCAGCGAAGTAGGATAGGAAAATGCAAAAAGATATGTTTCCGCCCGGGATCGAACCGGGGGCCTTCTGCGTGTTAGGCAGATGTGATAACCGCTACACCACGGAAACTTGCATTTATATGCCGAAAGATTCAGTTAGATTATAATGTAATTTATTAAAATATGCAAACCGGTAACTTGGGCAAAAGGATATTATTATTATGTCCAGAATCAAAATTATGGGAACCGCTGTGGAAAATCATAGATGACAAAGTATCTAAGTAGTGTAAGTACCCTTCTTGTGATCATCTATCCTCTTATCAATATACTAGCTTCGGCCCACGGCTTCACCCGCTTGTTACCCGGATAAAAAGTAGCCTTTGTGTTTTCTGTGGTATAAGCTGTACAGTTTCATCAAAATCCGTTCAGTAGTTTTTCCGTGAAAGAGTAACTAACATTCATCCTTACAAACTTTCATTGTACAGCTACATACTCTATTTGCTGTCTGCAAATTCTTATATGAGTATTACTCTATGGTTATTTTAATACGTTGCCTAAATACTGCACAATGTTAAAGCAAGATTAACAACGTTAAGCGGTTCTTTTAGGTAACTAGGTAATATATCAGCGTCACTTGCTCAGTAATTATTATTCAGCTGATGTTATTATATTACGAATGATTAAGAAATGGACAGTATGATTATATTTACAAATACTCCAACCAAACAAAGTTATAAAGTAAAACAAATAGTTTTAATGTAAATGTTAATAAATCTGTGAGAGTACGTAATACAAAAGAATGTCATGAGGATTCATTGCGACACGTTGGGTTGATGGCTGGAACAGCGAAATACTCTTTGTGCGTCGTCAAATCATTGTTTTTGTGAGAGTAGTGATCATTTATTTTGAAGAGCGTTGACGGAGAATCCTACTTATATATCCTATCCGACTAATATTATACCTAAACGCGAAAATTTGTAAGGATGGATGTTTGTTACTCTTTCACGCAAAAATTACTGCACGGATTTTGATTGAACTTTACAGTAATATAGATGAGACATCAGAATAACATATAGGCTACTTTTTTCCGGATACCACGCGGGTGAAGCCGTGGGCAGAGGCTAGTGACTCATAATTAAGCGTTCTCACTACGAATTTTTGGAAGAGCTTTCCTGTGAAAACTTACTGTTTTTGAAAAGCAATGATGAACATTTCTTATATAAGTCTTTTAGGGAAGATAATAAAAATATAAATGCGAAGGCCCGTATAAAACTTATAATTAGGTATGTTTACAGGGGTCTAGACAAACACCATTTTCTGTTGGCGTCAACACCAGTGGAAAGATAAAATTGTATAGGAATTACATTAGCTGTGGAAATTTCACGTGACAGCTACCAAGTTTTACCTTGACAAACTTGCGTTAGCGTGAAAGGAAAAGTTAGCGTGAGGTATTTATCTAGACCTCACGCGTAAGGTTGAAAAAATCCCTATCTATCATAAAGTATAGGTAAGTATAAAAAGGAATTCATAATTATCGACGCTTAGAATCAAAACAACAATAAACAAACAAACACGCTCACGACTTCAATCCCCATGAAGATTCTCAGATCCATACTTAGTTATTTGTGAGGATACCAAGTAGGAGGCAGTCAGAGACCAGTCCAAACATAATATTTGGCACTGCATAGTAGAGCTCATTGTGAAAGAGCTCGCCCGGAGAAGTTCTACCACCATACGTATTTCTACCGCCAAGCAGTAGTGGTGTGTTTTGGTTTGAAGTTTATGCCGGTAAAATTACAGACACATGAGACTTTTCATCCGTTATGTCTTATTTTATTTTTCTCCCCAACAGTTTACACATGAATATAACATTTATAAGGTCTTTCACTAAGTAAGTCTTATGCTACATGAGAAACCAATTACCGGCAAACACCACATGCACAGTTTGTAAGTAAGAAACAATTGAGTATGTAAATAAAAGGTTAAATGTAACTAAGAACTTATTTTAAATTGACAAAATTATAGTCACATAAAGCGTAATAATGGTCTCGATTCTGTAGTATACTGACTAAATTAAATTTAAACTGTCGCTCTCTTTTATTGATAGTATACGCAAGAAAGAGATGGCAAGAATTTTAGTGCTGTGTGCTGCTGTCAAATCAGTTTACGTGCCGCTTTACTTCGTATTTATAGTCAACATGTTTTGAAATCACGACTAAATTTGTATGTAAAACTTAAATCTGACTAATTTGACAGCACTCAAATTGTAGCTATGTCTTTCTTGCTTGCACTATCAGTAAAAGAGAGGGATAGTTTAAATTTAGTTACGTTGGTGTACTACAGAATCGAGGCCAATGTGCTTCATCCGCACAAAGCACTGAATTTTATCTTAGAAAACAAGAGAATGCTTGAAAAAATTACCTAAGTATTATACTAACCTATATAAAATACATTTACTTAAGTAAGTACATAAATGGCACACAAAAGGTTATTTAATTTAAATGTCTTAGGGTCGGCAATGCACAAGTAATACACCTGGTGTTGCAATTGCCTATAGGTTCCTGTAACCGCTTACCAACAGGTGGTCATATGCTTGTTTGCCACTTAAATTGTATAAAAAAGTCACATAATAATTTGCAAAACATTGAAAACTTGTCACTAAACCTGCGGCTTCGTAACCGTAATTATGAAGAACATTAATTTTACTACGCCCTTTGAAACGCGATAGGCTTGCTGGAACTACGAGACTAAATAACTCGTTTAGCTTCGCTCGGTGATACGAAAACGAAAGTAATGTTATTATAAACGAGCTTTTAGCTGCCCGGCCCTCTGTAATCATATTAACGAAGGAAACGGGCATGAAACTGCATTGATAATGGATTTTATCAGAGTTTATGAAATACGAGTATAACTTATTTAAGCGAATGTTCCAATATAAGCAAAACAACTTCGTCAATAAAGTTTTTCCAAAAAATCAACACATCACCTCTCTCTTACCTACTTCTCAAAGGTTTGCTAGGGTTAAGCTCAACATTCTACACGTGGTCTTTGTAAGGCGTGTGCCTTAGCTAATATATTTCTGTACATACTATTGTATTATTTCTGTGTACGATGACGAATTTGAAGATAAAAGTTACAATTACTCGTTTTTAGGGTCCCATAGTCAACAAGAAATCTTTATAGTTTCGCCATGTCCGTCCGTTTCTATCTGTCAGCGGCTTAGTTCAGAAACTCTTAGTACTAGAAAGTTCTAATGTGGTAAACTAAAAACTTGAAAAAAAAATGTTATGGTACATAATACACGTAAATTGGGTGTTTTTTTTTCTCGTCTATCACATGATGTAATTGTCGTTGGATAGGTCTTTTAAAAATATTGGATGTGTAAAAAACATTTTTCGATTCAGGGATCGACTGTGCGAAATACTAAGCTTTAAGTGCATTTTTTTTTATTTAATTATTTATTTTTCCTTTCCTACTAATATTATAAATGCGAAAGTTTGTGAGGATGGATGTTTGTTACTCTTTCACGCAAAAACTACTGAACGGATTTTGATGAACTTTACAGTAATATAGCTTACACATCATAATAACACATAGGTTACTTCTTATCCTGGTACCATGCGGGCGAGGCCGTGGGCAGAAGCTAATTTATAATAATGCTGAACATTTTCACACAGCATCATCTATCCCCAAAGTAAGCAGAGCTTGTTTTATGGGAACTGCATAACTGATATACTACTTGTAAATACATACATATTATACATAGAAAACACCCAGACCCGAGACAAATATTTGCAGATCATACAAACATTTGGCCCGCAGCGGGATAGCACCCACAACCTTGTGCGTCTCAGGCGTGCCTTCGCCTACTACGCCACAGATGCCCTAATATCCCTTTCTAGAAAGCTCAGAGGATGATACAAAATTAATTTTCCACGATAGCTCTACCAGTAACAAATAGAGTAGGTATATACTATATACTGCACCGGAAGTTCATATTGAATCGTAGACACCCTGCGTCCGAGCTACGTAATTAGCACCCGCCACCCTTCCTGCTACCCTTGGATTCTGATATTTGAATAATGTGCAATGCACTGAGTGACAAACTAAAGCTAAGATATACTGAAATTTACGTTATTTAAAAAAAAACCATTAAAACTTCATGATTATATATAGAAGTCTCGACAGAGCTTACTTATTCGAGCCTTTTGATGTCGAGACTTTGGGTCATTTACAAATTTTTTTTAGGGCAACTGGACCAGAGAGCTGGTTCCTACCTGGGTCAACTCATTAGCATTGGCATTCAGCGTAGCAGTGCGGCCAGTGTTTAAGGAAGCTTCCGTCTTGTAGTGATCTGGCTCAGTTGACCTATCTATAGATCGTTTGCAACTAGGGCATGCATTCCGCAATTCCGGAATTTCGTAATTCCGGAATCTCGAACAGATTTTTCTGAAATTTCAATTCTGGAATTGAGAGGACTAATATCGGTATTCCAATATTAATAACTTTTACTCAGTGAGTGGCATTTTGCACATCAAAACGCTACATTTCTACTTTCCGAATTCGTATAAAAGAAAGAGGACCATTATTAGTAGGAGTGCTGCACTATTTGCACGATTGGGAAGACTTTTTCGCACAAATCGACGACAATATTTTCCCTAAACCAAATAACAAGAAAATTTCTGAGATTATCGTCAATTTACTACGCCAGTACAAAACTCACAGTGAGCCTAATCCTACACATGCAGTACCCTCCAAGCCCAAAATGAACATGACATCGTCTTCTGACGAAGACGTTTCAGTCGAAGAACCAACTCTACAAGAACCGCTAGACAATGAACTGGATAAATGCAAGATAATCCGCAAGTATCTATCTGTATCTACCAATTTTGACTATGCAGGGGGTTTCAAAGTAGAAATAACGATATGATAACGGAGGACAACGAGGTGTTCATCTGACAGAAGCATACAATTATATTTATGTATCCTGCCTGAGAGTATTGAAAGTAAATAAATAGTATAAATAATGCCGGTCATTTTTCACACAGCATCATCTAGCCCCAAACTAAGCAGAGCTTGTATTATGGGAACGACATGACTGATATACTACTTAGGTATATACATTTTTTGTTGTAAATATATAATGCTACGAGTACATTGAAAAAAACACAGAACCGAGACAAATATTTGCAAATTCATAAAATTAATAAGTAATATTGTAGTTTTAATTATTTTGTTCATCTAACTTTCATGTGAAAATAATTACTGTGTGCGTGTGTAAGTGTGTCGTACTTTTTTTTTATTTATTCTATATTACTTAATGTTGATTAAAATACTGATACTATAACACACGTTATTTGATCGATCCTTTCCTCAAAATAGAAAAAAAAAACAATTCCGGAACCAGTTCCGGAATTCCGAAACTAGGTCCCCAGCATCGAAATTCAGTTCCGGAATTGAATACCTTCCAATATTGCATGCCCTATTTGCAACGGTCTATAGATAGCTAGCTATTTCATCTGTATTTTTTGTATATACCTACTTGTATATAAACCTAAATATACCTAAATATCTCTTCTGTAAACTGAAATGGGCTAGCGATAGCTCGCGATACCCAACCCGAGTATGTAGTCACGTGGCTTTGTTGACGCCGAGGCACAAGTCAGTAGCATTTCGGGGTTCTTTCCGATATGCAGCTACCAGGTGCTGGAATGACCTTCCTCCTCCGGTCCGAGTGCTGAAATCGGTTAGTATTTTTAGATTTACACTAAAGAAACAGCTTCTAACTATACAAAAAAGCCTGTGATTTACACTATTTACTCTAGCTTCAACTTACCAAATGGCACGCAACGGTCGCTGCAGCACAACTTTCACATTCTCTCTCAAACTGATTAATGTACTACTAATTAAACTTAACTATCTATGTCTATCCATTTCTCATCACACACTCTTTGTCCACACTCACTTTTTCTTCACTGTTTTTCTTTCTGCAACACTGCGATCGTGAGGTCATCCCTCACTTCTTAGGTCCTATCTGAAAATCAGCGCTGCTTCGCCTTGGCGGAGCAGCAATAAGCTGAGATAGGACTTTTTCGACTAATACACACCATTGCAGCATAGACTGCCCTCGTTAGCACTGGTTAGCACCCACTTATTGTACCTACTCTTCTGTATTTACTGTGTTTCTTTAATTGTTTGTCTTTCTTTTCATTTGTACTTGTCTGTGCTGTATTGTATGTGTCGAATAAAAAACTATCTATCTATCTATCTATATAGTGGTATAAATAAATGTTACTAACAAAAATTTTGTATTATCCTAATAATATAAACCCCGGTGGGAGAACAACCCGCAACCTTCTTACTGGTAGGATGTTATAATATTATAGCGCGAGTTATACCTCTAGTAATTCAAGCGCCCATAAGTTACGGTAACCCCTTATCAACTGGTGGCCCGTATGCTTATGGCAAACACTTGGGTTGTCAAAACAAATTAGTTTAGAACGATACTTACCTAGGTATCGAATAGTGTCAACTTAAAAATTGAGTCTTTATAGTTCATCCTCTTTCTCACGCTTTACTTTCTGTACCTCTATTTAAAAAGAACTTTGTGTTTCCCAAACTCTTTGACATGTCCACATTCTATAGTGTCGGTGTAAACACGGCCCAAAGCGAGGCGTGCAGGGTGTTAACGCTCCTCTGCACACGTTAATTGAAAGTGGATTGGAGGTGACAGTGTAGAACGGACCTTATTTATTTTTGCTTTGCATACCGCTGTGTGCTGTATTTGATTCGTTTGCATTTAATTGATTGAGTTATTAGAATACAGTCTTGTCTCAATCTAAAACACATAAGACGAACCACTTAACCGTTTATTAGGTGTACTTACCATAATTATGTAACTGTAAATGTTTAAGGTAATTATTACGTCTATACCACGTACTTTACTATGCTCCTGCTGACTAAATAGTAAACTAAGTGGTTTTTAGAGTCTCAGGTTTAACTGATTGAGTTCGTAGCATAATATCTTGTCTCGACCAAAGACACCTAAGACGAACCAATTAACCGCTTATTAGGTGTACTTACCATAATTATGTAACTGTAAATGTTTAAGGTAATTATTACGTCTATACCACGTACTTTACTATTTTCCTGCTGACTGAATAGTAAAATACGTGGTATAGTCGTCATAAAATCCTAAAATGATACCGATCCACGATAATTTCAATGCTACTGTATAATTTATTATGAATGATAAATAATAACTTTTTCGTGTTTATTTCCTTAAAAACTTTTTTTTCATGTTTATTTTCTGTGTAAGTATACCTATGTGTATTTAGTTTTAAAATAACTATTTTGTTCTGCTAAAATCAAAACGCATGTAGGTATACAAAATGTATCGTCAGAGCTATATTTTCGCAAAATGTGTCACGACACGAGATTCAATGTTCGTGCGAAGACCGAATCCTGAGGCGACATAGAGGCTGCGGTTCAAGTTTCAAGATTCAGATTTTTATTTCATATTTTTTAACCTTTTTATTTTTAAAAGACCTTTGTGTAGTCTAGTCTCTATCAAGTAATCTGTAAGTGCATTAAAAGAAAGAAAACTAAGTTTTCAAAAATCTTTAGACCCTCGATGTGTATCTATTCTATCACGTTTTGAACGCCACCTGGTAACGTGTGGCATTCAAATGTGTAAAATTTTTCGTCGATGTGTTAGCAAAGCAGCTCTTAAAATTTTGGGCTAAACCTGCGTCTAACATAATTAATTAGGATTATTGCGGACGGAGCGCCGACTTCCGATCCGACGGTTCGTTAATTCGACACAGCCGTGCACTTATAAGATAAAATAAAATATATTTCTAGATAAAATATGTTGAAAAATGTATGATACATTTATATGCACACATAAATTTAAAATGTATGTGCGCATATTCATGAGGAACACGGTATGGCCTTGAATCAAAAGTTCGAAGGCATGTGTCATTGTTAGTGTTCCAATAAGCGGCGATGGTCTTGCAACTTGTCGCATGGAATGCTGCACGGGAAAGTAAAATTTCCCTTCACTCTACTAGTAGTGCCAAGCGGTAGTGCTTAAAAAAAGAAAGACATCTAAGGTATACATGAGTCATGAGCAAAATTGATTTGTTTTTAATGTTTCTAGTATTTACGAACGAAGATTGAAAAGTAATTTTCAAAGAACGTTTGCTTGTTACTTGCACCACTATCCCAGCACTATCCATTCAGCGTCCATTCGCGGCGAAATGAGATATCAGTGGATATTGAATGACGGGAGCGTTACTGAACGCGCCTTTATCCTTTCCCTTTTTTGTGTGTAAACGCATATCTTTATACTTAGGGTGAGTTTTCATAGGATTCAGAACCCAATCTGTGTTGGTTATGAAATCGATATCTTGACTGTCATAACCTCTGTTTTTTAATTCAGTTCAACCAACATTATTAGCTCGCTCGATAAATCTTTTCAACATAGAAGTTCTGAAATACAAAAATTCGTGATTTATATATGGTTTATAAGAAGACATCAACTGATTCACAGATGCCTCCCCCAACAATGCTGCAACGAGCAATCTGGTAAAACCTCAACCATCTACTTCTGGCTTGTAAAATTTTACATAGGTACCTATTAATTACGTTTATAAAAACGTAATATTTCAATTGAAATGAGATTACATAATACAATACGGTCAGTATTGTAGTAAGAATTCCACGTGACAGGTTGCAAGCACATGTCCGCTTATTTATACAATAACCGATGGCACATGACTTCGAGATTTTGGGTCCTATAGATAATGTTGGTATCCTCACGGTGTTTTCCTTCACCGCACTTGTTAATGCTGTATCCGTATTCGTTAAATAAAAAAAACTATCTATATATCTTAATGCGCACATACATATTTCGGATGTTTTATCTATTGATACCTACTTGATTATACTTGATTATCTATTGATACAACTTTGAGATGGGAAGTCGGGGTAAAGCCCGCTAGGCCAACACTGTTCATAATAGCCAGATAATGTACATACGTATGCACATGTTGAAAAATATTTTGACTAGTTTCACCTCTATCCATTGCGTTTTAGTGACTAACTTTGTTATTGGTCCACCCTGTAAATTCTATTTTTCCCAATAGGTACACAAAGGTTTGAGCTCAGGATAGCGATACGCGATATAAATTGTATTGTTCGGTTGGATTATGATAATAAGTTCTTGTGGAATATTGTCGGTTTAAGGCAGCCTGTTTCATGGGTTCAGATATTGGCGTAGCTTTAATAAAAAGTGAAAAAGAAAATGTTTCTGTGATTTCAGTAAAGATTCAACGTGGGTTTTATTGTTCAGTACTGGTAAAGATAAAGTATCATAATTTTGGTAAATCATATATATAACTAAAGAAAACTAGGAAGAAAACTCCTACGCACTGAATATGAATCTGAGAATGTCACTATTTATAAAAAAAGCTTACAGACCTACAACCTAACAAATAGATATATAAATATATTTAAAATTCATTATTTCAAAAAATAGTAGTACATAGGCGAATTTAATGCTGAAAAGCATTCTCTTTTAGTAATGTTTTTTTTGTGTTTTGTGGGGAGAACAGAAAACCTATTGTACCTTAATTAAAACTTAACCTACTTATACCCATCATTAATTATAGGTGGATTATACGTCTTTTACACAACGGCTAGCCGCTTTACAATACAGTGATGTTTTCGTCAGTGATTGACGTCTAGCCGGAATGTCATCGCGATACGTTTAACAATATAGCTGCATACGTTTGCTGAACGTCAATTCGCCAAATAAGAAAAGAGTACTGTTTTATAAAACAGCTAGCGGTTATGTAAAACAGATAACTATGCAATCCATAACTAAGCACTATTTGCTTAGCTGCCGTACCACGCTTTATAGATCTCCCGAATGCATCAATTTCCCACAATTTCTCAGTAGCAGACACCTACCAGTTTTTGCCATCCAACACCGCCGAGCTGTCAGCAGCAGCCTCTATTGACGAGGGTAGCTTGTTAGTACACGATTATTTGGTTGACCCCTGGAGTACTTGATCCGGTAACTAAACCTCGAACAAGCATTCGAGAAATCTATTTACGGCTTCGGGAGATCTATTTACGGGCGTATGCAAACATTTTCAGAAGTTACGGGATGTTTTTAAAGCGAAATGGTTTTACAGAGTCAGCATAATGTCTCTACTTTGTAATACTTAATAATAATAATAATAATGCTGGACATTTTTCACACAGCTTCATCTAGCCTACACTAAGCAGAACTTGTATTATGGGAACTTCATGACTGATATACTACTTACATACTTTTTTTTAATACATACATATTATACATAGAACACTCAGACCCGAGACAAACATTTGTCCCGCAGCGGGAATCGAACCCGCAACCTTTGCGTCTCAGGCGGACCTTCGCCTACATCGCCACAGTGGTCGTCATACTTTTTTGAAAGAAAGAAAAAAAAACTATTTTGAGTAAATCGTTGAGTTTAAGTTGAAAAGAGTGTTTTAAAAGAGCCGTGTTGACCTAGTGGACGATACGGAGGCTCGAACGCGGTCGTGAACCAATAGATTTTTTTAACTTTAAAAAATGTTTAATTTAGATGTAAGACTTTGTAATAAGTTGAACTAGTTGTAAGTTGTATGTAAGAATTGTATGAGTAAGAGATTGTATGAAAGATGTTGTATGGGGCGTCTGAGGACAGACAAATGGCAGGAGGGCCGAGAATGTGGGATCAGAATGTATGGATGTATCCGAATGTATTATGAAAGTGAGATGTTTGACAGATGATTATGTGATAGTATCGGAACGTAAGAAACATTGATGAATGTGAATTGAAACGGTTTGAATGAATGAAAAGAGTGGATTTAAGATGTCTGAATGAACAAGTGAAGAGAGGCTGCGGAGAGAACGATGTTGTAACGACGAGACGACGAAGTGTAAAATATACGATTATACCTAATTTAAGAAGAAATAAAACGCAGAAGTGAATAAATAAATAAACTACATTTAATTTTGCTTCCGCATCCCACATATATGCGCGCATTAACACGTGGTTAAAATGGTGAAAAATCGTGATGAAACCGGCATGCCCTAGAACCAAAAATTCTGAGGCGATGGACCTGCAGCCTGTTACGTGAAATACTAACTACTACCTCTGAATACCCCCTACTTTCTTCTGTACCCAGTATCCACTAAGATCTACGCACCGAGTATGTATCTGAGGATGTCCATCGTGGGGAATAAAGTATAAAAACATCGTGTTTGTTTTTATTTTTTATGCATTAAATTTATTTCGAGATAAATGTGGGCGTTCACCAATACAACTTGATTTTAGAATACCTCTCGAGGGTGCCATGTTCAAATTGTGAACAAACCGTCTATAAATAAATAAAGCTTTAAAAAAAATATATTTAAATGATTGAAAGTGATCATTACTCAAAAGAAACACACACATTGTAACCTCTTTTTTAACGAACAAAGCTCCATTTCAAACATTAAAGGCGTACAACTTGATTAAAGTGTATTTAGTCAGCATTATTTTCTCAAAAGACGTAAACAAGTTCCATTAAATAAAACAACGACGATGGAATATCAATTTCAAAGCGGATTTCTCTAGAAGATATTGCTTCTAGCCAGGTGATACGAGCACGTCGACGAGACGTAGAAATGTTTATTGAGAAAATGTTGAGTAAATTCAAGCTGATATTTTAAAGCTCTGTAAATAGGGGACTTTTTATGGTCAACCGAACAAATTTATAAAAATAAAATTAACCTTTGCTCATTAAGTCATTAGTCAATAAGACTGCCTATAGTAATTTAATTAATAAGAATAAGATTTATGTTCAATCTCTCATGTTGGCATACATAATAAAAATGTTTGAAGAGAGTTTTATTGTCCAGAAGGCTTCATATTTTGTTGGTTTATAGGTACCAACAAATTAATTACAGTTTGAATAATTAAAAATTATAAACCTACATCACTTATTTCCTCTACAAAGAAATAATGTTTACAAAAACTTAGTTATTCTGTCATATGTTTCCCATTTTTACAATATGAATAATCAAATTCACTATAGTTTTTGGAATAAAATTATTCTGTTGGTTTTTACTTAGAATTTTATTTAATAATTAATTTTACTAACCTACCTATTTGTTTCCTACTACAGAGGAGATAGAAGGGGACAGTAAAAATATACCCTTTTTAGTTACTTAGAAACTAAAAAAGCCCAATTTGGAATAAGAAGGAAGTTCAAACCGGATGCAGCAGTTGCCAGCAGGGGGCGCTCCGAGCGGGATTCAGCACTTCCGGTGAGAAAGCGAGATGGAGACAGGAAATGAATACGTCTGCCGATTGAAAGATTATACTGAACAATGTTTGATATCTGAAAAGTACTAATCTAACGCATAATCTATACTGAAAGTCCTAAAGACTTGAAAATGAAATGGAATAAAAAACATTTATTTCGCTCAGCATGAAAAAAAAAACCAAGCAAATAGGTATTTAGCCTACTTATAAGTAGAACTGAACAGAAATGCCCCACAGACCTTACTGATCCATCTAGATTCTAGACAGTATAATCTTGCACCAAAATGGCGCCCAGTATTATTAGGTAGGTTACCTACTTAGCGCTTGTTTATAACAAGGCAACAAGCAAGAATGGAAAGGGGAAAGTCTCGGTGAACGTAGTCTGACCAAATTGGAGAGTTTCAGGAAAATGGCCAAGTAAAGAGTACCCTAAACCGACGAGCTTATATGGAGAATATGATGAGGACGAATGAAGCGAAAGAGGTATGCCAGGATCTTAGCAAGTGGAAATCTGTGGTTTCTCTGAGAAACAGGCGAGACTATTTATGTAACTATCATGCTGTCATACTTGTTTTATGTATTATCATTAATTTTGCTTATTTATGTTGGTATTACTCGATTAGTATGGCTAAAAGCTTTAGGCCTTCCTCAATTTTATCCAATTCCAAGCTAAACAACCTCAGCGATATCCCAGCGCCTTTTTTATCGAGCGTATTGCAAAAGTACTCAGTATTACTCGCCATTACAGATAAAAGCTTCCGTTTGAGTACGATATCCGTCGGTAATCATGTTACAATATGATCTAGTTACGCCCTCGTATCGCGGCTGATTCGAAAAAAAGGGCCGCAGAGAGTAGCTGTATGGTATAAGTTAGAGAAGAAGTTTCAAACAAATGTGAGAGCGCAGGTGGTACCTAATATAAAATCCTTCAAGTACTTGATAGGCTTTTGCTAGCGCAATCGTCCTCAATTTAACTAAAAGTGGCCCTCCGTAAGTTGCGAAATACTGTATCTGCTGCTGCATCAGTACGAAAACTTACTGACTAAAACCAATCGCTATTTTTCTGTAAATGCGAGGTCGATTGTGACCAACCGCTTTTGCTTTTGATTTATATCCCAACATTTTGTAGTCGTCGCAACAGTGATACTCCATTGTCTCTTTAAATTTGATTTTATTCTGTATTGAACTGTGTCAAGACAGTACATAGTTGCCTATCTTGTCAACATTATTTTCTGCCTTTAATAAGTCCTTTTCAATGAGTTAAAACAATGTGTTGATCCTACTAATCTTATACTATTATAAATGCGAAAGTTTGTGAGGATGGATGTTCGTTACTCATTCACGCAAAAACTACTGAACGGATTTTGATGAAACTTTTCAGTAATATAGCTTATACATCAGAATAACATATAGACTACTTTTTATACAGGTACCACGCGGGCGAAGCCATGCGCAGAAGCTAGTTTTCATATTTTAGAAAAACAGAAACAAATATCTTCCACCTTCTTCAATTTAATTATCTCATTTAGGTTTTTTCCATGTTAGTATAAATTTTAATTCTATAAACCGTCTCAACGCCTCTGCGATTTTTCAAAACATCCTTTAGCACCGTGTCATTGCCAGACTCGGTGTAACGAGGGTGAGCATAAATTTAAGTAGTCGGACAGACGCCTCCCAACTTGACAAATCCGCTTAAATTTCTCAAATATAAGGGCCTTCAGATAGGGGTAGGGAAATTTTGAAAATAATCACATTACGCCCGTGATATTTTACAAATTTCCGTTGCCACACATCTACTAATTAAAAGGCTTGAACTAATACATACTTGGTCTTGTATAATTGGGTTAGGTATATTAAACAGACTCCCTTTTAATCTTGACCAGAAGAAAATGTATCTATTTTATTTTTACTCACAATTATTACAACGTGTAAGCCATAGGGGAAGTCTGCCAGTTTTATGTTCCAAGGTTCTTGGAAAGAATTAGGAGTCGCCTTATCTACTCAAACTCAATTTCACAACATGCAAAGTACGAGTATATGGACTTTGTGAAAAATGCTCCAGCTACGCTCCTTAAATAATCAAGTTATTTTAATCGATTTCAATAATTGTAGAAGAAGGCTCTCAATTCAGGTTTTTTCATACTTATATGATACTTGATATTATTTTGAAAATAACTTACTTTACTAACCAAATCTTTAAAAAGGTATCAGTCAAAGATCTTGTCTCTCAGTTCTCGCCCAACTAAATTGATGTCGATTTTTTTACTTGAAAACTTTTTATTAATCTATGAGACAAAATAGATTAATCACATTGTAATCAATCAAAACTAGGAGTAAGCAAATCTAGAAGATGCAATTTATCAATAGCTGCTAATGACTAAAGTTCGAATTGAAGCTATCCTTGAAATTAATATTGTGAAGCTCTATAATGGATTATTTGAAATTGATTAGAAAATGTATCTAGCTTTGCTGTGGTTATGTTTGCAACGTCATATCTCTAGCTTTCATTTGTACTAGTCTAACATAAACAGGGCATAGTTGGATTCATCGCTTTGAATTTAACTATGCTCTGTTTATGCTAAAGGCCAAGTGTTAGTTCGCGGTCGCGCTGTGTGTTGCCAACTTTAATTAGCAGGCTAGGGCGTCACCGGTGGCAGTGTTAAGGGCAAGTTATTATTATAACATAGATAGATAGAAAATACTTTATTGCACACCAAGTAAACATCAGCTACGTTAATAATAATAATAAAGCCTTTTTTATTTCCTTACCAACTAATTTTACATATTAAAAGCTATATATACAACTTATGTTGATTAGGAACCCCTCTTTGGGTATAGGCTTCCTCCAGTTGACTCCATTTCTCTCTGTCTCTAGCTATGAGCATCCAGTGCAGCAGTTTCTATAATGTCATCTGTCCATTTTTTTCTTGGTCGACCAGGTCATCTTTCGCCTCTAGGTCCTGTCCATCTAGTCGCCTCGATAGTCCACCTATTTTCTGTGTATCGGGCTAAGTGGCCTGCCCACTTCCATTTTAACTTGAGCGCATGCTGGAGAGCATCTGTTACTTTTGTTTTTTTCCTAATAAACTCGCTTCTGATTTTTTGTATCTTTCTGATTTTTAAAATGCTTCTTTCCATCGCCCTCTGGCAGGTTGTTATTAGTGATTTTATTTTTGTTTTGTAGCTCCATGTTTGGCAACCATATGTTAGAGTCGGTAGGACACAGGTATCTAGCACAGTTTTTTTCAGATGGAGAGATAGGTCGCCTTTCAGAATTTCTTTTAAACTCCAAATCTTCTTCCAACTCATAGTTATGCGTCTTTCCACTTCCTTTTCCGTGTTTCTGTCGTGAAAGGATATTTGTATGCCAAGGTATATGTAGCTGTTCACGTATTCTAAGGGACTATTATTAAAATAAATATTATTTGCTTTGCTATTCGTCATTATTTTTGTTTTGGTTTCGTTCATTTTAAGGCCTACTGTTTCGCTTTCTACACTTCAAAGATCTATCATTTCTTCTAGTTTTTTGCTTGTCTCTGCAAATAGGACAATATCGTCTGCAAATCGGAGATGATGAAGAGCTACGTTAAGTACTACAAACTTTGACAATGTTGTTAAATGGACGGCCTTATTGCTAAATAGCAATTTCTACCAGACAACCGTTGGATGGAACGGACTGTACGAAAGTTTACAAGGGGTTTAATTGATATACTTACATACTATGAATATACTATAATATACGCATATTACATTTACATTATTACATTATTGTTATGACAGTTTATTTTTATCTCATTTCACTAAAATATTTTTTACAATAAAACCAATGTTCATTTCAAATCGTAGTATATAATATATAATAAAATTTGAGAACTCAGTATTTCAAACTCAAACCATAGGGACTTATAAAATACTTGGTTACGTCAATTGACAGAAACATAGATAGGGAACAGTTTGGAAAAATTACTATTCAGTTACATTATCATCACTAGGTGCTTTGTCAATATAGGTTTGCGAAGTTACAGGGCTAACTACAGAAGTATATATGAAGACACCATGTCTGTCACGTACCAACTGCTTGGCAGGGCCCAAGCGGTCAGTGGCTAGGGCTGCAAAGAGAGAAACCTCTTTTTATAGATAGATATATAGATAGATAGTGTGATCCTAAGGTATGATATAACATGAGAAGTTGCTGTCATTTAGCCAGTGTATCTGTCACTACGACTTTCTGCGGTCTGTGGTTGCAGTTCGTAGCTGTTACTCGTACTACCCTCGCAATCATAACTTAACTTTCATTGAACTAGTACAACCGAAGTTTAATGGGAATTAGAACCTTTTCAGAGCCTAGTAGGTACTCATTTGTAAATGCCACATCGATTACAAATCGAAGTTTTGACCTTGGAATAGAATAGAAAATATTAATAGTAGATACCTTGCTGAACATCGTTCGACCTAAGCAGAAACAAACAGATGAATGAGGATTTAACATTCCGCTTTCTCTTTTAAATTCTCTCCATTGCTCTGGTTCTTTCTAAGACACGCTGATTGATGCGAGTTAGCTTATTACTTCATAAAACCTAAATAATTAAATAATAAACTTCTTCCTTACCCTTAAACGTCCCTGGGGAGTGTCGAACGGGTGACGTCGGCAAACTTTCATGTCGCTTTCTGTCTGCGGAGTTTCAAATAGTAGATACGCAACAATATCTCGAATCACAATAGATACAAACTTGTATGTAACTTACGCTTTTATTATAAGCTTGTATCCTTTCAACTCCTATCCTAGATTTCTATAAACGCTCTGACTTCTAACAAAGGTAATAAAGATATCTATAGTTAACTGACGCTATTATAAATAGGTGGGTGCTTTAGCTGCCCTTTTTTAATATCAGCAGCATCCACGCCAGTTGCTGACCCTTAAAAAATTTAAAACGCCTGTTTTGAAGAACTTCATACTGTAGTCAATTCGGAAAGCACAGGACCAGAGTGTTCGCGGGATCTAATTAAATTCCTCTAAAACCGCACACTTTTAAAGTTATTTATTCATTAAACATGTAACATAATAGATTCATTAAACCTAAGTCGCTACATCTTTTATATAGAAATTCACATATAACATACCTACACTTATTGTACACATAATAAATGAGATCAATATTTATAACAACTAAATTAACATAAAAAGCAATTAATAATGACGACCGATGTGGCGCGGTCGGCGAAGGTCCGCCTGCGACACAGGAGGTTGCGGGTTCGATTCCCGCCTTGGCACAAATGTTTGTACGATCTGCAAATATTTGTTTCGGGTGTTCTGGGTATTTTCTATGTATAATAAAAAAGTATATCTATCTATGTAATGTATTGTATTAAGTATATCAGTCATCTAGTACCCATAACACAAGCTCTGCTTAGCTTGGGGCTAGATGATGCTGTGTGGATTGTCCAGCATTATTTATTTATTTATTTATTATTTATTTAATAATAGTTTTGAATTTGTAGAGCAAATAACATGAACAGAAAATGTGTTATAAGTACCTACCTATTATATTCACAATACGTTAGACATGCCCTCTCAACATCAAGCTGGTAGCGCTGGTGAGATTTCAAGAATTGATTGTGATGTCGTTGTGCACGGCAGACTGGGGATTGTTAGACAGTGAGCGGCCAGGGTGTGAGGATGAATCCCCTGCCAAGAGCGAGCGGTACAGTGATAAAAGTAGCTGTAGGCGTCATATCAAACAATTACTCAGAACAAACCCCATTATACAAGCGGTATAACACGCATAAAAAGGCGAAATCTCTACGACAAAACCTTAAAATTTCCACCACAATAAATTTACGCACATAATAGTGATGTGAACAGGATTGTGGTTAAGCATCACTATGTAAATGAATGTGTTGTACAGAGCTAATAACACAATTTGAGAACATTAGCGGTACTCATAACTTCGGCTTGTCATAACGGGGAGTCCATTAGTCCACATTCCGTCTCCGTATTATGTTTATTACTTCGCTTTCGTCGTTTTGTTAATCCATTTGGATAAAATAATGCCCTACTATACTCTATTTGATAATGATTGTGTGACTGTCAGAAATGTATTAAAATGATATGTGAGCGTTCGGCCTATGAAAGTTTTCATCGGTAGTTCATCATCATCATCATCATCATCAGCCTATATTAGTTCATTGCTGGACATAGGCCTCCCCTAATGAGCGCCATAGCACCCTGTCTTCAGCTTACCGCATCCAGCATCTGTCTGCAGTCTTTCGCAGATCGGCATCCCACCTGGCCGGAGTTCATGAGTTAAATAAATTCTAATGTCAACTAGCTTCTACCCACGGCTTCGCTCGCGTGGTACCCGGATAAAAAGTAGCCTATATGTTATTCTGATGTATAAGCTATACCTCTGTTGTAAAGTTTCATCAAAATCCGATTAGTAGTTTTAGCATGAAAGAGTAACAAACATCCATCCTCACAAACTTTCACGTATATAATAGTAGTAGGATTATTTCTTGCAGTTGAAATGCTTTGGTCGACGTACATGTCTGTACTCACCTAAAGCTCTTTTTCGATCAAACATAAAACCAAGAGAGGCTCGGCGACCGAGAGGCAGACCACACGCCCGATGGTCGAATGACATCGTCAGCGTGGCCGGGAATCAGTGGATGAGAATCGCAAGGGATCGGAAAGAATTGCGTTATAAAGAGAAGGCCTATACCCAACAGTGGGTGCAGAAAGTCTAGATGATGATGATGATTATAAAACATTTACAAAACTTTCAAAGATAAACCATTCGAATTCTTGAATTATTCGAAATTGAATTATTCGTCATTGGTTACATAGTTATTTTTAGTGCTTCCATAATAATAGGATATAGAAATTCCATAAAATAGCTAATAATTTTTGTACTTATCTAATATTTTATATTCTTCGTAATAACTTGAAACGGTATTAATAAAATAACCACACCAATGAAATTTATATATAAAACAACATACATTTACGACTGCTCGTTTAATGTCGCCATAAAAACGATTTGACGGCAATTCTGAACATTTATTAATGAAATAATGCAAAAAAGAACTAGCTTAGAGATTATCCTATCCTATCCCACTAATATTATAAACGCGAAAGTTTGTGAGGATGGATGTTTGTTACTCTTTCACGAAAAAACTACAACGGATTTTGATCAATCTCTACAGTAATATAGCCTAAACATCATAATAACACATAGGCGACTTTTATGCGGATACCACGCGGGCGAAGCCGTGGACAGAAGCTAGTTTATGCGTGCTTTTTCCGAGCTATCAAAAGGCCGAAAGAAGTTTGACTTTACGTACGACTTTACCTTTTTTAACATGGTTGTTGGAGAAATACCTACTCCTGGTTGTAGAATCGGTAGATAGGTATCTTAATAATAATAATTCTGGACATTTTTCACAGAGCATCATCTAGCCCCAATGTAAGCAGAGCTTGTGTTATGGGAACTACATGACTGATATACTACTTATATACATTTTTTTTGTAAATACATATATATTATGCATAGAAAACACCCAGACCCGAGACAAATGAATGCAGTTCATACAAACATTTGTCCCGCAGCGGGAATCGAACCCGCAACCTTCTGCGTCAAAGGCAGGCTTTTGCCCACTGCGCCGCAGAGGTCGTCGAAAGCCTATAAGCTCTTATATAAGTATCTATAACAGCCGTGTTTACCTAGTGGGCTGTACCTCGACTTTTAATCTTTAGTTCATTGGTTCGAATCCAGTGGTGCACCATTAGTTTTCTCCACTCGGAACATGTGCACATTAAAGTGCTCGAAAAGTTGAAGGATAAGATAGATAGAGAAATCATTTATTTGCAACTACTTATTAATTAAGTATACAACTAAGATGGTTGGACTGCTGATGAGATAAGTAACCACAAATTGTGATGCGACTCAGCATAAAGCGCCGCAGACCTGGTGAAGGTAAGTAGCGCGCTGATCTTCCGTCCTCTCCCAATATCAGATAACTTCTTGAGGATGGCATGCTATAGAACTAAAAAGGCGTATGTGCTATTAGTTATTGTACCAATAAAACGGCGACGGCTTGTAACCTGTCACGTGGAATGCTAACTACTTGCAAATACGCGAGCATGTGCCAAATATAATATTCGGACATGCCTCTGATTCCCCTGATCCTAAAAGACCTACGCACTGAGTATGTATCTGAGGAAGTTCATCATGAGAAATACAGTCGTGAGCGTATTTGTTTGTTCTGTATCAGGGCTCATTAAAAAACCGAGTCATAGATTTATTATTATTTATTTATTTATACTTCGAAATAAGCTATAAATCCTATCCTACTGATATTATAAACGCGAAAGTTTGTGAGGATGTTTGTTGTTCACGCAAAAAAAAACTGAACGGATTTTGATGAAACTTTACAGCAATATAGCTTATACATTAGAATAACACAGAGCCTACTTTTTATCCGAATACCACGCGAGCGAAGCCGTAGGCAGAAGCTAGTATAATAAATGCGAAAGTTTGTGAGGATGTTTGTTCCTCTTTCACGCAAAAACTACTGAACAGATTTTGGTGAAACTTTACAGTAATATTGCTTCTACATCTGAATAACACATAGGCTACTTTTTATCCGAGTACTATGCGGGCGAAGCTGTGGGCAGAAGCTAGTATAATATAATGCTGGAAATTTCCACAATATCATCTAGCCCCAAAGTAAGCAGAGCTTGTGTGAAGTATTATAGAGATTTAGTACATATGCCTGTTCTTAGTTTTTGGGAGTGGTCCTATCACACAAAATGCATAAAAAAATGTATCTCAAAATTCAGAAAAATGCAAGTAAACCCGCAGATACACCACTCTGTTACAAGCAAACTCACTATAAATCACGGACTCGCAAGAAATGTTATGAAATTGTTAGGGCGGCAAAACATTACCGCCTGGAACTCGACTATTTCGTCCAAATAGCGTCGTATACGGTGAATGCTGAAATTACCCATATGAGCTTGTATAATATTCGGGGGCTAAAAAAACCTTTTTCGAGAAATGTTTATCTTTAGCCCAGTCCCAAACTATAAGTATTGATCAACATTGGGAAGCCTTTGTGGTTCCGGAGCCGAATCTCGGTTTAGAAATTCGAGAAAATAAATCCGTTTATTCATCTAACAATACACAATAAATAATTAATGAATAAATAATAATAAATAAATAATGCTGAACAATTACACACAACATCATTTAGCCCCAAAGTAAGCAGAGCTTGTGTTATGGAAACTACATGACTGATATACTAATTATATGTTTTTTTTTGTATACATACATATTATTATACATCATTGTTATAGAAGTCTATACATATAATTGAACTTTGAGCTTACAATATGGTATTAGATCATTCTTGAAGACGGGCGGTCTCTTGTCGATAAATGCAGTCATACCTTCTTTGCGGTCCTCCGTAGCGAAAGTGCCGTAAAACACTGCCTTCTCAAACTGCAAGCCGGTCTTTAGGGTGGTCTCATAGGCTTGATTCACGGCTTGCTTCGCCATCTTCACGATGAGTGGAGAGTGCGTGCCGATGCGCTCAGCGAACTTGATGGTCTCTTCTAGCAGCTTCTCGACGGCGAAGACTTTGTTGACAAGACCCATCTTCTCAGCTTCGTGCACGTCTATGAATTGACGACAACATGGCGCAGCACGTTGCCATGCAAGAGGTGCTGGTTCGATTCCCGCTGTGGGATAAATGTTTGTAATTGTATGTTCTGCAGATATTCGTTGCTGGTTTAGGTATTGTTGTCGCACGTTAATTGTGATTACCGTGCGACAACAATATATAATATCTGTGCTATGACACAAGGAATCCTAGGGTGGATCCTAACCGCAATACTATGATAAGTGTAAAAATAGGCGAAAAAAACCCTTGTAGTTTAGTCATGTCCATCCGTCTGTCTGTTCCTATCACATCCCTTACCTAACTCTTTCAGTTCAAAGCGTATCAAGATAAAATTTGTGCAGAGGTGTTTTTTAATCCAACAACAGGAATGCAACGATACAATAGAATTATATCTATTTCGCACACTCTTGAAATGTAAATTGTGGAAAGATATAATTTTCCGTCTCATCTTCAGATTCAGAAGTTTATGTTCACATAATCACCACACAACATGCAACAGTACCACTCCGCAAACACCTGTGCTTTGATTTGAAGCCCACATCCAGGAAATCATTATCATCATATTCATAGCCAGCCAAATATAGAAGTCCACTGCTAGACGTAAGCCAGCAGTGGACTTCTATATTAGGCTGGCTATGCTGGCCCTAAAAAAGTTCCATGCCGAAAGATCTTCGGCCACCTCCATCCACCAACTTCCCGCAACCTTTAAGATGTCATCTTAAATCTGGCATAATCATATGTATGCCACCTTTAAGATGTCATCTTAAATATGGCATAATCATATGTATGCTATTTCAATGAAGCTAAAAAAATTGTCCTAATGTGAAATCGATCAATAGACTTAAAATAAAAAGCGGACAATGGGGTGTGGTCTTTATGTACCTAAAGGCTTTTAATTGACAACCTACTTCAAAAAGGAGGTTCTCGTCTATATGTTTTTATTTTTATGTATATTACGGGATATCTTCGCAAATTGGTAAACAATTTAACTGATTTTTAATGGGTAGATTAAAATTTATGCGTGGTCACATATCATTTTTTTTTTAAATCCCTGCCCTAAGTGAAAAAAAAAATTGAAAATGAAATTTAATATTAGAATTTTTAATAAACTTACCGTTATTTAAAGTCGTCTTTTTTTTACTTTTCTTTTAAATATATGAAAAAAAAAACGTTAAGCGAGCAGCATTTGTCTGAAACTGCCAAGGAATATTAGATTAGAAAGAATGAAGCAACTTTTTTGGACCTTAACATAACATAGACATCTCAACACTTTATTTTTTTTAGAAGAGTTGTTTAACTTATGTTTATGATTTAGAAAGTAAAATAAAAACTACGCCCAAATCTGTTAAACTACAACGAAGGCTCCATAGTCTTGAGGGGACTCAAGCACCCTTAAGCAAGCACCCTCGCGCTAGCACTGATGCTGATCGGGTGCGAACTAATGTTTAGGGCTGTAAGTGGTTGGTAAATAAAACAGTGTGATTTTAAATGCTTATTTTTTCGTATCTCAATCGATTCATTCGAACATCTCATCTATTTAATCTAAAGCATTTTTTTTATTTTTAAACAACTAAAACGTCTAACAAGCATACGGCCCAACTTTTCGAAAGCGGTTACCGTAACTTAGGACGTTTGCAACACCAGAGGTATTAACCCATTTCTACATGACGAATGTCGAGGCAAATGCGAACGTACGATTGCGGTATTACATTTTGAACCAAACTCTAGAAATAAATCGGTATTTCAGTTCACCATCATGTGTCCCATAGGGTGTTTTTATTATGAGTCGCGCTAAGATTTATTAATATAATGAAGTTATTATGAGATAGCGATAACTGTGTACTATTAATATTATAACTTTATTAATTATCGCACTGAAAACTTGTCCAGTGAGAATGTTACAAGAACATACGAAAGCATAACAATCTATGGATATGGCAAATCCATTAAAAAATAATTCTCAATAGTACATCACCTACATTTTTTTATCAAGAATATTCCTTCATTTAGCCATAATATTGCCTAATGATGTATGACGAACGAAGAAGCATGAAGATCTAGAAGATACCATTTACCTGTGTCATATACGTATAGACTGGTTACTTTGTGACGGTTGATCCGAGTACTTAAAGGGAACTAGAAACGAAAGGATCTTAGAATTCTTAAGTATAGTTCAATAATTCTAAGCACCAATGATGTCATCATTGGTGCTTAGAATTATTGGGAAACCAAAAACAAAAGGATCTTAAAATACTGAAGTATATTTAAATAATTCTAAGAACCAATAATGACAGGGAATGAAAATAGAACAGTGCTTTATGACATGTCCTTTTCTTGTCCACTTATCACAAATTATCCTCGCTTAGCGGCTTCTAAAGCATAATAGCGACAACAAAATGAAACATAATATCACAGTTCAATAACTAACCCTTTAAGTATGTACCTTATCCACTAGAATCATAATTATGTTGAATGACATTATAATACAGTATGTCTCGAATTATTACTCTTGATTTAAAAAATATATTGAATTTGCCACAGGCGGGATCATACTATATTTTGTATCTGAATTAAGTCATATCTTGTCCCTATATCTTGGATGGGCGCTGGAAACAGTTTCCTTCTGCAATTTGTAGCGTCCCTTTTGTATCTGTTATTTCGAAGATTTTTTTTCAAAATAAATAAATAAATTTATTATAATAAAAGCTAAAAAAAATCACACACAGCATTATCTAGCCCCGAATTAAGCAGAGCTTGTGTTATGGGAACTACATGATTGATATATACTTAGATACTTTTATTTGTAAATACATACAATATTATACATAGAAAATACCCAGACTTGAGACAAATATGTGTCCAGCGGCGGAAATCGAACCCGCAATCTACTGCGTCTCAGGCGGGCTTTCACCCAAAGCGCCAAAAATGTCGTCAAAATATTTATCGGAACCGCAAACTGATAAAAGAAATTTGTGGGTGTCTTCCATTGTCTATTGTAGCGCTCCCTATTGATTTCTGATAAAGCAAAGAACCGTCATTCTAGTTATGCAATTCAATAAATAGTAAACACAAACAAACTTACAAACAACTTCGTATATGCGTATGACAAACGCATATACGATCTCTTTGCGTCGCGAGTGAAAATAAACTAGTTTTGCCATTAAGGTATTAGACAGCATTATCATAGGAACATGACAGATGATTGTCATATATTTTTTTGCTAACCGACTTCAAAAAAAAGAAGGAGGTTCTCAATTCGGCTGTATGTTTTTTTATCGTGGGTATTTGTTACCTGATATCTTCGCTAATTGTCAACCGATTTTAATGATTTTGTAATGGATAGAGGCTTCAAGGGTGGTCCCATATACGTTTTATGAAAAAAAAAACAACTCCTAAGAGTAAAAAATAGTGGAACTGGAACTCAGTGGCTACTGGTAGACCCCTGGAGTTTGGCCACATATTGTTTTGACGAGTCTAATAGATTGGGCTTCGTAATAAAGGTCTAATGATGAAGTCAGGAGGTGGAAAGTGAAACTCTTCAGAGGCTATTGGTAGACACCTGGAGTTTCATATGAATTATTTGGACGAGTCTATAGATTGGGCTTGGTAACGAAGGTCTGATGATGGAGCCATGAGGTGGATAGTCGAACTCTTCAGTGGCTACTGGTAGACCCCTGGAGTTTGGGCTCATATGACTCGTTTTGACGAGTCTAATAGATTGGGCTTGGTAACGAAGGTCTGATAATGGAGCCAGGAGGTAGATAATGTCATTTTTAGTGTGCGATAAAAGCGTGTTTTTTTTAACAACACAATTTATATAAGCACAACTAAAGTGGCAAACAAATGTACGACCCACGTGTTGGTAAGTGGTTACCGTAACCTATGGGCACTTGCATTCCATATCAACACCAGATAATATTATATATATATAATATATTATACATACAAATATGACTCTACTAAACCTACTTAATATTATAAACGCGAAAGTTTGTGAGGATGGATGCTTGTTCCTCTTTCACGCAAAAACTACTGAATAGATAGAATACTGAATAGAACTATTTGATGAAACTTTTGCAATGATATTTTAACCTTCTGACATAGTAATTTTGACATTCCATTCCAATTCAATTAGTTTGTTTCTAAAATCATTTTTAGAAAACCGTTTTCTATATCGATATGCAAACTGTATATCGGTTACATAAACGTTTGCGGGAAAAAACGAAAACGCCCATGTCTAGTACCATGGTAGGTACTCGTGTCTCGTTCCTGATACCCATGACTTAGGGAAGAGGTCAGGATTATGTAATAAAATGAAATGAAATGAAAAACATTTATTATTCACAACATGAAAAAAAATGTTTACCTATCCTAGGAGCCAGAAATTAGATAGATAAATACATAGAAGATAGAAAATAGTTTATTCCACACCAAATATTTCAGCGTAAATAAATACTACAAATTTTACAATGTTGTACAATGTCAAAGGATAATGAAATAGGATTTTTTCATTATCATATTTTTTTATTATATTTTTACTCGAACGCCCTGTATCTCCACGGTTTTGTGTTATGTGGGAATACAGTCACCTGAATACCAAAGTTTGGAACTCCGGGCTAACTTGCGTGGGAAATTAGATTTTATGAATATTTTCATAATATACAAGTTTTAGCATAAATTGCTAATAGTTATAAATTATGAGCATTAAAACAAGCGGGCTTATGTGAAACATTGCCTGCAGGTACAGAATAATTAATAGTACAGCCTAGTAAATTCGGGAAACTCGTAAAAACTGTATCGTAAAATTTAAAATGTATGTGACTGCCAGAGTTTTAGGCCACGCTATATCGATTGCATGTGGCCACATTCTGTAGGCCCATACAGACATACTTAAAAGTTCAATAAAACTGGGTTTTGTCAAAATTGCTACAGTAATTTGCTGATACAATAATTTTATTATTCACGACAACATAGGTTCCAAACTTTTTTTTGGGTGTTTTTGAATGAGTTTGGTTTTATTTAGTGTGTAAATGGAAAAATGAATTATCTGACTACATAAAATAAAAGATTTCGTCCGCACTTTTTATTCCAAAAACTATAGTGAACTTGACTGTTCATATTGTAAAAACGGGAACTTTCACGTACCGCACTATCGGTGTAGGCACCGACTAAGTTTCGACTCATCACGTTCCTCCATCGTGCATCGCGTCGTGCACTACGCGACGCGGAGGGAGAAAGTCGCGAACACTCACCCTGATGAAGACTCTCGGAATGAGTCGAAACTTAGTCGGTGCCTTCACCGATAGTGCGGTACGTGAAAATTCCCGTTTTTAAAATATGTACAAGCTAATCTTCCCACTGCAGCCTCAATAGCTGAAATTTTGGGAAATTCTCCAAGATTACAGGTTTTTAGGACTTACCGTTTAGACTGAGCGTTGATCGTCAGTCAGTCAGTTTATCATGCAACGATTTTATTCAGATTGGCTGAACAACCATCGGCCTCTAAAAAAGGCCTATAAGCCATAGGTCTTCTTTAAAGTCACTATGCTTTAAGCAAAGCACCGACTAAAATCATATAAAAAGGTTACTTAGAAAAGGTTACTAAATACTCGTTGCTCGGCTGATTGTAGAATTGAGTTCGTCCAATTAACCTTCGGTATAGGTAGGTAATATTTGCAGCATGTTGCCAGTGGGCGTGTTGTGTATACTCATTGTGCAAATATTTTACAAAGCCACGCTATGCTAAGCCGTGTGTGTGTGAGTCAAAGTTATAATACACAGAAATACAGGCGAAATATAAAATTGTGCAATATCAAAAAGGCTGACAAAATACTTTGCTTCGAAGAAAGTGTTATCGTACTGGTAAAATAAATTAAATAAAAAAACGTTTTAAAGTGAACGTCAAAGTCAATACTTTTATGCATAGAAATCACAGAATTCATAGAACGGTTTTTATTAATAGAAATCACAAGAGCATTATAGAAACGTCAACTTTTATACTACGTGAATTTAAAATGTTAAATTGAATTTACGTCTCACGTGCGACCATGCCTAGAATGAACTAGAAAAACAAGTATGCTTGTTTTTTTATGACCCTTTCTTCAGCTTTAGTATGGTACCATAGCTAATAAAATTTCAGTCATTGCTAATAAGAGATATGGGTTCGTTTTCCACAGGATCGTAATTTCAGGCACAAAAGTTAAGTTAAACATATATTATTTGTGGAATAAGTGCCAATAAATGAACTTTATTAGTATACCACCAAATGTTACAGTTTCACCTTTATAATGTGAAAACGGCGAAGAAATTGAACACACTAACGATACCTACTTTTCCTGACTTCTTCTTCTAAAACATCTTGAACCATCATCAGCCTTATCACTTAGGTAGGTAGCATCAGATGAGATTGTGTTTAAATGAAAGTATAATTAATTATTAATGATGAAAATAATATGTTCTTACATGAATTCTATGCCTTATAGACTGTTGGTGCGAGGCCAATGTTCCAGACAACCGAACGCTTGTGGTGTTTGTGGACACAATGTCATAACATAACACTTCTCTATTATTGGCGCAAAATTAAGCGGGGTACAGTCGAGTTGAAAAGTAGCGACACAAAAATTAATATCACAACTGGTGCAAGGAATAGTACGAATATGTACAATTTTGGAATTTATTTTTATTTCTAGCAATCAAATCAAATTATTTAAGACTAGTTTTTGCCCGCGGCTTTGCCCGCATGGTATGTTAATAAAAGTAGCATATGACCGTCTCCAGGCTTTAAACTATGTCCACCAATTTTTGAATGAATCTAACCAAGGATTACAATTTATACAAAGTTTAGAACTCAATTGCACACCCCAAAGGGTAGTTTTGAAAAAAAAATACGTGTTTCATTATTTATTCTAAAGTTTATGTGTACCGAATTTTGAGTGAATAAAACCAAGGAACCCTACTATGGTTTGATTTTCGAAAATAAGATTAGCCTATGCGTTATTCCAGAACCTAAACTATCTACATTCCAAATTTCATCAAAACCGGTTAAGTAGTTACGGAGATACGTGGTAACAAACACACACACACACAGACTTTCGCATTTATTATATTAGTAGAATAGTATGATAATTATGTATTTTGTAAATGATCTTGAACTCGCTGCACTAGGAATGAATTCAATTATCCAATCTCTTATTTATTTAGTTTATGGTACAGTGTAACTTACAGAATAAATTAGTCCACCACTTTACAATGTAGAACTAAGGTAAACAAGTATAGTAGCGTTGATTTTACCTACCTTATCATAGAAAATATATAATTCTGGATATGGTACAAGCATATTGCTGAGCAGCGCAAGCACTCGAGCAATTGGTGCGTGCGCAGTTGCATACAAACTATGGTGTATTCGCATAGTTAGTATGCAACTGCGCAACGCAGCAAATATATGGAGTTGTCGCGGTACATCCTCCGGGTCCGCTCCGCGTAGATAATGATTCGGTATCTTTAAACGCAACCACCCAGAGCCTGCGGATTATCTGACGACCTCTGTGGCGCATAGGGCTAAAGGCCGCCTGGGACGCTGGAGGTTGCGGGTACGATTCTCGCCGTGGGAAAAGTGTTTATATTATCTGCAAATATTTGTCTCAGCTAAGGGTATTTTCTTATGTATGTTTTTACAAATATGTATTTCAGTTATGTGTTCCCATAATACAAGCTCTGCTTACTTTGTTGGCACGGAACTCGACTTGCTAAATCCTACTTCTATTATAAACGTGAAAGTTTGTGAGGATGGATAGATGTTTGTTACTCTTTCACCTAAAAACTACTGAAAGTATTTTGATGAAACTTTACAGTAAAATTGCGTATACGTCAGAATAACACATAGGCTACTTTTTATTCGGGTACCATGCGGGCGAAGCCGTGAGCAGAGGCTAGTCTGTCATAACTTCACTCAATCAAATCAATATTTCATCAAATGTCACTATGTCAAAGTAAATCCCCTCAGCCCACAGGCGGTTGATCTCTGTTCGCAAATGCAATGTGTAGAAAATTGTATTCATAAATTCAATGTAGATAAATCCTCTTCGGTATGTTTATTTTATTTCAGTGGGGAAATTCTAGAGGAAATTTTAAGCTTAATAGATAAATTGATAATTGCTGTTAAGTATAGAATATATACTTAACAGCAATTATCAATTTATCTATCACTCCAATTTATTCATTAAGTTTCGTAAGGTTTGCACAAAAAATGTAGATTTGTCTGAGTCACAACATACCTAGGTACTTCTAATATTTTATCACATGTAAGGATATAACGAATATAGCTTCTTTGACATTTCTTGTTTACCCGCGACGCAAGGTGTTCGTATATGTTTAAAATGAACATATACGTAAATGTTTATGTATATTTTGTAATTTTTTCTCTTATTTTGGTAATCAGCCAAACGCAATACCGCTCCGATCTTCATTAAAGGTTAGCTGGAAGAAAATGCTAATTCGCATTAAGTTATCCTATGTACATGTTTTATCTTGTGCAATATAACATTTTCTATCTATCTATATATATATTTTATTTCAAAAACTATTGCGAACTTGACTATTCATATTGTAAAAACGGGAATTTTCACGTACCGCACTATCGGTGAAGGCACCGACTAAGTTTCGACTCATTCCGAGAGTCTTCATCAGGGTGAGTGACCGCAACTTTCTCCCTCCGCGTCGCATCGTGCACTAACTATATCGTGTCTGTCGTCACTATCGTGTCGTGACTGTCGTGTCTATGAGTCGAAATTAGTCGGCGCCTTCACCGATAGTGCGGTACGTGAAAATTTCTATCTATATATGTTTGCAATAAGAGGTTTTTTTATCAGGAATAGGTCTTCATTTGGCCATGTCACCGACAGGCCGAATGACAAAAATATTTACTTTATTAATTGTATACTTTAAGCTAAATAACTATTCTCATGTAAGTGACTGTGTCTTTTTGAGAATAAATATCTTTAAACCTATAATCTCATCTGATGATGATGATGATATGGCCGACGATGGAGAATGCAGGTCTAGATGATATCCATTCACTCTTACTTTGAACAGAATCTTGAGAGAATGTTTATGTGTGCCTTTATATGTTTGACCTATCTAACACTGACTTTCAGTCAGGTAGGTAAGCTAACCCTTTGTTGACCACTGGTTCTTAACCACGAGTAAGTACCTAGTGCTATATGTTTTTTATACTCCTACAAAAACGCCGCTTAAGTATAATATCTTGATAATATGACAGACATAATATTTAAAAAGTTACTTACAAAAACATTTCTGGTGCTGCTTATACTTTGCGATTTTTAGTGTTGAAATTTAAACCATAAAAGCAGTAGGCGTGGACAGTCCCTACTAAGAATGAAAATAATATTAATTTTCTCTAAGGAAAATAATATTAAGTGTCTCTAGGGACCCGCAGTCCATTTTATTCGGAGTCCCTAACAATAATGAAACGGAAACAGTTTATCCGAGTGAAATGCAGTTTTTTACTATCGATTTATATGACTTCAAAGATGGTTTTAGATAAATTCTATTGCCATTAAACATTAAGGAGCCCAGCAATTTCATATTTTTTCCACAATGTTCGCATTGTTGTATTCCAGTTTTTATATCTATCACAGGCAACGATGCAGTGTTACACCTGGCATTGCAGATGCCAGCATGCAATGGTACCTCTTCCAATTATTATACCTGTTTGTATACAAGTTACATTCAACCGTGTCCTTTCCAGCGTAGAACTCGGTCAGTGATTATGTCACTGACCGAGTTCTACGCTGTGTCCGGCGATTCCGGTGATTCCGATCTACGTATCTCGCGTGCACTACTTCATCAAGGCTGAGGATGTGGAGGAGTATATGCGCGTGAAGAGCAAATTCAGCCTGAGGGTCGAACGATTTGAGTCACGCCACAGAGTCAGCTTCAACTCCTTCGTGGTGAGAGTTCCGACCGAACACTTGTCGACCTTCATGAAGGAAGATATGTGGCCTAAAGGAATCATCTATCGACGTTTCCGGGGTCGGTTATCGAACCTAGCCGCTCCCACGTCGCAGTCAATACGTGCTAGATAAATAGGTATTGTTTGATATAATTTTATGTATTTTAGTTTTTTAAGGTATCTATAATATGGGCCCTGTATTTGTATGTGTACTTTACTATATTGCCTGAAATAAATGAATTACTAAATTATATTTTTTTTGGTGATATAAATAATTTTTAATTAACAAAATAATATCTGGTATACCCTGGTATTATCTACATTAAAATACTCTGCCTGAGGTGAGTAGGTCACTGTAAGGCTTGAGTTCACCAAAACAATAATGGGTGATTAGATCCTAATCAAAGCGTTATGATACATGTTTTTATAGGAATTTGTCGTCATAATCAATGGTTATACTTGATCGTAAATTTTTTTGGTGAACTCAAGCATAAGTAACGTTGTTGCGACTTATAAACAGACAAACAATAAACCGGACCAACAACAAAACAATGCTTAAACTAAAAATACCACACAAATTCATCAAAAATTAAAAATTTTCTTTGCATTTATTTCACCAAGTTATACCCTATGAAATAGCCCGAACTAGTTTCATCTACGTTTTACTGTACGAAATGCAACAGTGGAAATCAAATCAACGCAGAGTTCAGTGAATGAAAATTCTGTTGAAAATTTCAAAGGAAAGTTCCGGGCGTTTGTTGACGTAGAAAGTTATGATTTAGTGTTAATATTGTGTTTTATTCTGTCCGAATTTAATCTCTACGGTAGTTTTTATTAGTTTCTGCTTGTTATTACAATTTTAAAATGAGTTTTCGCAGAAATACTGCGATAGTGGTGTTACAATGGTTTTTTATTTATATGTAATGTATGTAGGTACTAAATAAATAAATAAATAATAATGCTAGATATTTTTCACACATCATCATCTAGCCCCAAACTAAGCAGAGCATATATTATGGGAGCTACATGACTGATATACTACTTATATATTTTTTTGTAAATACATACATATTATAACATAGAAAACACCCAGACCATCTAGGATCTAGGATAGGTGCATATGACAAATGTAATAATTAGACATGCCTTTGACTACCCTCTACTTGGTGGCCTCAAAGAAAACAGGAGATCACAGTCGTATGCGTGTTTGTTTGTTTTTTAGATAGATATATGAAAAATGCTTTGTTGTACCTAAAACAAGTCCACAGGCGAACTAAATGCTAATTAGCATTTTATTCCAGCTAACCTAGCTGTTCAATAAGCATCTAAGAGAGGTTAAATGAAGCAACTTGACTTGCAGGAAATCTTTTTAAGTTAAATTCAAGTACGGCAACATATTTCTACAATCGATTACAAATTGCTTATTTACCATTTAAAGTATGCATGACATAGCGCAAAGGTCTCGTGCTCAATGGGGTTACATAAACTGAGAACTTGCACCAAAAGTAGCACCCATCTTTATATAATATATTTTTTTTTATAAAAATCTTACCAGTAAACAGGCAAGCAGGTAACTTATAAATAGTAATTTTGATGAAAGAAAAAAGCGAAAATGTTATTAGACCTTTAACATTAAAAATACAATCGATTTTGCGAAGTCATAAAACCGATTTCAATTTGGTATCTCGAGCACTAAGATTAAATTGACATAGATTTCAGCGCAGCTGTAAAAAAGCGCCTGTGATCACTTTACAGGTCGTGTAAAGTGATCACAGAAACTTCAATGATGTCTTCAATGTTTGTGATGTATGTCACTAACTACATGTATCTAATGCGCGTGTTAGATAAATAGATAGAGCAATGAGAATATAGAGATTTTACCAAAAATAAAGTTATTATTTTTAAATTGAATAATACAACTAATGACAAACCTAAATATGTTTGTCATTTTAAGAACCTACAACCAGAGTGGATAGGGAAGTTTCTATATAAAAGATTGTAGCCAGTCAATTTAAGTAAACAACAGTAATTTTATTAATGGTGTATTTCAAAGTCAACAACTACTTCATCTTATAGAATAGTTGTATTAATACATGGCAATAAGAACAACAATTAAGATCTTCAACAATTATAATAAATGAACAGTAATAAGTAGGTATTGGTGCAAAGAAAACATCAAACATAATCAATAAGCATAATCACAGAAAATAAGAATATACCAAGAAAACATCAAACATAATCACAGACAATAATAATAACAGGTAACAATAGTGAATAACAAAGTACTTAACTTGCGCCGTATTCTGCAGTGGATCCGTAACTGATCAACCATAGAATTACATTCGGCTTTTATACACTTCAAACCTCATTAAGCAAAGCGCCATTTTAAACCAATCACAGACGATTGTTGATTTTACCGAAAATAACTCTGAACATTGGTAACTATAGCTAAATATAATACGGTGAAATACTTTTAAAACTTATTCTAAGATTTGTGCTATTTTTATAATCATTTGAACTACAATATTTGTTAAAACATTCCATCAACAACATACCATGAACTATCACTTGAGAAACTAAAAACATCAGGAAAGCAAAGTATACATATGTACAATATTTCAAAAATCATGAATTATTTTATAATGATGAACTGTAATTAAATATTAAAGAAATCTCATCAATTTACTAAGAGTAAACAAACATCACAATGTTTTGTTCGGTACTTTGAGTTTAGTTCAGAAGTGTTGCCAGTGTGTAAGTGTGAAGTGTTGTTGTACAGAAATATGCTCGTGAACCACAGAGCATATTTCAAAACAAAATATATGACAGTGTTTACAAAGCTTAAATACAAGGATAGCATTTTATAATAATTTCATATTTGACACGGCCATTCTGATTATACTTCGTCCCGAAGTATCTAAATAATCATTTTAAAGTTTTGTAAATTTTTGTCAATGAGACAATAACATTATTTGTATTACTAACCTAATCATTAATACATACAAATATAATACTTAATCAACGAAATAAATTCATAATTACCTAGGTCACTTATTTCATTATAACATTGCTACTGTCCAACTTTTCACATTAAGAGGACATAGCAACGGTCAATCGCTTTAATTCTTTCTAGCCCCACACCTGCTGCGCATGAGACGGACCAGAATAAAGCAAAAGACTTCAGCAGTTCACTTATTTCATTATAACATTGCTACTGTCCAACTTTTCACATTAAGAGGACATAACAACGGTCAATCGCTTTAGTTCTTTCTAGCCCCACACCTGCTGCGCATGAGACGGACTAGAATAAAGCAAAAGACTTCAGCAGTTCACTTATTATACTATATAAAGCTATTTCATTATAAGTACAAGGTTTTATTATAAAGAGGATTTATTAATTTACAATATGTTTCATTGATCAGAGAAATGCCTTAATTTAGCTTTGGCTACCACTATTTTTCTTAGATTCTTAACTCAATTTAGTAATACAACCAGTGAGAAGATTTATGATAGATTTGAACTGTAGAACTGTAGATTTTAAACGCCCAATTCTTAATTTTGTTTTTCTACAATCCGCTTGGCCAATCTGACAATATTTCTAATCAATCTGATTTTAATAAAACAAACAACTGAATGCAGATATACATCTGGATGTATATCTTACTTTAAATTATTTTGTGGTAATGTTGTATAGTTTGTTTTTTTAAACACGTGGACATTATCTCTCTGTAGTCCCGTGGACATGATTCATATTAAAACTTTATTAGGTATGATAAGTGAATTGGCATTACATTCCACTGCAATTCATAGCCAAGATGGGGGCTCCCGTAGGAAACAAGTCAGACTCTGTATGGTGAATTTAACTTTTATGCATTTCCCATACAAAACCAACTTCTAATTTATGAAAAATCTGGGTCAAGATACTTAATGGTCCAATGCCATCATCCAACCAATCATATAATAGAAATATTTGTTATAATGGAAATTTTGAGAAATGTTTTTATATTTTACAATAATATACAGTGAATGGTTTTTTTCATGTCTTGATTTCTTGGCTTATGCCCTACATGAGTATAGCTAAGGATATGTTTTGAAGAATAATAGATCAGAATAGAACCAAGTTGATTGTTATTAAATTTAAATAAAACAACACAAAACGTTATAAACTTTCCACAAAGTCACGCAAAACACTGTTTTGTAGTTATTTCAATCAATATCATGTCAAAGAGAGAAATGTTCAGGAATGATCCGTCGATCAAGATCACCGAAACCAGTTATGCTAGAATTCTACAGTTATTGTTTATGAAAGAAATGATTCAATATCCAGCCTTTATGTGAATGTCAAAAGTAGGTTATCGAGGAACCTTTCAGTCCTACGACTATGAATTCTACTGAAAGTAATATCGTTATAGAAGAGACGTGTAAATCCGACACTTTAATATTAGGGGTCATTATGAGCTTTCAGGATAACAATTCGTTGTTATCGATGAAACAAAGATTTTTACATTATGGTTTACAATATGAAATAAATTAGCTAATGAATATAACCATTATGTAATAAATTACCAGAGATGGCATAGTACTAAATGGTATATTTTATATCTTTTATGACACTACAATTCCATTGTTTTATTTTATTTTCAGCTGGGAATAACTACAGCCAATAATTTTATAAATCCTTTGCCTTTGATAAAGACCTACATTTTTATTACAAAACAACGTTATTTTTTAAGTGTTTTTTTTTTTGCTACATTTGAACTACCCTCTAAATATAAGTCAACATGGGCCATAAAGCCACAAATGATCGACTAAGCTAAACGAATTGAGATATCCAAGTCTTTCATTAGCAATCTAGCATTTGTCTATTTGTTTTCATTTAATTTGAAGCGACGATAAACCTATTTTGACGATGTAAACAATGCAATGTCTAAGGTTGTAAATGGTTCAATGAAAACAATCTGCTACTTAATGAAAAATTTAACAAATTTAAAAACGTAATTTAACAAAAACTTTATATAAAAAAAAACACTATATAAAAAAATCTGATTATTTAGATGACAAAACTCTAGGGATTGAAAATGCTCAACTAGAACCTATTGTTTTGTAAAAGAATCATTAAAATCCTTGTGATTTTAATGAAAAAAAAAATGAATTTTGTCTCTGTCTCTGTCTCTGTCTCTGACTCTGCCTCTGACTCTGCCTCTGACTCTGCCTCTGACTCTGCCTCTGACTCTGCCTCTGACTCTGCCTCTGACTCTGCCTCTGACTCTGCCTCTGACTCTGCCTCTGACTCTGACTCTGACTCTGACTCTGACTCTGACTCTGACTCTGACTCTGACTCTGACTCTGACTCTGACTCTGACTCTGACTCTGACTCTGACTCTGACTCTGACTCTGACTCTGACTTTGACTTTGACTTTGACTTTGACTTTGACTTTGACTTTGACTTTGACTTTGACTTTGACTTTGACTTTGACTTTGACTTTGACTTTGACTTTGACTTTGACTTTGACTTTGACTTTGACTTTGACTTTGACTTTGACTTTGACTTTGACTTTGACTTTGACTTTGACTTTGACTTTGACTTTGACTTTGACTTTGACTTTGACTTTGACTTTGACTTTGACTTTGACTTTGACTTTGACTTTGACTTTGACTTTGACTTTGACTTTGACTTTGACTTTGACTTTGACTTTGACTTTGACTGTTTATTGTTCCGACGATAACTGCCAAACTATATATTTAATATTGATGAAACTTGGTAAGTGGGTAGTGGTTAATTATTACAAATAGTTGTTTATTAAAAAAAATGACATTGGGTCCCAAACTAGGCATAACCTGTATTTTGGTGGCCCTGGGTTTTCCAGTGACGGAAGTAAAGGAAGGTACGTATCATTGGTATGATATTATATTAAGTATAAATATGAATTTAATCGATATGTAATCCATATATTGTTTGGGGCATATTATTATCGGCATATAAATTATTGGTATTTTAGGACATGCATTTTCTTGAGCTATGGCAAGAGGAAGCTAAAGAGTTGAACCATGTCGTAGGATGGAATAGACATGTTAAACATAGTCATAATAAAACGCCTATTCAATCGTCTGCCTATTGATTCACTATTAAACTAAAGCTAACTCACGTAGTTACGAGTTTTTAATATGTCATTGATGAAAGGTACCAAGGTTAAGTTAATTCTTATCTGTATCTATTACATTACAAAACATTACAATTTAAGTATAATGGCACAATAATAATTGTTATTGACAAATATTTGTTCACTTCAGCTTGCTGCTTATGGAATTATGATTCAGTTTGACCAACCTTTCAGCTTAAGCGGCTGTTGATACTGCTTCATTTGAAATTCTTGGGAGTCGCGGTGCTGCTGCATCAGCTTGAAGCTCCATAGTAGTTCTTGTTGGGGTAGCATGACGTCATTGTGCTAGTTGCGCAGTTCGGGCAACGTTGAGGATCCCTTTTAGAAGAACATCAGCCGCTCCAGATTCCATCCTTGAACAAATAATTGGTTTTAGATAATTTGTATTAAAGAGCGTGAAAGCATCCCACTTCTGATGTTAGATAAATAGATAGAGCAATGAGAATATAGAGATTTTACCAAAAATAAAGTTATTATTTTTAAATTGAATAATACAACTAATGACAAACCTAAATATGTTTGTCATTTTAAGAACCTACAACCAGAGTGGATAGGGAAGTTTCTATATAAAAGATTGTAGCCAGTCAATTTAAGTAAACAACAGTAATTTTATTAATGGTGTATTTCAAAGTCAACAACTACTTCATCTTATAGAATAGTTGTATTAATACATGGCAATAAGAACAACAATTAAGATCTTCAACAATTATAATAAATGAACAGTAATAAGTAGGTATTGGTGCAAAGAAAACATCAAACCTAATCAATAAGCATAATCACAGAAAATAAGAATATACCAAGAAAACATCAAACATAATCACAGACAATAATAATAACAGGTAACAATAGTGAATAACAAAGTACTTAACTTGCGCCGTATTCTGCAGTGGATCCGTAACTGATCAACCATAGAATTACATTCGGCTTTTATACACTTCAAACCTCATTAAGCAAAGCGCCATTTTAAACCAATCACAGACGATTGTTGATTTTACCGAAAATAACTCTGAACATTGGTAACTATAGCTAAATATAATACGGTGAAATACTTTTAAAACTTATTCTAAGATTTGTGCTATTTTTATAATCATTTGAACTACAATATTTGTTAAAACATTCCATCAACAACATACCATGAACTATCACTTGAGAAACTAAAAACATCAGGAAAGCAAAGTATACATATGTACAATATTTCAAAAATCATGAATTATTTTATAATGATGAACTGTAATTAAATATTAAAGAAATCTCATCAATTTACTAAGAGTAAACAAACATCACAATGTTTTGTTCGGTACTTTGAGTTTAGTTCAGAAGTGTTGCCAGTGTGTAAGTGTGAAGTGTTGTTGTACAGAAATATGCTCGTGAACCACAGAGCATATTTCAAAACAAAATATATGACAGTGTTTACAAAGCTTAAATACAAGGATAGCATTTTATAATAATTTCATATTTGACACGCGCGATAAGATAATGTCGTGTTTTAATTGTTTTGGTAAACACGCTGGCGTTGCTGCTGGCGACAGACTTTTGAAGCAACACGTTTGATTCGTGTGCATGAAACTCGTTTTCATATAAATTCGTGCCCGTGCACTTTTAGTCGCTATCGTATGGCAGCGTCGATGCTCGTCAAACGTCTGTGTGAATAGACTCTTGTTTTTAAACACCCAACAGATACACATCGTCCTAAACTTCACACTAGGATTGTGTCATGGGTATCAGGAACTATAATTACCGTGGTACAATACCCAGACCTGAAACAAAAATCAGCAGAACATGCAAACATTTGTCCCGCAACAGGAATCGAACCCATACATCTTACGTTGCAGTCGGCTACTTGCTTTCACTTACTAAAAGTCAATTCAATAGGGAATAAACCAGTTCTCAAGTTAAATCAACAAATTTTTTTTTTTTTTTTTGGTCTACCTGTGGGTGTTACAATGATACTATCTATAAATAAAAAACATATTATGGTAAATGATTGCACAACCAATTATAGGTGGACATAACAAATGGACTGATGGTAAGAAGTTAGCACTTCAAGAAGTTAGCAATGTCTAGTTTTCTAAGTTCGGAGTTTTCGTGGTAGCCCACTCGACATGAAGGTACAATTTAGTTTATTCTCCCTGTATTCAAGGGCCTTTTGAAGGGGACGACAGAATGCAATTTCCCCGACAAAAGCCTCCAGGGCATTGGGACCCAGTGCTGGTTGACCGTCTTAAGTACTCTTATTGAAAAATTGGATTTACATGTTCATACTGTAAAAATACGTGCTTCAATCGTTCAAGGAAAACTAAGCCACCTTACTCTAGAGCTAAATATTGGAAAGCATGGGTAATAGTGATCTAATAAGCGATGGGCTGGCAACCTGTCACGCGGAATGCTAGCTCCAATGCAAAACTTAGGCATGTGCCAAAATCCTACTTCCTACTAATATTATAAATGCGAAAGTTTGTGAAAATGGATGTTTGTTACTCTTACACGCAAAAACTACTGAACGGTTTTAAGAAATTTTACAGTAATATGCTTAAACATCAAAAAACCACACAGGCTATTTTTTAACTGGGCACCACGCGGGCGAAGCCGTGGGCAGAAGCTAGTACATAAACACCGAACATACCTAGTCCTGGCCCACAGTAGGATTCCCTGTATCAGGAAATGCGAAGAACTACGATCCTAACCCGGAATAAATATCTAAAGAACATGCCAACTGCATGAAGCATGTGTTCTTGATCTAAAAGCTTTCCTAATATAAACGACTAGCTTCTGCCCACGGCTTCACCCGCGTGGTACCCGGATAAAAATTAGCCTATGTGTTATTCTGATGTATAATCTAAATTACTGTAAAATTTCATCAACATCCGTTCAGTAGTTTTTGCGTGAAAGAGTAACAAACATCCATCCTCACAAACTTTCGCGTTTATAATGTTAGTAGGATTGCATAATTCAGCCGAACACAATACCCGCTTTGTAATTTGACATAACAATGTGACCCGTTGGCTTCCAAATTGGAATGAAAAGCCGAAATATTGATCACCCTGGGGTCAATAACCGCTGATTGCCTTCAGTGATGGATAGCTTGAGGTGTCGAAGTGAATCAATATGCATAGATATAGTAAATTATGGTTCCAAGGACAATGTGCACTTTTGTAAGGACTAGGATATCTAGAAAGCCCACGATTTCGTTCGTGTGGTATCTTGATTAAAAGTAGCCTATGAAAATTAAAAGCTCTTACTTAAAGTAGATCGACCGTGTTTTAGTAGACTGACGTTGCTTGATAAATAAATAAATAGTGTAGTAAAGCACGGCGCGACGCGGAGGGAGCAAGTCTGATGAAGACTCTCGGAATGAGTCGAAACTTAGTCGGTGCCTTCAACGATAGTGCAGTACGTGAAAATTCCCGTTTTTACAATATGAATGAATAAATAAATAATGCTGGACATTTTTCACACATCATCATCTAGCCCCAAACTAAGCAGAGCTTGTATTACGAGAACTAAATGACTGTTAAACTACTTATATAAATTTTTTTGTAAATACATACATAATTATTATATATAGAAAACACCCAGACCCAAGACAAATATTTGCAGATCATACAAACATTTGTCCCGCAGCGGGAATCGAACCCGCAACCTTCTGCATCTCAGGCGGGCCTTCGCCTACTGAGCCACAGAAGTCATTAAAACCAGTCGTCAGTAATTGGTCTCAACGAATAGCTCTTTTATTTTAATGGGATTTTTTGGAATCGGAAATAACACACTACATTCCTACAAACTTACAAACTTTACTTCGTTATAATATTAGTATAGACACAAATATTATCATCACACTATGTAGTATGGATAATATAAATAATGGAAAATATAGGCAGCATACAAAACTTTTTATTTTCATGCTGGTTCTTAGTAAATTCAATGTCAGAATATTATACATAGATACATATAATCACACCTGTTTCCTGGAGGGGTAGACAGAGACCAAAGATTTCTACTTGCTACGATCCTGTCATACCTCTTTCTCTTCATGCATCCTCATCAAATTCTTGAAATTAAAATTCGTTAATTCTTCATACAATATCGGTGGTTTTGTGTACTTCTGACCTGGCCTTTCTCTAGAATGTCTCCAATTTGGTCAGAGTACGTTCGCCGAGGCCTTTCTCTTCCAACTATCTTATTCCTGTATACTTGTTTTGTTAATCTTCTTTCGTTTCTTTCATCCTACTATAATCCTAATAATATATAAACGTGAAAGTTTGTGAGGATGTTTGTTTCTCTTTCACGCAAAAACTACTGAACGGATTTTGATGAAACTTTACAGTAATAAAGCTTATACATCATAATAACACATAGGCTACTTTTTATCCGGGTACCACGTGGGCGAAGCCGTAGGCAGAAGCTAGTTTTTCAATAAATTGATATTTATTTTTTATATGATTTTGAAAACCAGGCTTTGTATTTTCAAATTTCAACCCGTAAATCTATTTTCGGTTTACGAGTTAGCGATACGTGAACAATTCCATAAAAACAAACAAAACTAAATGAAACTTTTCAACCCCTCTGTGCTGTACTGACGAGTTACGTCACTACCCTATCAGTTAGCAACAGTGCTGGTGGTTTAATTAAATACAAAACCGATCACAAAGCTCATAGAATGAATTAATTAATGAAATACTTTATTGTACACTATAAATGAAATATGATATAAACAAAATATTATTCGTATTTACTTGCATTAAGTAAGAGTGCTTCACCGCAGACCACAGCGTTGCTTAATATAAGACAAACTATGGTCCAATGAGAATAATTAGTCTGCAGGGATGGCAATCGCGAACGAATACGCGCAATATTTTCATCTTTCTTTTTTCAAACTTTAAAACCCTCTGTAGAGGTGAAAACCCGAAAAATCCTTTCTTAGCGTAGAATCTTCTTTTGGAGTGTAGGAATGCAACAAAAGGAGAAGATTCTGCACTGAGCAGATTAAAGAACAACCTTGGTGGCGCGGTGGACACCAGTAGCCAGATGCGACGTTAGCAGTGCGGTTTCAATTCCCGGCTTGGGACAAATGTTTGCATGTTCTGATATTTGTTTCAGGTCTGGATGTTATGGTATCTCGATACTCATAGTTTCTGATACGACACAGGGAATCCTAGCGTGGGGTCAGGACTACGTATGGCTCTGTTTAAAAAAATAAAATACCCTCTAAACTTCAGGCCTCCAAAACTTACAGTTTAAGTTGTGTGTTGAATGTCAGTCTGTCAGTCATGCTACGATCTTACTTATTTAGACAGGTTACACTAGCTACCTACTAATGTTTGATTTGAATTGGAAACTAGCACGAATGAAGACAATCATTGGAATATAGGCCGATCGTATCATGCATGCCCTATCCAAAATGAAAGGCAAATGCGTCGTAATGATTTGATTACTTAATGCTCAATATCGATAATAACTTGAAAATACTGATGTGTAATGGTTAATTTCCTGAAAGTTTCAAGCTAAATTATTTATTACAAACTCAAGTTGAGAAATAGTAAACTATTTGAACGTACAAACTTCTTTAGTGTTTTTGGACGAAAACACATGTTATTTGATGTATTTGGAGATAAATATGAGTAATACAATGATCGTTATATAAGTGGTTGAGGTCTGTAGGTGCATCTTTTATTTATTTCTATGAGCTGGAGTCTAAAAAAATTGTGATCAAAGTGAATCAGTCGTCAAAGTTAGTAATCAAATCTCTCCTAAAAATCGTTTAAATTGAGATTGAAAGTGGACTGAAAGTAGACCACTCAAATTTAATATCGAGACTTACTCAATACATTTATTGCTTTCACATGATAGGTACATAGATGGTTTTTATAGGTAGGTATCTCACATGAACCCTGTCTAAGGGTATAGCAACAGATAGGTAGGCAGGCCGAGGTTTTGCGTAAACAAACTAGTTATATCTACAGTAAATAAAGTTAAGTCTCTCAAATGAACTTTGTAGTAAAAGACTTGTGAAATCATTGCCAAAATAATTCTGATGATGAATAAATAAATAATATAAATAATGCTGGGCATTTTCACACTGCTTCATCTAGCCCCAAACTAAGCAGAGCTTGTATTATGGGAACTACATGACTGATATACTACTTATATACATTTTTTTCTGTAAATAAATACATATTACACATAGAAAACACTCAGACCCTTCCTTCCCTTCATTCAGAGAGAATGAAGAATTGCGATGACTGTAAATAATGCAACTAGTTTAAAAAAACTCCCCCTAAGACACCAACAGACTGAACAAACATCAGAACGTGCAAACAATCGCCGAATTCAAACCTGCACCTATTGCTTCTCAGCCAGCTACATGCCACCCCGCCACCGAGGACGTCATAGTTTGCGGGTCTTACTTTCTATATCTCACCAAAGTAATCAATACTTTCATAAGGTATGCCTTTCATATGTGCCTTTATTCACATAACTTTATAGATACAAGTATAGGTAATATAAAACATATGGATGAAACAGCTAGCTATCTAAATACCATTCCAAATAATCCATAGATAGGTCAACTGATCCAGATCACTATCAGGCGGAGCGTACCCAAAATTTGTATTTATTTATTTACTTTAATTAATAAATTAATAAAACATTATTTCACCCCCAGCCATTATCACAATCTCATTAAATCCTCTTCATCTAAAGGTTGTATGGAAGAGATCAACCGCCGGATCGGCGGTCGATCGGATAAGACCGCCCATTGTACATTAAGGTTTGTTTTTTTTTTGTATTGTTAAGTTATGTCTATTTTTCTTATGGTCGCACCAATAACATTAATAAAAAGATAGTCATATTAAAATATAAATAATAATAATAAAAGACAAAACTTCATCAAATTACAATAAAGAAACAAAAATAAAAAGTAATAACAGCAATATCAACTGAAAATGATATCAAAAATAAAAATGCTGGGCTCAATGCCTAAAGTTGAGACGAAACCAATTATTAATATAAACAATGTGCAATACTTTCAATCAAATTAAATTATCGAATTGGATTTTAATCAGAACAACGACATAACGACTCAACCCCTCAGGCATTAATTAAACACTCCTCATTTTTTCTTTAGATACACACGCGGCTTTACCTGCATTATTTATGTGAGATTAACAAAACAAGTATACAAGGCGAGCGTGAATGTGATAGTTAGTAGAGGAAGGCCTCGGCGAACGTACTCTGACCAAATTGGAGACATTTTAGAAAAAGGCCAGTTCAGAAGTACACTAAACCGCCGAGACTGTATGAAGAATGTGATGAGGATGAATGAAGTGAAAGAGGTATGCCAGGATCGTAGTAAGTGGAAATCCTTGGTCTCTGCCTACCCCTCTGGGAAACAGGCGTGACTATATGTATATATTTATGTAAGCAAATGATTATTGTCTGGCAAGTCTTGAGATATTTATCGAAATGTAGAGGAGATACATTTTGCAGAAGCAGCGTTCGAAATAATAAATATAAATAATTAAATATATTGCTGTTGCATATTTCACACAGCATCATCTAGCCCCAAAGTAAGCAGAGCTTGTGTTATGGGAACTAGATAACTGATATACTACTTATTTTTTTGTAAATACATAATATTATACATAGAAAACAACCAGACTCGAGACTCGAGAGAAATATGTGGGTCATACAAACATTTGTCCCGCGGCGGGAATCGAACCCGCAACCTTCTGCGTCTCAGGCGGGCTTTCGTCCACTGCGCCACAGAGGTCGTCAAAGCATAATACGCGGTTAATACTTAAAACTTACCTTTTATTTTCCGCGCCCTATTTATTGACATTTTGCTACCCGCAAAATCTAAACAACTTGCTAACGATTTAATTTTTTTTGGAGGTTATTAGCCTCTAATCTTGTATGTACATATATGTAGTATATGTATGTAGAAGAATCGTTGCCTTGTGTGGAAGAGCAACGACGCCCTGCCATCATAAGTTTAAAACTATTTCGGAGGGTAGTCACTTGACCGTGCATTGCATACCGTCTTGTTACAAACATACCTACTACCTACACCTCGATACCTTAGAATGAGTAGATAATTTTGCAAGTGTATACTAAACTTTTTCTATCCATAAGGTAAAATAATAACGTGAACTTACTATACTATATAAGTATATTGTTAATAGATTGTCAGTTTGTTAACATAATTTTTCTGAATAAATTATTTACATTAATTTACTCCTGCTGTTTGTTTTTGATCTGTATTTTCTGTGTATACAATAAAGAACAAAGAATAATTTTATATGGAATAGTGGTTAGGTATCTAAAAATTTTATAAATGTTAATATTTGTGTAGTATACATTATTTTACTTGTATAGTGTATGTAACATAGGCTCGGCACGCACTTTCATCAAACACGTCCACTCTCGCCCAAGTCCCTCGTGTGACTCACGCGTTGCGCTCGAGACAGTGTATTGTATGTACCGTGTTTGTTTGTGTATAGGTGTTATGACAAAGGATAATAAAAGGTATATAAAATAGAACATAATATTATACTCATGTTTTATACATACACAAACACTACAGTTTGGATGATTTGTATTTGTGCGACAGACAGTGTGTCACGCAACAGTTTTATATATATTAATACTGTGGAACACTTAATCCTACAGTTGGTATTGGAAAATATAAATGCTGATTGTTCTGAAAGAAGTGCGGTTGACCATAAAATTCTATAATGAAAGTATCGCTATTGTATGATTTTTGTTTTAATGGTTTTAGCTAACTGTGCTTGGTTCGTTGAAAATATTCAAGCCTCAGGAAGGAAAATAATAATAATAATAATGCTGGACATTTTCACACAGCATCATCTAGCCCCAAAGTAAGCAGAGCTTGTGTTATGGGAACTACATGACTGATATACTACTTATATACATTTTTTTTTGTAAATACATACATATTATACATAGAAAACACCGACCCGAAAAGACCCGAGACAAAAATTTGCAGGTAATACAAACATTTGTCCCGCGGCGGGAATTGAACCTGCAACCTTCTGCGTCTCAGGCGGACCTTCGCCCACTGCGCCACAGAGGTCGTCTCTGGAAGGAGGAAGGAAAATAAATACAAAGTGCAGTAATCGTCATCATCAACAGCCTGTAAAAGTTAGGGCATAGGCCTTCCATAAGGAGTGCCATGACGAACGCTCTTGAACCACCTCCATCCACCGATTTCCCACAACCTCTGAGATGTCATCGGTCCATCGGCCTTCTAAACTGCGTCGTCAAGTTCGTGGTTACCAATCGACACTTTTACTTTCCCAGTGTGCAATGTCTTGAGTCAATTGCTCTTTAAGGACTTTGTTTTAAACGGCCAATGTTAAAAGATTTGATATTGACCATTTACCTTTCATGCGATATAAACATACCTATTACTAGATAAGCCACAACTTTTTTCGGAAGTCAGGGTACCGTCCACTAGGCCAACGAACGGTTGTAATATAAAATACACACTATTTCATAGAAAATATAAAATTATTACATTAAACTGTTATTTTGAAATTGACAACAAGATGTTCAACAAATCTCTTAAACAAGCTATGATCCACAACGCAGATTTAGAAAATGTGGATTCAGACAAATTTATGAGAAAAACACGAGCTTACGTCATCAGGCTAAGAGGGTCCGCAAATATTGCTCCGACACATACTTTTCTTCAATATCAAACAGTCTAGACATCGGCCAGCCGCTATGATCCCTCAAACTACCCTAAAATAAGCAGATCACGTTTGAAGTTACACTGGTCTTTGTATAGGATAAGGGTGCATCCAGATTAACGGGGAGATCGACAAAGAAATGCAATTAAATGTAAAATAAGGGATGTTCACACGATTGTTGACATGTTGTGACGAATTGGAGGGATAGGACGCGAATTTATTTTTTAACCGACTTCAAAAAGGATTCTCAATTCGGTTGTATATATATTTATGTTTGTTATCTCAGAAATCCGTCATTTACAAACCGGTTTAGAAAAAAATATTTGATTCCAATCTGAAAGTGTATCCTCTCAAATATTTTTATCAAAATCCATTTCTGGTAATGTGGTCCATGAGAAATTGAGAGAACTCCTCAAATTTGGGTGAAAAAAGGGTGACGAAATTTCATATTCACTTTTTATCATATCCCGTTATTTGAAGTCGGTTTTTTATTCAATTTATTTTAAGTATTTGCTTGATTGAAGAACGTACAGATATTTCTGTTAAGTTTATGTTTGTTTGTGAAACTAGTCTGAAATATGTATCTTATCTTCAGTATATAACATTATACTTACATACGAAATGACAACATCTATGGCACGTCAGGTATGGCAAGTAGTCAGCTGCGATGCAAAACGAGGGAGTTCAATTCCCGCCACGGCATAAATGTTTGCATATTCTGTAGCTATTTGTTTCAGGTTTGAGTTTTGTGGTACCACGGTACTTGTGAATCCTGATATCCACGACACAGGGAAGTGTGGGGTCAGAACTATAAATGTGTCTGTTGAGGAGTGTTTATTTGCCTAGAAAAAAAACTCACTAAAAAGCAATCAAGCTTCATAATTTAGGTCATTGTAAGTTTCAACAAATATTCCCATTTAATTTCCATTTATTTATGCAGATATCGTATCGCAAACGATTACCTATTCATAAAACGGAAAGTTAAAACTCCCGGGAATCCAGTTTGCGAACCGACTGAGCCGAGGAGATTTATGCATTTTAAATTACTCCTGAAACTTCCATATATGCGTACGATACGACCACGATAAATTTGAATAAGAAATAAAAAAATAGTGTATTTAATATTTTGTTGTAATAAGTTTAAGTTAAGTTTGTAGTACTTATCCAAGCTGGTATTATTTGGTGTGCAATTAAATAGTTTCTATGTTCTATCTATCAATTGATGTTACACTTTCAAGAGATTCATAATTGAATTTGAGTCATCGCTCAAATTTAACTTCACTTTACTCGCAATTTTTCTCCAAAATCGCTTATCCGATTTTAATGCGGTTTTTTTTATCGTGTAGTGAAGTAAAGGTTTTTATATGTTGTCACACGTCTCAAAGGGGGCACTGCAATTCGTGAAAAAAATACATGTCAAAGTTTTTTTTCTAAAATTTAGATTCTGTAGTTAAGACGTAAAGATTTTTCACAACTTCCTAATCACCGAATAATATAGAACAGTACGTATTTCAGTGAATTAATATTAAAATTTCACTATGTAGTAATTAATTAAAACTTTAATAATTGTTTCTATTCATTTGACATTTTCATCTACATCAACCTGTGTTTCGTGCAACGAAATTTATTTATATTCAAATAAGAGAGAACATAAAAGTTAATCGTACAATGAAAATGTCTCGATGTTCGTTCTGGTCAAAGGTACAAACTTAATGGTATAACGATTAAACTTTGATTTGATGTTATGAAGCTCAAGTTATACAAAAGTTATATAGTTAGTTCAGAGATGAAAGATACCTAGTCTTATTTAGAGCTAATATTACTCGGAAGCTCATTTTAAATTGATCTCTTCATAGTAAATTTTCTATTTGTTCTTTTAGATTAGTTAGGTTTCGTAAGTAAGGTTTTATGCCTGTTCTTCTTCACCAAGCTAAACAGCAAACAAAAACACTAGGTTATTTTTATATAAATTTTTATTAGAGTAAACGAAAAAAAAGATCCTAAAAAATATTATAATTATAATTATTAAACTTATATTTTCAGATACCTACTATTTTTTTTTCTGAATAATGGGTATTTATACCTGCGTACGGCTCAACCCATGCGTTGCATGAGTAAAAAGTTGCCTTTGTGTAATTTTAGGATTTTTGCTATATTTCATGCAAATTGGAGTTGCAGTTACAAAGATTATTAATAACAAAAATCCGAACGTCGATTTAGATGAACATAGTCTACTTACATAGCTTTATTTTATGGTACCTATTATAGTTTGTATACGCAAAACCTCGGCCTGCCTACCTATCTGTTACCTTATACCCTAAGACATAATTTATTCAAGATATACGCCATTTATGATACCTACCATGTGAAAGCAATAAATTTATTTAGTATTGAGGATGTCATACGCAACATTTCAGTTGCATCGTTTCAGTACCCACTTCTAAGTAAAGTCTCAGAACAAACAGAACAACTTTCACAAACCATTGATCAATGGCAAAGCATTATTAGATTTCCCAATAAGCTAATGCGTCTATCTGATGGAGGAGATGGGTCGAAGGTTGCGCGGATCCGTTGCATCACTCTTGAGCGGCTAACATCATCAATCACTGGTCAAGCAGCCTTCGTCCTCGAGGACTGTGGATAGAATATCTAGCAATAGTTTGAAACTTATGAGCACCGAGACGAGTTATTATGAAACAAAATAATGAAAGCACGTATGATAACTTTGCTCTGCTTAAGTATTTTTTTAAGTTGTATAGCTGAGAACTGTCTCCTCCTGGTCTACTGTGTTGTAAGTAAACATTTTGACTGCTTTGTTGCTATTAGTAATTTCAAGATCTTTTTGTATTTCTTTCGAAATAATTTCTAAAATCACGTATAAGAAATGCTATTTGTAGGTAAGAAAAATAAGACGTTAGCGATTTGATATTTAATACCGTTAATGATAAAACGTAAATGCTGAATACGCTTACCAATGTAATAGAAACTTTTAAGAAAGAAATCAAAGAGAAATACAAGTCTTTATATTTTTTAACGAACTCATTTTCACGGATATTAACACAAGAATATTCCCTACATTTTTTCAACGAAAGCAATTATAAAAGAGAAAATTAAGGTGTATTTCACAGTAAAAGTGATTTCGCTTGTATAAAGAGGGCGGGAGGGTCGTAAAGGTGCACCCTTCGTCTGCAAGGGACGATATTAAGCAAAAAGTAAGCACGGGTTGTCAACCGGCGAAAGAATAGCATGGTCTTCTGCTAAGGTTTTTTTCTTATAGTAGAAATCACTAACCTCTTACCAATACGGGGGCCGTATGCTTCCTTGCCGCTTTAGTTATATAAAAGATCCTAGTAAATTAAATATATTGAAATTGGAAATGTTAATTTTTACTAAAAACCGGGATATTTACCATGATTTGTGAGTTTGAAAGTTTCCCGATATTTCGGCACAGGAACTGAACTGAACATGGGAGGAACTGAAGTCTTTGCGGGTTTTGAATGTTCGGTACTCGGAACGGGGACAGCGTTCGTAAGAAACGCATTCGCTCGACCGTTTTTCGTCGACTTACGTCGCAAAATTGGTCTCCACGAAAAGCCCTTTTATTTTAACTTGATAATATACAGGCTATGTCCACTCTTAAGGTCAATTTTATAAATCGGTGAAAACTTTTTTTTTAAATCGCATTAGAAGTTTCGGAGATTAAGTACCTCATACATTCAAACTTACAAATTTTACATCTACTGCACTATCGGTGAAGGCAACGACTAAGTTTCGACTCATTCCGAGAGTCTTTATCAGGGTGAGTGATCGCGACTTTCTCCTTCTGCGTCGCGTCGTGCACTACGTGTAGTACGTGAAAATTCCCGTTTTTACAATATGAATAGTCAAGTTCACGATAGTTTTTGGAATAAAATTTTACATCTTTATAATATTAGTGTTGATTACTTCAGCTCGGTCATGCCATTATGAAGTCCTATCCACACTATCCTCTCCTTTTCTGTTTCTTCGTAATGCGGACAGAATGACAGTTTGATTCACTTAGCTCGCGTTACACAGTATAAACGCGCTATCAACCGTTGGGGGTGAGCAGGGGTGCTCGTTTTGTTCACGGGGTTTTTTTGAACAGATGTATTTCCGCCACTATTTCAATGGGAAAGTATTCTTGAAAAAAACCCCGCAGATCAAGCTGTTTTTCATTTTATTTGGACGAGCAATGTACGAACGAACTGGTTCTTTTACTGTTGGTCATAAGGCTATTAAATCACACACACGCACACGATTATGTTGATGTACATCCCCAGATACAATTATATTGATGTACATCCTCAGTGCATAGATGGTTGGGGATGCCATTAACACTTTATCACTTCAACACCTTAGGCTTTTTAATGCTGGTGATTAAGACGATGAAGAATGAAGCAGTGCCACGGGGATCACAATTTCCTACGACACTACTGGCCTTCAAGAGTGTCACAGCAGAAGTTAGTTTATCCTCTGCTTCTGCCCACAGCTTCGCTCGCGTGGTACCCGGATAAAAAGTATTCTATGTATTATTCTGATGTATAAGCTAAATTATTGTAAAGTTTCATCAAAATCTATTCATTAGTTTTTGCGTAAAGAGTGACAAACATCCATCCTCACGGGTTTTCGCGTTTATAATAGTAAAAAAAATATAAAGCACTAGTTTCTGCCCACGGCTTCGCCCGCGTGGTACCCGGATAAAAAGTAGCCTGAGTAGAAGTAGTACTGATATATAAGCTATATTACTGTAAAGTTTCATCAAAATTCGTTCAATAGTTTTTGCGTGAAACAGTGACAAACATCTATACTTAAAAACTTCGCGTATAATATTAGTAGGATAGGATACGGTGTCAAGCGGCTGCGGCATTTGTGACAAACATTTATTTTCATTTTATGGCAATTTTTAAAATCAAACAAAGAAAACGAATGGCTTTGTGCAAGATGTTAAAAAACAAAAGTATCAAACTTGCAAAACGAACAGGTCTTTTGATTAAAGCACGAGATTTTTGATGAGGTATAGGAATCTAGAAGAGACCAATCGGAGACAATAGTGTTTATCTGTATAAATTACGTGCCATATTCGTACCAAGATAGTAATCACTTTTATAAACAACTATACTGGCAAACAAGCATGCAGCTAACCTGTTGGTAATTGGTTACTATAACTTATGGCCGCTTGCAACCCTATAACCCTAAGACCGTATTTTTGTTTGCTAAATAACCTTAAGTTGCAATTTAGTCTGACCACCGCACTTTTTGACCTATCTTACAACCACACTACAGTCAATCAACTCGAAGCTACATACATTTTCTAGCAGGATTGGACCTAAATAATTTTAATCTAAAAGAAAGATAAATATAAAGATTCATATTGATAAGGAATATTATTGCATGTCTTTTGTTGTTAAGAAAGACGATAATTTTAATAAAATAAGTGTTAATCTAATCATCAAACTAGTAAAATTCAGTATCTCAACCAGAGTTCATGTATAACATATAAAGGTTTTCAAATTAAGCACGGATATTAAATAAGTTCAATACAATAATTTGTCCCGCGTCGGGATTTGAACCCGCAATCTTAGACAGGCCTTTAACCACTGCGCCACAAAGGTCGTAAATTATAATTTGCTGATGCTTGATTTTTTTAAAAATAGTAGATTGTTCAATAAGGGACTAAAACGAGCCATTTCATAAGAGATGCTTAGCCTCCCGAGCGACAGCGAGGAAGTCAATAGAATCGAGTATTAAATGGTTTTAATTCTGAGTTAAAAACTCTACTTTTCACTTCGATTGAAAAGTAGACTTCGATTCGTATTACAGTATAATTTATAGAGATGTCGCGGCAACACCAACTTTTTTATAATTTCTTGTTGAAAAACTCACTGACGCATACATCCAACGATGGCTACAACACTAGTGCAGTAATGTAGGTCGCTTTCAGTTTCATTTTGAAAGATAAATTCAAATAAAGTATAATATATGTAAATATTTTTCAAAGAAATCATTTGAAAAATTGAACATCGAAAAGTCGAGTCTTTATAAATGACCACATAAATTTTGTAGTCTGTTAATAATAACGACTCAAATAAAAAAAAAATTACTTTATTCCCAAAAGGTTAAATCATAAAAATGTATGACGCTAAGCTAAAATGACACACTTTTAGAGCATGAGAAGTGAAATTAAATTACAGGATTTACAGGATTGATAAATAATTTATCCTATAGTATATCCGATAAATTTATATGCATGTGCCCAATATTGGCACCCAAACAGAGTGGCAAGCGCGTTCGGCCCCCGCACGTGGTTTCGCAATTTCGGGCGAACAGTCCGCGCTGTCCGCAAGCGAGGACAGGGGGGTCATTACGTGTAGGAGTTCTGTTGTTTTCAAATAAAATAAATAATGAGAGAATGAATAAATTAATGAAAATTCTTTACTGTACACCATAAGAAAAATAAATACACTACAAATAAGTACTAATAATTTGAATTTTTGAGAGTGCAAGTAGTTATAAAAAGTTACTAACAATAGCAGTCAAGAATGTAAATTATGTAGAAACATCAGTACATCAATAAAAGAAAGTTCTTTATACACGTATATACACAAAAATAATATTTGAGATTATATTTAAGCTAGAACATACAGTGACAACGAGACTCTTCCAAAATAAGAGTCGTATTAATCTAACACTGTCCTTGGGGATGATGTTACGACTATCCTGTACCAGAATACGGGAAGTAGAATTGGTTTGGTTCTCATAACCAATATTGAAAAGTGCCCAGAACTTCCACCGGTCCACGTCTGCCCCTCATTTTTCTTTAAAGCTCGTCTAACGAGACGAGATTGAAAGCTGTGGGAAGATCAAGAAAACATGCAAACACAGGGGTATTTTGCTTTGTGTATCATTTCGGTTATTTCCTATTGGGCAGTAGGTATGCTTGGCGCGAATGCGTTAAACAAAAAACAATAAAGTTTTCTATGTAGGTATCAAGCATACTGTCCAGTACTTTGGCAATACAGTGGTCGCTAGTGAGATGCGGCAGTAAAAAAATTACCTTATAATTTTTATATGAAGATATTAAAGAGGTTTAAATTAAAACGGATTTCGAGGAATAGTTCTTTATAACATTTTTGCCTGTTCTGATCAAGGACAAGCCAAAAATTCATTACTTTTCCAATCTTAAAACAATCTTATTCGTTTATTTAACAATTTTATAACTTACTTTGAGTATATGATAAAAATATTTATAGCTACTAATAGCAACAACACACGTAATGCACCATTCAGCTTGTCCGCAGGCGTGGATCCGAAATTCGTCGGCTGTAAAATCCTTTGGCTTAAATCGCTTAAAGCGCTAAGCATTGCCTCATCACACCGAGCAACTTTGCTGCGTACCTATTTGCAGAGCTTATTGCAGTGCTTTTTCAGTCTCATAAAATTAAATTTTCATTAAAACCGTTCGAAAATCAATCTTTGTAAGCTACTTTATTGGTCAAATTGTGCGTTCCACAGAATTGCTGATGATTTGAGACTGTCGCGAATGCGAAATAGTATTGGTATAGCAACTTACGTATTACTAGCTTTAGTGACGTCAGAATGAGAATACAGGTAGGCGCAGTGGCACGTTTGGCAGGTACAAACGCGCCCACCCGGCATTGGCCTACCAGACGTCGCGAGAATAACATCGGTGAGTGAGCTTTGAATTATCAGTGCATGCATTACCTACCAGATCTTGTGCTATGTATATTTACCAGATTATTACCGATGCGTTAGGCATGTTTGCGTTCAGGGATCAGAGCTTGACCAGTGTCAGAAACAGCTGACTAATATCAGACCATTAAGCGAGGCTCGGGGTGGCTATAGGGGAGGTTGGAGGCCACACCGGGGAGGTTTCCCCGAATACTTACGATCAGTATTAAGTACATACCAGAGAATCAGTTGGAACAGCCAACAGTTTATCAGTAGTTGGAACCAGCCAACAGCATATCAGTAGTTGGAATCAGCCAACAATACATCAGTGCATAGCCCAGTATCAGTTTGGGTATCAGCGAATCAGCTCAGATATTCGTCATACTTTGTATTCAATATGTATTTGGCGACATGGTGGATATGCAGGGATATGTTTTACATTCTAAAAATAGATTGTCCCAGCCAGTTTGTTTCATAATTATAATGCGGGTAGTTTTATTTTTTTTCGTGCGAAACATGTTTACCGTATTGAATCGGTTACTAACTAGCTAAGTAGGTATCTTGGTGCCTACCAAACAAGTTTTGAGTCAGTTTTTGCATAAGTACCTATCTGCTTCGTAGAATTTAACCCGTTGACTGCGAGTCAGTTACAATACAAAACTTGAATCGTGTAAACAATACCAGCGAATAATAACATGAAAACAAAAAATAACAGATAGAAAGTTCGGTACCTAACGTAAATTGAACAACTAAATATTACCCAGGTAATATTTAGTTGTACCTATCTATTAGTCATAATCAGATATTGAATAGAAACGATTTTTTTTATTTTAATTGGTTTACATAAATAGTAAGTTACTTTACGTTTCGTTAAGTGTTAGCTATGCGTGTTACCTTTGAGCAGGTCAACATTTAGGTGAAAACATTTTTATTTATGATATTTCACCCGAGTTTTAATGAAACTTGGTACAGGCTTACTCATAATCGATAGAAAACGCATATAGCACCAGTAATTTTTTTCTCATTAATTAAAATTTTAACCTAACTTTGGTTAACTTGTTTTAGATAACGCACGTTACGAAGAGTATAAACAAATATTGCTCTTGGGTCATGTAGGTACTGTACTAATAAGAGTTTAAAATGGAAGAGGTTCTCCGCACTCGTTTAAAGCAAATTTTTGAATCTGTCCAGTTCAATATAAAGTCTGCCCAGTGTGCTCTTAAGCAATTACCAGAAAGCGATGCTAACTTTAATGAGCTAGAACTGACCGGGTCTAAGCTAAAAGGTGCCAATGATAGGTTTGTCTCAGAAATACACAATTACTACAAGTTAATAAAAGAATCAGATGTTGATCAGATCAGTGAATACACGTCAGTTCAAATTCAGGCCGAAGATTTATTATCAGAAATAGATATTTGTATCAGGCGCAATGACCGGAAACGATCAAGAGTTGCCAGCAATGGGGAAAACATCAACATTACTAGCAAGCTACCTAGAATGGAGTTATCCAAATTCGACGGTGATGTCCTGAAATGGTATCAATTTTGGGATCAATTTTCTTCGAATGTTGACACCAGGAATATCAATGAAGTTGATAAGTTACTATATCTTCAATCCGTTCTTGAAGGTGATGCGAAACAGGCTATTGAAGGATTAGACACAACTAACAAAAACTATAGTATAGCTGTACAGACACTAAAGGAAAGGTTTGGCAAACCCGCTATGATTATTGATGCTCATTACGTAGCACTTTATCGAATAAAAACAGCAGCAACCAATCAAGTAAAAGATTGCAGGCACGTTCTCAATGAAATAGAAAGACACCTTCGAGTACTGAGTTCCCTAGGTGAAGATGTAAATCACAATCACCTTAGAGTGATGATTATGGAAAAATTTCCAGAAGACCTCATTTACGAATTGAGAATGAAAATGACAGGCGAAGACGAAAAAATAGATACTATTAGAAAATATTTAGAGTATATAATATCGGCTAGAGAGACCTCCAACAGACTAAAGAAAAATACATCAGGTACCACGACCACCGACGAAATCAAAGATACTTCTGAAAATTTTACTTCGGGTTCCTTACACGTTAGGTCCGAAGAGAAGAGAGACAATAGACAGCGTAGATTTACGAACTTTAAAAAAGACAAGCCTAAATTTGATAACAGACAGTTTAATAAAACACAACTCCTACGAAAAAGACTACATGAAATCTCTGACAGGATCGATGAGCCACCTAAAAAGAAATATAGTAAATGCGTATTCTGTAGACAGGATCATTTTAACGACGAATGTACGACGTACAAATCTATACAAGATAGGAAATCGCAATTGAGAAACCGTTGTTACAATTGTTTTCGCGATGGCCATAGGGCGAGTAATTGCCGCTCTAAGCGAAAATGTCGTCATTGTAATGAATTCGGCACTCACAATCGCGCTTTATGTCCCAAAAAATTGATACAACCAGTAATATCTATACAGACCGATAACTTACATGTTAGGACTGAAGTCAATACCACATTGTTACAAACTTGCCTTGTTAGTGTAAGCAATACAGATACAGAATCGAGACAGGTACAATGTAGAATTTTACTCGATTGCGGAAGTCAACGCTCATACATAACAGAACCTACTGCGAACGTTTTAAAACTACCCATGGCTGAAAAAATAAATTTATCAATATTTACTTTTGGAGCAAAATCACCACACCAGATTGAAAGTCCTGTAGTCAATTTTAGAATCACGACTCGAACTGGTGTTTCTCGCTTTCTACATGCAAACGTAGTACCTCATATTACACATGGTATTCGGACACCAGTCTTCAAAGACCCAGCTAAGGTATGGAGCGATATTAGACTGAAAGACCTTACAATGGCAGATGATGGTTCAGGTGGTGATAAGATAGACATCTTGATAGGTAACGATTATTATCATTCATTTATGTCGCATGAAAAGATCTCGGTCACACAGGATCTCTTCCTAGTAAATTCAGATTTCGGCTGGGTATGGTCGGGTAAAATCAGGGAAATTGTTGACAGTCCAGATCAGCTCACAGTGTTGACTTATTTTCAATCAGATGGTATATATGGTAATATTCTGAATGAACCTGATCTACCGCTAAAAATAGATGATGTTAAGAGGTTATGGGACCTTGAATCGATAGGAATCACTGATTCTCCCAAAACCACTCGTGATGAAAATGCAGTAAAACAGTTTAATGAGAGCGTCCAGTATAAAGACAATAGGTACCATGTTCAATGGCCATGGACTGAATCGCCACCAAATCTTCCTAATAATTTAGGTCTAGCTTGGGGTCGTCTTAATAGCTTATTAAAACGTTTAGAGCATTCAGAACTGACAGCATACGACCAAGTTATTCAAGAGCAGTTACGGAGTAAAATAATAGAAAAGGTACCAGATCCTACAATACCTCAGTCTCATGCCGTTCATTACTTGCCACATCACTGCGTTCATAGTAGAGATAAGTCTAAAAAACTTCGCATTGTCTATGACGCATCAGCTAAAACCGCAGACAATCGAAGTCTTAATGAATGTTTATATCGCGGACCATTGATGCTAGAGGATCTAACGGGACTTCTGATTAAATTTAGAGAACATCCTATAGCCATAGTAGCAGACGTTGAGAAGGCTTTTTTACAGTTAGGACTCCAAGATCAAGATAGAGATGTAACCCGTTTCCTCTGGCTTAAGGACATTAATTGTAAAGCTAATGCAGATAATGTGTTACATTTGCGTTTTTGTCGAGTCCCATTTGGTGTGATTTCCAGTCCCTTTCTGTTAAACGCCACGATCAGGTTCCACTTACTGAGGTCAAACAGTGTCCTTATGAAACAAATTGCCGACGATATTTATGTAGATAATATAGTTACAGGCACACAGACAATTTTAGACGCTTTAAGCCTATACAAGACATGCAAAAAATCATTTGACAGTTTATCCATGAATTTGCGTGAGTGGAATTCAAACTCAAAACAACTGATTTCCTCGATTCCAGATGAATTAAGAGCTCATGATGAGAGGCATGTGAAAGTACTAGGCTTGATGTGGGACTTAAATAACGACAGTCTCTATTTGAAATGTAATTTCAATCATAGTGAGTTAGACACAATTCAATCAAAGCGAGATGTTTTGAAAACAATAGCTTCAGTTTATGACCCTTGTGGTCTTGCAGTACCGGTTGTACTTCCAGCAAAGCTATTCTTTCAAAAATTGTGGAAAGAGAAAGTAAAGTGGGACGTTAAATTAAATGATAACCTACTCGATGAATGGCACCAGATAACATCAAAATTTAGCTATCTACAAAATATTAATATTGATCGATACTACGCGCGAAGTCCAAACAGAGACGAGGTCTACGATCAAATTGAATATGAATTACATTGCTTTACAGACTCCTCAATGGAGGCATACGCGGCGGTCGTTTATTTGCGCAGTTCTTTACCCACTAATAATGTTGTCAGTTTTGTTATTGGCAAGTCTAGATTAGTGCCGTTAAAGGATCAAAGTAACTTACAGATTCCTAGATTAGAATTGCTGGGAGTACTTATTGGATGTAGGCTCATTAGCTATGTCATGAAATTCTTGCGACTAAAGGTAAAAGCACAATTCTTGTGGACTGATAGTCAAATAGTTTTGAGTTGGTACAAATCAGATAAACTACTTCCGCCATTTGTTTCGCGAAGAATCAGTGAGATAAAACAGAACAAGACTTTGCAAGTCAGATATGTACCAACAAAACTCAACCCGTCAGATGTAGGCACTCGAGCAGAGAGAGTAGATTCTTATAACGTATGGCTCAAGGGTCCTGATTTTTTGATAAGAGATTCGGAGCAGTGGCCTGTGTATCCTACAACAGATAAAATTCAGGCTCAAATTTATTTGGCCGAGGAGGGTCTCACGAATTCAGTATCTTCGGATAATATAGACGGTCCAGATTCAAACGTAACGGAATCAATGTTATTAGATAATCCCAGATATCCTGATAATGATGAAATAAAAAGAATACTAGAAATTCAGACAGAATACTTCCCTAAAGAAATCGAAGGTATCATAACTGACTTGTCAAGATCGCTTCAGTTATATAAGGACCAAACTGGAGTAATTAGGTGTAAAGGTAGATTTAGACACACAGATTTGACACATGATCAGAAAGAACCGATATTACTTCCTAGAAATGCAGAATTCACGCAAAAAATGATTACTGAATTACACCAGAAAAATTATCACGTGGGAGTCTCTCATACGTTAGCATTAGTTAGACAGAAGTTTTGGGTCCCACAAGGTAGATCAACGGTTCAGAAAGTTATCAGAAAATGCCCACAATGTGTGAAATATGGTGGTGGGCCGTACAAACTACCATCAATGCCTGATTTACCAGCAGAAAGAGTGAAGCTTAGTCTGCCATTCGCTTTTACAGGTCTAGATTATTTCGGTCCTCTCTTTGTAAATGAGGAAACCCAAGAAAAACGTTGGGTATGTTTATTTACGTGCCTTACAATCAGAGCCATACATATGGAGCTGGTTAAAGACTTATCAGCTGAAGAATGTTTACTCGCCATAAGAAGATTCGTCGCAGTACGAGGGTTACCTCAGCTGATAATATCGGATAACGCCACACAATTTAAGCTCACCGCAGATGTGTTGTCTTCAGATTATTGCATAACGAACAATCTGCGGTGGAAGTTCATTCCGGAGTTGGCGCCCTGGTTTGGAGGGTTTTACGAACGTCTGATAGGAATAGTCAAACACAGTATGAAAAGGACATTAGACAAACATCTTATAAATCATAATCAGCTGTGTACGGCAATAAAGGAACTTGAAGCTATCGTTAACACCAGACCTCTGACTACAGTAGGAGCTGAGTTAGAGCATGTATTGACTCCTCAAGATTTTCTTCGAGTAGGTGGATCAGTTACACCTCAAATATCAGATAATGACTTTTTAGAATCAGCTACAGCAACCAAGTCTAATCTGATTGACGGCTGGAAGCGGGGTCAAATTATTCTTTTGGAATTTACAAAGATGTTCACTAATCAGTATTTGACTAGTCTTCGCGAGAGGAGTGACAAACATCGGCAACCAAGGATAGTAGTAAATAGAGCACCAAAGTTAGCAGAGACAGTTCAGTTACGATCAGACGGTAATAGGGCACACTGGAAGGTTGGAAAAATAGCAGAGTTGATAAAAGGATCAGATGGACAGGTTAGAGTAGCTAAAGTTAAAATATCATCAGGAGAAACATTAACCCGTTCAATAGGCCATTTGTTCCCACTCGAAGTTGAAGATCATAGTACAGTACCTTTAACATACCAGAATAATCCCACGAACAGAGCTAATATCGATTCTGAGGACCCTCGAATGGAACAACCAGTACCGGTCCAAATAGATCAATCTCCCAGAAGTAACCCCAATTCGAGAGAAGTTCAAGTTGACGAACCAATGACCAATAATATACCCGGAACACTAGTACCACCAGTACCTGCACCAGTAGACCCCAGGAAGCGACCAATCAGAGCTTCATCAGCCAAAGCTAGAGAAAGAGTTAGGGAGTGGACATCTCAGTTAATGATTAGATTGTTTCAATAGTAATAGTTCAATGCCGAAAATAAACTCTTAGTACAGAATCAGATACTATGTTATATTGTGATCATTCTCCTGATTAAAATGGTCAAATCAGTTATTTCTTTTCTTTCTTCCCTGGGGGGGAGTGTCGCGAATGCGAAATAGTATTGGTATAGCAACTTACGTATTACTAGCTTTAGTGACGTCAGAATGAGAATACAGGTAGGCGCAGTGGCACGTTTGGCAGGTACAAACGCGCCCACCCGGCATTGGCCTACCAGACGTCGCGAGAATAACATCGGTGAGTGAGCTTTGAATTATCAGTGCATGCATTACCTACCAGATCTTGTGCTATGTATATTTACCAGATTATTACCGATGCGTTAGGCATGTTTGCGTTCAGGGATCAGAGCTTGACCAGTGTCAGAAACAGCTGACTAATATCAGACCATTAAGCGAGGCTCGGGGTGGCTATAGGGGAGGTTGGAGGCCACACCGGGGAGGTTTCCCCGAATACTTACGATCAGTATTAAGTACATACCAGAGAATCAGTTGGAACAGCCAACAGTTTATCAGTAGTTGGAACCAGCCAACAGCATATCAGTAGTTGGAATCAGCCAACAATACATCAGTGCATAGCCCAGTATCAGTTTGGGTATCAGCGAATCAGCTCAGATATTCGTCATACTTTGTATTCAATATGTATTTGGCGACAGAGACTATGAAGATTTTCATATTTTTTTAAATCAATAATCGACCTTCATTTGTCCATAATCTCACCTGATGCTACCTATTCACTCTCACGTTGAAAATACCCAGATTGCATTTTTCAGGAAAGACAAATGAAGGAGTGTGTTCCATTCCTTCGCCGTTTTCACTTTAAAGATAGATATACTCTTTATTGGACACCAAAGAATATACAAAAACACAGGAATTCAAAAACAGATAAGGTACAATGGGCGGTCTTATCGCTAAAAGCCATCTCTTGCAGACACCCTTTGGATGGACAGGACAAAGGTGGAACTGAAACGTTTAGTGCGAATGGGTGGTTGCGAACCTTGAGACCATCCGCAACTAGACTTCCATCCTGCTTACCTTTCCATAATCATCAACGCCACAATGTTCGTCGTTGTACCAGTCTTTTACCAAGACGAAGGGATTGTTCTTATATGAGCTATCGATTTAGGAGGACCCTATCTTTCTGTAGACATAAGACCACGTACCATAAAAGCGACGATGCTATTTAAAACTCATCAATAATGCCGCTTATACCTTTATTGTGCATTGCAATTACGCTAATGCGATTAGAAACATCCTGTTTTGGTAAACAGGTTGATGTATAATTCAGCGAACAATTCTACCGCCATAAGTCACTAGGAGCGCTGCATATACGATGGAATGTAAAAAGCGTACCCGATTACTTTTTTTTGTAATTGTTTGTGTGAATATGAAAGGTTCTTATATAGGATTTTAATGCCACATGTTATTTAGGGACGGTGCAATACATGATCAAACCATAGTCAACCTCTTATTCATAATCACTCGCTAACTTAACCCTGTCCCTTTCTAACACATAACAAAGGATAGAAGCAGACAACTTTTAGCACGCTGCTAATGTTAGTGATTGATTATGAATAAAAGGGCTTATGTGTAGTAAAAATATCGTTGCCAATGTTGAGTTTTATCCAGAAGCAGTACTCGTAAGAAGCCCATCTATAATATGCTTTGTAAGAGGTTATTTGCTAGTCTGTTTGTTAATATTTATTTCCTAACAGCTTATATCAGATTGAAATACGGTATTTTTCAATCGATTTGTATGGCTTCAAGAGGTAGATTACACTGCAAAACTTAAGCTATTCCATTTTCCCCCACCAGTGGGGCGCCTTGGGGGAACAAAGTGGAATAATTCAGGAATACTCCACGTCAGGGAATTTATGAACAAAATCTGCTGATAGCTTTTTTGTTACCCAATTTAGGGTTCTGTGTGTCACCACACAATCAAACCACCCTCTGTGGTTATGATGCACGAGACACTCGACTAAATGGAAAAGTTTGTTGGAAGTAGGTAGCGTAATCAGCTGGGGGTGTCTTCAAATTTGGAAACTTTAATTAAGATTGATGGCTGATGTTGCGTCAAATGATTTCTTCAAATAATGTGATATTCTTAAAAACAAACACGCTCACGACTGTAATGCAGAGGAGCTCCTAAGATGCACACTTAATACGCAGATCCATGAGGATACCAAGTAGGGAGTAGTCAGAGGCACATCTAAACATTTTATTTGGCACGTGTCCTGATTTTGCATAGCATTAAGCATTCCACGTGATAGATTGCAAGCCCATCTCCGCTTATTGGAACACGAATAATTCTCACCCTCGGATACGGACAGGGATTGCGGTCACGCCGAGTCTGTGTCAAAAGCATGGACTTATCCACAAACACGGCCTGAACATCTGCAGATATTGCTTCAGAGACATTGGTTAAAAGAAGATGAACTAGTGATTTAAATATAACAGATGGCTTTGAATTTAAAATAATCTTATGTTGTAGTAAAACAGTAATCCTTTTATTCATAATCACTCACTAACTTTCGCAGCGTAACAAAAATGTTCTGCCTCGATCCTTTGTTTATTGTTAGAGAAGGACAGAATTAAAGTTATCGACCTGCTAAAGTAAGTGAATAATAATGCTGGAAACTTTCTTACAGCATCATTTAGCCCCAAAGTAAGCAGCTTGTGTTATGGGAACTACATGACTGTTATACTACGACATATTTTTTTGTAAATACATACATATTATACATAGAAACTATCCAGACCCGAGTTCAATATTTGAATATCATACAAACATTTGATTTGTCCCGCAGTGGGTATCGAACCCGCAACCTTCTGCGTCTCAGGCGGGCCTTCGCCTAATGTGCCACAGAGGTCGTCAAATGTCGCCACATAGATATAATGATTATAAATAAGAGGATTAGTAAATTGGCTGTGGCGGATCGCGATCATCAACCGAATCACGCAGTATTAGGTCCCGGCACAATCGACCAATGACATTACAGGTTGTAGGAAATTCGTGGATGGAGGTAGCCCAGTATCTTCAAGATCTTTATTCTTTATTGTACACACAAATAAACACTTACAAAAATGCAGAATTAAATGACATGTACAAAGGCGAGCTTAACCCTAAAAAGAGTGTTTTGCCAGCAAACCTTGAGCTAGAGAGAGGTAATTACCTCTATAGAGGTAGGATCGAGAAGATCAAAATAAAATAATACTTCAGTTACTTAAACTACAAAAAATAAATAAACTTATATAAACATATATGTATATATTAATAAATATATAGATACCTACTGTAAAACATATACCATACATAATTTAGAGAGGCAGATAGTGCTCTTTAACTTTTCTCCTGAAGACATCGATGGAAGAACAATCACAAATGACATGGGGTAGGGCATTTCAACGCTTGCTATCTACAGGGCCAAGTCTGAGGCCTGGAAGGAGTTCATAGAAGACCTCGACAGGGACCCATGGGGGCGTCCCTACCGCTCAGTGCGAAAAAAACTAAGCAATCAGGCGCCTTCCACAGACTCTTTTGACCCCCAACTTCTTGATAATATAGTTGTGGGGTTGTTTCCCACCTGCCTGCCCCATGAGCCACCTTGCATGACCTCCCCTGTTCCAGCCCCTGATCACTCTGAAGAGATTCCCCCTATCTCCGAAAGAGAGTTTGGCAGCGCGCTACTCCATCTTCGGATGAAGAAGACGGCCCCAGGACCAGACGGTGTGCCGGGCCGCGTTCTTGCACTTGCCCTGAAGCACTTGGGTAGCCGAGCTGTGGAGGTTTTTGACTTGTGCCTCGAGTTCGGTCAGTTCCCTAAAGTTTGGAAGGATGGCCGCCTGTGCCTCCTTCGAAAGGAAGGGCGGCCAGCTGACTCTCCCTCAGGCTATAGGCCTATAATTCTTCTCGACGAAATAGGCAAAATGCTGGAACGCATAATTGCTGCCCGTATCGTCGAACACTTGACATCTAAGGGCCCTAATTTGGCAGATCAGCAGTACGGATTCCGAACTGGACGCTCCACCATTGACGCACTTCTTCATCTAAAGCGGATCTCACAGGAAGCAGTAGCGAGAGGGGAGCGCGTACTGGCGGTATCTTTAGATATCGCCAATGCATTTAACAGCCTCCCCTACGAGTGTATCGACGAGGCACTACGGTATCACGCCGTGCCTGCATATCTCCGGAACTTGGTAGAGCACTACTTGAGAGGGCAGGATGTGCTCTACCTTAACTACAAAGGCGAGGTCTGCACTAGGCGCATGACAGCCGGTATTCCGCAGGGGTCAGTGATGGGCCCCTTGCTTTGGAATATCGGCTACAACTGGGCGTTACGTGGTGCACTGCTTCCCCAACACACATTTTATGTTACGCGGATGACACGCTGTTTGTCGCTCGGGGAAACAGCCATGAAGAAGTTGCACACTTGGCCACAATAGGATCAACCCTATTGGTCGGCCGCATACGGTTGCTGGGACTAAAAGTGGCCTTGAAAACAAAACTGTGGCCATGTCGTTTTACGGTAGGGGAGGTAGGCCACCAGCTGGTGCCTACATATATGTCGATGGCGAGCGGGTCATGGTGGCACCGCAAATGAAATATTTGGGGCTCACCCTAGATAGATCTTGGAATTTTTCCGAGCACTTTCAACGGTTGATGCCCAGAGTGCAAGGTGCGGCAGGATCCCTTGCGCGTCTTCTACCCAACCTGGGCGGCCCCAGCGCTCTATGTCGTCGCCTATTTGCAGGGGTCATACGGTCGATGGCCCTGTACGGTGCACCGGTGTGGGCGGACGCTTTAACCTCCTCTAATAGGGCACTCCTGCGAAAACCGCAGAGAATTATGGCGGTTAAAGCGATACGAGGCTACCGCACCGTATCGCACGGCGCTGCTTGCGCCATCGCGGGATCCCTGCTATGGGACAGAGAAGCCACAGTGCTTTCCCAGGCCTACCACGATAAGGTAGAAAGACGTGCGCAAGGAAACCGCTTAGCTCCTCTGGAGGTTGGCCACGCTAGAGAGCAGGCTCGTAGAGTTACTCTTCAGCAGTGGTCTGAGGATATGGTGTCCGCCACATATGGTCGGTGGACCTTAGACGCCATAGGGCCTCACCAAATAGAATGGACAGAGAGAGAGCACGGTGCCCTCACTTTTAGACTGGTGCAGGTGCTGTCGGGACATGGATGTTTCGGACGGTACCTGCATCACATAGCCAGGAGAGAACCGAGTCCAGTATGCCAGCATTGCGGTGCGGCCGAGGACACGGCGCAGCATACGCTGCAAGAGTGTAGTGCCTGGATATCTCAGCGCCAGGTACTTGAAGCAAACGTGGGCCAGGACCTCTCGCTACCGAGCGTGGTCAAGGCCATGCTTGATAGTGGCAGAGCCTGGCAGGCCGTGGTCTCCTTCTGCGAAGACGTCATGTTAAAGGAGACCGCGGAGCGTATACGGGAGCAAGACCCTCTTGCTCCCCTCCAACGGAGGAGAAGGGCTGGAAGAAGGCGGCAATTCCACCGTCTTTTACCGCTTGATGGAGGCCAGCATGGTATGGGTGCGAGGAGCCCCAGCCCTGCATTGCACGGGCCTCCACTGCTGAGGAATATATTAAATATTCCGGGGAATTTCCCTCCCCCCCAAAGGGGACACCGTAGGGTTCGCGTTAAGCGGACAATCACCGACAGGGTCGCGGTCGAATCCGACCGGGAACCCGTAACCCTGTCAAGTGCTGATGCGCCGTCAAACGAATCGTCTGACGACGAGTGGTTTGACGACGCACTAGCACTAAGGTGAGTGTCGGAAAATCGATGGGTTTTTAGTCGGTACGCCACTATCCACTAGCTCCCTGTTAGTGGATTAGTTGGTGAGTCCGACAGACCCCTCCGGCTCTCCTCGGGTCGGAGGACATGCATAAGAGCATTTTCCCATCGAAAAAAAAAAAAAAAAACGCTTAACCGCATAAACAATAAATGAGTTATTGTAGCGGCAAGAAGAGTGAGAGGGAGTTTTAAGTAGAAGGGATTTAGAGGTTCGACACGGCATACCGCGAGGTACCAGAAATTGAAAACGCTCACGGATACGCTTATCTTATCACGGAGATAAGATAAGAAGTGCAAGATCATTGCAATTTTTTAAATTTCTACACATAGGCCACCCGCTTAAGAGGCCTGCGTTGGATGAATTGCCAATATAAACGTAATACCATAGTCATTTGTAATTAGAGCTTATTTCCACCATATTATGTTATTATTTGCATTCGAATAGTATTTATCTACGTACCTTGCTATACATTTTTTCAAAATACTTACCTGAAATTCAATGTAATCGAATCGCATTTTGGATATTTTTACGTCATACATAACATGTTTTCTTCTTATTTGTTTCGTATTATAATTATTATAAGTTTAACGGGTCTTTATCGCGTTTACCTTTTTTATTATTTTCCCGACGTTTCAACTGTATTGCAACAGCCGTGGTCACGGGATGACTGGAGTATACGGAGCTACCGTCGAGAAATAAAGGCAGTAGCCGCAACTACCCTCATTTCATCTTCAGAATCAGAAAAGTCCATGTTCACATTACGGCACACTACACTAACCGTATCACCGCACTGCACAATTGGATCGCGACGCGAACACCTGTTTATCACGGGATTCCAGGACGCAGAGAGTCTATAGCCGTCTTCACGATTAAAATTTGGGTACTTCTTTATTTCAATCGCTTCACGAACCATTCTCTTACAATATTGGCGTTCACTGGATAGCACCTTAGGGTCATGAAGCTCGATCCAATGGTTTGGTCCTGAGTCCACAAGGTGCTCCGCTATGGCCGACTTGTTTATCTGGCGATTTTTGACAGCTGCAATATGCTCTTTGACCCTTTCAGCAATTGTCCGCTTCGTTTGCCCGATATAAGCACGGCCACAGCTACAGTCTATTTTATAAACACCTGGCATTTGCAGAGGTACCACGTCCTTTGGTGTTCGAAGCTGCTTAGCCACTTTTGAGTGCGGAATAAAAACTGACTTGATTGAAAACCTCTTCAAGATGTTACCAATCTTATCCGTCACCCCCTTCAAATAAGGCAGGAACGTGGACTGTCTACTAACATCAGGTTGTTTTCCTCTGCACGTGCGTTTCGACTGCTGATGTTTACCTACATATCCGTTCGCTTTCAGAACCTCCTGAACATGTACTAATTCACTCTCGAGATGTTCAGGGTCACACAGATCGTAAGCTCTGTTCGTCAATGAGGCAACAACAGATTGTAAATGACGAGGATGGTGGTGTGAGGCGGCGTTCAAATACCTGTCAGTGTGTGTTGGTTTTCTATAAACTGAGTGCGCTAAATACCCATCTGTTTTCACCATCACCTTGACATCGAGAAAAGCTAATGTCCTGTTACTCTCCATTTCATAAGTGAACCGGATCTTTGGGTGAATGGAGTTTAAAATCAATGTAAATTGTTCCACTTCCCGTTTACTACCCTTCATTATGCAGAAAACATCATCTACGTATCGTTTCCACAACTTTATACCGCTAGCTGATAAATCCAAAAGTCCTTCGAAATGTTCCATCCAGATGTTAGCCAACACCGGAGCCACCGGGCTACCCATGGCCACACCATCAATCTGGAGGTAATGTTGCCCGCGGTATAAGAAGAAGTTTCCATCTAAACAGTGTTCAAGCAGAACAATATACTGATCAGGTAGTTCGTTATCTTTTAGCTTTTCTTTTATCACCTCAAGGCAGTCTTTTAATGGAACGTTGGTAAAAAGTGACTCCACGTCAAAACTCACCATAATATCATCTGGTTCCATTTTTAAACTCCTGATGATGTCCACAAAATGGCGAGAATCCTTCACAAAAGATGACGTCTTCCCCACCAGCGGCTGCAAGACCGAAGATACATGTTTTGCCAAGTTGTAAGTAGGTGAGTTGATCTGACTCACAATTGGGCGCAATGGCACATTATTTTTATGTACCTTTGGTAAACCATATAATTTCGGCGACTGCACAATTGTAGGCTTATAAAGACGGTCAAACACATCTTCCGCAAAAAGTTCCTTAAGGTCTAAAATAAGTGCTCTTATACGTCTTGTCACCCTAGCAGTTGGGTTGTACGAGACTGGCTTGTACACCTTATTATCACACAGTAAACTCCGTAATTTATCATCGTAGTCGGTGGAATTGATCACTACCGTGGCATTTCCTTTATCGGCCTTTAGCACTAAAATATCATCATTCGCCCTTAAGTCCTTAAGAGCTCGACGTTCTTCCTCAGTGATGTTTGACCTAGGTAGTCTAGACTTACGTAAAATTATCGCAACATCTTGTCTCAGCGTTTCAGCGTCATTAGTTGGTATTTTGTTGCGAATAATTGTCTCCTCTACACTACTGATAATGTCTTCGTACGGTATTCGTTTAGGTGTTGGCGCAAAGTAATAATTATGTTATCTAATCGCGAAAGTTTGAAAAATACTATTGTTTCGTATTTAAAACAACAATACCTTACGTATCGTTTGGTTAAGTACATAGATTATATTGTCTAGTTACAGAATAACAGCACAATGTGAAAAATACAACAAGTTTTCATTCATCTTTTTTGGTATTACGGAAAACCACCAAATTTATAACAAATTCTGAACGGCTAATATTTCTATCGCGCAAGCACGGGCGGGCCTGCATCAGTCAAAAAGAGAATATATTTTTGTACGCGCTTCGAATTTAAGTTATGAGCACTGTACGCCGGATCCTTAAGTACAGATTGTGCAACAGTCGTACAGGCTATAAATTATGATGAATAAATAACATAACCATATAAATAAACACCCAACACACATTACATAGTCTTGTATCAGGAACTACGAGTAACGTGGTACCACTACATCCAGATCCGGAATCAATATCTGTAGAACATACAAGCATTTGACCCGCAGCGGGAATCGAACCCGCACCTCTTGAGCCGGCTACTAGCCCACCGCAGCATCGAGGTCGTCCACATACATTGTAAGATTCTCCCATTTTTTTATTTGCATATCATGAATACTCAGTAACGTCAACGCGTAGAATGCAGATTTTTCGCGGCTTGAACTACAAAAAAAAATTGTCTTGTTTGAGTATCTAATGGTAACATACTCAGCAGCCTTTACGTGAAAATCTTATTTTGAGAAAAGTTACAAACAATATTAATTAGTTTTCTTGTACTTAATTTAGCCGCCTCAACATCAAAATATCACGCTACAATGATCAAGAACAAAACAGCGAGCTAAGAACGGTTCGATTGGCGCTATTTGAATAGAGTTAACCCTCTTCCGCTCGTGATGGAGAGATGATTGATTTCTGTTTGCTCTCCGGCTCGGGTCGCAATTTAATATCTTATTGTTATCGAGGAAGGGTTGTTAGGATGAGCGCAAACTGGCGATTCTTAGTAAGTAATGCTTTGCATAGAATATTTGTTTTGGATCTGTGGCAAGTGTTTTTTTTTAAATCGTTTGAGACATAGAGTTGGCGCAGTCTGTAAAAGTTGAAAAGCTGATAAAAAAAACTTCAGCGGCCCTAGCAATTAGTACTTGGTATACAGTGCCATCTAGATTAGCGTTAAGAACTAATCCTGCTTGCCTCATTCGCACAGGGCCTAGTGGTCTACAGATTATATTACCTGGTTATGTAATCTGTGGACCACTAGGTTTGCCCAGTGATTTGATTTGATTGTTTCAAATCAAATTAGTTCCCAACAGTCACATACATACACCTTGAGCCCGTAGTAGGATTCCCTGTATCATGAACTACGAGTACCTTGGTACCCAAACACCTAGTGGAAGGAATATCTGCAAAACATGCAAAAGTTTGTCCCGCAGTGGGAATCGAACTCGTACCTCTTGCGTCTCAGTCGGCTACTCACTGCCCCGCCGAGACCATCGTTTCGCGGCTACGGGTTGTGTAAAATTATGGTCTCAAGTGTGCGCTTACCATAACGTGTATAATCGCTGAATCGTGCTAATGTTGACTTAAACGCGCGCGTTTACGTTTTGGCTCCTCTGTTAATTATTGTAAACGTTTTCGTTATTGTTAGTGTTGTGATTAAAATTCATATTGCAAAGGCATTCATAGTTTGTTTAAGTACTGTTTAGATAGGAGCGCTCCAAAGTGGTTTATAATTTAAATAAGGATGTTAATCGCAAGTTTACTGAATTTTAATGTAAAATATTTCAAAAAGTCATAAATATTTAGTAATGGCCCGTTTACTTAACTTAGGCCCATTTACTTGCAATAAGCTTTGACGGCTCCTAAGTTGATGCCTAATGACTAGTTTTACAGAAAAACTGTCACAAGTTTACTGAATTTCAATGTACTGAATATCATTTTCAAAAAATCTAAATTGGTTTGCTAAAGTCTTAAATCCGTTTGAATTTTTGTTGGCTAAGTTTAGCCTTATGACAAGTTTCTATAAAAAAAACCGTCTGTAAGGCATTATTTGATTTTTGCTTAAGCTTTTTTGGCTTTAGTGCTAAAAGGCATTAGAAATACTACAATGTGAATTGCAAACGTCTTCTAGAAAATATTTATAGCATCCAACATACGAATAACAGAATAAAAACTATATAAGTAAAATGCCAACACGCTAAGAACAACAGGGTTGTTAAAATATTGTTCTTAACTGGGTTTAAATAATTTTACTAAATGTAGAAAGGATGGATGACAGAAGATTAACAAAACAAGTATAAAAGGCGAACGTAAATGGAATAGTTGTAAAGAAAAGGAAATAGTTTTTTTAAGGCCTTGGCGAACATAGCCGACCAAATTTGAGACGCTCTGCAGAAAGGCCAAGTCAAGAGTAACGGAAACCGACGAGCTTGTATATACAGTACTAGCTTCTGCCCACTGCTTGTGTGGTACCCGGATAATATGTAGCCTATGTATTATTCTGATGTATAAGCTATATTATTGTAAAGTTTGATTAAGATCCGTTCAGTAGTTTTTGCGTGAAAGTGTAACAAACATCCATCCTCGCAAAATTTCGCGGTTATTATAGTAGTAGGATTCGTTATGCCAAGATCGTAGCAAATGCAAATACGTGGTATTTTCCTACCCCTCCGGGAAATATGCGCGACTTTATGTATGTATATTTTTATAAAAAGTTTTTCTTAAACTCCTCTACAAACTATTTTTAATCAATAAACGTGCATTATGCCTCATATTCCTGGAAGCGTCCAACTTGAAACTCATAAGATGCAAGTACACGGAACTTGGAACTTCTTCCGTAAAGTAATTATGGGTAGTTAAGAAATTCAAGGCCTCTAAAGTTCGAGAGCTTAGTTAATTTATGTTATGGAATGCATGCAGTATATTAAGTTAATTTAACTCGCAAGAAGATTTAAGAGCGGCTTAAGTGGATAAGCGAACATCACTATGATCTTCTTCAAAAGTTTCATATAATATGCTAACATTATGGATAAAAACAGAAGATACTATATTTTTTAATTGACACTGTAAACTTATAATATTTGGGACTACTCAGATGGTATTTTTATTCAAGGGCGTAACCATCAAGTCTTATGTCGGTTTATATCAGGCGAAGATGGCAAAGCCTGCTTTGCAAATAACAGCGTTCTAACAACCACATAGCTTCCTAATTGGAAAATGGGGTGTGACATTTTTTATTCCAAAAACTATCGTGAACTTGACTATTCATATTGTAAAAACGGGAATTTTCACGTACTGCACTATCGGTGAAGGCACCGACTAAGTTTCGACTCATTCCGAGAGTCTTCATCAGGGTGAGTGGTTGCGACTTTCTCCTTCCGCGTCGCGCCGTGCACTACGCGCTGCCGCACGTTGTGCGCGGTTATAAAGGCGCGCGAGTGGAGGGGGCGATTGTGTTCGTAGCGTTGTAGTAACTACTGGTGGTAGGGGTGCTACATCGTCTACGCTACTGCTCACGTCGATGCAATAACCTATTCCTGGAGGAGCCAGACAGGCTACGCTCACTGTGGCAATGTCAGATTCGACTCCCCCGTTATCATGCAGTCCATACAGACATGACTTCCAGGCGGGGGGTAAAGCCCATCCACGGTCTCTGTTAAAGTTTGGTAGACGACCTATCTCGATAGCTTCGCGGATCTTGCGAGGAACGAAAAACTTTTCTCTTGCCAAGACCCGGGCTTTATCAAAACGGATATAGTGCGTCGTACCAGTGACCAGCGAATGCTCTGCTATGGCGGAACTGTTGATATCTAAGTTCTTCACAGCGCGTATGTGTTCGGTGAGCCTTGTAGAAATGTTGCGTTTTGTCTCGCCGATGTAGCATTTACCGCAGTCACAAGGAATCTTGTAGACACCGGGGACACCTAATGGGTCTCTATCCTTGGGAGAACGTAGCAATTGTCTCAATTGTGTCAGGGGTCGGAATATCGTTTTTATGCTGTACTTTCGACGTAAGACGTGCCCGATTTTATCTGTTATTCCCTTAACAAATGGTAAGTATGCTACAGCTCTCTCTACCGATGCCTTGCGTGACCTCATAGACGTGTTTGCGATCCGAAAACTTTGTCTCCAACCATAGCCGTTTCTCTCTAACACCTCTTTCACATGTGACAGTTCAGCATCCACGTATTGTGGGTCACACAACCTAAGAGCTCTATTTATTAGAGTGCGTGGTACAGAGGCGAGGTGTGCTGGATGGTGGTGAGAGTCAGCTCTAAGGTATCTGTCTGTATGTGTTGGTTTGCGGTATATCGAATGTGAGAAGCGTCCTGAAGTTTCTCGCTTGACCAACACATCTAGAAAAGGCAGAGTTTTGTTTTGTTCACGCTCCACAGTGAAACTGATTTTAGGGTGTCTGGTGTTCAAATGTGTAAGTAACGGTGTGATGTTATCTTTATGCATTATGGCAAACACGTCGTCTACATACCGCCACCAGTGTCTTGGCTTAAAAGGTACATTTTCCAGCGTTGTGGACTCAAACCACTCCATAAAAATGTTTGCGACTACCGGAGCTATAGGAGACCCCATCGCTACACCCTCCATTTGCAGAAAATAATCACCCCGCCACATAAAATAGCCACTAGACAAAAGAAACTCAATCACCTTCATGTACTCGATAGGTATTGAAGTAGGTAGCAATAATTCCTGAATTATAGTTATGGTGTCCGCTATCGGTACATTGGGGTGTGACATATTTGCCCTAAACTGAATCGCTATAAGACTTGATGGTAAAGTCCCAGGTTTGTTTCTCTTCAGCATAATAACAGGAGTTACTAAAATTACTTTTTTCGTCTTAATCTGTTATAACTCGTTATATTTATTTTTGATAAGAAAACCTTATCTACCATATACCTTGCTTTTTAGATGGAATTTGATAATGATTTTAATATTTTTTTCACATGACAACCCTATACTACTGAATAATTATTATTTGAAATTAATTTGCTAATGTTGGTAACAGCCACCGCATGTCTGGACGTTCTGCGGACAAATGCATGTCCGTTGCAGTTCCGCTGCGGTTGGTAGCAATATGGCTACCTATCTCCTATATCTCATTGTATTTTGTTGATACCACAAAATACATTTCCGTTTTCTACGATCCTGATATTATTTTTAGCCAAAGGCAAGGAGCTAGTGAATAAAGTGTTTGAAGTAAGATATTGTTTGTTCGTGTATTCATTTGTCTGTTACAATTACAATATTATTCCGTTAAAATAGTACGGCTTTTCGTGGCGACTAATTTTGCAAGGTAAGTCGATGAGAAAACGGTCGAGCTAATGCGCTTCTTATGAAAGCTACTTTCATCGATTTCTTATCCCAAGTACCACGTGAGCGAAGCCATGGGCTGTTGCTGGCAAGAAATATTTTTAGATAGGTTTTATCTTAAGGTCAATTGAGGGCTCTGCAATAATCCTATCCTACTAATTTTATAAACGTGAAAGTTTGTGAGGATGGATGTTTGTTACTCTTTCACGCAAAAACTACTTAACGGTTTTTGATGAAACTTTACAGTAATATAGCATAAACATCAGAATAACACATAGATTACTTTTAATGCGGGTACCACGCGGGCGAAGCCGTGGACAGAAGGTAGTGTTATGATAAAATACTGTCGTTTTTAAATTTTATAAAAGTAACTTGCTTTGCACCATTCACGTATTTTCTTAAATACTTCGGCTTTCTTAAATACTACTTAGTCTGCTTAGAAAGCGCTACCCCGACTGAGTGTGAGGGGTACTCTACCATGGCTTGTCTCATGGAGAAATAAGACGAGTTGGAACAGGAGAGTTAAAAGCGCCTGAACTCGACAATCGCACTTTTGCTAAATTATAGAGGTAGTAAAACCTTTAAAGTGGCTTCTAGTTAACAAAACCTGAATGATTTACGCTCGTTTGTAAAATAAAGTACAATTCTAAAAACACCAAAATACCACCTCTTACAATATATTTGCCTGATTCAGAAAAAAAAATGCTTGGCTGCTTGCATAATTTGTCTTTCAACTTAAAGTTATTCCAAGAGAATCAAGAGAAAAAACTGACTAGATTGTTCTGGGGCTTCATGAAAAAATTCAACAGTAACATGGACAAAGTTATAAAGCAAAAAGTATCTTACACCAGCCGTAATAGAGCAATTTGCTGGCCAATTTCTGACGAGGTTTGTTAGAGGCTACATTGACCGGGAAACTTGGTAGAACTAAGGACCTTATAAAGTAGAAAACAAAGTTGCTATCGGTGTAAGCTACGCAAAGTATTATACGGTTAATGTCATAAGTTGAAAAAAGAAACATAACAACAAATACGCTGTATTCCCCATGTTAGAGTCCAACTAAGGAGTAGCCAAAGGCACGTCCAAGCATTTTGTTCACACCCACGTAGTAGCATTCCACGTGACAGGTTTCAAGCCTATCGCCGCTCTTTGGAACAATAACTGCAGGTCTTCGAATTTTTGGTTCTAGGCCGTGCCAGTTTCCTCTCTATACTTCCTTTGCCGTTTTGAGAACGTACTAGTTCGATCATATTTTTTTCTAGTGGAAATATCCAACCGAGTACGAACGCATAACCTCCATATGGGAACACAAAGTACCGCCCACTAGGCCAACACAGTTCCATAAGTTGGATTAGCATTATTAGGATTGACACTCGTGACTCTAGTGTAGTTGTAAAATCTCAATCTGTCATTATTTTGTACGTTGACTATACATACTTGTATTTCTTTGTGAATACGGCCTAGTTGTCGTAGATACGAGTATATATGAAGCAGGTAAAGAAATCAGCGCAAGATTTCTATGTAAATGTAGCCAGGCCCAACATTTTCGGGTCAACGCCGATAAGATAAAATTACCTATCTGCACACTTAGCTCAAGTTTGTCACTTGCGTGTCGAAGTTTTCGGAGTTTGTTTAGATTTTTTCCTGCAATGTAGCGGAAGATTTTTCCAAGTTATTATACGCGACTTTTTTTGCTTGACTCCTTATTGAGGTTTTTGCTTTGACTATATTACAGGGTTCTTCAAAAAGGCGTTTTAATTTTCTTAAAGGATCAGCAACTCTTGCTCGGCTCTGGTGTTGCAAGTGTCATGGTTACGGTAACTGCTTACCAACAGAAGGGCCCTATTCATGTTTGCCATATTGGTGGTATAAAAAAACATAAGTTAGGACTAGCTAAGAATAAATTATATGACCTCAGTATTTGCAAGCAGGTTGAACGGTTTATAAATATACTAGTTGTTGCCCGCGGCTTCGCCCGCGTGGTATGTTAATAAAAGTAGCATATGACCGTCTCCAGGCTTCAAACTATGTCCACCAACTTTTGAATGAATCGAGCCAAGGATTACAATTTATACAAAGTTTAGAACTCAATTGCACACCCCCAAAGGGTAGTTTTGAAAAAATAAAAAATACGTGTTTCATTATTTATTTTAAAGTCTATGTGTACTGCGTTTTGAGTGAATAAAACCAAGGAATATTATTTCCATAGAAACTTTACTACCCTGTTTAACCCCCTTAGGGGTTGATTTTAGAAAATAAGATTAGCCTATGTGTTATTCCCGAACCTATCGGAATTTGGAATGTAGATAGATATGTAATCTATCTACATTCCAAATTTCATCAAAACAGGTTTAGTAGTCACGGAGATACGTGGTAACAAACATTCACACACACACAGACTTTCGCATTTATTATATTAGTTTTGATAGATGTTTTTCTACGAAGCTTCATTTGATTTAGTACGTTGATAACTAGGCACATAGGATACATATACATCGGCATAGTAACGAGATAGGTTTGCACTACGTTATGATTAAATCATAAAGCTTTTCAATTTGCATAAATCGAACCTGCTTAAAAATAAATTGGGTGCATTTAGCATCCCGATTTTATGAAAAACAAATTCACAGATTCTATTTGCGGAATAAAATATCCCGTGTGGTCGTGTCATCCAAACGCCGCCGATATACGGCTCAAGACCGTGGATGACTACGAGATCATTTTATTTCGATTTTTTGAACCTATTTTATGGTGTTAACTAAGAAGTTTTCATATCTTGGATACTACATGCTTGGATTTTCTTAACTACGAAAACTTTATTTTACAATTGTTTTTCACAGCAAGAAACCTTACATCTTGTTAATTATAAGTCAAATTTAGAGCCGTTTCCGATTTTTTCTAAGTAAACATCCAAACAAAGAATAAATTATTGTGTAATTTAAATGTATAAAACTCTTTGGTACTTTTTACGCGCAATAGTTAATACCACTCTGCGCAAGTCACGGGCCACGTCTACCATAGAATGCCCATAATATCTAAAGCAATAAAATGTAAATTTTACAGAAATTTTAAAATTATTATTTTCGTGTAAAGTCATTAAAAATTGGGATAGAACGGATATCCATTTTCTATCTGGTATGCGGAATATCTGGCCATTTTCACACTATCTTGTATAGAGCCGGATAGTATGAAGTATCCGTTCAGATACTGAATAAATATTTATGAAAAAAAACATAATTATCAAAAGATTTGGTTTCTCAATAACCAAAAAAAAACTATAAAAAAAAATTAGGATACAAGACGGGAAAGACATTAAAATGCTAAATCCTGAACCAGATGTCAGTTTGCCAGATATCTGGCGCCTTAGTCTCCGCAGATTATCCATAATCCGGGATCCGGCCAAATCACTATCCGTTGTATCTCTAAATTTTCCGACCGTCAGCCACGGTCTTCAGCCGTGTAGTCCAGCAATGGCTGAATTTGAACCAGTGCCAACTCTCACAATCAGAGCCGTATGTAGGCCAAGAGGCTGCAGCTTTCGGACTTTTTGTTCTGATCTTGGGATAAACAAGGCCTACCACCTAACAAGGCCTGCATCGCTGCATACATTGCTCTCCAACTTTTTCTCTACATACTGTAGTAGGCTGAATAAATTGGGCTGTTGAGCTGCAGTTCAAATTGAGCTGTACAAAAAGTTTATTTTTTGTTTGATTACTAGATTGCTAAGGATAAAAAAAATGCTGCAGTAATTTTTTACCAATAAAGACATCTTAATGTCTCAATATGAAGTGCATTTTATTTTTATAATACGTAAGCATTAAATGGTTTAATTTAATTCAGTGATTAATCTTTTCATAGGTTTTTTGGAATCAGACAGAAATTTTAACAACGTTCGGAGTCTCATTGTCTCCTTCCGAATTTGTGGCAATTTAAATTGAATGAAATATTAGTTTGATCGTCTGTTGATTCAGATTAAAAACCATTTTTATGCTATGCACATGATTAAACTAGGTCTTAGCGGGGTAAATCGACATCACGCAGTGTACCAAAAGTTAGACTTCCCTTAAATACAATTTCCTTCAACCGTTCACGACATTCTGATAATACAGCGATATTTAAGTGCTATATCACTCCCCATATTTGTCAGTAAACATGTCTCGCCGATCAAACAACATATCAGACGGAATATTTACCATCGCGATTCTTGTAGATGGTGCAAGTAAACTGAACTGATGGAATAGGAATATGGGAAGACGAACAGAAAAATAATGTCAACAAGGAAATTAGTGACCCAGATTTCTTCTGGTCCTTTTCATTTCGTTATATTTTTGCATGTGTTGATAGGAATTCGTCTATAGCAGAGTACTCTGGTAGGCATGACTTTGATAGTAATTCATGAACTTACTGAATTTTTCAATGTTGTTGTTATCTGTGCCAATAAAACACGGTAAGTAGCTATAACTTTCTGTTGTACCCGATTCCATGATATAGTCATTTTAAGAGTCAGGCTACAAAACATAGTATTCTAAATATTATAAATCCTTTTATCATTTGTTATAGCTTCCACGTGGAATCTTTTTTTAAAGTTATAAGCTATCTACTACCAGCACATCAAATGATATTATTGACTGTACTTATTTCCCCAGACATAAGAGCTCACACAAGTACCCATCCACATTCCAACTCTTCCTCTTATAACTTAACCGGAAATATCAGAGAAGGAGCGGCGATAGTTTCACTTTTCCGCGCCGTTGGACTGTAGTAGTGAATATACGGGGACGAAACTTTAAAAGTGGAAATCATTGTTTGCTTCTGTTTGAATTTATTTTGTCACTTCGCTTGCTTTGCCTTGTGAAAATTTTTAGTTAGTTCTTTTGGAATGCAGAAGTTTGAAGAACTGCATGTAGAAATTAACAAACCCTAATACCTGCAAAAGGAAATAAATAAATAAATAATGCTGGACATTTTCACACAGAATCATCTAGCCCTAAAGTAAGCAGAGCTTGTGTTATGGGAACTACATGACTGATATACTAATTATATATATTTGTTTTTTGTAAAACCAGAAGTTGTAAGAACTATGTGTAAAAATATTTTATGTTTTGAAATGCAGACTTGACGACACGTATAGAATTAAAATTTCACACCACACAGAGGTTGTCAAAACTACAGTAAGCTGACCAACTTTCCGGTTTCAATCGGGCTGCATCCGCAATTGCTAAACAGACGGTGTACCCAAAGTTGTTTTAGGATATTATTACGACAGCGAAAGGTTAGCAGGAGAATAGAAAAGCGTGGTATAGTCATAATAATATCCCAAGAGGGTGTTACGTCTACGATTAGTGACAAGGATTATTTTTTTATACAACTAAAGTAGCAAACAAGCATACTATAGTTTTTATTGTCAAGTAATTTGTCGGGAGCAGTAACATAATTACATAAAGCCGTATAAAGTAAAGGAAATGCTAAGGCCATGGTTGCACTAGGTAATAGAGCTTGTTACGCCTTTGGCCTATCATCTGAAAATAATCACTAGATTTAAAAAATTTATCACCAAAGTGATCGATACAAAAATAAATATCAGTGTTTGCTCATACAAAAACCCATTTCAATGCTGGAAATTGTCAACGAAAACGCACATTCGCACTTCAAAGGTAACGGTATTTCTCGGGCCAATTCTCGCTTCCCAATTATGGAACAATGGGGGTTGTACCGTTTTGCACATAAAGGGTAGTTGCTCTCTATTCCGGCCACTTACTCCCCTTTCCTTTTATGCTGTGTTTTAAAATTTCTACGTTACTTATTTATGTGCTTTATTCATGTAATCTGATTCCAAAATGTTTCAGATATACTCAAATCCGTAGCGTATAACGAGTTATTTTGTTGAAAAACATAATATTGTTTATACTGGATTACAACTGGCGGACTGTAAGTAATTTTGTTTCTTTGACCTTAATGTTCCTTAACATATTCACACCACATAATCAGGTTAAAAAAAACCTACATAAACTGTTTAATAAAAACAGTATATTTACCATGATTTGTGAGTTTAAATGTTTCCTAATTAAAATATTGATACCTAAAATCAACAAAATCAACTATCGCAGAACATCTATTGAATTCTGGCTCAAATCACTAGATTAAGCTGTTCCTATACCGTATGAAAGAACATCTAGAGCACTGATGCGTTATATCGTAACAATTATTTCAGTATTCACTCGCTCGCACGGAAAACTTTCTGAATCCAGAACTTTGCGCTACACTGCTGGATACGTATTGGAACGGAACGTTTCGTTCGGAAGAAAATATCACATGTACCTATGCATTGGAATGATATTTCCTGAGTATCTCTCTTTGGAACGCTCCTTGATTCTGAATGAGCTCTTGCCATTTACGATCTCAGTTCGTCAGTTTAGCGATTGCTCCTCTAGAGTATTATTGTTCTGTAGTTTACTCTCCCTCTTAAACATAGAGAGAAACAAGAAGCATAAAGAGAACAAAAATATAATCTCTTCGATAAAAACTATGCTGCGGCTATATCTTAAATAACAGGCATCAAATAAGTGGTATGATACCATAATGTAAAAGTAAAATATAATCAAATATAAAAAAACAAGTTTTTACTTTATATCTTAGTGTACTAAAATGAATTAGAATGAGTTGTTTTTTTAGCAAATCCTTTCATTTAATACCCATATCCTGGGGGTGCATAAAGATATAACTGATTCGCCATCTTTGAGAGTCCGCCATAATTGATTTAGAATGATACCACTTAATAACCATGTCATCCAAATTAAATGTGTATGAAAAATTTCAGTTCAATCATTTGGGGATAACTGGTTTAAAATTCAGTTGCAAGATTTGACCCATACATACTAACTAATAACAAGCCAAGTTAAAATAATGAAGCTTGTGATTATATCGTCTGGACAGGATTTCGTTCAAAACACTTTGCAATCATTCTGTCTCTGCTCAACTTTGTAGCATGGAATAGTGTAGCCAACGAACTGTTAATTCCCGGTTGAATATTTCCACAAGCAAATAAAAAAGGGATTAAAGTTTAAAATGCGCATTTTATCCGCTGGCGGGTGGTTGGTAACTGGTTTATGTCTTCGCGTCATGCAAGTAGTGACCACTGGCATGACTGACAACCATTTCGTTCTGAGCCTGAATGTGGTACTCCACACTGTAAGGAGTACCTTACCTAGACATAAGCGGACGCGAAAGTGTAAAGTTATCGTGAACTGAACTGATTATTCATTTCTTGATCGTGGATTGCGTGGCTATCGATCACAATTCTGCCGATATAATTATACGTTTTTTATGGGTCTTTATCACGTCCAGATACAATTGTGCAGTGCGGTGATACGGTAGTTTAGTGTGTCGTAATGTGAACATGGACTTTTCTGAATCGAATGAGATGAGGGTAGTTGGCTTCACCAATCAGGTATATACTCACCATCCGATATGAAATCTCCTACCACTTAGTATCTCTGAATCCGACCGAAACTCCTACAAATATATTTTGAACTCGCTGTTCGGTCATAATTTACACCAAAAACTGACCCAAAGGATTACTAGGTTGCTAGGTTTACGACTTTATAACGACGCGCTATACTATAAAATATTGTGTTTAGTCTCGTGATTATTTTAAACTATACCTCTAGTTACTCTCTTTAATATGTAAAGTAAAAGTTTATAATTTTTCTGCTCCTATATAAAAAATATAGATCGAATTAAAAAAATTACAAGCAAACTTTCTATGGCAAGTTATTTCTTGTTTAACAAAAAAAATACTATTTTTTTAGTATTCACCACCTTCTTACCAACTTAGTTGTCGTAGTTGTCTATCAGTATATCAAAGTAGGTACATTTATCAAATAAATACTTAATTTGTCCTTTATTATAATGTATTCTTTGCTGTAATGTTACGAGTTTATGCAGGTATTAGATGATTATTTTTCACAATAAGTAGGTAAGTATATACCTCTTGTAGGTCCTTACACACATCTTAAGTTGTTATAGCCAGTAATTTAGAATATTTTTTAAGATTAAGATACAAACGTGAATCGGTGGCCGATTTGGATTCCCAATACACCCCGAACTAGTTTTTAACTGTATCTATTCGTTGTCCTCGCGCGGTCCAATAGACCCTATTGGACCGCGCGAGGACAACGAATAGTATTCGCGCGGTCCAATAGACCGTACCGCAGTACTTGTCGAATTGGTTCTGAATAAACCCCATTAATTGCACTTTATAATATATCCAATTTCTATCAAGTTGCTGCCATTTCCAACTCTGTTCAAGTTTTGGTTTTGGTGTGAAGTCCCAGCCATAGCGGTTACACTTGCTCAAGATTAACACAAGTTCGGTGAAATTCGACGAACTTCGGCCAACTTCGGCGTCACTGGCTGAACAGCTTTTGAAACAGTAATATTAGCAGGTGAATACTGAAAATACAAATTTTAGTTATTGCGATAGTAGGTGCTTACTTGACAGGAAGTTAGTTTTTTTATTTCTCTCTAGCGTCTACCCACGGATATGTACGCGTTGCGTCTGGAGCCTATGTTGTCATGATCTTTTTTTATCCAACCGAAAGAGGTACATAATATTAACCACACTCTAGGATTTTCTGTATCGTGGATATCAGGAACTATGAGTACCGTGGTATCACTACACCCAGACCAGGAACAAATATCTACAGAGCATACAAACATTTGTCCAGCTGCGGGAATCAAACCCGGTCTTGCCCGCCACGTCATAGTCGTCGGTCATCATTAATCCTACTATCCTACGAATTATTATTATTATAAACGTGATATATATCCTTCCTACTAATATTATAAAGGTGAAAGTTTGTGAGGATGTTTGTTACTCTTTCACGCAAAAACTACTGAACGGATTTTGACGAAACTTTACAGTAATATAGCTTATACATCAGAATAACATATAGGCTACTTTTTATCCGGATACCACGCGGGCGAAGCCGTGGGCAGAAGCTAGTAATATTATAAACGTGAAAGTTTGTGAGGATGTTTGTTCCTCTTTCACGCAAAAACTACTGAACGGATTTTGACGAAACTTTACAGTAATACAGCTTATACATTCTGATGTAATAACACATAGGCTACTTTTTATCCGGGTACCACGCGGGCGAAGCCGTGGACAGAAGCTAGTCTATTATAAACTTCATCTAAATCATCACTTAAAATGATTTACCGTCACAAATAAACAAGTATTCATTGTCGTACTTTCACATTAATTACAAACAATACCAATGTTTTAACTTTTACAATTTGATAGGACTCGCAGTTTTGTATAAAAACACTGACTAGCTTTTTGATCGAAGACAAAATTAAGTGTGTACAAATTATTTCTTGGTAAGTATGATAATAATAAATAAATAATGCTAGGCAATCCACACAGCATCATCTAGCCCCAAGCTAAGCAGAGCTTGTGTTATGGGTACTAGATGACTGAAATACTTAATATAATACATTACATAGATCGATATATTTTTACTATACATATAAAATACCCAGAACACCCGGAATAAATATTTGCAGATCGTACAAACATTTGTCCCAGGGCGGGAATCGAACCCGCAACCTCCTGTGTCTCCTGTGCTCACCACATTAAAAAGTATACATTTTTAATTCCTAAATCAGATTAAATTACTCACAGACTGCTAGGCATAAACCTTTTACCGATCCTAAGCAGAATTTCGTTCGTTTTATTACAATTTCCAAAATAATAACTAAATAATTTTCAATTTCCGTGAACAAGACAACAAGAGGTGTGGTGGTCGCGGTAAATACCGTCAGGTGCAGAAACCAGCCACAGCTGAAATTATATATCTTGTTCACTCACCACGGTCAAAATGCAAGTAAAAGAGAAAGACAAAAAAGTACTACCTACTTGTTTATAATGCTTTAGATACCGATTTCTTTGAAATTGTATACGTCTCGGACACTTTGTTTTCTGCATAGTTTTTTTCTGGTTTTATGCAATCATATTTTGGACAAATAACATCGTTAACTTCTTCAATCTCTTGATGATACTGATGATTATTATAAAATGGCCATAGAAAAATCATTATGCATTCAGTATTGCTACACTAAATTGTGATCGAATTAGCGGCTGCAGCTTCATCATTCAACAAGTATTTACTTTCCATAAGCAAATTTCGTGTAGGTGGCTCAGGTAACTTCAAAAAGTAACAGTAATGAGAGTTACTTTATTTATAACTAGCTTCTGCCCACGGCTTCGTCCGCGTGGTACCCGAATAAAAATTAGCCTATGTGTTATTCTGATGTATAAACTATATTACTGTAAAGTTTCATCAAAATCCGTTCAGTAGTTTTTGCTTGAAAGCGTAACAAACATCCATCCTCACAAACTTTCACGTTTTTAATATTAGTAGGATTGCTAGTGGTTGAGTGGTCCACATATTTTTTTTAATAACTACAAAAAAATATGTGGATAGCATGGTGGAATGCTAAGTACTATTCAAAATATGCCCAATCAATGTTTGACCTTGCCTCTGACTATCTCCTTTATACTAGGTATCCTCATGATGTGAAGAGGTCCATGATGGGGATTACACATACGTTTATTTGTTTTTTTTTTACTTGCCTTAGCTTCATTTGACCATAGTAGGAGATGTGATGTTAGTGAGCCAGCTATTTATATCTTCTCTGCAACCCCTAATTCTGATTGCATTCTGTGGTATTTCTGCAATGAAACGGAATTTGGAATCAGTTCTGTAATGATCTGAAGTTTCGTTTAGAGGATAAAATTATGGTCTGTTAGTGAAACATTTCAGCAGTAGTTGAAAAGAAACAATGTTACGCCTACATACTCCTAGTTGGTATTATTTTTTATCATGTGCTATATATACTTACACTTATTTATATCAGAAATTATAATTAACTGCAAAGCTAATGGCTCAAATGCTATAGATCACTACTACGCAGAATGGCCACCAGAAAAGACGTCGCAATGCGTAAGGTATAGGCCACCACGAGTTGTGAGCACGTAATGACAATTTGCAGAAGTAGATTTATAGGTGTGTTTGGTGGCATAAGTGAAGTACGGCGCGTCTTATGATAATACGCGATTGATCCGTGTCAGTCGACGTTATTGAATATGGGCGCGTCATTAAATTTTTTTGGGTCCAATAATTTTGCTTGTAATTAGATCCGCAAAGTAGACCCCACCTCTCTATTTTGTGCTCACTTCTCGGCAAGTTGGCGGCAACTATACTGCTTGATGGCAGAAATACATTCGGAAAGTACGAGAACTTTCATGTAAAAAACCTATACAAAGGTTTACATGAGGCAAGTTTTTTTATGTTATTTCGTTATGATTAGAAACCCTCCCTGCGTCAATGGGCTTTTATTTCTTATCTGTAGAGTAATTAAATGATCACAAATGGCTGTCACAAAAATATCGATCCAATTTTTGAGAGTTGTTTACACGCTTACCCTGAATGACCCTGAATTACTCTAAATTGGTTATACGCTTACCCTGAATAACATTTTATCAAACAGTTTCTGAAAAAGTAGAGTGTTTGATATAACCAGGGTGAAGTACAAATTATTCCATTACCATTTCCCGTTATTCGACTCACGATCTGTTTATTTTAACCCGGGTATACTTTGCCCGGATACTCTTACCGGATAAAGTATCAGGAGATTTAAGGCTTCAGTCGATGTTACAGGATAATGTTTGGGTTTGTGAACTTAACCCGAATTTTCCTGGTCGAGCAACGATATCTATAGATATAGGTTGTGCAATAGTTTTATGTCTAAAATCCTGGACATTTCTTAGCAAGTGACCAAAACTTGGCTCTAAAAGAGTTCTGAAAATAAATAATGCTGGACATATTCACTCAGCATCATCTAGCCACAAAATAAGCAGAGCTTGTGTTATGGGAACTACATGACTGATATACTACTTATATACATTTAAATCTGTTTTCTAGGTACAAATCTGTATACATGGCAAAAAGCAAAACGTATTATTAATACTGATCGATTCAAATATAAGGTGGTTTACGCTTTATTTTGGTTGATTATTTCTAAAAATACTTTTTTAATATCAAACTTTAATAGGAAACAAAGGAAACTTTGTCGTGCATAATTATTGCAATAAAATAAAACAGACACTAGCAAGCGGGCGCCTTGTTTGAAAAAATAATAAAAAAAGCTGCAAAGTTTGCAACGTGCCTGCTTCATAGAGCGTGAGTTTCCAGAATGTTCCGTCAGAGTGCGCTTTGAGATCATGTGTACATGTCTCATAGTACATACGAGAACAAACGCACACTAAACTATAAGGTGATGCACACTACTTCGTCACAAGTTTGCAAAATGTTGCGAGTGATGTTAGCTCAAAGTATGTATTTGTGTTCAATCAGTTACTCAAAATCTTTCAAAAAGGAGATTTTCTAGTAAGGTAACTTATAGTGAAAAAGCCGACTTGTTTACTTTTGAGTCTTTATGATAGATAGATAGATAGTTTTTTATTCGACACATACAATACAGCACAGACAAGTACAAATGAAAAGAAAGACAAACAATTAAAGAAACACAGTAAATACAGAAGAGTAGGTACAATAAGTGGGTGCTAACCAGTGCTAACGAGGGCAGTCTATGCTGCAATGGTGTGTATTAATCGAAAAGGTCCTATCTCAGCTTATTGCTGCTCCGCCAAGGCGAAGCAGCGCTGATTTTCAGATAGGACCTAAGAAGTGAGGGATGACTTTATCAGGGTGAGTGATTATGACGCAATACATAAATTAACAATCTCGATAATTCACGATAATTCTTGATCTTATAATCTGCTCAATTTTGAATAGGGAAGTTTGAATTAAAAGCTTATTCAGATTTGTTTATTTCTTCAACTTTTAACAATTCGCATAAATAGATAATAAGTTATGCATACGCACGGTCAGTTATGATCTATCAATATCTATCTATGTGCAGAAAATAGGAACAATTCCTTAAATAATCGTGTTTTAAATGATATCACACACAACGCGAATAACACACATCTCCACTCCACTCTGAGTAGATGATTTTGTTAAAAATATTTCAAAGTATAAGTGTTACGGTATAACTAAATGGTGTTTTAACTCACGTCCCAAATATTAGGGAAGGTATTTTATTACAAAAAAGGTAACTGAAGGTAAAGATACCTACTTAAACCTTTGAAGATAAACGTTACTTATTTCTATAAAAGTTCCTTATTAACCATGTTCCATCCATCAGTGCCAAAGCTATTACTTATACATTCTGGTTTGTCGGCTAATCTCACCACGCGCTGTGAACCTGCGGTGTTTTGATGTATTGAGCTCAGAGTAGAATCATGTGGATAAAGTGGAATAATTCAGGTGTGTATTTTTGTTGTTTTTCTAAGAGAGAAACTAGCAAGAAAAGCCAGTAGGTATTAAAAAAAAGTTTAGCTTCTTATATTGGTTTTTCTAAACCAGCAAGAAAAACCAGTAGGAGTAGCCAGTAGGCCAGTAGGCATAGAAAAAATATCTTTAGCTTATTATAGTGAAAGTTCAACCTTTTCGTACACAGATTAAGCCAACTTTCATCATTAGTACAGTACTACAATAGAGGAATAGCACGTATTGTCAGAAGCTCATTTCCGCGCGATAAATATAATCTTGGATTTATTTATTTATTTATAATTAGGTAAGACTTCAATAAAACGCAAAGCATTTTTTACGACCTTACTATTGTATACCTTCTTATGTAAGCATAGTTTTCTGTTAACTTTTTAGTGTTGCCAGTTGCCGCCTTTAATAATTACATTTTCAGCCTTATAATACACATTGAATCGGAACATTGAACTTTCAGTGCAAAAGAGCTTTACAGTGCAAAAGACCGGATAATTTCATTACCAACTCCACAAGAGGGCCTAATGCAAAACGGAAACGCTCCTCCCTAGAGACAAACTCAATTAATACCCTCTAAAACACGAACCCTACAATAAAAGGCTTTTAAATTTTAAAATACAATTTCAATAGATACCTGCAGATAGGTCGTAATGTGATTATCTAGCGTTTTAGCATGTGAAAGCTTTGATAATTTAATTTTGTGTGATAAATATGCAGCTGGCTGGATACCGAAAATTGTTGCCAATATTTAATGCCAGACCACACTGCGGATAATCATTGAGCGATTATGTTTGATGATAATGATTGCGTAGTTTTTTAAAATAATGTTCCGGCAAATTATTAGATTTTTAAGTCTGTCCATTTTTTGTTATATGATATTTTATAATTTATGCTGTGTACTTACAATGTTTATGACGAATATCATCTGATGGAAGTTGTCACAATTTTTTTAAATATTAAACCTACTATTTTTCTTAAAAAACATGATTAAGTACTCTCCAATTGACTCAAACGAGAAAACATAAAATTAATCATCGCAAGGCCAAACACGGGTAATAAATAAAACTGAAAAGTTTTGGGTTCAATCCCAAGTGCGCATGTCAGACTCTCAACTTGTTGGCTCCGAGTTGCCAACGGCAGTGCGACGGGATCCCGCGCGGTGTTCCCGCGTCAAGTCACGCGCGTTTCCGCACGACTGCTTTTCGAATTTCGAACGAACGAACCTTATTTGAATAAAATTGGTTCGCTACTTTTGTTTTTATACCGGTGTTTGCAGTTAATTATTTTTTCCTCAGTTTTAAATTTCGAATCCGTTTTGCTGGTTATTGGCCTCCTTGAAAAAGTTTTATAGTTTTATTGTTATTTATTAACCTCTTTGGTTTACTTATAAAAAGTTTTGTCTCTATTAACATTAGGAACCTTAATTTTGTTTTTTCCAAAAGTTGTGTGATCTTATAGCTTTCGTAAAAATCGTTACCTACAAAAATAATAAATGTCCAAATAAAATCAATTATTCTGTTTTTTTCTGCATTTTAGAATATACTTTTGATATTTGTTTTCTAAAATTGACATAATTTTGTAAATTACACTAGCCTTACTTTTAGCATCAAAACTTTGAACAGTAATAAAAGTCTAAAATGTAAAATGGATACGACATGAACTACCTTCTACAAAGAGTGTAAAAATGTACTTGAAAGTGAAACTGAAAACTGTAAAGTGAAGTGGCGATGGCGCTTGTTATCGCATGGGCGATCCTGTTGCCATTGGCAACGGGCCATCTCAACGTGCTCATCAGCCAAGCGGAAGTAATGAAGCTGTTAGGTAAGAGAATTTGATTAGAAATGGTTTCCAATAGTTGTTCATTGAATTTGCTAGCGTGTTTAGGACCTGTTCATCAAATAAAGTAAGCATTTTAAAGCGCTTGATAGTTTTTACAAGGGTTTATTGCGTTTACAGTTTTGTTATTTTCTCGACGTTTCTGCTTTTTCGTAACAGTTTTGGATTTACCGATGAAAATGATGATATTTCCGCAGCTACACTCATTTTACATCCAGTTACAGAAAAGTTCGTACTTTAAAATTTATTGTACCGCCATACTAGAAATATAAACGTGCAAAGTTTAAAAAATACTTTTAGCCAACCACACACAGATTTAGGTTCAACACTTGGATTATTTAATGACATCAATAAAATTGAGAACTTCACGTGAAGTTAAAATAGCCCACTTTGGACAACGACATCAACGCGGCTGCCAGCTCATGAGAATCTTCTTATTTCAAGTGAAGTAAAAAAGCTGTGTAGGCTTTCGAGTCCGACTCGAAAGTCATAGGTTCAAACCCATTATCTTCGACCCATGCCGGTTGCATATCAAGAAATATTTCCACTTAACCAGCATGCTCTGGGACAACAAATTTGAAGGTATGTGTTAGTTAGAGTCCCCATGCAGCGATGGGTTTGCAACCCATCCCCAATATGAATGCTAAGTACTTTATAAAACGTCTTCGCATTTAGTATAGATCTAATATTGCTTATAATGAGGATTAAAGTGATGACCATGTTTTTTTGTTATATCGTTATTTATTCATGCATTTATGCTACTTTCATGTTTCTTCTGCCATACCCAACTTTCACTGTCATACCTAAATGCCGGTACTCCTCTGCACGGCCAGTCGAATCTTCTTGAACATATTGTAGTTGCTTGGAAATGTAGAAAAATACAATATAAAAAATGTTTAAGTTATACTCCAATGGCAATATCACCAGTAGGTATTGAATTAGCCAACTATCGATCGATACTCGGTGTGGGAGAACTTGTAGTTTTGCAGCGGTTTCATCATTTTAACTTTGATTGAGTCAGAACTTGGCTCGGGTTTAATTAATGTTCAGCTAAGCCCTCATGTTTAGTTACATGTAGAAATATTTTATTGGTAGGCAAAAAATATTTATTTACCAATCGACTAACAACGAATTGACAAGTTTTATTTTAAAGTAATTTTATTAAGCTTACTTCTATGCGTCTTTTTTTATTATATTTACCATAGTTTTTATAATTGTAAAAAATATTTTTAACAGTCATCTGTAATACTTAAATCTATAACATGAAAAATCTGTCTCTTAACACAAGTACCTAAATCTAAAAATACTTGATGGTTCTCATAAGTTGCATTATCTAGCTCCACAGAAACAGCACTAACACAATACTACAACCATCAAACAATAACAGTAACCACCCCCCAAAACAGTTGCAATTTTATTGCGACAAAACAAAACTTTATCTTCCATTATTTACCCACTGTTCATATCTTTGACACTATCAAAACAGGTCTCACAAAGGCCTTGCGCCTCAACGTCATCCCCAGTTTCCGAAGATCAAAAAATGTAATTATCTTCCCTCGATCTACCCTCAAACATTTATTTGTTCTACAAATTCGACGTTTTCCGTATACGCAATTGGGTGCAGTTCCATTGCAATACCCGGCACGTTATATTAGGGCTTTGCTCATAAAGACGTTCAACCAGTAGATTAACTAAACTACTTTTTTATCATTCTGATATGCGTCATTTCAAATTCAGCAGTAAAAACAAAACAATAGACTAAACATCTGTTTAAATTGTCTTTATAAGTAAAGCCAGTAGGGTTCAAATTATAGACGGTTAATTACGGTTCAGTTACTTCTAATACGCACACATGCGGAACGACTGATACTTCTTAGTAAAATTACATGAAGATATTGCTTTTATTTGAAAAAATTGAGCAATTTTTTTTTCTTTTCTTGTGTCAGCCCTAATATCGTATCGTACTAAGCAATGGAAACATACCATTCTCCATATACTACTACTAGTTTATTACTTTGGGGAGCTCCACAGACTGAATTGGAATCTTATTATAGATAAAAGAAACTTCCATCTAATGCATACAGAACTAAATGTGACGTAGAATTGACTCGTAAACTAACATGTCATGAGATAATGGAAATCAAAAATGAATATAATTGTGAATGGAATACAAACTGAAATGCAATTTCTGAAGTCTACTTTCATAATCAGAACCGACTCGTTGCCGGCAACTGTCTTCCCCGATATATATAATTTTGGAGCCTTCAAGTCGAAGGTAAATTAATAGGTTTCTTCTAGATAAGCGTGTTACATCCTCAACCACAACCTCACTTTCCATGAAGTGAGATTTTATTCAAACGCTTGCCTATTTAATTGTAAAAAAACAAAGAATAAGTTGTGCGTCGAAGAGCGAATTCCTTTTTTCTCTGAGACGTTGTGGAACACCCTTTATAATATATAGGAACTTATCTTTATTTTTTATATTTTTTTTGCACGTACAGACGTTAACCCCATTACTTTTACCTTTTTTCAACTTTTAAAATCCGGTATTCAAAAAAAAAACTAAGAATAGTTAAGATCTTTAAAACAGTTCAATATCTCTGGCTGTCCGACAGAAAATAAAAGTTGGACAACGCGCACCAAAGGAATACAACCAGGGTTTACTTCAAATACCAACAAAACCAATCACTCATTCGATTAGATCAAATAATTCATTCTAATGACAAAATGACAGTTGTATGTGTCAAAAATAATAGAGTGCAGCGACATCTGTCGGCTCGAGAATTAATGACTGTTCAAACATCAATTTGGGCGCAGTCTTATCGGGTGAGACACGCGGTGGGGTGCCAACTACTTACGAGTACATAGAAGCGACTTAGCCGCAGCCAAAAGTAAAGAGTTGGCTCACTTTGTGAGCTAGATTGTATCACCATTAAAAGTGCAAGTGACTTGACTTGCCCACCATAAAAGACGAACGCAAAGCACATCGTTATATAAAAACAATAGTAATTTGGGTACATTTTTAAAACAAATAGCAAATAAATTAAAGAAAATACTACATTGTACCTTCAGTACCTACCTTACGCACAAAATATTGTATGGAATATTTTTGATAACAACCTTTAATTAAAAAAAAAACAAAATATTTGTATAGAAGTGTTGGTGCACATTGATTATTTAAAATAGCATGAAGTAGACATTTGTGTTAGAAAAACAATAGCAACATTGCTTGTTGAGTAGCAATACACACAAACTTAACAAAGCAGTATAAAGTTTACTGACTCATTTGTTAGGACTGTGTCCTAACGCCGGCCTGCATACGTTAGGCGAGATAATTGGACTTTTTGTGTAAATATCTGTGTAGGTGTGAATAAGACTCTCTATTAACTTCTATTATAATTGAAATATTGACAAAACTAAAAAAAAAAACTCAGTGTTAATTGTAAAAAAATCTAGATACGAAACATTTATTTAAAAAAAGCAATGGTTTTTGTTTTTTTAAATAAACGAATGATATACCAACATAAACAATAAATACATTTAGTGTTAACAAATTACATCATAAAAAAATATATCTTTTGGTATTAATAACGGATCAAAAACAGGGTCGATTGACCCTGTCTCTGGAGGTCAAGCTAATAAAATTTTAATAGGCCTCATGTCAAATTATCATAGAGATAGATAAAGATTTATAAGTATCGGTTCACTCCAAGGAACGGTTCCACGGCGTAGCCTGTTGGCTCCCAGTTAAAAGTAGATATGTTTTTTTTTTATTTTATAATCATATTGTAAAAACGGGAATTTTCACGTACCGCACTAACGGTGAAGGTACCGACTAAGTTTCGCCTCATTCCGAGAGTCTTCATAAGGGCGATCGCGACTTTCCCATTTTTACAATATGAATAGTCAAGTTCACGTTAGTTTTTGGAATAAAAAATTATTCTATGTTATTTTATTAACTTCACCTCCAAATTTCATCCAAATCGGTTCAGCTGTTTTGAATATTCAGCTACAAACATTCAATATCCCCATACTTTCGCATTTATCATACCACTAGCTTCTGTCTACGGCTTCACACTCCTGTTAGCCGGATACAAAGTAGTACTCGTATATACTACTCTGTATACGAATACTTTGTACTCTGTATTTGACATACATAGTATGTGTTATTCTAGATTATAAAAAATACTGATTTTAAAATGCGATCCAAATTGGTTTAGCTGTTACGGATTAGATCATAAACATCAGACATAAAAACAATCATATTTTCGCATTTATAATATTAGTAGGACGGAAGTCGAATAGAATTATCAAAACCATGTCTTTCAAAATTGGTGTCATTTGTCAACACTAAACATAATTATTAACCAATGTAGTTCATAGAATCAGCTACCCGAAGTAACAATGGACAGGTTATACAGGGTGTCCCGGAAAGTGTATATAATGCCGGAAGGAGGTCATTGACACCGTGGTGGGGAACAGAAGGAATCTTCAGCTAGTCGTTCATAATGGCATTCTTTAGAAAGGCATACTAATATGTCCAGCAGTGAACTTCTACAGGCTTGTGGTTATGATGATGACACAATTAAAGTCAAAAATAAACGTTAAGTAATGTTCGTTTTCGGCAAAATTGAAATAACATACCCGATCGTACTCAATCAAAAACATTCCAAACATGACGTCACTAATGTCCCGCCATTTAAACTGTGTCCTGTTTCATTTTAATTGGGACGGATTTCGTTCCTGTAATTTTTCACTGACGATTCGGAACAAGAGCCCTCATACATCATCATACGATGAAATAGGTGTATGATGTACAGATCGGTTTGTCCACGTGACGTACAAGTGGCTGGTTTACTATTGAAAATTCGGTTTCGTAAATGAACAGATAATTAAAGTGTACCGATAAAAAAACACCATACATATGTAAAAGTAAGGTAAGAAACAATAAATTATTTTTTGACTATTTGTAGTATTTATTTCTTATTCAATCCGGATACTTTTAGTGCACCCCATATACACTATAACACAAATATTAAGCTAATGGCAAGTTATCTAGTGAGAATGATTACATCCAATCTTCCACCTGCAATGCCGTCTACAACAAATAATGTAGAATAATCTACGAGTCACATCGCCTACATCGTAGCCCGTCGTAGCCACTTGCTACGAATGTGATTGTCACTTTTAAAATGAATAGTCTAAAAGTGTCTAGATAACTTAGCTTATATAAAATTAAAATAAAATTAGGAATTGGTTATATTAATAAAAAATAAGTAAAAGTAAGTTTTAGCGAAATGTTAAAATACTGGACGTGTTTTCCATCATCCAATACTTGCGGCCGAAGCTGATAAAAAATATGTTAATAAATTGTACGGTATAAACGTTTTTTATTTCATTTCATTTAGAAATCATACGATTCAATTACAAACAGCATTTCATTAAAATAAGTCGCTTTATATATAAATACAAATATACAGTCAATATTTAAACAACGTGGCTTTTAGGAGCCAAAATGTAAAATAGAAAAGAAAAAATATATATATTTTAAACATAAAAAATGACAATTAACAGCACAATTTTTTAATATATATGACTGCAATAAATAGGCGACTATGCAGACACAATAAAACGGAAAATATATTTCACACTGGCAACACATCTGATAATACTTCCCAATGGTCCATAAACTAAAGCGGGAAAGTGACTTTGTTAAGTAGAATGAGACCAATATTTCAATGGTTATCATTTTTGGCCGCGAATTTGCGTTTTCGTACCACTGGGAGCCGTTTGATTGGACGATAAGATTTGTGTTATTTTATTGCTGACCATACCATGACATTTTTGTCTTGATTTTGTGAGGATTAATGTTTGGCTGCATTTCGGCTCAGGATTTATCAGAGGTGAGAAAAGCTATGTACGAAAACAACCATTATCATTGTTATACATTTTTGTCAAACTTTGCGTTTAAGCTTCCAAGTGACTTTTTAACAGTTAACATAATAATAATATGTCATGCATATACAAATTATATACATAATAATTATATTTCTATGTTTAAACTTCATTTCATCAAATGAAACGTATTTTTGTATACGAACAATATCTTAAATTCATATACCTACGTAAACTCATTCCTCCATTTCATAAATAAACCTCACTACAGACGATGGGAAGCACAATTGTACGGAACCGTTTGTCAACCCATGCAATTACTGTTTACCGTCGGGTCCGCGGAACTCTGGAAATTAAATGTCCGTTTGAGGTAATCGCCTACGATTATGGCCTGAATAAACCAAAGAACATTCTAGGGCGTCTTTTAAGAGGCCAGAATTAGAAGGATGTGTAATGAATGTGTATTAGAGTGGTTTTTAAAACCATTTTGTAATAGAGCTACACTATACTGGTACACTCAACTATTATGTATTTTTTCTGCTCAGTGAAATAAAGTAACGACATTACAGGTTGTACAACAATGAAATGTAACAGCTTTTTGCAGAGTATTTTATTCGTTTACTTAGATTTAGTAAGCTTAAGCCGGGTTCTAACTACAGGCGAAAATCAACGACGTCCCTTCTTCTATGATAAACTTGATAAACTGTCAATACTTTGACATCAAGGAAAAACGAGACGTCATCAGATTACAACTGGAGTTGTATTTGGAACCTGAATTTAGTGTAAGTTTTTGCGTCAATTAAATGCAAGAATTAATTAAATGACAATCAATATATTAAGGGTTGTATTCGTAGCCTAAACAATCTGAATCGTATTCTAGGATTCAATATCTTAGGATCAATGATCAATGTAAACGAATAATTAGGATCAATGTAAACGATCCATAAAGTGTTTACCTTTCGTGCAGCTCGGGTGTATAAAGCGTGAAGAGTGCTCCTTAGAATGACCTGAAGTGTACCACATATGTACGTACTGGTTATTTAAAACTTGATAAAAACAAAATTATAAGTAATATCTGTTTCCCTTTTTATATGGGAATGAAATTCGTCTATTCTTCAACATCAATAAAAATAAAACTTCATAAAATTGCAATTCTTAAAATTGGTTTCTTGGTTGGTAAAAATGGATTAAAGCTATTGAATATAGGAGTGCTATTTAACAGTAAACAAATCAACATTTATGAACCAATAACTAAAGCTTCTAGCCTTCTTCATACTGTCGTTTGAGTTCTCAATAAAAATGAAATAAAACTGGTCGAACCCAAGTAGCAACAAGTGTCGAAAGGAAGTTTTGTGTTACATAAATAATTCTGGCGGCCCGCCCTTCAGATGGAACGCCCGTTCCGATAACATAAACTTTACGGGTAAATAAACGTTTATCCTGAATTTTAAGTTTGGAAAAACATTGCTCATCTCAGATAAAATTGATACAGTTTGGCAAAACATATTGATTTGCAAATTAGCTTATTCCTGTTTTCTTCAGTCTATTTTTACATACTGGGCTCGAACTTGACACATCTTATTACTTTCATTCACTCAATTCCATAAATATTGTCAAAGAGTCAATGTCAAAGTTACAATGTCAAAGAGACAGTAAAAATAAGTAAAAAAAACTTACCATAAGAAGAATTATTATGATCAGAAAGTTACATGCCTCTACAGGATTGAAAGTTTGTCAAATTAAGTTTCTGAGGCTTATTATACATATATGGCAAATATTTGTTGAGACACTAACCGATGTGACATGCCTTACAAATATTGGTTCTAGAGCATGCCAGATTCCTCACGATGTTTCCTTCACCGTTTTGAACACGTGCAGTTCAATCAGCTTAATTTTATCCTATTACCAGTCTTTAAGGAAGAATATTACCATTAATCTAATATTGATTCCCCAAAGATGTCGTCGCCCTCCAAGCAAAACGCAATAACTGAGAAAATGACTATTTTCGGCCACTTGTTGAGACGTCCGCATGCGTGCAGAATTCACTTAACTCTGAAGTAATGCTATTGTTATCCCCGAAACGACCGCGACCTTTGTCGGGATATTAACCGGAAATCCGATACAGCATCGATATTAACTGATATTGTGGTTAACTTTTAATGAACTGAAAGGACAATGACATCATTTTAGTATTGTATTGCTGTGATACACTCAGAACCGGAACAAATATCTGTAGAACATGCAAACATTTGTACCGTAGTGGGAATTAAACCCGCACCTCTTGCGTCGCAGCTGACGTATCTAATTTACCACTTTAATTGTACAACAAAAAATGAGCCTTTAAGTCGAGCACCTAGCTCCGATATTTCGGACTCTTTTTAATTTGAGCAAACCTCATACACATCAATAAATTATACGAATAGTAAGCAGGCTTGATCTAGAACCAAAGGTTTTGAACGCATCATAGGTTTGTTTCCAAGAAAGTGGCGATGACTTGCAACCGGTCACGTGGAACTCTAAATACTACGCTAAACATAGGAATTCACTAAATATAATGTTTGGACGAATCTTTGAATACCCCCTAACCCCCTTTGGTATCCTCATAAATCCTCATACTGAATTACGGAATTGAAGATGTCTATCATGGAGAATACATTCGTGAGCGTGTTTGTTTTTTTTAAGAAATATAAACACTAAAAACTTACCTACTTTAGCGTACCAACTCTTCAGGGTGTTTTAGAAGCCACAGGCATCATGAACTTTAAACCTCTCGTAAAGACTGATATGCAGAATTTAACTATTTATGCTCTCAAGTTTTCAGGGCACCTAAACTAAACAAATTTTATTATTCACAGAGTTTTTATCACGTAGACTTAGAACTGAGAGATTTATCCTGATGTAGACTTATAAAAACTAAATAAGTTGGATAAAATCCACCTGATTTAGATCATCATAAAATTAAATTCAGGATCATAATCATACTTTATGTTTTCCGTAGAATTGCTGAATTTATTTGATAAGTTTTTTATTATAAGCAGCAAGAACCTGGTGGAATACGTAAAGCAAAGTTAATACTTGGCTGAGAGGCCTTTGGTCCGCCTATAAACTCACAAGGCTACTAGCAATCTCTTACAAAATTTTCATTCAAATGAAACAATCATCAGTCAATAAAAAAAAGCCTACACTCTCACGACTGTACTTAATCTCCATGATAATGATTCTCAGGTACTTAATAAATAATAACTACTACTCTATTGCTGCTTTTTGGAACACTAATCAACGGAATATGTCTTCGTTTTTCGGTTCTAAGGCATATCGGTTTCCAAATAATGTTTACTTTCACCATTTTGAGCACATGTCAAGTGCAAATTGAAAAATCCATTGGTGCACGACCACCATACAAATTCGTCAATACAAATACGAAAAACTCAGTCTACTACATTATTGAGGGTAGTTTCACAAAGCTTCAGTGGAGTGTTTTTGTTTTACTTACCAAGATTTTGACTAATGGTGGTTGTCTCTCGCACCCGTCGGTTCCCAGTGCTGTGACGTCACTGAAGCTATTTATTGCGGTTTGCTTAGTCCTGAGCACAATGACATACTATTTTTAAACAAAATAAAAATACAAGAGACATTACAGAATAAACAAAATAAATAGACCCCCAACAGACACAAACACCTGACCTCACGCTTTTCCCAATGTCGTGGGTATAAAGGATTTATGAGAATTGAAACTAAATTCGTATGGAACCCTTTTGAAATAGATAAAAGTTACCAATATAGTTATTGTTCGAAATAAATAACTAAGTAAGAAGAATGTACGAGTATTACATATACCTAACCTATGCCTATGTGCTATTTCAGAACCTAAACAAATTTCATCAAAATCGGTTAAGCAGTTACGGAGATATTTGGTAACAAAAATTCACACACACAAACTGTCGCATTTATAATATAAGTAGGATAAGACTAGCTGTGTCATGGCTGCCCTCGGCCCCCACCGTCCCAACGCGTTGCGTCGCCCGCCCGTGTTATTACTTCTTTTGCTCGGTTCCTAAGGGTCGTAGTGATGTTAATGTAGCCTATAACCTTCCTCATGCATTGAGCTATCAAATGCAAAAATATTTTTTCTTATCCGACAGGTAGATAGATAAGCGCGTTCAAACAAAAAAAACCTATATATTAGTATAGATATAAATTACACATACACATACCTAAACATTATTAATGCGAAGGTCCGCCTGGGACGCAGAAGGTTGCGGGTTCAATTCCCGCCACGGGACAAATGTTTGTATCTGCAAATATTTGTCTCAGGTCTGGGTGTTTTCTATGTATATTATGTATGTATTTACAAAAAAAAATGTATATAAGTAGTATATCAGTCATGTAGTACCCATAATACAAGCTCTGCTTAGTTTGGGGCTACATGATGCTTTGTGAAAATGTCCAGCATTATTTATTTATTTATTAATATTATCAGAACAGAAGTATTTATTACTATTTCTGATTGGTTACTGTCTGAGGAAAATACCAGTCCCAGTATCAATTTTTTTCATTTAAGTAAGTATCTCATTACTTTTTAAACTTTTCCTCTCTAGCTGTGAAATTAAAAACGTAATGAACCGGTCTTATCAAAGAACTGCTAAAAAGGTGATAATTAAAATGTAAATTCTAACGAAGCTGATTGCGAAGGTCTACGACCTGTCACTCTGCGCATAGTAGATATGATATTCTTATTCTGTGGAGTCGGGTCAGCGTGATTGCAGTATTGAACATATTGTTTTTTAAAAGTGGGTGAAGTTTTTGGTTTTGAATTCGTTGATTTTCTGACTCACTAGTGTAAATAGTGTTGGTATTTCTACATTGATTTGTAATGATCGCATGAATAAGAGTACATTTTCGAATGAATAAATCATAGCTATATAATTACTATTGTATTGTTATGACTCTACAAATTAATACCTTAACACTAGTTCTTTTTTGGTTTGGTCACCATGTTAAGTTATCTATCAATTGATCAATCGTACTAATTATTCTATACGCGCGCCAAACTATGACGTTAGAACAAAGAATTTGTAACCCAGCCGACAAAATTTATGCCGCCTTTTCGAAGTTACGTTATCTTCGCAATAAATTTCAGTTTGTTAGCCAGTTGATTTTGGTGCTCGGGAAATTTTGCGAAAATTTCCCCATTTTGCACATTTTCTTGTTTCTGATGGTAATTGAAAGTGACTCCTGACTGCTTCTCCTTTGTTTTATAATCGTAACTTTTTGAACAATATTTTGTTGCTGATTCAGATAGATTATAAATGCGGAAAGAATTTTCATTCTAGAATTTAAATATAAAACATTCTTAATAATGATAACAGAAAAGACAGTTCGGTTTTGTTAAAGTTTCTGACATATTAATGCCCCCACAATAACGCGTGGTTAGGTCCTAATCAAAGCTTTTCGACAATGTTTTTATAGGAATCTGTTATCATAATCAATGGTTAGACTTGACCTTCCATTTATTTTGATGTTGAACTCAAGCCTTAGTACATTATTAGTTTCCTCCTATTTTTAAATGTTCCACTATTCAGCAAAAACACTCAGCAAAGCACCCAGCGTTCTATCTCATATCGTGTCAAGTCAGCTTTATTTACCAACAAAAAGTCAAGGCTCGCGTGCCCGCCAAACTCGGAGACAATAAATAAGCCTTTATCGCCATTTTAATAAATGTGTGCGGAACCAACACAGAATAAATAAACGCGGCAAAAGCAATAAAGGCCGCTATCTTAAGGAGTTTCCGTAGTGCGCGACGAACAGACACAAAACTTTATGATTGCTCGTATGTGCACGATATAAACACTGGTTTCCATTCATATCATATTATATAACTAGCTTCTACCCACGGCTTCGCCGACGTGGTACCCGGATAAAAAGTAGCCTATGTGATATTCTGTTGTAAAAGCTATATTTCTGTTAAGTTTCATCAAAATCCGTTTACTAGTTTTGCGTGAAAGAGTAACATCCATCCTCACAATCTTTCGCATTTATAATAGTATATACGGGTACCACGCGGGCGAAGCCGTGGGCAGAAGCTAGTAACTTAATAAATACGCGTAAAATAAATGTACCTACGTTTTCCATTATACGTTATTCCGTAAATTTTACCGCTGAGTGTACTCTCCTACGTTTTGCGCTTGATAGAGATTGAATTCGGAAAATTGTAAAAATGAGCATTTTTTATTGCTGGACGAATGAGGTTTTTATGGAAATAAAATGACTCATGTGAAAATGTTTTATGTAGAATGTCTACTCGGTAATATTATATGACACATAAATACAAAATAAACTATTACATACCTTCTTTTATTTGCTTAATATCTCGTTGTTCATTCCAAAGAGTTCTATTTTATGGGTAGGCAGAACTTTCTGGTGTACTTGAAATTGTGTCAATGGTTTTTCGTGGTCACCCTGCGTTAGGTCATTGATCTGACCGAGTTGAGATATGGTAGCCTTAAAAAAGGTCGATGTAACCAATGGTTATAGAAAGTTAAAAAAACATCAACTTTAAGTAGATGCTTTTTTCATGCACGTAAAAATGTCGTACTAGTAGTTACTGTGAAAGCATACGCACATCACATTCATGTCACCAATACGGGGCACATTGTGTCTTCCATTCGCATTAGATTGATCAGCCTGCCGGAAGATCTTCCAGCAAACAGAGGACACCTACAGCACCAACCGCGTTCCCCATAATACAATACCTGTTTATGAAATATTTCGCAATTTTTAAATCATAAAAAAACTCAATCTAATCACCATCATTAAAAGTATATAGAAGTCCATGCTAACAAAATAAACTAAATACCTAATTGACGGAAGACCGAGATAGGGCACGGGTATTTATCTCTATATTCTCAAGAGATGTCGAAAGAGATAACATAATCTATGTATACATTACGTAAAGTAAGTTACTGAAAAAAAAACATTTGTATTTGTAATTGAAATACGCACCTTTTGCGTCTCACATATCATATGGAAACCGAACATACCAACGGTCACGGGACTCAAAGGTAATTTTAAACTGGAATTGGCCACCAGTGTCGTATCATCAAGCAATTTGGTTCCGTAATGGATCATTAAAGCCTGAAACCGGAGTGCGAACCGTAACTTCGTTTGTTTACGGACTCCCCACAGCTTATTTTTGTAATAACTGGTGTATATCACATTTTGATCGAGTTGAAAACCAAAAAAAAACATCTATATAATTAATTATTTAAGACACATACATAGTCCTGCTTTCACTAAGACTAAGACTCCGTGTCGTGGGTATCCCAATTCCAGAACAAATATCTGCAAACCATAAAAAATAAACCCGCAGTGCAAAGCGAACCCGCCAGCTACTCGTCTACCGCGCCATCGAGGTCGTCACTATTGAACTAGGTTGATACAGATACAGATAATTTATTGATAAATGATCATTTTACACGTCAAAGTACGTAGGTTTATACAATAAAAAATTCGTAAGTACTATAAATTATAAAACAATATGGTTTACTCGTTGGTAACATCATCTATAAAGTCACTGAATGGCTGACAGCTTAATTGCGAAGGAACTTTTTGAGTTTGTTCTTAAATATAACGTCGGATGTAGCACTTATTATCTCATCTGGCAAATTATTAAATATCGGGACTCCTATAATATACGCAGATTTCTTGGACTTGGTAAGCCTATGGGTAGGATTGCGCAGTCTATTACGGTGCCTAGTTGAGTAGCGATGTGCCACCCCCAACCTTTCGAATTTATCTAGGTTCATGCGTACGAACAAACTTATCTGGTAGATGTAGATGGAAGGTACGGTACGATATTATCAAGGATTGAAAAAGAAAAACGAATTTAAGGGTTTTTACTAGCGATGGGTCGTCAAAGTACTCGTAATTATCGTAAACGAAACGAACCCGTTTATTTTCGTTCATCAACGAGTCCATCGAATTCGTCGACTAGTCGATGTTTCAACTTCTTTATATTGACGGACTATCTAAACTTCGCGACGATGTCTACCTATCTAGTCGATAGTATCTACGTAGCTCGACCGTAATATATAGACTAGGTAGGTAATCTTTTTACCACGTTTCTTTGAAAGTTAATACATTTCAAAGAAATGTGCCGTAAAACTTAAAACTTCCTTTTTACTTTCTATACAAGAAGGTACCTACAAAAAATACAGATCAAACAGCTAGGCTATCTAAAGACCATTGCAAATTATTTATAGATAGGTAACTATTTATTTGCAATAAAAAACTTCGTAAAAAACTTCGATATGAACGTTGTGGAATCTCTGTTTAGCCGTCTATGATTTCAACTAGTTGAATGAGTGACAGTGAACCGTCGATGCGTAGATTCAACGTAAACGGTTGATTCTACTAGTTCATTTATTCAACACCCGTCGCTAATTTTTACCGATTTTCTATAGAACTCTGACCCTAAATTCACCACCAATTGCAACTACGATGACCTTTTCATGGCACGGATCCTTTCATGCATAATATTAATTCTTCGCCGAGTAAATTTTTTTATATGCAGGTTCTGCAACCATCACTCTTATATCCCTCGGAAGAGACTAGCCACTCACAATACAGGGAATCCTAGTGTGAGGGCTAGTATTCACAAACCTCTGATTACCTACCTACTTATTGCTTATCCCAAACTGGACTGAACACTGATCTAACGATGAATGAACACTTCTCTTTACACCAAGATAACCTTACACAAAAAAAGGCATAAATTAGTAGAAAGCACTATGGAATGTCTTATCACTGAAAGCGATTCCTTCTATGCGAAATCAGGATAGAAGGCAATAAAATGTAATGGTAAAGGATGGCAGTACTTTGTAGTGAGTGAACAAGCTAACCTTATATACCTAATAACATATACCATTACTGAAATTACAGCTACTGAACTAATAGAGGTTTTAGAAAATGATTACCTATTGCTTGTAACACTTGGCACCTCAACAGGTTTCAAGTGAAAAAGCTTATTGAGAAGTACACAGAAAAATAAACTTAACTGATCCCGATGAAACGTTTACGTATACATAATCCCAATATTATTGAAACGAAAAACTATTTTGATATTACTGTTTGTACAAAAAAAACTCAAAACTGAAATATTTTGATAAAAAATGTAACGGAAAATCTTACCTGATTTAGCTAAGTCTCATTACTGGGAAAAAATCCTAGGGCTGGGAAAAATCCCATTGCGGGACTAATCTTGAAAGATTTTAGGCACATAGTTATGTAGCCGCCATGTTGTCGCCGCCAAGGACAGGGAAGGCTAAGCAATGAATTGCCATTTTTAGGGTTCCAAAGCCAACTGGCCAAAACAAAACCCTCATAGATTCGTCATGTCAAACACAAAACATGTGGAAAATTTGAAGAAAACCTCAAGACATCCTGAGTTGAGTTGGAGTGGAGGAATATTTTGAGAAATATCTAAAGAATACGAGGGGTGTCAACCGAAGTTAAGTGCATACGAGCAGTTGAATAGTGCAGATTTGTTTTTAGTATAATATACGTATACTCGTATCTCAGTTCTTAAACAAAACATGTTCATCTAATAATGCATAATTCATTTCTGTAGCTCACAGTTGATCAGCGGTGCACACAGATCACTTTGTCTCAAGACCTGCTAACAATGTCCTTTACGATACACTGGCTTGCCTCATTAGACAGCAGGGTTCTGCATTAACGCCTTTGTGTAATTAATACAAAGGAATGGCCCCAGGGTTTCGTATATCGTTTGTCTTAGGGGGGCTTCAGTCACATTTTCGTTAAAGGTACCTATTTCTAATAATAGTTTAGATATTTTTCGGTTTTTAATATGTCTTGTGATTCACCATTATTAATAAATATTTGGAATCAGATAGCTAATCCACGTACTCTTCAGACTGCACAATATACTTAAATACATCCAAATCCTTGTTATCTCGTATGATTTGAACTCAACGAACACTTTCATGTATGCACAATAGATCTAATTTTTTATGGTATGAAAAACTCTTGACCCATGAAAAAGCTGACCTTGGGATCAAGATCTACTGTACCAATAACTGTGATACCATGCTTTAACGTTTTTCGTTCCTGCTCGCCTTCTCTGGTCATTCGCTATCAGAATACCTGGATTTCACTTACCCAAATTTGGCCACCATTCGGTTAAGACTTTCGATACTCCACCAGTAATCACCATGTTCGACAAGGGTGTCCTTTCAATATTTATTCATCTAATGTCACTCGTTGGACTGTTGTCCAACGATATGACTATATAATTAAAACGAAGTAATCGCCCTGGACTTTCCTGTATCATTAAGCTGTAAATTATTCTTGTAGGTCCTCAAAGGACGTGAGTGAATATCGCTGGGACTAATTTCGTTCCTAGACTTGATAATAAATAGGTATAATTGTCTAGGTGGACTACAAAGGTTTGGGTTCCTTTGAACGCGGATTAGTTGAGACTGACAGTTTTGGGACAGTTTAGTCGGGATATCATTTCCCTATATATGAGTATATTCTATATAAAGGGTATAATAAAAATAAACAAAATTAAATAGAATAGAATATATGTTTATATGGCACAAAAAAGAAAAAGGTAAAAGTTATACAAGTAAAAGTAGAGGTCCTACTTAAATCTAAAACAATAACAAAAAAAAGGCTCATGTGTCTAATAAGGTATGGCTATAGTCTGTACCAAAATGGTATTCAGCTGTCTAAACATGCTATCTTCAATAATTAATTAGTTTACCTCTAGCTAAATTATCAGGAAATAAATTGGTTCACAGAAGCAATCGTGTAATATGTGTATGCGTGTATGTAATGTGTGTATGTAATAAATGGCTTATATATTATTATTATTGATAATACATACCTGCTATAATGGTAACATTTATTTCAGACACTAAATAATTATATAAAAATTTTCAAAGTACATTGAGTCAAATTAAATTTATATTTTATTGTGTTATCAATTAAAATAATAATTTAATTTAATTGTTCATCCTTTTGATTATGGTATGGGTGCTCTTCAGCAGAGGCCTCCTGCAATGTAGTATTACAGTAAAGTAAATGTTTTTTTTTATATCCGATGTAGTACAGAATGCATTTGTTGTCCCTCTAAAACCAGCTTATGTACTAACTTTTTTAACCGTCAAAGAAGCCATCTAATACTCGACTGGAGTAATACATAATTGACTCATCTGAGTCAAGTTATTGATTGCGAATAGAAGGTTCAGATGAAGCGGGGGTAGATACTTGTGTATTGCGTTAAACTCGTAGCACTGGGTAAAATAAGGTAAGGTGCATATTTATTTTTAAAATAGAAAATTATCTGCTTATATTACTAATAGTCTGCAAAGTACCTATTGGGGGAATCTGCACGTACACAGGGATATTAGTAAAAAATAGAACTCTATAATGCAAAATTATACCTGCAGGATATTTAACCCGTCTACGACAAAATTTAGAGTAAAGATAAATAAATAAATAATGCTGGTTATTTTCACACAGCATCATCTAGCCCCAAACTAAGCAGAGCTTGTATTATGGGAACAACATGACTGATATACTACTTATATACATTTTTTTTGTAAATACCTACGTAATATACATAGAAAACACCCAGACCTGAGACAAATATTTGCAGATACAAACATTTGTCCCGTGGCGGGAATTGAACCCGCAACCTTCTGCGTCCCAGGCGGACCTTCGCCCACTGCACCACAGAGGTCGTCAAAAGATGTATCTCTACGTAGTGCAAATAAGCAACATAACATACAACGTACAAAATATGTTATTAATTAGCTTCTGGAATAAGGTATACTTGAGTACTTAAGGTATACTTGAGTGTTTCCCCATAATTAATGAATGAGAAAATGCGCTTTGGGTCGGATTATTGAGTAACAGTAATCCTAATTAGATTAGATGTGATAGCAAGCGTGTTGGAACTAAGAGAGCGATTGCAAGTACCCACGCTTGACGAGCCATTCCATTTTAATCTGTGACGTAGGGAGATACAGGGGGTGTCCAAAACGTAGGGTAGTGATTCATCAATTGACTAAAGTGCCACTTCATATCAAACCGTTCTGTCGCCTCTAAATGCTTGTTGATTGGCCATCCGCCATTTTCATTTTTTGTTCCAATACGCGATCCGAATTCCATTCTCATTTGCGTCTCTTCATCAGAGATAATTTCAATATCATGTTTTTATTTTCGTATCGTTTTCATCGGGATGGGATGTGTGATTCCGTAGGTGTGACAATATTTTTTCAACTTTTGTGGTTTTGTTTAATTACATTTATTTTAGAAAACAGTAGGATAGTCCTTTCTGTATACGAATATTGATTTGATCGCACACAATTTTCAGTTGCCATACAAAATTGTGGAATTTGCAACGTCTAAAAGAATTTTTGTTAGTAATTTTCAAAAAACGCCACCCCTCTCATAAAGCAAATAGAGTTAGTTGGATAATTCATGTCACTGCCAGTGCATTCCCCCGGGAATCAAACTCGCATCTGTTCGGAACGCATCCATTCGTGAAGTTGTACAGTCAACTGTATAAAAAAGTATAATGATACATGAAAAAAACTGTGGGCTAGTTTTTCTAACTCAACGTTAGTAACTGTAGAGAAACTCTTTGAGGGGGTTTCTCTTGTTCTACTTAGAAATATGTATACTTACATAGGTACCAGGTAGGTATTTGCTACTTTATTCATAAACTATGAATCTTCATTGATATCTGACAAGATCCAATAAAATCATATTGTAAAAACGGGAATTTTCACAGACTGCACTATCGGTGAAGGCACCGACTAAGTTTCGACTCATTCCGAGAGTCTTTATCAGGGTGAGTGGTTGTGACTTACTCCTTCCGCGTCGCGCCGTGCACTACACCCGCGTGCACGACGCAGAAGGAGAAAGTATTTTTTCAAAACTACCCCTAGGGGATGTGCAATAAAGTTCTGAAATTTGCATGGAAAAAAATATTCCCTAGTTCGATTCACTCAAAAGTTGGTGGACATAGTTTGAAGCCTGGAGACGTCATACGCTACTTTTATCAACATGCTACGCGGGCAAAGCCGCGGGCAGAAACTAGTAAATAATACTTTTCAATTGGGCTCAGCAAAAACCACCCTCGATAAAATAAACAGTACTACTTTTCGTATTGTACCCAACCCCCAATCACTCCATTAGAAGAAAATTTAAAATAATAAGATTCTCCTTCCTCAAATACGCGCATGAATTTTTCACGAGTCACTTTGTTGCATTCTAGTGCATTTTTATGCGAACAATTCGAGAAAATAAAAGTTTGTAAAATGTAAAAGGTTTTATAATGATAAAAGTGTACCTATTAGTAAACTATTCAGCGAAATTGGAATTAATTATTTCAAAAAATAGTAAGCTAAAATATAATATTTTTTAGTCATAAAAAATATCGTCATGCTGGAACTCATGAGTTTAGGCGCATTGTTAATAAAGTACTTGCCGTGGGACAGCCAAACACTTGGTGCCGACGGCGGCCAGAGCGGAGGTAATTGTCAGCGACATTAATGGCAGATTACTCAAAATGTCTGTGAAAATGATTGTGAAATGGTCTGTAGGAATATAAGATTGAAGACGCCATATCTTTTGTTACAGGTCTGGACGCAGAACTTTACTACGTCAGAGAAGGAGTGGTAAACACCTACGCTACCGGTTTCATCGTTCCCGTGCCTGCTCACATAGCTGACCTGGAGTTCATGTGGCAGGCGCTAGGTAGAAGACCTGTGAGTATATGTAAATTTTTAGGTTTTCGGAATTCCTGCCGACAAGGAACCCTTTTCGTTTTTCGGCCTTCACTTTAGTCAGAGTAGTTTTATTAGCTAGTGGAATCATACTGATGTCTTGCACGGAAATACGTATTGGACATTTTAGGAATGCTTCAGAGTGTATAGTATGTTTTAGATATTTTGGACGTTGTTAACGCAGTTTAGTTAGTTAAAATGTGACGTATCCTACTAATACTTACTTATATCCAACTTAATTGATCTGAGCTATCAAAGAATTGGAATGCCTTCTTTACCTCAATGAGTCCACAGATTTTATAATACAAGATTTTATAATACCACCTCTGTAGCGCAGTGGGCGAAGGCCTGCCTGAGATGCAGAAGGTTGCGGGTTCGATTCCCACTACGGGACAAATATTTGTAAGATCTGCATATATTTGTCTCCAGTCTGGGTGTTTTCTATGTAAAACATGTATGTATTTACAAAAAAAAATACGTAAGTAGTATATCAGTCATTTAATTCCCATAACACAAGCTCTGCTTACTTTGGGACTAGATGACACAGTGTGAAAACGTCCAGCATTATATTTTTTTTATCTTGTATTTAACAGGTAGATTCACAGCAAAAACACCTTTATTAATCTTTTTTTTAACTTAGTTTTCATCCTAATTTCCTAGTAATGATGCTAGTCTAATTCTACTTGGCAATGCTCTATATTAAAACGAACATAGCATTTTCGTGTACCCAGATTTTATGCTATGCTTACTAAAAAGGCAATTACACAATGCTATTTCTAATGTGATTATAGAACACTCCTAGTTCTTGGCAGAGGGCTCTGCTTGCTAACCAGCCTTGTGACAATTTGAACCGAATACATTTCTAAACTAGGCCGAAATTCTATTTAGAATTGAACATTACTAAATTAAAACGAAAGATTCTTTTAAAAGTTAGCAAACGTTCAACGCCTAATAAAATTACTTAATTCGACAATGAATACGCCTAGTTAACAATGTATTTTTTCGTGATTTGTATATTTAATTCGGTTTCATTGAGAACTCGTTGGATATGGCCATAAAAGGTTTTTGGAATCTTTGTTTCAAAACTGGAGCACAGGTTGTCGTTTATCGGTTTTTGTAATTAAATCAAAACAAATTTATTTTAAAACAGATAAATTGTTTTTTTATACCGACCGACGACCTCTGTGGCGCAGTGGGCGAAGGCTCGCCTGAGATGCAGAAGGTTGCGGGTTCGATTCCTGCCGCGGTCGGTTATTGACATTGCAACAAAAAAAAAAGTAGTATATCAGTCATGTAGTTTCTATAATACAAGCTCTGCTTAGTTTGGGGCTAGATGATGCTGTATGAAAATGTCCTGCATTATTAATTTATTATTTATACACTCGATAGTAGACACTTTGTTTAGGAAATATAATTTTAGAATAAAAAAATACCCAACAGTTACCAAACTAGAATTCCTTTTGTTTTTATGTATCAGAAACTACGAGTACCGTGGTACCACAGCATTTAGGCTCGGAACAAATATCTGCAGGACATGCAAACATTTGTCCCGCAGAGGGAATCGAACCCGTATCACTTGCGTCACTGCTGGCTACTCACCCTTAATATATTACTTAGCTGGCTAATACATAACTTATAGGTAGGTAATTATTTATTTAATGTAACACCATTAAATACACATAATGTTCATTGTGATTGTTTGTGCCAAAATACAATAGAAAATATACAGATTCAGATTAATTTATTGACCATTTCGTCACAAATATTTTAATATTTCGTTATAACATTGGCATGTCATATACATTCACACTTAAAGCACACATGCAAATCAGAAAAGGAAAAAATTAAAATATAAATCAAAAGTTAAATATCAACCAATAGTAAGGGATATTTAGTACCCATGGCCTTAAAAATACGCTTGGATAAACTAAAATAAAAAGGACAGCCAATAATTATTAAGGTTAGTCAACATTAACTTTGATCTCCACATTAGTCCCTATGTTGTTGAGACCAAAAAGTAAAAAACTGGTTGAACTATTTTCAATATAAAAAAGATATACACCTCACAGTGTCGTTACGCTACATATTAGATATACAAAGAGTACTCTTTGTACCAATAGGCAACTGGTAGGAGTAATACGAGTTAGTAGGTATCCAGATACCCATTTGTGAAATTTATTTAAATACTTACTTTATCAATCTTTTGACTGTCGATGTTGTATCTGTTTTTTCTCTACTTTGTTATGTGTCCCATGAACTACATTATATTCTGTTATATACTGCAGTTAACTAACAACATACATTTTGATGCTTTTATCAATGAATTCATGTTAGACTTGGGATCAGAAGTTTATTTTACAGACTGATGGGACAATATATCAGCCCGGGCGCCGCACGTTCCAATTTAGCTTGAAAGCGATTTAATTTCGCAAAACAAAAGGCCAGATTAAGTCGTCGTTTTTCACTGTGCTCAGAATATTTGTAGCTTAGTCGAATTGAATGTTGATGATAGAGGATTTATTGAAAACTGTCCTGAAAAGCTTGCTGTTTTCATCGGGTTTCCCGAAAGTTGTGGATTTTACAGACTTATTTTAAAAGTAATTGAATACAAATATAAAAACAGATTTATTCACCAAAACTGTACATTACAAGAGCAGTATAAACTAGTTGCTCTTTTAAATACCGATCAATGAATTTCTTGTTGTTTTTATTATAGTTTAAATCTGTTTTGCACAGCCTCAAAATACTTTACATATCTCTGAAAGCATTTTCTGTCTGTAATCTAGTTGGATCTATTGTAAGTTGGATCAAACGTGAATAGAGACTTCTTCCTTATAATTAAGTCCTCGAAAGAGAAACATACATACATACATACATATAGTCACGCCTGTTTCCCGGAGGGGTAGGCAGAGACCAAGGATTTCCACGAAAGAGAAACGATGCATTTATTTTAAAGATCCATCAAAATATTTCGCTAAGTTTACTCATAACTGAACTATAATCAAAAGGTTAAACGTTGGACACCAAATAACACTAGCTCACGTACACTTTACATGCCCATAAATTACTGCGGTGTATTAATTCATGGTTTATTGTTCACAGCTGCCATACGTCATGGGGATAGACTATGAGAGCCGGGGTGCCATGCTGCCACCGCAGGTTAATATATCAGAGAAAGGGTTCGTGCCTACAACATTGCAGACTTTTAGGTGAGATACCTCAGTTTTACATTTCTTCTCTAAGGCGATGGGCTTGCAACCTGTCACGTGCATACCAAGTGCAAAACTTGGTAATTTATGTACAATGTTTCGATGTGCCTCTGTCTAACCCCTACTTGGTATCTACATACTGAGTATGTATCTGAGGATGTCCACCATAAGGATAACAGCCGTGTGCATGTTTGCTTGATAAAAAATGCCTAAGAGATGCAGTTAGCAAATAGTTGGTCGAAAATACTTACTCGTAAGCGTTAGTTTCGTTTTGTAAATTTACTTCATAATCGCTGACCCTGTTTGTCAGTTTTTTACCCAGTAACGAGACACAGGGATATAAATAAATATCCCTGCCTGTGTCTCGTTAGTGGGTAAAAAAATGACAGGGTCAGAGACTATGAAGCATTAACACGTTCCATATTGGGGTTAGTATTCTTGGTTGAATATTCGATCTCCAATAGCTACTCCGTAGGTATGCCAGTCAGCTAGCCTATGATAATACTGCAGACTTTTACTGGGGTAAGAGACCTTTACAAACACTAGGTAATTTTACCGCCTACGCATTTAAAGCAAATGGATCAATATGGTTGTGGGCGAAAGCTTTGTTGAGAAACTATGCATCTATCAAAAGATTTGAGATTGCGTCACAATCTAAAGAAAGTCTATTCATTATGAAACAGGGATGGCTATTCCTGAGCCAATATTTCTCGAAGTGTAGGTACTTACCACGCAGACTCTAAATCAATGCTTTTAAGAATCCGAATTGAAACTAATTATTATTATTTCTCATTATTCATTTCAAATCTCAGGTTTATGCCTGGGGCCTTTACAGGCATTAGTGGAGCCAAAGCTAACACTAAGAGGCCCTTTGTACATTATCATATAAAAAACGGAATCTTGTGGATGGCGAATGATGTAAACTTTTGGAAATATGAGTGATTAACTAGGCTATTGCAGTAGTATATGCTTATGGAATGGTTGCTGGGCTATGTAGGATGAAACGGCTCCTGCCAATTATTATTATTATTATTATTATCAGCCTATATTGCCCCACTGCAGGGCAGGGTATTATTATAGTGTCCCCTATATTTTCCTAGTGATTGGAAATCATAATGATTATGAAAATACGGTTTAAGACCACTATTTTTGGACAATTTACTTACGGCTTATACCTAACGAACCATAAGTAAATTAGGTATGAATCAATTTCATCACGTGCACTGCCCATGATCGAGTTTGACAGTAGACCGTCAAAAAATTAATGATTGATGGCGGGCGATGTTCATGATAAAGCATTCTAAATCAGCTACAAAGCGTCAGCAAATCTACGAAAAACAGTGGTAATGAGCTGTATTTACAATTTAAAAATGATGTTTTATTCTTGTTTTTTTATTAGATGCTATTTTTGCCTCTCAGGGTTCGGCTGCCATGCACCGGGTCCAGAAGCGCAGAGATCCTTGTCACCATGCAACTCAATATTTCTGCCCCAGACCGCGCCCACAAAGATATCAGGCTTACTTTCAAAAGGAATAAAATATGCCTGAAAGGTAAGCCAACGAGTTTCAAAATCCTTTTGTATCAAATAGACATGTGACTATTAGCCCGTAATGTTGGCGGTGCAGTCTGGTGCTTCTACTAGTTGTAGAAGTGTTGCCCGTGTCCAGTCAGAAAATGTTATAAAATAATGATAAAATGATGACCACGACCTTATTTCATACATTAGCCAGCACAGACAGTGATCCCAGCTTTGGTGAATCACTTTTTAACAAGCGGTCAATATGGCTATTGCAATGAGTCAACGGGGTTAGAATCCAATTACCCATTCACTGTAGAGTCATCCATAGAATAGATAAGATAGAAAGATTGGGAGAGAAAGAGAGAGGGAGAATAAATTGAACTAAAACTAACTTTTTCTTTCAACCAACCAATATTTTCTTAATCTAAAAGTTTATATAAGCAGCATCCACAAACTATTTGAAAAATTGACAAACTTTCCCCATCATCCCCCAGACAAATCACTTTATAACCGATGGGTGCACTAAAACACATAAACTAAAGTTGTGAACACTTCCCCTGAGCAATAATAATAACCATAAATTGTGTCCCATACCGTTGTTAGAATAAGTGCGTAAATAATAATGTGACCGGAGTGTCTTGCTTCACGGTTTTAGGTATAAACAAGATACTCGTAGGTGGATTATGATAATGAAACATTTACAAGATATGACGTAGATGGCTGAGTGGAAGTTGAATGGAAAACGAAAGTACTAATAATAAACTCGATATTATTTTTTCCCAACAAAAATTGTGCTTTTCGAGGAGGAGGATATCCTTTTAGATTCTGGCTGGTTATTATAAAGTTACTTCAATTCTTTTTTATTAAAGATACTTTTAGTTTTTGCATTATGATTTATATTTAAGTATAGTCTAAGAGCTGATGACGAAATCACCCACGCAACTAATTATAGAACTAATTCATAATTCAATTTAGCTGAGGGAACTTTTAAAAACGTAACGTTTTCGTACGAAACGCTACATTAGTTTACAAATAAAAGTTAAAGAAGTAAGATGATTTAATGAAATGACTTTTAAAGTGTTGTTTATACTCTGAACTTAGTGTTTAAATCATATAATTGTTCCAATAACATAGTCGATATACGAAGGGTCGTAATTAACCACGCATTTACATAAAGTGTTCAGATAATATTGAAAAGTTACGAATGTTCACACTAGCTATATTAAATACAGATATAAAAAAGGCAGTATTGGAAAACCACCAATCTATTATATACTTCACCATAGATGGACGTTTTCAGATGTTTTTTTTCAATAAAACTCACAAAAGAGAGCTCTTATTCAAAGAACATAAAAGAGACTTCAATAAAATCACTTTACGACACTGTACACAAAGATTTGAAATTACGTCTATAGTCCCGAAATCACTCCCCTCATTCTTTATTAGCATGTAGACGGTTCCGCAGACGCAACAGGATATTCAGAGGGATTGAGGATACAGCTTACTGATGGGAGTCGGCTAGGTCATTCCTTGCAAACGGGGTAAATGACATTATATTGAATTAGTTTCACTTCAACTTTGAGTTACAGTTCTGAGTGATACCACTTTTATACTCGACGCAAATTATGTTAGCTGCCTACGCTGTTTATTTTGTAATAGGCTAGTTTACATGTAGTTTATAAACATGATATAAGGAACTCTGGATAACTTAGTACAAAATGACAACGTAGTAAACTAACTCACAGTGAATTTTTGATAAGCTTTAGTTTTATAATAGCAGCTCAAATCAAATCAAAAACAATTATAAAATAAACGAATAGGTGCTCGTTTATCTCGCTACACAGGCAATAAAGTTATATTGAGACTAGCCCAAGGCTTTGCTCACGTGGTACTAGAATATAAAGGGTAGCATATAGAATTTGTGTTTGAAATCGGTTCGATCCTAACGATAAGCATCCAAACATCAATATATTTTCCGCGGTTATAATAATTGGAGGATGGATAGAAACTGACTCAAAAGTGCACTAGCTTTTTCCTCTGACTGTGTTGAAGACGTACTAAGAGGGTGCCCACGGCGATACTAGCCCTCTTTTAATGTGTTTACAAGAGTATCGATTGTTCCGCTACGTGCTATTTGACTTGGAAATTTACTTGTTCTTTACGCGAATATCGTTTGTTTGCTGTTTTTTGAAGGATTTCGCAATTGATTGAGATAAAAAGAGATGGGAGTGGGACGCTGTAATTCTTGTTAGTACAAAGTACTTTTTGTCTTAAAATGAATCATCATCATCATCATCATCAACCTATATTAGTCCACTGCTGGACATAGGCCTCCCCTAATGAGCGCCATAGCGCCCTGTCTTCAGCTTGCCGCATCCAGAATCTGCCTGCAGTCTTTCGCAGATCGTCATCCCACCTGGCCGGATCATGAATATATGATAAAATGAGTCATGTATACATAATTTAGAAAAAACTTGTATTATATAACTGCTTACATTATCAAACTCCAAGATCAGTTAATTCGCGCGAACAGCTATAAAGTATTTTGCAAAACATAAAAAGCCTTCTTCCCCGGTAATGATATTAGATGATACCCCACTAAATGAAATATTAGGGGTAATAGAAAAAACTTCTGGAATTCGTAAGGGGAGGGAAGAACGATGGCGTAGGTAATGGTGATATAATAAGGCAGGTACGAACGCACTTGGGAAGTTTTTATTAAATACCACCCTAGTTTTATGTTCTCAAACATTTTAGGGGGTTTTAATTGGACCTGTTTGTGAATTTATAGAGAGGTACCTGTAAGTTTTGAAAATCGATAACAAATGGTTTACTTCGACTTATTTGGCTTATTAGGACAATTTTCGATACAAAAAAGGCACTATTAAAAGTCCATGATAGTTCCGTTAACTCCTTATACTTTTTTCGGTAATAGACTTTTGCTAAGTTTGTTTGAAAATTGTGTCTATTTTGATAACGACGTTTTACTAATGCCACACCATTTAGGCTGGTCAAAGTAATTTGAGTATACTTTAAATTAATTGACTTATATTTTTGTTTAAGTGAATGCAGTTTTTCAATAAAATTGTTCAACACTTTGTATTAAAATTCAAGCTTTTAGGGTCCGGTCAAACTGACGCAGTAGTAATCATCATCATAGAGCTGTCAAGTGGTTGTCAAAGTTCATGAGAATGTACCGATTTCTACCGCCTTCATTAATTTATTACTAGACTGGTCAAAGTATAGTAGCAGCCTTTGCTTGTGCAGACTATCAATACTCCGAGTGTATTAAGAATATGACCCACAACATTAATTGACATAGGTTTTATTAAGGTGATATTATAGGCTGATTCTCGGTGTCTCCCCCAGGTCTTTCCACAATAGTGACGCATAACGAAACGGCCCGACTAGCCGGCGACGCGTCTCAGAGTTCGAACGGTGTGCTATTCGCTGCGGGAGGATGCGCTGCCGCCGCGTTGGCGCTGCTGGCCGCTGTAGCAGCTGCTGGGACCTTGTACCGACGAGGCAGCAAGGCTAGGCATCATGATTCAATACAGTAAGTTCCTTATTTGCTAGTGATGTTGTGCAGTTTTTTTTAAGGAGCAGTTTAGGATATACTAAGAACTATATTCCGTATATACTCACTACCATCAAAAACTCTAACAGACGTTTAGGCTGTGTTTTTCGATAAATTATCACCCAAATAAAAATAATGAGTATATAAAATTTTGTTACAATTTATTTTATTAAGCATCATGTTATTAGGCACCCTTGGAATTAGATCAGTGCTCATAAACTTTCTCAAAAGATAATCCTACTAATATTATAAATGCGAAAGTTTGTAAGGATGGATGTTCGTTACTCTTTCACGCAAAAACTACTGAACGGATTTTGATGAAACTTTATAGTATTAAAGCTTATACATCAGAATACCACATAGGCTACTTTTTACCGGGTACCACGCGGGCGAAGCCGTGGCTAGAAGCTAATATTTCAGACATGTATAGTCTCAGTCAAAAGTACAAGTTTTTTTATGAAAATCATGTCCTACCTAATTAAATTTCATATTTCAAACATTGTTACCAGTATGATATGATAGTATCATATCATAATATACTGGTAACAATCTAATATTTATCTTTAATAACGTAACAACATTTTGAAAACTAGTTCATGTGTTTTTCATTTTATCACTTGCGCCTGGACCTAGTGGTTAGTTTGTAAACATTCTGTGTTCTTGAAACGAGACAAAGTATTACATGCGCTCGAGGCATGCAGGAAAATCCAACCTTACATACATTTACTCGTTAAATAAGTAAAACATAGGAAAGCTTTTGTTTGTTTAAAGTTTTCTTGCTCCGGTTGTTCTCAAAAGAGTAAGAAAAATAAATCTAGGCTATGGGGAGGACTTTAAAGTTAAGGCTTTTCCGCCTTGATACTACCAGAAGCTAAAACCAGGTACCAAAAATACTTATGCAGTATCAGACTGCCTTTTAAACTGTTTTATTAGTTTAATTATCTATCGAGTTTATTGGGAATATTATACCTACTACCCAATAGTTACCAGTGGCAAAACTGCAAACCCCAAGTTAAATCCAATATTATTTAAACGAGGAAGAAGAAAAATCCAAGGCCATAAAATTATTAGAAGGTTTCTGAGAAGGAAAAAAATATTTTAACCGTTATTTTAAAACAAATTAAAAGAGTTTCAAGGACTTCTTTCTGAAATCAAATTCAATTATTGCCCCAAGTCGATTGGGAGAAAAATCTAATAATATTGAAAACTTTGTGAAGGAGTTTTTAAAGAATCCTTGCAAATTAATGGTTCGGAAAACAAAAAATCAAGATCCTACTAGTACAGACATGTATTAAGTTATAACCCAGCCAGACTTATTAAGTTATAACTTTTAATCAGTTCATTAACTTTCACAGTTGAGTAAAATAAACAATCAACCTTGTACGGATTCTTGGAATGATGCCAAAAATACCATTTTCAAAACAACAAAAACATGGTATCTAGCTTACATTTAATACTGATAATGTTTGGACGTGCCTCTTGCCTTTGGACTACCCCCTGATTGGTCTCTTCAGAGATCTACGCACTCAGTATGTATCTGAAGATGTTCATCTCGTGGAGTACAGTCGTCAGTGTGTCTGTTTTGTTTAATGTTTTAATCTAACGCTATTTACAAAGATGCATAAAAGTGCGTTTTTAAGTTGTACCCTTCAAAATCCTTTCACCTTTAACAAGGTATATAACAATTTCAAGCACAATCGTGTTTGACTTGGCCTTTTACATTCTAGTATGTTAGGCCGTGGTGCAAGTGTAAAGCTTACAGACGGAGATTGATAAGGACTCCAGTTTTGTTAATTATTTCCTGCTGTGTTTAAGGTATACCTAATGTTTTCATAAACATTCAACGTTAACTGATCTAAATAAAATGAGAAGAAGGTTAGAGCTAGAAATTAACAAAATAATTCATGCAGCAAGGTGCCAAGAGGACTGGCGGCAGTCTCTCGCTGATTGGCCAAAGAAATCTTTTTATCCTTTTAAAGAGCCAGCTCTTGTCATCAACATTATTAGACAAATGGTCAATGGTCAGACAAAGTCAAAGTCAAAATTCATTTAATCATTAAAACCACAAGGATCATTTTGAATTGGTTATTGGAAAATTGAATTTGATTTGGCATATAGTGTGTGTCAACTTACTGGATAGAATCCGGAAAATGGAACTGTGCTCAGGAATATAGGCTTCGAAAACCTCTAAACTGAAATGAGATTGGACGTCTTTCGCATGCCAAGTTTTGCAGAGAAGGCTATCGTAGCACAGCAGAAATAGAAATGTATATGAAAAAAAAAACAATTTCTATCCCACCAAGTTATTAAACTCTCTAGATCTTCTTTCAATTTCTTAGACAATATTTTTTCTGAAAAAAAACCCTTTGTAGTAGTCATCTTACCCCAAAACAATGACCCCACTATGTTTACGAAAATATTTATAAAAACGTTTGATGTTAGACCAAACCCCATGGAATATAATATTATGAGGGAACTGAACTCCCGTTCTGTCGCGTTTGATGGATGATGTGGTGGGATAGGTTTGAACGATAGACAAGGAAAATATTGTTCCAGTTATACAATGCCAACTATCCATAGATGGTTGATGGCTTTTATTCTATGTGGTAGAACGCCCCGCGTCTACGACGGCGTTTTTTTTTGCCCGTTGCACTCTCTAGGGGTAGAATTTTGGAGTATTTTCTTTTCTTAGTCAGTACACACTAAATGGAACATACCATCCAAATGTCAGCTCTTTAGGACTTATGGTTTAAGCTGTGCGATGATTGTCAGTCGGTGAATCAATCTGTCAGTGTGTCACGCAACGATTTTATAAATATTGATTAATGGAAACATACATACAATCTGTAATGCCTATATAGAATATTTATTTTGAACACTAATAAATTCTACATTTGTAGATGCATGCTAAACTGTGATTTATTGCAGTTTTCGTCAGCACATTTTTTTTTGTTTTTTAAATGTTAAATCTTTGTTCTAGCACGTCATACACAACAGCTGCATACGGCAGTCACCAAAACGTTCTCTTGCGCATGGACACACTAGGACGACCACCAAGTTCTACAGGATCCTACGCAACCATTGCTAGTCTACATAAATTCCCTTTTGGTATGTCGTAATTTCATCCTTATATTCCGCATGTCAGATTTTACAACTACAATAGGTACAATAGGTACAAGTCCGTAGGTACATTTTCAACCGACTTCAAGTTTCTCAATTCGTCAGTATGTTTTGTCAGTATGTGTGTATGTTACACGATATCTTCGGCAATTGTAAACCGATTTCGATGATTATTTTATTAATTGATAGGGTAAACTTCAAAGGTGGTCTCATACAAATATTATTAACAAAACCACCACAAAGAGTAAAATAAAACATATTGGACTTTTTATAACGGTATTTGAAGTCGTTTTTTTTATTGGACATTAACATGCTTATGGAGTCCAATATTTCTTGACAGTCAAGAGATAAATATATTACTTCAAAAGCCATAATCAAGAAGTGAAATGAAATATCTTACTTAATTGTTTTGGGTCAAAGACAGTGACGTTTTCTGAGTCAACTGAACCACAGATTAAAAAAACTTTTGATAACACTTTCAAATCAAGTAAATGCTTCATATTTCTAAGCATACTATAGAAAGTCTACTTAAATTAATAAGTACCTAATAACATTTTACAAATATTATTTTTTATAAATATTATACTAGGGTTGTATCGATAATCGAATTTGTTAAAAATATAATGCAATTCAGATTTCCGAATTCGAGAAAGTAATACCTATAAGGAATGGGGTAACTGAAATATTTGAACTTTGAATGATTAGTCTTACAACGCACGGGACAAGTGTTTGAAACACAAACATTTGTCCCGTTACGGGAATCGAACTGCACTCTCATTTCTCAGCCGGCTACTCGCCCTCTTCGCCACGGAGGTCTACGTCACGTAAGTTGTTTCTACGCACAGCTTACAATGATGCTACTTAAAAAAAAATGTGTCTCTTTAATCGTTCCAAGCCATTATTTCACTTTCTTTCGGTTTAAGAATATGGTATGTATTTTAATTTAAATAATTTAAACATACTATTAAACATACTATTTATGCTGCTTTTAATAACATTGTTTTGGCGCACAGAGGAAAATGTTTGTCAAGAAGCTGCCAAAGTTCGTGTCAATATACTGATTGCCACAGAAGCTATCACATTTACGCGGCAACGGCTTGACAGCGTTTATCAAGAAAAAGCGCGTCAAGTCCGTAAACGGTGTCATACATCGCCATATGTTTGAATTTAATGCGGGCCGAACTGCAAAAAGCACGCTGTTTCTCTATACCTAAATGAGCCCTAACGCATGTCGCCGTGACCGCTCCAGTTTGCGCGGGGCCTTAGTTTCTGTTAACAATGTATACTTTACTTTTAGTGCAGACAGGCCTAATGCTTCTCCAAAACTAGGTCTTTGTCGCCCTGATATTTTTCTAACACTGCTATAAGTAAAAGATATTTTTTTTTTTTAATTCTATACTTTACTTTTAGTGCAGACGGACCGAATGCTTCTCCAAAACTAGGTCTTTGTCGCCCTGAAATATTTCTAACACATCTATAAGTAAAAGATTTAAGCATTTTTAAAAAAATATTTTCTTTCTGTAACAGGTAGCAGAAGATCGCCGTCACCGTACGCGACCACTCACATAGGAGAGCACGTGTATGCTAAGCCAGAGTCAAGAGTATCTTACTACGCCGCTTCTAACTTGACGCATGTTTCACAGGTACGTTGTACATAGTTTTTTTTTTTTTTTTTTTTTTTTTTTTTTCAAAATAGGTAGGTAAGTAGGTATGCCTCTCCCTATAGTATAAAAAATAAAATACAATATTTGTTTATCATCGATATATATTGGTAAGTAAGAAGAGAAACAAAATAATTAGATACCTAATATGTTAGTAGACAAAATAAAAAAATATATAGTAGCTCTAAGCATATCCTACTAATATTATAAATGCGAAAGTTTGTGATAATGGATGTTTGTTACTCTTTCACGCAAAAACTACTGTACGGATATTGATGAAACTTTACGCTAATATAGCTTATACATCAGAATAATACATAAGCAACTTTTTATCTGGGTACCACGCGGGCGAAGCCGTGGGCAGAAGCTATTAATTTATAATTTTCTTGTTATTTATGCACTACCTCAAGACTGTTTACCATATAATACAAAAGTAAGCTGGAAGAGAATTCTATGTAGCATTAAGTTCGCCTGTGTACAGTTCTTTTGAGTTGTGCAATAAATAATTTATATCTCTATATATCTTCGTAGTTAATTAGGATAGCCTTATAATTTAACAAAGTACCCAGCGTTGGGTGATTGCAGCTAATTAGCTCGGCATCTGACATATGCCGAGTTGAACAACATTTTGGTACAGCCATACCTTTTCAGACATTTTATTATTATTATTTTAGTTTCAAGTACTAACCTCTACTTAAAGTTGACAATCTATGTATACCCGTTATCTTTTTATAGTTTGTACAAGATAAACGTTTTTTCTATTCTAATTACTCGCCAAAATATTGATAGTTTCTCGTCATGGAATAAAATAGATTATATTAAATCATTGTTTATTAAATCGTGACAACCTCTGTGCCGTAGTGTGCGAAGTTCCGCCTGAGACGCAGAAGGTTGCGGGTTCGATTCCCGCTTCGGTACAAATGATTGTATGATCTGCATTCATTTATCTCGGGTCTGGGTGTTTTCTATGTATAATATGTATGTATTTAATAAAAAATATATAAATAGTATATCAGTCATGTAGTTCCCATAATACAAGCTCTGCTTACTTTGGGGCTAGATGATGCTTTGTGAAAATGTCCAGCATTATTTATTATTTATTATTATTTATGTTGAAATTCAAACGATTGCTCTTCACACAATACTTCGTATTCCTACTCAGGGAACTTTTGTATAAATCCCAAACAATCTCAAATTGACTGAACCATATTCATCCAGAAAGTTCCATCCAAGCAAAACTCTTAATCAAATGGGTACGAAAACAAAAGAAGACGCGGCGGAAGGTCCAAGAAAAGATGGCGAGACAATCTAGATGCATTCGAGTGCTCTGATTTTGCATTGGAACGTGATCTGTCCTGCGAAAACAGTCCTTTAAAACAGGCAATGCGTCAGCAATAACCCAGGTCTTGGTAACCGACGACCGGGTGACGGTAACTGCTTTTCAGTGGTAGGGCTGTATGCCTGTATGCCTCGATAAAACATTAAAATACAAAAAAACAAGGGGACAAGACAAGGGAAAAGACAAGGGGGAGACCTTTACTCAGCAGTGAGATTTCACATTATTGTAGTACGATGTTACTCTATTTATGACCTATCCGACACAGGCAATCCTTGTGTAACTCATTGTATCACTGCGACTTAGTACACAAAATGGTCTGGTGTTACAAAAAAATATATCTTTCTAACTTTTCATAGAACGAGTATAGCGCAAGCCTGTTTGACCTAAGGGTGTGGTATTTGATCCGACATAAATGTTTCTATCTATTTTTATTTGAGTAGTTTTGTGCGCCTTAATGTCAATACCGTGAAGATGTAACACTGTCTACCCCTGCATCACGGTGTTTTATTAGTGCTCTCGAGAAGTCCGACCTACTTTCCAATAGGTTACTAAAACTATGGATCTTAACGGCCTTTTAATAATTCATTTTAAGCTTTTCAATTTAAAAATAAACATTTCATGATAGCAATATTAGTGGCCAAAGAACTTTTCATAAATTGCTTCTTACGTCAGTAACCTACCTGCTACCGGAAATATACTTTCTCAGCCGGCCGAACTTACTATCGCTTGGCAGTGCGCCCGGAATGCTGATGCCAACGTCTGTTGCAGAAACTGTATTGCGACGGACTTTCTTGGCTATTTCTAAATTGACATGCAATAAAATGGGGCATTTATAAAATGGAAACACAAAAAAGTTATAAACTTATATTTCTATCAAATCAGCAAACACCCACTGCTGAGTGAGGCCTTCTTTATTACGCCACTCCTGGCAGTCTTGTGCCAGCCGGATCCACTTCTCACCTACTGAATTCACAATGTCGTTTGACCCATAGGGTGGTCTGCCTCGAGGCCGCAGCATATCTCTCGGCCAACATTCTGTGACTGACTTAGTCCATATGTGATCCCCCTGCCTTGCCAAGCGCCCTGCCCATCTCCACTTGAGCCTGGCAATTCGTGTTTAAGTTAACTTATATTCCAACTCAAATTATAATATGGTAAAAGATTACAGCAACCATTGGTAAGGCCATGGTGTAGAATAGGATAGAAAGTGGTTTATTTGACAACAATAAAGAACAGGAAGGACAGGTATAAAATGAGAATAGAAACTATAAATAGGTAAGATTTATAACAAAACACAGGAACATTTTTTGTGCTTAATAATCCCATCTGTGCTTTGTTGGCCGAACACACGCTGAATCAGCTTAGCGCTGCTCCGCACAGTAGTAAGAAGCAGCGCTGATTTTCAGGCAATGCCTAGAAATAATGAAAAACGTGGAAAACTCCAGGCCTACTACCATTAAAATAGAGATAATAACAAAATAAAATACTGTAGGTACATAAACATGGTATATAAATTACATTTAATAGAGAAAACATCAAGAAAAATATATAACTATAATGGTTTACTGTAGTGAGCAAACGAATAGTTGAATGTGTGTTGATGCAGCACGTTTCGAGTGGACTAGGCCGATATCGGATTAGTGCTGATAATTTGATAGTGATAATGCTATAAAAATATGCAATACAGCTGTTTTAATTTAAATATTTATAATATTTAAATTAAAACAGCGGTAAGACCATAAAATTTGAGAATTTTTTGGAAATTTTACTTAACGTACAAAATAAAATGATTTAATGATTAAAATTTTAAGCAGCGCCGTTATGATTTTTGATGTATAGCAAAGTTTATCTCTATTGCTTAAAACTGTGTATAATAATACCATATATAAAAAGTTTCAACAGCTTGCTTTGGATATATAATCACATTTTGACTTAGGACTATTAAAGTTAAACTATTGTAGATTTTTTCAAATGAATAAGAACATATTATAGCGTAAATAATATAGGTACTAATAGCGTACTCTGATAATTCTCGCAAAATATGAAATAAGTATTTTATAGAAGACATTTAAAAGCAGCCATTTTATTAAACTCTTCGGAAAGGGGGGGCCATCATAAGATTTAATTATCAGAGCTAATTGCAATACAGAATTAATCGCCAAAATAATGTAGCTTTTGTATAACAGCCAAACAAATATCTACCAATAATAATTTAATCATAATATTACTCACATTTATTAATTTGGCCCTCGGGAAATCGTCTTACGAATCCCGCAGCTCACAGCATATTACAGCAATCAAACTAAACAGTCTTGTAATTGCTTGGCGTCACACCTTAATTGCTTAATGATTCAAGTGCTACGCAATTTCTTGAAGGTCTATGTTTGCGTGGGAATTTGAACTGCCGTGTTGTACAAGAAATTTTCTATTTCGTGACTTAAGAGGACTGCGTAGGATGAATTGCCCATACAAACGTCAAAATCATTTGTAATTAGAGCTTATTTCCACCATATTATGTTATTGTTTGCATTGGAATTGTATTTATCTACGTATTTTGTATAGTATTTATCTATATATATTTTTTTAAATACTTACCTAAAATGAAATGTAAACGAATCGCATTTGGATATTTTTACGTCATACATGTCATGTTTTCTTCTTATTTGTTTCGTATTAAAAACAACAATACCTTACGTATCGTTTGGTTAGGTACATAGAGTATATTGTCTAGTTACGGAATAACAACACAATGTGAAAAATACAACAAGTTTTAATTCATCTTTTTTGGTATTACGGAACACCACCAAATTTATAACAAATTCTGAACGGCTCATATTATTATCGCGCAAGCACGGGCGGGCCTGCATGAGTCAAAAAGAGCTATATTTTTGGACGCGCTTCGAATTAAAATTATGAGCGCTGTACGCCGGATCCTTAAGTAAACAAACTGACGTCATACTCTCTGCGTTGATCTTTGAGGATACCTAAGTAGGAATAGTCAAAGGCACGCCCAATCATTTCATTGGCACATGCCCGCGTTTCGCATGTAATAAGCATTCCACGTGACAGGTTGCATGACCATCGCTACTGGGTTCCGTTTTCGCCTTTTGGTTTCAGAATCCTACAAAACTCCCGTATAGGATCACGCCTAAAAGTCACCCATAAAATTATGCCATACTAAACTTGGTCATATTCATTTTACATGATCATCTTACTTCCTACTAATATTATAAACGCGAAAGTTTGTGAGGATGGATGTTTGTTACTCTTTCACGCAAAAACTACTGAACGGATTTTGATGAAACTTTACAGTAATATAGCTTATATTACTGTTAAGTTTCTGATGTATGTTATACATCAGAATAACACATAGGCTACTTTTTATCCGGGTACCACGCAGGCAAAGTCGTGGGCAGAGGCTAGTAATTCATAAAACATAAACCGACTGTAACAAAAACACGTTCTCGTAAAATATAGTGACTTTTTCACAATGGTATCGTTTACCATTTTACGGCCGGTCGGTCGACCAGTTTCAAAGGCCTAGGATTAGTCCTAAAAGTTATCTGCCACACTCGCTCGTATGTTTTGCCCTGTACCAATAAAGACATTTGGCACTGCACTGTGTTCCGCTTTATTTGTCAGGTCATAAATTCGTACAGTTTACAGTACCTACAGTATGTTTTGGTTTTAGTACCGGGCAGTACTGGAATTGACAAAGGTGGATGGGGAAATGGTGAACTAAGCTCGAACAAAACTAGATAAATGCCTGTTTGCACTGCGTTGGCGTGTCTTTGAGATTTATTTCTATAAATAAATGACGCACACGTTTAGCCTTTGAGCTAAGAGCAAGACGGGCTTAAATCTGGCAACGCATACTCAAGGGTCATTTGCTGGGTAGGAACCTGATCATTTCTATGGCGTTCAAACTTCAAAGGTAGCCTCATGCATAGAAAGCGATTAAATTTTTGTTCGTATTATTTTAAACTGCTAATTGAATTTACATCATTTTCACTCAACTTTTTTTAACCATCCATAGTCAAATATTTAGTCATGACGCCACAATAGGATTTAAAAATTAAAAAAAAAAAAAAAAAAAAAATGCTGTAAAAATTATCACCATTATTATTATTTATTTATTACAACACCTCTGGGCGCCCCGGAACAAATATCTACAGAACATGCTAACATTTGTCCCCAGCGGAAATCAAACTCGAAATTAGTCGCCCATTGCGCCACCGAGGTCGACAGTCGAACACTCTTCCTTATATCGCTTTATCTCGTATCTTGAAGCGTTTGGCTACCGCAGATAAATTAAGCCACATTAAGCGGTTTCCGCTGATCTTTGGTTAAGCAATCCCGCAAAGTAGTTTTAATGGGATTGTTCAAGGTATGCGGTGGAAATCTCGCAGGGAATGGCTGTGTCGGATTAAATAGAAGCGCTATTAATGTTGTGCTGCAGTAAATACAAGTTTAAATTAAGTAATTGTTTTTCTAAACGAACTTGTAGAACAAAATAATAGTAAATTTCAAAGAGTTCTTTTTCTAAATGAGTTGCTTTATTTATAGTATTTCAAGCGCTTTTGACGCGTACTTGCCATTTTCTAGAATAGACGATACAAACGGCATACTTGTCTTGTGATATAATTAAACTCAGTTGTAGTAGGTCCATATGCTTACTATTGATATCTAGTTGTCATGCATAAGAAAAGTAAGCATTCTTAGGATTCAGACAATGAAATAGGTAGGTAACATAATAAATATTGTGAATCCAGCCAAAGTTCACGGATTCTGCTGTAGAGGAACTTTGCTTTGTTGCAAAGAAAAACTATGAGCGTAAAACTTCAGTCCAACACTGTCTTTCTTGTCAGCGCCTCGTTAGTGTGAAATTATGTAACTTCTACTGTTTATAAAAGCTTTTCTTTTAAACTAAAACGCCCCGTGAATAAATAAAGGCTTTTAAAACTGTCACGGTTTGCTCCCTTTGAAATTCTTTCGCAATCTGAGGGGTGAGTGAATTGTGCATAAAATGTGGCCTTTACCTCATCAAGAATCCAATTTGAGACGAGTTACCGTCTCCCTGTAGGTGATACAAACGCAATGCAATTAGCGTTCTTCAACGAAGTATAGAAATGGAGGAATACAAAAAATTCTGGAAGAGTTTTCGTTTAAAATAGTATTGCTTTGACAGCGGCAGTAAGCTGAATCTAGTATGATCACTATTTTACTAGTTATTTTGATGATTTTGATGAGTTCTCAAGGAGAGAGTGAAAAAATGTCAAATTATTGATTCCTCAGATTGTAACGGTACATTACACTTTGTTTTGGTACTTAAATTAATCTTTCTTATAAGTTATAAGTATTGTACCTATAGAGATCTAATTCCGCACACTAGGTTTCTGTCGAGCCTATCTAGGGGTGCACTTGTGCTTGCTACATGTTTTATCTTGTAATTAAAATGCATATAAACCATAGATAAGTAAAATAACTATGTTTCAGAATATACAAACAATCAAAGCTCTCTTTAGGCAATAGCCATAAGACTTTTTTGCCTTATTATTATGCTAGATCATATGAAATAGGTGTAAATTCATCTAGGCATTTTTGCCTAGATGAATTGCCATCCTGCCATTTCCAGCTAATCATTAGGTCCGTTCATTATTGGGCTTGGCAAGGAACCGAGTTTTTAATTTGCAGCCCCTTTTGTCTGTAAATTTATCGCACGGCTAGAGGTCTTTGGTGGGACTCGGAAATATGAATTAGTATCCGTGGGGCGGAAGGTGTTAATGAAGGCTACAGTTGTAAATTAGCCATTTTGTACTGTGTTTGCTTTCGGGGTGTGTTGTAAAGCGTATTTTTATCCGGAGTTTGTATTGAAATAAAACTGTACCTAATCCACTTACATTCTCGGTTTTATTTCACGTCTGTGAGTTATGAATAGAAGGGTTAGTCTACAACAGTCAGTTAAAGTCATTAGGAAAATCAGTGTTATCTGCAGTTTACTGTAGATAGCATCATGCTGAGAACGGATTTTTTTGGTGGTACTATGCATAGTACCATAGTAAGGCCTTTGATCCTTAGCTATTGTGTAGTATATTACTTTTTTTGTAATGACGCTTTGCATAGGATAGTTCAAACTAAATTTAATGACGTACTTTCCTTTTTTAGCACTTTATTAAAACTTCGAAAAATTAAATTGACTTTCAACATGTTTCTGATTGCAAAGTAAATATTTTGACTAAAGGCAATATTTAGGCACTTACCTTGGTCAGAAGATATTAGCATTGCTATTTAATATCACAAGGTAATACCGCCAACTATTTGATCACCATACCAACGGAATAACTTGAACTCTGTTTTTCTATTTGTAGTAATATAACTACAGATATCTCTTTTTAGTAAAATACTGGTTTTGATTTTCAATGATTTTAAAGTACGTTGATATATAGCGAAGAAAATTAACACCCAAAACATACATATTCCTGACCTCACACGTATTTCCTGTGTCGTGGGTATCAGGAACTACGTGCACCCAGACCTGGAACAAATATATTATTATGCAGAATATGCACTCATTAGTCCCGCAACGGGAATCAGACCCGCACCTCTTGCATCACTGCTGGCTACTCGCCTGCCGCGCCACTGAAGCCATCAATTTATTAAGTGCCTATCAATTGGAATTACCTAATTATTCAGTTATTTCGTGCTAGAGAAAATGCTGTCGACAAAGAATTTAATTCAATCTAAAGTAGTTTCCCGGTTTGAGCTGATTTTGCCTTCAGTGAAACCACTTGTTTCGTCCACTCGTTGCTCAATAATTTGACGAGAAGCTTTATTTCGAAAGAGCTTTTACCTGCAGCAATCATGTTGCTGGATCGAAAGCGATCGCGTCCAACTCGATTAACGATAGTATCCGATCCGTCGATTGGACGACCCAATGCAATTATGTATCTGCGCACTTGCAACACTTTCGAAATAGTGGGGCTAGACTCTTGGAGATGACTATGTATTACCTGTTACCATCAGACGTGCTAAATCATTACCTATTTTTAAATCTTTGGTCAGGGAACACTACTTGTCCTCGGGTCGCTAACTGTTGCCTATGTAGGTGTTATGACGTATATAGTATGTAACTATGTAGGTATATTGTATTTTATATATTATGTGTATTGTAATATATTCATAATATCTGGTAAGTACACCAATTAAACCCCTTGTAAACTTTCTTACATTCCGTTCCATTCAAAGGTAGAGATCTATTTAGCGATAAGTACAACATTGTTAAAGTTGATAGTACTTAACTAAGCTGATGTGTTATTTGGTGTACAATTAAGTATTTTCTATCTATCTATCTAGATGACGGAAAGGTGAAAAATGAATTCAAATTTGTCTTATCAATCCTTCCGGATAAACTTTGCATGGAGAGGATTCTAGGTGATTTTGAAGTGCCTGCGATATATATTTTTTTTGATATATTAAAGGTTTTGTCGCTGAGCGACCACTTCGGAAAACAGACAAAAATGTATTAGTTTTAAAATACCACAAAAAAAACTTAACTACGCACTAAACATATTGCAGCTAGATTGTACAAACTGTTGGCTTCATTCGACAAAGGAGAAGACAATATGCTATTACACCGCCCAACATCAAACATTTTAGTAAGCCCGAAAATATTTCGTCTTTCATTAGCATTCCGCACACATTCCATCAATAGATGTTGAACATCTTCTATGGATCCACAAACTTCACTATTGTACTTTATAATTTGTGAATTTAGATGGTACCTACCTACTATTAAACTAAGTCGTGGACTATTTACTAACAACCTTGATTAATATTATATATAAAACAAACTGAAATGAATAACTATTTGTCCTATTCAGGATACCTAATAGGATAATCTTACTTAGTGAGCATGAAGTTTACGATGCCCAAATGAAGTGCCAATGTAGGTACTGAGCAAGGCATGAAGATTTCGTAGAACTCTTCATTACAACAATGATGAAGTGCTTCAATAGTATTTATTGTATCATTATCGGTTCTTACCTAGTCATCCTGTGTAAGACCGGGTGTGACAGGGTGAGACAGGGTGAGATACAATACTGTAGCCTCAAAAAGGGCCTAGTTACCAACGGTGAGAGAACCAATGCGGATTCAATGCGACTCATAGAGGCTCCTTTCTTGCAGGTCATGTTTCCAAACATTTGATTTTAGGAAATGCTGTTTTTTTTTTAAATAACGACATGCATAACTTGTCGTTTACCGTAAATAATAGACGCTTGCAACACTTGAAATATCACTCGTGTGTTGTGATTTCATTGGCATCCTGCAATCCGGAACACAGCAATATGAACATTAAGTACCTACTTCTTGGCATGTTTTTTATGTTACATGTCTTCTAACTATTGGTTCTAGGACTGTTCGTTTCCTTACAATATTTTCCTTCATCATTTAATATTCACAGCAACCGATTCCAAAGGACCGAGTGACGGACCCAGCGGAACAACTCCGTCTGCTGACGACTCCTCGTTCAAATATCCGTCTGGAGATCCTAGTCCATGAAGGCACTTTTGGAAGGATCTACAAGGGAGTGTTCAAAAGGGGCGAAATGTATGAAGAAGTCGTTGTGAAGACTGTTACTGGTAAATATTATTATTGATATACTCAAAAAAATAAAATCCTATTTTTATATCTGTAGGTATTTGAGTGAAAATGCTCGAACATTTTAGTTTAAAATACCATTTTTTGGGATATTATTAGCACTATACCACGTACTTTACTTTTCTCCTGCTGACGATTCGTTGATCGTTTAAAGGGTCTCATGAGCGTGGTATAGTCGTAATAAGATCCAAAATGTCACCAAACCACGATAATTTTAATATTATTAAATACCTGTTTTGACTAGAGAGACACAAAGCACTACGTTGTTTTAACATTGCTGTAAATAGGCTATTGAAGTTACCAGTTTTACAGCAATGTATGCAAAAACTATTATTTTGATGTTTGGATGATTTTTACTAATAATATCTGGGACTGAACCAACTTCGATGAAATTTGGAACAGGTTATATAGTTCGTAAACTAGAATAACACATGCTGCTTTTTATCTCTGTACCTACCACGCGGTCGAAAGCAGAGGCAATTAATTAATGCTACAAAAACATTTCAAAATATGTTGCTAAGACTAACAAGCTCATAACGCTTTCACCGTAACTCTACAATCCCTACATCTTGGTCCAAAAATACGACTTGGCCGTTTCATAGAACTATTGCATGACACTGCTGTGTTAAAAAGATTAGATACCCAGATAGCATTAGGGAATAAAATTCAATCGACTCTAGATGCGGCATCAGCAATGCAAGCGGCTTTGCTTGTTGCTGAAGGTTTGAGGCTCTATGGCTTGGTGCATGCCAATGTGCTGGCACCAATGGCTGCCTGTGCTGAGGAAGCACGGAAACCCCTGCTTGTATATTGCTGCGTATCTCACTCTTCTAATCTAAAAAGGTAAGAGACTACGTATCATTTATTCGTATTGTCAACCGGGGATTTTAGTGTTTTTTTAAGATAGGTACCTAATTTTAATTTAATGTTTGTAAGCCTTGGGGCAGAATTTACAGATGAAAAGAGTTTTAATTTAGCACCTTGATATCACATGTACCTAAATTCACAAACAATAAATGATTTGATTTGATTTGATAATTTTAACGTTCTCTCGGTGAAAGCACCGACTAAGTTTCGACTCATTCCGATAGTCAAGAGGTCTTACTTACTCTTTCAGTCATGAATATTGTGTATAACTTTAGTTAGTAAAGAGGTATCAAGAAAATTGTTGTCACGAGGCGTTATACCAAATATTATACAGAATACATCGATTTATATTTTTAACAAGCTGTTCTTCTTTCCCGTTTTGTTTCACAACACAATTTCAACAAATGTGACGCATTCTCACTCTTCCAATCTAAAATGGTAAAAGATTTTTAAGGTCTGAGACAAAGACCTACGTTTGTGTCTTTTTATCACCTTTTTATCCTCTATAAAGGGATAGAACTGAGCAGATTTCTAGAGAACTAAAAAAATACCTTTAATTGGCACACAAATTTTACACAGAGAGGACTAGTTTACTATGTTATTCCAAGTAGCTACCTACACCAACCTAGACATGTATAAAAGTAAAAACCAACAAATCGGTTGGTAGTAAAATTTTAAGAGGCATTTATTCTCATACCCAGTACGTACTAACCGATATACTCGTACATACTAAAATAAATAAAATAATGATATTTAAAATACATCATGAAATTCATGTTTTAACATTGTAATGATGTTCCAGGAATGATAAAGGTATATTAATTTATAACTTCTGAATCTGTTTTTTAAGTACCTACATTAAAACCTACATCAAAAGTTATGAACATAATTTTTACTAAAAACCTCTTGATCGAAATATCAGGAAACGATTACACTCACAAATGGTTAATTTAATATGGCATTTTTAGTAATAATTTATCTTCTTGTCCTTGTCATCTTTTCTTCTTCCACTCTTTTCTATCAGCCGTCATCTCAGTTCTCTATTTTCTTACCCATGTCATCCTTCATACACTCCATCCCTCTTTTCTTTGGCCTACCTCTACTCTTATTTCCAACCACATTCATATTTAACACTCTTGTAATGTGACATTCTTCCCTCCTCATGACTACTCCTCAACTTTTTTTTAGTACTTTTTAAAAGTACATATTCAGTCTTTCATTTATTGGCTATTACTTTGTCTAATGCAGGTTTCTTAGCTCGTGCCGTCTGGGCCACCAAGCGGCTCCGGCGACCAGGGAGCTGGTAGACTTGGGTGCGCAGGCTGCTTGTGGACTGGCATATTTGCACGTACAGCGATTCGTCCACGCTGATGTCGCAGCTAGGAACTGTGTGTATGTATCTTGTTATTTTAAATGTAATTTTATCATGCATTAAAAAAATTCTGGACTTTTTCACACAGCAACATCTAGTTCCAAACTTAGCAGAGCTTGCAATATGGGAACTAAATGACTGATACTACTTATATACTTTTTTTTGTAAATACATACATATTATACATAGAAAACACCCAGACCCAGGACAAATATTCGCATATACAAACAATTCAGACATATGTTAATTATCATGGTAAATATTTGCTTAACACTTTACACTAGGTATGTATTTGACTATGTTCATCATAGGTATAACAATATAGAATTAGAATGTTCATTCAATATTTTATAGAATGTCTTTTTTTATCCAAATATAGAAGCTTTTTTTTTTCTCCATCCAGTGTGGACGAGAAATTGAGACTGAAAGTGACTGATAACGGTCTGTCCCGGGATCTGTTCCCCGACGACTACCATTGCCTCGGGGACAATGAGAACAGACCGGTCAAGTGGATGGCGCCAGAAACGCTTCTACAAAACCAGTATACGACAGCTTCTGATGTGGTAAGCTCCTTACAAACTCAATGGAATCGTGACTTATAGCTCCTGTCCACGTTTTTCTCTCATATGGCACCAGAATAAAAAGTAGCCTATTTTTAATTATTTTAGTTCTTGAACTACATTTGTCCTAATTTTCATCCAAATCGGTTCAGCTGTTACAGAATTTATTAACATTTAACATCCAAACTTTCACATTTATTATATTAGTAGGATAAGGTCGATTGAATCGATGATTGTGTTTTTTGAAACATTTTTAGAGCTAGGTACTCAGAGGCTAAAGTCTCGTTACTATTTTATTTCACAATCTTAAGCTCGACAAAATATTGCGCCAGTCAGTAGACTGACAGAAAACAACGGCCTTGAAGCATCAAGACCATTGTTTTCTGCCCACAGCTTCGCCCGCGTGGTACCTAAAAGTAGCCTATGTTTTATCCTGATGTGTAAGCTATATTTCTGTAGCTTATCATTAAAATCCGTTCAGTAGTTTTTGTGTGAAAGAGTAACAAACATCCATCCTCACAAACTTTCGCGTTTATAGTAGTAGTAGATTGTCGTTTTCTTAGGAAGAACTGTCAACTTGCAACTAAAATCAAAGTACTTATTTTAAATATTTATGCGAACATTCGTATTTTATTCAAGAACAAAACTCAAGGGGTCCCATTACGAAACGTGGTTTAAATCGGTGGTTTATCTCGCAAAGTTAGACCAGGCTTTTGAATCCTGATTTTTCAAGACAAATTGTTATAACAAAGCATACAAGGTTTAAAATTGAATGTTAAAATAACATTGCCGACAGTCTATTTGACGTTTTTTAAAAAAGGTTTGATGATAAATAACTGCTAAAAGATAAACCAGGCGGTCACCTAGTTTATTTATATCATAACTCAAACTCTTTTTGAGAATCTACTTTCTTTTGGTAGCCAATCAAAATTATGTGTTTCTTTTTTATTTTGGTTTAGAAGTGTTTTTTAAATCAAATGGTGATCCCACGGTTTTATTTCATCTTTAAACTGTAGACTTTAGTTACTTTGCAATAGTACTCTTTTTTAGATAAAGTATATTTAAACCTTGGTTTAGTGGATCTGACAGGACTTGAGTTCAACTCGAGTTTAGACCACGTTTCGTAATGAGACCGAAGGTGTCCCTGCATAATTTTAAAATCCGTTTTTTTATTGCAGTGGTCCTTAGGAGTAACACTTTGGGAGCTAGCCACATTAGGCGCGTCTCCATTGGCCGAGTTGGATGCGGCTGATGTGGGAGCATTCCTGAGTGGAGGCTATCGACCTTCTCAACCTCACAACTGTCCAGATGAACTGTGAGTAAAAAGTATTTTATGCGAGCTATTTCGTTCCCTTTTTAGGCAAGATCATTTTTCTTCATACACACTCCAGTGTCTTAGACAATGATCAGACACTTCAGTGGGTACTTGAAAGCAAAAACACCATTTTTAAATGTCATTTGGAGGATAAAACGTCAACCGATGGTAAGTGGTTACTATCACCTATTGTTCAACTGCAGAATTAGCACTGATAAGTTTCCTGTCATAAAAACAAAGTTGGAATGTCTCTTGTTTTTGTATATAAATCGGTACTCCTTAAACCGGAACACAGTTGATCTTTTACAGAAAAGTTCATTACTTGGAAAATGATTCGACACTTAATTTCATACATTAGCACCTAATGTACTAGGGTTTTTTGTTTATGTTAACCAACTCAAGTAACAACTAGTCTAAATGAGACCTGTTAGTAAGCGGTTAACGTAACCTCCATAGGTTAAGGTAATACTTAACAAACCAGAGGTATCACTTGCACGGTTCCGACTCTGAGACATTACGGGAGAAGCCCCCGTAATGCGCATGTAATTTCACCGGCACAAACTCTTATTTAACTCTAGTTAACTTAACTCTTATGTAAATGCAATAAAGGCGCATAAACACAGTAATCATAAACCAAGAACACTGTATTTCCAAGTGCAAGTTCAAAAGTCAATTTACACTTGAGAATAACCCTGGATTGAACACCAACCAATCTACTAAGAGACTGCAGTGAACGACTTCAATTCGAAATTGATCCAATTCGAGGAAACTTAGACAGTGTGGATTTTACAACTGCTTATTTTAAGTGCACGTCTGTGCGGAGTTGCTCTTGCAAATGGTTTGAGAGCAAGAAAAACATTGAATGTAGAGCTCTAGCAAAAACATACTCAAGAATAATGTATGAAAGCATTTTAAATATTACAAAAAATTAAAATTATGGATCGAAATAATAATTTAAGTGATTTGGTATCGAAAAACTATCGTGAATATGATTATTCATATTGTAAAAACTGGAATTTTCACGTACCGTACTAAATGCACTGTCGTCGTGATCACTCACTCTGATGAAGACTCTCGGTATGAGTCGAAACTTAATCGGTGCCTTCACCGATCAATCAATCGGTGATAGTACGGTACGTAAAAATTCCCGTTTTTTACAATATGGATTTGGTATCGTTTTAGAATTGGTATAAAGGTTTTTCTAGAAACCGATTATGATGTTAATTTCAGTGTATTAGTCTCATATTCTAGATCTGACCCCATGTAATTGTGATTTAGGTCAAATAATTGTCTACTAATTTAATTAATGACTCTAGCTAAATAGCTATATTAACGAGATATAGTGAAGTACGTGGTATAGTTTTGACAATATCTTTAAATTATACCAAACCACAAAATGAGTACTGAGATCTCATAGATAATTTCAATTCTATGAGACCTCAGTACTCATTTTGCCAAGTAGTCTCGCTTTTTTGAAAATCACTTGAGTTGTAAAAGTTTTGCTGTCGTTCTCCACTGCCATTTTGTGAGTGTAAAATAAAGTTACTTCTTATTCTATTTGCCCATATTAATTATGGATCTTCTATCATCATCAGGTATGGCCTAATGTCCTGGTGCTGGACGCTATCACCCGCCGCTCGACCGACAGCGCCTCAGCTTCTTGCTGCCCTTCACGACTTCAGGCAAGCTCTTAGTACTTACATCTAATTCTACTTTAAAAGACAATTAACCTATTTGGTATCTACAGACACGCCTTAATTTAAATCCAATAGTATCTAGAATGACATTAATTTCAGTTGACAAGCTAATAATTTTGGATCAAAATTGTTCTTCTTGTAGATATACTATATGGCACGATTTTTATCGTATCTATATGAAGAATACATTACCTCATAGTACTAAAACGGTTTTCCATGATTGATTACTTGTTTCTCGGAAGCTTTTGAGCGTGGATCTAAATTCTATTGTTTCCAATATAAGTACCTACCCCCTCTCTTATATTGTCAATTCTGAACATTAATTTCAATTCAATAATAGCTATCAATTCTGAAATTATCAAAGTTTCCACTTCTTTCTTCCTGAAGGTTCCTTGAGAGACCGGAAAGGATGGTCTGATTAAAAGGAGTTATCAATCTATCTTTCAGTTTCCGGTAAGCCTTATTCCTGATAAAATAGGTAATCTCTCATAATCAGGATAGGTAACTCTAGAAAATGTCTGTAGGCACCATGATTTCTAACTCGATTCTTGAATCGAATAGGATGGTTTTTTACTTAAATTGATGCGTATAATTCGAGTCAAATTAAGGCTTATTTTACGTCTTACTTTTCTTGGCACTCATATTTCCAATTTCTATAAAACCGATGTGCCTGCCAAAAGTATAAAAAATATTTTTTAAAATATTAATGTATTTTTTTTATAGAAAGCTAGCACTTGTTTTTTTCTGTAAAACATTCGAATAATTATCTCTTGATTTATATCTAACCATAATGAAGGCAAATAGATTCAATGCCAATGTATGAGAATTTCACATTAAATCAAACCCATTGGTTTGATTAAATAGGTACTTAGTGCAATTAAAATATGTACTTTTTTGCTTAGAACAAGTTTTATCAGATTCAAAAATCGTTTAGTAAATTTATTGGAAAAAATAAAAAATCTAATTTTAAGAAACATTGTACATTTCACACTATTCGATGCAAAGGAATTTATACTATATAACAATATGTCAGAGCTGAGAAGCTAGTACGGTATCTTTTTATAAAAATATAAATGTGTATAAATGAAGAATCTCTCTGGAATTTAGTAAATGTATTAAAGTAATATTCGTGTTTATAAAAACCACGAGTGAATTAATTTATAAAAAAAAATATTGACTGTAATTTTCAGCGCATGTTGAGAACTCGAAATAAGTTAAACGATAGCATAAAATGCTATAGCTTTTTCCATTGTCATACTAGCTTTCCTCTAAAATATTTTGAATAAAACCATTTCTTACACCAAAGTTAAACTAATCTCTCTAATAAGTTTATTTAAGTAATTCTAAGTTTAGTTATAAGCTAGGGTTCCTGTGGACATAAAGTCCGTCCAGGCCGCAAACACTAAGGATCAAACACCAAAACAGTAGTTAGTAATAAGTACTACGACGAGGCTTCGATACTGTTCTCATTTCATTTAGGAAAGAAATTAAAAAAAAACAAACACACGCTAACAACTGTACCCCTGATGACTTTACATCCTAAGATACATACTCACTGAGTAAATCTTTGAGAATTCCAAGTAGAGACAAGTCAGAGGCACGTTCAAACATTTGGTATATGCTCGCGAGAACTAATTAGATCATTCATATCATAAAATGGAATGGTTCACGTACTTTAATATCGATGAAGACTCTCGGAATGAGTCGAAACTTAATCAGTTCCTTCACTGACCGTACTGTACGTGAAAATTCCCGTTTTACAATATGAATTACCTTAGTTTCTACTTTAGATTTATCTGTTAGTCCATTTTTCAGTATTCCCAAAAGTTGGCAACTTTGGTACCGTAAATTAGATTTATATTCATGTAAAACTTTTTTATAAAGCTCAGTCTTCGAAGCCTCGGAGATCGTATCAAATATGAAAATAAATGTCTATTATACCACAATTATAATAATAATACATATTGGTGTTCTGTAATCGTTATCAAAATACCTAGATTAATAAATGGAATCTCAACAATTATGTCAAATATTTAGGCTAAGTACATTATATTCGTTAATTTCTCTGATTAAACTTATGTAACCATATTTTTTTTTTATATCGTCATATCTTATTATTTCAAACGTTATTTTATGCTTCTAAATCTTTAGTCAATACCCTTGATCTTGATCCCATGATAGTTTATCTGTCATGCTGATAATACTTTCAAGATATATTTTCTTATTATACAAGTTCAAATCAAATGTATTTGTTTATGTTTCACTCTGTTTCTATTCATGTTTTTGTTGTGCACCTTAAAATGTTCATGTTCATCTTTTTACGAAGCTAAGTTATAAACTGCTATCTTGTTCCTGTTACCCTCATGTTACACCCGTTTTATTTCAGCCGTGTTCTAGTCTTAGTATTTAAAATGTATGCTACGAGCACAGACTAGGCCTCAGCTACTGAACGCGCGATAGCGGATGCTGGCATGTTTATAAGATACTACAAGAATAATATAATGAGCGATTTTCTTTTTTTTATGGCAAATTGGGTTATCCTTTTCGACAACAACCACTTTCTGTTGGCGCAAACGCCTGTGGAAAGATTAAATTGTATGGAAATTATTGAAAAGCCTTTACGTTAGTGAGAAGGAAAAACTAAGAATGAGGTATTTGTCTAGACGCCCTACTTAGCATACGTGTTATTATAAAGTATATCCAAGACACACGCGGCAGTCTAAGATCTTTGGAAAACCAATATAAATCCACATAGTTGACAGCTGTCACATTTATCAAAGGTTTCATCCTGCGCCATCTGTGTGACTTTGAAGAACTATAAAATAAAACTTGCAGATCAAAAAGAAGATATCTCGTAAGAAAAATTAAAGTTTTGTTTTTGATCTTTGGCAGCACCTTTTCACCTTAATTATATGAGCCAATTTGTATGAGAAAATCTTACCAAGCTTGTTAAACAAGACAAGTATCCCTAACTAGTCTATGCTGTGAAACTAGACTACCACAGGTAAAAAAGAAAACCACTCAATAAAATATCGTTGAAATTCTAGAAAGTATTTATTAGATGACGCGTTTTCAGAAATGTTGTAGATCTGCACCCGCTATCCGCTTTTGAGTGCTAGCCACTGTGGCCGAGCAATAAGTCCGGATATTTTGTTCCGTGCTACGAGATGTAACGGAACTGAGTGCTGGTTTAAACAGGGTGTTGTACTAGGCACTGCGATGTGCAACTTAGCGCTTTTTAGGTGATTGCTGGTCGAGGGCTGGTTTTACCTTTTTTTTTATCGATTTATTTTGATATTTTGTAGTAGATGATTTTTGACAAACAACTATGAATCCATTCAATACCTTTTTGTATGATGAACCTAACTAGTCGTTTAATTTACTTACTACTATTACGTTTAATGGTTCAGCATATACAAAGTTCATCTTTGTATATTCTGGGAAAGTAAACGGGACCTACAACACATGTCTTAGTGTAGATTCTGTTTGATATTTAAATTAAAAAAACACGCAAGTGTATTGTACAAATTATCATATTGTTTTATTTTATATTTTGTAAAGAAAATGAAATGATAAAATAAATTAATTGAAATAAATTGAATTGAATTCGTCGTTAGTTTAAACTTGGTACTACTGTATACTGTATATTATGGTAGTTAAGATCAATTTCTCTGCAAAATTGGTTTCTAATTGGGTTAGTTTTGTAACGAAAACACTCTCGATCAGAATCTATTTTTAGCATTATCTTGATGTTTACTATTTCGTGAAATCGATGTCGTGTTTTAGTAGAAAAAATGTGATTTAGATAACTTGTAAAATAAAGGTATACGTTAAAAGTTTGAATCAATTTTCACAGCTTTTTAAGGTAAACTTTGTTTCTTAATTGGAAGATAATTACGCCGATTTTACTACAACTAATTCTTGTACATAAATCCGTAGCTATTAATTCATACTAAAGAATCAAACCATTTTCACGAGTAATTTAAAAGTCAAAAATACCAAGTTAACAAAACTAAATGTGATTAGGTAAAGTATTTGAAATAATGTGGATTGAAATTTTGAAAAATAAGTGATGTTGAATGTATTATTGAAATGTGTGTGAAAAAAAAATCTTATTGACATCGAGTGCCAGACGATTGTGATTGTAAAATAATAAATGTGTTTTGGTATATAACTGTTTAGAATTCGTAAGTATATGTTATATTTAATCGATTTAGCTTCAATGATTATGAGGTCCCTAATGAAAATAAAACGTTATTTTACACTATTTCGACTTTTATTTCCCAGGCTCAAAAGAATCAAATTCAAACAAAAAATACATATAACAAACGTCTATTTTACAAAACGAGATAAGGCCGACATCTTCTGATATGCGAAAAAACCCCTAAATTTCTCCTAAGACACGCTTTAGTCTTTGCATAAGATAAATGCAGTGTAGATAGACATAAAAGAGTAAATTTAATAATGAAAGTGTTAGTGAAAACCTACCAAATGAGTCCATTATACCCACCACAAAGTTACAAACAAAATCCATGGGTATAAATCGCAAACAGTGTCACACCTGAAAAGTTTTAGGTTAGGGCACGGTCAGTAAATCAGCACCACTCCTCTGTGTGTCATTAGATTAACTGTGACTAACTTTGCACTATTTATTACTACAAATTGCTCGAGACTTTATAATATTTAAGTAGATACGTATCTATTTAGAGTCCGGGGTCTCTGTGACCCTACAACACAGGTCTTTGAGACCTAGTGTAGGGAACGGCGCTCCTTAACCTTAAGGTACAATAATAAGTTAAGTCTAATGTACAAGTATATACTTGTACTAGATGCGCCCCGCGGTTTCACCCGCGTGAGTTTCGTGATAACTTCGAAATTAAATGTCCGATTCGAATGAATTCAAAAGTATTTTACTGCTACATAATACCCTTAATGATAAAACTATTTGAATAAGAATTAATATGACGATACGAATGTAACCAACTCTTGTTTCTACCGGCGATCTATTTAATTTTAGAACCCAAAAGCTGATAAAATATTATGACTTAACTATGATAGTAAAATATATTCCCTCGAATACTTTTTTGTAGCTAATAATGAGTGTGTTAATCATGTATACATAATTTTTATTTATCATTAATAGTTTTCTCAGCGCACGCCAAATAATGAATTTTATATGCAATATTTTTCTAATTTGGGTTACATTATAGCAATTTAGCAATTTATTTCTTAAGGATCTCAATTTTTTTTTAATAAATTATATCCTATATTACTTCCTGATAATTTAGCTTTCTATTAGTGAAAAAATGGTTAAAATCGGTCCTGTAGTTTTGGAGCCTATTCGGTACAAACAAACAAAAAAATCTTTCTTATTTATATTATTATTATTCGTATATTCATTTATTTCAGATTATAAAATCCATACAATATTATTACTTATACATAAACTTAACACTACACATAACAGGATAAAAATTTAATCATTAAAAATCATTAAATAAAATGTCACAGCAAACTTAAAATTGGATGAGATAAATGTTACACAAAATTAATATGACTCATAAAAAAAGCTCAGTTGAGCTGTCTATAAATCGTTTGCAACGGAGATGGCTAGCTGTTTCATCTGTATTTTTTGTATATACCTACTTGTAAATAGTTATATTAAATGTAAATATTTCGAATACCTACATATACCTATACATATCCTATATAATATTCATACAAATAATAATAATGTAATGACATTATTGTTGTCTCAAACAGATATCGTAGGCACATATTTAAGTTATTGCTGTGTAGATTTGTAATAAATAACATAATTATAATTAAACAGTACTAGGTTGTACCACAGATATTAAATAAATAAATAAATAATGCTGGACATTTTCCACACAGCATCATCTAGCCCCAAACTAAGCAGCGCTTGTATTATGGAAACTACATGACTGATATATTCATAATATACTTTTTTTTGTAAATACATACATATTATATATAAAAAACAACCAGACCCGAGACAAATATTTGTAGAACATACAAACATTTGTCCCGCAGCGGGAATCGAACCGATATTATAATGTTGTACTGTGTTCCCACACTAGTGTTTAAAGCCTGTATGGCGGGGTATAGGGACTCGCTGCGGATTCTCTCACAAAATCAAACTTTCATGGAAATTATATCTAAAATTTTAATATTAAAACAATTATACTCACAAATCATGGTAATACCCCGTTTTTGTGAATATTATAATTAATAAACATCCAACAGTCACATTTTTCTAAATAGTTATATAACAGAATAGTCAGTTATATATACTTTATATGTACCTAAGACCTAAACATTATAGACTAAAAATCAACTATTTCCAGATTTTTTTTATACTACTAAAATGGTAAACCAACTGACGGACCAATTTATAGTAATTGGTTATCGTAGCCAATGGACGATTGCAATACCAGAGGTATAACTCACGCATTGCCTCCCTGAGATATCAAAATGAAAGATCTCATATGCATGTTATTTCACTGGCAACCATACTCTTTCAATCGGAACACAGCAATGAGAACATTACTGCTTGGCAGATATAGGCATGGAGGTAGCACTTCCCCAAATGCCCTTTCACAGAAGCTCTACTACTGTCAAACCTAAAAATCTTCTTAGAACTTTCTCCTAAAGTAGATAGATAGTTTATCTTCATTGTGCAAAACACCATTTTACAGTTCAACACATATAATCATAAAAAAAAGAACAAAAAACAAAAGAAATGCACAACGAGTGGTGAATCCCTGATCCTTATCCCTGAAACCGTTATAGTAATTTATTCCAGACAACCTTAGGATGGAGAGAACTATTTGAAAGAATGACGGTGTTATTGTTTTACTAAAAGTATGGAGAATAAACATAAAATACACTATCTATACAGAGCTCAACATATACAGACCAGTTCGCGCATGAAAAATCGGCGTAAATTCACTATAACATTTTAAATTCACGTAGTTTTTAAGCTAACTGTTCTTTATGATCCTTGTGATTTCAATGAATAAAAACCTTTTGCCCTTTAAAATGTATGACTACGTGAAACCAATAAATGTATTGAGTATTGAATAGTTATTTCATTGTTTTCATGGCCTATAATATCCTATATTCAAATTTAGCTCTACAGAGTTACAACCCATAATACCCAAACTACCGATAGTTTATCGATATCAATATCACCCGCTCTGAATATCGGGATGATAGTGGGAAATAAAATTATACATTTGGTGTTTTGCCAGCATCGTGCATCCGAGAGCCACCAGTTCAATAGAACCTTGAAAATGTGGAATAAAATTCGATGCGAATAGCTAAAAGCCACGGTTTCCTCAAAACCGGTGACCGTGATATGACGGCGATTCAAGGAAACGTTAAGATTTTTACTGATTTTCAGTACCTGGTCATAACCAATGAAGTTATCATTTGATTATTATTATATCAACAAGAAACTGCATGATTTGATACTGTGAATTGAAAAACATCTTCTGCAGAACGCTGTGGGCTACCAACTTTCCTGGTCCACCTTGAAATGTCTGAACAGACTCAGGAGCCAGGTAGATCGTTGCAGCCACAACTTGTTCAAATGAGGATCTACCAATGACAAATAATGCGACTGTGGACCCATACTACAAACGATGTCTCATCAAATCTGGTCCTTAAAATAATTATTTCATATTTTTTTCTTCGTTCTTCTCACTAAAGTTAGCAAGCGTGTTGTTGATAAAAAGTTATTGGTGAAGTAATATACATAAGATGGCTACCTGGTTTCGAATAAGACATCATATATTTTAATATAATATTACTTTTTAAAACTCTTTCAGACCTTTTTAACTTTTAAATTTCCAATATTTTCCGGCGTTCGTAGAAAATATTGCAATTTCTGTTCTGTGTATAAACAGCCCGCGGGAGGCTGGCGCGACAAAGTGGCAATATTCCTTCTCGACGGGGCTTCTCAAACAAGGGGACATGACTGAGACAGCAATATACAAACTCAGGTAAGTCTAAAAGAGATGGCATCATGTTATTAATTGGAGAGAATTGACGGTAGTGCACGCAAAGCCGTGTTTTTGACAAATTTCGCTTTGATACAGCGATTACTTTCACATCAACGGTACTGGGGTCGACTTTTAAAGTGTCTTGAGTCTTGGGTATCAGGTAAATGAAGATGTTTTATACGTTATATAAATTTGAAAAACGATCAAAAAGCAGCTGCATTGTCTCTAAAAGGAATAGATTTTTGATTTTGAACTTTGTACCTATCATAAAAAAGAAATAAGCAATTTAGTTTAAAAAACCAACCAAGCACGAGCATTTTTAGAAATTAAATTTGAATTTCGCGATCAATAAACACAATTATAAGTTCATTTTAACCCAATTGTTTTTTGATTAAACGTGCCTCTGACTACCCGTACTTGGTATCCTCGCACTAAGATTTACGCACTGAGTATGTATCTGAGGATGTCCATCATGGGGAATAAGTCGTATTTGTGTTTGTTTTTTGTTTTGTATTCTATCTTTTTAAAAGTAAAAGTAAAAATATAATTATTTGACATAGTAAAAAGTTACAAATTGTATATGAATCCATAGGCTCTTGAACTAGTAGAAACTGTATTTCAGAAGCCATTGGCTTCTCTCATAGAAGGTTTTAAATATTATATCGTAGGTACTTACATTAAAAAAAAACAAGCATTGGTAATATCACTTACGCAAACGGGTCACTTATGTGTTATGTTTGGTTTGATATTACGTGGTAACTTGTATTTTCACAGCATACCTCTATATATCTGGGGGCTAGACAAATACCTGACATATATATTACATACCTAGTCACACTTACGATTCGCTGATGACAAAGTCTTAATGGCGCAGTCGCTAGAGGAGCTGAACCAGATGCTGAACGGCCTAGCTTCAGCCTCCCGATGTATCGGTCTTGGCATATGAATTTGGATAAAACCAAAGTCATGATCAATGGCCACATTGTTCCAGGACCGGTGGTTGTACATGGCCACCTTCTCGAAATTGTTTCCGAATATACTTACCTTGGGCAGATTCTGCAGTTGAGTAAAACAATTTCGAGAAGGAGGCCAAGAGGAGATCCAGCTAGGCTGGCAGCGTTTGGAAAACTACGTGGAGTCTTCTCGTCATCCATACCGCAATGCTTGAAAACGAAAGTTTTCAATCAGTGCGTCCTACCCGTCATGGCTTACGGAGCTGAGACGTGGACACTCACGATAGGGCTGGTCCTCTCTGAAGGATAAGATTCGTAACGAATACATCCGTCAAAGAACCAAAGTTATCAACATAGCTCAATTAGCAAGCTAAAGTGGCAGTGGGCCGGTCATATCTCGCGAAGAACCGATAACCGCTGGGGTGGAGACCGCGACTCGGCAAACGTAGTGTAGGACACCCTCCGGCCAGGTGGGATGACGGTCTGCGAAAGACTGCAGGCAGATGCTGCATGCGGCAAGCTGAAGACAGGGCGCTATGGCGCTCATTAGGGGAGGCCTATGTCCAGCAGTGGACTAATATAGGCTGATGATGATGATGATGTGAAAATGTCCAGCATTATTTATTATTATTATTTATTACGAACATCGAATAATATGTAAGTATATTCCGCCAGTGTTTCAAACAGCCTCTATATCTAACCACATATAAGGATGGAATGCGAGTTCCACCTTATCTGTGTGGAAAGACCAGCTGTTTCATTCAATGGCGTTAATACTTTGACTCTGTATTAAATGAGGAATCTATACTTACATGCACCTTAGACAAACCACTGTTAGGTTTTTTAGGTGTACTTAGCAGAACCATGTAACTGTAAACTTTATTATTTTTAAATTAATAAATTTAAAAAAAAACTAGCTTCTCTATGCGGCTTCAGCTTGATCCAATGTAATACCTAGGTATCTGTAGGTTAATAAGCTTGGTAAAAACTCACAGTTTAAAAATGCGTGCTGTACTAAGCTTACATAAATAACATCAAAAATATTTTCGTATCCCAAAACCATATTGAAATCAGTTTAAGAAAATTTTACACATATAAATCTTAATTCTGTTAAGAGACTTGTTAAGAGAGAGACTAAAGGCAACATAGCCTAACGTAATGCTATGTGCTATGTAGTACTAGCTTCTTCCCACGGCTTCGCCCGCGTGGTACACGGATAAAAAGTAGCTATGTGTTATCCTGATGTATAAGCTATATCATAAAAATCCGTTTAGTAGTTTTTTTTGCGTGAAAGAGTAACAAACATCCATCCTCACAACCTTTCGCGTTTATAATAGGAAGTAAGATGTATCTAGCTATATATTTAATTATATATCCGTTATTTTTGTGCTAGATAGTCGAGCCAGGCGTTATCGTGAGCAACGACACCATCCGCCACTGTTTTCATCCAGGCGTCACTGGAAGCACATAAGCATCAAAGCACATAAGCGGGTTACACGTCACCAATGCGCCGCAAACCCTGTAATATCCCCGGGATCTTTTATTTGTGAAAAATGTGGCCGCGGCTGCCATTCCCATATAGGTCTCATTAGTCACGAACGAAAGTCTTCAACTCTTTCTACATACATACATAAACCCACGCCTGTTTCCCGGAGAGGTAGGCAGAGACTATGGATTTCCACTTGCTACGATCCTGACATACCTCTTTTGCTTCATTCACTCTCATTACATTCTTCATACATGCTCGTCGGTTTTGGGTACTCTTGACCTGATCTTTCTCCAGAACGTCTCCAATCTGGTCAGAGTACGTTCGCCGGGGTCTACCCTTTCCAATTATCCCATTCACGCTTCCCTTATATACATGTTTCGTCAATCTCCTTTCGTCCATCCTTTCTACATGCCCAAACCACCTTAGCATACCTTTCTCTATTCTTGTCACTATATCTCTCTTATTGTAGTTTAACCTGACTGACGCCACCTAAATCATCTGTAATAGATGTCAAAGGCCAATGATGGTGATGATGATTCTACCTCTATATGATTAATAAATCTTTATGATTAAGAAGAGTAGTGCACGGCGCGGTGCGGACGGAGAAAGTCGCGACCACTCAACCTGATGAAGACTCTCGGAATGAGTCGAAACTTAGTCGGTGCCTTCACCGATAGTGCAGTACGTGAAAATTCCCGTTTTTACGATATGAATAGTAAAGACCCGTTTAAAAAACCATGAACTGAAATGAAGTTTATGAAACCATCGAGCCATTCAATGGTTGGTCCTCGTATAATCAAATTAAATCACAAAGCTATTTTTCACTGCGACATCGCTCACCCGTTTGATCTGATTATTTTGATTGCAGTTAAAAATATTCACGTTATTGAATTAAAACGTGCGAATAAAAATGATTGTTTGTATTCTATTGAATCTAGTTCAAATATTTGAATAATTTATAGTTACTCTGTAAATTGCATTGTTATTTTGAATTTCCTGAATACAATTGGTACTAAAAACCGGTTAAGAACTGTTCCAAACTGTCCACGCTGAATGGCAATTAGTATTGCCATTCAGTGTGGCAATGCGGCCAGTATTTTGGGAACGCTTCCTGATAGAGATCTGGATCAGCTGAGCTATCCAAAGATCATTTGCAACGGCCTTTGATAGCTAGCTGTTTTATCTGTTTTTTTGTATATACATGTACATAGTTTTTTTTATAACTCCAATTATAATATCCTACTAATATTATAAAGGTGAAAGTTCACCTTTATAATATTAGTAGGAATAATATCTAGTAGGTACACTTTAACTGAATCCGCGCATCCCCCTAACTACGTGCACTCAATCTCCCTATTTCAAACTCACACACACTCACACACCCTCACTCCCCCCCCCCCACACACATACACACACACACACACACACACACACACACACACCTGAATACTAAACACGCATTCTACTCCATACATTAATACCACTATATGGTACTTTAAATCCTATTGTACCTTTCCATTATGTACCTGTTTAAATAGATACTTAAAGTAGTTAAAATATTTTTTGTTTGGCTCTTTACTTTTCGGAGGAGGGCGCTAATATTCACGACACAGTTTTCAAACTTCTGCGGATATTACCGTTCTTTCAAGTTTTTGTATGTTGTTTTTGACCCAAATAAATAAATTTTTGATTTTGAGTTTGTGAGGATGTTTGTTCCTCTTTCACGCAAAAACTGCTGAACGGATTTTGATGAAACTTTACAGTAATATAGCTTATACATCAGAATAACACATAGGCTACTTTTTATCCGGGTACCACGCGGGTGAAGCCGTGGGCAGAACCTAGTAAATTATAAACACTCAACAGACACATACATAGATCTTACTGCACACTAGGATTCTCTGTATCGTAGTTATCACGAACTACGAGTACCATGGTATCATAATGCCTAGACCCGGAACAAATATCTGCAAAACATGCAAATACTTGTCTCACAGCGAGTAGTGGCAGCGATCCAAGAACTGGTTCGGTTCCTGCTGCAGAACAAATATTTAATGTTCTGCTAATATTTATTCTGTCTCTGTATTCTAGTACCACGCTACTCATAGTTCCTGATGCATACGATACAGGGAATCCTAATTTGAGGTCAGAACTACGTATGAGTTTGTAGGGTTAAAAAAAACATTGAAAGTAGTATTGTCTGTGGTTTAAGTCGGTCGCTGCCACCGAATCCCTTCAATTCAGAATCACTTATTCAAAATCAATCGCTAACTTTATGAAGTTGATGACTCTAGCCCTGTTATTTTCTAGCACTAAACAAAGGATAGAGGCGGACAACGTTTATCAAGCTAATAAAATTATATGCATAAGGCTGTTAGACTCACTAGTCATAGCCTAAGCATTTTTGACTTTATTTTCCATGATGGGGATACTCAGTGCATAGATCTTTGAATATACCAAGTAGGGAGTTGTCAGAGGCAACGTTAGATTGGGCATTTGCCCACGTTTTTCATTTTTTCAGGCAACACAATCTGATTTAGTTTGGGGCTAGATGATGCTTTAAAATGTGCAGCATTATTTATTTATTTAATCATCTTGTCATACTGTTCGTACAAATTAGATAAACAATAATAAAAATAATGTTGGCGATTTTTCACACATCATCATCTAGCCCAAATATCTGTGCCAGTAGCATAGAACGAATGTAAGTAGATAGGTACTTAGAACACAATTCACAAGCATCATAAGTACTATTTTGAATCAAAACCCTCATTAGGTTTTACCGCCATCTCTTGGTTTACATTTAATTAGGAAGTTAATTCCACCTACAGTACAAGCTAGATGGCGCTCGCTACCCACCGCTGCTAGCGGCATCTAGTAAATATTTATGGCAAACAAAAAAGCCCGCAAAATAGTCCGACTTAGAGCTATCCATTTCTTTTGTATGGGATGAGGTATCTGTACATGTTTTATGATATCTGTGCCCAAAGTAAGCAGAGCTTGTGTTATGGGCACCCCACGACTGTTCTTATATACTTTTTTTATAAATACATATACATTATACATAGATAACACCTAAACCTGAGACAAATATTTGCAGATCATTCAAACATTTGTCTCGCGGCAGGAATTAAACCCGCAATCTTCTGCATCTCAGGCGGGCCTTCGCCCACTGTGCCACCCACAGAGGTCGTAGAAGTAAGTACACTAAGAGGCTGTTAAACCATTTATTTCAATAAAGCCCGAGACGTATAAGGGAGTCGTAAAAGTGGTCTTAGTAACTCTATCGTGATCGCGTCAACTACGTCTGAGGAAGGTACGCTATAAAATGGTGTTTATGTAACCAAAGTTAAGGCTATGAACAAATACGGTCGGCATGCTTTATTCACAATGCATACAGAATATTTCGATAGGATAGGTACAACATACTAAGTAAAATTTCTAACGAGACCCAAACTAAGCGTGAGTTAGTATCTTGGGTATCAAGAGAGTACATAGAGAAAAATACCACTGGTAAACTGAAGGTCGTATTGTTCGTTATTTTGATTCTATTGTTATATAAATAAATAATACAGAGAAATTTGGATTTTCTATATCGATGTTCCCGTTTAAGCGAGGTCAATGCTGACGATTAAAGCAATATAAAATGCAAACAGATATAATATGCTTATTACTGCATTGGTGGGAGACTTTCACCAGGGAAGATGATAAAAAAACAAATATTGAATGCTCTAAGAGTTAAATCTAAAAGTAATTAACGACCTCTATGGAACACCCGCAATCTTCTGCGTTTCAAGCGGGCTTGAGACGCAGGTTGCGGGTTCGATTTCCGCCACGGGACAAATATTTGTCTCGGGTCTGGGTGTATTCAATGAATATTATGTACGCATTTACAAAAAAAGTATATATTTAATATATCAAACATATAGTTCCCATAATACAAGCTCTGCTTAGTTAGGGGCTAGATGCTGTGTGAAAAATGTTCAGCATTATTTTTATTATTTTTATTCTAATCTGGACGAACAGGACAAGATGATTAAATAAATAAATAAATAATGCTGGACATTTTCACACAGCATCATCTAGCCCCAAACTAAATCAAACTAAAATAACCAAAATATTATACGGACAAGGTAGGGCTCAAAGTGCTCTCAAGTCCGATTGCATTTAATAAATCAAACACACTCCCCCACAATTTATGACTCTTCATTACTGACCAACTGCGCGCAATCTCAACCTATCTCCAAACGATCTTACCTTCTCTCACCTTTGTAGCATATGTCCTTAAATTGCACCAGATACTCTGAAAACCGCACCATAACTCCCAAACTCTGGCATAAACTTTCAACTTTAAACAACAAAGAATAAGGATGATTCTTGCTCTGTAGTTAAAGGAACATAGATGAATTGCAAAAAATGGTGTATGTGTTCTAGCCAAGTCATCTATTTCAGGGGTTCGTTGACCAAAGTTGACCTACTGTTCGTTTATCGTTATTTTTGTTTAGTTAGGTGTATAACTTTCGAAACGTATGATACCAATTACATTACCATTACCGTGTCCTATAACAAGGTGTCCCGAGACATGTATACTAATGAAAGGTCAACAAGTTTTCCTGAAAAAAGTTTCGCAATTCCAAAACTATGTACCAACCCTTAGACTACTTATAAACAACCAAGATGTTTGCCATCGGAAATCCTACCTAAAACAGGTGATTATTACCACTTTTTTTATAGTCATTAACGAAAAGTAGAACAAAAGTGGTTATCTATTTATTATGTGCAGAATTACTCGGGATAGTCTACATATTCTGGGTCACCCTATATAAGTCAAAAGTTAATCTAAAGTCTTTTTAACCTCGATTTCTGCAAATATTAATATTATTAGTTTGCTAGATGATGCTGTATGAAAAATTACCAGCATTATTTTTATTAATATTAATTATAATATGTGCCTCGGGCCTGGGCCTTTTCTATGTATATTATGTATGCATTTACAAAAAAAGTTTAGAAGTTGTATATCATGTCATGTAGTTCCCATAACACAAGCTCTGCTTACTTTGGGGCTAGATGATGCTGTGAATATGTCCAGCATTTTTTTTTTATTTAGAAATGATATCAGTACTAGAGTTCCCAAATTAAAGACAAAAGCTGATAGTAAAACATCTATCCAAAAGTGTATTTCAAATCCGTTTTTCGTTTGAAAGCGGATATGAAAGAGCAAGGTTTTGTTGTTCAAACAGTGCTTCCGGTCCGGATAGACTAGAGGCTCTCAAAAGGCTACACGTACGCTTTTAGTTTCTTTGTGCTTTTAAATTTAGGAATAGTGCTTTACCCCTTTTCTCTACTTTTCCTTTTGACCTACAGAGGCCTTTTGTCTAAACTAGTCAATACATTTAAATAATGCTGGACATTTTTTCACACAGCATCATCTAGCCCCAAACTAAGCAGAGCTTGTATTATGGGAACTACACGACTGATATACTACTTAAATACTTTTTTTGTAAATACATACATATTTTACATAGAAACACCCAGACCCGAGACAAACATTTGCAAATCATACAAACATTTGTCTCGCAGCGGGAATCGAACCCGCAACCTTCTGGGTCTCAGGCGGGCCTTCGCCCACTGCACCACAGAGATCGTCAATTGCAGCGTATATAAGCTCAAACGAGGACGTAGATTCTATTTTAAAGTGCTATATATATGCTCAGGGCAATTTATGTTTATGATTGATTTGGTGCAGAAGGTTGTGAGTTCGATACCCGCCTCGGGACAAATGTTTGTACGGTCTGCAAATATGTATTTCGTATCTGGGTGTTTTCTATGTATAATATGGAAGTATTTACAAAAAAAACGAATATAAGTAGTATATCAATCATGTAGTTCCAATAATATAAGCTCTGCTTAGTTTGGTGCTAAATGATGCTGTGTGAAAAATAACCAGCATTATTATTTTTATTTACGTTTTTTTCTAGATACGATATTGTTTCAAGTTTTATTAACTTAATTATAACTTTATCGCGTTTACTTTTTTATTATTTTCTCGACGTTTCGACTGATGACTGAAACGTCGGGAATTTAATAAAAAAGGTAAACCCGATACAAACCCGTTACACTTATAATTACGTTATCTAATCGCGAAAGTTTGAAAAATTTATAGACTTACGAGTAGTTTTGGAAACAGCGAATTCACCATCTTTTCTTACAGAGGTCGTCGCTCGAAGGGTGGCATAGTAAAATTTATGAAGGCAACCGCAATGCCATCAATCCTGTTTACTACTAATGGAGGTGTAAAGCATTTGTCACTCAAGTCTATTAGCCAACATCAGGCGAGATGTCTGATTTATGAATATCGATGTTTTGCGAGCTTTCATATCATAAACACCATATTCTAGTAAACTCTTGTATCGTCATACATACTGTCCTATCCTACTAATATTATAAACGCGAAGGTTTGTAAGGATGGATGTTTGTTACTCTTTCACGTTATGTTTGTTATGGCGCATAATGTATGCAGATAAACACTTTATTGTCTGCAGTTGCTCTCTTCTAGATTTCTATACCTCATCAAAAATCTCGTGCTTGAATCAAAACTGTTCGTTTCTCTGTTCGTTTTGCAAATTTGATACTTTTTCTTTGTTTGATTTTAAAATTTGCTATAAAATGAATGCGTATTATATTTCTATTATATAATTATATTTCTACCGTTTGTCAGCCGCACCGGTAGTCATATCCTACGAATAACAAAAAAAAAATGTGTTTGTTTTAGTTGAATACTTCTAAATGTCGGTTTATGTTTTTGTTTTTTTTTGTATGTTTTATGTTTGTGCCAAATAAACGTTTATTCTATTCTATTAATATTATAATCGCGAAAGTTTGTAAGGATGGATGTTTGTTACTCTTTCACTCAAAAACTACTGAACGGATTTTGATAAAATTTTACAGTAATATAGCTTAAACATCAAAATAATACATAGGCTACCTACTTTTTATCGGAGTACTATGCGGGCGAAGCCATGGGCAGAAGTTAGTAATATATAAATGTGTGAAGGCCTACACCGAATCCTTACGAGGAGTAATGAAAGATACAATATTTCTTGCCCATAGGTAAAAAAAAAAGATTACTTGGAAGAAAATGCTTATTAGCATTTAGTTCGCCTATGTACTTGTTTTATCTTGTACAATAAAGCATTTTCTATCCATCTTTATATCTAGTGCTCGGATTCACTGAGCCTTTTCGAGAACATACACGAAAATAGGGTATTATTTTCGTGTATGTGTTGTATTTACCTTTCCCCCGCATATTTTTATAACGTTGAAATGATTTTAACGCTCGCTTTTTAAATGTACTAAAAACAAGTAAATTTTTGCAAAATTTTAAAACGACGAGTTAATTTCTCTGGTAAATTACAGCGCCTCCTAGTGACTCATATAATTTATATATTAAAACCTGGTATCTTGGTCTGTTACCAAAAGATATAATAGAAAGATATACAAACAAAAAATCATCCTCTCACAGCAAACACACTCCTTATGTCGCTGGTAAAAATATACTAAGCCGGGGAGGAAACGGTTTCTTTATTAAGAAGTCATACATAAATAAACAATAAAATTAATCATAGGATATTGATATATTTTTTTGTATAACTTACTTCTCGAGCTACTGTTTTTGCTAAAAATAATCAGATTACCTATCATAAAATTTAATTTTAGAAACGCATAGAGATTCTTAATTATGTCATCTTTTCATGTCATTTTTAGTTAGTGATGTTTCATATTTGCCTAGGTATTATTTTAGTAAATTTTAGGACTGTATGCATTGCGCATTCGGCACCGACTACTAAATTTCAATCTAAACAAAACGTGCAATGTGCAGATTACGAGGTCAGCCCCATCGATACAAAAATTTATGATATACGAGAAATGGACCATGGGGAAAATGCTGGACTATACAATCGAACAAACAGTGATTTTCGCTCGATAAACCATTCCCAGCACGTAATGTTTATCACGTCCAAAAACAAAGGAAAATTAAGTCATAAAATATGGCAAAGTTTGTCTACAAAATATGTATGTGCAAATAAAAAATGTATGCTTGACAGAAAAAACTTATCAATTGGTACTTTAAGACTGGGCGAAGCAACGCGTGACCAGAGAGCTGGTTCTTATCTGGGTTAACGCATTAGCATCGCCATTCAGCTTGGCAGTGCGGTCAGTATGGGAATGCTTCCATCTGGTAGTGATCTGGATCAGTTGAGCTATCTATAGATCGTTTGCAACGGTATTTAGATGGCTAGCTAAAACAGTAATTTGATTGCATCTCTGCATCGCACTACATTTCAACATCTGCTTGAATGTGTTTTCTTTTGACCTACTTTCAACACTGATTTTTACAAAAACAAGTATAATTTCTATAATAATCGAGCAGTCCAATTACCTCAGAGTTTCCACGATTTTCCTGAGTCACGTTGACTCGGCACTATTTTTCCTGTTTTCGACGCAGATGTACAAAGCGTGTGCCATAAAAAACTGGTAGACTTGACAAATTGGTAGGTTGCGTAAAGGTAAACGATGCGACAAGGAGGGAGGTGAAACAAGGGACAATACGCGCATAGCGTAAGCTGACTTGGGACATAGCGGAGTCCAGGGAGTTAGCGGTTGTATATAAATATTATCTCGACCCCAAAAGCGCGGCGGACAAGTAACCGGCTGCGAAATTCTCGCTGCGGGATCATATAAATATGATCTGCAGAATTTGTTATGAGTCTGGGTGTTGTGATACCATGTTATCTACTCATAGTTCTTGATACCCACGACACAGCGAATCGTAATGTGTCAGTATGTCTCTGTTCGGTGTTTATTTATTTATTAAAATCGGTCGGGAATTGACGGTGATATCGTATAATATAAAAAAAAATATACCTATAAAACTTAGTGCCAAATAGATTTTATTGAAGCAGAACAGTCAAAATCTTTATGTTTTACGTAATAAGTTTAGGAAAAAACCTGGGTGATTAGGTTTAAAATCAAACATAATAAAATAAGGTACAATAAAAAAATCTCACCAGTAATCAATGAAAAAACAACTTACATGGAACTAAATTATTATATAACTTTTGAAACTATTATGGTGTTGAACATAATTTTTACTAAAAAACGGGTTATTAAATTTTAGAAATCATAGTAAATATTCAGTTTTTTAGTTAAAATTATATTATTACATTTATGAATATATAAAAAGGGGCACAAGAATACACTCAAGTTTCGTAGCTCCAAAAGGCCCACACAAAAACAAGTACATAGATACTCGTAGAAGATCAAAGGTTGCTGTCTATTATCTCAAACAGATATCTTATATCAAACGTTTTGAAGTTCAATAATATCAAACAATAGGTATTACCCATTTCATAGTAATATTACATTTTATCAAACGCCGAAAGTAAAAGATTTTGGATTGAAACCTAGTCTTCACGAGGGTAATAACGAAGGTAAAGAGGGTAGTTTGCAAAAAATGCTAAGTGAATATGTTAAATGATATTTTCTACGTGCTAAAGCCGTGATGCGTGAAGTATAAATGAATGAATTAATTAAACCTTTATTATCTTTGAATACAGGTAGGTATGAATGAATGAATGAATGAAAATACTTTATTGTACACCATAAGAATAATAGATATAACTTAACTAAAAAAAACAAATTTTTAAATACAATGGGCGGTCTTATCGCTTAAAAGCGATCTCTTTATTACATGTCTTTACATAGCTCTTTAGCTAGTTAATAAGGCTAAGATATGTTTACTGGTATCTGTCACTAAAACACGCTTAAGTGACCTCGGTGGCGTGGCGGGCCAGTAGAGAGCAAGGTGTGCGGGTTCGATGCCTTGTGGGGACAAAGGTTTTTATAATCTGCAACTATTTGTTCCGGGTCTTAATGTTCTGGTACCACGGTACTTGACGTTCCTGATACCCACGACGCAGAGAATCCTAGTGTTGGACAGGACTATGTTGGTTTCTGTTAAGTGTTTATTTATTTATAAAGTCTTTCCCAGTGCTTAGTGCAGAGTAGGAACAAAAAGACGCAGCGTAAAGTAGCCGTCCAAGTAAGCTTGCGTAGTATCTTTAAAATTTCCATGGAAAAAATATCATAGGCAGTAAAATCTCCCCAATAAAATTAAGACGCGACAACTCATCGCAATATCACACCAAATAATATTCATCTCAAAACAACAGAATCATTGCAATAAACGACATCAACCTCGAACTCGCCAACATGGATCCTGTGAGAACACAATAGAGCCTAGATTGGAGCGCCCGGTTCATAATTGTGTTGTTTACGAGAAGTTGGTTAAAGTTTAATTGAATCGGAGCTATGGTCGAGCACCGGTTTTGGAATAAGCAAGTCCATTTCTTACTTAACGACTGTAGACTTCGACTGAGCTGAGAAGCACAAAACTTTTGAGTTATGAATTGAATAGCTCAATATGCTGCTTCGTTCAGCTGCGGGCTCAGAAGTATACTATTTTGCAGGCCAAATAGCTAGTATACACGAGGACAGGCAACTTGTCAACTGTCTGTCCTCATTTGAATTATACACGAAATGGCTGATTGCCACGTAATCAATTACCCAACTTAACAGCTGCCATGTCTCATCTTGATTTCAACGTGTACAGTGTTAGTTAAGTACACAGAAGGTAATTAGAGCTAAATAGCTGTTAAGTTACGAGCGCATATGTATGTACCTATGCGCTCGTAACTTAACAGTAACTTAAAACTTGTCTGCTGCGTGTAAACTAATCATAAATTATAACTATTATTAAATTATAATTATAACTGAAGACAGCCAGACAGCTGATAAATAATTCGGCTTTCAGTTTCATCCTGCCATTAACGGAGGCGAAGTATGGAGTGAACTAGCTGAATCTAAACTCAATGGGTAGGTAGCGAAGGGAACAGGGAGTCGATGGCGAATTAACGATTCGGCTGTAGGGATGATACTTGTTTGCACGTCTCGGCGTTTCATTATCTCAGTGTGTTTACGGTTCTGTTCAAACTGAAATTTTGTATATATACGTTATCATCATCAGCCTGTAGAAATCCAAGCCCACTTATTTCCCGAGATAATAGATAGATAGATACTAATAAAGAAGGCTTACTATCATATTAATGAATATCTTATTGACAAATTCTATTGATTTAAATTATTAACACTTTTTTTATTGTAATATTCTATGGTTATTGTACATTTAGTTTTATTCATTTTCATGGCATGTCAAATAATTTTCTTATTTTTGTAGGAATTCTGACATGAGCTGACATTTATCAATTTTGCATGCTGACCATGATCATGTTTCGCAAATAAACAAATATGAATCTGAATCTGAGTTATTGCATACACCAGGATAAAAAAAAACTTTACATAAGATCTTATAACCTAGGTTGTGATCACTCAAAAAAACTAAAATACTTGACGGAAAATAATGTGAAGATAGGTGGTGTAACAATAAAAATATAATTTACAATTTAGTAAAATTACATATTAATTAAATGCATAATAAGGTATGATATATTTAGATAACATAGAAGTACAAGAAAATGATAATATAACATTTCGATTTAATAAATCCTACTAATATTATAACCGTGAAAGTTTGTGAGGATGTTTGTTCCTCTTTCACGCAAAAACGACTAAACGGATATTGATGAAACTTTACAGTAATATAGTTTATACATCAGAATAGCACATAGGCTACTTTTTATCCGGGTACCACATGGGCAAAGCCGTGGGTAGAGGCTAGTAGGACATAATGAGTACCTACCTACCTACATACCTATAAATTACCGGAGCACCAACTCGATGTAGATGATTGCTGAAGCTTAAGGATAACTTCGCGGGCAAGTTTAGGAAAATCCTGAAATTTCAGGAATTCACAAAAAAAAAAAATTTTCCTTCAGAGCAGGCAATGTTTAGACCCAGTTGTTGCAGATGTCAATAGGCAATGGTAACCGTTTTCCATTCGGTAGGCAGTACGCCTATTAGTATCGACATAACATTTAAAAAAAAAAAATTGCGCATTAGTTATACAAAAACACCACTGTAAAGAATGGCCCAATATTGTAACACTTTACTCAACACTTCTTCTTAGCAATGCAAGCTTCACGGTACTTGTATTTTTTGTCCGCTTTTGATGAAACTTAATAGTCACTTTATAGTAGCTTATATATCAGAATAACATATAGGCTACTTTTTATCCGGATACCACGCGGGCGAAGCCGTGGGCAGAAGCTAGTAATATATAAATTTGTGAAGGCCTAAACAAAATCCTTACGAGGAGAAATAATTAAAGATACCATATTTCATAATATGCGTTGAAACTTTACAAATATGAATATGTCTTTAGATAGACTAAGTAGGTTCGTAAGCTGGAATAACCGTGACTTTTAATCCGGGTATCATGCGATAGACTATAAAACTAGTGAATAAACCTATGAATCTATATTCAGCTTTTTGAAGTGGAAAATCTAACACCAGAGTTACATAAATAATGAGAAAACTGAGTTGAAGCTTTTATCCATCGTAATACGTATACTCGTATTAACATACGCGCCTCTTGGGATAGGAGCTTAACTTATACAATACAAAACACTAAACAGGTAAGATATAATTATTATGCAAATTCCACTTTAGCGAAATAACTTTCCACCAACTATTACGGCCTTAGCACGGAATAACATGCAAATTGTATCCCGATCGAGAATCAAGTCTCTCAATGATGGATAAAAGCGGATAAAACTGGCTCAAGCCGGCTTAAACAGGCTTACACCGCTTCGAGGCGGAGGCGTTCATTTATTATGTAAATACGCGACAAATTAAATCCGATTGGAATTTTGTTTGACAACGCTTATTTGCTCACTGTGTTTGATAGTAGTTAGTATTTATTTGGCCACCGTTTTAAAGTATTAAATAGCTTTCATTTTCAGTTGCATTTTCGTATGAATTCGTGGTCCCGTGTCAACGCTGTCTAAGGCCTGAATTCATAGTCGGGGGTTGAACAGTCCCCTAAAATCCACCATTCAGCATTCGCCTTATGGCTGGGTGCATAAAGGTTGAATTCGCACTTGAATTTTTACTTAGCGCCTGAACAGTCCTCTAGGAGCCGAATTAATAGTCGATAAGGGGCTCCCCTTATCGACTATGAATTCGGGCCTTAGTCTCTATTTATTTCATTTTTTCAGTTAAACACACCCATATGAAATAATAAATAAGTAAGAAAGGAGAAAAAATGCAGCAATTGGTTGCTTTGTTTCTTCATAGTATAATCAGATTCACAGCATAAAAACAAAAAATATTTGGCGTTAGACAAGCATTTTTTTAAATAAAAAATACGGCTATTTATGCGATATTATTAATGAACAGTCCGAAAATCGTTAATTTGTAGTTTTATCACATAAAAAAATATCATTGATATTGACCGTGACGTACATATATCGATGATTTTTTTTTCGACTAAAAAGTTAAGTTTCTGTTTCAATCCGACTTATCTTTTCGCTACAGCAATGTTTAGTGATTTAATAGTTTATGAAATTGAGTAAAGTTAATTACTTTGATGAACATACAAGCTTGTACGGAACCTTCGGTGCACGAGTAAGACTCGCACTTATCCGGTTTTTTTTTAATTTATCCCACACTTTACACCTTCATCTGTGAAGGGAAATCATAATACTCGTATTTTATAATATCACAAAACTATACTTCGGCGGGTCTTGAGCCAACAACAACCCGCTTGGTACGTGGGGTCTATACCAATTTATTTATTAACAACACCTGAGTATGCTTGGATTTGTTTCTTTTTTTGTACAGTGTATCCAATTTAATGAATAAAAATAAAAATAACTCTAACTTTAGTTTATATTATTAGGTACCCAAAGTTCATGAACAATGTTCTGTCACATCCCATAGCTTAATTTACTTGAAGCGATTACTGCTCCATCAACCGCTTAATCTTCTGAACTTTACAAGTCCATTTAAGTTTAGTTGTGACATGGAAACATGATTAGTTATAGGGTGAGTGGTATTGACAGCTTGAAGGGTAATCAAAGTTTTGGATGATCTTCTCAGAAACTATTTCAGGCTCTCAGGTGGGACATACACGGATAAAATAATGTATAAAAAAACAGTTAATTTCCACTGTTTTTCGACGATTTTTCTGACATTTTGTAGCTAGTTTTAGTAATCTCTTCATCATGAGCACCACCCATAATCGCGTTCGTCGATGGACCGATTAATATTGCGTGCCGCAGTTCTCTCGCTCGGAATGCGTAGACGGTATATGGTATATGGTAATTACCCGTATTTATTTTAAATATATAATGATATCCAGCTACTGAACTTACAATTCTGTATAAACATTGGCCTTACAACTTGGAATGAATATAATTTTTACTATAAACAGGAACTGTACCATGATTTGTGATTTTATATATCAGCACGATTGCATGCACCAATCACTTTGTGGGTGGTTATTTTCAGATAAATCAATCTACCCTCTTATTTCTCACGATAATTGTGTATGTTGAAATTCAGTTTCGTGCCATGTGACCATGAGCTAAAATATCTAATACTTTTTTCAACTGGATGTAAAAGATATACAGTTAGAAAGGTATACAAGAATCCATTAAGTCTAGACTAACAGGCACCGACCTTGTATCGATGAATAAGATCAGGCGTGGGCTATGAATAAGCTCATTTAAGTGTTAGGAGGGTTGGAAAATAATATCTACGCTAAAAACATCTTAAGCTGGGCTTAGCCGAGGACTAAACTCATTATATCACGTATGAAGTAGGTAACTGCCAAGCATAAAGAGCGCTTCATTCAAAAACCTCAAAAATAAAGAAATTTTAATCAGAATCTTTTCATCTCACCAAGCATTCAAAATGTTAGCAACAGACAATTTCCGAGAACAAAAAAACTTTACCCGTTCAAGTGTTCGATTCTCAGATAGTTTTATTCATTTCAGTAGATTTCACGGGCTAGGGAATCGCAAATTGCGCCGCTCGCTTCGAGCGGGCCGTAATCGATTGTGCTGCCATCTGTTGGCAAAATAATGACTTGCGCCTGGTATGCTTCTCTTTTATTTAGTGGTAGTATATGCGGGAATTTTGTATTATTTATGCCTGAGTGTGAATGTTTGAGTTTTTAAATAGTTTGCTATTTAAAAAAATAAAAATTTACGGGCTTGATTCCTATGATCAGGATAAGATTTTTCATATTTGCTTTGCTTTTTATCAGAAGAATGTGATATGCTGGCTTCAGTAACCATAATTTCTGACGAGTGATTGAGTGTCTCAAAAGGGGTCCTATCCTGATGTGAAAACACGTTAAGCAAATAAAGGTGCTTGGCAAAATTGAGTAAAGTAGGTATTATAACCAAGTTTAGTGTTTAAGGTGATTGAAATAATGACTTCAGTGTTGTATGTTATTTTTATTTTCAATTTATTTTTTTGTACTTATGCATTAGTATTTGTTATTTACAAATAATCAGCGTTTCAACTCTAGGCTATTCATAGTTTTTCAAACAACAGATGACGGTAACTGCATCTGATAATTAATTTAACTGCTACGTCTCAAAATCACAGACATACTACACAAAGCTTAAGACCAAAAGCCGGTCATAATGAAACTATTTATCTCTCGAACACATTGATCGGCCCCTTTATAGCCCAATACAATGTGAAATAGCTATTTGACACCTCCTAGCGGGAACCCTATCATGAAGGGAAACAGGGAAATTCTTGATTGAAATTGCGATACTTATAATGTAGGTAGAGACTAAATTCTTGAAAAAGAGTACGTTTGATAATTTGTTTTCCATGAATGAAAATTTATGATGTAGGTATAAGCTAGAAAAAAATTCGGTCATGGTGGGAATGGCTTCCTTCTCATATCAAGGACTGGGACCACCCAGGAAACAGAGAGAATTAGAAGGAGGGGAGGAAGGTTTTTGCCCTGCAGTCGGACGTAAATACTAAATAATAATCGAGAAAGAAAAACTGGTTTTAGTTAAAAATAACTTAAATATAAAATCAAACTACTAGCATTTGCAGGACTTAAGGTGTCTCAAAATAAAATGTTTTGAGAAACAGAACTCGAGCAAAAACAGACTTGAATATCCTTTGGAATAGCCATTTTGCTTTAATATAAGGTTATTGTATCCGAAGTACTTACTAGTTAAGCTAGAGTTCCAAATAATCTCGAAATGATAAAAAGTCGATTGTTTAAAAAAATACTTTAAATTGATGTTATCGTATCGTAATCTTCAAATGTTTACATAGGCATTCGTAATTTTAATGGTAATATAGTGTAGTTTTCGTGTTTATTTGTCAAAACCTGTATCTCAATCTCTGCTTAGATATCTTAAAAGCTGTGAACGTTAAATCGTCTTCAATTTAAAAGTGTTCTCGATATCGTCACGTCAATTTTCCATGTACCTACCTATTTAGGGTCATTGAACCGAACCACCCTCCCATCCGTTTGAATTTGCAAACGACCTCGTTGTAATTAGTGACAATCAGGAAAAATAAAATTTACAATCATTTTCAAAGGAAAAGTTACGCTTTTGAGAAAAGTTACAATTTTCATTTCGTTACAGAACCGTGATTTAGATGTGTCTCGGTAATTATATTTTATTGCAATTTTCCCAGAGTAATCTAAAAGTTTTGATTAAAAATCATCAAACGGTTCGCTCTAGATGATTGTTGCTCAGATATTATTTATAAATGTTTCATGAAGTAGGTAAATAAAAAAAAATAGTTTCAGTACTTAACTTGGTTCAGTTTTGAAAAACGCTTTTTGTTTTGGGAAATTATTCCTGTTATTCTGTTATCACCCTGAAATTCATTGAAGAAGTAAGGTGAAAACCATCCGGGGACTGAAACAAACACTTAAACCGTATCCTTGGCATTAAATTGTCATTAAGTAAAAGCTAAAGGGACGGAATTACTTAATTAGGGGCCACCGCGGCTTCAAATGAAGATAGACGGTGTTTGCGCAGAGCATACTTTAAACGCTTAGTTACTTAGTTCTATTACAATTAGAAATAGGTTAGATTCTAGTGAAGGGATGAAACAAATCATCATCATCATTGTATACAACCTGTCTCATCCCACAGCTGGGCATAGGCCTGCCTCTTTTCGTTTTTGCCATCCTCGATCTTGCACCAATCGAATCCATGTACGACCTGCAGTTTTTACTATGTGTCTTGCTGGCTGACGACCTGCGCTTCTTTTACCGTTTCAGGGGCACCACTCATTGTCCTTCCCAACTCCATTTGAGCCCCAATATTGACTTGCATCTTATACTTTTGTCCGCTTTCGAATATCAATTTTGGGTACTTAGTCTAGCAGAGTGAGAAAGAGCCATGGAGGCGTGCTCCATGGCTCTTTATGCGATTATCCTATGTACAGTCTCCTTTGTGAGCGTCCATGTCTCGGCACCATAAGTCGTAGTAAAAAATAACACCAAAAATACATGGTCCTGACCCCGGACTCTCTGTTTCATTTCCAGGAGCAACTAAAGGTTGCATGGCAAAAGGTTCATAGACTGAGGATACAGGCTTCGCTGGAGTTGGTGTCGTTTTCACCAAGGCAGACGAGACCACACCGGCAGTTCCGATGTGAGATTACGAGCAAAAAAGGTTTTCTCGAAGGATTAGGCAATAACATAAAACTTGGGAACAGCAAAATGATAAAAAAACTACGATAATTTTAATGCTATAAGTATATATAACAACAAAATGCTATTATACGTTATATAATGTATACACATACAGGGTGTATAATAACCTATCACCAAGCCGAAATCTGCGTTGAGAACCTACTCCGTTTTTGAAGACAGTTAAAAATAAAAGTGGAGTGGTGTGCACCAAATATTATTTCTTGGCATTTCAATTCATAATTATTATCATTGCCACTAAAATCTAAAATCAAATGATGAAGGAATTTCAATATGTCTTGAGTAAGTAGATGTTTAATTAAGACGATGGTTGATTTGTCGTTAAGATCAAAGGGTTCAGAGGTTTTGTTCACGCTCCGGCGACATTACAGAAATTACACTCTAATAATTGCGAAATTATTAGATCTTGAGAAGTATGTTCATACACAGGTAGCAAGATATGTATATGTCAAGATAATTCATATACATTGTTTTAATTATTAAAATCATAATTAACCCCTACAGGTTTTTACGACTATACTAGTCTAGTAGGTACTCTATTTTCATTAAAAAAGTAAACCAAACCAGATAATTTTTTTTTTCGGTACCCCTTCAATTTACATGACTTATATAACAAAATCTAGGAGAACTTTAAACTTATTTAATTAGAGCAATTTTTTTTTGTTAAATTTATAATTCTATTTTTCATTGGCAAAATGTACTGGGATACCTTTTTACGACAGTGGATCAAAACATGTTAAGAAAAAAATGCAACAGTTAAATAACTGGTGTCAAGGAAATTTCAAAACTTGTTTTACATAAACAATTTGGAAAAGTTCAAAAGCGTGGAAGTTTTGGCTCATGCTTCGTTTTGTCATAGAGCGAAAGTTAATGGGCCATAATTCATCTGAAGCCTTAGTGAGCCTAAAACTGTGTCCATATTTGTGACAATACACTTAGGCCATTGATTGTTGCTGACAGGCATGACAATAAACGGTATTTGACAAAAGACTAACGCGTAGAGTACCGTGGCCCCGTGACATGTCACCGTGTATTGTAAACCTAAAACTGCGTCCATATTTGTGACACTACTCAGAGGCCGTTGACCGTTACTGACAGGCATGACAATAATATACCTAATTCGTGAGAACGGTATTTGACAAAAGACCAAAGCGTCGAGTAACGTGACCCCGTGCCATGTCACCGTGTATTGTAAACCTAAAACGGCGTCCATATTTGTGACACTACACAGAGGCTGTTGACTGTTGCTGACAGGCATGACAATAATATAAGTTATCAGAACGGTATTTGACAAAAGACCAACGTGTTGAGTACCGTGACCCCGTGACTCGTCACCCTGTATTGTAAGTTGAAATGTTACTACTGTGAAACCCGCCTTAAACATAAACCCCAATTTCCTCTCAAATTCTCTACGCCCAACAAATGTATTTTCCATCGCCGTTTTCAATTGCGCACGTAATTTATATTAAATATTAAATTAATGTCAAAGTCAAAGTCAAAATTCTAATGAATAAATATTCATTAAAATCACAAGGATCACTTTGAAACACCGAACAGTCACATACATAGTCCTGACCCCACACTAGGATTCCCTGTATCGTGGGTATCAGTAATTAGGCGTACCATGGTACCAGAACAACAAGATCCAGAACAAATATCTGTAGAACATGCAACATACATTATTTGTATATATATTTTTATAAAACGTATACGGCTTACGTGTATTATTGGGATTGGTCCCAATTTTACATTCTACTTCTAATTTCAACTGATTAAAATTATTATAATATATTTACCTAATCCAGCTCCAACTCGAACCTATTGTTTTGTAAAAGGATCATTAAAAAGAATAACCAGCCTTGTTTTCTTGCCTTTCTTTCCTGGCTTGGTCGCGGAGGAACAGGCACCTAGATAAAAACCGACGTTTCAAAGTGGTCCTTGTGATTTTATTGAATAAATGAATTTTGACTTTGACTTTGACTTTGAATCCTACCATGAAATTTATAAAGTGAATGTCGATGAAAATCGGCATTCGTGTCAAGACCATTCAATCTAGAATTTTCTTTAAAATCTTGCGTGTAAGCATTTCCATGGCATGACGTTGCATTTTTAAACTATTTTTCTTGGTTCATTCTTAACCTGACCCATAAATTATGTGGGATATTCTAACACACTTCAACATAACCTTGTTTGATTGGTACTATACTAAAGTTGAATATTATCAAGGATCATAAAAAAACTGCTGCCTCTTTAAGGCTTGGTCGCACGATAAATCGGTGTAAACTTTAGATTTTTTGAATAAACATAGGTAGTTTACGAATTGATGTTTCTATAATATAAGTTCCTTGTAATTTCAATGTATAAAAATCCGTTGACTTTGATTTTGACTTTCAAAATCAAAGTCAAAGACCTCAGCTAAACAAAATATTCACAAGAACAGTTTTTTGTATCCTTGTCAAAAATTTTGCTAAGTTCTACTTTTCTAGTTTCTCAATTGCAGTATACAATATGGTCGGGTGAGGAATAAATAACGGAATATATTTGTGATGTTATTTATGGGAATAAACCCTTTGTATAAAGTGGATTAAAAGTGAATTGCTTTTCGTATTTGTGTGGAATTAGAATGGTGACCTACATACCGAATGCCATCAGAACTTTGATTAATCATGACAGACTTATCTGCCTACTCAATTTAGTGACTAAACTTTGGGAAATAGTTTTGTTTATCAGACATATTTAACCGAAGAGTGCTGTATTTAAAATAGTTAGTAGGACATTCCAATACGACTATTTCTCAGTGACGCATTCAGGAGTTATCCCCGAGAGAGCAGATAAACTTCATACCTGAATCCACACACCCTGGAATATTTCCGAGAAAAAAAACGATAATATGGCAGTTTTAATGGATACTCATGTCCGCAGTGGACTTTTACGGGCTGTTGATAATGATGAAATCCTGAATCGTTTCGATAACGTTAACTTACTGTTTTTTGCAGTTGTAATTTTATACCTCGTTTGTCAGTACAGTGAGCGCCAAAAGATAAGCAGTTTAGATGTTTACAAATAAAATATTTCTGGAGATGTCGTCATAACCCTATTTTCAATCTTAAGATAACATTTACTTGTTAAGATAAAACCGAAGAACCGAAGATAGAGAGCATCTAATACCACAAGTTATTAATATTTTTTGTCGTTGACTGTACAAAAACATGCAGGCCTTATTTTGAACTATACATAAACGCAATACACCACACACGTTTTCACAACTCGCGTTTTATCCCTACGGCATGTAGAGCAAGGATATTCACCAGAATAAATATACTCATCTAATGAAGTATGGCTGGGCTATCCAATATCACGCCAATATTTCACCCCCAAGACAGTGACATCATCAAACAGGGCTCATTGATGAATCACGCTGCTCGAGGGGCGGTTGTTTACAGTCACTTGATACGGAGGTGATGTGTTAATGTCGCAGTTATGTTGTACAATCAGCGATAATTAAACAGAATATGGTAAAATAACTCATTACCTTACATATTCTGTTCTTATGTTCTTGTTCTGTTCTGTTTAATTCATAGACGCAGTACTAGATTCCCAACTCTAGTACTGCGTCTAAGAACGTAAATGTTATTTATTCGAGTGTTTTAATAAGCACAAGTAAACTTATATTTTTATATCCTATCCTACTAATATTATAAACGTGAAAGTTTGTGAGGATGGATGTTTTTACTCTTTCACGCAAAAACTACTTTACAGTAATATAGCTTATATATCAGAATAACACATAGACTACTTTTTACTACTTTTACTTTTTACTTTTCCGGGTAGGTACTACGCGGGCGAAGCCGTGAGCAGAAGCTAGTTTTATCATAAAATTAACCTTCAAAAAAGAAAGGAACTGCAAAGTGATAATTAAATACCGACCTTTTTGAGCCTAACTAGGCTTCTACACAAATGTGGATACCTAAATAATTTTAAGTCGGCGCCAAACAGATAAATATATTACTTTACGTAATTAATTTGCATGTTTGTCCACCGTTTTTTGTCGGTTAAAAACAAATTCATGCTCTTATTATTTCTCTACTCGCTCTACTTCAAAACTCATTACAATTAAACTGTAATTCGAGACAAAACGCTCCCGGAAACTGTAATGCCGGATCAACTATATTAATCTGGATTTGAATTCATAATCCGCTGTTTCCCGAATGAGTTATTGACGTAAATTGATTTGTGGTTAAATTTAATTTACGTACATGCACTTAATCGGAAGTTGAACAGCTTGTCTATACTGACTCAACGATTTGGAATATAAATAATCAATATCTAACGGCATGACCCTTGTCTCTTGGGAGAGGGAAAGGCCTTTGGTATAGGACGCCATGCGTAGATACCCTACCACCATCTTAACTGTCGGAGACATCAGTTAGAACCAGTGCAGCGGCTGATCAGCCGAGGATTTCAAGAGGCGCAAATATAGAAGTCTCGACAGATATTTGAGCCTTTTGAGTTTGAGACTCTGGGTCCGTGGGAAAACAGGGCCTTTCGCGTTTTCAAAATTCTTTAAGGCAACTGGTCGAAGCGACGCGTGATTAGAGAGCTGGCTCTTATCTGGGTCAAACACAATAGCATTGCCATTCAGAGTGGCAACGCGGCCAGTATTTTGAAAACGCTTTCATCTGGTAGTGATCTGGATCAGTTGAGCTATCTATAGATCGTTGCTTTAAATAGCTAGCTGTTTCATTTGTATTTTTTGTATATACCTACTTGTACATAGTTGTATGGATATAAATATTTAGAATTATCTTAAAAAAATCTAGTCACTAAACCTGATAATCTAAAATGTACAAATACTCTATTAATATAATTGACAAATACCTCACGCTTAGTTTTCCTTTCACGCTAACGCAAATTTGTCAAAGTTAAACTTGGTAGCAGTCCCGTGACATTTCCACAGCCTATGTAATTTCCACACAATTCAATCTTTCTGCAGACGTTTACGCTAACAGAATGATATATTTGTCTAGACCCTCTGCTTATATCTACCTACTTTCTGACGAGTTTGAGTACCTACCCCCAAAACCACCCAGGTACAAAATGAAAAAAGAAAAGAAAATACCCCCTTTAAATACTACTTTGGTATCAGTCATTTTAATGCAAGGCTATGGATGCTCTTAATGTAAGAATTTCGTATCAGAATTGTAGCTTATGAATTAATTGTAAAGATGGTACACATTAAGAACTTCTTGAGCGACGCTCCAATAAAATGTCCAAGTTATTGGACCTTGTACTTGGTTTGTCTGGACATTTCTTGGTACAGCTGGCTAACTGGTTATCTGAACTGCGGCTGGAGTGCTGTTGTGGATGCACCCTAATGATATTTACTCGCAACTTCGCTACCAATTATAAAAAAGTAGTATGATTTATAAAAAGAATAAGCCAGTTTGGATCCTACACCTATCAGCATTGAAGTGGTTTTTGTGTAACAGAAGTAAACGATAGTCTAGGTCATCTCAGCACCACTTGGCACTTTAAAGATTTCTTCAAGGAGGAACTCGGCAATTTTGTTTGGAATTCATTCTGAAGTTTGTTATTCGAGGTAAATAAAAGTTTTAATACTTTAGATTGGCGTTGAAGATGTAGATTTGAAAGCTTTTAGTTGTGATGTCGTTTGTCGCTTAAAGTTTGGAATCGTTGTAGGACTTTGATTGCGTTGATTGCGTAAATGTTGTACCGCGATGTGACTATATGACTGCATTGATTAAGCAAAGATTTTAAAGAGTCAATAGGCATCTATGTTCATGACCAGGAAGATGATGACTGCATAATGATGATTTATGAGTACTGAATCAGTATGTTCCCGTTACACAAGCTCTGCTTTCTTTGGGGCTAGATGATGGTGTGTGAAAAATGGCCTCGATTCTGTAGTATACTAACTAAACTAAATTTAAACTGTCGCTCTCTTACTGATAGTGTACGCAAGAAAGAGATGGCAAGAATTTTACCGCTGTGTGCTGCTGTCAAATCAGTTTACGTGCCGCTTTTCTTTGTTAGTCAGCATGTTTTGAAATCTCGACTAAATTTGTATGGAAAACTTAAATCTGACTAATTTGACAGCACTAAAATTGTAGCTATCTCTTTCTTGCTTGCACTATCAGTAAAAGAGGCGACAGTTTAAATTTAGTTTAGTTAGTGTACTACAGAATCGAGGCCAATGTCCAGCATTATAATTATTATTTTAGTTTTATGTATGCTTTGATGATATTTAATAAGAGAACATTTATTGCTTTATGTTCCTTGTGATTCCAAGAAATGAAAACCTATTGACTTTGACTTCACTTTTACAATGTTAGTCATAGTCAACTTATTTATACACCTTCAGGATACAAGGGACATTTCGTTTTGTTGCTTTCTTAGAAACATTATATTCTTTAGCATCTAGCATCTGTACAAAGGCCTTGTAAATAATTGTGGAGTTGAAAAAATATCACAGAATTATTTGAGATGAAGCAATAAACAAATCACGATCAATCAATTTCAAAGGGTTGCCATATAATAAATTGTTTTTTTAAGTACCTAAGTTTACTAGAAGCCTAAGTTGTTTAGCGGCTGTTTAGTACATTATACGATAATGCCTAGTTCTTATATTTAAACCACAATTTTTTTATGGTTAAAATTAATCAACGCGAACAAAGTCGCGAGGCATTCCACTAGTTATTTATCAAAAAGTATAACAATGGCTATTACCACGCCACCGGAACTGACCGTTGTGACGCCCTCTAACTACTTCCCGTGACAGTAAATGACGTAAAGCGGTGAAAGGGGGTTGAAAATGAGCGGTAAAAGTTTATTCCAATGAATTGTAGAATATATTTAAATCCACCTAATAATTACAATTAAAGTAATTTGATTTAAAAAAAACTGCTATAGTTGTTAAAATATCACATCATGGTAACAAATTATTTCTCCATTTATCACACTTATTCCAAATCTCTTTCCTAACTCATAAAAAAGCGAGCACATGGCGTATTTCCTAGAAAAATCCCTTTTCCAACTTCTTATATGCTAATTTTGGGATAAGCCACGCCAAGTCCGGACAAAGTTTGTAACCAACTATTTTGTTGTTGGTTGCATCAAGATTTATCTCAAAAGCCAACGTTGGAATATATTACATACTACATCGGGTATTTGGGTAGCTCTTACTCAAATGAGCCATAACTACTCATTCAAAAAGGACCAAAGTAAGTGCAGTGCCCTTTTTTAAAGATTTTTTGCCAAGACTCTCCTTAGTCTTCCTTATTTGTATTTTATGGTAAGTGCAAATTAATATGAGTATTTTGATATTCATATTGTAAAAACGGGAATTTTCACGTACTGCACTATCGGCACCGACTAAGTTTCGACTCATTCCGAGAGTCTTCATCAGGGTGAGTGGTCGCGCCGTGCACTACCAATACGCGGAAGGAGAAAGTCGAAACTTAGTCGGTGCCTTCACCGATAGTGCAGTACGTGAAAATTCCCGTTTTTACAATATGAATAGTCAAGTTCACGATAGTTTTTGGAGTATTTTGATGCCTAAATATGGAACCCTTAATTAAGCAGTCATTAGTTTCGTCAACTCAGACCAAAAAATAGCAATAAATAGCCAACAGGCACATGCATAGTTCTAATCCCAAACTAGGAACTGCAAATACCGTGTCACCACTAAACCCCGAGAGCCGGAACAAAAATCTGAAGAAAATCCAAACATTTTTACCGTAGCGGGAATCAAACCGAACCTCTAGCGTCGCAGCTGGCTACTTAGTCGCTGCGCCATCTAGATCATTAAATATAGTCAAAAGCGTATACTATACAACATATATAACGACTATATTCCGGTATGTCACAAACGATACGCGATCAACAAAATATTCTCAACTAACAACACAATAAGCAAGTTTAATAAACCTTTCATAAAACAGTATTTTTCATTTAAAATGCTCGAGCGGCTTACACTACGAAACGTTCCAGCGGAAACTAAAAAGAGATTTAACATCCAGTAAATACTCTTTGTAACAAAATGTCACTACGAACAGTTTGAACCAAAAAGGTAACATTTTTTTATATTTACTTATATAGAAAATGATGTTCAATCTTCCGAACATCGTCAAACACGTCTTGGTCTGTTTATTTGATAAGCAGAATGTTGGGTATGTTTTAAATGTAATCTGTGGTTACATTTAACCACTTGGTAGCTATATGTAAGAAAAAGGTATAAGTACGATGAGATTTCCGGGCAGAGGAATCTGTGATTTTTTACTAAAAAATAACACGCCCTGTATTCCTCTTTGGACATCCTCAGTTAAATACTCAGTGAGTGGACCATCGAGGATCTCAAGGAGGTATTCAGAGGCACGTCCAAATATACAAGTTAACACAAGTTAAAGCTCTGAAGATCTCCGTAATTAACTGTCTATTTTATAGTGTGAAAGCTCTACTCTACCTTTACCACCGCTGCTCTCTCACTTGGGCCACCGGTCTAGGTTTTATTTTATTTTTATTTCTTGATATTAACTGTTGTATTGTCCTTGTTATTTTATTTAAAAATGTAATTATTCTTTATTGGACATTTTCTTGCTTTTTACTATTATTATTATTATTTATATTGTGTTAGTGTACGTGACGTGTTTGGTTGGTTTCGACGGAAGATCAGCGTTGTGAAAGCTATGCGCAATAGCTATTACAACATAAGCTGAGTCGGACGCCATTTTGTAGCATTTAAGTTTCTAATTTATAAGTAGATAAGTAGTTATTATGGTGTTGGTTAGTATAAGTAACTAGAATAAGCTTACTTTAATATGTTATTTTTATTTTTTATTATGTTTTTGTTTAAATGCTCAAATAAAGATTTCTTTCTTTCTTTTTTTACAAGTTTTATTTAATTCGGCATAAAATGAATAAAGTTCAAAGCTATCGCTGTATCACAATAAACACAATTTTATTATGCGGTCTCTCTTTTTAAAGCAATATTGAGTATTTCAAGTTGATTCTTTTCATATTTTTTCAAGTGTGAAATTCGCCTTCATTCCATTTAGGTACTTTCTGCTTAATGAAATTCCAAATACAGTTCGGTTTATGCGGTGCCTACTGATGCGATGATATTGAAAAAAAAGTTTAATATCGTTAAATTATTCAATCAACCAAATATTTCATAAAAAGAGGTTCTGGGTTACGATTCTCGATTACTCGAGTACTTCAATATGGCAACAAATAAAAATACAAGACTCCTCGATTTATGGGTTTGTGGTTGAAAATGGATGAAAAATTCAGTTTTTGTAACGGCATATGTTTCCGGAAAATGTTCTTGTTATCTGCACCTAAGCTGTACCTTAGCCTTAGGCCAGTTGTTTCATTTATTAAAAATGGGGATGACCCACCCTTGTATTGTAATCTTGACAAAGCCTTGGGGCCATCGATTTCCGCCACAGATTGAAATGGAAAACAAAGATATTGCCAATTCATGTCATTTGTGAAGGACTTTGTGCGGATTATTATTTATTGATTTTTCTCTCTGGAAATAATATTATTTTCAATCAAACTAATGTTACTTTGGAATAACGTGCTTCATTTATTTCGTAAGTGCTTTATTTTTTCTTTTTTGTTTCGTTCTTTTTTATTTAAGTACTAGCTTTTGCCCACGGCTTCGCCCGCATGGTACCCAGATAAAAAGCAGCCTATTCTGATATATAAGCTATATTATTGTAAAGTTTCATCAAAATCCGTTCAGTAGTTTTTGCATGAAAGAGTAACAAACATCCATTCCCACAAACTTTCGCGTTTAATAGTAGTAGGATTTACAAACCTTCAAAAGTATTTAACTTAAATCAGTAGGTTATACTTTCTTAGCATAATATGCTGAGCTGACACCTTTTTGGTGTGAAATGTCACACCAAAAAGGCTAGTCAGTTCAATGGAACTGACTATATAGTTAAGGAAGGTGAGTGACGCATTTCTGTTCAGTCTTAAATAAGTCTGTTTGTTATTTGTTGTTTTTTTTTGTTAACTATCCCCAACATCCTATTTCTAGAGCAGGGAAAGTACTTAATCATTTTTTTTTCAAATGTTCCTCATTATATATTTTTATTTTCAAAACACCCCAAACAAACTCAGTCACTTAAAAAAAACATTAAAATCAAACAAAAATCCATTACTTTGTACCTCCAGAAAATAAACGGAAGACGTTCTTCACAACCGAAATCTTAGGTTTAATCCTGCCTTTGAGACTTTAACACATAATTATTTGTCAACACGTAGAAAACACGTAATTCTATATCCAATTATGCTCTCCGTCGAATAAGGAGTGGAATGAGAAGCAATCCGGGGCTAAACAGCGGAACCAATTCCGAGCTCATCCGTGTTTGTCAAAGTGCTTCCTGTACCCATACTAAGGGTTTTCGAATTAAGCTCAGCTTTAAAAATATTATCTTAAGCTTCTCTAAATAAGCGATCTCATAAAAAAGTTATGCCAGTATCCAGAGGTAATGGTAATCGCATATCAACAGGTGGGCCTTAGACTTGTTTGCCATTTTAGTAGTATTTAAATATATATGTATATATCATATATCTAGAATACTGTATGTTTTTGCACTATCCTGCTAGACATAGGCAGTATCTATCTAGAAATCCAGAGTACATTATACAGCATGAATGGGAAACTAATATTTTTTTTTTATCCTGTAAAATTGAAGATATACATTTCCTGTAAGTTTTCGGTTTTTGTTTCCTTACCGACGATTACCATTAAAATCTCTTTTCAAAATCAAACAAAGCTAAAGTAGTGACAGAAACAACATAGAATTAATACCTTTAAAAAATGTTTTTTTCTTAAAATCTTAGAACCAAAAAAATATCCATACGTTTTTTTAGATACTGATTACTTTGCTTGAAATAGCAAACTGAAGTAAATTTTTATTACTACCTTTTTTGAATCTAAAACCTTTAGTACCACTCTTTAGTAACTATAAGCAAGGTAGCGGGAGGAAGCGCCGCGGCTCTTTGAAACTAAAAACCGGAAATTGCGTCGCGTTGTCTTCCCTCAATGCCTAGGCGAGGCATCTTCATTAGTGGCATAAATTAAACGCTTTTCAGATTAGCTTTGTGAGGTAAAATAGGAAATATAATCAAAATCTCATTTTTATCAAGTTTAATATTAGTTTCATATTTTGCTACAAGATTTATCTAAACAGTCAACGAAACGTCCGCAGGAGAATATTAAAGTATGTGGTATGATCGTAATGATATCCTAATATGATACCAAACTATAAATCTGACATCATAAATAAAACCTTGCAAAACTAAAAAAAATATTTTGCTGTTGACATCTGACTAATGTAAGAGGATGTTAAAGAGAACTCACCTTTTTCCTTCTGTCTTCTAAGACATAATTACTTAAAAAAAATTGTGTACTATCTAAAGATTAGTGGTAACGGTCTTGAGATAGCTAGCTGTTTCATCTATATAAAACCTTCACGCACACACACAAACTCTCACATATACGTTTCACTCTGAGTGAGAGTGAAACGTATATGTTATTATTACGTGCAACATTACTACACATAACCATGCAAGCGATATCTGATTTCAGTGATGTTTAGGTATACAAAGATTTGTTCTTGCTTCATTATATAAAAAGTTATGGTATTATAGTTAGTGCATAAAATGTAAAGTTTTCGAGTAGGTATACATTATTTTATATTGTTGTTTGCGTACAGTGACTTAGTAAATTTGGTAATGCATCCTATGTAACCGGCCTCCCGTGATACAGGCTAGCCCTCGTGCGGGGACCACCAGAAAAGTAAAATTTAAGCATTCTTAATTGGTAAATAAATAATTTGTATTTGTATATTTTGTACTTGTTACTTACATAACTAAAATGAACGTAAATATCATAAACAATTTAAAAAGTAGGTCTATTTAGTAGGTACAAGTTAATAGGTCCTCCACCGCATATATTCGTATTATGCGAGTCTTGTTTTATATGCGTTGCATTTGTTCATTTGTTTTTTGTGTGTCTGCAGGTATTTTATTGAAACGTTGTGTGCATTCAAACTAAGTCTCTTGCCGTGGTTCGATCTAAATTTTAGTTTTCGAGTTATACCAATTGAAGTTAGTAGCTTATATCCTGCAGTGGACTGTAGTCCATCAAAATCATCAATATTCTATAGGATCCTATAGGATATTGATGATGAGTTTTTGAAATTGAAAATACGGCCGCTCCTTTTAAACTCTGATGATGATGAAGTTAGTAATGCCACAGATATTATAATTCTATACAGGGCATGTAAATTGAATGATTTATGAAAGTGTTTGGTTGAGTCTTTCTAAAACAAACTTTACTGAACAGAATAGAATTAAAATTTCCATCAGACTTGTTTGTTTTGACTCAGCGAACCCAGTAAGGATGGTTTTTGCTTGGCGACTGCTTGAAACAATGAAAAATAATTATTTGCTTTTGCTTTATGAACATTTCAATATGATAACTGGAGATAGATAAAATATTTATCGCACATAAAAGAAGCATAGGCGAACTTAATATAAAAAAGCATTATCTTCCAGATAACTATTGTACACGTAGATAAATAGATAGCTCTTTATTGAATATATCTGGTGAATGCAAAATTCTTCACTCTTAATCAAAAGAGAACAGAAAAGAGTATTGTGGAAGAAGATGTATCGATAGTTCACAGAAAGAGTACAACAAAAATAATAATAAGTAATGTTTAACGCAAATACATACGTATAGTTATATCTACGTACATACGTAGATAGTTAATAGTAATACTAAATATTAAGAACATAATCACGTAATATAAAATAAACGAATAAATAATAAAACTATGTGCAATAAGGTAAATACAAAAAATAAATACAAAAAATACAGATGAAACAGCTAACTATCTAAAGACGATTGCAAACGATCTATAGATAGCTCAACTGATCCAGATCACTACCAGACGGAAGCATTCCCAAAATACTGGCCGCATTGCCACGCTGATAATACCTAATACCATGCTCATATATAATACCTGTAGGTATAATAAACTTTTCGATCATCGTCGTTCATTTTTACTGCACGCAAGAAATATATGGCAATAATTTTAACACCTGTTAGATTAGTTTACGTGATGCTCTTCTCCGTGTTTATAGTCAGCATGTTTTGAAAACACGACTAAACTTGTATGGAAAACATAAATCGGACTAATATGTCAGCACTAAAATTTTTGCTATAACTTGCTATCACTGTTCCTAAAAGAGAGTGATATTAAATTAAATTTAGTTGGTGTACAAGAGAATCGACTTCAATACATATCATTATTTAAATTGTTAAAATTATAATGTAGATAGATTTAATAATCATTATGACCAGATAGGTATCAAATACGTAATTACGTATGCGCATATCTATTGCAATTTACGAGATTCCAATCAGTTGACACCTGCAGAGATATATCCATTGGAATTCGAGTATAATGATTAATTAACTTGCTTGGTTAGATAGCCATCGTTGCGACTGATAATGACCCAGAAAATATAGATATTAAAATAAAAATAAAGTTTTTTGACCCAATTCATGTAAGTAATTTTAGATATTACGAGTATATTATGTTCAGGTAGTTTAGTATTATTTGCATTATTTATGTGTAATCTATGAGCAAGGTCCGTGCTCAGCAGCTGGTTTTAAAGTTCTCGAAGAAAAAACATATATTCTCTACCTAAAAACCTTTCATTTCATCAGAGTGAGGCTTAACATGATGTTTCATAGAGATGTGCAAATAGCTGCTTTTCGATTTAAAACAAAGTAAAGGCCGTGGGTCGATCACTTTAAACCATGGCTAACAAGATGGCAATCAATTTTGACACTAGTCCCCCATTAACGAACTCTGTGGCGCAATTAGCGAAGGTCCGCCTGAGACGCAGAAGGTTGCGGGTTTACATCCCGCCGCAGGACAAATGTTTGTATTACCTGCAAATATTTGTCTCGGGTCTGGTTGTTTTCTATGTATAATATGTATGTATTTACAAAAAAAATATATATAATTAGTATATCAGTCATGTAGTTCCCATAACACAAGCTCTGCTTTCTTTGGGGCTAGATGATGCTGTGTGAAAATGTCCAGCATTATTATAATATAATTACAATAATTGCGATTACACTGATTCCTCATCGCTTGGTTCCCATATTACCCAGACTAAACTGAAGGCCATAAAACGTCCATGAACGAACGAAACTTGTGATTTTGACAAGTAATCGAATCACGCTAATGTCATGCCTCCATCTCGATAGCCATGGAAATGAGTCTGATCGCCCCGCCGGTCAGGCTCGCGCGGTGGCGATGGCAATAAAAAGGAAATGATTGTCAGCGCCACCGCGTGTGTTCGACCGGGCCTTAACAGTCTGAGCCAATTAACACGGATGTTTGAAGAGTGACTTTACAGCACGAATTCGTATAAAAACGCGATTCACGCAGACTGCACAATCGCTTCAAACGTCTAACCCTAAATGTATGGGCAAGCTATATAGCTCGCAGAACCGACAACCGCCGGAGAAGAACGGTCCTCAAATGGCGACCAAGAACCGGACGACGAAATTTAGGAGGGCTCCTACCCGATGACATCTCAAAGGTTGTGGTGAAATCGGTGTGTGGCTCAAAATCGCTTATCATGGAACTCTTTCAGGCAAAATTGTCCATTACCTGACTTTACAGAAAATCAAAACGCGACCACATCGCAGCGTGCACGACAGACTGACTTCTAAAACTTAAAAATTAGGACTTTGATTGAGCCGCTTTGTAGCGTCGCGCTGTGGTACAAATATTATAATACATTATATAATATACTCTTGTGATAACGTTGACGTTCGTTGCAAGAGGTTGATTGTTTGATTGTATGTATGTTTGTTACCATTTATCTCCGATATTACTGCTATCGATTTGTAAGACTTCAAGGATAGTTCTTAAAAAGGTTTATCGCCACAAGTCACGAGAATGCGTTAGAATAGATAATAGAAACGGGGATATTAACATATAAAAAAACTTGTTTGGTTCATAATTATGAGCAAAAAACTTCAAAGCAATGAAACTGTTTTTTACAAAGCCAGCAACTTTCAAAAGATTATCATGCAAATTAGCCGGGTGGATACAAAAAAAAACATATCCAACTATTATAGTATCACGTAATAAAGAGGTTCCAATATGAAAATAGTATTATGATAGACATCAGGAAAGATGATATTGTGAAGGCGTCGGCGTAGAACTGGAAATGTGTGTGTTAAAGAGGAGAGTGGGTAGATTCAAATTCAAAGTCAATATATTGCTGTTCATTGAGATCACAAGGATATCTGTAGCACACACATTTATATTTATAACTATATATTTAAAAAACGTAGTTTTAAGAGCAGAAGTTTCTATGAAAATAGAAACTCTTCTGCTCTGAACCAAAAATTCTAAGGCAATTGCCATCAATAAGCGTTCTAATAATCGTCGATGGACATGCAACCTGTTATATAGAATGTTAATAATGCAAAACTTGGAGAATGTAATGTAAAATTGGAATGTTCTTCATCTTGCTATCCCTGACTCGTTAACTTCATCTGCGATCGATCTGCGTACTATGAATGGATGTGAGGACCACGATCATGGTGTTACAGTCGTGATCGTGTTTTGTTTTTCTGAAAAGGTACTGGGACGCCTGCAACTTACGTTATCCACACCTATGTTAAACGTTCTCACTTTAGGGGCTGATTGTTGAAAATTCAGCCATGCACAGCAAAAATATAACTTTCAATTACGTCTGCTGTGCGGTGATTGTCCGTTACACAAGGAGTAATTGTACTTTTTCGAGGTTTCATAGACCACGAAGGCTATATACTTTTTCTAGTTCCATTGATTTATGATCTGTTAACTATTAAAAGCACATTTTAATGTTGTATAGAATAATCTTCAATCCACTTTGAAGATAAACACGCCTCGGTCATATACTCCTAGTTATTTCCATAACACGTACTTTACTTTTATCGTAAAGTATCGCTGACGTTTCGTTGTCCGTTTAAAGGCCCTTCCTCATGGGCATCGTCTGCGACCAAGCTCGACGGTCCTGAGACGGAAACACCGCGATAATAATCCTAAAATGATACCAAACCACGATAATGACGACAAGATGACATGTGTATAACTGTGTTCCCAACAGTCTCGAATATTATTTCAGTAAGCATAATTGGATAGAACGAGCATAAACGAGCAAGCCAGAGTATAATAACATTACTTTTGTTTTCTTAATGTAAGCAAGGTTTGTTTGGATTAGTTTGCATAAAAGCAGGGCCTTAGCTAGGACTGGCAGAAAAACTGTGGAATGTAAATTCAAGTGCGATTCCTGACGATATCATTTTCATAAACAGCCAGACATATACATAGTTCTGATCCCACACTAGGATTCTTTGTATGGTACTACGCTAAAAAAACCTACGTGTACTCATCATCATCAGCCTATATTAGTCCACTGCTGGACATAGGCCTCCCCTAATGAGCTCCATAGCGCCCTGTCTTCAGCTTGCCGCATTCAGCATCTGCCTGCAGTCTTTCGCAGATCGTCATCCCACCTGGCCGGAGGGCGTTCTACACTACGTTTGCCGAGTCGCGGTCTCCACTCAAAAACACGTTTACCCCAGCGGTTATCGGTTCTTCGCGAGATATGACCGGCCCACTGCCACTTCAGCTTGCTAATTCGTTGAGCTATGTAGATAACTTTGGTTCTCTGACGGATGTATACGTATACTGTGATACCATAAAACCCAGACCCCGAAAAAATATCTGCAGAACATGTAAAAATTTGTCCCACAGTCGAAATCCAATAGGTACCTCTTGCATCGATAATCGCCGATCAATAATCGATCCAAGATCAGATACCATACTCAATACTCAATACATGTATTGCTTTCACATGGTAGGTACATAGATGGTGTTTATAGGTAGGTATCTCACATTAACCCTGTCTAAGGGTATAGCAACAGATAGGTAGGCAGGCCGAAGTTTTGTGTAAACAAAAAAAAAACTAACCATTACTAAGCGTTATTGTTATTTGTTTGTTGTAAAGTTGTATGGGAATCTAAATAATAATTGCTTTTATTAGCTTGGCACTGAGATACGGAACCAAGTACGATCTGGGGTTTTTATTACTCGCATATGTCGTCGCATCTTGCCGGCGATAGCTTACTTTTACTATCACGGGGCCACCATTCAGTAGGCACCCTGCTCCACCTGTCCACGTCCACGTTTCCTGCCCAACTCTATTTGAACCCCAATATCTGATTGCTAGCGTTTTGTACTTTGGTCCGCTTATGCGTCACTAGTTAAAGCTTCATCAAAATCCTATTATAAACGTGAAAGTTTGTGAGGATTGATGTTTGTTACTCTTTCACGCAAAAACTACTGAACGGATTTCGATGAAACTTTACAGTAATATAGCTTAAACATCAGAATAAAACATAAGCTACTTTTTATCCGAATACCACGCGGGCAAAGCCGTGGGCAGAAGCTAGTATCTTCTAAAGTTATTTTTGTAAATCCGTCAAAGCAATTTTCGTTCGCTATTAAGACACAAAGACGAACAGACAAACCGGACATGATAAAACAAGAGTTTTTCGTTGGCAGTTCCTACCGACCCAGCCTAGCTACGTTCCCGCAATGGTGAAGCGTTCCGCTCACAAATTATTATTAAAATTCTCGTAGTTCGTGCTTTTTACGGTTTAAATGGATCGAGTGAGCTTACGCTGCTGGTTTGAGTTACACCGTGTGCTGGATCAAAAATGAATTTAATTCCAAAACTGCGATTCTCTGCGAAAATTTTAATGTTTATGGTATTGAATAAAGTTCTCGAATGGCGACTAGAATCTGGATGATTTAGGGGAAAAAAGTTATGTGGACCGATGACATGTAGAATATTTATGTAAGTATTAAAAAAAATAAGTAGTAGAATTAGTCAAGTTGTCCAATAGCACAAGCTCTGGTTACTTTGAGGCTAGATGATGCTGTATGAAAATGTTCAGCATTATTTATTTATTTATGTACTTGTAAATAGTTGTATGAATAAATGTATTACTATATTAGTTGGTACAAGTATACCTATTATCCGTGTCTATATGTATACTTAATTATAATTTTATTATAAAGGTCAGTTTTAATAGTTATATGAATATTGAGCTATAGCTTCCACATTATTTATGGGCCACACTCCTAAATTTACGAGTTTGCGAGTGACGAAAGATGATTATGACAAAATTTCCCGTACGCTGCCCAACCGAGTTGGATCAAGTTGAGAAGTCGCTAGAAGGAGATGGCCCAAGATCGATAGTCTTAACACTATTTGTGGAGTCCTAAAGTAGACTTCTATATGCTGCTGATGATGATGATGTGTCCGAAGACTCGAACAAAAAACTTCCTAACATCCAGCGTAACAGCGGAACGTAACAGTACAAGGCTCTTAGATCATACTTCGGACCCGCATACATCCAGAGAAAAATATTCAAGAATGCAAATTATGCCGAGAATGTAACCTCCGGGTCACGTCTGACTTTTATTAGTTCTCCGCCTTGACGAGATGTGGAAGTTTTAGAACTAATGTAAAAGGACCGTTATGTCTCGTGGTGAGGGAGAAATATGGGGTAATGTTGGAATTAAAACTTCATTATGAGTTTACAACAGAATAAGTCGTCAGGCGGCTTAATGAGAGGACATGGACCTGCTTTTAATTTGCGAATGAGTATATTTTTAATATCTATCTATCTTTCTTGTAGAAGAATACATTTATTAATGCTATGACTTGAGTGACGCTGAGTCCGAATTTATTGAGCAATTTCTATTCAGCTCATGCGTAGATAGATGCTTTCTACAGCATATTTAATTATTTCTATCAGTATGCCTCACAAAGGACAAATAATAAGTCTGAAATACTGAATAAAGTAAGCAATATTTATGATAAATACTCAACACTGCCCTCGATTCTGTAGTACACTGACTAAACTAAATTTAAACTGTCGCTCTCTTTAACTGATAGTGTACGAATTTTACTGCTGTGTGCTGCTGTCAAATCAGTTTACTTGCCGCTTTTCTTCGTGTTTATAGTCAGCTTGTTTTGATATCACAACTAAATTTGTATGGAAAACTTAAATCTGACTAATTTGACAGCACTAAAATTGTAGCTATCTCTTTCGTGCTTGCACTATCAGTAAAAGAGAGCGACAGTTTAAATTTAGTTTAGTTAGTGTACTACAGAATCGAGGCCATTCACATACTAAACCCTGACTCCACACTAGGATTCCGTGTGTCGAGGGTATCAGGAACAGTACCATGGTACCACAAAACCCAGACTCCAAACAAAAATCTACAGAACATGCTATGCCGATAACTTTAGTTCTACGGGTTTCCCCGTTTTGGACTTTATCATGTGGTAAAATTCGCTGTTACCTCAACTAATTCACAATTTCCTTACCACAAAACCACAAGCAAGAAGGTAACCGCTTAATCCCGGCTCCCATTACCTGCCCGCAGAGTCCTGTCACAGATTACCTCGTAATTACCGCCTTGGCAGGCTTTCCAGCCTCTTTGCTTGGCACACTTTCAATTTGAATTTTTGTGCTCAGTACACCAGACGGTCACTGTATAAAACCCTACCGCATCGAGTACCAGAATGAGATATTATTGGTAGCTTGTTTTACGTACTATTAAGAATTGGAACCTCAATGAATAAGAATGACATAGATGAAGTTAAAAGCAACTCAAGATTTGTTTGTAACTTCGACTGAGGGTATTATTATTTTCACTCGTTTCTTTGTATATTATGTACATCTATGTGTGTAGTATTTTCTACCTAGTAAAGAAATTTACTCAAATGGCATGATGGACGTTATCAATTCTGAGTAGGTGCATCTGGAAGATAATGCTTTTAGCATAAAGTTTGCCTTTGCTACTTTTATGTGCAACTAGCTGTACCTGCGACTTCGTTCGCGATTGCCATCCCTGCAGACTAATTATTCACGTTTAATTTAGTTAGTTATAATTCAGTTTATCTCATATAAAATTAGGCTCTCTAAAAATGTATGTATCCACTGTCCAACTACGGGCTTGGACTAAACAGACTCGCCAGTTTCTGTTGCCTCATCAAGGAAAAAGAGTCTGATCACGCAAATGATATGACGCGTTAAGTTATTAAATCTTATGGAAAACTACCAAAGTGTAAAAGTACTGTATTTAAAATTGAACTTTCTGACTGCGTAAAAATATTTTTATTTCATTAATTTATTTACACGTTAGGAGTGGATGAGGTTGGGTCGCTTACAGTAACACAGACCTGCCCGGTCTGAAAGCGTTTTACGGAAATTGCATACGCAGTTTAGCTAAACTAGATTTTCCGCTGTGGGAGTTTTCCATTTTCTAAGTGCTATCATGATTAGGATTACAGTTTTATACTAAATAAACTGCATAACTGGTAGTTTTTGTATTTTTTTAAGCTCAGTTAGAGACTTAGGGCCCGGTCACAGACAAAGTGAAATTGCTGTGAAGTGGTTGAGAAAGTTCGCGTCAATTTATTGATCTCCGTCGCCATCGAGTCAGTTTGATCTGGCCTTTAGGCATATCTAATAGTAAGTCAAAATATATAACATTACATTTTATAAAACAAAGTTATGTAACATATTTTATTAGTGTAAACGATATGTGTTAATGCAATAAGTTAAATATTATGTGCAAGAATATTTAAAAACTTTTTTAATTTACATTTATGTTCTCCTACTACATGATAAATGAGAAAGTTTGTGAGAATGGATGTTTGTTACTCTTTCACGCAAAAACTACTGAACGGATTTTGATGAAACTTTACAATAATATAGCTTTACATCAGAATAACACATAGGCTACATTTTATCTGGGTACCACGTGGGCGAAGCCGTGGGCAGAGACTAGTAATAATATAAAACAATGTGGTTAAACAAAGTGGAAGTGTTGTATAACCAAAGTTTTATAAGATGTTACTTAATCTGGACTCACCTTTATTCTTCTACAAAATATCATACGAGACGTAAGCCATCTTACAATTAAATTAAACGCTCTTGGCTTATAGCGACTTACAAAAACTGTTTGAAGATGGTAAATAACTGCTCTACTAGCATAAATAATAATTTGAATCGTGGAATTTTATTAGAATTTGGATGTAAAACCGTGCCAACTTATCGTAGTCGGTGACATAAAAAAAACTATGTCTACTTTTCTTATCGCCAACCATGAGTATTTCTCTGCTTTTTACCCAAACAAACCCTGTACTTGAATGACGTAAAAGAAATGATAGTCCCTATAATAAAAAAAATACTAGAAACATACAAAATGTGCACAAGTTATGACATAAAGTGGACGTTGGCAGAATAGTGACAAATAGCCACACAAGCCGTAATCAAGAAGTCATGTAAAATCTGTACGCTTAGAGCCAAAAGTTACGAGTAGTTTACCCCACACTAAGATGCGAAAGTATCCATATTCCAACAAATATAACAGACTTAAATCTCTGCAAGCTACCACTTCTTTATTAGCAATTTATACAAACAACTGCATCATCCCCACATTTTGGAGCGAAAATAATATCGTCGCTCGTTAGCTTCAGAATAAATGTAATCACAAATCTTGCAGTTCTGGCCAATAAAGCTCAGGGATTATCCCGGAGTCCACTTGTACTTTGTTTGCCATGCACTCTGGGTCTTTTGTAGGCAGTTTTTTGTGAAAACGAAATTTTTGACTACGTTTAAAATGCGCCTAGAACACATTGGTCTTTCTGTTATTATTTTTAAACAGCTTTTTTGGGCTAAGCTTAATGAATTAGTTTTTTTGATATTTCTAGATATTTATAACTAAAACTTACTTGACTGAATAAAATTACACTCTCAATCAATGAAAGTACCTACATGTAAGACTCGTATGTGCGGTATTATGAGTTGGTTTGTTTGATAGTATATTTTTTGAACCGATTTTTCTCCGATATAGCTAACATTTTTGTTGCCACTCGTTATTAGGGGGAGCTGCAATATGAGTAGATCATGAAATATAACATTATAATAATAATAATATAATAATTATATTTATTTCATTTTTTTAGGTACAAACATTAATAAATTTACTAATATTATTAAATTGTTACTTTTACAGTTTTTTATAATACAATATTTTTGACTAAAACGATCCCGTTTTACTTACCATTAATAATTCACAAATATTGATAAATATCCCGTTTTTAGTAAAAAAAAACATGTTCCTTATCATGATAGTTAAAAAAATACAATGATTATAAATGTTACCAAGCTTCTCCAAAAAATAAAGCAATAAAAATGAACGGATATGTTGTAGTTTTGAAAGTTTTAACCGTTGGCTATGAGAATGAACCCCAACGTTCCAACTCCTAAGTGTATTTCCCTTTTATTTGAGGATAAAAGCTAAATTTGGACGTTCTCCAAATTAACTCTTAAGCCCGGAACCGCAATGATATGCGTAATGACTATTGCTTTGTTTTAAACATAGGACAGCGAAGACCTTCAAATGAAGTTTTAAAATGAAATAGCTTTGAAATAGTACAATTATAATAAAATCATGGCATGAGCAGAGTGTTAGCTTTTTCTAGGTCTATGCAATAGCATTGCCGTTCAGCGTGGCCATGTAGCTAGGATTTAGGATACGTGGATGTGGATCAGCTGGACAACAAATTGATACCTATTTCAATAGTTTACGACGGTCTTTAAATGGCTTAACTGTTTCATTACAGTTATATTTATTGAATTATGAGTATCTTAAATTATCTGAAAGAACTCGTTTTCAGCGATAAGACCAACCATTGAATTTATATTGCTTTTTTTTATGTTGTACTGTAAAATAGTGTGCACAGTAATGAGTTTATCCTATCTATCTATTTATATTTTGTGCACCTAATAAATTGTATTATTCTTTCTGTATATGTTTTAATTCCTCCTAATCGCACAAAATGTATTTGAATATTGATTTGTGGTGGTTATGTGACAGCGACTATATGAATGGACCAGTGTCGTGAAAACAATTTTCCGCTCCATTTCAGAGGCACATTTCCGATCAATATCAATAAAAGATCCATCAATATGGACGTAGTACTGCATTAAAATATTAGTTGGGTTTAAAACAAATTATCCAAAAACGTTGATTACTCGTACGTGTCTAATACAAATATTGCGTGCCAACTATAGGCGTTTAATCTTCTATGAAACAATATTCACTGTTCATCGCGCGCCCTGTTGGGCAAACATGGTAATAAATCAATCAAACTAGCATTGGGCATCGTAATAAGTAATTCAAGTAATAGACTTACGCACTATTTGATTTCAGGAGAAGTAAGGCTTCTTTTAAGTCCGGGGAAGTATTAGTACTCTATGTATTTCATCTTTTTCTGCTGACAAAGGAGAATAACTCGCTGCTGTGTTCAATATTCTTTCGTTTCCTATAAAGCTATTGACAACCCTCATAATCATTAAGAAAAAATACTCCTTATTCAAAAGGCTAACCTAAATCTGATGACCAGAAGGTAATGCACAAGATGTTTTGTTGGTGGACTGGTCATTGAACTGGAATGACTTTAGCATCTACAGATTATCGTGATGTATTTTATCTTGAGACTGATCATTTTTTATTTATTATGTGTTTGTTTATTTTGAATTTATTTTCAAACAAGCCTCTACCTACCAAGCCTAACCTACCTTAAGTACTTTTTAATTTTGTGTTTGACGTTTTTAAGTACATGTTACATGTCAAAAGATAAATAAAAATTATGATATGATTATGATATGATACGTCTTCGCCCGCGTGGTACCCTGATAAATAGTAGCGTATTTTTTATTCTGATGTATAAGCTACTAGTTGTTGCTCGCGGCTTTGCCCGCGTGGTTCGTAAATAAAAGTAGCATATGACCGTCTCCAGGCTTCAAACTATGTCCACCAACTTTGAATGAATCAAACCAAGGATTACAATTTATACAAAGTTTAGAACTCAACTGCACACCCCCAAAGGGTAGTTCTGAAAAAATAAAAAATACGTGTTTCATTATTTACTTTAAAGTTTATTTGTACAGAATTTTGAGCGAATCAACCAATTTTTTTTTCATATAAACTTTACCACCCTATTTAACCCCCTTAGGGGTTGATTTTCGAAAATTAGATTAGCCTACGAGTTATTCCAGATTCTAAACTATCTACAATTCAAATTTCATCAAAATCGGTTTAGTAGTTACGGAGATACGAGGTAACAAACATTCACACACAGACTTTCGCATTTATTATATTAGTAGGATATTACTGTAAAGTTTCATCAAAAACCGTTCAGGAGTTTTTGCGTGCAAGACTACCAAACATCCATCCTCACAAACTTTCGCGTTTGTAATAGTAGTAGTATGATTATATTTATTTTACGAAACTATAAATTTATTTGATTGTTTATCGTTCAAAGTGTATTTTTGTACCTATTTAATTTAATTTGACTTATAAGACCCGCATGGTAATATTTTTCAAACAAAATGAGTGCCTAATTAAGTCTTTAATAACCTGATTGAGCACTCAATATCTCTACTAATATTTTTTGTCGCTTCGCTTTGAACTTGCGCCGTTGTATGTACCGCCACGAGTACAATCCAGGCATGGCGCGACAACCATTGGCAGGATTATCGTGCAATGTACCGTAAGAGATGTATGCATTCTAACTACGAATATCAATAATAGTAATAATAATGCTGGACATATTCACACACCATCATCTAGCCCCAAAGTAAGCAGAGCTTGTGTTATGGGAACCACATGATATACTACATTGATAATATCCACCATTATCTATGGCCTGCTATCAAGGCTAAATAAGGCCTTTTTTATATATTTCGACAACCTCTGTGGCGCAGTGGGCGAAGGTCCGCCTGAGACGCAGAAGGTTGCGGGTTCGATTCCCGCTGCAGGACAAATGTTTGCATGATCTAAAAATATTTATCGTATGATAGAAAACACACGTGTTTTCTATCTATAATTATGTATGTACTAGCTTATGCCCACGGCTTCACCCACATGGTACCCGGATAAAAACTAGCTAAAACTAAATGTGTTATTCTAATGTATAGGCTATTACTGTAAAGTTTTTTCCGGGTTTTCGCCCACTGCGCCACAGAGGTCGTCATTCTATTCCATACCATTCTTGTACTCATCAAATGAAATTGTACGAAACTACATTTCGATCCGATAAACCATTTTAAAGATAATTGGTAACAGTATTTTTCAAATTTCTGCGAACAGTTAACATAATTAGATTTTTATACGGATCTCTATAGCGTTTACTTTTTTCATTATTTGCCCGACGTTTTGACCACGTTGCAGCCGTGGTCAAGGGCTGCCAGTCGAAATGGTACCAGATACACAAGCAAATAAAAAATCTCTAACAACAAACGCATATATAGACTTCTTACGTCAACAATGCCTGGTACTGTCTCTAAGGAGGACATACTAATGAGCATTTCGTCAAACTTTTTACTTGGACGGTTTCTTATAAAAAGTTTTGACAACAGCTTAGACAGATGCAACACACGCAGCATTTATTCATTTATAAAATACTAGCCTCTGCCCTCGGCTTGGCTCGCGTGGTACCCGGATAAATAATAGCCTATATGTTTTTTTGATGTATAAACTATATTATTGTAAAGTTTCATAAAAATACGTTAAGTAGTTTTTGCGTGAAAGAGTAACAAACATCAAACATTGAAGATCCGTCCTCACAAACTTTTTACTAGTAGTAGGATAGGATAGTATAGGATACATGTGATATAATAAAATTATCCTTCTAAGAGTGGACACACTTAATGTATGGTGGTAATAGTTAATTGTAGCAAAAGAAACATCAAATGCGTATAAATGCAGTGAAGATGAGAGTTTTGAGAAATACCTATGTGTGAGTAACTTTGAGAAAAAGAATGTTAAAAGAGCGGTATGAAGTGAATGAAGATGACGTTACGAGGGAGGCCTCGGTAAACGTATCTGTTTATCAAGTTAGAGGCCAAAGAAAGAGTATCCTAAACCAAAGAACTTGTATGAAAAATGTGGTGAGGATGAATTAAGAGAAAGAGGTGTGCCAAGATTGTAACTGTCTCTGCCTACCCCTCAGCCGTAACTGAGTATGTATGAGTGGACTTACTAGCCAATTGGAGATTTGAAAACAATATTTAAATATATTTTTTAAGGGCAAATTAGTTCATTTACGGTATATGTATATTTTATCATCTTAAAGCAGGGTTCAATAAAACCAAACATACAAAAATACCTACATCATCTACGTGCTACGACGTAGTAGTCTTCGTGCTACGGTGTAGCATTGTTCGTAGCACGCACGATAATGCTTTTCATCGATACCTAAAATAGATTTTAGATCCTAAATTGAGAGCGCAATAAATATGATTTTTTAAATTGCAGTATAAAATGCAAGATTCCTAATCCTTTCCGCCAATTTTCAGTAATCCCCGCTCGGAGGTTCAGACGTATGATATCCCCACAATATTTTCTGAGCGAGAAATCTCTTCGAGTCTTACAAATCCCGGCTGTCCAGTCCAGTATTGGATTATAACAAAGTAACAAAGTCCAATTGAATGCAATGACCATAGAAAGGGAAGGAGCTAGGTACAAAAAAAGGACAAAACACACGTCAGCTATTAAGCTCTACAACGTAAAACTACGTGACATCGTAAACAGGTTTTTAAAACAAAGATATTGTTATATTTTGCTACATGATTCTGAGCTTTGAAATCTAAGTAGTATGTGAGGGTTTTGGATGCAGTGGATGTGAGAAAAGGCTTAATTTTGAAGGCGTGCCTAGTTGGACGTCGGGGGGATTTCAGGCGGTTTTTTATGGCTATTGCGGGATTGTCGCTGCAGGCGCTTGATGAATTGTTTTTTTTTTTATTGGTAGTTGCTGAAAGCTTTTCTCTAGCTACAGGAGGAGACATTGTAAGTTCATAAGAGACAAAGTTTATACACTTAACTAGTTTTATAAAGTACAGTTTATTGCATGCAAGGTGCAGCAGCGTCAGCACCTACCTCTATATTATTATAACCCATATTATTTTCAATAAAAAAAAGGATATTTGTATTATAACATATCAACTAAGCTCCTTTGGCCTAATAGCACTGATATAAATAAAAAAAAATACTCGAATATATTTTGTTTATCTATCTATGGCTTTCAATGTTCCCATTGAAAGCCATAAACACATGAAACACATTTTGGTAAGTAATTTTTGTATTATCAATATATAACTTTTCAGTATTGCCATCTGTATAACTTTGTAGAACTATAATGACAGACTTTCGCTGAAAACAGGCTGATGATTTCACACATTAAAAAAATCTTAATCCCACCCGAGATCGTCCATCACGTCTGACATGAAAACGTCTCCTTTTAGAAAACCGAGTTATAACGTTTATCAATAGACGTCCCATGTCATTTTAGGGAACGGCACAGTATAATATAAAATCCTAAAACAGTATCTAAAAATGAATAAATTTCCTTTTCAGCTCTGTTCTGCAGTTCTCGCTAGACCCTGGATTAAATTCGAAATATCCGGGCAATGCTATGCAGACGTAAAAAAAATATGACCTACAAATATTCATAGTTTCTCTTCTGCTTGTAGACCTTTATACTAGAGTAGGGGGTTCGATCCCGCTGCGGGTATTAGCACCAATTCAGAAGGGTGAATAAATGTGAATAAATGCGAGCGTAATTTGCTTACGGTATGTGTATGTAAATATGAGATAATATTTGAGGTTTTCTGTGTGATATTTTGTGAATATGTCTGATATTTTTTTTATCGCAGTTTTATCACCATCGTAAGGATTTAAGACACCAATTGAACATATATACAGTGTAAATAAGTTTTGGTTTGACTGTGTTGGCTGCGAATAGAATTGAAATTATTGTATTTTGGTATCATTTTAGGTTATTATTACGACTTTACCACGTACTTTACTATTCTTCTGCTGACGTTTCGTTGACCGCTTAGAGATCCTTCCTCATGAGTACCGTTCGCGACCACGCTCGACGTTCGTGAGACAGGAACTGAAAAACTTCAGCAGGATAATATTAAAGACCGTGGGGTGCAGTGGTAATAATATCCTAAAAGGATTTAATTTTTTTGTAGAACGCCTCATCTATATATAATACAATATTATCTCAACCAATCTGATTTTCTGATCTAATCTGATAAATAAGACCTTTTCGAAAATCAGAAATGCATGCAATTCTATCATCGACAGTCAACATATTTTTTTAGAAAATGTGTTTCACCAATTTCTTATTGATGTTATAGTGTCCTATTTTAGGCAAAATTAATTAATTAATTTAAATCCAAAGATAACTTTGAAACGACAAATTAGAACAAAGTAGAACAGCAAAGAAAAACTCTTTGCTGTTTTTTATAGGAAATGATCCCAAAATAGTACCATAATTGACCAAGCAGTAGAGTACTATGGAACTAAAGAACTCTAAATATGCTTCAACAACCAGGCTGTTTTGATTGTCTAAGAATAGCTAAGGCATCGATTTCATGACTATTTATTCCTATGGAATATGTAGAGAACTACATATTCCAATAATGGGACTGCAAGGACCTGAAATGCTAGTCTTGACTGTTTAACAATTGTGTTCGGACTCATACTTGCAAGTCTATGTCGTTTTATCAAGGGAAAATAAAAGACGGACGGCGCCAAAGAGAAAGAAATATACGTTTTATTTAACGAAAATCTACAAAAACGACTTGAAAATTGGTGTCGATATGGACGCGGGTGTAATCTTTTTTTTGTGTCCAAAAAAACAAATTTAAGTTGATTATTTCTCTTGTTTTAATAAGGTAACATAAAAGAAAATGTTAGCTTGTGAACTAACAAACTATGATAAAAGACATAAGACGGTTCTATGAAGATATTTAAATTAAATTATAAACGATTTGTACTACTCTAATCCCAAAGGTATGTTTATGTTAATTCCTTAAGTCTTTAACTAAGCCCCTTGTGAGGCACAGTAATGTAAAGGAGATAAAGGGCATTTAAGGGCTGTTATCTGAATTATGACCACAATGCAAGAGAATTTTGTTTGATAAGGGATAATCTTGGGCAGTACAATTTTATTATTATGTTTGTCTAGTAGATACTGACACGTTTTGGAAATCAATTATGTGGCAGGCTGGAGTCATAACACAAAATTATTTATGTTTTATACCGAGAAAAACATAGTCTACATATAAATTTAAAAGTCAAATTATCAAGAACGTATGACAGTTTTTTCACCCACATGATTTTTGAAACAGTTGATTATGCTTTTTTTACGTTTTCGATTTTAGTATTTGGCATCGCTGTTTTCCAGTTTGAAGGATATGGGTGGCGATAAAGTTAACACATGAGACTTTTCACCCTTTATATTTCAGGGTCGGTAATGAGCGAGTGAAGCAAGCGTCTATAGGTTATTGTATTGAGTTGTATGATGTGCACGTTATTAAATAATTATGGTGCGAGACGAACCGTGCACTTCTCTCACTTCGGACTCGACGATTGTGGTGAACGGATGTTTTGCATGGTCACTGTGTTTATATAGCTTCTGCCCACGGTTTCGCCCGCGTGGTACCCGGATAAAACGTAGCCTATGTATTATTCAAATGTATAAGCTATATAACTGTAAAGTTTCACCAAAATCCGTTTAGTAGTTTTTGCGTGAAAGAGGAACAAATATCCATCCTCGCAAACTTACGCGTTTATAATAGTAGGATATACGATTTTTATTAAACCACCTACGTAATAATGTCTCGTACATCATAAGTTGCATAAAAATAACTTGAAAACAAAATATTCGATAGTGTAAATTCAAGGGCTACTTCCCACCACATCCAAGCCCATTGTTCTCGAAAAAGAAAACTTTCATACATTAGTTCCCTACATCCAACTACATCCACGAGCATTATAGCTTTCATAGTTCCATAAACCGGTCCATTTCAGTCAAATTCACACTATGTTAACGCATTCTGCATCAGCATTTAGTTAACAGCCTTGCACTGTCCAAGATGCCAAATTGCCAAAGACTAGGTACGTTTTAACTGCCAACTGGCGACGTGGTGCCAACCGAACGTGCCAAATTCTAGTGCTCTCACCCTAATGATCGCTCTGTTGTATTGGTAGTAAATACAAAATGATTACTTTTACTTAGCTCTGTTTCGAGGTTAAAATACTCTTCCAATAAAACTTCAAAGTCATCGGTTTATTGATATCATAAAAATATTTTGGCGACCTCTGTGGCTCAGTGGGCGAAGGCCCGCCTGAGACGAAGGTTGCGGGTTCGATTCCCGCCGCGGGACAAATGTTTGTATGATCTATAAATATTTGTCTCGGGTCTGAGTGTTTTCTATGTATAATACCTATATATGTGTTTACAAAAAAAGTATATAATTAATATATCAGTCATGTAGTTCCCATAATACAAGCTCTGCTTAGTTTGGGGCTAGATGATGCTGTGTGGAAAAATGTCCAGCATTATTATTATTATATTATTATTATTTATCCATACCGCGTTTATGAATTTGTACAATTACATTCGTTATCAATAGTAGTTATCATAGAAATAAGTAAGTAGGTACATATTGGTCGCTATTTTTAACGCTACGAAAATATTGAATTATTTTTTGTGTATTGTTAAACATTTGAAGAAACAACTACAATTTTCACATCGTGATGAGCTGGGACGAAGCCAGTTCGTAGATCGTGGCGATCCACCACCGCCACCGCCAACGTTATTTGACGGTAATGCGGAGCATAGTTATATCGCCCCGCGCAAATTGTTTGCGACAATTTTCTCATTCACAATTCTTCATCAATCATTTGTGATTAAAAACTTAGTCACAATGTACAAGAAACTCTCTCACTCTCATTGAGGGAAACGAAATACTCTGAATAAATCATATTCGTATTGAATGTAAAGTTCGTTAACGAAGAGAAAAGTTCTGTATTGAAACAGAGGGAATTTGTTAGGCATCATTGAAACAACGAGGCACTTTCATTTGGACCCGTGTTGAATTTAATGGCAAACAAAGTTTCTTCCTGCTGATGAATAGGTGTGATTTGTTAGCCGTTTGGAAGAAAAATAGAATTAAGTATAAAATACATAGATAAGATGTTATGTTTGACTCACTTAGGACTTATTCGTAAGAACATCCTACTATTATAAATGCAAAAGGTTGTGAGGATGGATGTTTGTTACTCTTTCACGCAAAAACTATTGAACGGATTTTGATGAAATATTACAGTAATATAGCTTTTACATCAGAATAACATATAGGCTACTTTTTATCCGGGTACCGCGCGGGCGAAACTAGTAGTTCAGTAAGGTTAAAAAACAACAAAAATCGCCTGAGACGAAAGTACAAGGAAAATTGATGGTTAATTGGTTTTTAAAGTGTGTCTTACTCTTAGAGAAAATTGCAAGTTTTTAGCTAATTTCGACGAGTATGGTAACGATCTCTTTACTAAGTTGGTGTGAGCTCCCAAGTAATAAGCGGGAGGTTGTGAGTTTGAGTCCCGCCGAGGTAGATTTTTTAAGATATTATAATTTTTTTAGAAAACATATTTCCGTAGCTTCTGTTTCCGTTAAAAGTACCACTGAAGTAAGAACTTGGTGGGCCGTATACCTATTTGCCTCCAAATAGGTATCTAACCTAAAAACATAAACTTGTAACCGAAAACTTGTACTTATCTATAAAAAACGAGACGTATATTTCAATAGATTACCTCACGTACGCGCGCGTGCCGACGTAATATTGGTTTACGATTTCTGATACGAGTTATAGGCAGCTGAAACTTTGAAGGAAAATTCTCTTGGATGGTTTTTAAAGAGTTTCTCTTTACCTCTTTATCTGCGAATATAGGCAATGAATATATAAAATTTGACACATCAAATTAGAGATTAATTCAACAAAATATTTTAACAGTATTAGGTACTGTGTTTTGACACGAGTTTCATAAAAATTAGTTCCCAAAACGATCTTCAAGTCTAATGTAGTTAGCATCAATTGTTTTAATATATTAAAAATAAACAAAAAGTAGACGTTTTATGAAAAATAATATTGACTGTTGTGTAACAGTTATATTACAAAAAACCGAACATATGCGTGTCGGGCCATATGTGCCCATGAACTTACATATATTTACTACCTGTTGTATACAATTAACAACTTATATCTAAGTAATTCTCAATGGAATTTGTACAAAATTATTATTTACTTCTCCAAGTACATTTTATAAGTTGATCGACTATTACTTGTCAATTTGTAAAGCCTTCTTAGCTGTGATAGTTTTCCTTTTAACTTCATTATAATCACTGCCGTGATTTTTTTTAATTATTTAAAAACAGCCGTTTAGCTGGAGGACACTTGACTCTAAAAATATGTTTCATGACTTTTATGTTACATTTTGTCAGCGTGATAAATATTATGTATACGCCACGCCAAATTAGAGATTTCTAGAACGAAGCATCTCTGAGCTATGCCACGGACAGACAGACATAGCGAAACTATAATCAAAAATCAAAATATATTTACTTGGGTCAAAAACAACATACAAAAGGCTTTCTTATTGATTATTCTCTGCGTATAATGAAACGTAAATGTAAATGTATGATAGATATAAAAAAAATGCAAATGTGATTTAAGAGACATTGGTGATATTTTAGTCATGAGTGATTTCAAGATTAGCGATTATATTCAAAAATCTATTTTCTGATAGTAAATGCTAAACCTAAGTATAAAATTCACAACGTAGAGGGCGCGGTCTATCTTGTCAAAATTATTAGCGATCGATAAATTTTATACTTCTCTTTTATACTTAAGTTTTTATCTGTTTCTTTTCCTTTTTTAAAATATGTACGAATCACAATCTGTGCCGTCAAATTATCTCCATAGCGACGCCTGCGCCATCTCTCGTCAGTTCATTAACTTTTTGCGGGGACTTACGAGTACATAATTGTAGGCACAAGGCATAAGCTGATGCTCATTTGTTTTATTTATTGTTTCTTCTAGCCGTTCAACTATATCACGTTATTAATAAAACTTATCACAAGTACATGTAAACGAAAATTATAGTTATACTACATATTATATTGTGTATGTTAATCCCTAAAGTATTTATGTTGAGAGGCTATTGTCATTTATTATGTTCATATTGTAAAACGAGAATTTTCAAGTACCGTACTACTTTGAAAGCATTGACTGTTTCAACTCATTCCGAAAGTCTTTACCTGGGTGAGTGATCGCGACGCGTAAAGTTTACATTTCAAACGGAGCGCTCTCGTGCTTTGAATGGCACGTTAAAAGCTCAGCTTTTACGGAAATCTCTGACCCCAGAGTTGGTATAAAGTTTATATGAACAGTAAACTTATTTTTTACAAACACGCCTAATTCTATTGCCTCACATGTTTTTTGTGTCCATAAAAAATCTCAGCAATAAATCTTTATTGCCGTGTTGTTTATGCCGCGTTATTTGTGCCGTTGAGCAATTTTCGTTACTTTGACGAGTTCATTTGCCGTCGTTATGAGTAATTGCACGTATGTGACTGTTTGAGCAATAAAAATGTTTTACTTCATTTTTTGCCCAAGACGATATATTTATTACTTGTGCACATCACACACTTTCTTATTTTTTATTTCAGACCAACTTCCATTTTGAGTTAGTATTACATAAATAAGATACCTATAACTATGTTAGTAAATTAAATTAAAACAGTTTTATACGATTTATAAAATACCTACTAATGCAACTATTTGGAGACCAGGCAAGAGATCGGCCCAAGCTTTATCAGCCAGTGCTTCATTAGACATGATTACATATCATTAGAAATAACGGTCACAAGGCTGTTGGTGCTGCCGTGCAAGCGTCTCATCAGTGACGCGGTTCTTTGGCGCATGATCGCATAAAAGTGGTCTGTGTGTGCATCTGCAAACATCCCGATGCGCTGCAGAAACGCAGCAGCCTCAGCAGCATCCTGAAACCGTTGTTGTAGGGCATTGTAGGATTTCTGTGTATATTTTTACACGAACCAAAAATCTAGCACACCATGGAGCATTTGGTGTCCACACACAAAAAAATACATAGAAGTAATTATTTTAAAAAACAGACTAAAAATATAATGAATAGCAGTTTGATAATAAAACTCAGGCGATACACACGTAATTAGAAATTATCAATCGCTTTTTGCTTTTTAAAATCGCCATCTCGATACAAAAAAAAATTATTGGGTACAAAATTCTGAGGCCGACGCTGCACGTTACCCTGTTAGAATTAAATTGGACAGGGAACGAGATATAGTAATATCCCAGTACAGTACAAGAGAACGAGTAGGTACCTACGACGTGCGTGTTACCTGATATTTAAAGTAATTTTGGTAACGAGAAATTTATGCGTTGCTAAATATTCAGATTGTATTTGATGTGTTAATTAGGTTTCGTGAAAATGGTGAGACGTGATTTATAAGTTATGATATATGATATTTTCTGTTTTTGAGTTACGAAAGAAGTTGGTACAGAAATTTATACTGAAAATAAATAGATTTATGATGAGATTAGCTTATTTCAAGATGGTGGCAAAAGAGTAGTTAAATAAAAGGAAATAGGTATTTTTTTATTTGATACTAGCTTCGCCCGCGTAGTACCCGGATAAAAAGTAGCCTATATGTTATTCTGATGAAAAAGCTATATTACTGTAAAGTTTCATCAAAATCCATTCAGTAGTTTTTGCATGAAAGAGTAACAAACATCCATCCTCACAAACTTTCACGTTTAGTAGGATAGGATAGGATAATATGAGTAAATAAATAAACAGCCGACAGATATAATGTATAATAATAATAATAATAAATTCTTTATTTTCAGACACGAGATACAATATGGTACAATACAAATTCTACTAATTTACTAAAATAAAATTCACTCAAAAAAAAAATACACAAATAGGTACATATGGTACCTAAGTCCAAAAAATATATAAAATAATATTCTAGGTGGCAATAGCCACCCACCGTTTGTATATACTTGACAAGATCAAACGATCTGACCCCACACTAGAATTCCCTGTGTCGTGGGTATCAGGCACTACGATTACCGTGGACAACATCCAGAACCGTAACAAATCTGCAGAACATGAAAACATTTGTTCCGCAGCGAAGTATTTTGACTGAAAGACTTTTAAGCATTCCCATCAAAAGTAATCTAATTAACTTCGGCCAATGATCAGCACCTACAAACTCCAAAAGAAACTTCATATAAATCGCCAAGGCATTCCCTGAAATGGGGTAACAATCCGAATTCGTATAAATTGGAGAGGTAACAAGTTGGATGGGATGCGCAGAGGCAGTAATGAACGGCATACCCCACATTCCGCGATGCGAAGACATTGCAGGTAGCTTGCTTTATTGGATTCCTGAGAGCTTTTCAGTTTCATTTATTGAGCTTTTGGAGGAGGAATCGGATAGTTCTGAGACTTTGAACTGTCAGATAAATTTGAGGAAGGTTTTAGAAGTGGTCGCGTGGATTTTTCCAAAGGTAAATTAGGTAACACATAAAATTATATGTTTTTTGATCATTTTCACCTAAAATCTGTATATATGTATAATTCTGAAAATACGAGCTCGCCAATGAGTGAAAGTTTTATGAAAAGGCATACTATAAAATATCGGATTACTTAGATAATAAATACACTTGGGGTTTTTAGTATCCATAAGATTGAATTGTTTTTTAAAAGGATCATTTGAAAGAATAACCAGCCTTGTTTCTCAACTTACTTTCCTGTATTGGTCGCGGAGGAACAGGCAGTAAGTATAATCGACGCTTCATAGTAATTCTTGTGATTTTAATAAAAAAATGAATTATGATTTTGACTTTGAGTGCGTCCGTGGACGATCTTGGGCTACCCATTCACCGATTTCCCGTAACTTTTAAGATGTCATTCATCTGCTAGTGCCTTCCTAACTTATATTTTGTCCCGTCTGATTCGAAAACCTTTCCTCCTATTTACTAATATCTAATAATATGCGTTTTTTTTACTTATATTAAATTGCTTTTAGAGAAAGGTAGTGGAAAGAAAGAAATGACTTGAAAAGTGAATGAAAGAAAGCAAACATTAGAAAGTGCCAAGGCACAATCTAGCTAACTCCCTGGGGTCTCGATGGCGATGTAGCTAAAAGGTTTGGACTTTGTTATCATTGTAACGACCACCAAGAGACTTTCGCGTCTGAGGTTAATAGGATTTCATCAAGTTTTACAGCAGGAAATTTCCTTTTTTACAGCGTGAAAAAATGTATAATTAATCTCAGTTTCTTTTATTATTTATTTATTCAATGCTTTATTGCACAGAAACTTTTAACTTTAACTTTTGAGTGAAAATAATATTATATGAAATACAATTTAAATAATATTATATGAACATAAAGAGACATTTAATAATATATTTTACCTATTTGAAAGAATATATTTCTGATGTTGTAAGCTAATTCTAGCTTTTAATAACATGCTTTATGAACAACATTAATAACATGCTTTAAAAAAAACATTTTATCATTAAAAAGTTCACTTTTTAATGATAAAATGTTTTTTTTTTATTATTAGCATCGTATTATATTATTATAGTATTGTTTTACACAACTAGGTTATTTTATAACTAAAGAACATTGTTAACTTCGTTTTCTGATATTCTTGTAAACACAAATTCTAATAATATGTACCTACTCATAGCTAGAATATAGTATGAGCTCACTTTGAAATTTTAACGAAATTACTAACTTTTCTTGTTAGCATTTACTACCACTAACCTAACAGAACTGAACTTTGTTAGGCTATATTAAAAGTTAATGGAAACTAGAAGTACTGACAATTTTTTCCAAAAAAATATAAAACGTGTCATGCCGTACATATCACGCCACGTAGTGTATGCGCACTGTTTGCAAATAAAGGCAGATACATTTATCAATTCTTGTGCATAAAGTAGGTATCCATGATATATACACATGAAACAGCTAGCTATCTAAATACCATTGCAAACGATCTATAGATAGGCCAACAGGTTCAAATCACTACTACATAAGCATTCCCAAAATGCTGGCTGCATTGCCACGCTGAATGACAATGCTAATACGTTGACCCAGATAAATAATAAAATAAAATATTATTTATTTCGGACTACTTATAATCCATATTGGTTAGTATGAAGACAAACAAAATAATTATGAGGATAATGGTGCTGGGTGTGACGTGCATGTTCCTGTGCCAATAATCCTTAAATGAGAAGCAAATTCCAACATAGACCTACAGGTCGGTTTCTCATTTGATGACTCTCGATACGAGCCAGCTCTCTGGTTACGTATCACTTCGACCAGTCGCTCTGAAAGAATTTTGAATATGCAAAGGGTCTCGTTTCGCCACGGATCCGGAGTCTCAACACCGAAAGGCTCAAATAAATATTTCTCAAATTAATATTTAAAATACTTTTAAGATCCTCGGCTAAATCACCCACTGCACTGGCTCTAACTGATATTTTCTATAGATGAAATGGTGCTAGGGTATCTACATACATGTTACATGTGTTTGTTATGTCTAGGGAATCAATTAGAATCTCTTTTGGTATGACAAGGTTTTTCATTTTGCCCCTAAGAAGTTGTTAAACAATATTCAAGAAAATAATATAGACCCCAATAATATTAACATTATGTTCTGGATGATTTTTATCAGGCTTGACTACCTGTCTTATCTTTATTTCTCCAATATATTGGGAGCGCAGACGGCTTTAAAGTTGTCTGGGTAAACCACGTTTATGAAGTAATGCGAAATATAAAACAACAAAGATATATCAACAAGCAGCCTGACAAATCACAGGGAACAAAAGAGTGTTTGTAGCGACACCTGCAACTCTACCAAAACGCATTTAATCATGGTTTAATCTCGTAGATTGCAGGAGAAAGTCTCTTCCGCTTAGAGCTGCAAGTGAAATAAAAGAATCGGTTACTAAAATCATAAAACAAAAGCCCGACTTCTAAGTCACGCTTGAAAGATGAGGTACGATATATCGTGCCTCATCTTTCACTAGAAACCAACCCTGTACGGAAGCCTGACTTAATTTTTAAATTTTTGCTTGTATTTTTAACTTAGCCTTTTACAGTTTCTCTATTTTTTATCAAATATATTGATAAAATACAAAAATACAGTTATAGTGTAATAAACTGTATTTGATTTTATGCTCTTTAAAATGATTCTCCAATGAGAAATGTTGGACGCAACGAAGTTTACGATTTTGATGTTCACATGTGCGCACAATTTGCGACATACAACGGAGAAACGACATTTACTACGAGTTTCTACTGATGGCGACGGTATGTTTTTCTTATTGTTATCGTGACCGACACATACTTAACACTAAACTGCAGAATTCTTGAATTCTTGTCAAATGTGGAGCCAAGTGGAACACACTCGTTGCATTCTTGGCCCCTAGGGTACGGGACAAGTCTTCCGTACGAGTAAGTATCAGATATATCGAAGGAGTGCTTTGCTAAATTGTATTTTAGACATAATTAAAAAAAACCAGAACACTGATTTTATAGATATAGGATTTTTTTAGAAAAAAATCGTTTTGCTAAATTGGTAAGATCTACTGGTTACTCCTTCATGTTAATGAACGGAAAATAAATAGAACAGTGTGTCTATCTTAGAGTGCATCTTTTTATTTATTAAATACTGGCCTCTGCCCACAGATTTGCCCGCATTGTTCCTGTATAAAAAGAATCCTATGTGTTATTTTAGATCAGAAACTGTATTTATTCCAACGTTTATCTAAATTGGTTCTGCCGTTATGGAGATTAATAGGAACACATACAATTGAAACAAAAAGATGCAAGAAATCCTAGTGCGGGGTTAGGGTGAGACTACATTATGTGTTTCACTCAGTTCAGTTTTTTTTTACTTTTCCTTGAGCTTTATGTCCCTACCCGTCAATGCATTATCTAAGCTCTAAAATTACTTTCCAAAATCGATATTTGAATTTCTAAACTCGTAGTCCTAATCATAATAATACATCACTGCATGCACTCACAATCTAGCTGCATAATTTACGTGTTCAAACCATAACTAACTGTCAACAATCGTTATAATCAATGTGTGCTGCTTCTATCGCACAAAAATCGCTCTGCCAAAATCAAAACATCCGATTCTGCAATTTGTTTATTACACTTGTATCCTGACTTTTTAATTTACCGTCGAGCCACGAATCACTACTGTGTGAACACAATTTAACTTGCGAATCTATACAATTGTTCCCGAACAAATCTCCCGTCTATTGTACGGGACCTAACAAGAAAATATCTCACCACTCTCACTGCTATTTGTATTCCAATAGGGTCTAAAACAGGCTACATAACATGTTTGGAAGAGGCGACACGGGAACACAATGCATTCCAAATTTGCATACAGACACTGTCCTGGTAGTAAATGTAGGTATGAGTAGATACCACCTATGCTTTGTCGCAGCAGACTTTATTATTCAAACTCATATAAAAGCCATTGAGAACTATTTTGAAACTGGAACATGGAAACTAGATTCAACTAGGAGTTGGCTTTGGCACAGTGAGAATATAATTATTTCTACTTAATTCTGTTCTGGAATTCTGGAATTCAAAACTTACATATTATTCACTTTATATGCACAATGCTTGGTGTAAGAGTAGTATATAACCACCTAAATATTATTTGAAAGGAAATATTGTGACGTGTGTGGCCAGCTAATTACGGTATTTAGTGCCATCTATTAGCATGCCATCTATTAGATGCATTACCTGTTATTGAAACACTAAGCGCGCCAGTAAGAGACAGCAATATGTTGGAAAGTGATAGCATGCAACCGCAAAAAAAGCGGAAAACGCTTTGCCCGTACGGGAAACTACTAGAAGGAACGCCGCGTTTTGGCGAAATGTCACGTGACCCGTAGAGACAGTTCAGTTCAAACTTAGAATGCGAATTAATTGGTTTGATTCAAAAGCGATACTCAGTGATGAGTGAAGTGTATATCGTGAGATAGTGTTTGAGTGCTTTCGTTCTAATTGTGTAATTTTAAAACATTGTTGTTTTGATGTAGATTTTATTATAGCGTGATTTAGGTATAGATTTCAATACAGTGTTGATTTGGTATCAAATGGCCTTTATTATTGTATCCTGAACCCTAGTTCGCAACAATACAATTTGATTTGATTTTGTGTACTTATTCATTGTATAAATAATAATGTTATAATGTATGCAAATTAATGAATGAATTAATTAAAATACTTTATTGTGAACCATAATATATCAAAATAAACAAAAGCTTTACATAACTAAATGTACAGTAGGCGGCCTAATGGCATAAAAGTGATAGTGATAATAGTGAGTTGTCCTTGGGAGACGAAATCTATGTAATGATAATGAATCTATGTAACATCACGTGACATGCGTAATGGGCGTCTTGTCTTAAAGTGATTTCTTCTAGAGAACCTTAGAATGGAGAGAACTATTAAAAATAATGGGACGGTGTTATTGCCTTACTGCAAAATATACCGACCTATGGAGAATGGACATTATCTACAAAAAAACATATATCCATAAATCATACATCAGTAGATCAAATAAAACACAAAAAACACCAGAATTAAAAAAAACACTTTAGATATGATCTTATAAACTATGTTGTGTAAAATAGTGCAAAGAATTCAATATAGTCCAAAAAATCTGGAACAATATATATCTGGAACATACATTGTTTCCTTATTAATGATCTTGTCAGATATGTTCGATGGGTGGCTATTGCCACCTAGAATATTATTATAATTTTTTTGGACTTAGGTTTTCTATATATGTACCTTATTTCTTTACTTTTTAGTTTTTTTTTAGTGAGTATTTATTTAAAAAAATAATTGAATATGTATTGTACACTATGAATCTCGTGTCTGAATATAAAGAATTGATTTATTTATTATTTAATAACAAACAGCAGAACATTTAACAAACAGCACCCACCAGATATAAATTGAAATAGTAATAATGCATAAACTTGAATATTCCGAGCTGTGTACGCACCACAAAAGGACAGGTCCGTCTCTGAGTTAGACATCATAAATTGCACAGACGTCTGAGTTCTCAGTACATGTTCAAGTAATGGGAGCAAGTTGCAAGTGACATTAAGCACTTCAAATGCATAACATCTAACAGTTATTATGTCTCATCGTCATTATGTTTCAACAGAGTTCCAAAAAGAAGTTCTCAATTCGTCTAATAGTGATCGTAATGTATCTTTGCCAATTTTGTGACCAGATTTTAATGATTCTTTTTTTAATAGGTAGGGTGATACTTCAAGGGTTCCATATTCATTTTTATGAAAAATCTTGGAGTGTGAAAAAAGAGGAGATGATATAAAATTCATATTTCACTTTTTATCAACTTCCCGTTATTTGAAATCTAGCGGTTTTCGGTTCTGTTAGCTTTATTGCCTACCCAGTAGAATGTTGTCTAAAATTACTAGATATGGATAAGAATTTATTTTCTATCATAAATGAGTTTCTCTTATTCGATCGGCACCAGACTATAGCTGAATATTCACCATAAAAAACAAGCCAAGTTTGTTTCCTGATTCTTTTGGGCTTGGTCACTAGCCAGTGTTTGGAGTGAATTCACTTTAAAATTTTAAAACCACTTATTTTCATGCTGATGTTTCTATAGAGTAACATCAGCATAAAAAATAAGTGATTATCAATATAATCATATGGTTCTAGTGATTTCAATAACTATACAAATAATATACTTATATATGGGTCAAAGTTATATCACTCCAGCCAGCCGTGGTGCATTTTTTAACACAAAAATCGTATATTGTTGATATACGATTTTTGAGTTTAAAATATAAGTTTATGTGTTAGAATAGCATCAGCAGACTGTTTTTCATATTACGAGTATACTTTCTCGGTAACCCAATACAAAATGGAGAACAGGTTTTGTAAAGAACTGTGATGTACTAAATTTGTAATCATTACAAAAAAGCAGTTGCAACCGCTTCATCTCATAACCTATCCCGCTTCCTCTGTTTCATAGCATGCAGCGTGGAGGTGAATAAAGTAATTTAATAGACCCCGAAAAGATGAGCGTTTGTCGAGTATGCTTCCGTCTTCCGTCTCGCGTATCACAGGTCTCAGATGTTTAAACTAAAATATGACGCTTTAAATTTATAAGAGCCACATTCCTCGAAAACTTCCATAGTCAGAAAATTTAAAAAAGAGTTTGGCTGCAGGTGAAATGTCTTTCTCTCAAAGTTTGACAGGATTAACGACTCTTGGTAGAAAGTTTATTTTTTATTTTTTCATGCCTTCGAATCTTTGGTTCTACGGCATGCCGCAATGTTTTCCTTCATCGTGGCACGTGTTAATGTAGTACGTTACAAGTCAATTTCCATTTTAAAATATGAATTTCCATATGAGTTTGATTAGATTTTGCGTCAACAGCGTAGCATCTCGTTACGCAAAATATGCCTCTTTTCTTTGATATAAATAGTCTTCGTATATACTTAATATTAAGTAAGAGGTAAATTTTGTAAGTTTTTTTGTATCTAAATATAAGCGGATCTTTGAAACTACTCATCCGATTAAAATAAAATCTGTCACCAATATTTAGAATTGACCTTTAGGGTGGGCATAGGCTGTATATGTATTATTCCGTTAAAATAAAAGGGCTTCTCGTGGAGATCAATTTTGCAAGTCAACGAAAATACGGTCAAACAAACGCGTTTGTTACGGACGCTGCCGTAACGGAGCGTAAGAGCTTTTTAGGAGGTGAAGACGTAGGCATAACCTATAATTAGTTATAATCAACAGACTATATGTCCATCACAAGCACAGTTCAATTCATCAGAAATCTCACATCAAAACCGCCGCATCCAATCTAACCCAAACTAATAAGCAAACATCATTTCGCATGCACCCGCGTCCCTATTCTGTAAACGGCAAACCACTTTCGCGCGGGTGAACGACTTAACGCCAATCAAGGCTTTGCGACACCCAATACAGACTGGCAGGCGGATTAATTGAATAAATTTGCATGCCATCCTGGTAACATTTCCATTTGTTTCGAATTAAACGTGCTGCGTGTAGACCAGAGCGTAATTAAAACTGTACTACAGGTTTGGTCTGGCTCGGGTTGTGGAAGTAATTAAGGTCTGGCCACGAAGCCATACGTTTAAACAAAATAGATAGAGAAACCGAATTCAAAATTGATTTCATTTGTTGGCGCCAATTGTCCCTACTTTTTTGCATGTGCCGCTATGCGTCCCTTACTTAGCACATAATGTATCGATATTATCAGCGTCATAAGTGAAGTATTTATAGACAGATTTTTTTTTCGAAAATGCTAATCCATAAGGAAGCCGTTTCAAGTGTTATCTCAATGGATTCAATTGTAACTAATAAACAATAAGCGATGTATTCCAAAACTATCGTGAACTTGACTATTCATATTGTAAAAACGGGAATTTTCACGTACTGCACTATCGGTGAAGGCACCGACTAAGTTTCAACTCATTCCGAGAGTATTCATCAGGGTGAGTGATCGCGACTTTCTCCCTCCGCATCGCGTCGACGACGCACGACGTTTTTCAAATATGAATAATATGCGATGTAGTTTAATACTGCAATACTTCGGCATTCTTCTAGTAAAATAGCTTTATTTATTTTTGATAAAGTTACGTTTTATTAACAGATCAAACGTACTTATTGAAATAAAGTCTGACTGAGGTTTTATGAGTCAAAAAATATGGAGTTTGGAAATAGTAACATTAAAAAAAAATATTCAAATGATCGTCAATGTGACATGTTGAAGTTGCTGATAGCAGATAAATTCATAGACTACTAAGATGCTAACGCATGGTAGCGTTCGCGAGCAGATTCATAAATACTTATGTAAATCTGCTCGCAAATCACATTATGAATTATATTTATTTATTTACTATTTGGGAAAACCAACAGCGGATGCAACTAATAAATAAACTTCTAAAAACGTAATGTCAATTTAAGGTTTTCACTTATAAAAACAACTAAAGAAACAAACAAAGTATGAACAGTCTAAATAGGATATCCAACGTGTTCTATGGAATGTAATTAAAAATTATAATTATGAAATAACAACCTACTTAAATGATATCATTAATTAACACGAAATAATTCTCTGCTTAATTGTTACCTGGCCTTAATTGTTACTCGTGAAAAATAGATCTATGTCTATTCGCTTACAGAGCTCTGTAAGTTTGAGAGGTTTTTTTAATAAATAAATAAGAATGAACTTTGTCTATAATTCATTTGCCTATTAAAGTGCTAATTTAGTGATTTCTAAAATGTGATTAATATTAGTATAATATTATCATTCATTCAAAGTGGCCTTTTTAGGGGCCCAGTAATGGTCGCATTGCTGTGTAGCGATTTGAAGGGTATGGGTGCACATGATAATTTCACCCGTTAAGTCTTAGGGTAAACAAATCGTGAGTGCAAGTGTCTATAGATTACGGTAACCTCTTACTAAAAGTTTGCCGAATGCTCTATTTTTTTATTGTATGCTATAAAAAAAAATACATAATTAGTTCACACATAAAACTGATCAATATAAAATGCAAACCGCTATCCACCTGAGATAAGATTTATTAAAACATCATTAGTGATTCCCCAAGAGTCCGTCGAAAATCCACTGGAACAGGTTTAGTCACGGAATCGAGAAAAAACAACTCAATTTTACCTGCAACGCTAGGAAATACTACATATCATTTGGGAGAGGTTATTTGTCTGTTACCATTTTCACCTTAACGATTATAATGCGGATTATATTAGCTGATTATAATGCGGAGAGGTACATAGAAATAAAATAGATAACACTTTATTGTACACCACATACCACTCGGGCTAAGCCGTGTGCAGAAGCTAGTTTAAATTATTAGTAGGTTAGATTTTGCAAACTTTCTTGTAAAGAGGAATACATTTTTGGCAAAGCCGTAAGCACAAGCTCTTTTAAAATATAAGTTGAATTGTAGGATTGATTTTTCAAACTTTCGAATTACAATTTCGTTATTTCTTTTTTATGTAGAGCATGATTAAATCCTGCGATACTGCGCATAACCATGACATTACTAACAGCACGTCCAACCATAGAGGTATTATTAGTTCAAGATTCCAGTGGCTCATTGGATCCACCCCAAATCGCTTAAGGTAACATGGCAGGATTTTTTCCCGCAGGCTGAGCATTAAAGGTGCATTTGCTCTACTAATTGAAATAGGGGGACTAATATTGATTGGCTTCTATTTGGGGTGCTTTTGACGAGTTATTTCAATGATTTATTTTTATAACCAAGAGATTCAGGGAAATTTAATAGAAAAAAATACTCATATTGTAAAAACGGGAATTTTCAAGTACTGCAACATCGGTGAAGGCACCGAGTACCTAGTGCACGGCGCGACGCGGAAGGAGAAAGTCGCAACCACTCACCCTGATGAAGACTCTCGGAATGAGTTGAAACTTAGTCGGTGCCTAAGTGATAGTGCAGTACGTGAAAATTCCCGTTTTTACAATATGAATAGAAAAAAATACATGTCACTCCCATAATGAGTATCCTAAAATAAATCTAGACTCAGTACACATAGAGCCGAGATGTGAATACCAATTAGGAGGAGAATATGGGGGGAGGGGGGAACGCTGCCTTAACGGTAAGAGCTACTTTTCTTGGGTTACTCTTTATCCGGGTACTGAGCGGGCGAAGTCACCGCTAGTATCACATATATGAGTAATTAAAAATACTTTATTGTTGAAAAGTAGAGGCCTCACAGATCCCCGTCACCCGAGTTGTCTGCTCATGCCAACAAACGAATGGACGAGTGAACTTTAAAGTTTGCCCTTAAAATCCTTATAGTATTGGGCACTCGACTAGAATTATCGCCTGAAGCCTCTAGCGGCCAGCCGGGTACATCGCAGTAGCCACATTCAATTTGGTTCAACGTAATCTGATTTTGGCGGCAGAAACCTATCAATCGTATATACATAGAAAGGAAACTCCTGCATATAGTATGCTAAGTGTAATGTAAACTCATATAAATAGCTGTCATACTTTTTACTGATTTTAGATTTTTCTGAAGTAATCACTAAATTAAGTGCGTAATGCATTTGTTATTTTATTTTATATCAGTTTCCTAAAAGTTTAATAGATACTTTAGTTTCTGTAAAAAGTATCTTGTTCAAATATACCAAAAGCACTTAATTTCTCGAGATTAGTATATGTTTCTGGCGTCTGTGACGTCACTGCGTAGGGTCAGCCTAACTTTATGCTGTGCTGACACTTTGTTAGAGCGACACTGAAAAATCTAGGTAGATAGAACAGCAAGGTGTGTGTCCCCAATCCCAAATCTGAGTCCCGAGTACACAGGACTTTAATAAACGAGTGTCGTATCTATACGCCAGTGATTACGTACCTAGTATATTGTTTGTGTCACCAGCGGATTAATTATGTAAATTAGTTGTTTTTGTAGCCTTTTGATGGATATTTGTTTTTATGTAAACATTGTAATTAGTTTAATTATGGATGTTTCATATGGATTTTATACGAAAACGAACGAGCACTGACAATGTTATGTATGTTTTGCCAATTTAATTTTACTTTTCAAAAGTTATTAATTTACTTTTGGGTAGATTTCTAACTATTTTATTACATATATAAAACATTTAACAAATAAAAACATGTACAAATCCTTGTGTAATACATAAATACTAGTGTGATAGCCCAAATCGTTCGGTTACAAAAAAATCTGAAAAATACTCTTACGGTAGGTACTGATTACAAAACAGCTGGTTACAACAGGATTTATGCTGAGTACATATCAATTTGGTTACCGTATCGACATGTTTTAAATTCTGCATGTTTCCTAAATGATATCTAAAATTATTTACCTAATTGGTAACTTTTGGCTCATTGTTTTTACTTTATTAATTTATTTTTTAAGATGACATTGCGTTTTTTTACAAACAAAATATGAACAAAGGAGGTATTTTATCTACATGAGTATGGTGTCCAAAACCTAAAATGGCAATCCCACGAGCGACCATAGATTAAACTCATAGGAGGCGCCGTAAGCCGATTACGACCGGCCCTCCAATTTGGCAAGCAAATCTTCTCACCTCACAATACAGCTCTTTGAAAGTGGAAATTACAATCAGGATTGACACGACCGTGGAAATTACACTGTTGACGTGAATAGGTTTTCCAGTCAGATGAAAAGGTAGACAAGAAATATCTTTAAGAAATAGCTAGCGAAGGTGTAGGGTTTGAGATAAATTAAAGCACCATAACATGACTCTCTTTTGATAAAAACGTACTTACCTACTTTAAGTCAAGCGAGATTTGATCATAACTATTAAATTACGATCAATTTAATAGTCATCCGTAGTTTTGTAATCAGTAGTTCATCAGTAGTTTTGTAATCAGTAACGTAAGAGGATTTTTCAGATTCTTTTGTAACCACGATACGGAACGATTTGGGTTATCTACGTACATTTTGAATTATTGTGTTATCACACCAGTATTTATGTATAACACAAGGATTTGTACATTTTGATAAACCTTTTTTTTATACTGCTAAAGAGGCAAACCTATGGACGCTTGCAATACCAGAGGTATCACTTACGCGTTGCCTCCCTAAGATATAAAGATGAAAGATCTGCCTAATTTCAAAGGCAACCATACCCTTCTAACAGAAACACAGTAATGAGAACATTACTGCTTGGCGGCAGAAACCAGAAAAAGGCATTGTATAGCACTTCCCCGGACGAGCCCTTTCAAACTCTACTACTCTTTACCTTCTCGAAAATCTAGTCATGAAAAACTCATACATAGTCTAAAAAAAAGTTTACAATCACTTTCTAGCTCTCATGCTCGAATCCTACAAAGTTTAAGCAATCAGTCTCTCAGCTACATATTGTGAGAATAATATATATTATATAGAATATTTAGTAGTCTATCAATCTGTAATTTGTAAGGTTAGGTTATGTAAGTAGATAGGTATATATAATTATGTTAATTTAGGGAAAAGTGTTTATGTTTTATTAATAGATTAGTTCTAGCATATAATTTATAATTATTCTTTTATTCATGCACTATGTTAGCTGGAAGAGAACGCTATCTATCATTAAGTTCGCCTATGTACAGTACTTTGTAGTTGTGCAATAAATAATTTTCTATCTATCTATCTATAGCCCTGAACCTACATTACGATACTCTGTGTCGTGGCTATCAGGAATCACGAGTACCATAGTACCACAAAACCCGGACCCGATACAAATATCTGCAGATATTGCAAATTCACAATAAATCTATATTTGCAGTATAAAACTTTGTTTTTCCTGCTACTCGTTTAAATAGTTTAAAGCGTATTTATCTACCTAGGACATCAATGTATCAGAATAGTAGCTATGGAATGTGTGGAAAGATTTATAACAATATCCCTGATGAAATTAAAAACCTACCAATCAATCAATTTACCAGTAAACTGAAACGTTGGTTACGTGAAAAATGTTTTTACGATGTAAAAGAATTAACTAAGTAAATCTAAATGTTATTAAAAATAATAAATAATGACATGTTATTAATTAATGTTATTAAATTGAACTTATGTAAATTAAAATTATAATGAAATTAAATTGATGTTAGGTTGTCTAAGATAAACATTTGCATGCCAATGTGTTTGGTAAAATATGTGAATCTATAACTACTTACTGTAAGATCTTTGTAACCATATTTCTCGCAAATAAACCATTTCTTTTCATTTAATTACCCTCATTCTCTTAGTTACCTACTTCTGGGTATACGCTTCCGCTATACAATGTTACCGTTTTCGGTCCCGCGTCAATTAAACCATAGAGTTCTCAAGGCCTCCTTAATGTTATCAGACCATCTGTTAGTCTGCCTTGTGACCATTGCATGGTCTTCACTTGATCCCTGCCAGTAATGATCTGTCCATCTACTGGCAAGGCATAAAGCTTGCCAAATGAATCACTTTTCAATGTTCAAGGACGCTAAATAATTTTCTAAGCGTATTCCTACTTGGCATGTGCCAACTAGATATATTACACTGTCTATATTAGCATTTATTTATAATCTACTTATATCATGAAAAGCGATTGAGACCGATAATGTATTTATTTAAATTACGGAGCTAAATACCCGTACATTATAATACTATATTTATGAGCGTTCCAGACCGAGCTTTTTTCGACAATATCTAATTGACAATATATTAAAATTACGGTATGAAATACTCACGTACACCATAAGTCGTAATAATAGGTCCTTTCGTTAACATTAGTCCGCTATAGAATTTTATCGGTTCGAAACGGCCAATTTGGTCGTTAAGGATCATTATACTGGTTACACTCATTAAATTCTCCACTTTCTATCAAAGTAAATTGGAAATTTAATTTACAGAAAATTCAGGATTGTGTTTAATTAACAGTAATAGAATATTAGAAGTTCCTCCCAACGTGTACAGTATACATTAAAATTTAAAACGAATCATTGAAAAAAAAAATATTTCTACTAAGACCGGAAAATTAAACTGTTCAAGATTTTGAACATCTATTTATGTATAATCCTCAAAACCCTTGTTATAAAAACTAAAAGTGACGATCTTGAGTTAAATAAAGCGTTTTTTAGACTATATGTTAGGTAGTAGGAGACCAATTGACATAACTATAAAAGTAGAAATACATGTGATCAGATCTGAAATTAACCTAGCTTCAGTTATACACAATGAAATTACCATTTTAAACAGATAATTTGTAAGCCGGTTGGTATTTTTACCACCGGGTGTGTACCAGCAGAAATTCGCGCTGCTGTATCCATTGGAGTCTTCAAATTCAAACTTTACAAACATTCTCTCTACAAAATAGTCAACAAAATTTAGCATTTATATTAGTAACTAAATATATATTTGGTTGTATGTATTTAAGTATAAATTATTTTTCGTTTTATGTATGTAGTTTACTTCTATTTTAAGTAGCTAGTTATTTTATTTAATAAATTGGTTCCCTTTTTTTAGTAATCAGCGAAACACACTACCGCTCCACTCTTCATAACACAAAGGTTAGCTGGAAGAAAATGCTAATTAGCATTAATTTCGCCCATTTACTTGTTTTATCTTGTGCAATAAAGCATTTTCTATCTATCTATTTTATAGGGTAGTCACTGGTCAAATACTACGCAGTGAAATAATCTCTTATCGTGGAATGTTTACTGCAACGCAAATATAGCGTCTTCAATGATGCCAACATACGTGACACGAGCGCCCTCTTGCGCAATCTTCGTAACAAAACGCGGCATATTTACAAAATATTCTATACCTATTAAAGTATTTGTTAATCTCTATTTTGTTATGCCATTCGTACATAACCCTACCTCTATAACTACGAGTATCTCTCACTAGCCTTAAGGTTAGCTGGAAGAAAACTCTTTTCATGGTTATAAGCTCGCCTTTGTACATGTCCTCTCATACTAAGTCAATGACAAAATTAATTTATGTGACATTTATGTATTCTGTCTTATGTGTGTTTGTGTAAAATAAAGAACAAAGAATACTATTCTAAATTCGATCGGTGACGTAAACTCTGTTTTTCGACCTGTAATCCTATTACTACAGGTAGAGAACAGTCTTCTTTTCCTATTTTAATTAGATAGTTTATTTTTTATTTTTCACCTTAGCGATAAATATAAAAACGTTTTTTAACAAAAAAAATAAACAACCTCTATCGTCAAATGCACAGGGTTCCTTGCATTATCGAAAAAATAGCTTTACTCGGTTACTCATTATGTCTACTTGATTTCCATTCACAAATACATACTACCATGCTGGAGTTAAATACACACTACAATGCTGGAATTAAATACACACTACCATGCTGGAATTAAATACACACTACCATGTTGGAATTAAATACACACTACCATGCTGGAATTAAATACACACTACCATGCTGGAATTAAATACACACTACCATGCTGGAATTAAATACACACTACCATGCTGGAATGAAATACACAAAACCATGCTGGAATTAAATACACACTACCATGCTGGAATTAAATACACACTACCATGCTGGAATTAAATACACACCACCATGCTGGAATTAAATACACACTACCATACTTGAATTAAATACACACTACCATGCTGGAATTAAATACACAAAACCATGCTGGATTTAAATACACACTACCATGCTGGAATTAAATACACACTACCATGCTGGAATTAAATACACAAAACCATGCTGGAATTAAATACACACCACCATGCTGGAATTAAATACACACTACCATGCTTGAATTAAATACACACTACCATGCTGGAATTAAATACACAAAACCATGCTGGAATTAAATTAGACCTCAGCACAATAGTTGCCATACCAGAGGTACCCGAGTGCCACTAATGGCTCCATACTGTGGAGTGCCGATAATATTCGATTCAGTTACTCAGGGCTCGATTTAGGACTGAAAGCGAAGGACAGCTCTGAATCTCTGGAAAAAACAAACACGCTCAAGACTGTGTACCCAATAATAATAATAAATAATGCTGGTGATTTTCACACAGCATCATCTAGCCCGAATGTAAGCAGAGCTTGTTCTATGAAAACTACATGACTGATATACTACTTATATGTACATTTTGTTGGCTTATTCCCAGAGGTTCATGATTCTATTGTTCCTTATTTCCCAATGGGTACATGTGATTTGTAGTTGACTGACTAATGTATAGTCAGTATAAACAAAATTCTATAGATAGGTACATATAAGATATAGAAAACACCCAGAGCCGCAGATATATGCAGATCATACAAACATTTATCTTGTGGTGGGAATGAAATAAATCGAACCCGCAACCTTCTGCTACTCAGGTTGGAATTTCAACAACTGCACCACAAAGGTCGCCGCATTTTGAAACACTGACACATACCTTTTCTTCACCGTTTTGAGCACGTGTGTTCGCGCAATATTTTTTTCAAGTAAAAAAAAGTAAAAAAAGCAATTGATTGAGCAACTACCTCATCTTGACTAACAAGTCGCCAGCTTAACCTCCAAAACTGGACCTTTGAATCATTGTTAACAATCAACATCGGAGCTACCGACAGCCCTACAGATATTGTCTAAATGAAAAAGAATCAGTTGCTCACACAATCTTGGAATGCGTGGGCGTAGATACTCAACACGAACAAATTCTCAATAGCCCGAGGTCACTCCACGAAGCCTGCAAAGATCCCTGGAAGTTTCTGTTCCTCTACCAATTTTGAATCTGAATGCGGAAAAGAGAGTCCACTTATACATAATGCAGTAACTTTGCTGATCAACTGCTAATAAACAGAAACTGTGAAATCAATGACACTTGATACTTTACATCCCAACTTCTCAAACTGGCCAGGTTTAGTCTGAAGTCACTAAAGCTATGAATGTTGCTGTGATGCTGTACTCGCAGCTTCTGATACCCAAGATAATCCTGGTGTTGTTTATTTATTATTTAACTAACAGAAGCCAGGAATAGTTACGATAAGCCTTCCGTAACAGTAGCTTGTAAGCCGAACAGCACACTACCTTAAAAACCAAATGGTTTGGAAGCCGTCGTGTTTACTGGAAACTATGACATCCCAGTGTTGTTTATTTAGTATTTATCTAACAAGAGCCAGGGCCAGTTACGGTAAGCCTTGCTACCGAGCCGTAGCTTGTAAGCCGAACAGCACACTAGCATATAAACCAAATGGTGTGGAAGCCATCGTAAATGCTGGAAACTATGACAATTGAAGGTCTGCCCGTATGCCTCTTACATAGCCAAGTTAATACTGCTAGGGGCCAAAGCACAGAATACTTGATCCGACCCTGACAGCTCTCGATGTTACTCAGCAACGTATCGATGCGTGATGACTCTTCATTTGTAGTCGGATACGTTAGTGCTGTTACACAGTATCTTTGATTAGGAAGGGTTGTGAGGATGCTTCCGTGAATCCTGATTGTCAGTTAGTTGGTCAAGATCTTTATGAAAATTTACCAACTCAAGATCGTTACCTTTATTTCTGAAGTAAGTTCCAAATATAAAAAAAGTGGAAAACCACAAACTTTGTTTTATTTGTGAAATGGGATTTGAAAGAAAGTTTTTATGGGAAGTGAAAAAGAAACCTGAAATTTTGCACTTTGTCTCTCAAGACTGTTTTGTATGAGACTGTTTTTCTGCGTACAAAGCGAGAGGTCACGGGTTGCCAGGGTTGTAATTTTCATAGTAATAAAATCATAAAGTCATAGTATTTTGGCTATGCTTAAATAAGGTGAGTTTTTTTTTGAGGACCTCTGAGGCTAAAATATAAACTTTTTTGTTTATGAGAAAATAATTATCTTTGTAAGCTATATAACTTCTTATCTGATTTTTTCTCTCTGATCTGTTGTCCACATAAAAAAAGAATCTTGTGCATATTATGTCAACAAGAAAGTAATTTCGAACATCTATCAAAAAAATAAATGTACTTATGTTAAGTAAAATCGAAGGCTTGAGGTAATAAAGGCTTTAATGAATAAAATTTTTTCGGGGCTGCTGGTTTATAATCACATCAATTGAATTTCATCATTTTTTTTTTGTTTTGATGTTTTACAGTTTATCACTATACAAAATGTTAATTGCGATTTTCTAGACATTCCAACAATATTGGATCCTTAGTTCTATTGTTATACATATTCTGTTTGTTATGAATTATAATATAGAAGCCGAGATCTCGTTCTGAATATCGAACGAGGAAAATTCACTGGATCACTGGATAGGATATCCAATAGACCGTATCCGCTGCTTTTCCAATGTAATAAAATTGAAATATACTCGCGTAAATCATCGATGGATTAATTTTGCAATATAATAAATCGCTACATATATAAAATTGCACTTTCAGCAACTTTGCTAAAACGTTAAAATAGATGGAAAACTTCGACGTTGCTAGGAAGCTCTGCACAACGATTTTTTTTGCGCATTACCTAATAGGGATAATGTAAAAAAAAAAAACTAAAATCTCATGACACAGGAAATTCTTCTTGAATTTCCTGTGTCATTAGTAACAGGAACTACGAGTACCATGGAACCACAATACCCAGAACCGGAACAAATATCTGAAATGAAATTGAAATTAAATTAAATTTGTTGCGATTCACAAACATTACAGATACAATAATAATAATAATCATAATTCTCACTTATTCCTTGTTAGATAACACATCTGCAGAACACACAATTATTTGTCCCGCAGCGGGAATCGAACCTACATCTCTTACGTCACAGGCGGCTACTCGCCCGCCGCACCTTCGTGGTCGTAAAATTACAATGTATTCGACCTAGAAAAACTTTTACCCGTGACGCAAGCACACTGTATATGCGTTTGACATAAAAGATGTTTAGTTTATGTACTTGTTTTTCTGCCATAACTTATCTCTGAAACGGCTTGTTCGATTTAAATTAAGTATTTTGCAATCGATTTGCATGAATTCAAGGACAGGTCTTATCAACATTATAGGGGCGCTGCATAGACGTTAAGAAACACGTAGGCGGTATTTAAAATCGAAGTGGCAATAGAAAAGCCAATTAGCTCGCAGATTCGACAACTGGAAGGAAGATTCTCGAATAGCGTCCACGAATGACTACACAATGTGGCAAGGCCTCCCACCCGATGAACCGATGGTACCGTTAAGGTTGCGAGAAGTCGATGGATGGATAATAATGATGATGATGATGAGCATGGTTTTTTAGTTTTGTAGGTATAATTTTCAATGTGCCCTTACTGATCTGATTATCTATGCCGTGGGTGAAAATGGCCCAAGATCAAACGATATTGCTGCTGGAAATAGAGCCCAATGAGAACAATGACGAACGCCGTGGCTCTTATTGGGCTCTATTTCCAGCAGTGGACTTATACTCTCTGTTTATGATGATGATAAGCATGGTTGTTTAGTTTTGTAGGTATAATTTTCAATGTATCCTACCTGACCTGAGTATCTTTGCGAGAGTGAAAAAAGGTGAGGTGTATCATGGCTCTTATTGAACTTGGGCTCTATTTCCAGCAGCGGACTTTTTTGTCTGATGATGATGATGAGCATGGTTATTTAGTGTTGTAGGTATAAATTTCAATATATCCTACCTGACATGAGTATCTTTGCGAAGGTGAAATAAGGTGAGGTGTATCATGGCTCTTATTGAACTTGGACTTTATTTCCAGCAGCGGACTTTTACTGTCTGATGATGATGATAATAAGCATGGTTATTAAGTTTTGTAGGTATAATTTTCAATGTGTCCTACCTGACCTGAGTATCTATGCCGAGGGTGAAAAAAGTTGAGGTTATATCATGACTCTTATTGGGTTTGAGCTCTATTTCCAGCAGCGGACTTCTACTGTCAGATGATGATGATGAACATGGTTATTTGGTTTTGTAGGTATATTTTCAATGTGTCCTATCTGACGTGAGTATCTTTGCCGAGGATCACCTTGTTATGTCAGTCAACAGCATGCATATTCAACTCAAAACGCCGGAGGGAAGATTCGATGAACCATCTGGCAGTGGTACCTAGGTCGGTATATTAACTATTATAGTGTTCATATCTTACTTTCTCATTAAAATTCATTAAATAAACTCATTTTTATATTGACGACCTTGGTGGCGAGGCGTGTGAGAGGTTGGCTGAGACGCAATATGTGAGGGTTCCATTCCTGCTGCTGAACAAATATTTGCATGTCTACTACGTGTTTTGATACCACGATAGTTGTATTTGAGTTAAGATCCTCTTTTAAGTGTGAGACATCTGTATTAAGCTCGCTTTTCCTATCAGATATACTGTATATATCTGATAGGTAATCAGATATGTACAGTATACAGTAGGATCTGATAGTAAAATTGTAAAATTAATCATTTTAGACCACTGATCAAATCTAGTTAAAACCCGCTAACACAGTTATATTCTATACGTAATATACTAAATTACTCAGTATAATAATATACTGAAATTATAGCCAGAATTAACTGGTAATTCCCCTACCGTTCCATTGGAATTGGAACGGTGTTGTACCAACAACTTTGTAGCTTCGGAGTTCGGAATAGTGTCCAACAAAATATGTTGTGCGTTTGCTCTGTAATTGTCAGAGGATTACTTCTGTTAATTTCATGCAGAATAATAATATCGATTTTAATACGCACGAGCTGAAGCGAACCCGGGCGTTATCATTTATGTCACAAAAGGACAACGGCCGCAAAACCTACAGATTACCTGCCCTTCGAAGTACGAAAGCGCTCATTTGACTAATTCGCCCATCTAGACTAACTAGGTAGGCCAAAAACGCTTACAATTTCAATATTAATACGAGTATATCAACTCTATATAATGTGTAATCACTAGTGTGGAGATCAGTTAATTTCAACCTAATCCTAAACCTAAACCTATCATTATCTTAGGTACATAAAGCCGAATTATATGGCTACTAACTATAAGTAATACCTCTATATGTATATCTGGATGTTGTACCTATATTTCAAAACTTAATACTAGCAAAAATTCATAAATAAATAAACTATTTTTTTTAATAACCTATTGTGTCTCACTGCTGGGCAAAGATCTCCCCCAATTCCTTCCATCTTCCATCTCGAACGCATCGAGATCGTCACGCCAACGCTTTCGCGGTCAACCACGACGTCTTCTACCATCCTCAGGCATCCAAGTCAAGACACCGACTAAGTTTCTTCTCAATCCAAGAGTCTTCATCAGGTTGAGTGATCGCGACGCTTTCCCTTCGCGTCGCGTCTTGCACTGCGCGCTGCCGCTTCTTTTGCGCAGTTTGCAGGGCGCGTAAGTATATTTATCAGTGATCTTTTTATTTATTTTAATTTTAAATTCTTGTGAAATTGCATGTGAATTGATACTGAATTCATCCTACTAAAATTATGAATGCGAAAGTTTGTGAGGATGGATGTTTGTTACTCTTTCACACAAAAACTACTGAACGGATTTCGATGAAACTTTACAATAATATAGCTTATACATAAGAATAACACATAGGCTACTTTTTATCCAGGTACCACGCGGGCGAAGCCGTGAGCAGAAACTAGTACAGTTATATTCAAATGAGTTCACTGAAACAAACGAGCATACTCAGCATCACAGTCTTAAAGACGATTCAGGTATATTTTCTATACTCAGCTCACTCTAATAGGTATTAGAAACAAATTGCACTTTAAGCTTTCTTACAAAAAGCCACTGCAATCTCCCATAGATTGGTTCCCACAAGTGCTTCAGTAATCACAAGCAAAGTGCGCCCTACAAACAAGTCAATCTTAAACCGAGTTTGCATAGATTAGCGAGGCGCTCGCTTTCCGAACACATTTCGGGTGTGGCGCAAACTTCGATAAGGAGCGAAGTTGTAGAGAACTTCCGAGTTCATTATTAGGTACCTTTTGTTAGGTAGTTTTCAGCGATTTCAGCGAAGCGATTTTCAGATTTTTTTAAACTCTTAAATTATTTCTCAACAGTAGTCCAAATTTACCCATAATCCAGTGTACCAAAGCTACCCCTTCTAAATTACGTTTTGTTTGAGATAATGACGTAGTTTTATTTAAAGCCTCTTTTATATATTTTTAGTCATTTATTATAAATATTTATGAAAATGATCACATAAGTAGCCGCGTATGTATTTGTTTTTACATGTTTATTAATAATAATAAGATCGTATTAGATAATAAAACTTAATCCAGTTTAAAAAAGTATACATTTATAATACTTTTAAACACTTAATTTCTTGAGCGTAGTGTTTGCTTCTGGCGTGTGTGACGTCACTGCGCAGGGTCAGCAGAATACCAACGCTAAATAGGTAGCCACCTAGCATTATGCTGAGCTGATACCTTTTTGGTGCGACATTGAACTGTCTAGGTTGATGGATTAGTAAGGTGCGTGGGCCATTTCTGTTTCAGTTATACTTATAAGTATAGGCTACTCTAACTTATTTAGATATAACTAGCTATTATAATTAATATTATTTTTCATAACTTATCCCATCAATCTAACTTACAAAATTTGTGTTTTTATGTCATACAAAATATTTTTTTTCTTTCTTTTTTATTTTATGGCATTAAGTATGGAATATAACGTGGCATATATTTGGAGGGTTAAATTTTCTATGCCTTTGTCTTTATCTGAAATAAATGAATAATAATAATTTGTCGATAAATCTAGGTGTACTATGTTGAATTTGTGGGCATCAATTGTGGTTATTTATGTGAAATTTAAGAAAACTTCAGAGAAAAAAGTCTAAAGATTAATTATTCTCCAAATCCAATAATTAATATACGAGTATCTTTTTATCGAAATTTGGGTTTAAATTCAATGTTCAAAGCCATTGTCTCAAAGCCCTTAGGCACATTTGAAGTCTTAGGACACTTGAAAGGACATTAAGTACGAAATTTATTTCACAAACTTCGGCAAATATAGTCTAAATTATAACTTTTAAATTCGATAACCAATGTTAGAGTTGCTCTCTTGAAGAGTTTTGGCTAAAAATGTAACACAGTAAAAAATACTATTCTTACGAGTAAGTGGTACCACTTATGCGGATTCCACGAAAGTTTATATACTAGTATTTGAATAAATATTCTACGTATTAAATTATGTGATAAATAAGAATTCGTAATAGCTGGCCACGTTTGTTGCATGAATGAATGAATGAATGAACGAATGAAAACTTTATTTACTTTAAGTATCACTGTAATCGACTAAATTTGTCGTGCAAATATTAAGCACCTACCTACTCAGAAGAAAATTAAATTGATCATGCCAAGCCAAGTGAGCTGTGAGCGAGATAGCGAAGATGGTGTCCTTACAAAGCGACAAGGTGACGCTACAGATCAAAACAGAGATGGCGGGATGAAATGGACTAATTCCTAATAGACTGCAATGAAATAACTAAAGTCCGCAAACACTAAGGTTATGAAACGATCTCCCGTCTGAGGTTTTTCCAACTGACCACAGTATGAGGATTCAAAAAGAGCATTTAATTTTATTTAAAGAGTCGGCAATGCGCGTCTTATGCCTCCGCCTCAAGCGTCCATAAGCTACGGTAACGCTTACCAGGGTGCGACATACGCTAGTTTACCATCTCGGTTGTATTAAACAAAAGTTGGAGAGAATCGGGAAAGGCTCAGCAGTGTTACGCAAATGGCTCATTATTATAAGCATTAGTTTATGTAGCTTGACTCACAAACCCATAAGACAAGCTGTTCGCGCGCTCCTAAGATTCGCGCCACGTAACACATCGTAGTGAGTCGTCGCAATCTGCATAACTCGGAGACTTGCTATAAAAATGGTAATGCTACACTCAGCCTTTGGTTTCTGAGGGGCATTAGGTCGTACTATCTCGGGACTACATGAAACTTTAATGTTCCTGCGGCATTTGCAGAGTCATTGTTCGAATGGATCCAGCCAACCTTGTATCCAAAGGTTGGCTGGAAGAGTTCGCTTTTAAGACTGCCTATTATACATTTTAATTTTATGAATTCCTGTTTATTTTTATTTTTTTGGTGTGCAATAAAGAGTGTAGCCTATGTATAGTTGTACCTATGGTTGGTTTGTTTGATTGTGACTGATTTAAAGCTCCTTTGTTCTAACTATATAAAGAGATCTACAAAAAAAATCTTAATGTATGAGAAAAAATATTTAACCATAAGAATACTGTTGTAAACAATCTCTTGATAGCGCTACTGATCCAGATCGTTTTCACGCGCGGCGTATATACTTAACAATTTTTAATTTACTTAATTTATTAGTTGAAAAGCCTCTGCCCACGGCTTCGCCCTCGTCGTACCTGGATAAAAAGTAGCCTATGTGTTATTCTGATGTATAAGCTATATTTCTGTTAAGTTTCATCAAAATCCGTTTAGCCGTTTTTGCGTGGAAGAGTAACAAACATCCCTCCTCACAAACTTTCGCGTTTATAATATTAGTAGGATAGGATATTTCTATATAACTTGACTAGACTTCTTGATTATGGCTTATGTGTTTCTATATTCCTTGGGATTTCAAAGAATTTCACTTTGACATAACCGGACGGAAGTGTTCTCAAAATGCTTGTTGCGTTTCTTAAGTATTCAAAGGTTCAAGTTATTGATAGTCAATATTACCACGATGGACCTCCTTCATCATAATCTGTAATAGTCTGTCATCTTTGACATTGTTCTCCAGTCCCTAGTATCCGGACACCACTAATAAAGGCTTAGGGTGCGTTCATAAATTCTAGTAAAGCAATAAATAATGGAAAATTGCCCACCCATGTCACACAGTATCAAATTGGTGCTACAAACATGTCAACAGGACTTAGACCTTACATTTGCGTATAATTCTGGAATAACGAGAATTAATAGCCTTGTTTCATGGTGGACTAGAGATGGATCAACAGGTACCTACCTAACCTTAGTCGTGTCATACTAATCATGTCATTAGTGGAACACCCATTTGAGTTTACGCATACAAACTTAGCTGTCCACTTTATTCTCTTGGGGTTCAATTTTAACCCAAAAGAAAGGTCATTCCTTTCAAGCCTCTATAGATGTGCGTTGATTATACGTTCCGGTTTTATTATCAGGTAAATAACGAAAAAGCTTCTTGGGCCATAATTCATTCCATACAATTCAACGACTTTCGGAACTTTGACTTATTTTCTTGTCTGAGCAATCACTTGACAATCAGCCTAAAATCAACTGATTCTTGACTTAGGCTTTATATGACTTTAATTCGACTTTTTATTTCAAGAAATAACAAATTTTAGAGTTGTTTGGTATAATTAAACAATGCTGGACATTTACACACAACAAAAATTGAATTCTTAAAATTTTCTGAATACAATTATATATAAAGAGTTAGTAGAACAAAGGTTTAAGGTAGGAATTCTGGTCGGAGAGGTTTTGCATGATTTACGAATAAACCTTGTTTGGCCTTTCTTGGTCACCATGAGCTCGGTCAGTGACTAGTTTGTGGTATTGTGGCTCTGAAAAGTTCATGAATTATTCTACATAAAGTAAAAAATATCAAGAACACATTTGTCATACCTCTCTTTTATGAGAAAATTCATGAGAAACTCAACATTCCATATGATTTTCCTAATACCGACAAGGGGCTTGAACCCGTCAACTGCAATAAAATGAATTTTAATCCCGCTTCCCATGAAAGGATAATAAACAATAAAACAAACGTTCAGTGGCCACTAGAGTCGGTAAGAGCGCGCAAAGAGGAGTCGCTAAAAGTGCTATACACGAGCGATAAAAGTTGTGCAATCTAAAGCAACTATTGCACTTCCCTCATACAAGCGTGGTACAAAATCCATATGTAGAAGGGCGATTGTCACATAGTCTTTTGATATTGGAAGTCTCGAGTTTTTGAAGTCGGAAACGCCTGTGATACCTCTGGTGTTGCAAATTAGCTACTATAAATGCTTATCAACCAGATGAGCTGTATGCTTGTTTGATACCTTAGTAGTATCAAAAAGATTTGATCTGGAACACGATTGTAGGTTGTATTTTTTTTACTTTAGACCGAAGTCAGCAGCGACAATACAGCAAACTGCCAATTACTTAAAATCAGTCACTGCCGCCGCCTTGAAATCATACTCAGTTGACGACGTATGATGCAAGGGTAAGCAAAGCTTTGTTTGTCCTCATCAAGGATGTTGCCAGGAGGGAGCAGGGAGGGTCAGCTGCATCTTCTTCAGATTAAAAAAATGTAGCCAAAGCAACCAAAGTCTTTAGTCCGATAATTCCCGCACGTCAAAACTAGAATCAATTCACTAATTCCATTTCAAGTATTCCGTACGCCTAACACCACCCAACAAAATTAAATCTAACTGTTGTTGGTGTCCTAAAGAAGCAAAAACCTTCTTTCCCGAAAACATCTTCGAAACCGCATCTTACACAGTTAAAAAGGAGTAAATCGATAATGCTATCGATATTGGTGCTGCATTAACGGACACGGTATACACTATATTAATAATAATAATAAAAAACATTTATTTAAGGCAATTACATGAACAACATTAAATAATATGATGAGATTAAATAATATTATAAAGAGGTAATTTTTTGTAAGTTTGAATGAAGGGGTAATCTCCGAAACTACTCATCAGCTTCAAAATTCCTTCACTCATTTTTAGAATAACCTTTCAGGATAGTCATAGGTTATTTATTATTCCTTTATAAAAGGCCTTTTCGTGGAGACTAATTTTGCAACGTAAATTGACGAAAAACGGTCGAGCGAATGCGTATCTTACGAACGCTACTTTCATCCAGGTACTACGCGAGCGAAGCCGTGAACTAAAATTAATATTTATGAGTTTGACTTAATTAATATTAAATTAAGTGTATATTTTGTCAATATCAACTTCAACCTTTTGTTGTAGTCTACTGATGGAAAATCTGATCAGCTAAGTACTATTTATCAATTCATTACTCTCCGTAGATAGTTGTCAGTTTTTCGGCAATTAATTGCTATTAAGCACAAAAAATTGTCCGTGTAATCGGAGCGGGTGAAGGAAGTAATAATCGTAAAATGTGGTGTATATCCGACTCTTTGCCAGTATTTCTGCCGGTATACCAGTAAACCAGCTTTATGCAACGCTTCGTAAGAATCTTGAATCTCGTCCAAGTGATTTTAATAACGCTGAATGCCAACTATGAATTTATACGAGTAGCAAAATTCTTTTGAATATCAGCGTTTTTTATAACATATTTGCCCAAAAGGAAATGTACACAAAGTTTGGCTAACAAATTAGGTAGTAAAGTAACCAATTAAAGAACATTTTTACCTAATAAGCGATCTTAAAAAGGTTTATTTTAAGTAAAAGTACTTGTATTATAAAATCTGTGGTAAAAGTAAAAGCATGATGTGCGCTTTGATCTAAATTAATGTGTTTTAAAAATAAAACAGTCAGTCTAGCTAAAACAGAACTACAAAAAGAAAATTCCCTTAAATATCGTAATATCTTGCCACGCCCTATATAGGTACAAAAATACATTAAAGAACATCGAATTAGCTGTATGTAATATTAGTCCATCGTTTTCTTTTAACACACTCAGTATTCTATTTTGATGGGAAAAATCAAATGCGAGTAAGTACTTACTTAGGTTTAAAAATAAAACGCCGCTATTTCCATTCTATAAAAAATATATTCATGATACTCCCCTTGATGGACATCCTCATATACATAAACATCCAACAGATACATCCACACATACATACTCAGTTCATAGTTTTTTGAGGATACCAAGAAGGGGTAGAGGCATGCCCAAACATTACATTTGGCACATGCTTGCATTTTGCAAGTAGTTAACATTCCACATGACAGGTTGCAAGTCCAACATATAACACGAACCGTAAGCGTATGCCTTCGAATTTTAGGTTCTAAGGCATGCCAGTTTCACGATGTTTGCTTTCACTGTTTCAAGCACGTGTATTTTATTTTTCATAAATCCTAGCAGCTATCACTTTCCACCTACCTTCCAGTGGATTTATCACAATTCATTGCAATACAATTAAATTGAGAAACGTGAATTGCCAAAGTGAATGTAATCATTTTAAAATATTATTTTGGAGCCCGTTCAATTAATTTTATTGCATTGTTCTTTGGATTCTGTCAGCAATTTTAATAGCAAAATTAATTAATGTTTGCGATCTGCAGTATTATTTATAATTTGAATGTTATATCTTAAATTAATTTGTTGTCAACGGTGTAGTATTTTAATCTAGACCCAATTTATGCTGACTTGCATTCAAAAGATTTCAAGGCACTGCTGGTCTAATCATGAACGCTACTCCCGTGCTTTTAGATTTGTAATTTCATTTCGCTGATCTAAGTTTCCGTGGTGTAGCATCTGCCTAACACGCAGAAGGCCCCCGGTTCGATCCCGGGCGGAAACATAACTTTTTGTTTTACTTCTTCCAATTCAAATAGTTTGCTCTACAACGTTGAGCATCTCATTTTCTGTCCCTACTTTTCAACAGATTTTCAGATTTCAGAGCAAAAAATAAAAATGTTTTTGATGAATAATTATGAAAATAACGAGTCATTCCGTAGCAGCGCTGTCAATGTGCCTTGTAACGAGCGCTCATCAACCCCGAACCGGCTGTATTATCATTGCCCCCTGTACACACCAACAAAGGCTGCGGTCAAAGTGAAAGCGATCAATGTTCACTCAAATTATAAACGATAGACCGATAAACCATGAGTACCTACTTATTTATATAAACCAATAACATTGTAATGTTCGCAAAATGCCATACGCACGTACTGCAACTTATTTGTTGTTACTCCAAAATGACTACGCACGAACTGCAACTAATCCGTGAATACAAGTCATTCAAGAACTTTCGTCGTGGAATTTTACCTATTGTATGACTACCAGCCATAGAGTAGACAGCCTCAAGAGACGCTTTGTTTGATAATTTGCTAGGAACAACATTACAGCTACAATTCTGTCAACCGTCATGCGAGTCCCGCCTACTGTGCTCTGATTGATCAAAACTATAATTTCAATCAATCAGAGCACAGCAGGCAACATGACGCGATGACACTGACAATGTCCGCGTTTGCCAACATCAGTCCTAAAAGGCTGATGTGTTGACAGAACAGTGTGGTTCAATATGACGCCTCTCGGGGTTAACTGCTTGATGCTACCAGCAGAGGATAGCAAGTAAATAAAACAATGAGATGGATACACATCCTATAAACATGTTTACAGATCCTACCTCTATAAACAGGTTTATGCCTTCTTCAAGCCGTGACGTGGCGAAATCGCGGTGCCCCATTACTCCCTGGGGTCGACAGAGACCTAACCTTCGGCTTGCCTCAGCCGGCCGGTCGGAGGTGGAGGCGCAAGAGCGGAGCCTAGGCTCCAAGAGTGGAGGTGGTAAAGGCATAAAACACGGGAGTAGAGTTCAGTGAAACTTCAATACGAGATAAGTTGCAGTTTTCCTAGAGTAAAGTTTTACCTTTGTAAATTAACATTTTAATTCTCAAATAGTTTTATCCGCTATCACTCCGACCCAATCGATTCACTACAAAGCCTTTCCCCGCGACACGGAACCTACTTCACCATAAAAACAACTAACGCCTCACTAGAGCACACAAAATTATTGCGACAAATTAAACAAAACAGCCCTACTGAGCAGGCACAAGGTCCATATTCGCCTGGCTTTTAGAAGTCAAATGGGGTGAAACTAGATAATGATGTAGACGTAACACTTTAGTGTTTTGCTTTACTATCAATGCGCAGACGTATATAAGTGGGTGACACTATTTTTACTGATATGTATTTTACTCATATAGGTAGTAGGATCGTGGCAAGGTAACATTGTACCTACGTAACGTTTGGTAAGAAAAAAGAGGTAGATATTAGAATATAGGTTTATAAGATGCTAGTCTGACAACGGGTCTAAGCGAAATTACCAATAAACTACCTGGGTACTTTATAAAAATCGTGAAATGGTGGTTAGCAATCTCCCAACCGCTCGGAATAAGTAAACAAATGAAAGTTTGTGAGGATGGATGTTTGTTACTCTTTCACGAAAATATTACTGAACGGTTTTAAATAAAACTTTACAGTAATATAGCTTATACATCAGAATAACACATAGGCTACTTTTTATCAAAGTACCACGCGGGCGAAGCCGTGGGCAGAAGCTAGTAATTTTATATTTAATAAATCTTCTGTATTCATAATATTGTAGCATTAAGTTCGCCTATGTACAGTACTTTATAGTTGTTCAATAAATAATTTTCTATCTATCTATCTATCTATCTATCTATTCATATTGTAAATACGAGAATTTTGACGTTCTATTGGTTAAGACACCGACTAAGTTTTGACTAGAGTAAGGGTCTTCATCAGGATGAATTTGGCCAATAATCTCTTTACTGTCGTAAATGCATAATATTTATTCATAAGTAGGTATATACAAAAAATACAGATGAAACAGCTAGCCACCTAAATACCGTTACAAACGATCTATAGATAGCTCAACTGATCCAGATCACTACCAGACGGAAGCGTTCCCAAAATACTGGCCGCATTGCCACGCTGAATGGGAATGCTAATGCGTTGACCCAGATAAGAGCCAGCTCTCTGGTCACGCGTTGCTTCGACCAATCACCCTGACAGAATTTTGAAAACGCGAAGGGTTCCGGTTCCCCACGGACCCAGAGTCTTAACCCCAAAAGACTCAAATAAGTAGGCTCTGTCGAGACCTTTATATTTGCGCTTAATATTAACTTCATCTCTCTAAAGTCTGCTAATAAAGGTAGGTGTGTAGGTAATGTAGATATCTGCGTTGTGGATGTTAAAAGCAGGGGTTGTTTGCACCCCCCGGTAACAAGTTTACACTGCAATGCCTTCGTTAGAGACGTCGTATTGTCACTGGATGCGCCTACCCGACTACCCGGATTTATGACAAAAGCATAATTAAGTTACGCATGCAAACTCTGAGATCATGGGCCCCGGTCGAGCATTAATGGATTTTATCACTCGAAAATGTATGAACGCATAAACACGTGCTCTTAACGATAAAGAAAAATATAGTGAGGAAACCGATATGCCCTAAAACCACAAAATTCGAAGGCTATTTTTTGCTATTATTAGTTAATTTTTCAATGCGGCGATGAGCTTGCAACCTGCCACGTGGAAAGCTTACTTCTGGCAAAAACGCGGGCATGTACCAAATATACTATTTGTGTATGCCTAACATACGTTACGGGAACTCAAATATTAGATAATAGCAATTGATACTTATCATCATCATCTGCAATAACCTGTAGAAGTCTACTGCTGGACACTAACGAAAGCAGAAATAAAACACCCCACAGACTATGTCAGTGACATAGTCCTGACCCCACCCTAAGATCCCCTATGTCGTGAGTACCAATAACCACGAGTACCATGGTACCCAACACCCAGACCTGTAACAAATATCTACAGAACTTGCAAGCATTTGTCCCGCAGCGGGAATCGAACCTGCATCTCTTGCGACTCATGCTACTTACCCGCCGCGCTGCCGAAGTTGTCTTGTACTAGTCTTCATCCACCGTAACCTTAAGATGTCATCTGTCTCCGCCATTCGGTCTGTGGTTGCTATTTAAGTGACACTGTCTACACATTGAAAAACCCAAAAGGACCAGAATTTTCAGTTTTTAAACTTTAATGTGAGTCCAGACTGTGTAACATAACAATATTTTTTATTAGGGTATATAAAACAAGTTATATAACATGTCATAACAATCATATCCTATCCTACTAATATTATAAACGCGAAGTTTATGAGGATGGATGTTTGTTACTCTTTCATGCAAAAACTACTGATTTTGATGAAACTTTGCAGTACTATACATCAGAATAACACATAGGCTACTTTTTATCTCGATACCACGCGGGCGAAGCCGTGGACAGAAACTAGTACCTAATAATATTCAACAATATTATTTAATAACTTTTGTTAATGTGTACAGTCTTCGTTATGTTTTGACAATGTGACGTTTTTTTAAATATAACCAAAGTTTTATATCATGTTACTTAATCTGGACCCACCCTATTAAAGTTAAAATTTTACCAAAATAAAAGAACTGAAAAAATAAAAGGTACTTCAATGTAAAGGTAAATAAAATATCCCGTTATTGAAAACGAGGAAAGTAACACAGTTATTTGAGAGCTTTGACCCAAATTAATTAATCTAGCCTCATTGCGTATCCATTTTCATTGGAACGGAAAAATCTCTTTTTCATTTTAAACCCCTTAGTAAAAAATTCAGTGGTACGTAACCGTTTTCGAGTTGACTTTGCACAGTATAAAACCTCAGGGTCCTATTTATCTTTGTTGTGTTAAAGGCATAATGTAAGTCGTAGAAAAATATGTTTACCTAACTTATCGTTTTATTAAATAACAATCATATATTCATATTGTAAAAACGGGAATTTCGACTCCCGTTTTCCGTGCACTGGTCAGTGCACGGCGCGACGCGGAGGGAGAAAGTCGCGATCACTCACCCTGATGAAGACTCTCGGAATGAGTCGCAACTTAGTCTGTTTTTCACCGATAGTTCAGTACGTGAAAATTTCCGTTTTTACAATATGAATAGTTAAGTTCACCATCGTTTTTGGCATATACGAGTACATAGTCCTGGCCCAACACTTGGATTTCCTGTGTCTTGGGTATCAGGAACTACGAGTATCGTGGTACCACAAAACTCGGACACGGAAAAATATCTGAAGAACATGCAAACATTTGTTCCGCAGCGGGAATAGAACCCGCATCTCTTACGTATATATATAAAATGTGTAACTTATAGCCTTTCACCAGAACGGTGAAAAAAAATGAAAAGCGTGTTTATTTATACGTACATATAGTTTTCGAGTGGAAAAACCCATCGGTGCGCGACCGGATTCGAACCAACGACCTCCTGATAGGAAGTCGGGATACCGCTTACTAGGCCAGTACTTGATTATAATTATCAAATCACATTGAGTCCTCTATAAAATAAACTTTAAAAAGTATAAGAACATTTTTTAAGAAAGAGAAGCGACTACTTAATAAGGCATGAATCTTAGAAACGTACTCGGCGTTATTTATGAGCAGAAAAAAAGTTACGACACAGATATTATATTACTATAATATACTATATTACTATATTAATAGTAAATAATTATAATAAATAATGCTCGTCATTTTTCACACAGCATCATCTAGCCTCAAATTAAACAGAGCTTGTATTAAGGGAACTAGAGGTATATGACTGTTAAACTACTTATTTACTTTATTTTTGTAATTACATACAAATTATTATATAGAAAACACCCAGACCCGAAACAAATTTGCAGGTCATACAAACATTTGCCTCGCGGTGGGAATCGAACCCGCTATCTTCTGCGTCTCAAGCGGATCTTCTCCCACTGCGCCACAAAGGGAATGCTGGGAATCACCCACCGACAGAACCAAACTCACGCTATACTCATCAGCGCCCGTTGTCTAAACGCAAAATAAAATACTTATACATGGTTGAACAATCCCATACCTATATAAGAAGCTATAAACTTTACAAGAAGCCTGAGTATATTTCGTTAAATGCTGTTTTCTTTGGATATTCAAGCCAATTTTAGATAGCACACTATGAAAACGTTCGTTCGCACCGTCTCGGTTCAAAACGAATCAAGCATGTTCCGTTCAGTTCAGACCCTTGTCAGGGCAGTCGTCATTTCACGGGTATCTTGCTGCAGCCAATTACAAGCGATTGACCACCCACCAGCACAACCTGACACCTCCTATAGAGTATAGAAAGACAAATAGAAGGGTAGGCGTTGGCACAGAAGAGATCTGGTCTGCCTGGTCGGATGTATGTACCAAGTGTTTGGTCCAGTGCCCCGCTTGATTGGGCCTTTACTGGCCACTAGGTTTGATAATGAAGTGTTTGATTATAAAGGGCTTAACAGAATTTAGAGGGCTGTTTGAGAGGTTATAGGTTTTTAGACATTCCTTTCGTCTTTTTAATACTGAAGATATTCTGAAGTTTTCAGAATATCGTTTTTTGTAAGTAAGTATCAAGATCTTTTAGTTTTGAAGAGAAACCCAAAAAAAGTTTTATTGTCTTTATTTTGTGCTAAATCTATTATTTCATTCACAGACGGTTTTCTACAATATTTTCTTTCATAGTCAACATTTTATAGGCTTCAATCAATTGTTCCTAGTCGTAGCCAAAGTAAACTCACACTGCGAATAAGAATGCGCTACTTTAAAACTGCGTAGCGGGTTCTCTAGATACTCGTAAATAAAAACAAAACCTGATGATTCCTCTTCGTAGTGCAGCTTTTTCTATAAAAGCTTTTGAATTTGATATTGTGCTTTAGAGTGAATAGAAGGAAATCTTATGAAATCTTGCAATTGATATCTTTGTATTGTATTTGTAATAAAATTGTGCATTCACATTGGTAGACGTATAGAATGGAAATTTTTGAATAACGACATATAAAATGTGATTTTCAATACGTAAAACTATTCTTTGGGAGGCATTATACCCAACAGTGACTTCTTAGAAGACACTTCTACTGGCAGTTGATAATGGTGATGAATTAAAATCTAGTATATGACCGTGCTTAGTTAACTTGGCCCAGCTAGGCTGGGCAGCGTTTGGAAAACTACGTGGAGTCTTCTCGTCATCCATACCGCAATGCTTGAAAACGAAAGTTTTCAATCAGTGCGTCCTACCCGTCATGACCTACGGAGCAGAAACGTGGACACTCACGATAGGGCTGGTCCACCAGTTCAAAGTCACTCAGCGAGCTATGGAAAGAGCTATGCTCGGAGTCTCTCTGAAGGATAAGATTCGTAACGAATACATCCGTTAGAGAACCAAAGTTATCGACATAGCTCAACGAATTAGCAAGCTGAAGTGGGCCGGTCATATCTCGCGAAGAACCGATAACCGCTGGGGTAAACGTGTTCTTGAGTGGAGACCGCGACTCGGCAAAGGTAGTGTAGGACGTCCTCCGGCCAGGTGGGATGACGATCTGCAAAAGACTGTAGGCAGATGCTGGATGCGGCAAGCTGAAGACAGGGCGGTATGGCGCTCATTAGGGGAGGCTTATGTCCAGCATAGATAGATAGATAGATAGATAGATAACTCTTTATTGTACACCACTTAATATTATGCTTACAAATTCAAACGGAGCAAATTACAAGCTAATCGCGGGAGTACAATGGGCGGTCTTATCACTTAAAGCGATCTCTTCCAGACAACCTTTGGATGGACAGGAATTTACGTGAACGATACAGGACGGTGGTGTATAGACAATACAGAAATACAAAGTGATGAATAATTAGATAAAACATATACTTATACATACATACATGAATACATATACCTACATAAATAATCTATATGATGCAACTCATCAGCATTAAGATAAGGACAAATAGTGACTGTGCAATAGCTTTTTGAAGATAGGAAGGGATTTGGCAGTTCTGATATTGAGGGGGAGAGCATTCCATAGGCGGATAGCTTGTACAGTAAAAGAATAATCATAGAAGGAAGAAGTGTGCACAGGAGATTTAAGTTGCAAGGTCTCAGAGGAGCGCATTAAACGAGAGTTGGATAGATGAAGATATTCAAAGCGCTCCTTGAGATAGTGAGGAGAAGAAGGGTTAAATAAGATACTGTACAAGAGTGAGAGTAGGTGAGCATTTCTGCGTAGGCGAATTGACAACCACTTGAGCTTTGTGCGGAATTCGGAAACGTGGTCATATTTTCGTAAGCCGTAAATAAACCTAATACTAAAATTTTGAAGGCGCTCAAGCTTATCAAGTTGTTTCTCAGTAAGATCAGGATAGCAGGCATCGGCGTAATCGAGAATAGGGAGTAAGAGGGATTGTGCCAGCGTAACTTTGGTGCATGTCGGAAGAAAATTCCTGAGCCTCCTAAGTGAGGCAGCTGATGCGAACATCTTACGACTCAACTCGGCAAGATGAGGTCCCCAAGACAAATGCTCATCCACTAGCACACCTAAGTTCTTCACAGTGTTATTAACAGATATAGAAACACCATCGAACACAATTGAAGGAAGCACTGACCAATCAATTTTGGCAACCATCCTGGAGCTGCCTACAACGATAGCTTGTGTTTTCTGTGGATTTACTTTTAGACCGTATGATTTACTCCACTCAAGAACCCTCGCCAAGTCATCATTGATGGTTTCTAAACCTTCATTCAAGTTATCAACTGGAACCTGTGTATAAATCTGGAGGTCATCTGCATAAAGGTGGTAGGAAGAAGAGAGCGTATCAGAAATTGTATTTATGAAAGTAGCAAAAAGAAGTGGAGATAGAACGCCGCCCTGAGGTACACCAGCAGTCAAATCACACCACGATGACAAGTTTTCATCAATACGGGTACACTGCCGGCGTCCAAACAGATAACTGTGAAACCAGCCAATAGCCGTCGGAGATATGTTTAGAGAGCGAAGGACTGCCAGAAGAATGTCAAAGTCGACATTGTTGAAAGCGTTGCTAAAGTCTAGCAATAACAGCACAGTCACAAGTCCATTGTCCATACCCAGACGGATGTCATCGGTTATCTTGGTCAAGGCCGTCGTGGTGCTATGACCACGGCGAAACCCGGATTGGAGAGGATTCATGAGGCAGTTCCTAGTAAGAAATGTGCTCAACTGAGTATATACTAGGCGTTCCAGAACTTTAGAAAGGAAAGGAAGGATGGATATGGGGCGGAAGTCGGAGAACGTGGAAGGATTGAACTTTTTGGGTAAAGGAATTATCTGGGCATTTTTCCAGACAGAAGGAAAAGTCTCACTGGAAATAGAAAAGTTAAGGATGTGGGTAAGGACGTATAAGATCTCGTCAAGTATAGGCATAAGCATATTGCGACTAATGCTGTCACTGCCGACCGCATTGGATGATATGGATGCTACGCTTCTCTTAACATCACGATCGCTAAATTGACTAAAAAGAAAAGGACTGAAATTTAAGGGTGGTATATCAGAAGCGAGCTGATTAATAGTGTTAGACTTAGCTAATCCATCAGTCTTGGAAAAAGAAGAGAAATGTTGATTTAATAGATCAATGTCTAAATCTTTGGGAATATTGTCCAGTCGCGACTTTCCAACCCCTAAAGTTCTCAGAAACTTCCAAACTTTGGAAGGATCATCGTTATCAACAGATTCGTGAATGTGTCGGCGTTGTGCGTCCCTACACACCTTATTGCAGATATTCCGGCGCTCAATGTATTTTAGATAGTTTTCATCAGTTGGACGACACTTATATTTAAACTTAGCTACATTCTTCTTATGCATGACGGATTTTATTTCTGTTGTCAGCCATGGTGCCGGAAGTTGTTTTATTTTGACATTTCTTAAGGGAGCGTGCTTGTCATACAGATTTAAAATGTTATCATTAAAAAAAGTGAGCTTGTCGTCGATATGACTTGCGTTTATCATATCAGACCAATCTATCAGGATCGCGTCTTCACGCAGACTCTCCAAGTTGATACTACCAAAGTTACGCTGTTGAATGACTTTAGGTTTTACTTTCGGAGGACGGATTTTATAAGAAAGGAAAAGTAAATCATGATATGAAAAGGCGTCCGCCGAACATTGACCATGTCTAACAACATTGTTAGTGGATGATACAAGTATCAAGTCCAGAAGGGAGGGAATACAATTGGGAAAATGGTGTGTTGCACTAAGTGGCAGAAAAGATAGATTCTTTGATTTAATAACAGTCTCAAAACATTTGGTACGATAGTCACCTTTAAGGAGGCACGTATTGAAATCACCCAAAATGATAGTGTGATTGACAGTAGGAGTGAAATCTTCTAAAAGTTTCTCAAAAGATGAAAAGAAATTTATTTTAGAGGAAGGGCAGTAGTAGACTCCGAGTAGTACCTTGGTATGCGAGAGGGAAACCTCTACGAATAGGTGTTCACCTTCACTGTGTTGCGGGGGCTGGGGAGACATGCTGATCACAGAGTAAGGGATGTGGGCACGTAGATATATAGCAACGCCTCCGCCAACTCTCCCGATGCGGTCATTACGAATAAGAATAAAGCCCGGCAGTGAATAAGACGTAGAGGGTAGACAGGGCTTTAACCAAGTCTCGGAGACCAATACTGCATGAATATTTTGATTATTGAACGATGCCAGCATATCCGAGAAGTGGGCAGGAATACTCTGGGCATTGAAATGGACAACATTGAAGTTTTTAGGGACACCAGACAAATGAGACTCAAGAGACTCGGAGAGAGTAGGTATACTACTGAAGCTATCATCGCTGCTCAAATCATTAGAAGAGGAAAATGATTGAAAAAGCTCATTCTCACAATCACTATTAGAAATAGACATAATTGCACAATTAAAATATAAAACAATATACGATACCTAACAAAATATATTATAATAAACCTACAAATAATTTAATTATTAACCTACCGACTAGGTACAAAACGTACCTACCTAATTTAAATACAAAGTTCTGTCCTACTTTATAATAGTCCACCTGCCAGTTGTGTGTGATGAGATTGACACAATGGAAAAACCAAACTTGCTAGGTTAAAGTCATTAAAGATAAAATAAAATGTTCTAATATAAAGTACTACATAGCGGAAAAAAAAAACTAAGAACTAAACCATTACCAATCCGTCCGATGCAAAAATTAAACAGGAATTTTAGCGAGAACTTGCCCTAACCGAAGATCTTGAAATATGTTAAGCTATACATTATTAACTAAAATGACATTGACATAACGAACGAATGACATATTGACAGAAAAATGAAGTTTGCGAATTGTGAAGTAACTTGTTTGTTTTTTGGTGAATTTACAAAAGCCATAATCAAGAAGTGAAGTGAAGAAATAAAAACTTACCGAAAACGAAATAAATAATCGGACGGACGGTACAACAGGACAACACTCGACTCAACTACCTACTACTTTTTAGTCGCAGCTGTACGCTTAACCTTCGGTGCCGGCGGCGGCGGCAATGCCGCTACTACTGTCTCCTTCGCCGCAGCAAGCGGCTTTGAAGAAGCCACAGGCGGCTTGGAAGAGGACGCCGCTGCCATCGATTCAGGCTGTGACTGCCCTGCAATCGCGTTGAGGTCTCCCAGCCAGTTGATGCGATGCCTTTCGCCCTCAGGCCCGACGACGTAAACATTGCCTTCGCGGGTCCAGCACTTTGTCACACCAAAACGCTGTCTTGCCTTCATAAAAACTTCATGACGGGTCTTGGTGAGGAACTCTGACAAAGTGATGCCGGAGCTCTTCAGATTAGCCTTAGCAGACCAGACCTTGTCCCGGACAGCTACATCTCTCAGCTTGAAGAGAATGGGCCGAGGCCGATTCGATGAAGAGCGCCCCATTCTATGACAACGACTTATGTCATCCCTAGAGAGCTGTGTTTTGAGCTTACTTGTGATTACCTTTACAACGGCTGTTTCAGTATCCTCCTTTTGCTCTTCAGGAACTCCATGGATCAGCAAGATCTTACGCCTTCCACGCATCTCAAGCTGATCAATTGACCGAGCAGTCAGTTCAATTTGGTTTTGGAGGGCTCTCAAGGCATTCATCGTGAATTCCTTGAAGCTTGCGAACTCAGCAGCCAACGTAGTGATGTTTGGTGACTGTGGTGTGGTGTTCCTTTGCAATTCACCTTCAAAGTACTCCATGCGAGCCTTCAGATCCCCAATCATATCCTGGACTGAAGAGTGCCATTCAATGGTGTCCATATTAGTTAGTGACCAAAGTGAGGTTATCCAAATTGATGTAAGTGAGATATCTTTGTGATTGTTTGGTAAATATGTGAGATAACACTTGGTGGCAGGCGAAATATATCAATGTACCATATGATACATTAATTTACTATGTAAGTACACTTTTACTTTGTTTTAAAAAAAATAAGAATATTATAAATCAAAAGGAGATGTGTCAGCCTATATTAGTCCAGCATTGGACTAATATAGGCTGATGATGATGATGATGAGTTAACTTGGAACTACGTACTTACAACATTTATGAAAATCGTTAGAGTTGGTTAATTTCTTTGTCGAAACCCACAGTGCACTATTTGGAAAATGAAACCGGGCCTATTGGCAGAGATTGCGCGGTTTGGTCCTAGAACCAAAAATTCGAGGTATATGATTGACAGGTCTACCTAGGGTTGCCACCAACTCTACTATGTTATATAATACTAGCTTCTGCCCACGGCTTCGCCCGCGTGGTGTCCGGATAAAAAGTAGCCAAACGTAAAAAGTGTGTCTTATTCTGATGTATAAGCTATATTACTGTAAAGTTTCATAAAAATCAGTGGTTATTGCGTGAAAGAGTAACTAACACCCATCCTCACAAACTTTAGCGTTTATTATATTAGTAGGACCTTATTATATCAGGGCCCAGATTACTATTTAAAAAAAATATAGTTGGCAAAACTGCAACCATTATAAGCTATACCTTAACCTGGTTAGGACACTGACATGCCCAAGAAATACCCGATGACATCTATCCATGCATTCAATCAGGATAGGTACATTCACTCACTTCTGCATGAGTAGAGGACTACTCTCTAGCACGCCATTATTTCCGGTTATACGTCAATTATACCCATCGAGTTCCAACTAACCAATATCAACTGAAGACATTGCGAACGCCATGCGTCAGTAGATAAGAACAGATAAGTTCATGACGAAATTTTGTGGTATGGACTTTTTAATTGCATTAGTTAAATCTTATCCCTGCCCTTCTATTCACCGATAGAAACCTTGTTTTTAAATGTCTGTGATTAGTTGAAATGCACTATTTCTACCAATAACAGACATTCAACTTCAAGGTTTAAACACCGCGTAAATCTCCAATTCTCCTACATAAAAATCGTTAGCGATTTTAACCCTAGATCACTAAACATTAGTCTCACAGACTACATGCCCCCGACACATTCGCTGTCTAAGTATGTTCCCGGTACTTCTCGGCTTCGCCCCGCTCATACCTGCCTAATTGAGCTAACTAGTGACCTATACATAGGTAATAGGTATTGCATCCGCAGGCTTTTTACTTTCAGAGATTTCGCGAAATATTAGCCTTTCAGACTAATGTTTAGTGATTACGAGTAAATTTGCCCGGAGTCAATTTTGACAGTTGGTTCTCTTGAAGGTGTTGTTAGCTAGCCGACGCAGCCTAATGTAAAATCATTACCCACATACCCACTTCTTACCTATAAGTTACTGAAACTGCACCCCATCAATTTAATTAAGTTATCCCCTTGCTGTCTGTTTGGGAAACAATTAGGCATTATTAGGGACTCTAATAGGGAATGCTACCCCTCGTCTGTCAGATTAAATACCTCATATTGTGATGTTGCTGGGCCAATTCTGAAGATCAGTAGTAACTCGTAAGTAACTGGATTTAGTTTTAAAACTTATTTCAATATGGGTATTTGATATTGCTTTTTAGCATCTGAGGTTCTGAGGTTTTGTTTGTCGGCGAAGATGCATGTGTGGTTGAAGTTTTGATAGATCTGAATTTTGAGTTTAATTTCTAGGGGAAAGAAAATCATTTCTTTTGCACGACATAAAAAATACAAATTTTGTAAGTTGGAGTGGTGGCATATGTTAGGAAAAAATAAAATATCTTAATAAGTCAAAATAGCCTACTTAATAAGTATAACTGAAACAGAAATGCCCCACACTATACTTATCCATCCGCCTAGACGGCTCAAAGTTACATAAAAAGGTATCAGCTCAGCATAATGCTAGGTAGGTGGTTACCTACTCAGCGCTTTCTCCACATAAAAGTCTTAAAGCTATACTTTTATTGTTAAACCGAATTAGCTTGCAGAGAGAACGATTTGCCGTGATGCTACCGAGTACACGCTAAGAAAGTAACTGGATTTTTTTATCACTAAACGAAAAATACATAGTCCTGACCCACACTAGGAAATCCTGTTTCATAGTCTTAGGTATCAGGAGCTATGACTATGAAACAAACACCAGACCTGAACACATATCTGCGGAATATGCAAACATTTCCCGCAGCGGGAATCGAACTCGCCCCTTTTACATTGCAGCTGACTACTCGGTTACGCCATCGAGGTAGTCTCGAGGTAGATTTACTTGACTAAACCTACCATAAAGTATTAATGTAGATATTTGTCACATTGCCGGCAAAACCTTATTTTTCGCAGTGACGAGAGCTCTAAAAACTCTACCAATAAATAAATAAATAATGCTGGACAATCCACACAGCATCATCTAGCCCCAAGCTAAGCAGAGCTTGTGTTATGGGTACTAGATGACTGATATACTTAATACAATACATTACATAGATAGATATTTTTTTATTATACATAGAAAATACCCAGAACACCCGGAACAAATATTTGCAGATCGTACAAATATTTGTCCCAGGGCGGGAATCGAACCCGCAACCTCCTGTGTAGCAGGCGGACCTTCGCCCACCGCGCCACATCGGTCGTCAACACTAGCTTGTCCAATGACGATCACTTGCCGGTCGGAACACTAGCTTTTTACAATACGCATACCATAAAGTATCTATGTAGATACTTGTCACATTGCCGGCAATACCTTATTTTTCGCAGTGACGAGAGCTATATAACTCTACCAGTGGCGATCACTTGCCGGTCGGAACACTAGCTTTTTACAATACGCATACCATAAAGTATCTATGTAGATACTTGTCACATTGCCGACAATACCTTATTTTTCGCAGTGAGAGCTCTAAAAACTCTACCAATGACGATCACTTGGCCGTCGGAACACTAGCTTTTTACAATACGCATACCATCCCTATCCAAGCGACTGGTGCTAGGACCGTCGCACACTCAGTTTTTCCACTCAGCCGAAAAACTGACACTCGCTGCTTTTTGCCAGTCTAAAAATAAACAAATGAAGGTTTACTTATAGTATTCATACAGGTATTTAACCAGCCAGTTTAACACGGCTTGTAATATCTGTGACACGGAATAGTAATTCAACTGAAGCACTGAGATTGGATGCATTGTCACAGAGCTCAATCCAATTCTGAGAACTAACGTCCAATGTTTACATTGCCTGTTCTATCAATGTATGCCTAACTAGGCTATACAAACACTGAATAATACATAGCATCGACTTGTCTGTTGCAGGTGATTGCTAATAGACAGCGGAAACAACGGATCCCCGAAACAATGTGTTCTCTACATCGTTATTGGTAGCCTCATTTGCCCCGTACATTGTCGAATTCGTCGATGTTTGGGCCATAATTATTGGTTGTGTCAGACAGGGTGAGTAAAGGGCATCGGAGTTAATACGAAGGGTGGAATTTCCATGTCCTGTCCATTATGTTCATCGTTTTCATATCGGTTAATGTAATTTTTACTAAAAAACGGGATATTTACCATGATTTGTGAGTTTGAATGTTTCCCGATATTTTGGCACAGTTGAGAGTACCATGATCACGGGAAGAACTGAAGTCTTTGCGGGTTATGAATGTTAGTGGCAGACAAATCGATCTACCCTCTTTCTCACTCTTATATTGCGAAAAAAAAGTATCACCAGTTCTACTGTCACATTCGAGTACATCTCGGCACTAACAATATCCTGACGCTCCTGGTATCATGTTTCTTTCCATTTTTGTACAATCTCACCACAGGATTGCAGACTCCAGATAATTGAAAACCATCTTCTCTATTGAAATTCCTGTGTTTGTTAATCTCAATTGCCTCCTGAACCAATCTTGGTATGTAGTGACCTTCCACTCGATCCAGTGATTTGAGCCAGAATTCAACAGATATTCTGCAAGAACAGATTTTTGTGTATCAACATTTTTAACCGCCCTGATGTGCTCCTTCACCCGACGGCTATGGTACGTTTAGTTTGGTTCGATTAATGTAGCCGATTAAAAATAGCTTTTACCCTTAAGGCAGCGTACTTAAGAAACGCATTCGCTCGTCTGTTTATGGAATAATAAACAAGAGTAAGATTAAAAGTATCAGCACTGAGTGCGTGGAAATTGGCGCTTCAGTGATGACGGATCGGTTGTCACGAAGTTTGCTGAGGCGGTAGATGATCGAGGATGGCCTGTGTGATAACATAAAATAATTACTCGGCAGAATCTTTCCTGAAACTAATTGTAGCTACCCGATTACATAACTTTCATATCTTACCTAACTTTCTACATACCTCCACAATTACCTCCGTTTACCATTTCAATGATTACCTCTGTCACATATATTATAATACCCTCTGCCAAGAGCACGTACCAGTTACCTTTTCAAGAAGACCATGACCATACCTTTACCAGGATTAATGAAACAAACCAAGCAGTTAATCACTTTTTTTATAAAGTAAGGATTAGAATTGCAACAAAACACCTAGCAAGAAGCATCCCCTTAGTAATCGTAACATGAAATTACGAACTTATCTTAGAAGTACTGTAATACAGCATGCTATGTTAAAGGAGGTAATTTAAAAATAATGTATGTGTACGGAAGGGACATGTTTGCTAGAGGAAGCGTCTCCCAATATCGTTGTTCAAACAAGGTGTAATAGAAAACATCTTGCTTCCGATCACGGACTGTAAGGGAAGAAAACAATAGAACAAGTGGATCTATAGATAAGTTTTTTTATAATATTCTTTACATCTACGTAACTTCTTTGCTTTTTTTTGGACAATGCCCCTTTACAGCAGCAATTTAACCTATTCTTATAATAACGTTCATAGGGATGTAAGTAAAATACTTGTCTGTTTCTAGCAACCTTCCAAACCCTACAATGTAAGTTCTATAATATTTTTCGACGTAACCAAGTGTTTTGTATGCTCACAAAGTTAAAAAAAATGAGTATGAGTATGAGAGAAACAGCAGACAGGTGATATCGCGAAGCAGTGAGTTAAATATGTTTTTACAAGTAAATAAAAAAAATATGACTGATGAATTGATTGCGGGAAGTCGGTGTATGGAGGTGGCCTCGAGATCTTTTTACATTACACTCTTTAGGAAAGACCTATGTCCAATGGGCGTTTACATGCAGGTACTCAAATTAAATCAGTTTTAAATAATAAGTATCTTTTCAGACACGAGACCCATTTCATAAAAATATCATGTATGTATGATGTAGTTAATATTATTTTATGTACACCCCCGCCACTCTCAGAATCTCTTACTATCCTCTCAATCCAAAGGTTGTCTGGGAGAGATCGATTCTAAGCGATAAGACCGCCCATTGTACTTTATTTAGAATAAGATTTTGTTATTATGGTATTTGATTAAGGTGTACAATAAAGTATTTTCATTCATTCAAGCATTCATCATATTTAAAAAAAATATGTATTTATGTAGTATATCAGTCATGTAGTTCCCAAAACAAAAGCTCTGCTTACTGTGGGGCTAGAAGTGATGGTGTGAAAAATTTCAAGAAAATTTATTTGTAAAAAAATACAATTTAACATAAAATAAAGTCTGGTTCAATGTTCACATTGGCAGTTTTCGTTTGTTACCCGAATATACTTCGCAACACTCAACAAACGCGGAACACAGTCTTCCAGAACCTTATTCCACTAAAATATGAGACATTTTTCATGAACACCCAGCCTTAGAGACATAAACCGGAGGTAGGAAGCAAACAGCGGAAGCGAGCGATGCGCCAAGATGGCAGAGCAAGATGGTGTTCTTGAAAAATGCGATTTCTTTTCTATTATTTTATGGAGACGTCATTGGGGATATATTGTTTTCGATACAAACACAATAAAAATAATAACAGTTTACCTGTAGGAGTAACTGATCTCGTTCTTCCGTGACAAAATTTCATCGAGATATCGGCAAATGATAATCCGAAATTGGACTAAAATTATATTTATATATATTAAGTTATACAGCGTATCCTATAATACCTACGAAACCAAACAGGTTAACCTCCTTTCGGTTGCAGTGCATGAAAACAAGTTTTACTGAAGAAATAAAATGGATCTGTTTATTTATTTTTTTGTTTATGAAAGGTTTGTTCGTTGAGAATGTATGAGGATTAAAATTTCACCTCTTTATAAGTAGGTACGTATTACTTTTCTGAAAAAGGATTTGTCTTTTTTCAGGAAACTAATTTGTAGTGGCCCCACGAACGTACAGTCTACTGAAATTCAAACAGACAAAGAGATGAAATTCAGTTCCCCATCCATTCTCAAGTTACGTGCTTTATTAATGTGTACTTTAACTTAATTTGAACCTACATCATTATGTATAATAATATTATGTTGACGCATAGAGGCTCCTTCGGAGTTTCATCCAATAATAGTTTGTTAAAGCAGTGTGGTTTCTGGTTGCCAACACTGTTTTGCCCTGAAGCCTGCGGTAACTTGCTTTGAATGAAGCATTCTTATTGATGACAATAGATTCGACGGTTAACAATAGACACGTATGTGAAAGTAAATTAATAAATAAACACACAATATAGATAGTCCTGATATCCACACTAGGATTCTCTGTACTGTGGGTATCAGGAACTACAAGTAATATAGTAGGTACCACAACACCTAGACCAGAACAGAACAGAACAGAAAATGTATCGATATCCGTAAGGAAATCGGGCTTACTATATCATCATCACCAACAGAAACCACGGATTTCCACTTGCTAAGATCCTGGCTTACCTTTTAAGTTTCCTTCACACTAATCACATTATTCATACAAGCTCGTCGGTTTTTACTATTCGTATGTAAGTTACATAATGTACCATATCACCATACATCCCATGTACCACATCATTGGATTTTTTGATCCTCCACACATATAATCTTGGTTGGTTGGACTACAATAATAATTTATGATGATTCAGTAAGAATGATTTCATAATTACGATTTTTACTGTATAACTTGACTAGACCATTTTGCAAGCAAATTATTTAATAATGATCATTTCCATGACGGGAAATATCATCGTGCGCTAGAGTTTTAGTACAAATTAGTAACAGAGCTTTTGTAAAAAGGCCTTTAAACAGCATCAAATCAGATGTCTTTAACGTGAAAACCATCTCACATAATAAGTTTACCCGTACACCGTTCCTCCATTCGTTTGGAGTGAGTAGATAACGGAGTTTTTCAACGACGCGTGAACTTAAATTTGCTTATAGAGTTCTGTATAGTACTATCACGTCAATCAGGATAGTTAGAAACCTAACTATTGAAGTGGTTGAGAGCTAGAAGTATTGTATTGCGTTCTCGTGTCAGTTGTAGAGAATTGTTTTATGTAACTACATTTCCAAAGTCTATACAACCTAGATCACGATTAACTTATGCAGCACCTGCATGGTACGTGCTGTGTTCGGCCACAAACCGCAAAATAATATAGGCTCAGCCAAACATCACCCTACGAGCGTACACAGGAGAGCGGGGCGATACATCAGGAACGACACGGTCACCCGCAATATGCACCTTACTAGCGTTGATAAATCTGTGGTGATGTTTCCACAATGAATGCTTGATCGCGCCGACAACAGCCGCCACACACATCTCAACGCGATCGCCCTTCTACACTCGCGGCCGTCCAGCAAGCAAACTCCCGGGGGGCCCTGCCCCGAGAGCTCCAGGGATATCTCAAACAACGAGGTGATCACCGTAAAAATCAACGTAAAGCCACTGAAAGGTAAATTGAACGGCCCCCAGTTCAAAACTAAAAGACTCGTGAGCTGTTCTTGAAGGTGCTGCTAGAAGAAAGAGCTTAAGCTCGCTCCCTACCCGACCAGATCGGCCGTTCCCAGACCGATCTGGTCGAAGTGGAAAAGAGCGATGATGACAATTTCAAAGCAATAATTCAACGGCTCATTCTACTCACAGTTAAGCACGTAGCAAGACGCTTACAAGATAAGTTAGTTAACTCAATGAATACGTTCATCGAGTACATTATTGTCTGCAATATGCCATGTAACACTAAGTTAATACAATCTCTGAGACGCATGCGCAGTTTGTATGATCTGTCATACAAACAATCTGTCATACATTTGTCTCGGGTATGGGTATTTTCTATGTATAATACGTATGTATTTACAAAAAAAAAAAGTAGTATAACAGTCATGTAGTTCCCATAACATAACCTCTGCTTACTTTGGGCCTAGATGATAATGTGTGAAAATGTCCAGCATTATTTATTTATTTAATTTATTTAATAGATAGGTATGTTCAGCTTACCAGGATCACGAGCTGTCTCTCTGAATTATGTATGGTATATTGATTTATAGTACATATATATTTTAGTATAGTACCTATGTTTTTTTTTTGTAGTATTATGTAACCAAAGTATTGTTCTGTTTCATTATTTTCTTCTGTATACGATCCTACCTCTGTAATTACCTCTCTCTAGCTAAAAGTTTGCTAGAAAACTATTTTTAGGGTTAAGCTCGCCTTTGTACATGTCATTTAATTCTGCCTTTTGTAAGTGTTTATTTGTGTACAATAAAGAATAAAGTAAAGTATAAAGACCACATTAACTTAAGTAAAACATAATATTATTATTAATTTAATCGCATTAGGTAGGTCAACGTAATACCTTATACCTACCTACTCACATATTTGTTCATTGTAAGTCCTGGCTAACGCTCAAATGGTACCTACAACATTGAATCAGATACTGCTTTTGGGCACTCCTTGTCTGTTTTAAATGCAACCATTAATAAATAAGCAATGTATCTTTTATGTGACTATTTATGCCAAAATAAAATAAAATATTTTTTTCAGGCGTCTTTGCTTGTAATACGGTGAGTATTACATTCTACATTCATTCTTCAGTCTTCATTTTTAAGTTATTTTTTACTTCTATCTAGAAGTATTAAATGTCTACAGACATTGCGTTTTTTCTTCACGTTATTACTGCATAACAGAAACGATCCATTAAACAGTTTGCGCTATTTCACAATAAATATGTATTTACCTGAGTAATATAATACAACCAATTAAGGGTTATATAGGTTTCGATTGGCTCATATTGAATGACATAGTGTAAGAAAATTCAGTAATAAGTAAAACTGGACAAGTATAATTATGAGTATACCATTTTCAGTAATGCACCTTTTCTATAATATTTTATTTGCAAAAAGGGCCTCTTGTTGGCTTCGGCCCCAGTAATGCCTCAAAAAGGACTAGAGTCTGAGTTGTTGAATAAAGGTGTAAAGAGAACAATAGTATTATTATGCTATTTATTACGTGTTGTAGAGCACGTATCAAAAATTATGATTATCGTGGTTTTATTGTATGTTTTAAACTCTATTTTTCAACCAAGTCGTCATCAGGCAGCGTGGCCGAGTGGTCTAAGGCGCTGGTTTTAGGCACCAGTCCGAAAGGGCGTGGGTTCGAATCCCACCGCTGTCAAATATATTTTGCACTCGAATACTTTTTATTTTTTTAGTGATAAGGCAAATAATATTTTTTTTAAAATCCTATGCTGCTAGCAAACCTTATCGCATGTTTTTTTATTCGAATAATCCTAGCCCAGTATTTAAAAATAAATGCATTCTACTCGCATACACTGCATAATCCTACCATTTAATACGGATAGCGGAATATAGCGCGTTCCAATTATTGGACACAATCGGACGGATCATTTTGATTATTCCTATATAGATGTCGACGAATAACGAGTGCTGGATGATTGGATTCATTAAATGATTGCTGCGTAGAGTATTTTGATGCAACTGCAAACTTATCGTGTCGGCCTAGTACCTACCCTGACTACCGATCTGAAGGTAATGGGATCGAACCCGGTCGTGCACTAACGTCGAGAAAATAATAAAAAGGTTAACGCAATATATTAGTGTAATAATTATTTTATCTAACGGCCAAAGTTTTAAAAAATATCTAAAATAAATATTAGAATTTAAACGGGAAGAAAAACACCGTGACAAAATCGGCATGCCTAAGAAACAAAAATTCTGTTGTGAGCGTGTTTGTTTTGTTTTTTTTTAATGCAAATTTATAATACCTAGAGGTTGTCCTAGAATAAGCGTAGACCATACCTAAGAAGAGTCATTCACTTTTGACGTAGTAAACGATTTTTTGAAACTCGCAATTTCTTATGAAACCAAGTACCTACATAAATAAGATATAAATTACCTCCTGTCAAAATTTCATTAAGTTCTGTTCAGCCGTCTAGGCGTGAAAGAGTAAAGAACTGGTTGTTACAGAAATGTAGGTATTGTAAATTATTAAACTTTCATTTTGCATTCGTAATACTATTATGTATTTCTTACGTAGGTATATAAGAATAAATCTAGCTATAATATGTGATAAGTAAAGAACAATTCTTGAAGTCATACATCACTAATGCGAAAAGCAGCAAAGCACCACATTGAAAGCACATAAGCTGTTTCTGACAAAAATTATAATATACAAATATAAAAAAAAAGAAACAAGGTCTTATAGCAAACGCATTACGTCGCTCCTTACGTCGCGGGTAAAATATCGGTAAAAACGATGTGAACATCTTGTTATTGTAACAGGTGCAACGACAAAAAAACAAGCTATGAAAGTGTTTTACAACCTCAAATTAAAGTCAGTCAATATAGGTTTTTATTCATGGAATTCACAGAGACGTTAATTATAAACAAATGATTTTAGAGTTTATTTGTACGTGAATTCGACACCGATTTCACACGATTAAGCCTAGAAGGATTAAACAACAAACTCTGTTTTTTTTTTGTGATCTTTCACTAAGCTTTAAAGTGTTGCCAAAAGGTGAGATTGTAAGCACATCGCCGCTTATGGGAGCACTAACTGATAACAAATGCCTTAGATTTTTTGATTTGGTTGATCAGTTATTATTTCTTGAAATAAAATTGGTAGGCCCCTATTTAAGATATTATCTACATAGGGACCTGTGGTAACTAACTAAAAGTGCGTCCAATTTTTCTTTATAATAAAATATGATACATCCCCGAACTCATATGGATGGGGGAATATATTTTTAAGAGTAAATATTTGTACGAAAATGCTCAGGGAGTCAATAAAAAGAAGGGTTTATCACAAACTTTGCCCACAAATAAACCAATTGACAAATGCGGATGAGTTGTTTTTTTGGCATCATTCACAATCGGTACGAATCGCGAAAGTATTCATGTTTACATTGCCAAGAGAACTTTCTTTGGTTTAGTCCAAGTTAGAGGCGACACAACATTTTTATCCATCTTTGATTTATTTTATTGATTACCTATGCTTATAATAATGATATGAATAGATCTCGTTTTTAAAATAAAGCTACCTACTTATTATGATTATTATGTTAATAAAACAATGTTACGATACAGGTTGTTTTTTTTAATTGGTAACTAGTTTTTTATGTAAAACTATCTTCTGCCCACGGCTTTGCCCGCGTGGTACCCGGATAAAAAGTAATCTATGTATTCATCTAATGTATAGGCTATATTACTGTAAAGTTTCATCAAAATCCGTTCAGTATTTTTTTGCATGAAAGAATAACAAACATCCATTCTCACAAACTTTCAAGTTTATAATAGTAGTAAAATGAATAAAAAAAAATCTATGAAATCTTATTCGCTAAAAATAACAAGTTTTCTGTTTTTCGAAATTCGTTTCAGGTTTAATTTAAATGGTGACCGTTAAAGATTTCTAATATGTTTGTTGGTTTGTCTGAACATAATCCCGAAAAATGTTCCAACGATATTGATTAAATTTAACAGAATTTTAGAATTCTTTTTTTTACAGGTAAGTGTAGTATGATAAGTGCTCGGACAGCTGACTGCTCGCCGAGAATAATAATTTAGGGTTTCACATATCATTTCCCGAATTCGTATAAAACGGGAACTTTCACGTACTATCACTGAAGGCACCGACTAAGTTCCATTCCATGAGTCTTCACCAGGGTAAGTGATCGCATCGCACGTGCAGCTCCCAAATCTTCACATCTATTAGTAAATAAGAACACAACCGATTCCTACTTTTAGACCTATATGATATTTTGACTACTAAATTCCTATAACTTGGACCAGCATCCATGACAGCACCCGTCGAACAGCGCCGGCACCCCTGCTCACAAAAGGCGGCATTCACAAACCACGTCTGGGTACTTCGCAAGACCAATATTTTCTTCCTAAAGGGGATGGTACGTCTATAAATTTCTACCCTATTGATAGTTAGTAGCACATTAGTTCTCCTTTTGTACCTCGCAGGCCATTCAGTTGAGAAGTGGCTATGGCTCATGGGGACGTCTGTAGCTACTTTCGCTTTTATTGGCGCCGATCATCTTTTATTAGATGGGATCTGCTTACAAATGTATTTTTTTACACACGAATTCATGTCCTGAAATTGTAAGATTGTTGTTACTCGTATGAAATGTAACCAAGACTACCTAATGAATGACACATACGGGCATAACCTCTATTAATAATATCATTGTTTTTATTAATAATCCCGTTGTCCATGTAGATACGTACAACTAATTTTTTTCTTTCGCTGTAACTGGTGACGAATTAGAAACCTGTTTTCTGTAAAGAAAAATACGTATTTTCTCGTAACTGGTATCGTACGAGGACGAATTATGTTTAGTTCGTAACTGGTTACGAAGCTCCGGTTTCGTAGACGACCACGAAAAATTTAGATAAATATGTTGAATGAGACTTTGTGGGTCTTTTGTAATAGAACCAAGAAAAACAATCAATAAAATTGAAAGTGCATGTGTAGGTAAGTTATTTTAACACGCAAGGTGTTTAGCCCTGGCCCTTGTCAAGTGTTTTGGGGAAGAAATTGATTGCTTGCTTGATGTCTGTTAACAAAATTATCTCCGAAACATGCCGTTTACAAATCCTATTGTAAACAATTTTATGCATTTGTTTTGAATGACTTCAAGATTGTTTCTTTACTAGGTATTTTCGCCACAAGTCACAAGGGGCGCTGTAATAAACGATGGCAAATATGCTATAACATACATGTATGTGAAGGTGGATGATTAAAAAAAACCTTATTACAAAACATCCAAAACTCACCGTCTATTCCCGTACTTGACGAACCCCTTTCGTTAAGATAAGAGTCGAGAGGTGTAAGAGCGGCAATTAAAAACGCAACATCGCTTTGATGTTATCAAGGAGGGTTATCGCGAGCCTGGGTGGTACAGTTACTCTTTTTTTTTTGTATAGAAGCGTTGATAGTAGTTAGCATATCACGAGACAGTTTGTTAGCTCCTCGCCGCTAGATTAAGATGGGGTGATCCGAAAAGCGATGTTTAATCACTTGTGTGTGATGCTGACGTAAAAAAATATTTAACAATCATCACGATAGTATGGAAAGAATACATAGAATTATACTAAACAAACAGAAGTTTTGCAGTTCTCAATAATTAGTTAATTTAATTTTGTGGAGTTTTTTTTTCATATATTAATCTGTTGCCATATTGATAGTAGTCCAGCTAGTTTCTACCAAAGGGTATACAAACAGGTTAAAATCTATGGAGGAAAAAAACAATCAAAAATCATTGTGACTTATAAATTAAAAGTACCTACAAAAGATACAAAATAAACAATGTCAAAGAAGAAACGAAAAAACAAATAACATGAATAATGAATTAAAGTAGGTATTAAATAAATCATATCCTTCTTAAATTCATTTTTTCGCATACCAATAGACTTTCCTGTATAAATGCATTTTGTACTCAAACGGTGAAGGTTTCAAGAGATAAAGAATCGGAATGACCTAAAACCAATTTGAAAACACATGCTTGTGTTAGGTTTAATTAATTTTAAGTGTTCAGATACCATTTTATAAATTATTTTAGTATCTACAATGTAAAAGAAAACACTCAATTGATTCAAATTTTCTTGGCTCAATGTGTTGGCAACACTGACAAGAGTGACGTCAAAAAAGATCGGAGATTGGGAGGGTAACGAACAAGCGACAGTTTGTCACGAACCAACGTCAGCGTTGGTCGCATGCTGAGCACTCTGCTAATTTTATTGATTGTCAAATAGAACCAGTTGGTTTGGATATCGTGTTTTCGAATAAAGTAGATTCATTGTGAGAACGAGAGAAGTTTTATTACACTTGAAAGGAGCATATAAGTGGAACGCACTGAATTCTTTCCCACATCTGGTCAGATCATTGATCTAATGCCAGATGACCAAGAAAAACCCAATTAAAAACCAGAATAGTGCGTTCGACAAACTAACGAATCAGCTAAATTGCTATATTTATTTGTTATTAATAAATATAGCAATACAACTTTTTATTTATTATTAATTGTAGTTATTTAGTTACACATCAATTTATAAAATTGAAAACATGCGGACTTAATGCTAAAGCATTTTTAACAAGTCAACATAATTTATTGAGATTGGCGGTTGGCTTGCTTCAAATGTTATTTAACTTATATACCCAACTATATTATATAGTATCCATTTACTATAACTTTATAATAAAAATAAACGCTCTAACTAAAAATAACAGTGTGATCTCATTTTCATTTTGCAAAATAAAAGTTAGACCGTACCAGATGGGTACAAATTGCGAAATTCTTTTTTCTCGCATTCGGACAGCGAAATTGTTCATTTCACCGTATTCACACATTTCAGCAAGGGGTTTTGGTCAGCTTTGATCCTTGAAAGGATTTGCCTCTGGATACCAAATGTACTTTTCATTACCTTCGCCATGCGTTGAGTTTTTTTCCATACAAACACATCTTACCGCTGTACACCTGTACCAATTCACAAAAAAAAAGATCTGTAGGACTTACGGCTTAGGTTCTGCGTTAGCCTCTCGGTTAGTTAATCAATCAGTTAAAACTTATTTTTATATATACTCACTGATAACTTTACACAATAATGGTAATGGTAGATTTATTGATTTTGTTAACACGGAAATTTTCAAAGACCATACCAACTTATTCCAAGTGTCATCATCTCTCTCAGGCTGAGAGAGATGATGACACTTGGAACCATCATCTCTCTCAGCCTGTACCTAATTGGAAAAAAAATAGACATGCTAACAACAGTAACATAATATAAACGACATCTGCGGCGCAATGGGCGAATGCCCACCTGAGACACAGAAGGTTGCGGGTTCGATTCCCGCCGCGGGACAAATATTTGCAGATCATACAAATATTTGTCTCGGGTCTAGGTGTTTTCTATGTATAATACATATAAGTAAGTATTGTATTCGTATGTATATAGACATAAATATATATAATAGGTAATTGGTATATATGTTATTATTTATTATATTCTGCTGTAGTATGTCTTATGAATAATATTATTTAAGGTAATTTACACAAAGTACACCCCCGGCCGCTTCAAAATCATATATAATCCTCTCCATCCAAAGGTTGTCCGGAAGAGATCGCTTTTAAGCGATAAGACCGCCCTTTGTACCTTTATCATATGTGTTACTGTTTATTTCGTTTGTATCTGGTGTACAATAAAGTATTTTCATTCATTCATTCATTCATTCATTCATTCATTCACTCATTCATTCATTCATTCAATACGTAAGTATTTGAAAAAAATATATATTAGTAGTATATCAGTCATGTAGTTCCCATAATACAAACTCTGCTTAGTTTGGGGCTAGAACACGTTGTAAAAAAAAACCGCGAGGAATGTGAATGAGGAATCCATCTCAATTTTGAAGACTAAATCTAGTTAATTTACAAAATTTGCATAACTTTTGTAAATTCCTAGTTTTGTCTTCTTGTTCAAATCAATCGATCTAGAGCATAAGCCCATCTGCAATCTTGATTCCCTTACTTAAACTCAAATCGGTATTTTCGCGTCCAATGCTGTACTCTCCATCAACTCGGTCAACTACGCTCAGCCGAATTATTTGCATATGGTGCTAGCATGCTTGTTTGTTTGTGTCGACAGCGCTGGGTAAACTGGTTGCGATTGAGACTGCTATAGTGTTTGTGCTCCTTTGAGCAATGGTGCGTAATTGCATGGCAGTTTCATTAGATAACATGACAATGATTTTGAATGGTAACTTGAGCTGACCCCACCGGCGCGGCGACTGTTTGGAAAACCCTTGATTAACCTAAGATCGTTCCAACGTTTCCCCATGCCATACCGTTCGTCATTATCATTCGTACTCTTAAGGGGAAGCTTGTATCCAGCAGTGGACTTCAGTATAATTTTGATGATGATGGACGCACGTCCACAAGGAATATCTCTTATATTTTATGGCACCCTATTAAGATTAGGAATGGATAAGTTTACCCACAGTAAAAAATGAACCTACTGCTTTAAAGTGAACCTTAACCTTATTCAGTTAACAATAAAATCTGCATAAATAACGTAAAATCCCTCAGATGCCATCCACATTGATACATTATGCACAAACCTGCAGGGTTACCGGCCCTGACACCGCACACCACAACAACGGTAAAATTAAATAGCAGTACCGCATCTTTTCTCATAAAGGCAACTAAATAAGTTAGATATCCATAAAACGCTATTCTTAGGTACCGACTTTATTGCAATTATTTTTCTGATTCTCTCACTCGCTTATATAAGGTACGTTAAAAGTTGCTTAGAAAGTTGATGAATAAATGATTTGCCTACATCGATCGTACCCATTCATTAACGTACTATTTTTTTTTTAATTTTAATCATCTCTTTCATCTTTAGTGACTCATGCCACTGCAATAAGTTCTGGATACAAAAACCTGATTTTCTATACATGGTATATGATTCTTAGAATGGTCGGATTTTATTCAAGTTGTTTGAATCTAAACCCCAATCTCCTAAAACCAAAATTCTATTTCGAAGGAGATGAAATACTGCAATATAGCATATACAATGAAAATAGGCTTTTACCACGAGGTTTGGCTCCGAAAATGCTGAACAATTCAATTTTACTAGCAGCCGCTTAAAACTTTAAAAGCTTTTATTACCAACATAACTTATCGATATTGGCCGAAAAATTGTAAAATTCAAGTGTGGCTTTAATAACTGCACGTTCAAGGCTATAAGTTAAAATAAACTGGGTTGATCTCTGTCTGTCTGTTGTATTCAAATATAGACTGTAAATAATTACCTACACCAGAAGATTTAAGTAATACGTATATCAAGGTAAGCCTGAAAGTAGCGTCAGTGACGGAAAAGTAAAGAAGATTAGTGTGGTATTGACATGTCATGACGAGGAAAGAATGTCACATTACGAGAAGAGTCTTAAATATGAATGTGGATGAAAATAAAAGCTGGCCTGGGCCAAAGAAGAAAAGAAGGATAGATTGTCTGAAAGATGATACGGGTAAAAGAGGAATAAGTACTGAGATGACAGCTGATAGAGGACAGTGGAAGAAGAAAACATGTTGTGCCGACTCCACGTAATGTGGGACAGAGACAAGATGATGAGTAGTGAGATTAAAGATGATGATTTGAGGATCCGGCGTACAGCGCTCATAACTTAAATTCTTAGCACGTCCAAAAATATAGCTATCTCTTTTTGACTGATGCAGGAATTTGTTATAAATTTGGTGGTGTTCCGTAATACCAAAAAAGATGAATGAAAACTTGTTGTATTTTTCACATTGTGTTGTTATTCTGTAACTAGACTATATAACCTATGTACCTAACCTAACGATAAGTAAAGTATTGTTGCTTTGAAAACGAAAAAAAAAAAAAAAAATTATTGGTCAAATAAATTACATAAGAGGTATACATTAACTTTACAATGACGGTACCTACTTCTAGGTAGTAGGTAGGCATTCGAGGTTATCGGAGATGTATACACAAGACACTAATACCTAAACTAGGCCGAGCCTGTATTATAGGTATTAGTTTCTTCCAGGTATGACAAAAACTTTATTGTAGCAAATTATTTAAAAAAATAAGAAGAAAACATGTCATATATGACGAAGAAATATCCATAATGCGATTTTTTTACGTTTCATTTTAGGTAAGTATTTTAAAAAAATATATAGCAAGGTACGTAGATAAATACTATTCGAATGAAAATAATAACATAATATGATGGAAATAAGCTCTAATTACAAATGACTATGGTATTACGTTTGTATGGGCAATTCATCCAACGCAGGCCTCTTAAGGGTTAAAACCTCTGTTCTGGCAGCAGAAGCCATCGATCACAGTAATCTAAGACATAAGTAATGTCGCTATCCCCTTTTCTGAGTTTGTACTTTATATACATCAATAGCTTGTATACAGGAATAGTATGCTACAATGTGGAAAATTAAAATAAAATTGGATCCCCTCATTGACGTGAAGAGTGAATGCAAACAAGACCCTGACTGACATCAAAGAATCTTGAAAGCCTCTAACGTTTACAAATTCTTTGACGAATTTAACGTTACCTCAAGACGTATAAAAATGTTTGCACGAGTTGTAATTTATTTTCCTACAGCCATCAAAGCAATTTTGGCAAAGAAATCATTTCGATTTACAAAATAATCTTACGTTACTTTTGAGAAAAGCTAATTTTGGAGCTCTTTGAGTTGCATGTGTGATGTACCTAAAGCTATCACAATTGACGATAAACCGATTTAGTAAGCATGTTTTTGTGTATAAAGACTCAAATATGCCTGTATATGTAGGTATGATCTTGTCAAGCCCGAGTACCTATAGAGAACCACCTGAAGACTCAATTGTAAATGCTCAAACTATACATAAAGAAATACGGTCCATGATTCATAATCATACATAAATAATTAATAAATAATTATGGTCGTTTTTCACACAAAGAGATGATGCTATATCCCAAACATCGCACCAACAACGCAGCACTAAGGAGACCCAACATCTTATATATACCCAGAGCTACAACTAATTATAGGCAGAACGCATTTATTATTCGGGCAAGCAACTCGTTTAATACGTTAACAAATATAAGTACTGACGTTGATTTATTTACTACCTCGACAAGCAAGCTTAGACGCTTACTTGTAAACAAATTATTTTTAGACAGTTAAGTTATTATTTTTTTTTGTCATTGTAAACCATGTAACTTCTTATCTCTGATCCGTTGTCCTCATATCTGTAGTTTTAGCATTTTTTTTCTTTCTATTAATGGAAACTTTTAATTGGCCCTCAGCCTACCTACATGCACTTTGCATGTAAGTATTTAATTAAGTAATTTCATGTGTACCTAGCTGTAAGTTTTCTTAAAATTCAAAAATAAATAAAATAAATAAATATTATAATATCTGTGCCCAAACTAAGCAGAGCTTGTATTTTGGGAACTACATGACTGATATACTTACATACTTTTGTTTTGTAAATACTTGAAAATACTTTGTGTTTACATAGAAACATACAGACCCGAGACAAATATTTGCAGGTCATACAATCATTTGCCCTGTGGCAGGAATCGAACCTGCAACCTTCTGAATCGCAGACGTACTCCACTGCGCCACAGAAGTCGTCAAAGGTATTGACGACCAAGGTACAGTCAGAGGTGTTGCTTTGATCTATTAGGAATGATAAGTATTAATGTTGATTTTTTATAAGCACGATAAAAAATCAACATTAATGAACAAGGAATAAAACACTAGGAAGGTAACACTAGGAACCTATACATTACCATATTCCTAGGAACGACTAAATGCCACTTCCGAATTATTGGAAGAGATAAGATAAGATAAGATATCAAAGCGGCGAAGTAGCAATATTGCTAACCACAGTACCTATAAAAAAGGAAATTTTAATGTAATAAGCTTTCTTTGTGAGCTCAAATTCAAAGGCTTTTAGTTTATTATCCCAGGTTATGAAACTACCCGGTACCGGCTTAACTATATAAATCTGGTGGTCTAAGTAACAGTATAGAACGGCTGACAAGGTCACTGAATACACCAAATAAAAGAGTACTGAAAATTGTAAAGAACTAAACTAATATATTCTTCATTATAATTGATAAAAAATATTTGTTTTCTAATTGCATTGTTTATTTTATCTGGGAAGATAAACACACACAGCTAGGGAGGTTAGCATGATTTGGCAAACTTTACTTAGATATTATTAGATTTTCAGGTACATAGCACATATCAAATTTATGTGCTATGTACCTGAAAGTGAAGGACGACCACAGTGAAGGAAAAAAATTGAGGACACTGTCATGCAGCCGGCATGTCCTAGAACCAAAAGTTCGAAAGCATGTGCTTGGGTTTCTAACTAGCGGTAGGCTTGGCACGTGGAACGCAAATTAATATGCAGAGCGCAGACATATGCCAAATATAATATTTGGACGTGTCTCCGTCTGCCCCCTTCATGGTACCTTCACAGATATGTGTACTGTTTTGTTTCAGTGTTTTTCTTTTTACTTAGTTATCAATTTTACCTAAAATGTGCCCTAAAGTTTCACATTGAACTTGAAATTAAGTTTAGGGAGTTTTCTAGAAAAAACGAAAAAATGCTATAAATCTAGAGTGCTTACTTATTTCAATGGTCCTGGGGTCTAGACAAATACCTCACGCTTAGTTTTCCTTTTACGTTAACGCAAATTTGTCAAGGCAAAACTTCGCCGAAGTCATGTGACATTTCCACAGCTAATGTTATTTTCGTACAATTCAATCTTTCCGCAGGCGATAGCGCCAACAGAAAGTTATATTTGTTTAGACACGCTTCCACTTTTGGTATGAGCCGATAGCTTGCTGATAATACGAGGATTTACGAGAACGAGCGCTATTTTGCTCTAGGTACTTATAAAATTACCTGTAAAAGGTACAATCTACTTTGCTAAGACGAAGTTGAAATGAACAAAATGTGAACACCTACATAAGTTTTTAGTGTTCTCATAATAATAATATAATAGTCAACAATTGTCATTTGTGACCCAACAACAAACAATCTTTCTTTCTTTATTTCTTTTTTCTTAGCCGGCTTCAGTCCGCAAGCTCGTTAGAACCGCATCAAGTTTTTATTTAATCCAACAGCCAGGTAAATAGTCTTGATCCCACACTAAGATTTCCTGTATCTTGTGTATTGAACTACGAGTAACGTGGTACTACAACACCCAGCCCCAGAACAAATATCTGCAGAACATGCTTTCTCCTGCAGCGGAAACTCACCCACACAATGTTGCGTCGCCCACCGCGCCTCCGAGGTCATCCGAATTGCATAGTAATGTAGGTAATAATTGTGTACATTTAATAATGCTTAACAGTTTTGCCATCTCTACAACACGGAAGCAACTAAAAAGGATTGTGTACATTTAATAATTCTTAACAGTTTTGCCATCTCTACAATACGGAACGAACTATAACAGAAATGGTTTAACAAAATGAGACCTACAACGAGAAGCGTGGAACCCAAATTGGAACAACGCAGTTCCGCTGTAAGCTCAGAGATGGCGTTATACTCCTTATAATCGTTTAGGAGTAAAAGTTTTCTGGCAGAACAGAGACATTAAAATATAGATAGGAAAAGGAAACCTAAGTACTTAAATTATTTGGGATGATCTAATTTTGAGTTTAAAGAACGTTTAGGATATCTACTTACTTACCACTCCAATGTCTTTGAGTAACAAAAGTAATTATTCCTTCCTGCAATGATCTATAGATGATATAACAATATATGAAAAAAAAGAAATAGTTACCTATCTACTTGCCTGGAATGTAAACATAGGTATTTTGATTATGTTACCTATATTATATGACTGGAATCTTGAAGTAAAAAATATATATAAATGAGTAGTTTTACTTTTAGCTGAGCAATGAGGAAATGTAATGTCTAATTCTTTCAAACCAAAGTAGGTACCAATATCTAAGCTGCCATTCAAGGTTAACAACTGTTAATTTCATACAGTATGTGGGTAGGTACAATTAATCAAGCGTTGTAAAAGGTACGCATAGGTAAGTAAGTTTTTAGGGTTCTTTATCCAAAGGGTGGCGAACGGGGCCTTTTAAAGCATGATATGAAGACATTAAAATATTCACAGAATATGTGCTAGAATGGTTTTTATCATAGCAAGAAATAGAAAAGTCAAAACCCAATTGAGATCCCCATGCAAATAACATTGAATAAATTTTACTAGGTATCTATCACATGGCTGTTATATTTTAACTTTAATAGTAGGTACCTACTTTCTACGTATTGCATTGTACATTCATAACAGGTGTTACAATATGATGGTAAATAATTAAAACACCAACAATTGAAGCCCCAAAGTTCTCAAAAAAAACCGTTTTGTTAACATTGTGTTTTGAAACGGAACCCATACCAACTTGTCCAACTCGGACTGGCTACATTTTTTGGCAAACTGTCTCTTTTAGATTTTACAAAAGTTATTAACCACTCATAAAATCTATTAAAATTTAATCACCTCTTAGTTATGAGGTCTCATGGCATGTTGTCAACCGACCACCAACGAAGGTGTTAAATAGTCTATCGTCAGGTGTGACGCGTAACATTCAATGCAATTCTTGATAAGAGAAAAAATTTTCTACAAAATCCCTGGAGAACAAAGTCAGAACCAAAATTTTTCCGACATTTACGGAAATATCCAGTGATGAAAAAATCACAGTATCCTACCATTTACATATTATTAAAGGTCAGTGTATTCTGGCCAGGTGTTCACTCACATGCAAGTAAATATTCAATTCTGATTGACGGTGTTGTATTTGAGATAGCATCGGTTGTCTGTCTGTCAGCACTGGAATCCAGTTGGTCAGTTGATTTATTCCGACTGCCGGGATAAGCCGATAAACCTAGCTTTTCACAAGAAAGAGCAGAATGTCAGCCCGAGTCGATTTATTGATAGCAAGTTTACTCAAGAACGAGTGATCTAAGAACTGAAAGTAGCGGTATCACACTTTGATGACAACCTTGCCTTGGAGTGGACAACTAGTAGTAGCCAGTTATTTAGCCGCTCGATTGATGCCATTTAATTTTGATAGTAAATTAATATTAGTAACAAAAAGCTACGTTAGAAACATGACTTCACAGATCGAATCTCACACGACACCGTGAGAAAAAGTCGGGCAAACGTAACAAAATTACTGTGCTATTTAAGCAAGGTCAGCATAGTAAGATAATGATCTGAATAAAAAGTCAGCTTCTACGATTGTCAATGACGAGTTGCGAAACTAGAGTCAAGATAAAAACTACACAGAATTACAATATTATACTATTTTCACGTGTTTTTGCGTAATTTTCCATTGAGATTGTTTCGGCCAGTGTATGGTGTAATTTTAGGACAAAGTCCACACTTTGTCCTACTGTCATAATATACATATAGCTAAAAAAGGTTAGCCCTGTTTGAGCTCCGAATTATGTTTGAACTGTCTACATTTTAACATTCCTGTCAGTGTTACACAGGAAAGTTAATAATTTGATTGTGTTGTTTTATAAAGAAATCATCGAAACAAAACATGCCACACAAAGAAAATGCATGAGTTTTTTTTGGCTAGAGAATATAAACACTACGTTTTTTACACATTGGTGAATCTATGCCCAAATACATTCGACCTTAGCGTGACTCCAAAAGTACCTACACGTATGACATTGGCAAAAAATCCTCGGGTAAAAACTCCAACAAGCATTCTTTGTATCGTCTAGCCAGCGACCTTCGCTTTGATGAACGACTTTTTAGCCAGGAAAAAATCAACGCGTCCGGCGAGTTTACCTAACTTTTTGTGGCCTGTTCTAAGAACGGCAGACCTAAATCTTAGGTACTAATGCATTCCAGGTTCGAATTATAGGCGCATTCACGCAGGTTACCGTCTACTCTTAGAAACTACCTGCTAGGACCGTGCAATACTCAATACATTTATTGCTTTTAAATGGTTCCAAAGTTGTAAATTAATAAATTATGTATTTTAGAGAAGAAGCTTCTATAAATGATCCTTTTGATATGCTGATTTATGTCTGATTTGCGGATGCAAAGCCCCTGCAAGCAAACTGTCTTTCTTTGGAAAGACAAATTGACAAATTCACGAACAGAGGTCAGGATTTGAAACGTATATCGTGGATTTTTTTATGTTTGATGTCAAATATTTAGGGTTATTTCTTGAAATGTTCACTAGTGTGGCATGAGCTCTTGGCGTGTTATACCAAGCACTGTAATGAATAGGAATGGACTCCGTTTTCAGGGGCTAAGTCGTGTGCGTGGAAGCGCTGGTAGAAAGGCGCCTCAAATCCGCTTTTAACATGAACTCAGCCATAGTTCGATTTAAAATCTTAAGATGCCATAATTTTAGGATGATAACGATCCAAGGTTCGATACATAATGGTCCTGTTGCGTAATTTGGATGGCAGCTTCCTAAATTCCTCCTAATTAATTTTGTATCGTTCTTGGAAAGGTCTCGCCTTTTTGATGCTTAATATTACTTTGAATACCATAGTGTGTAGTATATTTCCTTTGCATACGAAATAAATAATTTGACCTTCAAGTAAGCAAAACAAAAACTGCAGAGTGGAGATCGTAAAACCGAGACTTTCAATCAAATTCAATGGAACCTGCATATATTTAATTGATAATAGGTAGTTATGTACCTAACATATTTTTTCAAATTTTCAAGGTCTTATAAGATTCGCACTAATCTATCATTCATTTATTCATTCATGATTAGAACTGTAATCACATAAATCCAATGACAAACTTATTACCAGCGCTGGTGGTGTATTAGAAGGGACTGACTGTGCGTTCGAATCCCTGTCATGCTCAGTTTTTTCCACTGTAAAAATGTATCATCAGAACGGCTCAACTGATTTGGTTATTTTTTTTGTTCGTAATTGTGAGGACAAGGTTTGTATGAAATATTATTTTGGTAGATCCACCGGAAATTTGGATGACCTGAGCGAAGCTGGGCGGGTCGCTAGTAATTAATAAAAAGTATCATTAAGACATGCCCTAGTCTTAAAGCAAGCTGAGTGCAGACATAAGATTTATTCACAGTTCAAAGTCTCTACAACTACAAGCTTTGATTTGCATTACGGCGTGCGCACATAAATAACCACAGTACTTTTTCCGCGGTATCTCAAGGGCCGTCGTGAATGATTAACCCATAAATCCAACAATGGAAGCCTTAATACGTTACCATTAGTTAGTGGGTATATATCCTTGCCTCCTACAATGTTTATGATTGTAGGGCTGCTATAAACTTGTATTTGATATGGAAAGGTAGCTGCGAATACATTTTTGTAAGTTAACATAAGAAATAATAAGTCTGGTGAATATAGGTGACTCGAGACTTTTGTCAAGTCAAACCATGATTGGCAGATTCCAAACAAATTCTCACTTTTAGTTAGAACTTAGATCATCAGCCTGTAAAAGTCCACTGCTGTAATAGGCACTTTCAAAGGTGTTATAGGAAACATTCTAAGCCAACTCCATCCATCATTGACTTTTATAGTGATGATAACATAGAATGGTAGGCCATAATGACTTTGGTTCTTTTAAGCTGCGTTTTGGTGGTAAGGTTTTTCCGTGTTTAATGTCGCTAGCTAAATCTCGCCAGTTCATTCAAAATTCTGAGTTAATATTACTTTGTATGTGAATAAGAGAAAAGGCTCCGAGCATTCATCGTTATATTTTTTTTTATTATGCTAAGCACTCAAAAGAGTAACTGTAAAGGTGGGTTCACATTTGTAACATTTTAACTTTCATTACTCCGTAGCCGTTTTATATTACGTTGTTACATGTGACGAAGAAAGAACTACGTGGGGTTTGGCACGCGGAATAAGACTAACATGGAGAGTACCTAAGAATTAGAGATGTGCATCGTGATATATTATTGGAATGTCACAAATGTGGACATTTGGTTCACATATTCTTTTAATAATGTTACATTTTTTTTGGTATAAATAATGTTCAGTCAATAAATAAGGCACTAATAGCAATCTGTAGTTGGTACGTTCCCGGTCAAACTGACGCAGTGGTGATTTTGGTGGTCAAAGAGTTGTCTGGTCAATGTACGGATCACCACCGCCACCTCCATTGCCACCGCGCCAGTTAGACTGGGCTTTTACAGCCGGTCTATAAAAGTCATATGTAAACTTTAACCTTCAATTTATTTTGACACCTTATCTACAAAATAAACTAATCACATTTTGATCTAGCTAATTGGTATTGCCACTCCCATGTATTTTAAATCTTTGCCCTAGGGGACGTATTTAAAATAGAGTGTGATATATATGCTGTTCTTTGTCGTTATTAAATTGTTCCTGTATCACAGGTTTATATGTTAACTACTTGATGATATTATGAAAATGTATAAAATTTTTATTAAGACATCTCTCGAACGGGAGTATATGGGTTTGGTTATCTAGATCTGCTTATGTATAGAGCAAAAAAATGATATTTTGAGCCATAGAAAAATATCAAAACAAAAAAATATAGGAAAAAAATCTGGTAACTCGCAAAGTACCAATGTAATGGAGAGTAGCGAAACCCCCCAGTACTAGGGTTTGATGCCCCCCATACGGCCAATAGATTTGATATTTGGTCAAGATTCGTCAGTGTTTAATTTATCAAACTCACAAACAAGCAAACGTTATAAAATATATGTAATTTGTAAACCTTTGACGAACAAAGCTTTCATGGAATGAAAGCACAAAGCTTTCTTTTGAGAAGTTAAAAACGTCACAAATCAAATGTTGGCAACCCTACAAATAAACGAGGTGTGAAAACGACGTACAGCAGTAGACCAAGATCGCAATTAATCGGGACTTCATAACGAGCGGCATACATATTCACAAGTAATGTCACTCATCTATTGTTCATCCGACACAAATTACTGGCGTAGGAACATCTGAGGCAAATTAAGGTGATTATACGAGCAAAATCTGGTTGCAAGGTGAGCTTGAAATCCTACTAATATTATAAATACGAAAGTTTGTGAGGATGGATGTTTGTTACTCTTTCACGCAAAAACTACTGAATGGATTTTGATGAAACTTTACAGTAATATAATACATCAGAAAAACCAATAGGCTACTTTTATCCGGGTACCACGCGGGCGAAGCCGTGGGCAGAAGCTAGTCCTACTCAAATTATAAACGCGAAAGTTTGTGAGGATGGATGTTTTTTACTCTTTCACGCAAAAACTACTGAATGGATTTTGATGAAACTTTACAGTAATATAGCTTATACATCAAAATAACACATAGGCTACTTTAATTCGGGTACCACTTGAGCGAAGCCGTGGGCAGTAGGTAATTTTTTAACAATCATGGTGTTGGCGCGAAGCGAGTAGCCAGCTGCCACGCAAGAAGTGCGGGTTCGATTCCCGCTGCGGGACAAAATAATGTGAACACGGCACTCGTAGTTCCTGATGTTCACAGGAAAACTTAGTGTGGGTCAGGACCATGTGTGTGTCTGTTGGGTGTAATATATTCATTCACGGAAAAGAAAATAAAAAAATCCCGTAGTACTTAAAAAGTAGATTTTCCAATCCTTCAGCCTAAATAAGTCCACTGCTTTACACAGGCCTTCCATGAACGATCTCCAGCCATCTCTATTTACCAGACATTTTTTTTACAATGTTTATTCCACTGAATGATTAATGACAATACTTTATTGTACACCATAAGAAAAATAGATATAACTTAACAAAACCTTACACCCCCAGCCATTATTACAATCTCATTAAATCCTCTCCACCCAAAGGTTGTCTGGAAGAGAAGAGAAGATATAATAAAAGTGTTTTTTGTACCTAAAAAAACACTTAAAGTACAGTGAACAGTCTTATCGTTACATAAAAACATTTAAAGAACAATGGATAGTCTTATCGCTTAGAAGCGATCTCTTCCAGTCAACCTTTGGACGGAGAGGATATATATATATATATATAATTACATATCTACATACAACATAAACAAATACTTTTATAAAATTTAAATCATACATAATATACACCGACTTCTCTAACGTCAGGGTGTTTTTCAGCATGACCTATCGCACTTGGACAGTTTTTTCTGTTTGGTTACGACAAGAGTAATACTTTGTGCAGTGTTGATCCCATCATTAAATTATTTTTTTCTTTTTAACAAGGAGGCAAGGAGCCATCTCTATCCATCGACATTCTGTAACCTTCATTACAAAACAAGTTTGTAGAATGTAACAATAGTTAATATTGCTATTTTCTTTTTGACCACACTCTTCTTTGATGCTTTTTACTACTGAATTTGCAATTCTACAGATGATTTAAGGGTGACAAATAATAACAAACGATTTACACTACACAAGGGGTACACTGAATATAAGAGCTGTGCAGGCGCCTTAGGCCCGAATTCATAGTCAAATAGAGGCTCCCCTAGACGACTATTCAGGCGCTATGTGAAAATTCAAGCGCAAATTTAACCTTTATGTACCCAGCCATAAGGCGAATGCTGAATGATGGATTTTGGGGACGGCTCAACCCCTGACTATGAATTCAGGCTTTAGTCTGCCAGCATTTTGCTGAGTGTGCTCCTTTTGCCTGAATATAATCATGGCAATGGTCTGTTTAGGTAGATATAGTTAGTTTTTGTGTGTATACTACCTACTTAATTATATAACCTGATGATGTTATGGTCATAATTTCAGACAATAAATTATTTCTCCATTCTATTCTATTTTTAGGAATATTTGTTTTGTTGAAAATTCAATTATTTTTTAGGAAAACTGGACAGCTTCTTTCATGATAGTATACATATTCTGGGACACTGTATTTTTTTCTATATTATTTATTGTACGCAAATAACACATAGTAAACACATAAGCATGAGATATAATTAGAGGAAATGTGCAAAGGCAAACCTTTTGTTGGATCTGTTTCTACGTTGGGGCGGTGCACCAAAAAATATAATCACTTTTATTTATTAGCGTTTTATTTAATAATCTACACTTACTGACATTTCTTTAATAATGTAATAATCCACACAATAGCACTGCACAACGTTCACACATACGTCAAGGAGAGTAGAAGTAATGGATGGCGGAAGGCCTTATATTCTATGGTCTTCAGATATCTTGCAGTGATGGGACACTTCCGTAGTGCTGTGCTCGTGCCAGACCAACACCTTTCCCCAAAAAGGTTTTTTGTTGATAAACCTACCTGTAGTAGGTAGGTATGTATAAAATGTTTATGTGGTATGACAATGTAACATTAACCCTTCATTATAGCACTAATTACAAAACTACCTGCACTTTTCTCGTCTTACTTTCAATGTGCGGAAGCGGTATCACTTAAGTAAATTTGCATGTGATTAATTCAACTCTTTGTTGTTGTACTATGATAGAAATCACCTCAAGGTTCTGTAATAGCGTTAATTATTCAGTGTTACGCATCAGAGACGATTATTTTGTATGCGATTTTTAGGATTCCGTGAGATAAAGAATGGTAGAAAAATATTATATTCAAGAATATAGGCAAACATTTGAAGGGCATCAAAAAGAGACTAGGGACAAATACGTAAAATTAAAGTTAAGTATTTTTTTTCAATAGACTTCGAAAAAAGTGGGTTCTAAATTCGGTTATATTTTTTATGTTTTTTACCTCAGAACTCTGTCATTTATAAACTTGGATACTTAAAGATTTGTAAAAATATTTTTTTATTTGAAAGGACACTTTCAGAAAAACGGGACCATTTTATCAAAATCCAGTTCTGATGGTCCGTGATGAATTGAGGGAACTCCTCAAATTTGGGCGAAAAAATGGGTGACAAAATTTAATATTGACTTTTTATAAATTTCCATTATTTGAAGTCGGTTTTTAACCGACAAAGCATTTGGTCTTACTATTCTCTACTCTAGAATGCCATTACATACTAGCTAATAATATTGTGCTTTATGGATATCAAAGGCTTTGATATCAACAAATAAAACTAGTTCGAAGGGTCCTACCGTTTTGAGACTGCATCTCATCGGGCTATGTATTATGGCTCTCCGGAGAAAAGATCTAAATCACAGTATGTTAGTTTTATGTATTTATTCAGTACGAAATTGATGTCTTACTGATTCGTAGGAACAACGTCTGTAAGGTATCCCATAATTAAATCTAACGAGTCCTTTTGCCACGTATATTGAAAATATTAATTTGTTTAAATTTTTGTAATACAGAACCTTCTGAAACCAGGATGATAAATACTTCCTTACCCAGTTGATAATTTTGCATTATGTAAACCTGATTACGTTGTTTCAGTGGAAAAAGCCTGTCAATAACAATTGAACTGATGAGGTAGGTCATGTGCCAATTGAATCTATTAAGAAAATAATGTAAATAAGGGCCCGGTCAAAATGATACGGTGGCGGTGGCGGTGGCGATCAAAAGTAAAATGGTAGTCAAGTGATTTATCAAAGTTCGCGATGATAAAAAAAATAACGCTATAAAAAATAATTTTTTTTTACAGCATCATCTAGCCCCAAACTAAGCAGAGCTTGTGTTATCGGAACTACATGACTGATATACTAATTTCATGCTTTTTTTAATACATACATGTCATACATATTATACATAGAAAAATACTTAGACCCGACACAAATGTTGGCAGATCATACAAACATTTGTCCCGCGCAAAAATTTAACCCGCAAACTTCTGTGTCGTCAGATCTGGTGTGCAATAAAGTATTTTCTATCTTATCTATAACTATCTAATAGTTATCGTGGAATTTTATACAATAATGTAAAATCTTAGATACCCCAACTGGTTTTTACTATAGTAAATTGACTTAGGCAGCCATAAAACATTTGTTGTCGTCATGGGGTGACTGGAGTATATATAGCTATTGTCGTAAATGCAGTATCCGCAACTACCCTCATTTCATCTTCAGGTTCAAAAAGTCCATCGGATTCAACATCATTTTTTTAATCCAGTTTAGGTTATAAGAGTTTTCAATTGAACTGTGTCAAAAAAACTGAGTACCTACTTGAGTCTAGAAGGATATTTTATTTCGTTCAATACGAGCCTCAATTCCCAAAGGCAAGTAGGTAAGTACCTTATGAAGTGACAGGTAAAAATGACCACAGGAAGCAATGTAACTTTAACCAATTTAAATCCTCAAATCAATCATGAGTATCTATCTTGCATTTTAGTTAAACGCACGTCTGAAGTATTGTTTGACCTTTATTAAGCTGGAAGTCACACATCTGCTTGACTATATTTAGTTCTAAACATTAGACCATGTGGTGTATGTGTGAGGCACCTGTTTGTTTTTAATATTGCCACATAAAATTTTGTAATGGTCTGTTTGCTTCTAAGATCTTTTAACATTCATTGGAAAGCAGAATAGAAAACCAAAATTATTTCTAACTCTGTCGTTTGTTTGGCGGAAAGAAGAAACAAAAGTAATTTTATTCTTCTCTTCTATCGACAAAAGCAAGGAAGTGCAATTAGCATATAAATATATTGCTGGACATTTTTCACACAGCATCATCTAGCCCCAAACTAAACAGAATTTGATTATGGGAACTACATGACCGATAAACTACTTACAAACATTGCTCCCGCGGCGGGAACCGAACCCTCAACCAACTGCGTCTCAGGCGGGCCTTCGCTCACTGTGCCACAGAGGTCGTCAAATCAATAAGAATTCCTACCGCATGATCTACTAGGTGAAATGTTTAGTTCGTTCTTTGTATTTTGACTCTTGGCCATCTTTGATTTCAGAGATTTCCTTCCAAATTTTGACAGCGGAAAAGAGTGTTCATACTACCACAGATGAAATTTTTTTGCTCCTACAGACACATCTAGTAAACTTTTAGATCTGTCGTATTTTCTTTAAGTAAGGTTATTTGGTAAAGTAATGTTTGTAAAGTTGTTTAATTGTAAATAAAATAATTATATCATTTAAGATTCAACATTAGATAGACACAAGATATATTTCGTTCCTGTTGGCTTAGATGTAATTTTAGTTTTTTAAAATACTATTGTGAGAACTTTTCACGGTTGTCACAGAGTATGTTTTGAACATTTTTGAAGTTATCAAAGTACTATGGGTACAAAAGTGTTGTGGGATGAAAATTATTTTGAATTATTTTTATAAAAAGTGACCTCAAATAGCATTGGGACAATGACCGCATTCACGTCTTGTCGAGAAACTGGACTCATTAACATGATACAACCACGAAAACAACTTACCTATGCCATATATATCATAAATACTTTATAGTAATAGGTAGTATCTACTACAGCTATCACGATAGGGCCGATAAATTCACGTACCTATATATTATATTATTGAATATCCTTTCTGGGAAATTGTGTGTCTCAAATAAATGATTTTCCATTTTTCTTTCTTTCTACGACAGGCCATAGGTAGGTATAGCTCGCAGAACCGACGACTGATGGGAATAAAGGTTCTGTTAGCAACCACAAATTCACTGACGTAGTGTAATGTATGGTAGCCCTCATCAGTGGGTGGATGAAGCCATGGACGTAGCTCTTAGTCGTGCCACTATTTGAGAGAGATATATACCAGGATGTGAATTTCTTCAGGCTGATGATGATAATGCCAGTTTTAATCATACTAGTAGGTATTGTTAGAGCTGTGTTGACCTAGTGGGCTGTACCCTGACTTTCGATCCTAGTGTTTCATTGAAACACTAAAAAGCGGCTATAGGCTTGCAACCTGTCACGTGGAATTTTAACTACTTGGGATATGCCAAATTTAATTTTTAGGTTTGCCTCAGACTACCCAAGTAGAGGTATCCTTAAAGATTTACTCACTGAGTATGGATCTGAGAATGTCCAAAATGGGGAATAAAGTCGTGAACTTTTGTTAATATTGTTATAGGTACAGTAATCAATAAAAGTAGATCAATAGTTTAGATATTTATAATGCAAATGTTTTTGGAACACAAAGGTTATAGTAAAAAAAAATATTGTGTTGTATCTAGGCCCTTAACTACATGCAATATGCATTTTCTTGTTATAACCAATGAAAAAACTAGAATTGTTTATATACTTTTGAGGCTGCTGGCTATTATTCCTCATAAATGAAGTTTTCATACCATTTTGTGCCTCTCTTGGACATAAACAGGGTTATATAGAATAGCACTTTACAAACACGTAATTATAATACGCATGAAAAACATAACCCTCCCCAATCGTGCAGCCACTTTTCTCAAATTGTCTAAGTTCACATTCTACGTGGACACAACAGTTTTCATATTGAATATTCCTTGTTTTATTTTGTAGACAAAGTGTACCGGTACCGACCGAGAGAGGTAGGTTCACTGCACTACCAAGGCCGCATTTCTCGCGAATTGGAAGGGAAGCGAGATCATTTCTCTGAAGAAGATATAAAAAGCAAAAGATGAAAGTAGGCAACGGATTGCGTATTATTAATGTATTTTGGCACGGTTGTGGGACAGGACTATGTCATCATCTTTTTGTCCTCATCCCACATTATGTGGGGTCGGCACAACATGTTTTCTTCTTCCACTCTCTTGTATCAGCCGTCATCTCAGTACTCACTCCAATCCATCCATCTTTTCTTTGACTACCTCTGCTTTTATTTCCATCCACATTCATATTTAACACTCTTCTCGTAATGTGACATTCTTTCCTCCTCATGACATGCCCATACCATTCTAACCTATTACTTCCCGACTTTTCCGTCACGGGTGCTACTTTCAAACTTCCCCTGATATACTGATTCCTTATTTTGTCCATTCTCGTAACTCCACACATCTATCTCAGCATTCGCATCTCAGCTGCGTGCACTCTTCTTTCATCAATCCCTTTGGTTGCCCAACACTCCGATCCATACAATACGACAGGTCTTATGATCGTTTTGTATTTTTTTTAATTCAATTAGGGGCATTTGTGGATCACATGTAGTTCCTGTAACCTGTCGCCATTTCATCCATCCCGCATTTATTCTGTTCTTCACATTCCGGTCTATCTCGCCATCGTTCTGGATTAATGAATCGAGGTACCGAAAGTCGAAGGCAAAGGGCCAGGACTATGTATGAGTAACATACACATGTGGTGTTTATTATTAATATTTATTATTAATATATGCTACCAAATTAAAGTTTGCTTAAATTCTCAAGGATTTTAAATAATTATTTAATGTGTATGTTTCATTTCTTCAGTGAAACTGATATTTAAAAACAAGGAGAGTGAAAAATAATAAAAGAAGTTAGAGGCATAATCGTGGTCCAAACTACAAGATGATTCAACGTGCGGTACGTGAAAATTCCCGTTTTTACAATATAAATAGTCAAGTTCACGATGATTCAACTTTATTTATAACTCAATAAAAAGTAGTCAAAATGTTATTTATTAATTATTAAAATTATCGATAAGAATCCCAAAATCGCAAAACTAGCTTGTAAAATGACAGTTTCGAAGAAGTGGGAAGGAACGGGGGGGCGGCAAACGGGTTCGGTAAATAGCTTCGACGATTTCAACAGCGTGTGTAAAGCTTGCACCAAGGAGTAGCTTTAATGGAATACATATTACCTAAGCAGTATTGTAAATAGGAAACTTGAAAGCTACATCATACTTTTCTTTTGAATAGTTGTGTTATATCCAATAACATCCATACATTCAACTGTATCCTCAAAATATCAGGAAACAATGAAACTCATAAATTATAATAAGTTCTTATCTTTTTTTTTTTGTAAATCTATGTATTTACAAAAAAATCATTTAAGTAGTATCAGTCATGTAGTTCCCATAACACAAGCTCTGCTTAATTTGATGCTGAGTGAAAAATGATCAGAATTATTTTTAAAATATTTTATTCACTACAAAGACCAAGCATTGCAGTAAAAAATATATAGAAACGGAGAACCACTAACGGCGGAGCAGAGCCCAAGCACTATTATTATTATTTCTCTTTATTTATTAAAAATCTCAGGCTTAAACCTGGAGCCTTTACAGCTATTAGTGGAGCCGAAGCTAACACTAAGAGGCCTTTTTGTACAATACATATAAAAACGTAATTTTGTGGATAACTGATGAAATTATTGGAAATATTTTGTGATAAACTGGGCTACTGCAGGAGTATATTCTTATGGAATGGTTACAGGGATATGAAACGGCACCTGCCAATTCTAACTAAAATTCAAGTCAAATCATAGGCAGGTAATGACTTGCCGTCCACTAAACGGGTCCCATAAGTGCCGCCAACGATAGGCAGCGTAGAGGCAAAGTTGGTGTGAACGGGTGTCGAGAGGTTTGCTGCAGTTTCACTAAACGCTACTCCCGTGCTTTATGCCTCTATCACTTCCACCCTTGGAGCATAGTTTCCGCTCTAGCGCCTCCACCCCCGACCAGCCGACTAATGCAGGGTGCGCTTACCCTGCGGGATTATTTTATAGCAGTTTATGTTTACAATAATCGTTAAAGCGAAACGTTAATACAAATGCGCATTTAATTATACAATGATCTCTTAAGGTCTAAGTTTTTCCCTGTGACAGTAAAGTATAAGAAAAGGATGTACTGATAGCTTGACAGATGCAACTTTACCATAATTAGAAGCACATAATATGGTCCGTCATTAGCTTACTTATTTAGTTATGTTAATCTGGTAACTTAGACGCTTGATGAAAAGATGTTAAGGTGGTAGCATAGATAGAAGAAACGCGAGTACTTATAACAGTAAAATATATATATTTATCCAAAATTTTCTATTTAGAGTTATTTTAAGACATTAATTGAAGAAACTCTTTTTTGCTAATGCTGATGGTGGCATTGCGGCTAGTACATGGTAGGAAATGGTATGGATCAGCCTTTAGATGGTCAGACTGTTTCTTTTGTATATTAACCTGAGTAGCTGTATTATTGTTACGTCAATAAATGTACTAAAGTGAATTATTTTATTTTAAAAAATCTCAATTTTAACACGTGCTCAAAACGGTGAAGAAAGATACCGAGAAAACTGGCATAACCTAGAATCAAAAAATTGAAGGCGTTCCATCAGTTAGTGGTCACGTGGAATGCTAACTACTTGCAAACCGAGGACGAACCTCTGATTTCACCTTACTTGGGATCCTCAAAGATCTACGCTCTGAGTCTGATCTGAGGATGTACATCATGGATAACGCGATATCGTGAGCGTGTTTATTTTGTTGGTTTTGTATTATATCACTGCAAATTATTGCACCTGTATACTACAGATGTTTATAAAAAAAATCTGCTCAAAAATGTTACACCAATCAATCTGCTCAAAAATGTAATTAAATTTTAAATCCTATCCTACTAATATTATAAACGCGAAAGTTTGTGAGGATGGATGTTTGTTCCTCTTTCACGCAAAAACTACTGAACGGATTTTGATGAAACTTTACACTAATATAGCATATACATGAGAATAATACATATGCTACTTTTTATCCGGTTACCACGCGGGCGAAGCTGTGGGCAGAAGCTAGTCTCCTATATGCGAGCTTGTGTTTTTTATTCATAAATCAACACGCAAAATTGGCTGGGCTAGACTGCGTTAAATTTCCTCATGAATGAAAAGTCGCTGTTCTAGTAACTATGTGATCAAGTTTATCCATCAATGGAGTCTGTCAATAGAACCTCGATGTCACCGGATACGTGCCTACTCCTACCATCTGCGGTTCCGGTCCGGGAAAAAGTATAAATAATATGGTTTATTACTACACGATCATGATCATGATCAATGAACTTCTGCAGAAGATCATGAGGCAGGGAGTTTGGAAATGGCATCACTTAGTTTATGCTTTCTACCCTCGATGTAAATTTTCGGTGAAATAAGGTACATTTTGCTTACAGAATTTGGATCCTGGAAGAATTGTTGACATCGTTCTCCAAGGAGCGCGTTGAAATCTTTTCGTAGGATTTTTTGATTAAAAACTAAAGTAATCTAAAATGTGTAATAAAAAATGTCTACATGACGTCAAGTTTGTTGACAGACATTTAATAAGATCGATAATACATTTCTTGCACAGCATCAATGATCATGAAAATAAGAAATTAACTTTGATCCTGTCCTTATTGCTGCATTCGTTACTTTTCAAACAGTTACAGAAAATTGACCTTTGAACACCCAAAAGATTTATTATCCACATAATATGAAACTAGGAAAAGAAGTCTGTTTTCTATCTATACTAATAGGACTAGGTACAATGGTAAGTCAAAATGAGTATAATATATTCAACCTACTCAAAAAAGGAGGAGGTTTTATTTATTACTGTTTTTTTATATTTCCGAATAACTACGCAATCCATGTCTCTTCCAGCAATTTTCACTGGCAAAGAAAATATAAAGTATTTGTGCGAACACCTTTATCACCACGTTGCTGTGCCACCTTTCCCATTTATTATTGCTCTAGCCTTAAAAGGTGAGGACAGACAACGGAATTTAATTAGATGTGAACATATGGCGCTATTTTTGGTTTAATTTATCTCCTAGTTTATTGCGCGACGTTTGTACGAGTGTAGAAAAAAATATATTAAAATTACATTGAAAAGGTTTTTTAAGAAATTGCAAAATATTTTATTAGAAAATTACATATCAAGAGAAGTGTACCTAATTTATTTCTGCTTAAGTTGTGTAGATAAATGTAGTTTATTAGAAACCAATTACTAAAAGTTATATGAAATAAGGGGTTTGCATAATGTATACAAGTAAATTTTAACACAAATAGAAAACCTTTGACGTATAACCCTACTCCGTCACGTATGCAGCACTAGTGTAGTGATTTGACGACCTCTGTGGCGCAGTGGGAGAATTCCCGCCTGAGACGCAGAAGGTTGCGGGTTCGATTCCCGCTGCGGGACAAATATTAGTATCTGCAAATATTTGTCTCGGGATCTGGGTATTTTCTATGTATAATATTTATATATTTACAAAAAAAATGTATATAAGTAGTATATCAGTCATGTAGTTCCCATAACACAAGCTCTGCTTACTTTGGGGCTAGATGATGCTGTGTGAAAATGTCCAGCATTATTTTTTTATTTATTTAAAGAACCTTGCTTAAAATCATACAATATGATTTATAAGAATAATCGTTTTAATCAGTTACGCCGTTTATCATTCTATCATATTTTGCAATGCCCTGTTGTAAATTGTGGAAATTGCGATACACGAACCATGAATTCATATAAATCAATTCCAAAAAAAAACATCTTTGTTTTCGACAAATTTTTGTTTTCGAGAAAAACTTAGACAAAAAACAAAGAAATTAACCTACATTATACATTGATTGAACTGTTCTATGACAGTGATAATTTTATTTCTAATGTGGGTATTTGTGATTATATGTAGTACCTACCTATAAACACTAATACTCACATTTGCGTGTTTGAGTCAGACATATCCTTAATTTGCATATCCTTTGACTAATAGTAGGAAATACTTAAAATAATCCGTTCACTGTTGAGACATAGACTAAACTATAAATAAGTTTAGGCCTAATATACATTCAAAGGTCAATCATGAAATCATTTTTTTATTTAAGTATATCGAGTTAAACAGGAAAATGGCCCATCTGATGATCTGATAAAAATAAAAAGATACTAAAAAAATACCAAAGTAACTTATCTCTAATAAAGAGTCTGCGATTGTAAATATATGTATTCCTTTAAAAATAATCTGGCTCAAAACCGTGATATAACGTCTTTGAGCGGAATTTCATGTGAAAATGACCTTATGGAAAAAAGACTGCAGCTTATTAAAAACTGAAAAAAAAACACTGAACCTTAACACTCTTTTACAAAGTAGATAGATGGGATACATAATTATAACATTAGAAAGAACAACTAAGAAGTCTAATATTTTCAAACAACGAAACAGATGTTTCCAGCATTTTCCCATGAAAAAGTAGAAGACAGGTGGACAACACTAGTTGAAGCAATTAACGGTGGATAAGATCCTGGCAATCTGGTTTTCAGGATAGTACTTGAATGTACGAATGATGAATGTGGTAGAGGAACCATGTGTTTTACTCTCTTTCTCTTTGAGACATTCTACCCATAGTATTTTTTTTATTCTGTTTTTTCATTTATATATCGGCCTTTTGATCATTATGTTTATGTCACAAATCCTATCCTACTATAATATTATAAACTTGAAAGTTTGTAAGGATGTTTGTTCCTCTTTCACGAAAAAACTACTGAACGGATTTTGATGAAACTTTACAGTAATATAGCTTATACATCAGAATGACACATAGGCTACTTTTTATCCGGGTACCATGCGGGAAAAGCCGTGGGAAGAAGCTAGTTTTTATATAAGATAACAAAGAAAAACTAAAATAAATTACTTTTATCATAATATGATAGTAATTATTACCTAGTTGGTACTAAATATACCTAATGTATATAGAACTTCTATTATCCGTAGTACACGAGTGTAGTTACACTAGATATTCAATAGGGGTATCTGACCATCGCACAGAGTTGGTTGAAAACTTTTAAAATTATCGTTCTGAACAAATTTATACAAAAAACGGGTTATTTACAATGATTTAGTGAGTTTGAATATTTCTCGATGTTCCAGCACTATTGCAGGAACTATGATCGCAGAAGGAACTGCAGTCTTTGCTGGATGTTAGCCGCAGATATATCGATCTACCCTCGTTCTCACTCTTTTATTGCGTATCATACCACTACCACCGGTTTCACTGTCATATTCGAGTACGTCTCGACCTTGGTACTGGAACATGGTAAATATCCCGTTTTTAGTCAAAAATATTTTTTCAGTTAGATCAGAATTACACTTTGTTAATTTACATTATCATTCATTCATTCTTATTTAATTGCGTAAGGTGAAATACCCACTTATTTCCAAAATAAACTGAAAACTTATCTGTTCCTAGACTAAGTAGAAGTGTAAAATTATGGAAGAATGGAAGAAGAAAGACTCGTATTTTGTACATCGTTGTCAACATAACGGGCACGGCGGATGCCCATTGCAAGTTTATTTTAAAAAGAAACAAACTGATAATGTACGCGTCGATACTAGTTATTGTGGTTTTTATTTATAGACAAGTGGTTCCAATAACCCTAATGAGATGTGTCAAATGAACATCTGATTAGGACAGGAAAGAGGTAATTGTGGTCCTTGCCTACCTTCGTCGTTTGTATCCGTTTTGACCATGTTATTAGTCAGTCTGACTGCTAGAATCGTTTAGTGGGCGGTACTCCGACTTCAAATTCGACATGGTCGTACACCAATGGATTTATTCAGTCGAAAAATTTATGTGCGCATTAACACAAGCTCAAAATGGCGAAGGAAAATATTGTGAGAAAATCAGAATGTCCCAGAATGAAATATTTGATGTGTCATAGTTGTGTTCCAATAAGCGTCGATGCGCTTGCAACCCATCATGGTGGAATGCTAACGAATTGCCTCTGACTACCGTCTACTTGGTATCCTTAAAGATCTATGCAATAAGTATGTATCTATAGATGTCTATCATCGAAAACATAGATGTCTATTTCGTTCATCTAGGTTGTCGAAATTGTTTTTTTTTTTGCGTGGGTTATTCATGAAAGTAGCATGTATCCAACTATCCCTACATATAATCGCATAGAAGCATAAGGGATTCTACGAGGAGTCATTAATTTTATTCTACCTACGTCCAAAGAAATACACATCCATATTAGTCCGATTTTAATTCACTTTCCTGCGTTCGTGCAGTGCAATTACGATGAATAATGTCTCTTCGCCGATGAGGCTGAGAGAAATGTTGATAAAAACTGCGGCGATCAATCGTAAGCAAGATCAAGGAGCTTCCCACGAGGCGTACACCTGTGCGCTCGCGCAGCCTGGATGGACCAATCACTAAATAATGGTGCGCGCGCGCTACAAATAAAATCATTTAAAATTATTCAACATAAATATATTTTTTTTATTAGAACAAGACAACTCAATTTGGTACACCAAATAATTATAAATATATTCGTACATTTTTTACATTTAACAGACAAAACAAAGTATATTATACTTCTTAGGGCCCAGTCAAACTGACGCGGCGGGGCGGAGCGGCGGTGCGTGGCGGCAGCGATTAAATGGAAATGGTTGTCAAAAAACAGTTACTTACTGTTGAAGTTCGCGTGAATATAATGATCGCCACTGCTAACGTCACTGCCATTGCGTTTGGCCGAGCTCTTAGAAATGATTGGTTCTCTATATGCCTGTAATATTGAAAACTTAAAATAGATAAAAAAAACCTTGTCGCACTATATTTTATTGCATATCCACTATCAATAGCCGGTCGATACCGCAGAATTAACTACAATTATAAGAACAGTACGGAGTGGAACCGCCCTTCCCAGTCGCTTAACGGTACTTCAGGGACTTGCAGAGCCTTGGATTGTCGGTGCAAGACAGCGGCTGTCGAGGATTAAGCTAACTTCTACATTTGTAATAAAATAACGACGAAATGAGTCCGTGAAGTTGAATCATAAATGGTCTTTAAAGGTTGAATTCTTTTATATTCTCACATAAGTGGTGTCGAGGAGATTGTTTAGTAAATATTGAATATTATCCATTTAGCTTGTGAAAATGTTAGATCTGAGTGTGTATGTGACATGTTCAATGGACAAGTTGGCTAAATTCTTAATTCTCGCTTAATCTTTGACTGATATCAAAAGGAAAGGAAGAATGGTAACGCACCACAGTAAAGTTACCATGTTTCAGGTAAAAAATTTAGTATAAATTCTTTTAACCTGTTCCCTACCTAATAAAAGCCGAGCAAAAACTAGATTTTGTCACGCAAACTACCATTAAGCCTGAGCGGATGCAATGGTGCCATTCGCCATTAATTGGGTTTACTTTTCTCCATTTATTTTTCTCTACAAACCATTTCATAGCTATCGACGAGTATCATCGGTATTCGCTATCAGTATTCTGGTTTATTTATATGTAAAAACATAACCGAGCTTTTGACAGAGTCAGCTGCTTATTTTTTTCTAATTTATAGAGCATCTGCAGATATTATAATTTAATCATGATTATGTTTTTATAACTACGTGTATTTAACTTACAGAATATTCTCATAGGCCAATGGAAAAGGAGTGTGAGATACGATGTGCAAGTAAAACGGCACGATCACTCACCCTAACGGAGACTCCTGGAATGAGTCGAAACTTAGTTGGAACCTTCACCTATGGTATGGTGGTAAATTTCCGTTTTACAATAGAAAAAGAGATTTTGTGTTTTAGGAGATTGTGAGAGTTATGCTCGTCTGCACAAAACTAAGGCATAGAATCACTTAGTGATAGTGATTCTATGCCTTATGCATAGAATGCCTTCCTCTAGCTCGATTATGAAATTTATTAATTGTTTGTGTTATTTTGATAAAAAATACCTTAATACTAACCCGCTGTTTTTGTAACATTACTTGATTTTGGTACCGTCGTTCGATTAAGCTTTTTTCTTTATCTTGTTTGACAAAAAATGTGTTATAATTCCAAAGGTATATAACTAATTTGATTATATTTATATCTGTCAGCAGCTTTTTGTGTCGCTATGAATAATGTCAACTACTAATGAACTGATACTGGGCCGGTTAAATGTAATTTGGCATGATAAATGTCTTTATCAATTCGTTTATCTTTGCGATAAATATTGTGCAGTTGTCGATAGAAATTTCACTTTGAAATCAACAGCAAATTTGTTAGATGCAGTAACAAATTCTCTGTTTGAAAAATTTACTATTTTTAGAGCTTCTTGTTGAGTTCGTTAGTACTCGAAGTAATAATAATAATAATAATTTATTCAAAAATCAAGCATTTACAAAATTAACACGAAAAACATAAGTCAGTACTTGTAAGACTTGTACTTGAAAGTAGCCGATGAAAAGTAGCGTTTTTACGAAACGCATACACTCGACCGTTTTTTTTATCAACTTACGTTGCAAAATAATTGGTCTCTACAAAAAACCCCTTTTATTTTAACGAGATAATCCTACGTCTATCCAAAAATATAAACTTTATTGGTCTAAATATTGGTGAAAGATTTTTTTAAATTCAGATTAGTAGTTTTGAATATTACCCCCTACATACAAACTTTACCTCTTTTTACCTTAATGCAATACTAATATTATATATCTATACGTATATTTAGTATAGATATTGTATTAAGGCAAGGCTGATTATAGAGAAAAATACGAAAATTTTGTGAAATCCTACTATTATTATAAACGCGAAAAATTGTGAGGATGGATGTTTGGTCCCGCAAACCCGTTTCACGCAAAAAGTACTGAACAGATTTTGATAAAATTTACAGTAATATAGCTTACACATCAGAATAACACATATGTAGGATAATTTTCATAATAAAAATCACACTGGCGAAGTCGTGGGCAGAAGCTAGTAATATATAAAATAACTAAACGCCCGCGACGTCATCGTCCGCGTGAAGTAAAAACCATGCTCTAGAACCTAAAATTCTAAAACATATGCCATCGGTTAGAGTTCCAATAAGCGGCGATGGGCTTCCAACCTATCACATGGAGGTCGAACTTCTTTCAAAACGCGGGCCGTTTTCCCTCCATGTGAGTGCCAAATATAATGTAAGGCGGTGCCTCTGTTTACCCCTTATTCGGACTCCTCAAAAGTCAACGCACTGAGTAACTGAGGATGTAACGTCCATCATGGAGATTACAGTCGTAAGCGTGTTTGTTTTATTTTTGTGTTAGGGTTTCCACTAATCAAAGTAGTGTAAAATACCATTTATTTATATACCTTTGGAAGAAAATAGTGTTGGGGCTTGTAAACTTATTTGCTTAGTACCTACCAACATACTACCTACATTAACTGTTGCATTGAGTTTTTTCTTTACTTAGTCGGTAAATAAGCACCTGTGTAATAATATTTTAGACCAAATAAACAAATTTTATTATTAATTTTTTAATCAGTTATTAAATTATTTATTATTTAAAGTTTCAAAGAGATAACCCATATGTACCAGAAAAGGGCAAATGCCTTTTTAAATTATGTCATACTTCTAAAATATGCAGTCGTAGTAGTATTTGTACTTTAATAAATAATAAATAAATAATGATGGACATTTTCACACAGCATCATCTAGCCCCAAAGTAAGCAGAGCTTGTGTTATTGGAACTTCATGACTGATATACTACTTATATATATATTTTTTTGTAAATCCATACATATTATACATAGAAAACACCCAAACCCGAGACAAATATTTGCAGATAATACAAACATTTGTCCCGCGGCGGGAATTGAAAAACTTTGTTGTTTGCTTTGGCACAGATAATGTTGATTTCCTTTACAATTTCATTTAAATTGCAGGAATAGTTTTATTACCTACCGATATAATTAGACATCTCGAAAGTTATTTTAAATAATTGTATCGCATCTAAAATGGCAATTTCCTGCACAACGCAATAACTTCATACATTTACATGAATAACCTCAAAGTTACTTTAGTTATAAAATAAATGAAAACAAAAATGTTGCCCATAAAAGGTAAACAGTGAATAATTTCTCGAACATTTGAAAGTCAGTGTGTTTGTCTCGGTCAAAGACCTATACTAATTAGAGATAGGACATCACAAGGTCGACGCTGTAAAAAAATTTGTGACATCATTCCAAAAAAGTAGAATGAAATGTACATGAAATCATTATACAAGATTATCATAGGGATGATGAATGATTAATTGTAATTACCTATATATCCATTAAGCGTTTAATAACTTCTTAAGTTAAGCTATTTTATTTTCACGTATTACTAAGACTACTATCCCGGCAAAAAGCATTGGTACACCATCACACAGGAAAAGCTAGTTTGGGTACCAATGTTTACCATCAAGGAATGACAAATATTTAGAATCCTAATGATAATAAGGATTGTTTTTTTCATGTAACTGTAAATGTTAGTAAATACAATAAATTTCATTTCATTTCTGTGATCGCTAAAAGTACCGTCTCGTCGACATAGAATCACGCTTCTATGTTTTATATCGACAATAATAAATTGTTATTCTTATTAAAATACAATAATATCGATCAATTTTTTATGAATAACTGTATAAACCCTAAATACCAAGTAGTAGGTCAAAACCAAACAAATCGTATTTCACTTATCGCTAAGCAAATATCTTAGCCTTTTATGGGTAATAAAAAAGCAACTGTATAATATTCAAAACGATAGAAAAACCTAAGAAAAAATAGAGTGGGTCCATACGAAAAAGATAGTATTTAGTCATTTTTAGACATTATATCAAGTTTTCAATGAATACGGTAACACTTTTTCTCACGCTTAAAATATCTTATACTAGCTTCTGCCCACGGCTTCATCCGCATGGTAACCGGATTAAAATTAGCCTATGTGTTATTCTGATGTAAAAGCTATATTACTGAGAAGTTTCATCAAAATCCGTTCAGTAGTTTTTGTGTGAATGAGTAACAAACATCTATTCTCACAAACTTTCGCGTTTATAATAGCAGTAGGATTGACTTCATACCTATCTATCCCTATCTAAAGCAAACAACTATAACTTGTAATAGGCTCTGTCCTTCGCTCTATATATTTACATTGGAGAGGAAGACACGCTGACCTATATCCTGTCATGCATAAAGACCCACTGTCCTCAACTCTAGGACTACTCTACTCTGTACTGGACGCGAAAATTCAAATTTTCTGTTTAAAATAGAATAATATTATTCTACTAATATTATAAACGCGAAAGTTTGTGAGGATGGATGTTTGTTACTCTTTCACGCAAAAACTACTGAACGGACTTTGATGAAACTTTACAATAATATAGCTTATATATCAGAATAACACATAGGCTACTTTTTATCGGCGGCGGGCGAAGCCGTGGGCAGAAGCTAGTTATAACATAATTTCGTTTCAATTTGTTTCTTGTTTTGTCTCAAATGATAATGTTTTATTTTACAATCTGACTAGGCCTCTTTTTACAGCCTCTAAATAATATTATTTAGAAGCAACAAAACTAAGTGTTATCTTTGAATAAATTATATTTCTATAATCCGAAGGTGAATAAATTATATTTCTATGACTATCATCAACCGGTCAAGGGCTGTATTGATACATAACCACGCTATTCGGTTAAAATTTATTTTGACTGATTATGACAGACGATCAACTTGCAAATGGGCACTACTAGAGGTATATTGTACGACAAATTATTTAGGTATACGTTATACGCACGTACCGTAATCTGATGGATTTTTGAATATTTTTTGTCTTTTGAACTTTTGAGTGAATAAAATCAGGGGCCTGAATAGAAATGCTCACATATTTAGTAACACGAAAAATTATAATTGACTTCTCCTATATATGTGAATCTATCTTTCTTTACAACTTTTACCATTCATTTTTTGTTCAATCTGTTGGCCATGAGTAATTTCATAAAATTCGCGTCCTATAGTTGAAGTCCCCAGTCACACAGATGGTCAACACTCACATAAAAGGGTATTTATGTGTGAGTGTGCATTGAAGTGTGTACCTATTGAGTTTGCAAATATCAAAGCTAGAGTTGGTTTTCACGTTCATAAAATATTAAAATAGTAAATATTACTTATTACAATAATATAATTATCATTTTCATTTACGCTCGTCTCATTATTTACCTACAAACATTTCCTGTTGGACAAAAAGGTTCCAATTAGAATATACTTATAATTGTATTCCCCGTGATAATTACCCTCCGAACCATACTCAGCGCATAGCCCTTTGAGAATACCAAGTAGGTGGTAGTCAGAGGCACGTCCAAACTTTACATTTGGCGCATACCCGCGTTTAGCAAATAGTTATCACTCCACGATATAAATAATAATCATAATTCTGTATTGCAGACACAAGATTCATAGTTGGATGCAACATTATACAAAAATAGATGATAGTGAATGAAGCAAAAGAGGATTGTAGCAAGTGGAAATCCTTAGTCTCTGCCAACCCCTCCGGGAAACAGGCGTGAATGTATGTATAGATATAAAAAAAAAGTCAAATATGTTAAATTATGTGGCTATTTCCACTATACGTTGTCGTTATCATCAGCCTATCTGCCAGACTCCTAATAATCAATTCGAGTGTGGATTCCTGTGGACGAACTAGGGGTCTAGAAAATTACAAGTTTCTGTTATCGTTAACTCCTGCGGATGTATTGAATTGTAAGGGAATGAAATGTCATTCCCATACAATTCAATCCATCCGCAGACACAGCTAATGAGTTTACCATTACAAATTTTCGTTAGCGTGAACGGAAAAGTAAGCGTGAGGTATTTATCTAGACACCCAGGACGCGATTCTCTTTCTCTGTACGACATTGAAAGAGTCAACTCGAGCCGCCGCCGCGTACCTATATCGTAGAAGCTACTACCGCTTCAGGCCCATAAAATGTCATTGTAGATTATTGTACTATCGTGGACTTCATGCTTATAATCAGTCCAGAGTTAACAAGTAAAATACAACTATGAACGACCTTGGTGATGCAGCGGGTGTGGTAGCCGGCTGACACGCAAGAGGTTTTGATTCCCTCTGCGGGGCAAATTTTTGCATGTTCTGCGATTATTTGTAACGGTCCTGGGTGTGTTTTAATCTTTTTTATTAAAGAGGGTTTAATCAATTATGTCATCCTCGAAATGGCGCTTAAAATACAAATTAATCTTACTATCTACGTTACCTAGTTTAACTATTTCTAATAACATTTTTGCTGGTTCTGAAACTAAGCAAGCCAAAATTTCATATATTTATTTATTGGTTTATTGGTGATCAACAGTGTTTACTTCTAATCTAGACAAAAACATTTGTATCAAACATAAGCCCAATAACAGATTCCCCCAATTTTATAAATGATGTAGTGTGCTGTTGAGGTAACAGTGAGCTACAATTAAGTAAGTAATTATGTCGGTACATTAGAATTTAAATTGGACAGAATTGACTTACAAGCAATTTAAGTAAGTAGGCATTAGTAGTAAGTACCTACCTATCTGAGAAGAAAAGGATGACAAGACAGAATGAGGTAGCCTAAAAGAAAAATATTTTAAATATAAAACCATATTGATTGACAAATATAAAAATCAAAACCATATTAAATAAAATAAATAAATAATGCTGGACATTTTCACACAGCATCATCCAGCCCCAAACTAAGCAGAGCTTGTATTATGGGAACTACATGACTGATATACTACTTATATACACTTTTTTGTTGTAAATACATACATACATAATATACATAGAAAACACCCAGACCCGAGACAAATATTTGCAGATACAAACATTTTTCCCATGGCGGGAATTGAACCCGCAACCTTCTGCGTCCCAGGCGGACCTTCGCCCACTGCACCACAGAGGTAGTCTGATATTGATTGACAAATGTACATCTTTCAACTTCGACACACTCCACTAGAATTTGATACGCATTTTCTACCACGTCACACTCCGTGCAGTTTGAACTGGTTTTACCCATGAGATATCCAAAGCTATTCAGTGGAATGTGTCCCGATCGCAGCCTGGAGCCTAACCGTGTCAGTCCTGGCCATATCCGAACCATCAAACCACGGTGACTTAGCTAGACCTATTAATGTTTATTATTCAAAGCACAAGACCTAAAGAATTTCAAAATTATTCAATATGACTATTGCAATCAATGGCAGTACAAAATAAACTGCAAGCTACCTACCACTTACAGCTAATAACAGATATTTTACATTGTAATGAGAGCAATGCAATGCATAGCAGTATTGTATATTGAATTGTGAGTATTGAAATTGTAAAATAAACATTTTATTTAAAAGGAGTTCTAAAAATACAAAGTAAACTTAAAATTGAACGTGTTCGATTCTTGCTGCGGAATAAAAGTTTGCATGTTCTGTAGATATTTGTTTCGGGTCTTGGTGTTGTGGTGACATGATACTAACTGATACTGATACTAACGACACAGCGAATCCTAGTATGGGGCAGGACTGCGAATCCTAGACATCGTGGGGTGAGACTATGGTGTTTTATTTCTTAATATTTTCATAAACGGGTGCTTTAGGTCATTAGAAACACTTTAGGAGAAAGCTTATACACAACTTGCACGTTACTGATAAAAAAGATAGGTAAAATATTAGGAAGCATTTTGGCAACGATTCCGTCTGGTAGTAAAGTAAAAATATATTTATTTGACATAATAATATGTTACAAATTGTATATGAATCCATAGGCTCCTACTAGTCGAAACTGTATTTCAGGAGCAACTGGCTTCTCCCAAAGAAAGTTATAAATGTCATGTCTGCAGTGATCTGGATCAATTGAGTTATCTATTGTTTGCAACGGTTTGATCGATAGCTAGTTGTTGAATCTGTCTTTGTTTACTACTGGTACATAGTTTTATCATTATTTATATCAAGAAATGTAATATAAGTAACATATTCCTTAAAAATTGCACCCTCACTGTAATCTTTACATCTCCGTAGTCAGTATCATGTCTATGCCTTATTATTTGGCACGTGCGCTCGTTTGTTATATTCCGTTACAAGCCCAGCCGTCTAATCTCATTCTAATTCTAAGTGGGGGAACTAAGGTCTGCACTGACGTCCCGCATTGGGGTGTATTGTGCATTATCCCCCTTCTAACCTGACCCCAACCAGCCCAACTCCACCCAGCCGCCTATTGGGACACTAACCGATGACAAATACCTTCAAGTTTTTGCCTATTACTTTTGTGATTTCTCTGTGATAAACTTAGTACGTCGTTAACTAAATGGCAATTAGATATCTACGTGGGAACGTCAGATATCGAATCAACAAGTGCCTTTTAAAAAGTATAGCCAAACAAAGGACAGTGGTCAATGACCGCCGAAATGCAAGGTGCATAATATCACTCGCTTGACCTTCTAGTTCAATGATCGAAAATACCTACTCATAGGTACAATCGACAGCAAAAGTAGATTAATGGTTTGATTTTTTAAACACAGTTATATTTCTGGAATCCTTAAATTTAAGTTAAAAATGTTGTTCTTCCTTAATATTTTAGAGCAGTCTTTGAGGTAAAACCCTAAACAAAAATGATATAAAATCTCAAATTGTCAATATACTCTTGTCACTGCCTGTATACTGGTTGTCCAAAACAAATTTGTAGAATTAATGTTTTATTGTTATGTTTGTGAAATGAAAAGTGAATGTCACACGTCGCGTCGTCAGATTTACTTTAAGAAAAGATAAAATTCATGAGTAGGTATTATTGGTATAATATTCTTATTTAGAATAGAAAAGAATAGAATAGACTGTGCGGTTTATTTGACTCAATAACAAATTACAGAAAGAACCGGTACAAAATGAATAAAATATATGCAATACAGATAATAGTAAGATTTTGACAAAAACACAGAGACAAAAAGGATTATTTTTTGTGCTAATTAGTCCCATGAGACGTGTTGGCCAAACATGTCCTGTCTCAGCTTAATGCTGCTCCGCACATTATTAAGAAAGCCTAGAAAACGTGGAACCATATAATAAAAAAATGTGCTCACACCAATAAGGCATTATGTTAAAAAACCTGATAATCACCTAACCTGATGTAACGATACAGTAATCATTTTAGCTGCATTTTTAGTATAAATATACCCGCAATCTTTAAAAACAATTTCTTCATACACAGATAGACCCGCATTTTATTAAGTAGATAAAAAATTGGCAAACCTGATAGCACACGTGTTGTGCAAACCATTGTCCAACTTCTGTCAGTCGACACAAAAGGTTTTTTTGGCAGCAAAAAAATAACATGAGAACGCTTTTACTTTCTTCAACATTTGGGTTCTCGTTTTTTCAACATTTTCGGATTATAAAATGAGAGCTTCTTTGTTTGGATTCGATTTAAATAACAGTACCTATTCGGAGGTATCCTGCGGAATTAGAATTTTCGGACACATTTAAATTTAATATTATGGTATTTTAGTCAAAATTTTACATAGAAAAACTGTTGAAAAACAAAAGGAAAGAAAATATTAGAAGTTTTTATAGAAGCTAAATCAATTTAATACATTAGCTAGTTATAATTTTCTAAGTGGTAAAGAATTTACAAAGTCTCTAATTTGTGTAACTAATAAGGTAGGGGAAACTGTATTCACCTGTTAAAAAAATTAGTTAAATTAAGACGAAAATGAAATAATATCGCACTATTCAATAAATCTTTGAATAAACATAAAGTGAAATTACATAGAAAAACTAAATATGCCACTTATGCATTAGGTCGTCTTGTTACCTGCACGCGTTCCCACACTACCTATTATCTATCTCTTTCCTTCTCTAAATAATTACCCAGTATTTGTTTCTCTTTCATGCACGAATGAATCCGCTTTCGACGTCATCTTTCACTCTCACTATCTATTCAAGTACACCTCAGAACAATAGATACTGCAAATAAAAATTACCAAATGCATTGTTTTCTAAGGTAAAAATAAATATCACATAGGAAAATCACACAAATGAACTTGAAATCCTCGAAATAATATTTGTCCATACAAATTAAATTATTTAGGTATTAATTATTTAAAAAATCGCTCCGAGTTCAAATACCTTCCAGAAATCGGTTTATAAAACATTTCAGTTTCGTTACGTACATAGATACTCTTTATTGCGTACACCATAAAACAAAGAAATCTACTTAGTCATAGGATCATATAGTCTAAGTCGCGGTGTAAATAAATTAACTAACTCATGTTTTGTCTGAAAACTTTCATGTTTCTACACGGTGACGTAGAACGTTCAGCTGGATGCACGCGTGCACTTTCTTCGACAGAGACAGAAACATTATTCTTTATGTCCGAAGGAGACGGGCATACAAAACAATGATGATAACTTTTTATATCGAATACCCTGTCGTAACATCACTTTCTTCCCGTTTTTACACTGTCGTGTGCGATTCGTTGACTCTTATATAAAGGTAATGTCTCATGACACTCTAAAAACAAATTAGGTATTAGTTATTAGTTACTTTTGTTATCAAAAGGTCGTAACGACTTTTAGTAAACCGATAACTTTCAATGTTGGTGCAATTTTTTAACCGTTTGGAACAAAATAAATGTTGTCGGTCTAATTATACTACTGATATCAAATTAAACTTGAAAATTAGAAATTTTAATGCAGATTTTCCTTTTGCAGAGGCAAATAAACCTTTGGAAATATTAAATGCGATATTTTCTGCTTGAGTGAGTATATTTTCAACCATCCTTCAGCCCAATTTGACACAAAAATATATTTAAGTTACACTACATAATCATGTGACAGATTTTTTAATCCTAAAACATATATTCCTGTCACGCGGAAAGCTAACTACAATGCAAAACTTGGGAATGTGCCAAATATTATGTTTTGTACGATACCTCTGATCTTGATACTTTACGATACCTTGTACTTGATATCAAGATCAGAGTGTAGATCTGAGGATGTCTATCAAAGGGATTGAAGTCGTAAGCGTGTGTGTTTTGTTTTTGTTGTATTGATTTCCAATGAGCACGCAGCCTTACAAGTGATAGAGTGAGAGTGAGTGTGTGCGCAACTTTCGACGCCGATGACTGAAGAGCGACAGTTTTTCTCCGTTTAAACTGTCATGCTTCAAATGAGCCGAGTGAAAATTCATTGTTCTTCATTGTTGTTTGACAAGCCTTTCTATTCACGGATAGAGTCTGGTATTTGACACGGCTAGTTGATTGATTTGGCTTGATTGAGCTGTTTTGAAAGTGATTGTTTTTCTGGTTTCATAAATTATGATCATCAAAAAGGTGATCACGGCTATAAACCACTTAAACCACGACGGATGGTCAAGCTGCTTCCCTCCACCGATTTTCTGCAATATTTTTACTGTTGTCATCGCGATGTCATCAGTCTATTGGGAAAGGCCAGCTTTATCCCACTACGGGATAAAAATATGTTAGCTCTGTTTGTGTAGTGGTACCATGATACTCAATATCATCAATCTATTGGGTGGAAAGACGTAATAAGCGCGGGTTCGATTCTCGCTGATGCACAAATATTTGTATGTTCTATAGACATATGTGCCGGGTCTGGGTGACTAGAAATACGAGTACCGTGGTACCACATACCATGGTACTCGTATTTCTGTGTCTATTGGGAGTTTATTTAGTTATTACTTCTGCCCACGGCTTCGCCCGCATGGCACCCGGATAAAAAGTAGCCTATGTATTATTCTGATGTATAAGCTATATTAATGTAAAATTTCATTAAAATCCGTTCAGTAGTTTTTGCGTGAAAGAGTAATTAACATCCATCATCACATACTTTAGGGCTTTACATAAACTCTTTTTAGGGTTAAGCTCGCCTTTGTACATGTAATTTAATTCTGCCTTTTTCTAATTGTTTATTTGTGTGTACAATAAAGAATAAATACTTACGCGTTTTTAAAAGTAGTAGGATTAATTAAGGCTCTATCTTCTCAATCATAGTCGTCAGTCGGGTTGTACGAAACCTTAGTAACTTTTATGTAACCAAGGTTTCGTACAATGACTAATGATGGTGTTTCTAGTCAGTTCAGCAATCAGAATATTACTGCCAGTTATCAAGTTTTACTTCCGCGTGACAGTCTGTCAATGGGGTGATGTTATCTGGTTATTCTATCATACAATCCTACTTCCTATGTCATTATATATGCGAAAATTTAGATGTTTGTAAATGATTTACTTTTTAAAGGCTAAACTGATTTTTAATAATATTATGATCCTTTAGGATATTTTAAAGTCGGGTAACATTAGATTGCAAAAAGCTGAAGGGCAAGGCAAATCCTAAAATGTAGCGTAGGTATGTTTTTCAAGAAGTATAAGAGTTATAGCCACATTTATTAATACACTTTTGTCGCTGACTGTAATTTATCAACTATCAACGCTATTTTTTTTTCAAAAGCATTTGAGACGTTACTATTTTTGTTTCTGAGTTGCAGAATGCGTCGTTTATATCAGTTTGATTAAACAGTTGATATCAGCATCACTGAAATCAATGCATAGTTTATTGAAAGATAATTTCTCGACGAATTAAACTTTTTATCTCTCAAAAATAAACGCCATGTTGGTAAAGAATAACTTGGCATAGAAACCCACTAATTATTATTGAAAGTAATACAATAGATATAATTCTAGAATCTTGTAAAAAAATCTATTATGCCGGAGTACACAAACTAGTAACCTTTCGAAGAATGATAAAAAGTTTGCAAAAGCTTACGGTAAGTAGGTACGTCGGTAGATATAGGTATACCACCATACATTGTACAATTTCTAAATTCACTACCTACTACAACCTTTCAAGCAAACAAAACACAATGCCTCCCTAACTACACACGTGGAACCTGCAATTTAAAAAAAAACGCGATTTCTTTGTGTTGCGGACGTGTGCTAACAAAAACTATAGTTTTGATCCAAATCGGAATCTTAAGAATATAAAAAATAATAGACATGGAGAAATCGTATTTTTTGTTCGTCTGTCTTTCACATGCTTTCTTCAAACACAATGGGCCATGGGCCAGGTAGGAGACCCGAACCTTCATAGCGCACCGTGATGAAATGGTGACATTTTATATGAGGTCATGATTCTGTTGCTTTTTTAGAGTTCCGAAGCCATATGGCGAAAACGGAACCCTTCCAAATTATATCGCGATACACTTTATACTGAGCGAGAAATTGAGAGACACATGGACAAACAGACGAACAAACATGAAAAAAATCGTTTTTTGGTATGCATACAATTTTTTTAATCCAAAAGTTTAAATATGTATATTATAAGGGTAAATCGCGCATCCCCTATTAATGTTAAGTAAGATTGCAATGAATTATTCACTGCACTCTCTCATGTGGGGTTAACAACTCTTTAAATCAAAAAAGCTATTGGTTCGTGTTAATTTCGAACCCATGACCTTCAAATCAGAAGTCGGGGTACACTTAGGCCAAAAAGTTTCTATAGGCGTTGATCAACTTCATCTTTGATCTGTACCATGTTGAATAAGAGGTTTCTATAAAGACTAGCATAGCAGCTCCACAACACCACAATGTTGTGAAAATTATGACCACATGTACATAACTATAAATATATATTATGCTTCTCCAGGCAATCAACGCTCAAATTGTAAAATAAATACAAAAAGCCAACATGAATAGGTACCTACATAGTTTACGTAGATGTGTCCCTACGTCTGACCATGAATAGAGCCTTCACACATTCTACTATATAATATTTGAACAATTTGTTTAGGTGTGTGTCAATACCTATGGTCTTTATGTTTCCAACGTAAGGTAGATATTAGGAAAGTCAATATCAGAAACATGTGAAAACAGTGATGAAATTAGACTGAGTAGTCTAAAAACAGTTGTTCTGAGTGACGTTAGCACGTATAATTATTAATTTTCTATATATCTTTTCTAAAAAGAAACAATCCGATAAAATACACTTCGGTAAGAATGCTTCGAGCTCATTAACGTAGACGCGGCCCGCAGTAAATTCAAACATATGGCGATGTATGATAGGGTTTAAGGAGAAGTGATTTGACGCGCGTTTATTTGACATAAATGCTTGTAAATTAAAATACCTTTTTAATTTCTTTGTTTACTCAAACTTGTTTGTAAAAATTTAATAAGCTGATCCCATGGACAGCCTTGTTAGTCTAGTCGGCTGTACTCGACTTGTGTTGGCGTTAATTTTTTATTAATGTGTCAGACGCATATACATAGGGCATAGGGCCCTATGCCCTAGAAACGATAGTTTGTCAGAGTTCTAATGTTCCAATAAGCAGCGATGGGCTTGCAATTTGTCGTGGATTATTAACTATGCAAAACGCCATGTACAAAATATAATGTTTGGCCTCTGACTACCCCCAAAAAGGTATCTTCACAGATCTGCGTACTGATTATGAGGCTTTCCATACTCAGTCATATTACAGTCGTGAGCATGTTTGTTTGTTTTGTTTTGATTGAACGTATTAAGCTGAAAATTGTTGTGTTAAAAGTTGCTCTCATTTCAAGTCTACAATCCCTAACTACGAGTAAGTACATATATATAAATGAGGTCATTAATAGTCACAATATCGACTGATGACATCATCATGTAAACGTGTGTCGTGAAAGGGGACCTCTCATTCCACGCCCTATTTACCTATTGTGCTTTGCGGGAAGTGCTGCCTGTGAAAATAGTCGGAAAAAATATCAACCGGGTTTCTACGGCAAACAAATTATCATTGGGGTCATTACTTGTGGCTTTCGAGTCTCTATAAAGTCAATGAATAATTAATTTTAGCTAAGTACATAAGTTTGTGATGTGTGTTGTTGCTAAAATCTCCATAACGACCTGATGAAATTTAGAACAGGTATAGTTCGTGATTGAGAATAATACATGGCGAAGCCGTGGTTGGTTCAAAATAAATCAGTATTTTACAGAAAATGGCTTTAGCCGGACAGTAATCTAAAAAGCCGGACGTCAACTATCATACATCTATTGCGGTTGGGGCCTTGAGACATCCTGAAGACGGTAACCCAGATATAGTATTCCTTTATTCAAATCTCACGTGCTGCCTTTCTTTGCATCTGTTATGCCTTTGTTTGTGACATCATTCAAAAGTTTCCTAAGAAACCAAACGGAAGGGGAACAAACTTGTAGAGTTAATAATTTTTATCGTTTTTTTTTTCGTCGTAAATTTTTATTGATCTCGAACTTTAGTATATTAATTGAAATATTAAGATCATCGATACAGATCTAGTTTTAACAATCTAGTCCAATAAAAATATAAATTTGAATTTTTTGGATTCACTTCTAAATGTATTTTTAAAAGCTGCAGTATAATACAAAATATAATAAAGATACGTAAATATTGTGTACATATTCCTCGTGTTTTTTAATAGTCAAGCAATATTGACATGTACTTGCTCCAAAGGTTTGCGCATTGAAATTGTGTATGAACTTTCACAATCCAGGCAACTATATTCAATGCAATTTGAGATAGAAACAGGTTTGGTCGGACCATACTTGCTACTTTGTTGTAAGCATGTGTAATATCCGAAAAAGCTTTGCATACCGAGTTTTAGTATCTAGTATAGAAATTAAATAATAAGGTATTCGATAATAATTTAAACCTAAGAATCATATAGATAATCAATAAATACTTAGTTTGAGATTGTTTATTGGCAAGAATTTAAAAATAATTTACTAAGGGGACTTGACCTTGATTACAAACATAACTTGATGATCCAGCAAAATAAAAATACCAACTTATAAAGTCAAGTACCAATCAAAAACTTATTAAAAACAAGGACCAAGATAATGCACGATGATTCACACGGCATAATCTTTATAATCAAAGTTGGCTCTATGACCCAAATCCACGCAACTGCCGAGTACTTTCATTGTGAACACTAAACTACAAACACATTCAACATCTTTATACTGTAACCACATGCACGCACACCGGCAATACGATACATACACACACCAGTGATGTAGTGAATGTCGAATGCATGCAACACAAACAGCGTGAAAGACATTTGCATAATAAACTTATAGAACATAGGAATGTCTAGCTTAATTTCTTGTCTATTCAATTACACTGATAGTGTGTATAAATTTAGAACTAGTTATATCGGAAATAGACACACACATAGAAACAGTGAATGCTTACGTTCATAAACCACTCTATTTAGTACATTTGCTAATGTGTGACAGTGTACAGTATTGTGCTTTGGCATTAGAGCGAGAAGAAGAGATGCGTATAATATATCATTTAAGATCTAGGACACCATTCCCGCTTTGTTCTAATTAAACTTGAGAATGTATATATTACTCACGAGAGATGCAGCCAGTAATGTTCATTTTTATTGTTACCAAAAAGAACACGGTTGAAACTTCTAAAGATGACCTATACCTATTTCTACCACTAAGCATGTATGCTCGTATGGTTGTATGCTGTGTTATGGATTTAAGAATACAGGTGCCGGTGAAATTATAGGCAAATGAGACCTGTCACACGTAATATTTCAGGGTCGGCTACGCTTGAATGATACATACCTCTGATGTTGATTGTTGTCCATAAGTTACGGTAACCGCTTACTAACAGGTGGGCCGTAAGCATGTTTGCTACTTTTGTTGCTGAAAGGAAATTTGGATCCTAATAGGTCAGCATAGTGAGATAGGGATTCAATCGTGACCTTATTATTAAATTGTCTTTTCCTATCTTATTATTCGCCATTTATGTGTTCGAGGTAAAATATTGTTCAGTTCTTCTCCAAAACTGTTTGAAATGCGTCAAATTGAATGCCATATGGTTATCAATAAACATTCAGATCCACTCCTTGAAACTAAATAGATTTGATATAACTTTGGAAACTGTCATGCTCGTGAACATAATTTTTACTAAAAACAAGATTTGCACCATGATCTGTGAGTTTTGATTAGATTAGATCTAAGTGAGGCACACTTAGATTAGATTAGATTTTAACATTTAGATTTGAGACAGTATAAAATTTATTAACTACTTAAAACAAATCTTTTGCATTTGGCTACGTAAAAATTACATCATGTCTTGATATTATTATTTTAGTTTGCCTAATCGTCTTTTGATGATCGTCATTGTGTTGACACAACGATGCTCATTGATGGTAGGTATATTATAAAATTTGCCTTTAATTACACGCTCTTTACTCTCACTATTATATTTTCTTATGCACTGTGCATATATGAAGGACTGTAGTTTTTTTTTTATGTTATGTCAAGGCGAACTTTACTGGCCTACGATCCGCCTAATGGATAGTGGTTACTGTCGCCTATTGAATCTGCAACATAATTTTTTTTGAAGCGGTTTTTTGTTATTTTTTAGCGAAACACGTTTCACAGTTTACATATACTATGAAGGATGGAATAAAATCTAGCTATATAGGTATACCGTCAACCAACAAACGTATAATAATATCACATCCAAGATAAAAAACAAACCTGAAAACTTTCAGTTCTCAATCTAAGCCACTTCAGTGTCTCGTAAAGTTCACCGGAAACAAAATCCAAAAGAAATTGATTACTTCCAGCGATCATTCAAATCAGTGTCATACAGTCATAATCTTCACAACGACGTTGCATAATTCTGACGTAACCGAAACGAGCTCAGCGAAAGTTGCCACGGCAATTTCACTCTCCTCCCAGTCTTTCTCTTCATCCTCTATCCCTTTCACACCTTTACTTTAACAATATCCCCTCTCGTTTGCACAGCAACTGGTTCTGCATCTTTATCGCTTACACAACTTTCTGTTATAGCTATCTCTTTCGTTTGCTTCTTCACGGTTGGTGTAGATCATTTTTTCAGTTGGTGTGGTTTCGCACGCGCTGGAGGCGTCTACGTAATCTATTGTTTTCTTATATTTGCTCGTCAGTGAATCTCGAGGGAAATAAATAGTTTTAAGATAAAACATTACAACATTTAAAAGTTCCAGTTAGGCATTATTCGCGTTTGAGATATATTTAATATTTTGATTTGATAAGTTAGAAATCAATATAATTCAACTAGTAGTCTTATAAGATATCGTAATAATAATTGGTCATCTCAGCAGTAAAATTATATAAGGCCAAACGTTTGACCATTATTTTACATTAGCAAGGCCAGGGTTAAAATAAAAATACCTACCCTACCGACCAGAGAGATAATTTTATATCAACTTAGCGTTGAAAGTGATTTCATATTGATCACCTAATTTATGAAAGACTAGTTTATGCGCTAACTTAACCTAACCTAACCTACCCTACCGACCAGAGAGAAAATTTTATATCAACTTAGCGTTGAAAGTGATTTCATATTGATCACCTAATTTATAAAAGACTATAGTTTATGCGCATGGCTTAGCTAACGTGGTACCTACAAGTACCAGGTGATATTTTATTCCAAATTTTGGATTGAAGGCCTGGCCAAACAGACTTGGTGGTGGTATCGGTGGCAGAGGCAATCATAGGAAAACAATGTTATCTATTGGTTGACAAAGTTCACGTGATTGTACTAATAACCACCGGCATCAGTCAGTTTGGTCGGGTCTTAAGAGTGTGTTCTTTATCACAACAATAAGTGATTTTATTCCAATCAGCCGTTATGAAGATTATTGGTTATTAACCACCTTTTGTAATTTTAATAGGACAGGAAGGGATTATAAAAATATCTTAAAGTTTGTAACTTTCGAATTTTACCCGGCACCTTAATTACACCCCTTACTGATTCCCGACATTCATCTCACTAGCAGCCATTAAACTTAATTTGACCAAATTAGAATTTTAGTACTGACCATTAGTAAAAAGATCAAATAAATGATTTCGTTTTTCTACTAGAGCAGTTTGACTTGTTACATGACCATTGTGAATACTCATACTCATACTCATACTCATTTATTAACATAAATTGTACACTTGGTTTTGTCAAATTACATAATATATATAAGTCTATTGTATAAAAAAAATCTGGTCCAATACCTAGGTACATAATAAATCTGGATAGTTACAAGCTATTAAAACAGACAAGCATAGTTATTTAGGAAGTGGTAGGTCAAAGAAATTCCTGTAATTTATAAAAGTATAATAACATTCTATGCAATTCAATAAAATATAATTTTAAAAATTTTTAAAAAGCTACTGTAAAGAGGTATTGTCAAAGTATAATTACGAACTAAAACTAAAATACTTAATGTAAAATAAATTATGTTCATGACAGATCACAATAAAAAAAAGAAAAATAAATTATGTACATGTCACATTATTAACCTATTAGCTGCATATGCGAATACACTGTGCATCTACCATCAATTAAAGGGTCGTCGAAATAATAAACGTTTATTTATATTGACCTCCATCATACTTCTATTAGTGGGAAAAGGACTACCCATTTTCACTCCATCTCGTGACCTATTGCCGCTTTAAGCTATTCTCAACTGAAAGTATACAGGACCTCCTGAGCTTATCACGTCGTTATTTGGTATTCACTATCCCCAAGAGTCGTCTAAGAAAACAAACTGAGAATGTCAAATGTATACCTAAGAGGTATTGTATGTAAGTTGAAGTTACCTCAAATGTTCACGCATTTTCTTTACTCCGTATGTACGCCCAAGGTTTATGTTGAAAGTAAACTTGCAACTGACGTCGCTTTTACTAAAATACTAAACCAATGTAATTTTGTGTACCTATTTTAAAATGTAACAGGGAAATATTAAAAATATGCACAGGGCCCGGTCTTCAGTAAATCATAGCACATCATAAGAGTTCTTTCATCCTATCTGTCATTTGAAAGGAGACCAATAAATCTCCTTCAGATCAGTTGTCTTTTTTAATTATTAAAAAAGACAACTGATCTGAAGCACGTTATCGGCTTATTACGCCTATGTGTACTCACATCTTTCTCGAAGCATAGCACTATGGGGGAATAGTGTAGACGTACAAGACTTGTTTATTTTACAAAAGAAATGTGTGCGTATTATAGCAAACATAAAAAAAAGAGATAGTTGCAAATCCCATTTTATAAATCTAAAGATTTTGACGTTACCGTCAATCTACATTCTAGAAATATGTAAATTTGTCAGAAAATATCCCGATTTGTACACGAAACTTGATGATCTTCCTCGAAGATACGCACTTAGGCCAGGTAGAAACAAAATTATACAACCAAGATCACACCTAAAATTGCACAGCGATGGCCCATACATAATGTCAATTAAAATCTACAACAAACTTCCAAAACAAATCACAGAATTACAAAAAGATTCGTTGTTCACTAAAAGACTAAAATCATTCTTAATTGACAAATGTTACTATGACATTAAAAATTATTTAGACTAGAAAGCTAGCAAACCTTAAAAATAAATAAAAAGTGACGTACCTATTTTTGACTAATGAAAATTATAACAAAAGAAAAAATGACTAAACCTACTTACCTAATTGTGTTATTCCAAATGCTTGATACTTTGCCTACCTTGACTTTATTTTATTGTACCTACTAGTTTTTTTTTTTGTTTACACAAAACTTCGGCCTGCCTACCTATCTGTTGCTATACCCTTAGACAGGGTTCATGTGAGATACCTACCTATAAACACCATCTATGTACCTACCATGTGAAAGCAATAAATGTATTGAGTATTGAGTATTGAGTATCTAAACTACAGTCCACCTACACTAAAATGGACTTTAATATATAGGAAATAATTGTATAGATCAGTCATAGCATCGGAAACAAATAATAAATAGCTATTAAAATCGAATATATATAATAACTTAACAATGAGCCAGATTTTGCAGCATCATCATCCAAATCCTACCCATTTAATATTTTTTACGTATTGTCTGTAAGTTATAATAATAGAGTACTATATAATGGGTATTATATAGTACTCTATTATTATAACTTACAGATCTGCTTGACGCTTTGTGAACGTATTTAGGCAGATTCCTAAGTCAGGCAGGCCCGCTTTGGGTACATATATAGGCATGCCTTAGTGGCAGATTTCTATGTCAATAAGGCCCATTTATACGGAACTTTTGACAGCTTATTTGATGCTTATTGGCAAGTTTCCATCGACTATCTGCCATAAGTTTTTTTTCCAAAGTTGTATTTTGACATTTTACTATGTTAATGTCAAAATACAACTTTGGAAAAAGTTGTATTTTGACATTGACTATGTTTGACATTATACCATTTATATATTTTACATGTGCTTGCATGTATTTTTTGTAATTATATGTTTATGTATCCATTAATTAGTGTGAGTTGTTGTATCTAACACTGTCCCAATTAAAGTATAATAAATAGAAATTAATAAAAAAGCATATAGGACGTAAGCTTTATTTAAAAGCTTATAGCGTTTTTATTACCTGAATGAAAATTAAAACTGTATATGGAGCAAAACAAGGATCTGTATTTCCTTGAATGTCAGGGGTTATTTTTAGATAGTTGTTGTTGTCAAGTTGGTAGATTCTAGAACTTGTACGAATAAAAGAGAATGCTACTTACGATGCAGTGTTTTGAAGAATCTAGAGAGATATTGTTGTGAATAAGTGGAAATAAGTAAGTGTTCCAACAAACCAGCTAACTCCTTAGCCCACAGTCTCCATACAAGTAGAGTCTAGTGCGAGTGGGTAGTTTTCTTTATTTGCTGTTGCAAATGCTTCTTTTGATTCGAAGAAATTTGCAGAATCTAGTGTGATATTGTTCGAGTATATTATTATCATTATCTGATTCGATTCCCGCCAGGAGACAAATGTTTCTATGATCTGCAAATATTTATCTCGGGTCTGGGTGTTTTTTATGTATAGTATGTAGGGATTTCCAAAAAAAATGTATCTAAGTAGTTTCATTCATGTAGTTCCCATAATACAAGCTCTTCTTAGTTCGAGGCTAGATGATGCTGTGTGTAAAATGTCCAGCATTGTTGATTATTGTTGTGAATAACTTGAAATAAATAAGTGTTCGAAGAATTAGCTAACTTCTAAGCCCACAATCTCCATACAAGAGGCATTTAGCGCGGCCTAGATAACCTACAGTCGCAAAGGGCCACTATAGTTTCGGGCGAACGCTCAAGGTTGGCGGAAAGTGAACCGGCAAGCATTCCAACAGTGCCGTGGTACGCACTTTCGCCCCACAAGGCTACGCTGCGAAGTCTATCCTTATCTTGCGATCTGCATATCCCGGTATATTTCCTATGTTTACTTACGTGTCTATATGGTTTGAGTTCACCAACAATATAAACGGACGGTCAAGTGTAACCATTGATTATGATTCAGATTACCAATTTCAATTATATAGATTTTACTCCAAAAACTATCGTGAACTTGACTATTGCGCCGTGCACTAACGGTAGTTGCAGTAGTGCACGGCGCGACGTGGAAGGAGAAAGTCGCAACCACTCACCCTGATGAAGACTCTCGGAATGAGTCGAAACTTAGTCGGTGCCTTCACCGATAGTGCAGTACGTGAAAATTCCCGTTTTTACAATATGAATAATTATATAGATGTTAGATAAGAATTGATTCTTAGTTTATTTAGATATATTTATTTTACTTCTATCATTACTTATGATTTATTTCATAAGCAAAAATACATCTATCATTACAGGCTTAACATTAAATTACAAAATAAATATATAATTACTAAATACTTATTTCTGTAAATGTATTTTATAATGTCACTTTTGCGAATCCGTTCGGAGAACGATGGAACAGGGTCTATTGTTTCCGACGACTACAGATTCCTATGAAAATATATGTTAAAAGCTTTGATTAGGACCTAACCATCCGTTATCGTGTTGGTGAACTCGGGCCTAAATAGATTTACCGATACAGATATACCTTTACATGTTGTGTGATGTATGTTGAAGTGGCAATAGGCAGGCCATATAGCTCGCAGAACCGACAACAGCTCGGGAAGAAAGCTTCTCGAATGTTGACCACGAACTGTAATAAGGCAGTGTATGAAGACCACTCAATGGACCAGTGACATCGTGGGAAGTTGGTGGGTGAATATGGCTTAAGAACGTTCGCACTGACACTCTTTGAGGGAGACCTATGACCAGCAGTGGACTTTTACAGGCTGTTAATGATGATACTGTATGCAAGAAAAGTCCCGTCGTAGTTCATAGGTTTTATTGCCACTCGGGGTGATACTTACTTGGGGGCGACGAAATGCGCGATGGAAAGTACATAGAGAGTTTTACATTTTTTATTATTAACTCTTTTTTTACGACCGCAGCAGCAGCGCAGTGGGCGAAGGCCCGCCTGAGATGCAGAAGGTTGCGGGACAAATGTTTGTATATGTTAATAATTGTCTCGTGTCTGGGTGTTTTCTATGTCTAATATTTTATGTATGTATTTACAAAAAATATATATTATATGTATCAGTCACGTAGTACACATAACACAAGCTCTGCTTAGTTTAAGGCTAGATGATGCTGTCATCTGATAAACTATTAGCATTTTTTTTTATGTCAATGCTGCAGTGTTAGGGTAAAAAAATATAATATATCCCAAATATGACTTGTAAAATTCTTGCATCTGTTTCCATCCTAACAAGTTATTTATTTATAATCAAAATCACCTTTAAAACTTTAAACTGAGTCACCCGGTCAAAGTGACCTTTCCTTTTTATTTAATGGACTTAAACCATCGCCGGAAGTACCTAATCAGGATTCCTCGCCCTTTATAGTAAATTCGCTTAATCGCTGTTTTGTTTTCATCCTAAATACGTGTTGGGAAATTCCAGGATTAAAATGCCATTCTGTTTCGCCTGTTTGGCCCACACGGCACAGATGAGACCAAATAGACTGATTTGTACATCTCATTATCTTATTGTTATGTATAAAGTATATATTTCTGTTATTTAGTACCTAAGTCTTTTCTGTGCCTTGTTGTTGTGGCAATTAAATTAAATGTTTTCGTTTTAATGTAAGCTTTGATATTGGGGGCCAACTCAGAGATAAACTTTTGTATAAATTTATTGTAACACGGGAAATTTCGAATATACTTACCTTGGGCAGATTCTGCAGTTGGGTAAAAACAATTTCAAGAAGGAGGCCAAGAGGAGCATCCAGCTAGGCTGGGCAGCGTTTGTAAAACTACGTGGAGTCTTCTCGTCATTCATACCGCAATGCTTGAAAATGAAAGTTTTCAATCAGTGCGTCCTACCCGTCATGACCTTTGTAGCTGAGACGTGGACACTCACGATAGGGCTGGTCCACCAGTTCAAAGTCGCTCAGCGAGCTATGGGAAGAGCTATGCTCGGAGTCTCTCTGAAGGATAAGATTCGTAACGAATACATCCGTCAGAGAACCAAAGTTATCGATATAGCTCAACGAATTAGCAAGCTGAAGTGGCAGTGGGCCGGTCATATCTCGCGAAGAACCGATAACCGCTGGTGTAAACGTGTTCTTGAATGGAGACCGCGACTCGGCAAACGTAGTGTAGATCGTCCTCCGGCCAGGTGGGATGACGATCTCCGAAAGACTGCAGGCAGATGCTGGATGCGGCAAGCTGAAGACAGGGCGCTATGGCGCTCATTAGGGGAGGCCTAAGTCCAGCAGTGGACTAATATAGGCTGATGATGTGTGTGTGTGTGGGAAATTTCGATCGGAAAGCGATCACTTATCCTGATGAAGACTCTCGGAATATGTAAGTCATAATTGTAAGTCGTAATTTAGTTGGTGCCTCGCCGATAAGAACGTACGTGAATATTATTGTTTTACAATATGAATGAAATTTACCATAGTTTTTGGAATAAAACTCTTTTATACCTGTTAAATAATCTTTGAATGGTTGTCATTCCTCAGGCTTTCTTCGATTGAGCCATTTAAATTTATATTACATTACATTTTATAATCTTAAAGTGAAATCTTTCCCACTAATTAAAAAGTTTGAGGTAGCGGAATGTTGCCATCGCATTGTCGATTAGAGGTGTAGACGTTAGGTTCGAGTCCAGTTCGACACATTTTTAAACCTACCTACTATTGAATACCTTAAATACCATTCAACATGTTGAAAATAAAATAAATAATTTCACTGAATCCAATCGGTCTCTGTTTCTGAGAACTAGGGTTTTGATAGCTTTTGACTTTTCCTTCTGCCTATTTAACACGATTATAATATTAGCTTCACATGTAACTAACTAACAAACAATGTAATCAAATCTTGGAAGTCAATTTTAACCTACTTCTAAATGTCGTATCGAAATAAAACTGTATGTATATGTTATTCGGATGACAGTACTATGAATTTTCACGGTACGTGAAAATTCCCGTTTTTACAATATGGATAGTCAAGTTCACGATAGTTTTTGAAATAAGACAGTACTATTGTTTGGTATTTTGGAGCTGACCTGATGATGGAGCCAGGAAGTGGATAAGGGAACTCTATAGTAACCCCTCGATTTTGGGTTTATGTAATTCGTTTTGATGAGTCCAACAGATTGGGCTTGGTAACGAGGATCTGATGATTATGCCAGGATATTTATTTTTATAATTTTTATTGCGTGATAAAGCGTGTTTTTTATATTTTCTGAACTTCACATAATTTACTTTTTATCGATGAAGTGGAATTCATGATTTAAAAAATGCCATGTTGGCCTAGTGGACGGTGTCCTACTTCCGGTTCGTAGGTCGTGCTCGAACCCGGTCGTGCACCAATTGATTTTTACACTCGAAAAAAATATGTTCAAGAGAAAGAAAAACATTGTGAGAAAAGCGGCAGGCCTTCAAACCAAAAGCCTCTGACTACCCCCTACTTGGTATCTTCAAATATATACGCACCGAGTATGTCCTCACTTCTCTTTGAGATTCTACTTTTGTTACTTAAGCACCCGTTAAAATAATTTAATTTCATGTTGTGCTTAAAAGATTTAATCCACCAAATATCCGACCTTCCTTCATACGATTCGTCTCAAAATTGACATATTGGCTTGCTCATATTGTATTCACACAAACGTGAAAATAGCAACGATGTGACAAAATTTCACAACTAATGTAGGTACATTCGCGGCAGCCATTGTGGTCTCTTGCAAAACTATGGGACCATAAGGCTCGCCGGCCATGGTTTTGCGAAATTCCGCCCAGCCAAAGGCATAAATTAGGAAACACAACATAGAAACATAGAAGCGACACTCCGAGATTAGGTAGACGCTAACCAATCAACAGTTTTAGCGACAGTTTTGCTTACATGTGGTAGATCACAAGGTAGTTAGATACGAGTAAAATGCAGCATTCTGCCAAGGTTAAAAAAAAAACAACAATCAAACCAAGGCCTATACAAAATATTGAAAATGAAACTATCTTGATATATACCAAAGTTTTCGTGTTTGCATTGTGGCCTGTTTTAGTATAAAGACGTCACAGGGATTCGATCTAGGAGTTACGTTTCTGTACGCTAATATATCCCAACCTTTGGAAACAGTATCTACGGGCAGAGGTCATCCAGCAAGGTGCGGGATATAGCAATTTTCCTTTGTATTTTATCAAAGCAAATAGCCTTTTAAACGTTAGTAAGATATATTGAAATTGCTATAAAACAATTAAAGGTTAACCTTTGTTCGCCTGTTACTTTGAGAGGACGTTAAGAGTGACTAGATGACAGGTAATGAAGATTAACCTGACATCAAGTCATTTACTTATAAAAATCAGCATACCTCATACATAGGTTATAAGGTGAAGATAAAAAAAACAGTATCCACCATAGTTGAGCGGAGATAAGATTTATAAAATCTAAATAGAATCTAATAGATGACTTGATCCCATCTTTACAAGATTCTATTGGTTCTATAGCAAATCTTTCCACTCTGCTGTGGTGGATTACATGCCTAACCTCATCTTCATATCCCTTCACACAATAACATTGAAAATAACTTATTTCGGTTCATTAGATAGTTGATTGGGTATCCGAAGGCTGTAGGTCGGCACTATTAAGTAAACTGTGCTCGTACGAACTTTGACTCTGATGCGCCTCGTATCTAGGTCATCGATAGGCCTGTGTCACTCTAAAATATATATGTATATATTATATATATATTAAATTTATTAAACTTTAACTGAAACGTTATTAGGTACAACCACTTTCACTAATTAAATGATCCATTACAAACATATAATTATTACTACAAAAATTAAATACATGCACATAACAATAAAAACATAATCATATAAAAGGTACTTGAAAGATGTCAAAAGGAGAAAAAAAAAATCTAGCAAAATAAAAACAAGTAAAAAATCTCAACCATCACTCTCACAGTACTTGACAAATGTTCAGAGGCTCTTGTACAGTGATTTAACATTTTATGAGTTTTAGACTAACTTTTACCAACGGCTTCGCCTGCGTAACCTGCTATTGTTACTATATAAACCTAGCTTCTGCCCACGACTACACCCGCGTGGTACCTGGATAAAAAGTAGCCTATGTAAATCACTCGCTATTTATAAAGCTATGGTATACAACCATTTCCTTTACATGTCACAGAGCTGCTAGTTAATCTTTTTTTTTATATTACATACTTGTTTATTATCTCATATTTTTATTATATGTATGTATATATAGGATATGTAAAGGTAAATGTTATGTATTTATTATTAATATTATATTTTATTATAGGTTTACTCATACACCGCCGTCTTTTGATTCCATTTGATCCCATCCATCCAAAGATTGACTGGAAGAGATCGCTTTTAGCGATGAGATTGCTGGTGTGCAATAAAGAGTTTTTCTATCTATATATATATCTATCTATGTGTTATTCTGATGAATAAGCTATATTTCTGTAAAGTTTCATCAAAATCTGTTCAGTTTTTGCGTGAAAGAGTAACAAACATCTATCCTCACAAACTTTCGCATTTATAAATAGTAGTAGGATCGTTGTTCGCGGTCCCGAAATATACTTATTCCAAATTTCATCCAATACGATTCTACTGTTGCGAAGATTATTAACAAACAAACAACAAACATCCGAACATAAAAACAATCATTAATTTAATGTACCTATGATATTCGGAATTTCAAAAATTGGTGTGCTGTTCGTCTAAATTGTCAAATAATTGGTCAAAAAGTTGTATATCACATTGCACTCTCTTCTTGTATTTATTATTACGTTCACCGCCAACCATTCTTACAATTGCATACATTCCGCTCCGTCCCAAGGTTGTCTGGAAGAGATCGCTTTTAAGCGATAAGACCGCCCATTTTACTTTTAGTTATATTAAGTTTTTGTTTATTTTGTTATTTTGTGGTGTACAATAATGTATTTTCATATTGTAAAAACGGGAATTTTCACGTACTGCACTATCGGTGAAGGCACCGACTAAGTTTCGACTCATTCCGAGAGTCTTCATCAGGGTGAGTGGTTGCGACTCTCTCCTTCCGCGTCGCGCCGTGCACCTCACCCTGATGAAAACTCTCGGAATGAGTCGAAACTTAGTCGGTGCCTTCACCGATAGTGCAGTTCGTGAAAATTCCCGTTTTTACAATATGAATAGTCAAATTCACGATAGTTTTTGGAATAAAGTATTTTCATTATAAAATGGAATCGAAAGCCTTGGTTGAACTATGATGGTTCAGCTTACTATATACAGTCAAACTAACACCATTAAACTTACGATTGTCATAGTCATAACATTTATTTACCATCAGAACACAGGGAACTAGTTTTATTGCTTGGTACATAATAATCTTTAGCGGTTATACTGTCAGCAGACTAGCACGTGTGGAAGGCCGTAACATCGCTTACATACCACAGATTCAAACAGTTATGAATGATGAGGATCCTATGTAGGTATATAATTCTATGTCATCAACAAGTGCAGATAGACCCCTTTATCTCGTGTAAGTCAATGGATAATTCAATTCAAATTCATAGGACAGTCTTCGAGGAGTGACGGTATGAATGGTCATGTTTATTTCGACTGGCATAGATAAAGCTTACATTTAAATGTTAAGGCGAAGATAAACTCCTTTAATCTTAGAATAATACTGGCTATTTCATTTGGTATCAAATTTAATATCATAGACAACATTGCCCCAGCTAATAAAAATAATAAAACACCCAAAATACATAATACATTGTCCTGAATGTACACTAGGATTCCATGTATTCTGAGTATCTGAAACTTCGAGTATCGTGGTACCACATCACCCACACCAGGATCAAGTATCTGCAGAACATGCAAACATTTGTCCCGCAGCGGGAATCGAATCCCTCTTGATTCGCAGGCTACTCGCCCGCTACGCCGTAGAGATAATTAATTTCTGTTAATATCATCTATGACAGCTCGCTAATAGAACAGTGTTCAGTCAACTCTGATTGGACGGCCTTTTCCGAGTGCACTCGATCACTGGTGAACGCTACTTCTCGCATTCCAGAACTGAACTAAAACTCAATCTAGACTCAAATGCCCTTCTTTGTCAAATTTCCAATATAACTACTTTCTAAACAGTAAAAATCAATCAAACTTCGTGGCATTAAATTAGGAAAAGAAGTATTTTTTTCTATCTGTAATAATAGGACTGTAGTCTTAATCAACTGTAATAATAATTAATTGTGTATTATTAACTGTAGTTAGAAAAAAAAACTAATCAGCAACCACAGGACGCAAAAAGCTGGCGACATCATCACAGTTAAAACTTTTAAATATCAATCTAATCTACTAGACGCAGTTTGAGATTCGTTCAGTGGCATCATCGGATGACGTTCAATCATCATACAGGTCACACTATTAATGTACAAACGCACAATGGTTTTCTGAACGATCTGATTGTCGCCAGACGACGTTTTTTAATGCACCCCTTGAATACTGGTAGCATTCGTGCCTTTAACCAAAGGCAAAACTAGTCGGTGAAGAAGAGGGTAAGTTACTAGTATAACTTACCCTCTTCTTCATAATCGCTCGGCAACTTTAGCAGTATGCTAAAAGTTGTCTGTCTCTAGCCTTTGTTTAGTGTTAAAAAGGTGTTGCTTATTTAGTGAGTGATTCTAAATAAGAGGGTTAGTGTTTAAGGTGATAGAAAAAACTACTTTAGTGTTAACTATTATGTTATATTATATTTAAAATAAATTTTAATTTAATTGAATTTAAAAAAGTTGATCAAGTCCACTACAAATACGAGAAAGGAAATCCTTTTAACTTAACCGAAATAATCTATTTTTCCTACAATTCATTTATGTCATTTCATTTTAAGCGCACACGTTCTACGTAATGTGGGACGAGGGCAAAAAGAAGGTGTTACATGAGATATAAAACGAAGTAATATGTTAGAAATGACATTATTATGGCTTTTTCTTTAAAGTTCAAACAGAACCTAAATTAAATCAATAACTGTTAAATCCTGTTCTACCTTAGCTATATAGGCAGCCTACATTGCCTTGCCATTTTTGTCCCATATCTTACAAACTACTCCCCGCTTATTCAAAAACGGTTGTGTTATGTATTCAAGTTTTACATTTTCTGAAGATTGTATCAATCACTATCACATAATACATTAAATGCAGATTTTTTCAGTTTAATTTGAGATCCCATTCGCTCAATCGATAAAATTATGTTAAAAACTAGTCTGGTTTTTACCGAGCTCATTTCACAGACCTTAAAACTATCGGTTTTCTACAAAAACAATCGAACTGTTATTTTTCCTCATTTCACGCCACTGTTAAATCAATTAAAAAGTCATCAGATTTCGTTCAAAAATAGATTAATTACCCTGTACTTTCGACACTCAATTAAATCTAAAATGAGAGCATATTGCGTCATTTTAGGTAATTAGCGGACTGTTACTCATTAATAGTTTTCTGGTTTTATACCAATAGCTACTACGGATATGACTCGTTAGTTATGAGATGATAACAGGAGTCGGTTGGCAACTGAATAACAACACAATTTTCCTGTGTGCACGCTCTACGCACCACCACAAACAACATACCTGTTGCCTATTCCAATTAATCTGGATTACTTTTCCTTGACCCCTCTATAAAATAGTGAATACTTTTTTGCTATCCCTGGCCTGATGGGTGTTAAACTGCGGTGGGTGTTGTATGTAGAGTCCACACCTTGGTAGTACAGGATTAATTTTACTAAAAACAAACAAGCTCACAACTGTATTACCCACGGTGGACATTCTCAGATTTACCATACTCTGTATACTTAGATCCTTGCTAAATAGGAGATAAAAGGCAAGTTCAAACATTACTTTTTATTTGGCACATGTCTACATTTTGCATAGTCGTGTCAGGTTTCAAGTTTATCGCCTTTTATTGGAACCCCATCCGATGGTACATGCCTTCGAACTGTTTCGTTCTAGGGAATATCGCTATCCTCAGTATTTTAAAAATCCGATGAGGTATAACTGAATTCGAAGCCATTATCTTTGAATCGGATGTCGGTATACAGCCGGCCCAACGCTGTTCTCACTGTTAACTGGCTAACTCAATTACAATATTTTGGTTCATATACTGTTTTTTGAGGGTCTGAAGATAACTACGTAAAACAATATACCTACTACTGTATCTTTATTGACAGGCATCACTTCAACAATGCCTCTGCTATTTTAAGTTAATATGTAAAGGTACTATTTTTTTGTCATAACGTACTTGTCTGTCTTCACATAAATAAATGATCAAAATTCAGCCCCAATATATTCTCGATACGATTACGTTTCATGAACATGGCAACCTCGGACGCTCGGAAGCAAACGCTACCAAGTCCAAATTTCGCTTTTCCTCTTTCCCCAAGCCGTCCGACTACTTTGCAATAATTTCGGCGTGGCCTCCAACCAAGAGGAACAAGGAAGGTATCTCAAAATTCACGGCGCAGAGGCGCGTAATTTTCGGTCGACGACGTGTGGACAAGCCTTCCTTGTAAGGCTGGAGGTACACCACGCCAAATGTGGCAGAACAAACAGCTATTCTAATAACATACAGCTAATTCTAATCTCTAAAACAAACAGACATAAAAACATAAAACTGAACATAAAATAAATTTCCCAAGACGTATCGAGACAATCTATGTTTTGGGACTCCACGTTTCCTCTTATCTCCACAAACCTTGGAAATCTTTTATAAGTAATTTTTATTCACAGGCTGTTGTACTTTTTTCCTTCCTCTTCTGTTTCGCTGCACTGAAAGGTTTTCCCCTTTTTTACTGGACCTTTCGATAACAGGTAACGAGATTTTCTGTAGAGCAAATGTGCTGATTTAATTTTATTAACTTTTTTTTAAGTAAGGAGGAATGTAACCTTTATTTATGAATTTAGGATACAGATTATTGAAACTAAGGGATAAATCGTGGCGCGACACAAGGACACAGCAATAAAGTTGCAAAAAAACATTATTTCAGACAGACAGAAGAATATGACGAAACTATAAAGATTACATTTGGTTTGTGGCTCTAAAAACGAGAGGATCGTTTATAAATGCAATAATGGCTGACTAGTTCGGTAGGTGGTGCGTGCATTCCCAGTAAATTCCTATCCTCAAAACCACCTATCGTGCTAACATGAGGAGTGCTGTCAGGTTTTTTGTGAAGTCGTGTTGGTGAATTAGCTGTTTTAAATTGCTTGTCAAGCTGTCAGAGAAACCTTCAAAATCTAGACTCGAAGATTTGAATGGATTTTAATACGGAACGACCTTACGTTACGCGGCAAACGTTCACACGCCATGAATTTAGATAATTTATGAAAAGTTATAATGTGATACGTACGAATTCAATTAAGATTTTTTACGGTCTGCAACAAAACAGCAACGGTCTGCACTGGTTAGCACCCACTTATTGTACCTACTCTTCTGTATTTACTGTGTTTCTTTAATTGTTTGTCTTTCTTTTCATTTGTACTTGTCTGTGCTGTATTGTATGTGTCGAATAAAAAACTATCTATCTAAAAATAAGTCATAAAAAAAACGGATAATGAATACAATTATAGGTTACATTTCAAAGTTACTTACATTGAATGAGATATAAGTTAAAAGGATACGGAAAGTCGGTGGATGGAGGTGGCTCAAGATCGTTCGTCGTGACACTCGTAGGAGAGACCTATGTACAGCAGTGAATGATGATATAATGACCTATGGTCCTATGCTAACCCAAACGCAGTAGTCCTTTCAAATTGCTTAGCATTTTTAAACGAGCCCGGCATTGCACGGAAGCGCTCCGTTATTGAATTTTTACTTTTATAAACTAACGGCATGAACGACCATGCAATATTTTTAAATAAGATGAAAGATATTATTAGTAGAATGTTGGTATGTAAAAGTTGTCCGCTTGAGGGTACCATTTGATTCCAAGGACTTTGACTGAACCAAAGATATAATACTATACAAGTAAGGACCCGCGCAAACTGGAGCGGTCTTCTTGCTACTGCCACCGCTACCGCTTCAGCTTGACCGGGCCATGATTGAGGTATCCATTTCATCGAATGACTTTGACATTTAACAGTGTTGTAACAACATGATTAATAAAAAATGTGTAGTTTAAAAAAGCTAAAAAACACGCATTTATCACGCGCTTAAAATTAAACAAAAGAATTTCACTATCGTCTGAAACACAGGATTACCTAGTTCAGGCAAAATTATTATACTTAGCTATATTTATTTATTTAGTGCACTTATGTCTCGTATAATAATGAGTTTCTTTGAATAAAATTTTATTTTTTTATTTATTATTATTTACTATCCACCTCCTGGCTCCATCATCAGACACTCGTTAACAAGCCCAGTCTATTGGACTTGTCAGAACAAATCATTTGAGCCCAAACTATAGGGGTTTACTAGTAGCCACTGAAGAGTTCTACTATCCACCACTTACTTGGCTCCATTATCAAATCAGCTCCAAAATACCATTGACAATACTATAATATTGTCATCCGAACGACATATACATACAAAGTTTCATTTCGATACAACAATTAGGAGTAGATTAAAATTGACTTCCAAGATTTGATGAAATTGTTTGTTGTTATTTAGTTAGTTAGTTACAAGTGAAGCTAATAATAAGCGTGTTAAAAATGTTTTAGATATATCTATACTAATCTATACTATCTAAGTATACTATAATATTATAAGGAGGAAAGATTTTTTGTTTGTTTGTACCGAATAGGCTCCGAAACTACTGGACCGATTTTAGCCATTTTTTCACCAATAGAAAGCTAAATTATCAGGAAGTAGGATAGACTATAATTTATTTAAAAAGAAAAAGAGATCCTTAAGAAAATTGCAATAATGTAACCCAAAGTAGCAAAATTTTGCCTATAAAATTCATTATTGGCGTGCGCTGAGAAAACGATTGATGATACATAAAAATGATGTACATGATTAAAGTATTCATTTATTACCTCCAAAAAAGTCCTCGACGGAATATATCTAAATACCATAGTTATAAGTCACAATAGCAGCTTTTGTGTTCTTAAATCTTATTCTTTAATCGCCGGTAGAAACAAAAGTTGGTTACATTCGTATCGTAGTATTAATTCTTATTCACATAAATAGTTTTATCATCAAAAGTATTTATGTAGCAGTAAAATACTTTACTGTTACTTTTTATCCCAATATTCCCAAGGAATCAAAACTTACGCGGGCGAAACCGCGGAGCGCAGCTAGTTCTTGATAAATATAGGCTTGGTGTGGCACTGAAGAAAAATTCTGTAACTATTTTACTTGCGCGTGCGCGAGTTCGATACCTGCGCACTCTGCGTAGCTCACTGAATGACAAATTTCATTGGGCCTTGGGAACACATATTTTTCCTTGTGCGTGATTCAAATGCATGAATTAATATATTTTTTATTGTAATCGTTTTAAGAACGGATCAACGCTAAAACAATAGGCCATAATAAAGCGATTTTCTATTCAAATTCACAGCTAAAATGCTGTGCACGTAGAAACAGGCGTTTTAAAACACATGAAAATGATCACTACCATTTTGTTTATATAAATTATTAAGTTATAGTTAAATGCTGGTGTAATTTTATTAATGTTAAGTAAGTATATTTTGTTCCAAAAACTATCGTGAACTTGACTATTCATATTGTAAAAACGGGAATTTTCACGTACTGCACTATCGGTGAAGGCACCGACTAAGTTTCGACTCATTCCGCTACTACACTACTACTTAGTGCACGGCGCGACGCGGAAGGAGAAAGTCGCGACCACTCACCCTGATGAAGACTCTCGGAATGAGTCGAAACTTAGTCGGTGCCTTCACCGATAGTGCAGTACGTGAAAATTCCCGTTTTTACAATATGAAAAATGTATTCTGTATCTCTTTTTATATTTCTTTGTCGTTTTGGTACTGCACTGTAATGGCAATGTAAATATGTTACTAAATAAATAAATAAATCAACGTACAAAATTATTTGTAATAACGTATCATTTCTCAGCATTCCTAATCATATCCACATAAAATACTAATATATTCAGATTATGTGCATGTTTTTTACAAACGCTGCTTTAACAGTAGGAGCAACTTTTCATGGGCTATTTTTATCCGGTTTCCACGCAGGCAAAGCCATGGGCAGTAGCTAGTATTCTATTAGGTGTCTCACGACCATTTTTTATGACACTCTAAGCCTGAGTCCAAAAGTAGACGTCGATATAAGCTGTTGGTAGAGTGGTGATGGTATATTCTAACGATAACAGATACATTTCCAAGAGACCATTTCAAACAAAACTTCCTATATCTTCTCTTAGAGACTTTTTCTAAAAATTAGTATATGTGTTTTTTATCTTCTTCGACCTTTCAAAAACCTTTCAAAGACCTTTCAAAATCCTTCCTACGTAGACTATTAGCGAATGTCCATATAAATGAATAATGTGAGAATAGTATGGAGAATAAATCACAATTGCAGTGAGAATTACGCCAGCGTAGATATGATCGCGAACCGATGTCACTGCATATCCAATTACCACTCATATGAAGGTTTTACTTGTTCAAGCTGTGTGCTCATTTATCTTGGCAAAACTGGCATGTCTTTCTAAAAATCGAAGGTTCTTTCATGAGCCAGTTTAGCTAGGCTATCTTAAAAAATCGAAGGTGAAACGAGTGGAAAGAATGATAGGTAATTACAGTGATGGAACTGTTTAAGCTGCCTTGTTCTTAACTTTTGCTTGAAAATACTTCATATCAATATACTTACTAACACCTGCGTCACAATAAGTTCGTGTCTATGTCTTGGGATAAGATTATTTATTATTTTTTACTAGATTATTTGAATATTATAATTTTCTCGCAACGCGCATTTGATGTCCCGGTATTGCATATCCATAGGCGTATGCTCGTTTGCCGCTTTGGTGGTATAAACACACAGTTTATCTTATAACATTTTTGTATGACATCAAAAAAGGCCACACGTCATAAGGGTTAATATATGAGGCAATAAACGAAGCGGATTTTTTAAAATGTACCGTGTCTAGGTTCGATGGAATGCAATTTGCCGCATACCAATGGTATTGAAAAGTGACATTAATGAAAACAAATGAAGTGTTTCTGACATCAAACGCCAGGGCCGTATCGAGGTGGGCGGACGATTACAGAGTGTGCAAACATCTGTGCCCACCTAGCCGCAGTAATTAATGAACAAAACAATGTGCTAACGCTTAGGACTTGTCCTTTTATACGGTGACAAGAAATCTGGCAGGACACTGGAATTTTCAGTTTTGAACAGTACAAAAATTCAATACGCCCATATTGAATTTTAATTTTGTACTGAGCCATATAAAAAATAGACACGCTCAAGACTGTTATCTCAATATTTTTTTATTTTCTCACACAGATATATGTACCTGACCCCATACTAGGATTTCCTGTGTTGTGGGTATCAGGAACTACGAGTACTGTGGTACCACAGTAGCCAGACCCGGAACAGAACATACCAACGGTTCCGTAGCGGGAATCGAACCCCTCCCTCAACAATTTTATTGGACATTCTCAGATCTAAACGCAATACGAAGCCTATGTACTCGTATGAGTTGCAGTGCCCTCTAAGTGACTTTGGGCGATAAAACTTTCCTAAGAGCCATCCTAGCATTACAATTCAATTAGCCATTACGGAGCTATATTATAGTACCTAATAGACAAACAAACAAACATCCTCTAATAGCAAACGCATATACAGGCTCTTTACGCCGGAAGTAAAGAGCAAGACTGCACGTGTCAATCACTAAGCTTAAATTCCTTTTATTTTTCTCTAAATATTTTTAATGATTAGGTTGGTAAAGTCAATACTAACTGTATTTGTGTACCTTAATTCCACATTGTAACATTGTAAGTTAGATTGTAAGTTTACACTATACAATGAAATAAATAAATGTGTATTTAACTATTTCATTGTACAGTGTTTGTTTAAAAAAACATAAAGTCTTGTCACCCTACCGTTTGTATTTTAGAATACCTCTTTGTTGAGAGTACGTGGGCATTGAAATGATTAATCGACACGGCTCAGAGTCGGTTAATTACTTGTTTAGTTAATACAATAGGATATTCTAGTTGTAGACCTCACACGCTAATGATCGAACTCTGATATGGGTCGATAGGATTCAACATCATCATCAGCCTATACAAGTCCACTGTAAAACATTGGCCTCCCCTAAATTACCTAACTATATGTACATGCCTCTGACTCGCCTACTTGGTATCATCAAGGATCTGCTCACTGAGTATGTATCTGAGGCTATTCATCATGGAGAAAACAGCGCGTATTTTTTTTTCTATTTATACGCTAGAGATAATCTATTGATCCTGCTGGAAAGCAGGTGAAAAAAGCACAAGTCATGCCTCAAGCAAAAAACATTCTTCAAGTGATTCCAATCACTTTTATGGAGGAGATATCAATATATCTCGCTGTAATTGCTTCCATCGCCATTTCATAATGACGGTCACCTAGGAACTCTGGCGTCTGCAGTGAATTGAGAACAACTGGTACATTCAATACAAATCGTAGCATTTAATTATCATCTTTATGACACTGAGAGTAAGAGGTACGGGTTCAATTCCCGCCACAGGACAAATATTTTCAAATTCTGTTCCGGATGTTGTAGTACCACGGGATTCGTAGTTCCTGATAACCACGATAAGGCCCTTGTGTCCTTGTGTGAGATCAGGGCTATGCGTGTCGGTTGGATTTTTAAAAATAAAAGGAAAATAAGCGCCAGTGGCGTCGGGTTGGCGATTAACGGGAAAAAGGTAGTCAGTTTACGCGTGTTAATTTATACAAATCTGTCTCGTCCAGTCTATGCTGTATTTACGAATTCTATAAGCGTATGCTATGATTCTACACTACATATATGATATTTTTGTTTGACTGAGCAGGTAGCACCAAATAAATCCTACTAATATTATAAACGCGAAAGTTTGTGAGGATGGCTGTTTGTTACTCTTTCACGCAAAAACTACTGAACGGGTTTTAATGAAACTTTACAGCTACATACATCAGATTAACACATAGGCTACTTTTTATCCGGATACCAATACGGCGAAGCCGTGGGCTGAGGCTAGTAAGAAGCTAATAGTAAAAATCCAAAACAAACTTGAAAGATGACCTATATCGTTGCGGATGGAAATCTCTTTCGTATGTGAAAACTAGGTTTCAATTCAAGTCATAATCGAACCAGCTGTTTCATTCCCAGCTTTGCCTTAGTTTTATGCTTTCCGCGTCTCTCGTTAGCAGCTATTCAACAAATTGTTTGAATGCCTAATGCACTGCAGACCGGCTGAGGAAATGCCTGGCAGTACGCATATCAAATTGTTATTGGTCACAGCAACAAACTAAAGTAGTAACGTCCTGAGATCATGATCAGTCTGCTAAAGTTCAATTGCTCAAAAGCCATCCCCAAAGAGTGCCATAACGAACATTCCTGGGCCCATCCAGCAAACTTTTAAAATTTCATCAGTCTTTCTCGCCCACTAGATGCAGGGATCTGAGATCAGAGCTTGCCACTTCAAAATCATATAGAATAGACTATAATGTATAGTGGTTATAGAACAAGAACAAACTAGGTATATAATTATAGTTCATGCATTGCTAAAGCCTTGTACTGAAAATCAGCGATGCGTATTCGTTCGCAGCACATGCTGACTGAGCTCAGGGCTTTTCATACGAACCTGTATATATCAGCGTTCTGCATACACTTGCTCAGTAGCATCCTGAATGTCGTCTCCTGCTTATACCTATGTGTATCAGTGGTGGTTGTTGTTGTGTACAGTTCGGATGAATAAATGTTTTTTTTATTCTTATTCTTGGAAAGGATTCTAATGGTTGCCTGGAAGATATAGCTTTTAAACGATATGGCCGCCCATTGTATCTTTAATTTTAACGTATTAGGTAATGTTTATTTTGTTTATTCATAAGGTATACTATAACGGTTTTCATTTATTCATTCATTCACACTGCGTCCTCCGGTTCGAACACACAACACTCAAGAGGTTTCGAGTCATCATTTGAAAAACTTTATTCTCCAGCGATTGTCTGTTCAAAGCTTATAGCCCTACCCATTGCCGCTGATAATCTTAGAGCTACATCGGTAACTACTTTAATGAAATGAAATGTATATTAAGTATGTATTTACAAAAAAAAAAATAAGTAGTATATCAGTCATTTAGTTCCCATAATACAAGCTCTGCTTAGTTTGGGGCTAGATGATGCTGTGTGAAAATGTCCAGCATTATTTGTTTTTTGTTTTTGTTGAAATAAAAAAAATGCCACAAAATGAAAAGAACAAACTAATTTGGTTACCTACCCTGTGAACCAAAAACAGGATGTTGGCGCAGTTAAAAATAAAAAAAGGTTCCTAGCATATATAAAAATAGAACTAAACAGACAATAGCATTAAGCGTACCTTTTGTACACTTTTTTTGTGCCATAAAGATTTTAATAATATATGTCAAATACACATTCCTGATCTATCGAGACCGTTTAAATAAATAAAATAATGCTGAACATTTTCACACAGCATCATCTAGCCCCAAAGTAAGCAAAGCTTGTGATAAGGGAACTACATGACTGATATACTACTTATATACATTTTTTTTGTAAATACATACATGTTATACATAGAAAACACCCAGCCTCGAGACAAATGAATGCAGGACATACAAACATTTGTCCCGCAGCGGGAATCGAACCCGCAACCTTCTGCGTCTCAGGCGGACCTTCGCTCACTGCGCCACAGAGGTTGTCATTTAATTCGAGTTCAATTTCGAGCCGAAAAGGTAGCATATGCTAGGTAGGTTTACTTACTTGACGTAATATTGTGTTGAAATATGTTAGAAAGTATTGATCCTTCATCTTTTTTAGTGATAAATGAAGCTTAACACTTAATCAATGCAATAGATACAAATGTTGTGTAGATGATATACCAATGACATAATGCTTAGAAATACCTCTAACACTCATGAAGTAAGTAGGTAGGTACCAAGAATACATACTTGTGTCGCTTCATACAGTGCTACATAGCTTTGAAGTCAAAGTCAAAATTCATTAATTCGTTAAAATCAAAAGGATAACTTTGAAACGTCGATTTTATCTACTGCCTGTTCCTCCTGGCTTAGTCGCCAGGAAAGAAGGCTGGTTATTTTTTTAATGATCTTTTTACAAAATAACAGGTAGGTACCTAATTTTTTATGGAGTGTTTTTATCATCGAATTAATCCGATATTTTATAGTATGCATTTGTATGAAGTATTTGTTTAATTACGTTTTTATTTGAAAATTGAGCACCATTCACCATTTGCAAGTATTGGGCATAAAAAAAAATGATATGTGTATGGCCCACCATGCACTAACAACTTATATATGAACTTACAACCCTCGAAATGAAAGTTAGGGATTGTAGCCACTAAACACGAGTATACTTATGAGCTGAGACCTCTGTTGCAACTTGCAACAGGCATTGGTTAAAAGTTTGACAGGGTCTTTAAATGTGCCCCAAAAATACAACCCAACTCGAAATCGCATCTTAGCCTCTTATCGGCCGATGTGTGGACCAATTATTACTTTTTATTAGAAAGAAGAAAGAAATAAAGAAAATATTTATTTAACACGAACAAAAAAAATATATATATACAACAAATTTTGGAAGTTAGGATGGTGGGATAATTTGTGGGAATACATAATAATAATAATTTATGTTTGGACAACCTACTTATAAGTACCTACCTATAACTGAAACAGAAATGCCCCACGCACCTTACTGCCTAATCCATCTACCTAGACAGTTTTATGTCGCACCAAAAAGGTATCAGCTCAGCATAATGCTAGGTAGGTGGCTACCTACTTAGCGCTGGTATTCTGCTGACCCTGCGCAGTGACGTCACAGACGCCAGAAGCGAACACTACGCTCAAGAGATTATTATGTGTATTATATAAATATATATTTTTTAAACTGTATTTACTGTAGATTATTTACTATATTCTAACTGTTATACCTAAATAAAAATGAGAAAAAATTAATAAAACAAATGCATACGCGCATTTGAATTTTAAATTTATTTTTTATTAGGTGAATAGAAAGTGTTCAATAGATTCGAACTCAGCCAGTGTCACTCATTCACGGCAGGATTGATCAATGCACGGCTGATTAAAGGCGAAAATCGAGTTCTGTATTTGAACTTTTGGGATACACTTTTTAATGAGTGTAGTTTTCACAAATTAATGCACTTTGTGTTTGGAATGCCGGGACCTCGAAGGTGTGTGGTACTGTCCCATTCCATCGGATCGCTTTGAATGCCGAATTTGCATTCAATCGAATTGGTCGCATACTTTTGAATTGAATTTTAAATATATGTACCTACTGAATTACTTACGAAGATTTATTAGTAACACTACCGGAGCATCCTAAACCATTTTGAAATACCAACCCTTATCTAAACAAAGATCGAAAATATCATTAATCCAATAGGGTTTTTGATTTCCCAAGGATGAGTGTTCAGGGTGATGGTTTTTACGCCTTCTTATGCAAGAAACCAGCATTACTGATTAGTGGAGTACGGGACAGTTGCAATTATCATCCTGAGGACGGTGGCTCCAATTTGGAAGACCTCAGTCAATTGGTCACTGTCTGCGCTGGCTCAAAAATCACCACCTTATCCTACTAATATTATAAACGCGAAAGTTTGTGAGGAAAGATGTATGTTACTCTTTCACGCAAAAACTACTGAACGGATTTTGATGAAACTTTACAGTAATATACGAGTACATAGCTTATACATCAGAATAACACATAGGCTACTTTTATACGGGTACCATGCGGGCGAAGCCGTGGGCAGAAGCTAGTAATTTATATAGTTATGACGACCTCTGGTAGTGCAGTGGATGAAGATGTGTCTGATACGCAGAAGGTTGCTGGTTCGATTCCTGCCAAGGGACAAAAGTTTGTATGATCTGCAATTATGTGTCTGGGTATTTTCTATGTATTTACGAAAAAAAAAAATATAATGTAGTTCCCATTATACAAGCTAACTTAGTTTGGGGCTAGATGATGCTGTGTGAAAAGTACCTATCCAGTATTTTTTATTTATTTATTTATACAGTAACGTAGATATAAATTTTAAAATCTTTATTAATAAATCTAAGGATTTTTAAGTGTTTGAAAAACTAAAATGTTAGATTAACAGGAATCTATAATTTCTCAGGGCCAGTTTTTCCAAAACTTGATGTTTTGAAAATGGGAATGTTGGTTGAAAATTAGAAAGTTTTGTTCGTGCCTTTCAAAATAAGTCCTTCCCCATTGTGTTATTTTAAGGCAGGATTGTCAATTGTTTTTGAGTAGAATAGATTTTGATGTTTCTAGACTTACACTGATCAGTCATATGCATAGTCCTGACCCCACACTAGGATTCCCTGTGCCATGGGTATCAGGAACTAATAGTACCATGGTACCACAGCACCCATACCCAGAATAAACAAAACATGCAAACATTTGTACTGCAGTGCGAATAGAGCACTTATCTCTCATGTCTCAGCCAGCTGAGCTCACCGCGCCACTGACGACGTCATTTGCTTTGACTGTGTTAGCTGTTACTAGTTTTGCCACATTCTACAGCTTAACCCGACCTTCCGTTACCAAATCCCCTCGTTTGTTGCCGTCATAAACCCAGTTAATTCTAATGACAATGATCAATAATACGAGATGAAGACCTCGTATTACTGATGAATGAACGTAACCCTCTCCCAATGCCAACTGTTGAGGCTGATCATAAAACTTTTAGCTTCTGTTGACGCAATGTAACACGTAATCGTTACTGCCCGTTTTGTTCTTGAGATCATCTAGCTTAGTTTTATCAGATCATCTTCTACGTAGATTTTGCCTAACTGCCTGAGGATAATTTTGGTAAGCGGTTATTGTATCTTATGGAAGCTTGCAACACCAGAAATAATGGTGAAGTCTCATGTGGCAATAAGATAAGGGCATGATTTAGAGCAATGACTTAGGCACATCTGATAGAGATTTCTAAGTATTACGCTTGGTGCAGGCAGACATTAGTCTAGATAATATTTGATCAAGTAAATACTTAACATAGGTAGAAGGTAGGAAAAAGATAGTCTTGTCTTAAGACTACCTTTTTATGAAAAAGGTTCGGAAAAATGTAGCTTTGAAAACCGAAAAACATACATAAAAAAAACGATTCACTTCTTATTTTGTAGAAAAATAATAGTGCAGGTGTTCGTGCGTTGGCGAAAATAATAATTACAATAATGTCACATACGCGATTCATTCATGCAGAGTTAAACAATCTATTATGATATCCTATTAAAATACCAGCACCTTTGATACAGTATCCAATCAAATCTCCATTATTTTGCACACCTTACGCGTAGGACAAGCTACGTGCCAATCCACGGTAGCTCTTTGAGTGCTTAACCTGTTTTAATCAACGTCCGACAACGTGATGAATCTGTGGCCATACTAATTTTAGATGAAATAACAATTATTGTTTTAGAAATTAGAATAAGAGTTCTTGGTATATGATTTATTGGGTATGATCTCCTATGTGAAGATAACATGAAAAAAAAACTGAAAAGCCAAAAACCCTGTGAACATTGACTAAGCGTTAATTGACGTAAAAACTCAGTTTTAAATTGTTGTGGCCTCTTTAATTTTATTCATAAGAGTTTCAGTATTTGATTAGAAGGCTTTGACGACGACATAGTTTTACCCTATCCGATTTTTTTAATACAAATCGTTTTCTTTATTGCAATCATATGAAAGGGTAGTAAAAACTTATCGACATTTCTGAAAAATGGTTAAAAACTTCAGTTATTTTAGAAGTTAGTTGCACGAACTTGTAAACAATACAATATAATCACGGTATGCAAATAACGTTAAAGCCTATTAAAGTAATGTATTACTCGTATTACTATTTGGCGCAATTTACTGACGCATAGCGATGAAAAATAACATAATAAAAATTTGCCAAGTACGAGTCAGATATGCTCGACTATTTTTAAGGACCTAAACTGTTAAACATGTTAACAGTTTATGTCCTTAAAAATAGTCTCATGTTTGGGTAAATGACAAGATGTTGCATTTTTCAGAGTTTTTTTTTCTATGGATTTTGAAATGTTTTTTTTATTATTTGTCCTAATAACACATATTCATGAAAATGGTAACTGACTTACGTTAAAAAAATGGTCCTGTGGAAGAATGACGTGGCGAAGGTCAAGTGCCTCATAAAATCCTCAATATCAATAAATCAATCAATATTGACATTTATTGATTTATTGATATTGAGATTTTTCACACAGCATCATCTAACCCCAAACTAAGCAGAACTTGTATTATGGGAACTACATGGCTGATATACTTTAATACTTATATACTTTTTTTTTAAATACATAAGTGAAGTAATGACTCCATTTTCCGATTCTTATATCGTACAATATAAGAAATAATAAATAATCATAATAAATTACAAATCCTGATCATGCACCAGAGACACATGATGATTTGATCCGCTTTTAATCCCAGTTTTGACGTTTATCAAATAAAGACTTAACTTTGACGGTTTTTATAATACCTACTAATCTATGGAGTTTCAGATTTCATACTCAAAAATTGAATGCCTTCCGCTTCAGCCCACTCTCCAAACACTCACCCAACCATAAAGTCGATGGCAGCAAGACAAAGCCAGGACCTTGAAACAATTAATTAGATTCAGAACGAAGGCATGCATAGCATAGCATACGTCTTGTAAGCGATGCGAAAGGACTATCCTAAAGGTACATTTACATAGAAAGTAGGTTACCAGTCACTGACAACCGGCGCTTACCGGTATCTCTCTTTGACAGATCCCTTGGTTCGCCTTTGATATGTCGTTTTAATTGTAACCATGATAAATGCAGTTAAAGTCCAACCCAATTTATTTGCACACCGTAACGTGTCTACGCGTTGGATCAAGTTAGCCTGTAAGTTAAACTGTATAATGAAATAAAATTAATAAAATGGTTAAAAAAAACTGTGTGAAAAAAGGATGCAAACCATTTAAGTGGACATAATCGTCGAAGGTATTATCTTATTTATATTTAATAAAATATTTCATTTTTAACCAGTAACTGTTACCTACCTAAACGTATTTTCAGCATAAGCTTATTAATATTATACACGTCCATTACCAAGATTTAGACCAACAACCAGTCAGAAGTTTCCCAGGAAACCGGCAATCTACGTGTAAAAGAGCATAAGCTACGCGAAAGGGTTGTCATAAAACTAGGAATGGCAGTCTGCCCATTTTGGGTTAAAACATCTTCTCTATTTCCTTACAAGACTTGTGTTTTTTCAAGAGCTGACAAAGAAGTGCAGTGGTTTTATTGAATTATGTTTTTGCATCAATGAATAATCAATACTAGTGATTTATTAAGATCTTATTTAGCTGAGGCCTAATGTTCGATTTGAATTTAGTTAGGATTCCCAAGCCAAATGGTGAAAAAGGAACCCTTAAGGTCTCATTACGAAAGGTGGTTTAAATCTGTGGTTTGTATCTTTATACCTTTTTGAGAACCTTCTTGCTTTTGGTAGTCCATAGTTTTTTTTTCTGAGGTTTTTAAGTAAATGGACATTACACGTTTTTCTTATTAAAAGCTTTGCTGTTCAAATAAAATATGTGTATTTTATTTCATTTAAACCTTGGTAAAATAGCCCCGACAAAATCGAGTCTAATCTCGAGATAAACTCAAGTTTAGCTTACTTATTTGAGCCTTTTGGGGTTGAGACTCTGGGTCCGTGGGGAACCGGTGCCCTTTGCGTTTTCAAAATTCTTTCAGGGCGACTGGTTGAAGCGACGCGTGACCAGAGAGCTGGCTCTTATTTGGGTCAACGCATTAGCATTGCCATTCAGCGTGGCAATGCGGCCAGTATTTTGGGAACGCTTCCGTCTGGTAGTGACCTGGATCAGTTGAGCTATCTATAGATCGTTTGCAACAGTCTTTAGATGGTTAACTGTTTCATCTGTATTTTTTGTATATACCTATTTGTAAATATTTGTATGTATAAATGTTTTAGTTTAGATCACTTTTCGTGATAAATTCCTAACAGTTTAATTGGTAAAATATATGACTTGAAAATAACGTTTTGTCCTCCCCTGGTACATTGTGAAGTAAAACATCGTTTTTCTGAACTAAATTCTATCCGTCCAGTTATTCTATCCGTCAAGAATAACTGGATACCTAATAAATACACTATTAACATACAGAGATCCGTAATCCAGGATCATTATATCCTATGAGAAGTTTATGCCTGATCTTAAGCTCTTTAGATTAATCTAATACAATTTCGAGAAATCATATATCAAGATCATACTGAGATACAAATAAAGGCAATAAAGATTTATTGAATTTTAATAAGGTAAATTTACAGCAAACAGGTTGTTTGAACTGTAGATTTAAATATTTTTCCATTTCGTTTTGCGGTTTACTTGCTCTCGATAATATGCTAATAAGGTACTGATATTTTATACCTAGGTACTTTTTGCAGAGCAAACAGGTGTTACAGCTTTTGTTATTTTGCCAAGACTACATAGGTGACTACTTATAGGATAGTATATTGAATAGTTAGGTACATTTTTTCAATAAACCTTGTTTTGGCCATTATCTCACCTGATGGTATTGATGATATAGCTGACGATGGAACATGAAGGTCTGGAAGATACCTGTGCACTCAGACCTCGCAGAGACCCAGAATTTTTCAGGAAAGACATACGATGATAGAACGTTCTTTTCTTTCGCCATTCTCATTACAAATTTAGAACCACGTTTAGTACAAATGGTATATTAACAAGATACGGATGGTACTGAGTTGTGCGTCTATTGCTCTTACTTGAAAAGGAGATGGTGGGATCAGATCATGTAGCTCGTAGGCACATTCCCCGAAATTAATGAATGAATTATAAAAAAAATATATGACAGATGACCGAAAACTACATAGGTATGTACCATACATGATCAAATTGTAAATAAAGTCAGTCCTTGACTTTCAAGAAAAATTCTCATTAAGGAAAATGGATCAACATAAAATAATTAATTCCGCTTGATATTTCTACTGGGAAATTATAAACCATGTTGTTTACAAATATATAGAGCTTAAAGTTATAGGTAGCATTAGTCCCGAGCTGTTTCATCGATTCACTTTTGACCTATCTTAGTGCATATATCAATTGAAATAACATTGATGAATTCTGTTAAAGCCATTTTCTGAATAAATGAAATGAATGAAAATACTTTTATTGTACATCATAAACTAATAACTTACAGTATTCTTATCTGTTTCAGACAACCTTTCTAATATTGTTAAGTAGGTTCTAATGTTGTTAAACAAGATTTTGTAAGTTCTACTTTTAGAAAATCATCACATACCTGGTTATCTACCATTGACTTTTGACAAAGAAACATTATGTATTCGAGTCAGAGCACACGCCTAATTTGAGACGAACAGTTAACGCATCACAAGGCCTTCCTTTGTATGTTGCCTACGGAGATGGTGAATATGCACGTAGTCAGGAACAAGCAGGAGTGGGCAGTTGCCCCTGACGTTCTGCACAGAAGATATAAGGACTTTCTTCACAAGCATGTATAGTGAAGGTGGGTAATTTGGTAGTGTCAACATTTTTTGTACTGCCCCACTTACTGTAAAAAACTTTGTTATAAAAGCGCAAAAACGAGCGATTCTATCGCAAAAATTAATCCCCGATAACCTTTGAATGGACAAGCCAAAATAAAAGTAAAAGACGTTGACGTGCGATTAACAGACTGGCCTCTGCACACGGCTTCGCCCGCGTGGTACCCGAATTAAAAGTAACCTATGTATTATTCAAACTATACCTGTTTCATCAAAATTGGTTTCATTACGTAGATAGTTAGAAACAAACATCAAAACATTTTAATTTTCCCATTTCTATATTATTAGGATTTGTTACAAAGAAATAAAATAGGTAATGAATGCAGATCTTCATACATATTTAAGCCAACTCAAACGTCGCACACTGTATCAACGTGCCCTCCCTCTGTTCACATAGAGATCTAGGCCCAGTTTTTCCCAAAGATGGTGCAAGAGATGGGTTCCAGGCAGGCTTTCGTGACCACATCCCCCTGTTATAATAACCCTAAGTACATTCACTTTGTACCTAAACATTAACGATCTAGCCTAGCATTTGCGAGGGAATAATAATTAGCCATCTATTCATGTTTCAAATGTTCTATCGTATGTAAAGATAAGTTTTGCAAGACTATGAATGGAATATTGCAAGACGTTCTTTATTGCAACAAACTACACGATTGTAGTTTATATATAAAAAATATGCTTTAGCTGCATCGGTATATCGGTCTGTTTATATGACATAGTGTTACAAAAGTTTTATGTAGCAGGAAGTCATTTTGCCGTGGCATTCTTTACGGGAGGCCTAAGTTGACTGTTCCACCAGCACCAGTATATATGGGCATCCAAGACAACGGGTTTTTTAATGTTTGAGAAGCCATAATTACTTCTTTGTCTCTCTTCTGTCAGACGGAAGGAGAAATACTTTTTTTCTCTTTCGTAAACAAAACGATTGTCATGGTGCTTATCCTTCTGGCAATGAGAGCAATAATATACTTTGGAGGTGTATTTTCCGACTCCGAATAGCAAATATGTCTAAACTCAACTCTGTTGGCACTTATAAAAATATTACAAGTAACATGAGGCTACTCCTATGTTCTCACAATAAGTGTTACTAAGTTAGCAATAAAATATGAATGAGTACAATCAAAACCTCATTACATCACGTAAATGAATACTGAAACAGTCATTAAATACCAATAAATAAGGAAGATAGTGGTCGGACCAGACCAAAACTGCAGCCTATTTTGGACCCCAGAAGGCGCTGAACACTCTAATCACGTAGCATTCAGACAATTTATTTGTTACTCATACAAATAAATTGAGGCTTTATTTTAAAAGGTGTAGAGTGTAAATTGGTTTCTAAAGGTTGTACTCGATACAAGACTGCATAGACACGGCCTTGGGACACAGTAAGGTAGCATATTAATAACAAATCAGGTATGCAATCACCGTTCAAGAAGACATAGCCAGCAAGGTGGAAGAAAGGGCATGGAATGTCAGTCAACCTCAAGGCCACCTAGGTATAATCCTGCTAATTGTAAAATAGTGTATACAACGGAAGGTTTGATACAGTACCGCACGATGTAACTTGACGGAGTAACTACTAATTGCTATGTGATGTGATGACATAGGTTGAAGAACAGCTCCATTAGTTATTTGAAAAGGCAGCAAAATATTATTGCATCAATAAACCAGCACTTTTTATACTCATCATACTGTCGATCAACGTTATATTTTCACCATCCTACATAATCGAAATCTTATGGCGCGGCGACGCAAGAGGCAAGTATGATTCCCGCAGTGAGACACTTTTTTACAATAATATATACCTTTATTTGGCTATAACCTCATTTGATGGTATGACCGATGACGGAGCATGAAGGTCCATGCATGTTCTGCAGATGTTTGTTTCGGATCTGGATGTTGTGGTACCATGGTATTCATAGTTCCTACTTAAGGTACCGGGAATCCTAGAGTGTGTACTCTAGGATTCCCGGTGTACATGACTGCGCTTGTTGAGACATGCATAGGTTATATGCATCGTGTAAACTACCGTGTTAAGTGCGCAGGTCCAATGACGTTACTGTCTATACTAGCTCGTGCATACTGCGTATGTAATCCGCTCCATTACTCGCTCCAGCTACAAGCACCCTAACTTGCACATCAACTCTCTATCACCACTTTTAAAAACAGCAGACAGCAAAAAATCATGCGCATATTGAGGCACTTGCGCAGGTTATATGGAGAGTATAAACTACCGTGTTAAGTGCGCAGGTCCAATGAAGTTACTGTCTATACTAGCTCGTGCATACTGCTAGCGTATGTAACCCGCTCCATTACTCGCTCCAGCTACAAACACCCTAACTTGCACATCAACTCTCTATCACCACTTTTAAAAACAGCAGACAGCAAAAAATCATGCACATATTGAGGCACTTGCGCAGGTTATATGGAGAGTATAAACTACCGTGTTAAGTGCGCAGGTCCAATGAAGTTACTGTCTATACTAGCTCGTGCATACTGCTAGCGTATGTAACCCGCTCCATTACTCGCTCCAGCTACAAACACCCTAACTTGCACATCAACTCTCTATCACCACTTTTAAAAACAGCAGACAGCAAAAAATCATGCACATATTGAAGCACTTGCGCAGGTTATATGAGATCGTGTAAACTACCGTGTAAAGTGCGCAGTTCTAGTAATGTTATCGTGCATACTAGATCGTGCATACTGCTAATGCATGCGGCCCTCTCCATTACTTGCTGTATCAGGAGCACCGTGTAGAAGTACCCTAACTGACACATGCTACCAAAATTCTATTTTTTATCGTATTACGCAATCTATCACCACTTTTAAAATAAGAATTACAAGGGTACCAATCACTTAAAAATTATAAACCATTCAGCTAGTAAGATTAGCGGGTGAGATGACACCTTAAATGACTAAATTAATTTTGTAATTTTAAGGCGGGGAAATGGGGGGGTGAAAGTTATAAAGAGTATCGGTTTTTTTAAATATAACCCCCGGGCTTACATGTAAGATAGCCCGGGGGTTGCAGTGTTTTGGGCTTCATTTTGCCTCGTATCATTTGTATTGCACGCGTATTCTGGTGAATTATGTTATACTAGCTATTGCCAGCTATTTTGCATGCGTGGAGTCATATTTTAAAAAACCGATACTTCCATACAAACTTTCACCCCCCATTTCCCCGCCTTAAAATGACAAAATCCATTTTGGCATTTTAAGGTGTCATTATTTTATTTATGCTCAGTAGCTGTTATTAAAATTTTCATATTTCTTACTTTTAAGAACAAAGACCTCCTATGATACAAAATTCATCCCCCAAATTCCTCCCCTTAAAGGTAAATTTCTAAAAATCCTTTCGTAGCACATGCTTACGTTATAAAATTAAACTACGTTGCAAATTTCAGATTTCTAGCCTTTTTAGTTTTGGCTGTGCATTGATAGATCAGTCAGTCAGGACATTTTATGAGTATATACGTTTGCTATAGGAGGTTATTTGTTACCATTTATCTTCAATACAGTTTGTCGCATTATAATGATGTTTCTTGCAATCAATTTCTTGTCTTCATAGATGGTTTTATCGCTATAAGTCTACTACAAGGGGGCGCTGCGATCATTGATGGAATTTTGGACTTTGGAATAAAGATATGAAAATGAACTTTCATATTTTCCCATAATACAAGCTCTGCTTAGTTTGGGGATAAATGATGCTGTGTGAAAAATGTCCAGCATAAGCTTCATTAATTTGGAAAGTGTGTAAGTAGTTATAAATAGATACTAACAAATTGGTAATAAATAAAATACATAGTTATTTCATGCATTGTTTTTTTATTTGTATTATGTTATGTCGGTTGACCTATCTACATATTATTTATGAAAACCCGAAGGAACACCGTGAGGTTTTAGTCAGTAGGAGTCTGGCATAACCTTCCGCCTAGGAGGGGGCGGAAGGTTAATAACTACATATTATTTGGATGTAAAAAACTGTTTTTTTACTGAGAACCTATTAAAAAAAAGACATTTATTTTTTATTTATTTTCTCTAATTAAATTTTGACTCTAAGATCAAAACTGTACAAGTAAGCTAACTGTTCTTACCGTAAGCTGTATTGAAGATAACTTCTCTTAGAAGGTAAATAGCTATGTTTAGGCGCACGAGGCCGAGTTGCTTCTTTCTGAAATGTCAAGGGTTTTTTCTGCTGCCATTAACTTAAATAGTTATCGCTGAATGATTTGTACGCAATTATGTACGTCTATTTAAATTGCAATTTTTTAAACTTTTTTGTATAATAAATTGCAAAGTATATATTACACTTTGCAATTTATTACAGCTGCTAAAATCTTTGAAATAATATTTAAAGGTCACATAAATATTTTAGTCTCAAAAAGCTTAGATAATCTTGGTTTTATTGGCCAGCTAGACAGATTAAAAAAAAAATGCTTATTATTAAATATGCTTATTTTTCATTACCCCATTTTTTTACGACGCGACGCGGATGGAGAAAGACGCGATCGCTCACCCTGATGAAGACTCTCGGAATGAGTCGAAACTTAGTCGGTACCTTTACCGATAGTGCAGTCCCGTTTCTTAAATATTAATTACTTACCCCAATTAAACAATAAAAATGTTATTGTTTATTTAGTTTATTACAAAAAGGTACTTTTATGCGATAATAAGGCAAGTCATTTCATTCCACAGCTCATTTTCATTAATTAATTAATTACATAATTGCGATGCGAAAGTATGGTTGTTAGAATGTTTGTTAATACCAACCAGCTAAAAAGATCGTTCAATGTGTGTAGAATAATTTATATTTTTCTCACTAATAAAGTATATTTAAAAAAACATTAAATATTTTCTTTGTAATATATTTTTAAATTCTTTATTTTCACAAACTTTTCATTCATTGTTTGTTACTCCGACAAGACCTGGAGTTATACAGAAATATAAAGTTTGAAACCTCTTCGTAACTTAACTTTTGTAATGCAAAGACATCAACGCGCTCCATTTGCATTGGCAAACAAGCCCATAAAGTTTGTGAAATATTTTTTCAAGAATTAAATTAATAATACCAATTGAAACTATTTGTTTTACTTATCAAAACTCACCTTTTTATAATTGGCCAGGTAAAGATTTAACAAAACTACACTCACTAGTATTATAGGTACCCGAACTCACATTATTTTGTTCGTATATCTAGCGTTGGCACAAAGTCCAATAACAACTGATTACTAGCATATTTACAGGTTGTAAATATGCTATAAAATTTTACAGTGTTGCTACATGACCATTATATAGTAAACTAATGAGTATTTTCAACAAGGATAAATTACTGTTTTGTAAAGAGAACGAAACGTTTCAACTATTTTATAATAGGCCTATCAATAGTTCCATATTCAAACACGCAACAAAACAAACAAACTCACATTCGAAGAAGTAAATGGAAAGATATTTTAATTAAGGAAAACCATGCCTACAATACCATAGTATTACCAAGGTACCCGTAAGTCATAAGGTTCTTTGTGGCGTCTCTCAATGTAAATTAGCTGATAGATATCATTCATTCGGCCTTGTGCCAAACTTCTATCTTTGATTTGCAAAATTAAAAACACTTATCTTACTGTCTAACATTAGGTTTTAGTAGACGTAAAGTCCAATAAACCTGTATGCTAAGAAAAGTTTTGATTTTTCATAAAAAAATCTATTTAATGGAAATTGTACTTTAGGGAAAGTTCTTTCTTCGGTAAAATTACATATTCCGTAATGAGATATGACGAGTTCTGACTGAAACTTTATTTTCGTTAGTTAAGAACTCAACACTTTCATTCTCCTTTCACATGTCAGTATCAATATTTTCTAATTCAGCGCCTGTCTAATGATTTATGTATACGGTACAAAGTTGAATGCGATTGATTGTGGCATTCCGACGTCCATTCCACAATTACGGGCGATTACGTCGCTCCATATCCGCAAGGTCGACGTCGTGTGAAGCCGCCGTCTAAGATGCGTAGTACAGGCAAAAACACAATTCATAAACTTTGCATGGACTTAAAATGTCAATCAATCGCGACGTCAGCAGTTTTTTTAATGAGGTTGCGGGTAAGGGCCTCTAGCTGGTAGTATTTACCCTGGCTTCTTCTGTGGAGACTAAAATTTTCAGGTCACAAAGAATTCAAAGAATCGCTCAGATGCCGTCTTGGCTTCAGGTGGTCAATCTGTGAGTGGCTATTGTGTTATTCTCGTGGTGGCGCAAATCCCAACGAGGAGTTAGTTTGTGCTTTCAAAATTTCACGAGGCACAGGCCAACGATGACATCGGTTTATCAAGTACTAGCTTCTGCTCACGGCTTGGCCCGCGTGGTACCCGGATAAAAAGTAGCCTATATGTTATTCTGATGTATAATCTATATTACTGTAAAGTTTCATCAAAATTCGGTTAGTAGTTTTTGCGTGAAAGAAGAACAAACATCCTCACAAACTTTCACTTTTATAATATTAGTAGGAAGGATCTACTGTTGTGACTCCAGTTTCTCAAAAAATACCCAGCAAGAAATCTTAGATACTTTGATACTTTTCTTTAATCGTATTGTGCGGATCAAAATAATCTGGACGGTACCTGTCATTTATTATTTATTTATCGTATCGCGAAAGTATAGGCACATAAGACTTTTCACTATTAGGTCTCAGGATCGACAACTCACGAATGATATCTCTGGCGTTGCAAACATATAGCTTACAGTAACCGCCAACAGATCGCCGTTTTTTCGTGGTCCCATTATTTTGTCCCATTAATGGGACCACGAGGGAGAACTATTTCTTGTAGTCCCATTAGTATGTGCGGTTGTGGAAATTTTCATCCTATATATATTTCCTGCATGGATAAACTTTTTCGAGTATGTCGTGAAAAGTTTCCTGCATAGATAAACTTTTTCGAGTATGTCGTGAAGTGTCAGATGATAAGCAGGATTGTTTGTCAGTATCTATCTAAAGGTAGCCTAGAATGTGACGAGGAAAGAATTCCAAAGTGAACTCTTGGCACAACGTGATGACTTTATTAATCGATGTGATTGTCACTTTGAGGTACCTATGTCCTGGCACGTGCAACGGCTTAGTCATCCTCAATTCTGAGCTTCGTTTGTTTGTCTTGCTACCGATTCTTTCTTGGTTAACAAGCGTTGGGTCAGTGACATGTCATGCCTTCTGGTTACTATGCAATAAGAATGAACTAATTTAACTCATTTTGGTAGGTTTGACATAATTATATAACCTAAAAAGGGGTCACCTTTTTACCAGTTATGTCAGCGTTTGCCAAAAGAGGTGGATTATTTGTTTGTTACAATATATCTCCGATGGCGTATCGGATTGTAATAAATTATATAGCAATTTATTTGTATGTCTTCAAGAATGGTTCTTATATAGATTTTATTGCTACAAGTACAGGGGGTGCTGCAAAAGTTGTTGAAAATATGTCGGGAGATTTTTAAATAGGCAAAAAAATTACTTAACTATTTTGTAGATCTAAGTAATCATCATTTAATTTACTGGAAAAAGACATTACCTGAGTGGTCGCATATCGATGCCTAATTTGCCTTTGATGCCCTTTAAGATAGGACGCAGTTATAATTACATAATGCATAGGTCCACGTAAAATTGATGGTTTTTATCAACGTTACCCGTGCGTATTTTCACTTAAAAGTAAATTATGCACAGTAATAAAATATCAATTCGGAAGACCTCTGGCCATTATTTGTTTTAACATTTATTTACCATACGGAACTAATCGATAAACGTAGGTGTGAAGTAATATTATTATTCATAGAAAATATCACAGCCTTTGGGAAAGTTGGCAGCGAAAGAGCATCATGTTGGATAGCTTCTGTGATGTAAGTCGTTTCAATTTGGATAACAATTCTATGTTGAACCATAGTCATTGAGTACTATGACATTAAATAATTAGTTATATTATTCATATTTGTTTGTTGCTCTCGTATTTATACTGCCCTGTCCTGTCTCAGCTCTCAATTATTGAATTTTACACGGCAAACGAAAAATCGGTTTAACCACTTGATTTTTTATCGCATTTGAATCACAAAGAACATGCTCAGGTACATTATGAATTATATATATTATTTGTATTATATGATTTATGATTCAAAGGTTTGCTAAAAGAAAACTCTTTTTAGGGTTAAGCTCGCCTTTGAACATGCCACATATCATCTAATATTTTACTTTATATTTCTGTGTACAATAAAGAATTAAAAGTATATGAAAGAAAACTTTTTTTAGGGTTCAGCTCGCTTTTATACACACCCTCTAATTTTGTCTCATGTCAATGTGGTTATTTGTGTACATTAAAAAAAGAATAAAAACAAAATATGAGTTACAAATGCCTAATCATTCAAGCTTTTCTATTTACCAGTATAATATTTGTAGAATAGGATGATACTAATTTTGCAACAACTTTTTAACTTTTTTTTTTCTTTTGAGATGCTATCAACTTTTTTAAGCTTTGAACGTCAATTTTCCATTGAAGTAGTTGGTTACTCATTGGTAACATAAGCATTGGTTACTCGACTATACTTATAGTTCGCGAGTGCGTCCGCCGTGATCCGAGCTGAGAGGAAGGTCGGATGCGATTAGGTACACGTTCTGTTGTGTACACAAATCACTAGTTGTACACACTTCACAAACTTCCATAAACCTATGGCAGTAATGTTGTAAAGGTCCTTCAAATATTTACGTAATGCGTGAGATTTTGAAAGATTTGTAAGCATGCGTTTGTGCTTAAATACTTTATAGGCATGGTGCAACAATGATAGTTGGTTTAAAATTAATGGGCAAAGAAGATAACAATGATACATCATTTTTAAAAGCACACAATATCAAAAAATTAAAATACTCTAGAGTGCTATGATAAACAGACTGTTGTTTTCCAAAGACTACTTTATACTCAGCTGATTTATTTTATACTTGTTTTCTTGTGATGATTTGGTTTAGATTATAGATACTTATATGTAAGATATTCCTTCTTCTAATAATATTCAATGCAAGTGTACACCTAACCTAACCTAACCTATCCAGCTATCAGTTTCCGAATGCCCTTCATCAGCAGCCTTACTGACAGCGATCAGATTATCTGACCGCATGATTACACCCACTTTTCTTATTAAATTATATGCTATATTTATTGCTGATAGTTTTGTCGTACCTGCTTGTCAATTTGCGTCTTATTCTAATTCTTCCCTTCAGTTTAAAGTTATAATTTGGTATGAATTTTATTTTCTTAAATAATAACTTTCTTACAGGGTATTCCTAATGCAATATAGTGTAAGCTACAATTCATGCAAAACAAATCAAATGCTTAATTATTTATAATTAGTAATTAAACGCGACGTGCGTATAATCACTAGTTATAAAATATACGCGATATAGTCAACCAAAACAATATTTAAATAACCTTTGCAGTTCTCTCACAGCTTCGCACAGTTGTAAGTTTTCGACGTAACCAAGTGTACTCTATGTTCCCATGGTTAAAAATAAATGAGTATGAGTATGAGTATGACCACTTGTAAGTGAGAAATGATGCGCTTCAAAGTAGATAACTAAAGTTGTTTAAGTAAATTTCGATTTCGTGGGCAGTTTATTAATATTATGGTTTCAAAAATGTATGACCTAGCTCAATTTTAATTATTCCACGAGAGCGCTGCTTAATAACTGAGATACAAATACCATTGGTATAAACTAACTGATACTTATTTAACGGTGTTAAACCAAAACAGGAAAACGACGCATTTATGATAAAGAACTTCAGTGTTACTCCATAAAGTATTTTACTGTAGAATGTTGAAAAATTTACTGTGAAGTAAAATTCGCATTTATTTCCGTTTAAATCACTCGAATCAACAAAAACTAAAACACTAGATTCTGCAATAAAGTATTCAACCATATCCTACTACTATTATAAACGCGAAAGTTTGTGAGGATGGATGTTTGTTACTCTTTCTCGCAAAAACTACAGAACGGATTGTGATGAAACTTTACAGTAATATAGCTTATACATCAGAATAACACATAGGCATTTTTATTCGGGTACCACGCGGGCGAAGCCGTAGGCAGAACCTAATATTCAATAACAAACAAAATTTGTCGTTCCTACTAAAATGTGCAATGCTCATCATGTTTGTTAGTACCTAGGACATTAAATTGCAATTTGTTGTTAGTCAGCGATTTTCGGTTACTGGCGGTGTCCGTCCGGTCGTCTGTCTATTTGTCAAGAGCCTTTTTCTCAGGAACGCGTGGAGATATCAAATTAATATTAATATCAAATATTTATGTCTAATGTCCCTTGGATCTCTAAAAAATCAAGCTTCTAAGACAACGCAATAAAAAATAAAGCCATTTATGAGACATATTTTGATACTGACGAACAAATCAAAACCTATAACCATGAAATTTGGTAAGAAGAAAGGTTTTACAGCATAAGTAAATATTTTACGTCCTAAATAAAATATCACAACTTTCAAACAAATTCGTGAAAACCGTTGCTAAATCATGCGATTTGAAAACCTAGCGTGCTCCATTTTCTTTTGTCCTTCGAGAACGTGCGACCGCAGGCTGTAATGTGCATTTCAAGATGTTGCCTACTACTGTTCACTCTGTGGCATTGCGTCACTATGACTCATCTAATCTCGATCCAGAGGAGTGCCGCACAAAGAGTTGGAAATACTGGCAATAATAAATGTTTTTCTTTTGTTTTGTAGAGAACTAATTAATACCAATGTTGTTAGGCTACAGTGGAAGCTAACCACCACTACGTTGAAAGCTAAGCTGTAATAGAAGATATGTTTAGTTATTTTTTATAGTTTTAAGTAACTAAAGCATTTTTCTGTTTCATTATTTTCTTCTGTACATGATCCTACCTCTATAATTCTCTCTCTAGCTCAAGGTTTGCTGGTCTGCTGCATGTCATTTAGTTCTGTCTTTTTGTAAGTGTTTATTTGTGTATACAATAAAGAATAAAATAAATAAAGATCAGAAATCAATACGCTTAAATGTTGATTCAGTAGGTACAATGCACTTTTTATGGACTTTATTTTGAATCGTTAAATATATTATTAATATTATTCGTAATTATTTTCAGCACATTGAGACAGTGAGATTATTTTTTTATTATTCATCATGGACTTTATTTATGCATTCACCGTTTTAATTTTCAAAAATATTAAATGATAATATAAAATCCGGCCAAGGGGCACACTTCGCAAACACGGTTCATGGTGATTTACTAAACCATCATCATCAACATCAGAAAAAGTCTGTAGAAGTCCACTGGCTAGACGTATGCGTAAGTAGTCAACCATTATAATATCGAGTAATAATAATGTCTGAAATAAAAATTATTGAATTGAATTGAATAATGCAAGGTCACTCAATAAAATATTGTGTTATTACTAGCCTCTGCCCACGGCTTTGCCCGCATGGTACCCGGATAAAAAGTAGTCCATGTGTTATTCTGATGTACAAGCTATATTACTGTAAATTTTCTTCAAAATCTGTTCAGTAGTTTTTGCGTGAAAGAGTAACAAACATCCATCCTCATAAAAATTCGCGTTTATAATATTAGGATTAGATCGAATATCAATAGTTTGGTTCACTTGCAGCAGTTAAAATAAAAACCAGATCTAGTACGAATAAACTCAAGAAACAAATTTGCCAGATTGGAATCGTTAATAGGATCAAATACGAACGGGTATCTTAAAATCAATCCTAGAAATATTACACAGTGGCCTGGCCTTTCACCACAGAAAAACTCATAGAAGTCACGTTACATCAACGTGATCTCGTTTAAGCGGTGATCTTATGATTCTCGGTATCTACTGTAGTCATGGTGTATTATTTTCTTTACGATATTATTAAACGGTTAATCAATTTCTTGGTTGAGTCAAAAGTTAATTACGAGTATCACATCAGAGATAATAAAAGTTAGATCATATTTTTCTGTACTTTGTTTATAAAATACTAGCTACTGCCCACGGCTTTGCCCGCTTGATACCCAATAAAAATAGCCGATGCAAAATTAGCGTTTATGAGAAATGCATTTGATCGAATGTTTTTTCGTCGACTAACGTTGCAAAATTGGTCTACACGAAAAGCTCTTTTATTTTAACAGGATTATAATATGTCCACCCTCCAAGTTCATTCTAAATATTGTTGAAAGAATTTTTAAAATCGGATGTGTAGTTTCGGAGATTATCTAAGCCTTACATACAAACCTACAAACTTAGAAACTTTACCTCTTCATAATATTAGTAGGTATATAATAACGAAGACAATTCTGGAAATTGAGGCAAATTCGTTCTCAATGAACATTATGATTCTGCATTAATTTTTAAAGAACTATATTATGATTTACTAATTTGTAGGAAATATTCATTATATTACATGAAAAAGTCAGATAAGCAAAATAACATTTAAACAGATAAGTCAACAGCCATATCAATACCAAAATGCTTTGTAAGAGTATAAAAATATTATGTCGAATTTGTCTCGAAGCTATGCATTTGATCAGCCATAGTTATACGCCTTAGATCGCTTTTAATTAGGTACGAGGATTGAAACTGAATAATGTGAATTATTTTTGATGAGCTATTCCAACACTGTCTTTGGATCACAATCACAATACCTATAACATATAGCGTGGGTCGAAGCAATTGTCCATTTCAAACTCGAGCACTCAGTTAAAAGAACAAGGTTCTATCACTCTCCGTATATCCTACAAACGTGTGAATTAAAGAACCTTGTAGCATTAAAACCTTGGCAATGTCATAGGATAGTTTTTGTGCTCACCCACACGGCAGAAGAATTTGACTTAGCTTTCAAGGTTGATCTTGCATTGTGTTTTTTGTGGATAAGATGTATTTTACCTATCGCACTGACCCTGTGTAGGCGTAGGATACCCGGCCAGGTACTCCCAGGTATGATATCTAGATTGTCATTTTGTTTAGGTGGCTGTGTGTGTAAATGTTTTGCATAATTTTGACTGTTTGCGAGGTGATGATGGTAAGAAAATTGAAAATTCTCAAAGATATTATCCATCTGAAGGGTTATCGGATTGAATAAGCTATGTTCTTGAATCGATGATTTTTAAAACAATCAAATCAAATGTTAATTTCAGTAATTAATCTACGTATACATATACGGGTTTGAGATCTCATTTTAAACTATGTAGATACCTGTGGTAGGAGATCTACAATCAAAGTAACAAAATGAAAATTTTGCACACTGAACACTGAAATCCTATCCTGCTAGTAATATCATAAACGTGAAACTTTGTGAGGATGAATGTTTGTTACTCTGTCACGCAAAAACTACTGCACGGATTTTGATGAAACTTTACAGTAAAATAGCTTATACATCGGAATAACACATGGGCTACTATTTATCCAGGTACCACGCGGGCGAAGCCGTGGGCAGAAGCTAATACTGTATAATTTCACACAAGGAACTATAACTAATATATAAAAATAACCAACTCAGTAAAAAATCCTCATAATACACTTAAAGAATTGTTTTTCTAATGGATCTTAAAGCTAGTATAAAATAATTATGAAGACATTTAAAAGTTTAATTGCAATGTTTACTATCGTACTCGTGAGTCATGTTACACAATAAACCGCAGTGTAAATGTCAAGAGACATGGTTCAATGTCAGTGACAGTGATTGTCAAGTTTGACAAAATAATTTAAGGCAAAACTTAAAATTGAGCGTAATTACGTAAGAACGTACCTTACAAAATAAGAAATCTCGTTACTTTTACGCTGTCTCTATGATAACTCAGCTAACACAGTTAAAGAAGAAGAAGATTCTTGGTCAACTTTCGGTACATTAATGATGAGCTGATGATGATAAAGACGACGGTATAATTTATTCGGTAACAAAAAGTTGATCGGCTAAGGTGCGTTCCGTCTACAATATTATCATTAAACATTGTCCGTACCCACGCATAAGATTGTAATTAAACTCGTACTTTGCTATATTACAGCATTAGCAATTATTTTGCTTCAAAAGGTAGCAATAAGGTGGTAAAAGACTACTCCCGAAAACAAAGAGGATGTAAAAATTATGAAATGAATCCGATTAACTGGAATATAGTTTATTATTACAATATTAGGTCTTAAATTATTTCACAATACCAAGGTAACATTTAATATTTCAACAAGTAAAGGCAACCACGAATACTTTTTGATAAGGTTTTTATTATTAAAAGTGTTCCGCAACGAAATTGACGCTCCTGAGTAACGAGTTTTTTCGCTTCCACCTACCAGACAACTTCGTTCGTAGCAGAAGGCACAAGTTTTTGCAGTACCAATGTGCCGTACAGCAGCCCGCGCTAATTCCCCGCTACCTCGCACCCTCACCGCTCTCAATAAACTCCTAACTGCCTATCCTGATTCTGATATATTTGCGGACGAATGGAATGAACTCATGTTGGTATGCTTGAGGTACTGCGAGAATGACGTATGAGTGGTTGTATGTATCTGACAATTTCATTTATTTCAAAATAATTTTAATTCTTATTGTAATTTATTTTTTTATATTGTTCATATGTTTATTTAAGTTTTTTTTATTTTTATTCCAAAAACTAACGTGAACTTGACTATTAATATTGTAAAAACGGGAATTTTTACGTACTGCACTATCGGTGAAGGCACCGACTCAGTTTCGACTCATTCCGAGAGTCTTCATCAGGGTGAGTGGTTGCGACTTTCTCCTTTCGCGTCGCGCCATGCACTACACGTGTTTTTTTTAATCTTTTTTCAATTTATCATATTAATTTATCTCTGTGTTGTGTAATTACCTATGACTCTTCTTTTTAAATAATTAGTGTAATTGGGTCTGTCCCGTTCAAATTAAATAAATAAATAGTAATAAATAATATAACTTATGGACCCATGCAACACCAGAGGTATCTATCGCACGTGCCTATCCCGAGGTGAAGTGGTTAATCTCATGTTCCTGTAATTTCACCGGCACTATTCAACACACTACTTGGCGTCAGCTATCACATCCAGGTGATGTGGAGTTGCATAATTATGCTGAGACAGAACCTATTATTCTTCTGCCTGTATCCTCTTTGTAAAATTGTGTATGTCAAATAAATGTATTTTCTTTCTTTCTTTCTAGATATAGGTATGGTTTTGGTGGTATAGTATTTCTCCAGATGAGTATCTGGAGAAATACTATACTATACAATGTTAAAGTGTAAGTACTGTCAATATCACAATGAATAAATAAGGATAACATCCTGCAAGATACGATTTGATTTAACCAATACAAACTGTGCCTTAAATTCGATTCAGTAACTGACAGTTCAAACTCTTACTACGTACCTACGTACCTGTATGAACATTTTATAGTTATTTTTAATGTATTTTTAGTAAATATGATTGAAAAATCATTTATTGACAGAAATAAATTGCATTAATAAAACACTTAATACGCGATGGAGTTTTTTTTAATTACGAATTGTGCATAGCTTTGGTACCACACTAGGCTACAGTGAGTGGACTTTTCAGTTAGATATCTTTCTACACCCTGTATGTAACCAAATAATTGAGCCGTCTCACCGAATTTATTGCAGTTCTTTATGGGTGGTTTAGCATTCAGTAATTGAAAGCGTAACTTTACACAACTTGACATGGTGATTATTGAAATAGTATGGTGAGGGTGGCAGCTAAAATACAGGACCCATCCTGACCAGCCTCCTAATTATACTAGTAAAATGGAAATGGGAACAAGACATACGCAATCAATTTACTGGGATTACTAATGTCCAAAACATCTATGACTGGAAAATGTATACCTACACATCATAATGTCGTGAAGTTACGTGTAACTTCTATTACTTGAGAAGTTATAGAAGTTTTGGACATTTCTAAACACTTCAAAATGATCGTACAATCGCCCTCCAATCACACTAAAACAATGGTAAAGGACCATTGTTTTAGTGTGATTGGAGGGCTGAAGCAATCAACCGTTCTACTCAATTGAATAATCCTAGTTTTAACCTAAATATTCTAGTATATTATGTAATGTCATAGAATGAAAGAGATAATGCATTCAAATTAACCAAAAGTAACTCTAGAAGAATCATACAAAAACTACAGTATATGTGCATTTAGTGTTTTATTAATAAACGTAGTACGACGAGTTCTAATCGAGATAATAAAAAAAAAGTTTTTTTATTTATTTGGTCGGACGTTTGTTTCGTATAAGTAAAACAAGTTAATTTTAACAAAATTTTGAAACACACTAATCCTTTTAAAAGGCAAAAAGCCGCATAAAAATCCGATAAGCCATTTCAGAGATAAATGGTAACAAACAAACATACAACCTCTTATGGAAAATGCATATACGGGCTCCTTACATCACGGGTAATAAACTGAGACTGAATATTGTGTAAACTTTCTTCGAAAGGGGTTTATGTGTATGTTTCAAGGGTTCTGAAGAAACATTGTAGCGTTTAAATTTGGCCCCTATATCATACATGGCGAAGAAGATTTTTGCACTAAGCATTACGACAGAGCGTACTTCTGTTCTGCACTCTGTGGTAACGGAAACGTCCAACTTCAGTCAAGGTTCTAACTTCGACAACCTTACTTAAAACCACAAAGATACAAGTACTACCACCGCACTTATGTCTTATGTGGTAACAGAAACGTCCCACCTTAGTCAAAGTTCTAACTTCATCAACCTTTCTTAATAACACAATAATACAAGTATGTACTACCACCGCGCTTATGTCCTATGTAGTAACAGAAACGTCCCAATTCAGTCAAGGTTCTAACTTCGACAACCTTTCTTAAAACCACAAAGATACAAGTACTACCACCGCACTTATGTCTTATGTGGTAACAGAAACGTCCCAATTCAATCAAAGTTCTAACTTCTTAATAACAGAACAATACAAGTACCACCACCTGCCAATTGCACTTAGGTCCTATGTGGTAACAGAAACGTCCCACTTCAGTCAAGGTTCTAACTTCAACAACTTTTCTTAATAACATAAAAATACAAGTACCACCAGCTACCAATTGAATCACAACTTTAATTCTCAAGAAACAGAATGCCTTTTCCATAGAAGGTGGTAGCAGATGATACAGTACCTCGTCCCTGCCAAGGTCCTACAGCGAGCCAGTGCACACATTTGCATTTCCACAAAAAAACGTCTAATATTTCCCAAGATAGCCATTCCATTTTCTACTTTACACATTGGATTTAAGGTATATTGCAGCTTTGGTGGTTAAATTAGTAACGCGTTTTGTACAACATAAAGGCGTTACGATAGTATTGAAGTGTTACGCTGTTGTACGTGTGCTAGCAAATGGCACGTACATTAGGCATAATCTTAAAAAAAAACACACTCACAACTGTTTTCCATCATCCTCAGAAGACATCCTCAGATACGTACTCAGTGTGTAGATCTCTGTAGAAGCTAACTAGAGGGTAGTATATACATATATATTTTTGTAGTTTTATCTAATGTATTGTTCTGTTTCATTATTTTCTTCCGTACATCCTACCTCTATAATTATCGACGACCTCTGTGGCGCAGTGGGCGAAGGCTCGCCTGAGACGCAGAAGGTTGCGGGTTCGAGTTGCACTGCGGGACAAATGTTTGTATGATCTGCGAATATTTGTCTCAGGTTTGAGTATTTTCCATGTATAACATGTATTTACAAAGAAATATATAAGTAGTATATCAAACATGTAGTTCCCATAATACAAGCTCTGCTTAGTTTGGAGTTAGATGATGCTGTGCGAAAAATGTCTAGCATTATTTATTACTATTATTTTGTGTGTACAATAAAGAATATGTGAGAATATGTTAGGGGTAGTCAGAGGCATATCTTACAATTATGTTTAACACATGCCCGCGTTTTGCAATTAGCCGCCTGAGACGCAGAAGGTTGAGGGTTCAATTCCTGCCACGGGACAAATGTTTGTATCTGCAAATATTTGTCTCGGGTCTGGGTGTTTCTATGTATAATATGTATGTATTTACAAAAAAAATGTATATAAGTAGTATATCAGTCATGTAGTTCCCATAATACAAGCTCTGCTTAGTTTGGAGCTAGATGATGCTGTGTGAAAAATGTCCCAGCATTATTTATTTTATTTTTTTATTTAGTTAGCATTCCACGAGACAGACAAGCCCAACGTCGCTTATTAGAACACTATCCGACACACAAACCTTTCGTTTTTTTAAGCCTGTTTCCTCACGATGTTTTCCTTCACCGTTTTGATCAATGCACATATAATTTGAGTGTAAACATATATTGGTCTACTATGTTCGAATCAATGAGCTCCGTATCTATGCCAACTAGGCAAAGTAGACATAATCTACTCTTGAATTTTTAAATTAATTATGCAAACCGATTTCAATTCTATTGTCAATTGTATGTGATCTGATTTGGGATTAAGATAAGTAAGCTGGTACCGCAGGGCATATCGTGTGTTAGCATAACTAGTCGATTTGATAAATGGGTAACCTAGTGTGGGTTGATGCCAATAAGTGATCTATTTGTGATATTTCATCAGATTACAAAAGAATTATGGTAATCTGCAGGCATGTATGTATTTATAAAAAAATTGCTTCGGCCGCGTAGTACCAGGATAAAAAGTAGCCTATGTGTTATTCTGATGTATAAGCTATATTACTGTAAAGTTTCATCAAAATCCGTATGGTAGTTTTTGCGTGAAAGAGTAACACACATCCATCCTCACAAACTTTCACGTTTATAATATTAGTAGGATGTATATAAGTAGTATATCAGTCATGTAGTTACAACACTACAAGATTAACTTACTTTGGGATTAGATGATGCTGAGTGGAAAATGTCCAGCATTATTTATGTTTATTTTATTTATTTATAAATATTTAGTTTATAAATAATGATTGAAAAATCTTTAGTCTGTAAGATTATTTAAGTTCATTTACTTAATTGTTCTCAAACTGTATTGCTACCGGCATATTTTAATTGTACCTACAAAACAGTAGACAGTAAATTAACAACCAAAATCTAAATAAAATATTGTTCATTTAGTTTTGTTATTTTTAAATAAAGTTATTCTTATTCTTAATTAACAAATAATACACCTTAAAGCAAGATATACCAAAACAAGTCTCAATTACAAAATTTGCATTCAAAAAACAAGCGCTTAGATATTATTAGGTGAAGGCATCATGAAAATATATTATATTATTTATGTTACCTACATAACTTTTTAACTTTAATCACATACGGTAAGAGGGCTTAAAGAAACATAGACTCTTATAACAAAGTAACATAAATTTCAATTTCATTATCCTACTTATATTATACACGTGAACGTTTGTGAGGATGGATGTTTGTTACTCTTTCACGCAAAAACGGCTGAACGGATTTTGATGAAACTTTGCAATAATATAGCTTACACATCAGAATAACATATAGGCTACTTTTTATCGAGGTACCATGCGGCCGAAGCCGTGGGCAGAAGCTAGTTCATTATATACCTAAAAGCCACGATCGCTTCATTATTTTTTTTATATGATACTTTTGCTAAAGCATTCTCTGACAGACATCCGGGACTTGTGGCGTGTCAAGTAAAAACAATTAAGAATTATATTAGGTGCTACAAAAATATACCTACTGCTAATGAATGAATACTTTTATAATAATAATAATAAATAGAATACTAACATATACTCACATATAAAATTACTTGAATATACCGCCACAGACGGAGGTCGCTGTTTCAATTCCCGCCGTGGGACAAATGTTTGTATCATTTGTAAATATTTGTCTCGGGTCTAGGTGTTTCTATGTATAGTATAATATAATATAATATGTATGTACTAGCTTCTGCCCACGGCTTCGCCCGCGTGGTACCCAGATTAAAAGTAGCCTATGTGTTATTCTGATGTCTAAGCTATATTACTGTAAAGTTTCATTAAAATCCTTTCAGTAATTTTTGCGTGAAAGGGGAACAAACATCCTCACAAACTTTTACGTTTATAATAGTAGGATTTACAATAAAAATGTACATAAGAAGTATATCCGTCATGTAGTTCCTAAAATACAAGCTCTGCTTAGTTAGGGCTTAAGGATGCTTTAAAAATGATACTTTTTTTATTTATTTATTAATGGCATCCGAGAGAGGGTACGGTTGAAGAAGACAGAACACTGTGTATATTAAAACAATTACTGGCACGAAGACTAGTTTTCCAGTGAGGCGGATGCAAGCGAGGACGCCGGTAACACCAAAAAAAGCTATGCAAAAGTGAACGGATCAAATGAGTATCCCATTGTTAGATTATCTTTTTTGATCCAAAAGGTCACGCTTACATTGATGAGTTTTTGGTTCCGGTATCATGGCGTTGCTTATACGCTTAATATAATTTTTGAGTGACCATGGAAGTAAATTTGACTACCTCTATGGCGCAGTGGGCATGGGCCCGTCTGAGACGTACAAATTTGCGGGTTCGATTCCCGCCGCGGGGCAAATGTTTGTATGATATGCAAATATTTGTCTCGGGTCTGGATGTTTTCTATGTATATTTGTATTTATTTATAAAAAAAAATCTTTAAATCCTTCTAAACATAACTCTCAAATTAAATGGTTTCTACATACATTCAGGTTTCTCAATAACTAATCCTTCGATAGATTGTAAATGATGCTAATTACGTGCTGAAAAAGATAAAGATAAAAACGTCTACAGATAAATAGTGAATTGAGAATATAACACCAATTTCAATTCGAAAGTTTTTTTTACAATTAAAACAAAACAGATCTAAACGAGCATACTACAAGTAACAAAAAAAAACCTTTCGCAGAAATGCATAAAAACCTTCAATATTTACCCACAACTTAACAATTCGTAATATTTTAAAACAAAATCTATTGTCTACATTCGTCGTTTATTTATTGCGAAACAGTCGATTCAATTCTAAACAAAAAATTGACAAATTTCGCGTTGACATTGAAAACACATGCGTTCGGTTCTTTCGGGCATGAGTTCATTGTAACTTATTTGCATACGAAAAGATTTTAGCTCCGACGTCTTTGACTTTGTCGGACTTTCGTCTAAAAAGGCGAAAACAAACGATCATAAACGGTGCAACTACCCAGAATTGTTTTTCTAAAATCGCGCAATAAAATCACCCGACTTTTTGTCGCAGTGATCCAATATCTTTTTTTCGAAAGCCATGGACAATGAAGGTATTATGTCGTAATGTTTGGACAATGATCTGTTTGTGTTGAAGCGCTGTTGGGTCCTTTTACGGGTGCCGATGGGGGTCCGAAAAGTGAAACTGATTGCGAACGGCGTTACGTCAATTTTACTTTTTTTAACATCTAAAGTGGCAAACGAGCGTACTAATTAGTAATTCATAGTATTGGTCTGCAAAAAAACTTATACTTTTTGGGACGCACTTTTTGACATCTTTGAAATATAATTTCATGCTAGTAGGTACCTGAATAATATGAACAAACAAGTGTAATGAAACGATTTTTACGATGTTTTTCTATTACTTTTAGTGACATGATAAAGGGTTTATACTACACCTGCTCGGAAAGTACCATCTTGTTTTTTTTTAAATGAGGCAGAATATGTGTTATTACTGTTACAAATATGCGGGTGGAAAAAAGTGTATAATATGCGGGTGGAAAAAAGTGTATGAAAATATATTGTTGACGTGCTGAGCGTGCAGAAAAAGAATGTATCTATTGTGAAAGTGCTGTTGAATTTTGGGTTATATCAGTAGGTTATTTAATTTAAAAAATAATAATAAAAATGCTGGAAATATTTCACTCGGCATCATTTAGCCCTAAAGTAAGCATAGCTTGTGTTATGGGAACAACATGACAGATATACATTTTTGTAAATACGTACATATTATACATAGAAACATGAAACCCGGGACATTTTTTTGTAAATCATACAAATATTTGTTCCCATACAAACATTATATAACGCCAAAAAAAATAAAGAATATATCATCAAGTTTGCAAATTTACACTTTTTTTTGACGATTAAATTAAAAAAAGTATTTTATTAACATGTGAAAATCGTATTTTATTTTTCTGTATTTTGTGTTTCCTTCTTCTAGAAATTAATGCCGTCTTATTTGTTGAGACGACATTAACATTGAGAACCTATTGCCCGAGAAATCCAGAAGTAAATATAACAAGACATCTGAACATTTCCTCCTACATATAGTATAAAGTACTATTTATCACTGGGAAGAAAATGCGATTCCCACCTCGTATGAATTGAGGCGCACTCATTGATAACCAGTCGGTAATCAATGAACTATCATGTAGAGTCATCCCTGCATTTTTTTTACCTTCTCAAATCTTGGATACATAGACATCGATCTTATTCCAAAAACTATCGTGAACTTGACTATTCATATTGTACAAACGGGAATTTTCACGTAATGCACTATCGGTGAAGGCACCGACTAAGTTTGCCGTGCCAAAAAAAATATTGCACGGCGCGACGCGGAAGGAGAAAGTCGCAACCACACACCCTGATGAAGACTCTCGGAATGAGTCGAAACTTAGTCGGTGCCTTCGCCGATAGTGCAGTACGTGAAAATTCCCGTTTGTACAATATGAATAGACATCGATCTCTTTGTCCTTAAATTATTCAAACATTTTTTATGTTTATCACCTTCCACAAACATTCAAAATTCAAACGATATACCAACGCGTCTATAGCCCTTCTCAAGACACAAACACATGCATCAGAATCGGTGCAACATAAAACAGGCAGCTATTACATGGCATCATCATAAACATAATAAAAGAAAACAAAAGATGAAACGAAACATCTATTCCAATTCCATTTTAGTTATGTAGGTAGCGATGTGAGACAATGCCTTAAGATTGTTCAAAAGGGCCAGCCTTTTGTTGCATAGTCTTTGCATATTTTGTAGAAATGTGAAAGTGAAATCGTAAACTTTAAAATAGCTAATATTCGGTTTCTTTATTCTTTTCTGGTACCATTTTTATTGCCGTGATATTGGTAGACGGAAGCTAAGATCTTCTACTTTCGCTTTCTTTAAAACGCCGACGTTAATGTTTAGGGTTGTTTTTGTTGATTTAAAAAGTTTATAAAAAGTAAAAGTTTGCACCCGATAAGACAAAAATGCTTTGTTCTATCATAAGATCAAATTTATCCATATCCTATACTAAAGACATATATGAGACAATTAGGTAGTAAGGCCAAATAGGTTTTATGGATATGTCAATATTTCTATTAAATTGTTGATTGTTTTTAATATTTAGATATACATTGTAGACAAACACATTTTCCAATTTAAAATATGGTTAAAAGGTATGATAAAGGTAATTACTTTATTTTTTTATTTTATGTTTTATTTTTAGGCGCAAATTTGTATCTCCTTTCTAATAACTGATAGACAAACATTTATTATAACGTTTAAGACGTTATCTTGACTCATAGCTTTTGCAATATTATCATTTATCAAAATAAATGTGACTCCATGGTTGGATTAAAATTTCGGATCATATAAGCTGGACTAACGCTAAACGTGATTACGCTAAGAAAACCTTACTCAATGTCTTAAAACGTCCATCACTGTCTCAGCTTACTTATGAAGAATTAAGGTTATGTTTTGTGTGTAAGGTTTTTTTTTTAGTTTATCAATGCGATATAGTATTTTGACAAATAAAACATTTACTAGTTTTACTAACTAAAGTGATAAACAAGCATAAGTGTTTGCTTAAGCTTAGTATAGACGGCCATAAATGTATCATACGATGAGGTTTAAATCTTTAGGGTACTGAGGCCAAATGGCAAAACCAATCCAGAACCCTTATAGTTTCACCATGTCCGTCTCTCTGTCCGTGTGTGACATTTATTTCTAGCTCAGTTTAAGTAAATTGTATAGAGATAAAATTATGTATGCAGACAAGTTGTTACAACCCGAAAACAAAAAGTTAAGTATAATAGTAACTTTTAAGATTTCTACACATTTCCCTAACCATAGGTATTATTGAACTTTTCTTGAAAATATAAGATTTCATCCTACTTATATCCTACTAATATTATAAAGGCGAAAATTTGTGAGGATGTTTGTTCCTCTTTAACGCAAACTACTGAACGGATTTTGGTGCAACTTTACAGTAATATTGCTTATACATCAGAATAACACATAGGGTACAACGCGGGCGAAGCCGTGGGCAGAAGCTAGTAGTATTATAAGTTAACGTCTCTAACTTTTGAACCTTGAGTTTTAAAAGTAAGAAATAAATTTTATTGAGTAGATATTAAGAGCAGCTACAAAAAAAAACTCATCCGATAATAACTTATTTGAGGCCACTTCAGAACCCTAACACAGCGTGTCGTATGACACGTCTTGGGCACTTTATAATTTTAAATTTCTGTGGATAAGTAGTAGAGCTACTTTGGAAGGGCTTGTCCGGGGAAGTGCTTCCACCATACTACCAAGCAGTAATGCTCTCAATGCTGTGTTCAAGTTTGATAGAACACAGCATTGAGATAGTAGCAAAAAAAGTGGTACTTTTTAACTTTAAATCATGTATTTCTTACATTAAGTCTGCAGCAATTGCAGCACAAAGATAAGTCTAGCGCCAGTACCGACCGCTGATAACCTAATTTCGCGGACTGCCCAACATCCGTCATAGATAAACGAGTGTATTCTTGTATTAGATGGTGATCCTTTCTTCCTGGTCTAAGTATGCATATATGCTATGCATCACCGGCTGCGTCATAAACAGTCATTGGACTTAGGGTCTAGTCAAAATGACGCAGCGATCAAAGGGAAATTGTTATGAATTGGTTGTCAAAGTTTACGTGATTAACAAAGTATTGCCGACAGTCTATGTGACGTTTCAAAAAAACTTTGATATAAATAACTGCTAAAAGTTAGTTATTTCTTAGTAGTCGCCTAGTTTATTTCTATCATAACTCAACCTCTTTTTGAGAACCTACTTTCTTTTGGTAACCAATCAAAATTATGTGTTTTTTTGTGGTTTTAAATGTTTATATATCATATTAACATCCCGCGGTTGTAGACCTTATTCCCTTTGCCATAATTTTACTTTTTCGATAATGTATATTTAAAACTTGGTTTAGTGGCTCTGACAGAACTTGAGTTCAACTCGAGTTTAGACCGCAAATGATCGCATTGTAAAAATCTATTTTTGGACTCATCATGCAATAACAAACACCACATTTCCGCTACGTAAGTCACTTTCAAAATAGATAACTAGTCATATTGTAAAAACGGGAATTTTCACGTACTGCACTATCGGTGAAGGCACCGACTAAGTTTCGACTCATTCCGAGAGTCTTCATCAGGGTGAGTGGTTGCGACTTTCTCCTTCCGCGTCGCGCCGTGCACTACCTAGCGTAGTAGGTAGTGTAGGCTTCACCCTGATGAAGACTCTCGGAATGAGTCGAAACTTAGTCGGTGCCTTCACCGATAGTGCAGTACGTGAAAATTCCCGTTTTTACAATATGAATAGTCAAGTTCACGATAGTTTTTAGATAACTAGTGTTTTGCGGCAATGACCGACGGCGTGGGAGTAATCAGATTCAGCCAATCATCTGCTAGATTTTTGTTTTATTAATGTATCGGTTTATTGTCATTATAATTGGATTATTTATTGAAAGTATTGATCATGATTGGATAATTAAAGTTGTGATTGATTGACATACTAAGTGTTATTTGGTTGTTATGAGTATGAGATCTAAGGTGGTATTACCTTGAGAGGATGTTTGTTGTATAATGTGAAAGAAACCTTCTACCGCAAGGGGTTTTTTAAATTTATCCGTAAGTATGCGTACATTGATTTACTCCTGTGCATTAATACACACATACATTTTTGAATGGAGAAATCCATTGGTACACGATTGGCTTCGAACGACCTCGGATAGCAATATTAGCCGTTCAGAATTTGTTATACTCGTAAATTTGGTAATGTTCTGTAATACCAAAAAATATGAATATAACTTGTTGTATTTTTTACATTGTGTGGTTATTCTGTGACTAGACAATATACTCTATGTACCTAACCAAACGATACGTAAGGTATTTTTGTTTTTAATACAAAACAAATAAGAAGAAAACATATCATGTATGACGTAAAAATATCTAAAATGCGATTCGTTTACTAAGTTTAGGTAAGTATTATGAAAAAATATCTAGCAAGGTATGTAGATAAATACTATTTGAATGCAAATAATAACATAACATGGTGGAAATAAGCTCTAATTACAAATGACTATGGTATTACGTTTGTATGGGCAATTCATCCAACGCAGGCCTCTTAAGGCAACGTTCGTAAGAAATGCATTCGCTCAACCGTTTTACGTCGACTTACGTTGCAAAATTGCTCTCCATGAAAAGCCTTTTTATATTAACGGGATAATTACAGCCTATGTCCAACCTGAAAGTATTAAGTATTTGTGAAAAAAAATGAAATCAGATGGTAACTATCTCCTACATATAATCTTACAAACTTTATCTTTGACGACCTCTGTGGCGCAGAGGGCGAATAACGCCTGAGACGCAGAAGGTTGCGGATTCGATTCCCGCCGAGGGACAAATGTTTGTATAATCTGCAAATATTTGTCTCAGGTCTGGGTATTTTCTATGTATAATATGTATGTATTTACGAAAAAAGGGTATTTAAGTATAATATCAGTCATGTAGTTCCCATAATACAAGCTATGCTTAGTTTGGGGCTAGATGACATTGTGTGAAAAAAATATTAAATTTAAGGTTTAAATAACTTTATTCTCAAAAAGACAAATAGATGTCGCTTACATGAGAACGATATAATCTTTATTACTCATCTTATATTTAATACTAAATTTAATTAATATTATGATTATTAAATCTCTTTATAATATTAATATAGATACCTAGCCAACCCAGGTAACCCATAAACAGCACATTGTTTATGGTTTACAATGTGCTGTTTACGTTACGTCACTATCTTCACCTTTTACAATGTTGGTACTGATATTTCTATAAATCTACCATAACTACCACGGGCTCAAAGTTCAATAAGGTCAGTATCTTAACTAGATATTCAACTTAAGTGATCTAATACACCTTTGCAGTAGTTAACACGTTTAGCTAACCTTTGTGCTATGTATATTGAGGTCGGAAAAACTTGGCCCAAATACAATATGGCCACAACAGTCCGGTCATATGGTAAAATACCAAAACAAGTATTAATTTGATTTAGAATGTGGCTGGCTGGGTATTTGAAAACTGTAAGATAAAAATAATTGCGTTAATTGTGTTATTTTATTAAAAATAAATATAAAACACTAATCAGACCTGACCCCACACTAGGAATGCAAACATTGTTCTGCAGCGGGAATCGAAGTGTGGCTCCTCTTGTGTCTCAGCCGCCACACCACCGAAGTCGTCGAGGTTCTTATCTCGGATCAGGAACGAATGTTATTTTTAGATTTGTTCTTTATACCAGAGTGCTAAACAAATAGCACATTCTGTTGGCATCAACACCTACGGAAAGATTCGCGTGAAAGGAAATCTAAGCGTGAGGTATTTGTGTAGACCCTATGCATGTATAAGACTGGAAGGGATCGCTTCTAAGTAATAAGATTGTTCAATGTACTTTCTAAAGAATAAGATTGTGTTCATTCTGTTATCGGTGTACAATAAAGTATCTTAATTAATTAATTCATGTTTCATTCTACAATTTAGGTACAAAAATCATGAAGAAAATTTAACAATTATGTGAACATAACAATGAGCATTTGTAAATTTATAGCGACAAAAAACCAGATTAAACTTTGTTTGAATGAATGAAAATACTTTATTGTACACCACAAGATAATAAAATAAACGAAAACTTAATACAACTAAAAGTACAATGAGCGGTCTTATCGGTTTGGTTGTATAGCAGTAAGGTATATAAGAGCTTGGCTCGGCACAGCTTTAAAATGAGGTGTGTGAATTATATATTTATTAAATTATTGTATTTCATCAAATAACAAGGTCTTTCACACGATATGCAATAACTTTTATCTATATCATCATCATTCGCCTACAAAACAGACTCTTGAACTATGATATTAAGCAGAACATTTTTATATTTCTATACCTGTTTTCAATACTTGATAAATTACACCAATGTATTAACAAACGTGCCAAATGCCGTGTTATAAAGGGGCTTCAGAACCATGTATGTTATCCAGAAAGAGAAGATTCTGATCTTCGGTATATATAAAAGAACAAGTCTGACTGATTGATTGATGACTGACCGAGAGTTCAACGCAGAGTCTAAACCTTCGTCTTAGATACCTGAAATTGGGAAGGTATGTTTTCTTGAGGGTTGTACTAAGAAAGGAATTAGAAAATTCACATCCTTCAAAAAGAGGGTCAACGGTTTAACAAAAGAGCTCCATATCAACGTAATACCAGAATACGAAACGCAAATGAAGTTGCGGGAGAGTTAGCTAGTTATAAATAATATGAACATGTTTTCCTAAAATTTCATTTGCAAAACGCGGGTTATTGCCAAATTTAATGTTGGGACTTCCAAACGTGCCTTTACTACCCTCAGCTGTTATTCAAAATACTGCTGGGGAAAACAGTTTTTAGAGTGTTCTTTTATGTTATTTTATGTTTTCCTGAAAAATCCAGTTTCAATCCAATCCATTTTTTTCAGTCCTCACTTAAATGACATGACGAACTTTTTTTGTTTAAACGCGCCAATCTCTGGTACCGAATTTATGAGGAAGGTTATAGGTTATTTAATATAAAACTAAGCCGCTTAAGAGCCGAGCAAAAGAAGTCATAGCACGGGAGGGCGATGCAACGCGGTGGATCGGTCGAGAGCCGAGGGCGGCACTAGCACAGTTAGTACTTAATAAACACACTTCAAAATCAATCCATTGCGGTTTCAGTCTTGTCAATGGTCTTCTAAATAAATGTCTAAGCTTAGTTGGAGTACCAATGCCTTAATAAGGGCATGGAGAGGTAATAAAATGTATTTCAAAGGTCGTTCAATTTCCAGGAAGATCTATGACGTTAATTGCTAACAATACTCGTTAGCAGAATGTGGCTTATCACCTACTGAGTCAGAATAATAATAAATTATTTCTACTTGTATTCGTAATTTACGTTAGATTGAGCTAAGCATTTCAGATTGTAGGCCTGACAGATTTTTTGTGATTTTTTGTTTCGCAGTAATTTCTAGATTAAGCGACGCAATAGAATCGAAATCTTTAAAATCATGTAAAATATAAATCTATTGTAGTAATAAAGCTGAAGAGTTTTTTTGTTTGAACGCGCTATCAGTCGGATTGAAAAAAATATTTTTGCATTTGATAGCTCAATTCTTGAGAAAGGTTGAGGCTATTCAACGTCCTCTGTGGCGCAGAAGGCAAAGGCCCGCCTAAAACGCAGAAGGTTGCGGGTTCGATTCCCAGCAGGAGATATGTTTGTATGATCTACAAATATTTTTCTCAGGTCTGGGTATTTTCTATGTATAATATTATAAATAATATCATACATATTATAGTATATTTATCAGTCATTTAGTTTCTAAAACACAAGCTCTACTTAGTTCGGGGCTAGATGATGCTGTGTGAAAAATATGCAGCATTATAATTATTATTATTTAACATCAAGTTAGGAGCCGAGCAAAAGAAGTAATAGAGCAGTTGTGCGAAGCGACGCGTTAAGTAAATAATAAATAGACACATACATAATCTTGGTCCCACACTAGAATTACCTGTTTTGTTGGTATCAGGAACTACGAGTACCTTGGTACTACAACATCTAGATCCATAACAAATATTTGCAAACCATGCAAACATTTGTCCCGCGGTGGAGATGACTCGCCCATAAATTAAGCATGTTATCCCTTTGTCCATTGGTTTAGGAGTGGTTTTTTTATGTTCATACGATATATTCTCACAATTTTTCGATCTCTATCACTAGTGAATGGGTTTTCCACGTTTTATTGGTATCGATAAATCTTATAATGCATTCAGCTACGAGTACTTTGAAAGGCTGTGGACAGGTACTGAGAATTCTCACCAAGAGATATATGGAAACATTTATACAGAAAACAGGTTGCAGCTAACTATCGATAAGTGTAACTTTTTATTGCAAGATTTTTTTTAATTTTCCGTGTTACTAGTTAATATGTCAAAAAAATTTGGAACAGATTTTTTTATCAATCATCCCTAATCGATTGAGATTACATTTTGCATATACGTTTGGTTTGGATGACAATACAATAATTTTAAATCCAATATGGCAGACTCCCAAAGATGGCGGACCTATTACCTTTTCTGCACCCCCATCAAATAAAAGGGGATATGGGTATCAAATGAAAGGGTTTGCTGAGATAAATACGAAAAAGCTTGTTTTTTAAAAAGGATTTATTATTAATAATTTTATTTATGTCACTGGTAAAAACATATGGTATTTCTTATAAAGATGATTAAACAGTTGAATACCTAAACAATGCTGTCTAATGTGTTATTAAATATAACATAATAAATAAATTCAATTGAAGAAAACAAAACACTGTTAAACCAAAATAAACTATATATTTTTACAAAATTGGAAATCCCGACATTTTTTGAAACATCGATCCCCGATGCGGTTTAGCGTTCCTAGTGACAAGTGACATTAAAACTTATTTTAGAATCCTTTAAAGTAGCATAACAATTTAAATGATTTCTTATTTAATTGTATTGCAAACATTTTATGATAAATGTATGATTTATTTCAATGAATTTATTTGACCCAAACCCATTCTGAAATAACTGTGCTTGTCTGAAACCAAATGTACTGTGAAGTTTATATGGGGAATAAACAATTCAATTGGTTTAAGGAAAAAATAAAAACCGTCTTTTAATGACGGGAAGTTGATAAAAAGTAAAATATATAAATTTTATCCCTCATTATTTCACCTTAGGGGTAGTAATTTTTCATAAATTTTATATGGGACCACCCTTGAAGTGTAGCATATATGCGCTGCAATAGACGTTTGAAAACGCGTCAGATTTTGCAAATATTAAAATACCAACTTCTGCCCATGGCTTCGCCCACGTAGTACCCAGATAAAAAGTAGCCTATGTGTTATTCTGATGCATAAGCTATAGTACTATAAAGTTTCATAAAAATCCGTTCAGTAGTTTTTGCATGAAAGAGTAACGAACATCCATTCTCATAAACTTTCGCATTTATAATATTAGTAGGATATTACTATTCTTAGTGTCGATATAATTTACTGTCAATTTTACAATATCAATCCAGTTTTTAGGCTGTTGATAACTAATTTTTTTGACAAGAACTTTAATAAAATCAGTACTAAATCAAAACTTAAACACTATTTTTACTACGAGAATTAAGCCCCAGTACTCAACAAATATTAAGTAGTATTTAAAGATACTATTTATTAGTTTATTTACATATTATTCTCATTTTTTACGTTATTATGTCCTTGGTATTTTAGTTTTTGCGTTGAATATTATTACCCATTCTCACTACTGATACATCTTTTTCCACAATACCTTGAGAGAATGCTTCTTAGCATTAAGTTTTTTTTTTTTTTTTATATGCGACGCCGAGCAAGCAGTCAGTCTGTTTTCCATGTGAACAAGTACAGAAGTATCGTACTTACTTATGTAAATTACCACGTGATGAATAGTAGGTATAGTTATCTATCATTAGATCGTAGAAGGAAACGATTGGCTGTATATAATCGTAATAATGTAAAGTAATAAATAAAGCCTTGGTCACGGTTTAATTTAAGTACATAGGTTTAGTACGCGGCTTGTTGCTAAGCTTTCAAAGTGCATTGATTAAACCATTAATTAACCAGACGGCCTCGATGGCGTGGGTTCGATTCCAGCTGCGGGACAATGTTCTGCAGCTGTTTAAAATAACGTAATGTAAAAGTTTATTTTAACCAAAACAATACGCAGCTACTTTTAAAATAGGCTTAAAATAAATATTTGTGCCGGGTCTTGTGTTTGGGGTACCACTGTACTCGTAATTCCTGATACCCACGATACATAGAATCTTAGTGTAGGGTCAGAACTTTATATCTGTCTTTTGGGTCTTCATTTCTTTATTCATTACATGTCTTGTTCCTACTTTGTGTTGTTACCGTTGTTGATTATGAAGCAATGGTCTTTTTGATAGTTCTTCTAATACAAAACTGAAACTATTTCTAATTTTTCAACATAATTTTCAAATTAAAAATACCGTAAATTTTCACTTTTTTTCTCCGAGTGCGGGGCGATGCTTTTGATGCTACGCTGATGTCAGCCTTGCCAATATTAGTTTTGTGAATATCGTTTTAGAAACCTCAATAATTCTATGAAATACCTTTATTAGATCTGTGTGTAGGTGAAATTGCTACTGAACTAAGAGCCTTCAGCCTTTGTAACAAGGCAGGTCGACTTGCCCACTACTTCCTGCTTCCTCAGTTTCTCTCATAATCTCCCTATTCCTTAGGATGCAATTAAATTATAAACGCAACGGTTGCCCAATGAAATGTTATGCAAGGATACCCTTTCTATCTGACGCAACTTTTCATAATGTTTCATAGTTGTTTTCCGTTTTTTTAGTGAGAGTCAGTTTTGATGTGATTTTTGGTTACAAAATTAGCTGGCTCAGAAGTGGCACACGCAAGAACACCGAGAGATGACAGTATGCAGCGAAAAAGGAGCGAAGAAATTGGGTAATACATACCTATTGGTGTCATTGATGAAGAAACAGACACACGTCTTTTACTGGCCTATATACTAAGTGCTATTATGCAAAATATAATTTAACTAGCTTCTGCCCGTCATTCCAAGATAAAAGAAGCCTATATGGTGGTCTTGAACACAGAATTATACGTATTCTACTCATACGAAGAATATGCAATAAGCATCCTAACATCTCAGATATTATCAAGTTAAGGTAGCAACGAACCATACCTTAGTTCGCGGACCAAACAACTACTGGGAAAGAAAAACTTCTCAAAAAGCAAACATATACCGGACCACAGTTATAAGGAAAGCCCACCCCTGGTTGGACTTCTGTCTTTAGACTTGCAGGGATTCAGTTCATGGAAGTTTTCTATGTATAATATGTATGTATTTACAAAAAAAAACAAGTTGTTTATCAGTCATGTAGTTCCCATAACTCTGCTTAGTTTGGGGCTATATGATGCTGTGAAAAAGAATGAAAAAGAATGAAAAAGTGCAACAGACACAACAGACTTATATATATAGTCTGTTACACCCAACAGACTATATAAATAGTTATGACTCCACAAAAATTCTCTAAATAACACCCTGACCTGGAACAAATGTCCGCAGAACATGCAAACATTTGCCTCGCAGCGGGAATCGAACCCGTATCTGTTGCGTTGCAGCCGGCAACTCGCCCGCTGCGCCATCGAGCTGGTCATTAATGATGAACGTTTCCGGACTATTATTCCACCTCTTCTCACCCAGTTTGTTGGGTCTCCCAAGTTATAGCACTTGATCAGATTAGTCTATCTGAATGGCTAGGATAAAGAACTGAACCACACACTTTTAAGTCTCTATAACCGGTAGCTAAACGAGTATTAGTTATCCACATGTAGATACTAATGTCATTGAAGTGACATGCAAAGTCAAGGCCTGTCTCAGGAAATGAGTCAGTTTTGTCTCGTTTACAAGACAAAAAATAAGGTAATTAGCGCTCAAGTTGTACGAGAGTTTTGGGTTACATGTATTACTATTGACCTTATTTTAAATATACATATTGTTTATATATAAAATGTGTATTTTAAAAAATAGCACGCTTTTATCACGCACACAAAAAATATAAAAAATAATTCCACTACCCACCTCCTGGCTCTATCATTAGACCCTCATTACCAAACCCAATCAATTGGGCATGTCAAATCAAATCATATGAGCCCAAACTCGAGGTTTAAGTAACCACTGAAGAGTTCTACTATCCACCTGGATAGTATCACCTCCATCATCAGATCAGCTCTAAGATACCAAATTATAGTATTGTCATCCGAACTACATATTTATACAAAGTTTCATTTGGATACGACAAGAAGAAGTAAGTTAAAATTGACTTACAAGATTTGATTACATTGTTTGTTAGTTACAAGTGAAGATACGCTCTCGACTGTAATCCTCGTTATAGTGATCCTCAGATCCATACTCAGTACACAGATCTGTGAGGATAACAAGTAGTCAATCAGTCAAACATAATATTTGGCACATGTCCGTGATTTTGCAGTGTAGTAATCATTCCGCGTGACAGGTTGCAAGCCGTAAAACGGGAATTTTCACGTACCGACTAAGTTTCCTATTTTACAAGATGTGTGATCTAATTCGCGATAGTTTTTGGTATAATTATATACGCCAAATGACGAACAATTATCTGCAATGCTTGAAAAAAAGCCCAGCTTGTATACAACATTTCCCCACCTCATTAAGGCTATCAGAGCTGCAGTGGCGTCAAGTTATTCAAAGGAACAGTCTTATCCTACGTGACAGTTGAATTCTTGAATTCGCGAGTCCAGTGACACTAAAGTTAGATTTATTGCTCGTTGCAAATGTTTCCACCTGCTAATGAGCGCAGTTGTCCATTAAAGCAACAAATTATTATTTGAGAGCTAAAGTCTCGCACACACTAAAACTAACGCAGCTTTTGAGGTGGCACAATTTGATAATCAATTTATTTTAACTCGCGACGCAAGATGTCTGTATACACTATGTGTTGTTTAGAAAATCTTGTTTGTCCGTTATCATTTTTTCAAACCCCATTTTCAAAACTACAAAATAACAAAACATTGTGTTCAATAAACATTATCTTATCCTAAAAACCGTAAACTCGGCCAATGTAGTGAAATCGATTTTCCTCCTCTTTTATTATGAGGAAAGCTAAGGAGCGGAATTGCCTTCCTGCGTCTATGTTTCATACAAATTATAACTCAAAGTCAAAGTCAAAGTCAAAATTCATTTATTCAATAAAATCACAAGGACCACTTTGAAACGTCGGTTTTTATCTAGGTGCCTGTTCCTCCGCGACCAAGCCAGGAAAGAAAGGCAAGAAAACAAGGCTGGGTATTCTTTTTAATGATCCTTTTACAAAACAATAGGTTCGAGTTGGAGCATTTTCAATCCCAAGAGTTTTTGTCATCTAAATAATCAGATATTTTATAGTATGCCTTTTTATAAAGCTTTTGTTTAATTACGTTTTTAAATTTGTTAATTGATAATTTTTGTATATCTCTTGGGAGTTTGTTATAAAAGCGTACACCGTGCCCTTTAAACGATTTACCAACTTTATGGAGTCTACAAGTGGCAACAGCGAGTTTATCTTTATTTCTAGTATTAACATTGTGATTATCGCTTTTTTTCTTAAACAAATTAATATTTTTGTGAACATACATCAGATTTTCATAAATGTATTGACAATGGAATGTCATTATATTTATTTCTTTAAACTTATCGCGAAGTGATTCTCTGGGGCCCATATTATAAATTGCTCGAACAGCCCTCTTCTGCAGCACAAAAATGGTATTGATATCAGCAGCACTCCCCCCACAGCAGTATACCGTACGACATAATGCTGTGGAAGTAGCTGAAGTAAACTAGTCTAGCTGTGTCAACGTCTGTATAAAGACGGATCTTTTTGACTGCATATGCCGCAGAACTAAGTCTCTTCGATAACCCATCAATATGAGAACCCCATTGAAGCTTATTATCTAAAGTGATACCTAAGAATACGGTGGTGTCCACAAGAGCCAACTGTTCATCTTTGATTTTGATATTTGCTTTAACTTGTGTAACATTGGGTAGTATAAATCTAATACACTTTGTTTTATTTTCATTAAGTAGGAGATTGTTAACGTTGAACCATTTTACAACATTAGAGATTGCATTGTTTACATTGTCAAAATTGGTTTGTCGTCGCTTTAATTTAAATAAAAGTGACGTGTCATCTGCAAACAATACAACCTCATGATCGTCCCTTACAAGGTGGGGTAGATCATTAATGTATACTAAGAACAAAAATGGACCAAGAATTGATCCCTGCGGTACACCGATAGTAACCAGAGACCCCGGAGACCGTTTTCCATTCACGTCAACTCTTTGTACTCTGTCACTTAAATAGGAAGTGAGAAAGTCTAGAGCAACGCCCCTAATACCATAATGGTGTAGTTTCCTGATCAATGTGTCATGGTCTACGCAATCAAATGCCTTTGACAAATCACAAAAAACGCCTAAAGCGTCATGAGATTCCTCCCAGGCATCAAATATGTGCGATATTAACTCAATACCAGCATCAGTGGTTGAGCGACCCTTACTAAATCCGAATTGCTTATTATGCAGTAAATTATTTAATTTAAAATGTCTTTGCAATTGATTTAAAATTAGTTTTTCAAAAATTTTACTAAATGTAGGAAGTACTGATATAGGTCTAAAATTACTAGGGTCAGAACATGTACCCGATTTGAAAAGTGGAGTTATTTTACTGTGTTTCATTAAATCAGGGAACACACCACAGTCAATACACTCGTTGAATATTAAAGCTAGTTCGGGCGCAATAATACCAATCAATGATTTCACAACGCAAACAGAGATGCCCCAGAGGTCCGTGGTTTTTTTAACATTTATGAGTTTGAAAGCTTTTATGATGTCATCACTATTTACATGATAAAATTTGAATTGTATTTTACATTCTGTTAAGTTTTCTTTTAACAATGACTCTGCTTCTATGGGAGAGGAGTTTAAGGATTTTGTGGTAGAGACTGGAATGTCGGTAAAAAAGTTTTCGAACGCATTAGCTACATCACTATCCTGATTGACGGTGGCATTGTCAATTTTCAAATTAAACTTATTGTTCTTAGTTGTGACTCTTCCAGTCTCAATGTTGATTACTTTCCAAGTGGCTTTTACTTTATCTTGGCTATTTTTAATTTTTGAACTCAAATGACGAGCTTTTGCTTCACGACAAACATTTTTAAAAATTTTAGTATACTTTTTGACTTGTTCTTTAAACTCCTCATTAAAATTATATTGTTTTTCAGCATAAAGATCATACAATTTCTTCCTGCTTTTATGTATTCCCGCTGTTGCCCAGTCACTGAACTTTTTACCGTCAGAGACCATGATCGATTTCGATGTAAAAATTGAATTGAACACATCACTAAATTTCTTAAAAAATGTGTTGTATAAATTATTTGGATTAAAATTACCATATAAACATGGAAATACAGAAGTTAAATTCAATTTTAGTTTGTCCAATCGATCTTTGGTCATAGGTATACAAGTAATATTTCTTTTTTCAAGTTTTTTTGTTTGAACCTCTATTTTAATTATTTGTCCAAGATGATCCGACTTAATATTACTAATTAAACTCTTATTTAAAATTTTAATGTTGGCAAAGATATTGTCTATACATGTGGCCGAAGTATCGGTTATTCGAGTAGGCTCCATAAATTGAGGTTTTAAATCAAATGATTGAAATAAACGAATTATTCTAGTATTTAAGGAGTTAATTTCTAGTAAATTAACATTAAAATCTCCGCACGTAATAATATATTTATTTGATTTAGATAATTTAAACAACATTTCTTCCATAACTTTTTCAAAAATGTCAAATGAGGCAGATGTGGGCTGTAAACGCTTATAACTATGAATTGCTCCAACTCTATGCAAGCAACTTCAATGTGTCTTTCTACAGAGAGGTGGACTATATCTAAACGTTCTCTAAATTTTATCTGTTTATTAAGTAGGATTAATGAGCCACCACGTATAGCATGTAATCTGCAGAAAGAACTACCAACTTGGTGATTACTGAAACTGAACATGACCTCATGGCTTCGCAGCCAATGTTCTGTAATGCAAATAATGTCAATGTCATTTGAGTTCATGTACAGTTCTAGTTCTAATTCTTTACAACGAATTCCTTCAATATTTTGGTGCATCAAGTTGGTATATTTCACATTTTTATTATTTAACAACTGTTTGTTTTGTTTATTTAAAAAAAAAATATTATTTGACTTTTTAGTGCTAGAGATTTCCTCTATTGTCGTGTCTGGTAATTTAAATGACATGGAATAATTTCCAATGTCTGGTTTTCAATTTTAGGACAATGCTCAAAAAAAGCATTTTGGTTAGCCAAGTTTTTGGCTGTTATACTAAAATAATAAGATAGCGAAACAGCTATCTGTCGTTTGTAAAAGTTAGAAAGGTAGTATCTACCTTTGGTCAAATAATATGTTTTACTAACAACACTGTTAGAATCAATTAAATGAATTAATTTATTATTGCATGATATTGTATGCAGAGTCATATTTAACTTATATCTAAGATCATTTTCTGCTTGTGGCAAGCTGTTGCTATAAGGGAATGTGAACATTACAATTTTATTAATTTGTAGTGAACACAGAGTATCAAAGTATTTTATAAGTTCTGATTTGTTCACATTACCCCTATTTCCAAGCCAAATAATCAGATTTGATTCACTGCCAAATTCATACTTTGAAATTAATGGCATAATTTCATGAAGGCTAGAATTAGGTACACAATGATTTATGACTGAATGTCCCAATTTCATAGTCAATAACTGGCCCATGTTTTTTCCAATTTCATCGCTGAACATAATAGTTTTATTAGCAATTCTATTCAAAGTTTCAGAAGTTTTGGCACTGACATACAGCTGGGAAGCGGATGAGGCAGGATACACTGGTTCTGGAATGTCAGAGCGCTGGCAATCACATCACACTCGGGTATCTTTTAAAGAAGAGATAATAAGTTTCTACTCGGTGAGCATGTTTAACATAGATTACAACAGCGTTCACCATCAAACGAGGTGTAAGCAAACGCAAACCCATTTTTCATAAAAAATATAAAATTTGTATGACTTTAGTATGTATGTAGGTCATACTCTTCACTGAACGCTGCAATAAATGATAAAAATACAGAGATTTTAGCAAAACCTTACTAGTTTTGTAAGTTTCAGAAATGTGCGTGATGAAGGGTTTTAAGCAGTTGTTTAACTTGTCTAGGTAAATAGTGTTTTGTTTTTTTCTGTTGAATTTGAAATAATATATATCAGAAGGAGACAAATCAGACTTAGTTAATCAAATGCTATGTATGTAATCTTTATCAAAAAATATGTTTTTTTTATAAGTAGGAGGGCCCTAGGTGTTGGCTTTTATAATCATTAAGTTTATGTATCATTGCTTGTGGGAAGAAACTGCAACTATTATTCGAGTAAAATCTCTATATAAACTATAATAAAATTCTGTATGGAGGTACCGAGCTCCATACAGTATCTCGTGTTATATTGTATTGAAAGGAAATGGTACGATATTTGCTGCATAAAATAATAAAATAATTAAAAAAATACATAAAATAAAATGACAATCTTCTAATGGTGGAATTTCCATCATTAGAAGATTCTCGAATTTTGTTAAATAAGTTGTTTGGTTTTAATTCGTAACTGATTTATAAATGCTCTCATACTTTGAAGAAACGTCGCATAGAAACGATGTCATCAAGCTGTTTTTCAATTACCTTTTAAAAAATATTCAATTACTTGGAAAGCTTCTATTATTAATATTTAAAAAGTGAATTAAGGTTACAAAACTTATAAAATATAGTAAACAGGGCCGTGTTTTAGGGTTGGCAACTCGTGAGTGATATCTTTTGTGTTACTAGCATCATAACAGGTTACGGTAACCACTTAGTTTGCCACTTTAGTTGGCTAAAAAAAACCTCTCTCGTTCTTTATGCCTTTATCATATAGATTATCCTTTTTTAGGGCTTCTGATATGTACTGGTCTGATTATAGCTGGCCTTAAAATATCTAAGAAATACAGGCTTAAACGACGAAGAAGAACATTAAATCGTTATTACACACTTGCATCATCTTGATTAATTTTCCGGGTGCTTATACATGATCATACTAACTTTTTTAGTATTCTGTGACAATACTGCTAAATTTTAGTTAGTCACAAAGAATAGGTACCTACCTATTTGCGTCGAAATGGGGCATGTTTTCATCGTTAAGTGACTCATAAGAGTAATTTGCAAATCAGATGCTATGGAATTTCTCTTTGGAACCGATGACTCAAATGATGATGATGACGATGACGATGTTTTAGCTTTAAACCTTCCTGAACCTGTTTATTCTAATTGTTTATATAATAAAGAATTAAATAAATGTACGGCTTTAGATGGAAACAATTTATATCATAGGTTGGCTATTCTTTCCAGATTTTTACGTCGGTTTTACGTGTAGAGATACCAGATGTGTGTACTTTTGATTCGGGGAACTATTCCACTTGTGATTAAGATTAAGGGCTTTCCTTAAATGGGTTTCCAGGGACAACTTTTCACTGTGTTTTTTAACTAATACTAATTCAACTAATTGCAGATACCTACCTACTAAATGTACATATCGTACATAAAATCTTAATTTTGCCATCGGAATAAGCTAGGCTTTAAAATGTAGGTCCCATCTACTACTCTCAAAACTTGGTCAGTCCTAAATACCGAACACACTATGAAAATATTTGAGACATTCTAGGTAAGCAGCACAAACTCTTCATCAAAATACTAACTTCTAGGCCAATCTAGCTGAACAGCGGGTGGTAGTCAGTAAACTACCACGGATAACCATACTTCTATATTTTATGCGGACAAAAACACAATCTTCATAACTGAGGTAACTCAGTTTAAGTTTATGCTCCTTATGTAGTGTTCTGCTTCCACCAGGTGGAGATCCTGGCTTCATTAGATACTGGTCCCTTAAAATCCGGTTGGAAAAGATTTACAAAACGCCCCTGATAGCAGAAGTTGACTCTATAGTTACAGCTGACTATAGAGTCAGCAATGTTCTCTCTGCTTTGTGTTGATGCTTCCTGAATAGAATTTGGTCACGTTGACGGCATTTCCAATATCCGTTTACAGGTCTTTCAGAGTGCAGGTCTAAGAGCACTGCGGATTGAACTGCTATTGAACTGCAGTTCAACTTTACTAAACTCTCTCAACTCGGGTTGGTGAAATTACTTAAGACCCAGTTTTACCGTTATCGTTTCATTGCGCACATCATTTCCTACACTTTTCAAGAAAAACAGCCAATTATTTCATGAGTTGATACATTTGTTAAAATTAAAGCACACTAAAGTCTAAATGGAAATCGTCCGGATCTACTTGAAGTATGGCTTCCCCACAGTACCCACACAGTGTCGCAACCCGACAATTTCGTTCCGTTGGCCAACATTACCTCACTACTTAGATTGTGAGTTTGTGTGCCGATGCGTTCCGGCAACTATGGGAAAATGCGTTCCAAATTATCTTGGAAATTGCATTTTATGATAGAAATTCACTAATTTTAGTAAAGTGAACTTCGAAGTTCACTAGTTTGTGATGAACGAGGCGTTTGTAAGTAGCTTGACGTCCAGCTCTTTTGATTTATACAAAGATATTACTATGGATGCTTACAACTTGTATATATATGGTCCAGTTAGACTGTGAAATAGCACGATAAGAAATCGGAAGTCGTCCTAGCTCGTCAGGTTTGCTAATCTTACAATTCAGATGCATTTAGATACGCCACATATTTTTTCAGCAGGGTGCAATACAATGAAAATGATCTCACTATTACGTTTTAGCAACGGCAACAATCCAAAGATTACTTTAGATCCTTAGAAAGACTAGGAATCAGTAGAACGAGCTAAGAAGAAAATGTTACAGTAAAAATCACGAATATATAGTAGTATCGATAACGATGAAAGTACCTTAAAATCAAAAGAAACAGTATGTATATTGACCGTCCTAGAATTAAAATGTAATTTCTAATACTACTAAATAAGTAATTATAAAGTCCCAACTTTTCGTACAAATCGGAGTCGACTTTCATTATCCCCTGACAAATAAAATCTAGCAGACTTTAAGTCAAAGGTAAAAAGGTATATAAGCATGCTACATTCGCGACCACACGACTTTCCATCAGGTGAGATTGTGGTCAAAAGCCTCTCACTCATCACTCGAAACTGTAACAATATCACGAATATATTTACTAATAGAAAGTATCGCACAGTCCAATATTGCATATGATGTCAAAAGTGAGACGCCTTTCGTTTAGAGAGGCATTGAGAAAGGCAGAGCTAATCGGCTCTTAACTATTAATTCAAAACACTTTGCTAATTGCTCATAATTATTGCAGAATCTAATTACAGTTATTTTTTATTGGATGGACGCATATATCTGCTACATGATATTGAAACTAAAATCCTACTTATATTATAGACGCGAAAGTTTATGAGGATGTTTGTTACTCTTTCACGCAAAAACTACTAAACTGATTTTGATGAAACGTTACAGTAATATAGTTTATACATCAGAATAACACATAGGCTACTTTTTATCTGGGTGCCATGCGGGCGAAGCCATGGACAGAGGCTAGTGTGATATAAAAACGTTTAAAAAACATTATGAGTACCTTTCTAAGCAAGCAGAAATGCTCGCATGATTGTGTTCCGATTCATTAAAAAAAAAAAAAAAAAAAATGCTGGACATTTTTCACACAGCACCATCTAGCCCCAAACTAAGCAGAGCTTGTATTATGGGAACTACATGACTGATATATTAATTATATACTTTTTTTTGTAAATACATACATATTATATATAGATATACATATTATGGTGTTACGACGGTGAAATTACAGGCACATGTGTTATTTCACCGTTATATCTCAGGGTTGGCAACGTACGAGTGATATCTCTGGTGTTGCAAAGGAACATAAGTTACGGAATCACTTACCAACAAGTGGGCCGTACTTCACACTTTAGCTGTATAAAAAATCTTTTACTATACATAATGTGGCTCTTCTTATATACCCATCCCTTACTCCCGTCAATCGAGTCCCAGCTGAATTGGCAATATTATAGGCTGATGGCAAATAAACCGATGACCTAAAAGTATGTTCACGGAGGATGCATCATTAAATCAATTTCCGATGTAAATGTGTCGATAATTTGTAGTTACAACATCACATCTGGTATTGAAGATGACAAACCATGACTAAAAATGTTACCTATACTATCTGCCTACACGTATACAGCGGTATTATACCTATGATTATTTTGATGGAGTTTCCAAGGCTACTATGCTACGATACCGTCATCGTAGTTCACTTTTTGTGTTTATAGATCCATCGTAAAATATTGGATTTACACTAGGGGCCTCCATTTTCAACCTGTCCTTCCCAAGTAGAGGTACATATAATTATTTTGATGGAGTTTACAAGGCTACTATGCTACGATACCGTCATCGTAGTTCACTTTTTGTGTTTATAGATCCATCGTAAAATATTGGATTTACACTAGGGGCCTCCATTTTCAATCTGTCCTTCCCAGGTAGAGGTATTACCTATGATTATTTTGATGGAGTTTACAAGGCTACTATGCTACGATACCGTCATCGTAGTTCACTTTTTGTGTTTATAGATCCATCGTAAAATATTGGATTTACACTAGGGGCCTCCATTTTCAACCTGTCCTTCCCAGGTAGAGGTACATATAATTATTTTGATGGAGTTTACAAGGCTACTATGCTACGATATCGTCATCGTAGTTCACTTTTTGTGTTTATAGATCCATCGTTAAATATTGGATAATATACACTAGGGGCCTTCATTTTCAAACTGTCCTTCCCAGGTAGAGGTATTACCTATGATTATTTTGATGGAGTTTACAAGGCTACTATGCTACGATACCGTCATCGTAGTTCACTTTTTGTGTTTATAGATCCATCGTTAAATATTGGATTTACACTAGGGGCCTTCATTTTCTGTCCTTCCCAGGTAGAGGTACTTATGATTATTTTGATGGAGTTTACAAGGCTACTATGCTACGATATAGTCATCGTAATTCAATTTTTGTGTTTATAGATCCATTGTTAAATATTAGATTTACACTAGGGGCCTTCATTTTCTGTCCTTCCCAGGTAGAGGTACATATGATTATTTTGATGGAGTTTACAAGGCTACTATGCTACGATATCGTCATCGTAATTCACTTTTTGTGTTTATTGATCCATCGTTAATAATTGGATTTACACTAAAGCCTGCATTCATAGTTGGGGGTTGAACAGTCCCCCAAAATCTATCATTCAGCATTTGCCTTATGGCTGGGTTCATAAAGGTTAAATTCGCACTTGAATTTTTACTTAGCACCTGAACAGTCCCCTAGGGGAGCCCCTATTTGACTATGAATTTGGGCCTAAGTGTCCTTTCTATTCAAACTTAGGGTACTAACAGACGACACCTACAAATTGACAACAGCATAGTGTAGCATGAGTGTGGCAAAAATATTGAGGTCATCATAGCCCCTTTAATACAGGGTAACCCAGAACATTAATGACTATGTTAAGAAGGGGCGGTAATTTTGCTCATACAATTTTTCATGAACAATGCGTTGAATTTACAAAATGTGTATAAATCAGTTGTTTTTTTGGACCTTTCCTTGGGTTAATGTTATGTACATATATATACACAAAACGTTTGTTTTAACATTATTTATTTATTTTATTATTTAATGTGACTTTCATCCGTTATGTCTCTGGGTTGGCAATGCTCGAGTTACACCTCTAGTGTTGCAAGCGTCCATAGGTTACGGTAACCGCTTACCAACAAGTGAGCCGTATGCTTGTTTGCCACTTTAGGCATATAAAAGAAAATCAAATTTCAGGACACCCTGTATAGCCTAAACTTTTTTGCCACAAATTATCATGAAAAGATGGCTGCCAGTCTGCCACTAGTATAATCATCACGCAATGAAATTGTAAACACCGACTGTGTTAACAAACAATGCTTGCAAAGTTAAAGATGGTTTGAAATTAGGCTCGTTTTTTCAGTATATTTATTTTGTGTCAATGACCCTGCCTAAAGTATCACGCTTTGAAAATAGGATTTGATTATGACCATAAAGGTGTCAACCGACCGTGGCGCGTGCAGATACTACGCACGTAGACTTCTGATTCTTGCAGACTGTGCATTTTTTAACAACATAAACATAATTGCATGATGTCCATAACAAAAATACCTTACAAACTAACATAGATAGATAGACACGCGGGCTTCTGCCCGCGTGGTACCCGGATTAAAAGTAGCATATGTGTTATTCTGATGAATAAGCTACATTACTTTAAAGTTTCATTGAAATCCGTTCAGTCGTTTTTGCGTGAGAACAAAAATCCATCCTCACAAACTTTCACATTTATAATAGGAGTAGGATTATGCGAGATCCCACCGGTGTGCACCGGTAATAGCCGGTGGCAACCAGTTTTACATGTGAACTTGTCCTAAAACTAGGTATAATTTTCTACAACTTTTCGACATACAACCAAATAATTGCGACCTCAGTGCGTGATGCATAACTTCCCTTGTCTAAGTGCCCGAAAGGTATCTTTGTCTAGTTCCCACATTATTACAATGTCACAAAAAAACTAGCATTTTGGCCGCATGTGGTCACCACGCCGCAAGGTTACTCGGGCCTCAATGTTATTGTGATCAGACTTTATGTAGAACAAACTTATGTGAAATCTCTACGATTTTGTAGCATGAATTGTTTGTCAGTCTATAAATTCTTCCCTATTCTATAAATGAAGGAATAAATGATTTCGATAATGTGGTGCAGAAGGTTGCAGGTTCGATTCCCACTGGGGGACAAATGTGAATTGATTAAAAAATGTTTGTCTCGGGTCTGGGTGTTTTCTATGTAGAATATGTATGTATTTACTAAAAGTATATTAGTAGTGTATAAGTCATATATTTCCCATAATACAAGCTCTGCTTAGTTTGGGGCTAGATGATGCTGTGTGAAAAATATCCAGCATTATTATTATTATTAATGATAATACTTTATTGCACCTTCTGAAATGAACAAAATAAAAAAAAGGTACAATGGGCGGTCTTTGATAACATTGAAAGCAAATTCTTCAGTTTTTTTTACATTCCACACTTTGTTTTACCCGCGACGCAAAGAGCCGGTTTTGTTTGGGGGTAGGAGGTGGTTGTTTATCTGTGGTATTTGTTTGTTAGTATTTTTCTCCGAAACGGCTTCCGAAACAATTCTAATGCGGTTTTTACAGTCCTTCAATGAAGGTAGGTAGGGAGGTCCTAGATAGGTAACAGGTATCTAATTTGTTTTTGCCTCCTATACCCACCATTGAGCCCGGTATTCGGCTGTTGTCCACTTTCTACCCGCCTTAAGTTGTCGCTCCATCTAGCCACCCATCTAGGCAAATGTCTCATATCTCCATCTAGGCAAATGTGGGGCGCCCCTCCCCCACACTACATTTGCCAAAACGCAGTCTCCACTCAAAAACTCCTTTATCCCAACGATGTTCGTTTCTTCGTCATATGACCAGTTTACTATCCCTTCAGCTCGCTAATCTTTTGAGCTATGGATTGCATAGTTTCGTTGCTCATATTCATCTTATCTTTTCCTTTGTTTATATAAATTACATTAGCTTTAAATACAAGCATTCCTCTCCATATCTAACACGGAACCTGGATGAAACGCTAGTCATGAATGACGTAAGTGCATCTTAGCATATGGATATAAGTATACTGCTCTATTTGTTTATATTCGTGTGGTTACTGCCCTATTTTTCTAGAGTCAACAGTTCTAGTGAAAATACTGATGAAAGTGATGACAGCTGATTTAATCATTATTCCTGACTAGTGGAACGCCCGTGTCTTTCGTCGCGATGAGCTTTTTTCATACAAGCTTCATCTTCCTGCAGTGCTCTCCCGGTCTTGTTTTTTTATACTCTTCTTAATAAACTCTGCATAACCCCTACAAATTTCTGGTCTCTAGGTCTTACGGATTGGCAGTTTTCTGATTGCTAATCAGTCAGTGACTTAGTAACGTAAAGATTTTATATATTCACGGCGTTCGAGAGGAAATCTTATGTCGTAAATATTGAATTTTATAGAACATTTCTTGGTATACTTGAAAGAAATCCGGTATGAAAGAGTTTTTTAGATTGAAATATTAGATTTATTCAATGCTGAGAAGCATTTCAACGTCTTGGGAGATTACATATACGTGGTACATGTGGGATGTACCACGTAAATGTAATCTCGCAAAAAATCGTATGAACACATCAAATTTCATTTATAAATTCTTACAATTTACGTTGAATTTCTCAATTTTTTTTATCTTTTGGCGCAATAATATCACCTCATGTGAAAACGTTTTTGCATCAATAAAATAATTTAATAGGATTCTAGATGGTATTTGTATATTCGTTAAATAATTGTAACAGCTAGCTTCAACTACACTACGTTTTTGCAACCTCGAAAAGGACATCTTGCTACTGCCCGTCTATTTTATATCCTAGTTGTCATTCGTGAACTAGATAGGTAGATAAACGCCAATGCGCATACTGCTTATTTTACAAGCGCAGCAAGCTCCATAAAGCAGACTGTTTAGGTTTAGATAATATACGAAAATATAATCCTACTAATATTATAAACGTGAAAGTTTGTCAGTATGGATGTTTGTTACTCTTTCACGTAAAAACTACTGAACGGATTTTGATGAAACTTTACAGTAATATAGTTTATATATCAGAATAACACAAAGCCTTTTTTTATCTGGGTACCATGCGGACGAAGCCGTGGGCAGAAGCTAGTATTTACTAAACACAAAAAAATACATGATAAAGACATTATTAAGCATACATTTGTATTGATCAAAACACCATACAAACGCGCTATGAACTCATATACCACATACAAGCGTTGACCGCTCCATACAGCTGGTTGTTTGCGTTTGTATCGATTTAAATTCGATATAAATGCATTTTTGTGTTACGCGATACAAACGCACAACAAACGCGCTGATGAAGTGATTGATCGTTTTAATGGTATCGCGTTTTTTTGTGTTAATTTTATCAGCGCTTCTGCGCTGTGTTTAATAGTTAAATATTGTATTATATATTCCAGACTCTAGTCAGTTGTCACTTTAAAAAATCTAGTTCGAATGCAAACAAAATCCTGAATGTTCATATTAATTCAATTAGATAAACAAATAGTAAGTAACTTACTTATGCAAATGCTATAGTTTATTCAATAAAAATGGTATCATAAATATATGTCCTGAATTAATTGTGGAAATAAACAGAGATTAGCCTTAGATTAGCAATAAAATTTATGACGACGGTAAAATATAGATACACTAGACAATATTACCTCGCAACATTTTCTACTTACGATGTGTGCTTACAAACGTAAGCGTAACGCAAGAACGCTTTAAGTTCAGAATGAGTTTTAAATCAATATGGATGAAATAACAAGTCCTGGCTTATTGATTGTGACTGAGAGATCATCGCAGAGCCTACATTACGGTTTACCTACCATTAGACCTGAAATTTGGAAGCTAGGTTTCTTCTGATATGTCTCACAGTACTAAGAACATATTTTCAAAAATCACCCCTAAAGGGGTGAAAAGAGCTATATACGAGTACATATCTAGAAACGCCGCGAGCATACTTTCTTATTCACTCAGGATGAATCGTCCATATAACCATTTGGATCAAGAAAGATTCGTAGGCCATTTAGTACATTACTGGCTTTGTTTTAGATTATCAATATTGTTAAAGCATTGCTCGCATCTGACAACTCTGTTCCCACAGAGAGCGTGTGATAAAACTCGACTAACAAAATAAATATTCAACAGTTTGTGATCTATAAACAATCTGTTGTTGTTATACAAATCTGTAGCGATAGCAGAAAAACAAAGGTTTCTAGGAACCAAAATATCGGCTGGATGAATTTGAACTAGTTTTTTTAAAATCTTCTTAACCCTCAAATTTATAAAATCTCTTTCTTGCTCTTTCACTGTTTGTGTTCTAGTCGTAAAAGGTGACAAATTTAAACACGTTATAGATGTTTTTTTTAATTGATTATTACATTCTACACAGTAACGCAGTTATTTTTTTAAGTGTAGGTGGAGCATTCAATCGTTATTTTATAAATAATAAGTAAATCAAGCCTTACCTTAACCTTAGAAATTATTTATAAAAATGAGCAAAAATCTACTTTACTAATTGGGAAATATTGTAAATATTATTGTTAACAATAAAATTTATTGGCTTATTACATTCAAAAACCAAATCAATTATTGGAAATTAACCATTTTAGGTATGATCGCATTAATTTATTTGCGTATAAACTGAATTTCCTGTTGTGCTATTGGCAATCTATATTATGCCTACTAATACCGCTAATAATAAAAGGCTTACACAATTTTTACCTAAGTACGAATAACCCATTTATTTCCTTAATAACAATGTTAATTATAATACTATTGTGGTTTCCATCATATTTTTTATTTATTTTATCCCCTAAACCTAAGAATAATTTATTTGGAATGTACGCATTTTTATCAAATAAGGTTACTCACATAAAAAAATACCTCAGAGTTATTGATAATAATATTGGTAAAACACACCTATAAACTATAAGGATATAGATCTTATAGCTTATTTTTAAAAACCCTGTTTAGATATTACAAATTTAGATTATTTTATCTCAGTTTTAAAAAAAAGTACCGCTGTTAATTTTATATGCGGTAAGAATCCGGAACCTCGTCACAAATTACATGAACAGAATGTTACTGTCATTAAACTGGTCCATTTAATTGCTCTACATACATACAAAAAAAAATACCGCTTCTCATTCTATATGTGGTAAGAATCCGGAACCGCGTCACAAATACAATGAACAGAATGTTACTGTCATTAAGCTGGTCCATTTAATTGCTCTACATACATACATACATATAGTCATGCCTGTTTCCCGGAGTGGTAGGCTGAGACCGCAGATTTCCACTTGCTACGATCCTGGCATACCTCTGTCACTTCATTCATCCTCATAAAATTCTTCATACAAAAGGTGTACTTCTGACTTGGCCTTTCTCTAAAATATCTCCAATTTGGTCAGAGTACGTTCGCCGAGGCTTTCCCTTTCTAACTATCCCATTCACACTCGCTTATACTTGTTTTGTTAATCCTCTATCATCTATCCTTTCTGACATGCCTTAACCATTTTAATATACCTTTTTCAACTCTCGTTTCTACACCTTCATTCATTCCACACTTTCTTTAAACACGCTGTTTCCCACTCTATCGCTCAAGGGATTTTTTTGTTTTATTTTTTAAATTTTATTGCTCTAGTTTATGATATAATTAAGTCTAGTTTATTCAGTAAGACACAACATTTAAATACATATTATGCTACAGCTTTTTTCCTACAAAACATGACCCTTTTACTTGTATATATAATTCTGCTGACGGTAAATTGATCTATGCGTTACCATGCAGCCTGCTATGAGGAACCTAGTAATCAAGTGACTGGTTGGAATATGTTAATTAATTATTTTAATAAAAGCCCTCTGAGTGAGACCATTGAACAAAAAATAATATTAATAAATTATTGTGCATTTTATTGTAATAATTATAGTGAATCGGACACCGGTGTCGGTTCTGTGCAGTAAATTGCTTCTTTCATACGACAAAATGTCATACCTACGTATGAAGATGCGACAAAGAGTCTAACGCAAGACTGTTTTCACACGGTCATCAGCGTTACGTCAACGCAGCTGCAAAAGAAGCGCGTTTTCATACGTATTCGTGTGTGGGCGGAGCGACGCGGCATAGTGCTTTTTTGGGGCTACCATTATGTGGTAGCGTGGTGGTGCGTCGCATCGCATTGCGTTGTGTGGCGTCGCGTTACGTCTTGTGGCGTTACGTTGCGTCATGTGGTGACATGTTGTGTCGCGTTGTGTCGTCGCTCGTCAAACATTCGTGTGACTAGAGCCTTAGACTGGAAGGTGTCAAATCTACACAATACATGCTGTAAGTACCAAGATGTACATTTTTAACTTTCATGGTTATGAACATATTTTTTACTACAAACGAGATATTCACCATGATTTGTGAGTTTGAATATTTTCAGATATTTCGGCATAGTTGCACGTACGTGATCACGGGAGGAACTGAAGTCTTTGTTGGCGACAAGACGAATCGATCTACCCTCTTTCTCACTATTTAATCGCAAACGATTCCAGTACATCTCGACCCTGACATACAACACTAATGATATCCATACACGAAGCTGATCGCATGATTTTTTATTCTTGCACAATCTCACATAGGACCACACTCCAGAAATGATTTTCAAATCATCTTCTCTTTTGAAATTCCTCTGAGTCAGAGCCGAGATGACTCGAATAAGACAGTGAAACCGGTGCTTGAAATCTCTTTTATCGCAATAAAAGAGCGATAAAGAGGATAGATTTTTTCGTCTGCAAAGTACACTGTTCCTATCGTGATCATGGTACATACAACTGTGCCGAAATATCGGGAATATTCAAATTCACAAATCATGATAAACATCCCGTTTTAGAATAATGTTATCTGAGCGCTTTGCTTGGCAGTACTTTTTTCCTAGGAAAATAATTCAGAGAAGTCTAGCTATTCAGGTAGCCTATCTTTTGTTGTGTTTGTCACTTTGTCCGCTGTATTCTCAGCTCCCGATGTGTGTCGTGATGTCATCTTAGTAAACCTTCTTCCTCAATTAAAAACACGAAAAAATAGATATCCTTATAAACGGTTTAGGGCTTTATCAGGAATTTACATTTATTCTAATTTTGTTTGTTTCATTACTAATCAGTTACTTAGGTAATCCCTAATTAAAACTGACTTTGACTTGTTTATATAAGGCTTCAGTAGTAAATAAAACAACTCTTTACCGCATGCTGAAATTCAATAATACGTGCATTTTATAAATAAATCCTCGTAATTTTCGTAAACACAGTACAGCTAGATTGCTTCTGCAGCGGCCAACTTGGGTGCGAAGCCAATATTATCCAAATCTATAATAAACACACACAACAGATACTATCGAGTATCCTACGCTGGAATTCTATGTATCGTGGGTATCAGGAACAACAAGTACCCTACCACAGCATCCAGACCAGCAACAAATATTTGCAGGATATACAAATATTTGTCCCGCATTGGGAATCGAATCCTCTTGCGTATCAGCTGGCTATTCGCCCACCACATCACCGAGGTCGTCTATGTATATCATCATCATCAGCCTGTATTAGTCCATTGCTGGACATAGGCATCCCCTAATGAGCGCCATAGCGCCCTGTCTTCAGCTTGCCGCATCCAGCATCTGCCTGCAGTCTTTCACAGATCGTCATCCCACCTGGCCGGAGGGCGTCCTACACTACGTTTGCCGAGTCGCGGTCTCCACTCAAGAACACGTTTACCCCAGCGGTTATCGGTTCTTCGTGAGATATGACCGGCCCACTGCCACTTCAGCTTGCTAATTCGTTGAGCTATTTCGATAACTTTGGTGATAACGTCTATGTATATACTAGTACCAAAGTACTAAGTAGAAAGGAGTTTAGTTATTAAAATCACAAGTATCATGGAAACCATATAAGTGTTGATCAAATTATGGCAACTTTATGATCTCATTTTGCGTTTCCGATTAGTTGAGCTAGATGATCTACTTATTCTAGCTAGTTAAAGTGTTACCACTTTGTTTACTGATCGAGTTATTTATTGACTGTGCGTATACTATGCTTTATCTTAGTTTCTACTACGCTGTTTACTATAACGTTATCGCGATAAGATTGTGTGGTATTGTGAAAGTACTGTTTCACTTTGTACCGGGTGTGATAACGATGAATGATATCTGATCTATAGTTTCAGGTGACCTGACTTTGTTTGGATATAACATTTTGCATAATGTCAGCTTTTTCAAGGCACAAATCAGTTATTTTTAGATTTCGCAAATCCTGTGTTAAAAAAACATTGTCTTGAAATCACTTTGGTATCATAACATACAAAATATATATAGATGGAAAATGTATTGCACACCAAATAATACATCAGCTTATATAAGTACTACGAACTTTAACAAATTTGTACAATGTACAGTCTTATCACTAATTAATGATAACCTACTAGACAACCTTTGGATGGAACGGACTGAAGAAGGGGTTTAATTAACCCCTATAACCTAACCTACTTTACCTACTTTTAAAAAGATATCACAATAACGTAATATCTGTGGTATACTATAAATCCATTAGTATATCGCATTTTGATGGATAAACCTTTAAAAAGCTTGTATTGTACTGTTGAATCTTACCTTCGAAATTTCGTATCTAGGGTTTCGGTTGAAATTCAATCTCCACGCCTGTCCTTATATACCAACATACAACCTATTTCATTTCATCAGTAGATAAGAAGGTGTGTAGATATAGATTTTTGGCTTATGATAAGAAAGTGATAATGCTTGTATCAACTTTACTTTTTGTTTTATATTTAATCTATAATAGCTATCTTTAGCCTTCGTAAGAATTGATAAAAAACTAACATTTTTTTATATATGATTGGATTTAAAGCATACGTTACAAGACAAAACATCATTCTAAACTGAACTTACCTGAGACTGAGGCCGGGTATAGTTATGGTTACTTTATTATTCAGATATAGGTAAAAATAGTTTTAGATGAGGTTTACTGTATGTGCCTGTAGGGTGTTAAGTTATAAAAAAACAAGGAAACACTCAGTCTTCAATACCACTAACAGTCACTCATCCATTGGTAATGGCCCCAAATGGGGTACAATTATAACCGAGTAATCAACAGACGTATGTCAAGACTGACCACTGAATCACCGAAACCAATATCCTTCTGTGACTTTGATAAATCTATGAAAATAGGAAAACAAAGAAATCAAACGATCATCACATCAGCACCTGAATATGACAACGTAAAACTTCACCAAAATGACCTAGAGATAGTCGTCTCTGCGAGTTGACGTCAGGGTAGAGAGGGACTTCCTCGGAGCCCTAACTAAATACCTAACAACACAAAACAGACCGACTTAAGAAATAAAAAGTTTCAGTATACCATGATCCCTAACTAGTCTGTGGTCCTATGTAGCTCAATATTTGATGAATAGGCTTGACGACAGTATCGTGGTCCAAATCCGACTACTATTATAAACGCAAAAGTTTGTGAGGATGGATGTTTGTTACGCTTTCACGCAATAACTACTGAACAGATTTTGATGAAACTTTACAGTAATATAGCTTATACATCAGAATAACACAAAGGCTACTTTTTATCAGGGTATCACGCGGGCGAAGCCGTGAGGAGAAGCTAGTCAATTCATAAATCTAGTTGTTCAAGAACACATTTTTGGATGCACCAACATTTTAAATCGAATACATCTCAACATCGTCGGAGTCAAGTAGGTAATGTTCGCTGGGAAAACAGCGCCTCGAGTAAATGTGACGTGCATTAAAAGTAACTCCAAAAAATAAAATGATTTCAAAGTCAAAGTCAATAGAATTTTATTCATTGAAATCACAAGGATCATATAGAAACGTAAACTTAAAAAATACGTGAATTTAAAATTTTAATGTGAATTTACGCCGATTCCTCGCGCACGACCAAGCCTAGAAGAATCAGGCAACAAACTCTGCTTGGTTACTTTTCTGATGATCCTTCATTCAGCTTTAGTGTGGTGCCAATCGAAAGAGGTGAATTCATTTATAGAAAAAGAGTACTCAAAGAATTAAATAATGTCTAAAAAGTATCAACCAAAGTTCTTAAGACAACACACGATTCGCTTTATTCCTTATTTCGACTGTATGAAATTCAAAGATAGCCTTATGGTATTACAATTGGCGGTCGAGCAATTGCTATGATCTAGCTAAATATAAACGTATCAACTGAATCCCGTCCTTAAGCAATCCCATAGAGCTATATTACTTCTATAACTGGCTCTGTAATAGTTGTGTAGAGAAAAAACTGTGAGTGAGATCACTTCGGCCTTGAGAACAAACAAAGTAATGCGTGAATTGGTCGCTGTGCGCACAACGGCATCGTAATTTTCTATATGAATTGGTTTCTTCTATTTCCGCCTTATTTATAATCATATTTTTATACAGTTAAAGTGAAAAACAAAAATACCCACCTTGGTAAGCAGTTACCGTAACCTATGGGCATACCTTGGTATTAATTAGCTGCAGATTTTCTGTTTTAGGATGGGAAAACATAAATACTAGATTTATTAGTGTTAAATCACGGTTATGAAAAATCTCTAGATTTTTTCCAGATATTCCTGGCCTGGGTTTTGTGATACCACAGAACTCGTAGTTCCTGATACCCACGACACAAGGAATCCTAGTATGAGGTCAGGACTATTTATGTGTCAGTTAGTTTAACTATTTTATTTATTGAATTCCAGATACATATTACTTAGAACAAATATAACGATAGCATCTCATCACATTTCCTGCTTCGTACCTACCAGACAAATACCCACAAATTTATAAATAAACCTGAATGCGCAAAAACACTAATTAGCCGACTATCCGCTGTTATTGAGCTCGATACTCACAAGTAAGGGTTCCTTTACGCAATTATTTTAAAACTACTATTTTTTGAAGTAAATAATTCTAATTCTTATAATCTATACTAATATAAAGATAAATTATTTATTTTTTTGTTTGTATCGAATAGGCTCCGAATTACTGGACCGATTTTAACAATTTTTTCACTAATAGAAAGCAAAATTATCACGAAGTTACATAGGCTATAATTTATTTTCAAAACAAACAGAGATCTTTAAGAAAATTACAATAATGTAACCCAAATTAGCAAAATTCATTATTTGGCGTGCGCTGAGAAAACTATTGATGTTACATAAAAATCATGTACTAAATGATTTTTATGTAACTCATTATTCCCTACAAAAAAGTCCTCCAGGATATATCTAGCTATGATAGTTAAGTCACATTAGTAACTTTAGTGTTCTAAAATGTAATTAAATCGTCGGTAGAAACAAAAGTTGGTTACATTCGTATCGTAGTATTAATTATTAATTAATGATGATAAAAGTATTATTCAAATAAATACTTTTATCAACGGTAAGTGCTACTTTTGATCAGCTACCACGCTGGCGAAGCCGTGGGCAGTAGCTAGTTTCAAATAAATAGGCGAACGATTGCTGTAAGAAAAAGAACCTAACGCAAATCCGGATGAAATGCTTGTCAAAAGCTTGGCTATATCTGGGTATGTTCAGTCTAGTTTCACACCTAACTAGCCTCTCGGCTTTGCCCGCGTGGTACCCGGATAAAAAGTAGCCTATGTGTTATTCTGAATAAGCTATATTCATAGCTTATAAAATTTTATTAAAAATCTGTTTTGTAGTTTTTGCGTCAAAGAGTAACAAACATCCATCCTCACAAAAAATACGCATTTATAATAGTATTAAAAGGATGCATCTGTCGTTTAGTTTAGTTAGTTAAAAACTAAGTATTCACATTCATTTGTATTAGTTCAGTCTTATATCTTGATAAAGAAAGAAGCAGTCAAACCACAGGCCAAGAACAGAATTGTACCAACTAAATGCGTGCCTCTGTGTAAATGAACTGAAATGAATCCTCAATAGGAACTGCAATCCAGTCTGTGTCATCACTTGTTGGATTACTTTTGATTTCGTTTTACGCACGTACATAAACGACTTTTGAAAGTTGCTATCGATTACGAACAGGAATATTTGGTTTTCGATATTTTTAGCGATCTTATATGCGTATGAGGTTCCTGAAAGTTTCCAGTGAGACTAGTAAGTCATACTTTTAAAGTCCATCTACCTATACTATTATTTATTACCGACTACTCATCCGATTTAAAAAAATCTTGCACCAGTAGTTAGAATGGACATTCAGGGTGGACAAAAAATTTATATCATCTCATTACATAAAAGGGCTTTTCATGGGAAAAACTCTGCAACGTAATGTCGACGAAAAATCGGGCGAGCGAATTCTTACTTACGAACGCTACTTTTCTTCAGCCACTTTATCGTATGTAAACAGCTTCAACCACGCGGTCGAAGCTGTTTACAGTAGCTAGTGTCCTATAAACTGAATGAAGGATCATTAAAAAATAACCAAAGCGTGTTTTTATACTGATTCTTCTTGATTTGGATGCAAGTAATTGGCGTAAATTCACTTAGTTTATAAAGTTAGGTACACATTTGTGATATTTCTACAAAAATTACCATAAATGTGGACGCTTCTTAAGACAACAGTGACAACTCAAAATGATCCTTGTGACTTCAATTAACAAGAACTATTTTGACTTAGTTTTAGACGTTGACATAGGTATATACAGTGTGCTTCGCAACAATTCAGAACAACTGTTCATAAATTCTCCATAACATTATCAATTAAAGTAGTAACTTCCTATTTAAATGGAGTTTAGGTATTACCACATATTATATATTATAATACTATACATACTAAGTATAATTACCAAATTTAATTAATAATAAAGTCTGCGGTACATAAGTATAGTAACTGCGAAGTGTTTTGGTGAAATGAGAACCGTCGATAAGATATTTAATCTAAAGTTTGGTAACTTAGTACATAAAAAAGGTGGGTTTTTTATACCACCAAGGTGGTAAACCTGTTAGTAAGTACTTGCAATACCAAAGGCATAACACGCGAAGTATTCGAAGATCAAAATATTCATCTAACTTATAATATACTTCAGATACCAAACTTCTTTTAAATATATGAGTACATCAATCTCGTTCGTCGCTACATTTATGGAGCCCTATGTCCATTTGTCGAGCAAAGAAATCAGAAGCAAAAATTACCTTTGTGGTGCAGTAGGCGAAGGCCTGCTTGAGACCTAGAAGGTTGCGGGTTTGATTCCCGCCGCGGAACAAATGTTTGTATGAACTGCAAATATTTTTCTCGGGTCTGAGTGTTTTCTATGCATAATATGTAAGTATCTACAAGAAAAAAGGATATAAATAGTATATCAGTCATGTAGTTCCCATAATACAAGCTCTGCTTAGTTTGGGGCTGGATGATGCTGTGTGAAAAATTTTCATATATTTCTAACCGCGTTCATCCCTCTTGGTATAGACCAAGAGATATATTATTGTTTATCATAGTAAATATCATCATAGCACATTATTAGAAAAATTAAAAAAGTGCAAGCGGAAGTTATTATCTCTTCATAATCCTGAGTCACGTATCACACAACGTGATGCACATAAAAGTGTATCAAAATCACATATGCACTTTGCAATGACTTTTCAGACATATGCGCCGAACAAATTTATTTTTACTGTTTAAGATTTAAGTACCTACCTCTACCTCTACCTATACCTTTTATTAGTCGGCCTATGGATACATTATCTTTAAATTTGGGTGTACCAAATAATCTTTTATTCTATTAAATTCCCAAAGACATAAAAAATTAATAAAATATAATTATATTATATTGGCTTTTTATTTTACCTGAGTGTCTGTTTTAGTGCAAAGTTGATGTCTTCATTCCGTTTTGCCAAATAAAAATATTTTCTTTCTTTCTTCTTATTTTATAGGAAACTTTTCTTTGGCTATGCAGCAGATGTTTTTATTCAATTAATGACTATCTTAATGATAAGTTTGCATGACATTTTAATGTTAGCAAATTTTATATTATTATAAATTTATATTTAATAAATCTATAAATTTAATTGTAACTACGTACCTCCCAACCAGTTTCAATGTAAAAATTTGCACGACCAAAATGTCGGATATAGACAAGCTAACTGTGCCTGTCTAATAAATAATACTACTGCAAAAATCTATATTCTTGCAAATAAATATTTTTCATTCATTCATAATCTATTCACAAAAGACCAGCTAAGCTTTGGTTACTAAATAAATAAACACCCATCAATCCATAGACCAAGCCCTACACTAGGATCCCCTGTATCGTGGGTATCAAGAACTACGAGTACCATGATACCACAACACCCAGACACAGAACAAATATCTGCAGTACATGCAAGCATTTGTCCCGCAGCGGGAATCGAACCTGCACCTCTTGTGTCGTAGCCGACTACTCGCCCGCCGTACTACCAAGGTATCTTACACATTGACACGTGACATTGTAGATTAATCTCATATTATAAACCCTATATTAACTAAACATATTAAATCTTTGGGTAAATAATTTATTTTTCTTCTACTTTGGTCTGTCTGCATGTAAGATTGAAAAACAAACATGTAATCCCTAATAAGTGGGCTGTATGCTAGTTTGCTACTTTGGTGGTAATAAATAAAAAACTGAACAAGTGCGAGTCTGACTCGCGCACCGAAGCTTCCATACAAGCTTGTTTGTTCACCAAATTAATTAGGTAACAATACTCAAGTTCATAAACTATGAGCGCTCTAATATAACGAAAAGATAAGTCGGATTAAAAGACAAACTTAACTTTGTAGTTGAAAAATACGCCCATAGGTACATCGATATACGTCACGGTCAATTCTCCAACTGCAAATGTAAGTTTGTTCTCACAAACAAATATATTTTTATGTGATAAAACTACAAATTAACAATTTTCAGACTTTATACTGTTCTTGTACTGCGCGACCTTGCTTCTTGCCAAATTTCATGATTCTAGGTTACCGGGACGTAAAATCGCAAATAAATAAAAACCTATAGGGTATAGCTTTTGATGAACTATATTACTATACTATGTCTACTATATATACTATGTCGCATAAATGGCCATTTTTCTTTTATTGCTACTTATAAGCTTGATAAGAGCTCCAAAGGACCGTAAACCTACGTATTTGATATTAATTTCAATTTAATACCTCTTCGCGTTCCTGAGAAAAAGGGTCTTGACAGACAGACAACGAAGTGATCCAATACGGGTTCCATTTTTTCCTTTTGACAAACGGAACCCTAAAAAGGACCTATGCGGAATTTAATTCTAAATATTACACATACTGCACAGAAAAAGTATTTATTGGAGCCGTACTAGTAAAACAATCTGCTTGCGTAACCCGAAATCTCGTTGATTGATAGTGGATTCGATTCCCGTCGGGGTTATCAGTAATAACAAGCCAAGGCTATGACACAGTTTTCCATGATATCGCTTTGAGGCTTCTTCAATATTATATCAGTTGTAATCAAAATTTTAGAATAGTTTATTATTAAGTACCTGCCTACTTACTTGGTTCAAAGTTGATTATCATTAAGCTGATATTTGCCGATTTTCGAAACAAAAAATAGTCGACCTAACGATATGGTTTCTATCTCTTATAGGTCAAAACTCGTATTCACTGAAATAGTCTGGAGTAGCTTTTGTTTGCATATCTTTCCTTCTTCTATTTTGTAATGGTATTTCTATTTATATTGAAAAACACCAGGTTTGAGATTTTCAGTATCTATTTTCAGTAAAGTACATCAAGACTTGGACTTATCGAGAATCTTCAGATTTTTTAATATTGAGTGATTAGCCCACCTCTTGATCTTTTGCGTCATTCTCATCAATGCCAAATCTATTGTTCTCCAAATTTTAAATTCTATACATGGGTTTTCAAGCAATCCCATGCCATTTTTAATACAAAAATAAAGTATTTGTCTTTCCCAGCCAATGGCAGGAGTTTTAGGTAGGTTGGTAGGTACAGTAAACAGACTCCAATGAGAGTAAAACGATATTATAAATATATAAATATAAAAAAATATAGGCTTTTTCTGAAAATAAAAATAATTATGTAGATAAAAGACCTACAATGGTAGGTCTTTTATCTACATAATTCTTTTACGATGTTTTTGTAAATTTCTGTTCTTGAAATATGAACATTTTTGACGTTCTCAATACATTCTTCTTTGAATACTTGTGATACTTGGCATGATACATCTCAGGATGACCATTAATAAACTAATCAACCATAGTTTATTAATTTTCTATTGAAACATCAAATTTAAATGTGTTCCATCAGCGCTATAATATGAATAGAAAGTGCCCATGAATTCGGACTCGGCGTCACACGATTCATGGCGTAATTGGCCAACGCATTGCTGATATAAGGCGAAGATGCGAGTTCATGTCTCACTGAATCGGTATTTTTGGGACATTTAAATTTAATAATCAACCGTAGTCTGAGTTTTACTTAACTGATCTTTCAGTTTGTGGCATCATTATTACCCATCACATCTCTCATTTTCTCCTTTTATATTTAAAATATCAAGACCTCTCCATCTTATGTTGTTTGAAAGAAATTGTTTTGTGACATAAGACCATTATTTTATTTCGTTTTAATTGTGTTTGCTTTACTAGTAGCTAAATTATTATTAAACTATTTCGTGGGCTTGGTAGGGAAAAATAATTACATTGAGTGGGAACGACCCGATTTATCTATCAACGAGGACAATAATATTTTAAATATACCTAGTCGAAATAAAAACAATTCGATGAAAACATTCCATTGTATACTGAAATAGTCAGGTAGTTCAATGATACCACTGGTTTTTACATTTTTTTTAAGTTACCTACAAAATGTTATATGAAAGCCGTCCTACACAATACCACATCATTGCCGATCATAGCAAGACCTTGTGTAACTTTATACTAAGCGTGAGTTACTGGAAGGTTAAGCTATGGTTTAGTATTATTTTGAGACTCCTTAGAAAAACGCTAGCGTTCCGACTATCAATTCTTTCATTTTCTTGAAAAAATACCCAAATAAAGATCATATATATATATACCCCTTAACATATGATCTTTATTTGATTGTTCTGTGACTTTTCGAAAGTCAGTAAATTTTTGGCTATTGAAGAAAATGGTGGGTAAAAACAAGCTGTTTATTTTACCTATTTAGCATACGGCCCGAAGTAAAACATCTTGTTTAAGTTTCATATCATCTTGTTTGACATGACGGCAAGCACAAAGGTCAACATACTGCTGATGGAAGGAAGTTCAAACAATTTCTCGGTTTTTTTTTTATATTTTTTTTTTAGGAAAACTTGATCATCTTTATGGGCACCACCACCCCTATAGTTAAGTTTAAGAACAGTCTGTAGTTAGCACTAGATGACAAAAAATGGGCAGTTTTGTCCTATTTGAAAAGGGCACACAAACATAAAACCGAGAAGAATATTAAAGCGTTTTTTGTATACTTTTGCTTATCGGTCACTTTTTTCAAGAATGAGATAGGCAGAAATTACGTTTTTCATCACGTGCGATCATCGTGGAATATTTAACTCATTTTTGCCAAAAATCGTAGATGCGGCCTTTCTAATAGGACGACAGTAGACAGTGAAATAGACCCAGAATTAGGTTACATGCTTACCGAGAGAGAGTATCTCGTATACAAACGGAGGTTATCAAATTAATGTGCGCTAAACTTGTGGCCCAATTTCCAATCTTACATGCGTCACACCCAAAATTATGCTAAAATTACACTTTTGAGGGCAATATTTTTGTACTAAGTTAATATATAGTGATTACTAGTTGTTGCCCGAGGCTTCGCCCGCGTGGTATGTTAATAAAAGTAGCATATGACCGTCTCCAGGCTTCAAACTATGTCCACCAACTTTTGAATGAATCGAACCTTAATCGTGTGAATGTTTTAAAGTAAATTAAATTGTAAAATTTTCAATTTAATTTACTTTAAAACCTTCACACACACACACACACACACACACACACACACACGCGCGCGCGCGCGCGCACACGCACACACACACACACACACACACACACACACACACACACACACATACTTTTCATTTATGATATAAGTAGGACATAAATAAATGGACATTTTCACACATCATCATCTAGCCCCAAAGTAAATAGATGTGTTATGAGATCATACAAACATTTGTCTAGAGGCGGGAATCGAACCCGCAATTCGTCGTCTTATCAGAGGATTGGATTTAGGTAGTTTAGTTTTCATTTTCTGTAGCACGTCTGCCGTTACCTTGTTGCACAATTTTTAATCAGGTATATGCATGGTAAATTTTGTGATGCGCAACAATGTTAATTTATTTGAGTGCAGTTACACCGCCCCTTCACATCCTTTTAGACCCAGTGTATCACCACGATATATTCTATAAAATTTAATACCTTAATAAGTACTCTCAATCCATTTTAACCCCGCCACGCGTAAACGGAACAGATTATGGCTTTGACGCTAAGTACTGACTCCATTTCGGAATCAAGACCACACTTTCAAATCGAGAAACCCTGAGTATCTACTGTCCCTTCCCTTCGCTTCGCACCTTCACACCGGACGCGGACTTTTCACATTACCTTCTGCACGCTTTATTTCAATGTAACTTACTATAAATGTTCAAAATATCACAATTGTTCATTGCCAGCGCAGAGCCGGATTCAAGCACTTTACTCTAATTTAGTCTCGTTCAATCTAATCTAAGGTGAAAGATCTCTTAATAGTCAGTCAGGTGAGCTCAGAGAAACGCTGAGTAAGACTTTTAGCTCAAATTATAAAGCATTAATAGTGAATTTCGCCTGCAAATTCTGCTAAATTGTCTATTTTATGATATCGTAGTGTACTTTACTATTATACTGCTGACGTTTCATTGACCATCATCCTCATGAGCACCGTGACCACGCTTGACGGTCGTTAGACGGGAACTGACTTGGCCTTGGATATAGTTATATTCAAACCACAATAATTTCAATTTCAAAATTGACTATTCCAAAGTAACACGTCCACGTGAGACGCAGTTTAATCTTCCTACTATTATAAACATGAAAGTTTGTGAGGATGGATGTTTTATTCTTTCACGCAAAAACGACTAAACGGATTTCGATGAAACTTTACATTTATATAGCTTATACATCAGAATAACACATAAGCTACTTTTTATCCGGGTACCATGCGGGCAAAGCCGTCGGCAGAAGCTAGTTTTGTATATACAAAGCTTATGCTGTACGGCTGTATGGTGATTTGATTATCCACGATAACATTACTAGCGTGCGAAAAGCCACCAATCCTAATGCGAGAGTGGCCCTGTTTCTTTTCCTTCTCTTTTCTGACAAAGTGTACGAGTTACGTTTTGAAAGGTTAATTATTGCGGCCTGTCTGTTACTTAATGTAATAATAAACCCTTGTACGTGTTTGGATTTTCTCAACGTAGGGGATCAATTCCTCTCACGGCTAGGTCTTGTGTCTTAATACTAACTGGAAACTTTGTTTCATAGCTTCTTCATACACTTTCGGTTATAATATAGTATTGTCAATTATCCTTAAGTGGGGCAAGATTTGATCAGCCCCTCATACGCGTTCTATGTGTAGCCAGGCCACAGAAAAAGTTACATGTGGTAGTTGCCACGTGCGCCGACTGATATTCAATACATTCGCCTACAGTATCTAGGGTTACGTAATGTAATGCCGACTTTCAATGTCGCATGTGCGTGCTCTTGGTATCTACTGTTTTCTTTGGAGTTTTCAGCATATTATGGAAATAGTCACCTTGAGTATTAAGCAGCGTTTTTGTGATCATACATAGGTTTAGTAGATTTAAAGGTAATGTATTATATTTTCTTTCTTTAACAAAATAATAAAATTCGGAACCAAAGACAAATCCCAAACTATATGGGCGAACAAGTTTTGCAAAGACATACTATGAAAAATAGTATCGAATAAGATGTACTTATAAGTTTATGAATAAGATAAATAATAATTGTAAATTAGGAAAACTAAAGAAGAAACTTTTCTTTAAAATTTTCATTTGATTTCGTAATATAATAATTTTCTCGCTCAAAATATAAAAGATAGGTTTCGCGATCGATGCCACTGAGTTAGTTCTGAAGTACTTTAGGCGACGTACATGCAGCTTTGCGTATTTAAAATGAAGTGGTAAGGCACCCCTCGACACTTTTCACCATGCGAGATTGAGATCAAGCTAAATTTAGTTTAAAAAAATCGGTTTTAAAAAATATTTTAACTTCTTAAAACAAGACAACGTAATTTTTTCGATTTAAAAATTGCATTGTTACCTCTTAAATACCACTTCCGAAAAATATAACTCTTATTTTAACTAGTAGATATTGATAACATTTAGAAGACTTCAATCATTATATTTTACTAAAGATGATGTTTTATATTATCGAAAAGTATTCGTTTGAGAGAGAAAAAGGCCAAAAAAAAGTTTTTTTCGGAGATTTGTGGCGCCAACGCCTCGATTTTTATATACTTATATAAGTTTCAATTCAATGACATTACGTTAAAAACTTGTATGGCTACATTTTGATGTGCTTATTCGGCACCTGTCTGCGTCTTAACTTAACATAAAAACAAGGTCGAGGATGTAAACAAGAGCAACTGTCATAAAGCAAAAAACAATGAGTCCTTTATTGTTTTTTTATTTTTAGTCCAAGTTTATGGGTCCTAAACCTGCACTTTCTAGGGTTTCGTTCCCCATTTTGGTGTCATTATAACAAGGGGGCTACAAAATAAATTATTTTATATTCTGACAAAACCGAATCAACATCATAATAAAACCAAGGACAACGGCTAGTTATGCACAGATAGTACGCAAAACTACTGATGAATCATTTACACATAATGCGAAGTAATTCTATCACTCGTGAACTTTTGTCAATTAGAAAGTACCTAAATACCTATTCAAAAATTCAATAATCACATTCATTGTCCGATAATGATCAATGACCCCAAATCGGCCTTTTTAGATGATATACGTCATGATAGGTCCAAAAGATACAAACAAAACCTATCTAAGCAAAGAAATATAAGTGACAAAAGATCAAATGGATAGTTTGAACTCTTTACTTTAAAACATTTTTGCGTGACCATAATATTGGCCACCGTTGGTAGGATCATTATATTATTCCAGGTGGCATCCCTACTGGTTGGTAATTTTTGGTCTGCTAGTAAGCAAAGACAGTACAGGCTCAAACTGTTTGCTTCCAATTTAGTGGATGTAGTTCTTTTGAAAACAATGTAGCATAGATTTTAACATTAAAGCAAATAGCTATTTAAAAATTCAATGACGACAGAGCTTTGAATAATAATGCTGGTAAGTATATTATAATTTGTCGCTACATGGTGATTTGCTACAGTGTTGGATAGAAATGGCAACGTGATAAGATACCTATTGCATGCAGATGAGCTTGCGGGCGGCGAGGTGCGACGCGAGAACGCAACGTGACTGCTCGAAACGGGAGAGCACGCGTACGCGGGAGGAGGGACGTAGTACTCGCGGCGGGAGTACGGGAAGCGACCTTGACGCGAGGAATGAATCACGGCAGCGAAAGTGGGAGAAATGTGCCGCCGCGCCCCGCGCCGCTCACTTTTACTTTCCACTGTGGCGCAACCGACGGCGCCGCGGCCGAGCGCGCGCGCCACTCGCACGGCGCCCGCGGCCCGCAGCGCCGTCGCGCCTTACTCCGCGCTCGAACCACCCGCCACGCACCGCACCGCCCCGGATTACAGTGTACTACAGTGCATCACGCAGGATTCAGTTTCAGTGATAATCGCGGTGAAAGTCGAAACCGGGTCGCCGATAAGCGTTGTGCAACTCGTTGCGCGCGGAACTCGCGCGCGGCCTCGCACTCTCCCGCAGGAAGCGTGTCGCAAGCGGGGCAGTGGCGCAAGCGCCGGGAAGCCGCGTGCGCGCACTGCGCACCCTGGATTGCCCCGCAGATACTGCGCCCTCTTCACCTGACGGAGCCCCTTGGTGAGCATAATGTACTGATCGTAGAAAGCATGGGAGAGGTGGCCGTGAGGACCGAAACACAGTTTCTAGCAGCGGAATACGTATCTTAGTGAAGGGAAACGAATGGTGCCGATACCTAAGCGTCACCACCGATTGAACTTCGGCACGGGTGTCGGAAACGCGGCAAATAAAGAAGTGAAATATCCAAGGACAATACAACTTTCAAGTGATTTCGCGCGCGGTCGACTATAAAAACTTCGTAATACGCCTGCGCAACCTCTCGGTCTCACTTTCGACGTCTACAACCGAGCCGCAGCCGAGCCTCGACGAGCGAGGCGCTTTCAATGCTATTACAAAACCTTCGGCATGTCGAATTTTCTTTCGAAAGTTTATGCTTCGAAGAAACCTTATGTTTCGAAACGTTATTTCCGCAATCAGACTATATGCTGAGTTGGTAACATTGGTAGATGGATACGAAACCTTGCAGGCTCCGTGACCAGAGTAGTGCGGTCATTGAGGTGGTTGCCATTACGAGCAGCACGTTTCATGCAACTGTCATCATTAAGTAGAACTGAAAGGAACATGGTCCAAGGCCAGTTGGATAACGAATTTTCGTTTAATATTAATAAATGGCAGCCACGGCCGATCGTGACAGCTACAATGGTACACGCAGATGCATATGAATTTCGATCTCATTCACTTTCATACGATTTGGATAAGTACAGTTGGCGAGATAGAAGCATGCATATATTGTGCAACTCTCACTTCTATGACTGCAGAGGTAAAGTCTAAAGTAGCACCTTGAATCAGAGAACGTTTGTGCGTATTTAATAGCCGAAACCAATCGTAACGATGGAAGACACGAAACCGATTAAATAATTGGTGGTAATAGACGAATTTAGTTTTATGCAAGTTTTTACCACACACAAAATCAACTCACGCTTGTTTCTAAAAAAAAAACAGAACTTGTTTAGCGATTTACCAACAATAAAAATATAATTAAGAAGGTTGATAGAACTATTTCTCAGATATGCAATGCAAGTTCTTCCTAACTTCTTCTGTTCGTGTTGATCCTAATTTTTCATATTTTGTTCCGTGGCCCTTTCTAAACTAATGCACCTGATCGAGCAGTTGTGCAACACGCACTAGAGCAAGCCTACTTTCATATCCAAACTCGAAATTGTAAAGTGGGCGTTCAAATGTCAGGATTAAGATTTATGCTAAAGATCGTGATTAGCCAGTGACAAAAGCACAATGCGCACTTTCACCCGGAGAAATGGCGCGAAAGTTCTGCCTTTCAACAGCACGATGATTTCATCCTGGTCTCATAATTTTTGTGGATGGGTGGTTTCACAATCATGTTCGAGCTAATATGCTGTTCTTTTTTTGTACAAGATTTAGAAGATTCTGCTCTTTTCACTCATAAAGCACATAAACGTGTAGATCCTACTTCTGATGCTTAAGTCTAATCGTTTATTAGAGAAGAAAATGTATGAATGGTTTTTCATGGAATAAAGTATATGAGGTACAAAGTTAATATGCGTTGGGAACCTCTCTATAAAGAATTGCTTATTAGGTAAGTAAATAATGTTAGGCAACTACCTAACTTCACAATTGAAAGTCTGAAATTTGATATAACGATAAAATCAGATACTGAATTGTCTCAAGACTGGTAAACAAAACAATGGCAATAACTGATTGAACTGACAAAATATCTGCCAAGGGAATTATTCAATTGCTGATTATTTTAGGTCGTTTCGCGAAACCGTGAACCGACCATTGTTCAGATATAAATGAAATAGACTGTTTCGAATTGTGATGAATGAACGATCAAAGAGAGCTCTATTTTGATATCAAAAGATGAACTATTGAAACTATTTCCGTGTTCCTTACATTGACTATTTAAGGATCCTTTTCTATCCATATCTCGCTAGAATAGTCCACTGTAGTTAAAATGCATTCTATCGTCTTTAAAACTTTTCATCTTCTACCTAAATCTATTTATGAGTCCATAAAAATATTCGGTATTAGAAACAAATAACATGTTATGGTTCCGACAGTGTGATATTAAACAATCTGTAACGTATTTATTGTATCGATGGGAGTCTCTCACTTATTGCAAAATAAAGTTTCGATAACAAAAATTGAATAAAGCCAACAAGTGTCAATTAAGTACAGTGATTTTCACAGGCATAGGCTTTACGTAAGGCTCTTTTAGAAGAAATTCGCTAAGTTATTCAATCCGCGCTCATTAGACAATGAGACTGAGAACGAAAGTGGAAAGTTGCGGAAACGGAACGGGTTTCTGCTCTGTTACCATTTAGCTGTAATATGCAAGTGCTCGCATTTGGAGCGATTGTATGACGAAATATTTTGCTGTCCTAAAAATCTGGGGCAAATATTGTTATAGCGTTCAATAATATAAAAATGTATCAAGTCAAAAATCTGACTTAAATTTGTTGTTTCCAAAATTCCAAGCACTAAGAGAAATAATTATCGTATTGCGCTAATGTTTTATACGCAAAAGTTAGAATTTTTCGATGTTTGTTCCATCTTCGTACTGAACCTATTTGGGTAAAATTCGGAACAGTAGTAACCTAGCATAACAACAAAGTTTATTTTTTTATTCGGGTACCACACAAGTGAAGCCGTGGGCAGAGGCTATTTATCAAATAATCACATGAATGGATCGAATATAGAAAAACAAAACAAACATTTCACAAGTAATCCGTTCCAAAAGAAATATTTTCATTTAAAGACAATGGATAGTCATCCACAAATCGTTCTTGTAGTGTCTCGGAAATCGACGTACATCTTACTTTTTGTGCTTAGCATACACATGTTAAGCAGAAAAAGTAAGAAAAGGTAGTTTGACCTTTTGAAGAAAAGCTTGCTTTAAAAGCAAAATGGAAATGTATGAAAGTATAATTATGTAAGTTATGTACTTAAAATTAAGAATGCAAAAAAAACAAATTGCATAAAATCTACTTATCAGTCTATGAGTTAAGTATCTCATTAATCCTACTACTATTTTTAACGCGAAAGTTTGTGAGGATAGATGTTTGTTACTCTTTCTACTACTGAACGGATTTCGATGAAACTTTACAGTAATATAGCATATATTATACATCAGAATAACACATAGTCTACTTTTTATTCGGGTATCACGCGGGCGAAGCCGTGGACATTTTTTTAAAAACAGCAAGGTTCTTGATTAATCTGATGAACATATATTTTTTAACAGCCACAAATTAAAGCGATTTCGATATTTTATTTTTTGTAAAGCGTATTTTTGACCACAGGGGCTGTTTTTTTTCAGAATGTATTATAATATACATTTTGAATGATTTCTATACAAGTAAATACAGATTTGTTTACTCTTACCAAAGTGTTTCATTAACATCTCTAGTCGGCTTTCTACTGACCTACTTAGCTTTATCTAAAACGTATTCGACTACTTAAATTGCGCCAGAGTTCATTTCTCGGTGGCCACCCAAGCTAAATACGTGTCAAATCGCTAATAGCATTATCAACTTTCGTTGCATCATCGCCATCATCAGTAATTATTGTGTTTGTCCAAGCGGCCACCGCTTGTTAAAACAATAAAGCTATCTGCTACGCTCATTAACTATTAAGTTGTTCAATATTTGCTCTCGACCTGCGGACTACATTATTCGGTACTTATTCCCATATATAATGTGCACGCCCATACAATAGAAAACCAACATTTCATTTAGAATCTCCATGTGGGTAATCTGTTGGGGCCGTCAAGTGGGCAACGGGCGTAGGCGATGGTGGTACACATTGCAACGTGCCGATTCATATCCAAGGTCTTTCCTAGTGGAAGAGAACGGAGTTTCCTGCGACCGCCTATCTCTCGCACACCAACATTCGCACGTGCACGCACACTGCCCACGTGTCTGTGTCGCTATTCATTGTGTTGAATCTTTCCTAGCTACCGTTGCCGTAGCGAAGCATCTTCTTTTTGTGCCGTCCGCTGGCGTTTGAAGTTCGAGCCTCCGAGCGATTCATTATATAGGCGACGGCGATGTGCGCGCCTCGCAGTTAGTGTGTCACTAGAGCCCGCGCGAGAGGCGGCCTGCAAGGACTGTACCGCGCCAGCCTTTTTTTCTGTGCGTGCGATGTTTTCACTTTCGTCATTTTGACCGGGCCAGTTTGATTTGACGTCGCTCGCGCACGGACGTGCCTAGGATCGGCCGTTGTGATTATCCTGTGATCGCTGGTGCTTGGATTGTTGTTGTTTGACGAAACTGCTTCGTTTATTATTTGTGGAATATTATGGCTGTGATGAAGTGCTAAGATGTTCGACAGTAACATCCTTTTGAATTTCTACAATGAGATTGCTAATAGAAGTGCACTACAGTTGGCAAGGTGAGGATTTTGTTTGTTTACTTTTTTTGATTTTATAAGATGCGCTGGCGCGTGTGGGCGGTGCGGATGCGGGAGTATGTTTTAGTATTTGGAGTCCGCGGCTGGTCGCGCGGCCCAATGGGACGGTCGGCACAACCTTGTGTCTAATGAACGCACTATTCGCCGCTTCATCCGCCTGTCGCCTTCGCCTGTGAGCCTCGCTCGACGAAGAGGTTAATAGGTTCACATTAGATGGTGGTTTGCGAAATCGTCTATGCTCAGCGGTGCCACTGCGCCCGCGCCTCTTTTCCACGCTTGGTTTCGCGCGCATTCAGTACGAAAATTTTGACTATGATTTTAGATTATTAGGTGCAAAATCGTGTTGAAAATTGATCCACTTATATCAATATGCATGCACACTAACACGAAATATAGCAATGATGAGTGATAATTGAAATCAATTAGAAACTTATTTAGGTCAATCTCTTAGGTAGGTATCTAGATTTACCAGTAAAAAAAATCGCTTTTAAGCGATAATACCGAGCATTGTACATTTAGTTGTACATTTAGTTATGACTGTGATGAAAGTTCTTTTGTAATTATCTTGTGGTGTACAATAAAGTAGGTATTTTTATTTATTCATTCATACGAACTTCATTTTTTTTATAATTAGTTTCTGACTCTGGTTTCATTTCCGAAGCCCAATGGGTTGGGCTAAAACCTATTTGGTTGCGATTTATATATATCCTCTTTATTAAAATTGATTTAGCCACTACAAATTTTATTGATAGAATAACCATTCATCCAAACATCGTTTAAAATAATAAATTAGATACAAAAATAAAACTTATACCAAAAAAATAATTTACTATTGATCAATTTTGAATCATATATTAAAAAATTCCCTGTCTGTATACAAGAAAGAATGATAAAAACAATTTTATGAAATTAATGTTACTTGCGCTGTTTATGCACCTACCTAATCAATTACCTACCTACTAACGGGTAGGTAAAAACCTACCTGTTAGTAGGTAGATAATTGATTGATTTCGGAACTGATGGATTGCTTTCGAAATAGTAAAAGTCAATCAATTAGCAAACAAATGCCTTATTTATTTGTGTAATTAATAGGTAATTAAACTTCATTGTGTTTCATCTTTTTCCACTTGATATCGTAGATAGGTTTACATTTAAGCCTATATGTAGGTACCTTCATTCATTATGTTTTTCAAGTCAAAATATCATAATCATTTGTTTTTAAACTTTTATACCTAACTAGTTATTGTATAGCATTATCTACATTTATAATTTATAAGAATTACTCAAATTTTAATTAAGTAAAGTTGTCAATTAATCATTATAATCCAAGGTTCTGTTTAATCTTTGAGATAAATTTCATTTATGATTTCATATCACGTTTATTTAACTTGATTAATATCTATGTTTAGGCGCAGAAAATCTTGTTATTTTTACTATATCTAGATATAAATACTTACTACATTTTAGTTAGATAATATATAAGTATTCATGACCATATATTTTTCTTCTTATTATAGTACTTTTCTAACATCATTAGAGGTATAATGAAGTCTATATCTTCATTGATTATTATTTTTAAATACCTATTCTGCTTATATACAATAGCATTTAAGCTGATTTAACTAATAAGATAGAGGTAACCGTATTTGTAGTAAATAATATTACAAATATTTACTATAACTTTATTATATAATAATTGTACATATATACCAAAGTCCCAAACCAAACCAAAAATAATTTAACAATAGATAACTCAAATTCGATCAATACAATATATTACGCAATGTGTACGATTGATATACCACTTGTTGAGATAGTGAATAGAATTGTGTCAATGAAGCCAAAGCGTTGGCACGAGAAGCAATTAAAGGGCATCCAGAAAAGTAGACCAATGTCACTTTTCTCGGCTTACATACGAACATGGTTGTAAATAGAAATTTACTTGCGTTAGCCACAGAGTATACGCGCGGAACATACATCCTTCTTTCTATTAGTATGTAATGCATAATTTATCCTAGTATTATATTATCCTAGTATGGGGTCAGGACTATGTATGTGTGCTATTTTTATAATGTAAATGAAAGGTACTTAAAAGCGGGTAATTATCAGCTCAAATGAAAACAACTTAGCAACTATTTAAATCAAGGCATAGTCTAATTAGTATATCATTAGAGACCGTATTTTTTTTATCATTTAAGGGCAAAAGGATTTTCCAAAATTCCACCGTTAGAATTATATTATTAATTGATGTATGTGGTTTTTTGTTGATTAAATCAATTTTTAGATTTATTAAAATATAAATAGTTATTAAAATGTAAAAATTGTGTAGTTGGTGTCATATCGATAAATGTTAATGCACCCTTGAACTTTTCTAAACTGATGATACACAATCAAGTTTTACATATTCATGACAAGTTTAAATCCAAGAATTTTGTCCAATAAATATTTGATTAAACAACAAGCCTTGGATTTATGTGTTGTTATGAAATTTTATAAAAGATAGGGCTGAATTACAATGTCATATGATCAACCTTGCTTTTGATTTATATGCTCGTATAAAATTGTGATAGAGCAATTGAATATTGTAATAAAAAATCAAATTAAAATGTATTATTAACTAGACTACTAAATGTCTAACTGGCGCATGGCGTCAATATGGGTCAACATAACCCATAAACGAGTATCGCACGATAGTACTAAATACGCTCCGATCTATTAGAGCTTAGCCAAATAATATGTTTCGCATAGGCAAACATGACGATAACACAAATTATTTTTATTTAATAATATTGAGCGAACCTTCCGCTCGGCACAGTCCACTCGTTTATCGTACACGTGCTTTGAAACTAGATCTTTTTCCCGGTTCGCTTTACACAAACTAATTACCGACATATCAATATAGACCTACCTATATTTGTACAGAAATAATCTAATTAAATAACCGCAATTACAATATTCGTTTGCAACGAATGTTTCCTTGAAGCAAGAGTTACAGAATCAGCTCTGAGCCTACTGGCTATAGGAAATTCCTGAATCCAATTATCTTCAACATCCATAATTGTCTCGAACAATTGCAATAACTGTAGGAAGAAATAGACAACATGCAAATTACAAACAATCCACAATTATGACAACAGGCTAATTGTCTAAAATTACAATTGCAAACGCGATAAAAAAATATGTTTTCCAACGACGAATTTTACAAATTCTAAGCGTAGGCTTAGTCGAGCTTCACGTGGAAACTAGGTTTACAGCTTGGAAACACAAACATTTCTAAAGTCCCGAATGCAAGAGGCGAGCTGAATGTGATTTCGCAATCGGCATTTGCTCCTTGCAAAGTCGACATAAACATTTTCCGAGAACTACGAAACCGTTCGCGCCGCACTGCGCCTGCAACTCGAAAATGTCCCAACTTTTTATCGTCCCGATGAATTTCTTCATAGTTCAGCGTTCCGTTTGACATTGAACTGAATTAAAAAATGTTATCAAAGGGCTACACATTGATTTGTCTACTTGACACTCGTGCTCTTGTGAAACAATTGTAGGATTGAGACATTGGAGAGGACCATTAACATATTTTATTTTGTTTTGCTTTAATTAGTATTTAATCGAATTTTAATGTCCTTACTATCTGAATATGACGGTCACTGTCGATGTTCATCATCTATTAGCACATTTTGTTGCATTCCAATTATATTGGTCACTTAGGTATATACATTTTCGGTTTTAGTTGCTTCAAAGGCGTTATCATTCAAAACTTTAAAAAGTACTTCAGTTTAAATGTTCGTCTCGGACAATAAAATCGAAGCTCAAGGTCGGTCCGACGTTTTAGGGATGTTGTAAAGTCGTATAGTAAAGCGGCAGCTCTTGATGCAGAGGTGTTTTGTAGTCGCACAATACAATTTGAATGGTTTGTAAATTTTCTCTTAGTCTTAGCCCTTTCTTGTTCCCGTTCACGGCACAAATTACCGAAGGACGTCAGAACTGGGTCACTTCGGAAATAGTTTATTGTTATCGGCTAGTCTGCGCATACGCAACGCTCACATGCACGCTCCAGCTCAGAGTTCGATTTTCAAACGCTTATTACGCACACAACGAACCCCCGATTTGAATTAGGGTTCATCCTCTACTGGTCTCGGAAGTCTTTAAACTGGTTGACCTTCAATGCGGTAACTGGGTTCGGTTTCAAATGTCTTCCGCTTTCGTACGAAATTGAAAATAGTTACTTTCCTAAGGCCATCTGGCTTATAAAATTGAAAAGGTGTCATTTTTTTTTTCAATATTCATCGGCGTTAAGAGGCTCTAAGGTTAGAGAGGTTTTGATCTATTGGTTCTATTAGTATTATTACGCAGTTATCCTTGTGCACGATGTTTATTATTCACGACTTAATGCTTTTGAACGGCCCTTCCTATCACTAGATTCTACTTACATATTTACATAAACACATGCACACACACCCCCCCTTAACAAATTTTATCCCAAATTATTTTATGCATTCTTCACGCCATGGAAACCAAGGGCTATAGTCAGTATCATAATTAAGTTTTTATGTTAATTTGTATATAAGAATTTACCTTTACAATTTTGACAAGCTTAGAAATGAAAAATAGTCACTTGGCATAGCAGCGATAGAAGTCTACGCGTAAAATCTGATTGTTCACAATTTTATAGTCTATTCGATTAGTGGTAAGGTATAAAATAAGTTAGAGTTTCAAGGATTCCCAACAATAACGCACACATGCCTACCACCCAACATACAATGGACTCGTAGATAACGCATAGAGCTATCAATTTGGTCTAGCGCTAGCGCACAGTACAAATCTAAGTTGGCATCCGGAGTAGGGCGTTGTATGAGACTCGCACACATTCACGCAATATCCCATAAACCCCACACTGAATCACTCACACAAACAAGATATACTGCAATGCTGAACGATCGTGAACGAAAGTGCACGTTTCAGAAAGTATTTTTAGCAAAATACGTACATACGGGTAGGTCAGTTACTATTATGACTTAAATTGTAAGAAACATTGAATTTTCACTTGCACAATTTTCATAACATTTTTTAACGTATCATACCTATCCTCAGTAAAGAAGGTATTATATTTTGAACAGTATAAACTTTTCGATCGTTCATCAAAAGTTTCAACATCCACTAAAGAAACTTTTCTCACTCCATCTTACAAACGTGCCGAGCGCTCGTAATTTTTAATCTAAATATTTTGCTCTCAATAACTAGCACTTGAGACATACTTTGTTCTTTGTTTATATTAGTACCAACTATGCCTGTAAATTCATATCTGTATCCAGTACGTGACCGTAGAAAGTGTAACAAAACAATAAAATCGTTTGTAGTAGTCAGAATGTATTTTATGAGTCAGTTGCGGTTTTGGATTGTCGTTGTAAGCATGATTCAGTGCTTAGAGGCAAAGAAGAGAGAGAAAAAGAAGAGAGTAGGTATAAACCTAGCTAAAACAGCATGTAATTCTAGCGTTAAAATGTTTCGCTAAGATTAGGAAATTTGATGTTTTGTGATAGGTAAGTTCTTCCATAATAAATAGTGTTATATTAAAACCTAACAAGTTTGTCTGGGTATACAAATATTTTTTTTATTACAGAAAAAAAAATGATAAAATTAAATAAGATTTAATTTTTCCGAGACTCCACCCCTAGAGGGTGCAGCGGGAAGATGGAGTTTGTATGGAGAAAACTCAAAGTAAAGTGAAAGTTTAATTTTAATTTTTGCTGCAAAATTAAATTGTAGATAATTGACATTTCAGAAAATGTTCATTAGATTTTGACAAGAAACGAAAGTACCTAGGTACCAACTAAGCCAGCAAACAAATTCGCAGTTTGTGTTATCTTGTCAGAAGCGCGGTTAACTTGATATTTGACTTCACTGATAACTTCGAAATTGGGACGAAGATTGTCTTTTGTGATTGCAATACTATTAACTACTAGCTTCTGCCCACGTCTTCGCCCGCGTGGTACCCAGATAAAAATTAACCTATGTGTTATTCTGATGTATAAGCTATATTGCTGTAAGTTTCATCAAAATCCGTTTAGTGGTTTTTGCGTGAAAGAGTAACAAACATCCATCCTCACAAACTTTCGCGTTTATAATAGTAGTAAGATTTATGTTAGATAGATCCAGTATCTATATTAGCTGAGCGAAGTGGACCAGATCGAAGAAGTGGAACCGTACGTAGATATGACTATTGCCATTTTTAAGAAGGTTATTTACACGTTTCTCTTTACAGTGGTACTTTTTCCATAACCAGCTTTATAAAAACGTGGTATTGTTATTTCTTCTATCTTTTGATAAAATCGATAAAAGTTTATAGCAGTTCATTACATATAAGTATGTGAAGAAACCCGTATCCGATCCAATAAAAGCATAATACTATTTCAGTAATAATCCCATAAAATAATGAAATATAGGAAATACGTATTCATACTTCTCAATTTTCATCAACTTCAACTTAATTTCTTTGACAACTTTTTGTACCATTTTGGTACAAGTGACACTTGCAAAGGGTGGTTGAGCCATTTTGTACAAGCTTTAAAAATATAATTGGCTGGGAAAAACACATTTCGATTAAAAGAAATTAAATAAGTACCTAATCGATACCTAATCATATTATCCCTTTCGGATCGGACGGGTTTTGTTAGGTTGTTCCAAGGTCACATGACATGAAAAAAAATATAGAACCATTTAATTTTTGCCACAAAATACAATGTATCTCGATTTAATGAAAATGTGTATAAACAACATAATTGAGTTTAATCCGTTAAAAAAATATTAACCAGACTACGTTTGTATAAAGCTAGATAAAGCGTTTTGTATTCCGGTTATTAGTAATTACTGCATATGTTTTTTATATTAATCTCTTCCCTAGTCATCATAACTAAACTTCTCAGACCAGCAACCTACTCGGAATTGAATGAGTCATCTCACAGCGTCAAAATCCTGAACCTTTTGACTGACAGCTTATTTTTTCCGAAATATTTTGCATTAGATTTGCAGATATTAAAAATATTTCTTAATATCTATAAGTGACTATTATACCACATTAATATAATATACTAGCTTCTGCTCTAGGCTTCAGCCGCGTGGTAATAGTATAAAAAGTAGCCTATGTGTTATTCTGATGTATAAGCTACATTAATGTAAAGTTTCATCAAAATCCGTACAGTAGTTTTTGCGTGAAAGAGTATCGAACATCCCATCCTCACAAACTTTCGCGTTTATAATAGCAGTAGGATAGGGTAAGTGACCAAAGATGGCTCTTATCTCAGTTTACGCAATAGTAATACCATTCAGCGGGGCAATGCAGTCAGCGTTTTGGGTACTTCGGGGTAGGGATTTGTATTAATTATTCTATCTTAAGTTATATTCAAAGGTTCTTAAATGGCGCAATTGTTTAAATTGACATATAGGTATCTCAAGTGACACGTGCAAGTTGTTCTCGTGTGGCGGCTCTACTGGTGTATAGGTAGAATTGTACTGAATCTTCGTTTGTCTGTAGTCAATAAAATAACAGAATAAATTTGTAGTTTAATATTATTTTAAAACTAGAAACTCTTTTTTTATTAAAAGCGCACTTAACGCTCAAAAACAAGTAGTGTCAATGTTGTGTTAATAGAAGTCTTTTCCCGACGTGTTTACTGATTTGCACGTGTGCGTCTCTATTCGTAGAATTGGTGAAAAAACAACTTTGATCTGTAGATGTAAGTACCTTTATACTATTTACACCAATATCTTACCTGAAAGCTTATCTGTAGGTACTTGAAAAGTTTGATAAAATTTCTGTTAGGAAATGTATTTTTTACTAAAATTGTAACCTTCTTTACTGCTATTGTAAAGTCTGTATGCCAGAGTTTCTGGGCCAGAGCTTTAACATAGTTTTTGTGAGACAAAACTTTTGTTTTATACATTATCGATACGATTATTTTGTGATTATTGTGACTTATTTAAGTACTCGCATTGCATTCTATGAATAACTTTATTAAAAGGTAAATAGAATTTATAGATGCAGCTGTCATATTAAATTTGTAAAGAAAATAGCAAAAGCGTATTTGAACTAAAATCAAAATTAGTTACCCCAAAAATATCACGTAACTGATGGACGTAAAAGCAAGGAAATCAAAACCGAGTCGCTACAACGTTACGTGGCTCTTACATAAATCCTTTCGTATACTTTCTCTGTCAGCAAAATTTAGCGTTCTCTCTTATGCAACTACACGAAATGGCAGCGGCTAAATTTCATAATTCCGTTGGAGAAGATCGGACGCGCTTATATGGAAGCGGAGTTATTAGGAAATGTACATTTTTAAACATGGAAAGATTTTTTGCAATCGAAAATGCATTTGGTGTAATCTTACCAATATTCTTAATGTTTTGTAAATAACATAACAAATTGTATTTTTTTTTAATTTTTGATTTCCCATTTTTTATGACTTTACTATTTCAGATTTAATGTAGATGACATTAAATCTATTTTCATTTTCATTCTAATTCATGTTCTGGGATGTCGTTTTATAACTAATTTAGTTTTGAAGAATACATTAATTATTCACTAACCTTGTCATGTTAATTTCCTAATAGTTTATGACCTGCAGCACCAAACAGTTAATTATGCAAAGCAATAGTTTTACAAGGACCCTTCACGGGCTATTATGAAGTCTGATTTTAAATAAAATTTTGGTATCATTTAATATTGAAGTACTGTTTGATTAGAGGATTACGGCTAAACTATACTGATGGAAAATCATATTTGCCAGCAGCATTCTAAAGTATTTTTATTAAAACAAATTAACTAACTTTCTAAAAACTGTTTGAGTAACCTTGAAAACGCTGTTACGAAATCGCGAGTCACTCGTTGCCTCTCCCCGCGCGTATGCAATGTGCTCTACGCACACACCACCACACGCATGCGTCGCGTCGGTGTGCGCCCGCGCATACAAACAAACACTGCCATGTGAGAGTAGATCTGCTGAGGAAAGGAGTGGTTAAAATATATTTAATATCAATCCTTTTCTAGCCTAAAGTATATCACAAAAAGCAATTCATAATAGCAACTGGCTGAAAGGATCAAACTTGATGAGTAATGAATGATTCAGTTCCTCTAAATCCATTGAGATATATCCGCATGCGTCATCACAACAATGGAAAACCATAGAAATGTCCTGGAACTTCTAACAAATGCTTTACATTTGGCAGTATTTCCTTCCATAAATAGATACTAGTACCTACACCTCGGCTAGTAAAACACACCTTAAAATCTGACAGTTTTGAAATCCGCCTTCCAAATATATGAAATTCTTGAACGTGGGTATGTGGGTCATGATCATGTTCCAATATATGTCTCGTGGTGGCCATTAGTATAGTCAGAGACGCGTCGATTCATTGCGTAAGTGTTGACTTTCATCCTGAAGGTCAAGAGCCATCCTATTTCAAAACGGACCTTGGTCGAGTCTCGTTCACCTCGGACCGTTCGTCTGTAACCGCCGAGTGCCGAGCAAACGGAAGAGATTGCTGCTAATAGATATTAATCAAACAAAGAAGACGTATTTGAATTACCTATTAACTTTGGGATGTAATTGTTTATACGAAACTTACCTTCATGGATACAAAAACTACAAAATAATTTAAAGATAACTATCAATTAATAACACCAATTTGATAGAAGCTCATGTTCGGTTCGCTTAAAGCGCTGCAGAAGCGAAGGTCAACTAACTTCGTGGCGTGAGAACACCTTTACATAGACGATTTAATTCATCATAATTTGTTGTAGGTAATAGCCAACAGTGATATTCAAATGACTGCCGACAATCAAAACCGACCTTTTCTAAGACACGTTCTTTATAAATAGTCATCTAAGTGCCGCAGTGATCGCAAAATGTCGAACACGAACTCGATTTGTTTCCGAGCCGTTGTAGTTGCGAAAATGCAGGAATATGCCAGAGGGCTCGGCCGATACGACGACGGCCGCACCGCTGAACGGAGAAAATCTTCGTCTCGCTTCAGTGGGTGTCAAAGATTTGCAATCACATTCCAAAGCCAACTTTGGATTTGTAAATATTCTATGATAGCTGTTTGTAGTAACAGTTAACAAGTATCTGGCACAAGGGATCGATCGTCAATCAAACGCAAGGTGAGAGTGTAACTGTGTAGCTATTTTAGCATCATCGAAGGTAAAACTCATTCGCGCTTTCGGCCTAAGACTCTCTCGTACAAGGGTACGATAGCATTTATAAATAAATACATCTATCAGTTGCCAACACTGATGTGTTTAGGTTAAGATATTAAAATGACGAGTTACTGCAAGGTTTTTTACACCCAGTTTAAAGAGTTATAAGAATAAGCAGTAGTGTTCGCAAAAAAAACAATAATATTATTGTACGTATGCTTTGCACACATGAATGAAAAAGCAATGGCATAATGACAACAATAATGTAAAACGTGAAGCTTCATCGAGTTATCAGACAAATTATCAAAGTGGCAATGATCTCATTTGACTCTATTCGGCACTGATTACAGCAATAATTTGGATTGTTCCTTGCTTTACAACGCAAAAGAAAATTATCTACTAACACTATCGATTAGTAAAACATTTCCTAGAAACATCTAAAATAGTAAACAAGAAGTAAAGTGGATGATGGGCCGAATGAATCGGCCGTGGCTCATGAATGAATGAAGTGGCATTCGTTGTTGTGAAGCTGTTACATAATGGTAGTATATGGTGCGGCGTGGCAGCGTGGTGAGCTCGCCGGGAGCTGGCAGGCTGGCTCGAAGGCCGCACCGGTATGGGCCGTCGCGACTGGCGCGGGGCGTGGGCCCCGTTCGCAGCCACACGCGCCCCACAGTTTCCTGTTTGACAACTATCGGCTTACATCACTATTGCTTTCTGTCATACTTCGCACGACTGTTAGAAGTAAAAGGGGTCCGCTTGTTGCCATGTACAATTTGTACTCACGTTCGTCATTGAACGCATATACGAGTACTATTACATTATTATTACGACTTCCCAATCGTGGCTGATAGCTCTTCCTTATTATTAAATTATTCAAATTCACGTTTTTTTTTCTTGAATTACGAATTCATTAGCCGTGTTTAATTGAGGTATTAGCATTTCGAGATCGATTACGGTACATAGTTGCAAGGCTTTCAATATTGTTGGCGTGAAAATGGAAACGGACAATTTAATTTGGCCGATCATTTCAGTTGTGGAAGTGGAGCATGAAATCGTTTGCGAGCATGTAAAGGCTTAAGCTCATGAGATTTTCTATGATTGTGACCAACAGGGCCCGTCTGGCGGCGTCAATCGGTAACGCACTGAAGCATTCTATGATCTAGCCTGAATACTTGAGAGTAATTTGTTGCCGCATTCTCAGTTAGATGGTTTTATTTCCAAATCCCAAAGTTTGGAACTTTAACTTATGGTAACAAAAAATTATGTTAAAATAATGAATTGTTCTTAGCATCGTTATCAATTTATTAATTTGATATTCCTACCACATAGTTTTTACTTGCTGTTGAAAAATAAAATTTACCAGCTACGTAATAAATAATATCAGAAATAAAAACCCAGACTCGTGTATCATCTATTGCATCGCTTGCTAGTAACGTGTAGGTATATTTTTTTAAATGTTCCTCGACATCATACTAACGATTGTCAAAAAAACCGCATCACAAATTGGTTTAGCCTTTTTTTGAGAAAAGCGGTAGCAAGCATTTTACAAACGAATAAGCAAACCTTTTGCCACAAAGCCACATCAAATACTTAGCTACCGGCTCCTTCTATCGCGAGTAAAATACAAAATACAGCAATGTACTTTTCCAAATGCGAAGTAACAACAGCAATGACATTTTCTATAATAGAATGTTTGTAAGAGCCGTAATGGGATTGACCTTCGTCCCGTCATTATTATGATCAACCATAGAGTCGAGACAATTCTATTTCTGTCGCTAGTGAAAAAAACATTTTTCCCTTCTCAGTTTCCAGCTCATGAAAAATCAATTCTATGACAAATTTTTGTGAAATTTGGCTATGTATATATTTTTACATTATTCTGCTTATCTATTTTTTTAATATCGTATTAGATACCCTAAAACTACTTCAATATGTACAGTGTACATATTGGCTACGATAACCGCTAACCTACAGGTGGGCCCATTAGTGGAATGAAAAAATCACAATCGGTTTTTTTTATCTTTATCATCATCATCAAAAGCATGTTAAATCCACTGCTGAAAGAACGGTCTTGGGCTACCTCAAATATTTAATATACTATCAGTCTCCTTCCCCAATCCTACTAATATTATAAAAGCAAAAGTTTGTGAGGATGGATGTTCCTCTTTCACGCAAAAACCACTGAACGGATTTTGATGAAACTTTACAGTAATATAACTTTTAAATTAGAATAACACATATGCTACTTTTTATCCGGATACCGCGCGAGCGAAGCCGTGGGCAGAAGCTAGTATTTAATATGTCATCAATCTATCGGGTAGAGGGTCTTCATATACTGCGTCATTAGGTTTTTGTACAAATAAGACATATTACTATAATTTTTATCTTACTTACACGAGTATATCATTGAGTCATCGGTAAAATATTTACTTTCATTAAAAGTGAACTCTGTTTTCATTCATAACTATTAAATCATCATTTAATTGAAAGCTCGGCCTTGAATAGCATACCCATGGAGCAAATAGTATGAGAGTTTCGATGTAATTTTTTTACCTTTTCAATTCAAATTGTCATTGACATAATACAACGCAATTTAACGATTCCATTTATATACAGAAACTAACAACTATTTTGAAAAAAAAACGGTAAAAAATGTTTAATCTTTTTACGTAACATCAAATTATTAGGAATAAAAAACACACATAGTTCTGACCTCACCCTGTATCATAGACGTTAAGAACCAGAGTACCGTTGTACTACAACACCCAGGCCCGGAACAAATATGTGCAAAACATTCAAATTTTAGTCCTACAGCGAGAATTGAACCCGCTTCTTTTGTGTCTCAGACGACCAATGATTTAAAGTTTCGCAAAAGTAAGTACCTAGATTTCAGTCAAATTAGTGCATTATTTTCGTAACTTTCAATTTTAAGTACCTATTTGGCAATTGGTCGGGGAAAGTTGGAACTTTTTTCTCAATTCAACGCTCCAGTAGTCTTACAATGGCTGTGTCTTGTACAATTTCTAGGCTTACAACATCATTGGCTCGAATTGTTTCGTAAACTGTTTTATACGCCGAGCATTTCCAACTGAAGGTTCAGATACGAATTGTCATTTCCAAAGATTATGTAGTTACAAAAATTTTGTGGAGTCTTAGACACTGTTTTTCATTTTCAATAGATCGTGAAACATTTCTATAGTTGTTTAGAGCAGTGATCTGATCAGTTTGAGGTGAGGTGGCTCTGAAAAGAGCCTATTAAAGGAACCAATGTGGTGAAAAGATTTAAAAAGTTTAGAAATAGCCAGATTGAGTAAATTATAACTAACCTATTTATATTTTAATAAGATGCTTATTATTTTTTTTAAATATATATATACTTCTTTGACTAAAAAAAAATTGTGCGTTGTGAAATAATTATAAATAAAATAACCAAAGAGATTCACAATGGCAAACGAGGTTCTGTTGATCGGAATAAAAAAAAACTAATCCTTTAACCTTTCTTGTAAAAGGTTTACAACGAAGAAAAAAATTTAACTCTTGAATGAAGGCTCGGGTTGTTTTGTTGATATTCCTTGCCTCCGCTCATTCTTTAGTAAAATATTTTAAAGATCTTTTAAAGTTTTTTTCTGCTAACCTAAACCACTATAGGAAAGGCCTCAATCTTTTAAGAAATATTCTGTACAATAGTTCTCACCTTCTGAAATAAATCTTATTTGCTCATTATCTCCAAGTTACATTTCAATTACGACTGAGATTGATTTCATACCGATAAAGAAATAACGATCACCACAATCAGCTAGTGCTTTTATTTTTTATATTTCACTGAGACAATTATTTGCAAGCACGTACAAAGTTAAAGGTATAGTCACCGCTTCAACGTTCTGAATGGCAATGTGTCAAAAATCTCTGTGTCGCACAGAACGTGTGCGCGTCAGCGGGTCATATTTTGAATGTAAAGCTGTTTATGGTGACTATAAAGCAGACAGCTGCCAAATCAGTACACCAAAAAGAAACCATACAAATCAAAAATGCATACGATTCTATTAAAGCTTATACCAGAGCATAAGCAAGACCAGTGACGACATCGCGCTCGCAAAAAGCGAAAATAAATAAATAATGCTGGACATTTTCACACAGCATCATCTAGCCCCAAACTAAGCAGAGCTTGTATTATGGGAACTATATAACTGATATACAACTTATATACATATTTTTTTTGTAAATACATATATAATATACATAGAAAACACCCAGACCTGACCCAGACATGTGAAAATCACATGTTTTCTAGCATTTTTCTGTATCAAATGTAGAACAAGAATAATCGAATATATCTCGAAAATGTAGAATATCATCTTACATGAGTAGGTCTTCTAAATTTCACCAATAACAGATTTTTTTCTCAAGTTTTATATGAAAGGTACTCGTAACTGCCATCTAACTATATTCTGAAACTTTTGTAAAATCCTGTTATGGAAGTATCAAGATACTTGGATCATGCATTATAAATTACTAGCTTCTGCCCACGGCTTCGCCCGCGTGTTACCTGGATAAAAAGAAGCGTATGGTTATTCTGATGTATAAGCTATATTACTGTAAAGATTCATCAAAATCCATTCAGTTGTTTTTGCGTGAAAGAGTAACAAACATCCATCCTCACAAACTTTCGCGTTTATAATATTAGTAGGCTGTGTTTTTTCTGGTACAAACTAATTAAATAAAACCATACCTGATCCATGACCCATTCCTGCTGAGTTTTTCCCAAGTTACTACAGTATAAGGTTCTTCAAAAAGGGCTTAACAATTTTAAATGGTCGGCAACCGCGTTTGTTGGCTCTGGTGTTGCAAGAGGCTACGTTAAATACTTACCAACAGATGGGCATACGCTTGTTTGCCAACTTGGTGATATAAAAAAACATGCTTTAAAAAATTTGTTAGGTACGCGCATTTTTGGCTTCAGCCCCTTAAGTTGCGAAACTGCTTCTGGCAACCGTACAGACAGTTATAGGTATAAAATTATCTTGTTTCATTGCTCCTTTTATGTGGTAGTACTGTCATAAAATCCATTAAGGGCTAACAATCTAGTCAGGATCGTGTGATCTACAGTTATGTAGCTATTCTAGGCTATGTGCCTAATTAATGTGGGTGAATTATGTAAGGCGTATCGTACAACCTTGATACTTGGACTGATTGAGATATTTTTTAATCGTTATAAACATGTTTTGTAAATAGCTGTTGCCTTCCTGTTTGTTTTAAATTAATATACTTGGCGTTTGATAGTGTCGACGCTTCTCGATTTTAGATAGTTTGAGCGATAGTTGTTTTTCCTACTAAGGTCTCATCTGGTCTTTTTAATTTAACTCGGTTCTTAGTGAACTTTTTATAGACTCGATCGATGTAGTCCTTTCAAATATTTTTCAATCGTCCTGCTATTTTTCGTCTGTAACAATTTTATTTGACGTCAAAATCAATTGTATAATTCTGACCCGTGACCCAAGGAGCTCATAGTATTATGTGCGTTTGAAGTAAGAGGTTATTTGTTTATTTGACTGTCTTTACAGATCAATCGTTTTTTTCGAATAGACTTCCTGGAAGGTGCTCAAATTGGTTTTTCTTCACGCATCACTAGTCTAAGGGAGCTGCAAAAGATGATAAAAAACACACAGAGGGGGGCATTTTTTTTAAATAACTTGTTATTAATACTTAACATCAAGTCACACAAACACCCCACGACTGTATTCAGTGCGTAAGTATTTGAGAAATACTTGAGGACCAAGTAGGTGGTAGCCAGAAACAAATTCAAACATTACATTTGGTTTGGCACAAGCCCACATTTTGGAAGTAGTAAGCATTCCACGTGACAGGTTGCAACCCATCGCTGCTCGTTAATACGTATCCCTACACTTCTGTCATTGCGTATATTTTTTTACTCTATTTAGTACAGGTCAACCACGATACACCAAAAATTTGCAATAGGTAACTACTACATAACTGCTGTTTCTAATTTAACAATTGCTTTTTTTTTAAATAATAATAAAAAGCTAGACAATAATTGAAAGCTAGAATGTCTTTCAATTATTATTGTTTACAACAAATCTATTGAAAGAGCTTGATGACGTCATTCATTTAAAATGGTTATTTCTGAACTCAATCACCTTCGCTTCCAAATACGTTGATTGTACCTACAAGTAAAAGGTAGTTAAAGAGATTGTAAGTAGGTAGGTACTTAGCATTTGATTTCATTTATTTCCGTATTCAATATTCACTGAAAAGTTTGTGAAAGTGTTTGGTAACGAAGGTCGATTGTAAAAGGTCAGCACCAACCAACATACTCCAATTTTTATAGCCTCGATAAAAATGTAATGGATTCACTTAAGAACTCGTGGCGCCATCTCTGGGTGGTATGTAGGAATGAGAACGCGCTCTCACTAGTTATTTAGATAGTAGTCGCTGGCGCCGATAGAATTTAGTTGAACGTAAAGTAGAAACCCAAGAGGATAGAACATTTTCTTGAAGCTAGAGGACACTGTTCGTAATTTAATATTATTAAATTGCGAACAGTGTCCTCTATAATAGCCATAACTGGATTACGCTGAATATGCGGATATCAATGTTATTTATTTAAAAAATCAAACGGTGTGGTTAAAATGCGAGCGGACCTAAGCCTTTGTTTTCAGCATTGAAATCGTACACTATTAACAACAAAATGTTGATTATACCTAGGTATCTGATTACGTTGCAGCAACAACATCCATTTATTTCCTTTATCCATTATGTGTTTCCTCACAATTTTATCGAGATTGGAATCTGCGGAAGTTTCAGACTACCCTGTCGCATTGGATGCAAAACATGAGAACTGCACCGTCGCGATGGCTTCACACGAACAAAGGCGGGCGAGGCGCGACGCACCGATGGTTTCCATACCCTGAAATAGACCATCCTTGCGCATACTGAATTGCTGCGTTGAGCCCTCCTTCTGTTGGTCTGTTGCCGCCCAATCTTACGCCCCTTTTCATCGCGATAAAAGATAACGTCAAAAAATACAGACGAATTGAGAACCTCTGCCTTTTTTAAAGTGGTTTGAATAATCTGTTACTGTTTTCTGCTATCAAAATGAAGTAGAACATATTAGCTACACATTTTTCGTCCTGATTCTAGTAACAGTACCTAGCAACAAAACAAATGCCTAATACCAGTGATAATAATAACGTTATCTTTCATAATTAAACTACGAATACTTCGCTATTTCTAAATTAATTAAATGTATTATTGTTTTTTTTTTTGCATAATAAAAACACACTTATTGTTTATAATGTCTGGGTGTTGTGATACCACGGTACTCGTAATTGCTGATACCTATGACACAGGGAATCTTAGTGTGGGTTATGGTAGGGCTATGCATGTGTCTGTTGGGTGAAAATAACTGGAATCACCAACGCACTCAACAATAATTCGAAATTACGTTCTTCTTTGGAATTATGTTTTTTACTTCCCTAATTTGTATCTTGCCAACAATATCAATGACGTTTTGTTTCCCGCGCTCAAGGAAATACCTTTTGTTAAGTAAGACTTCGTTTTTATCTGGTGCTTATTAGCATAATGTGTAAAAGTTAATTAGTAAGATGCTAATACGCGATATGTTCGCTTTGAATTCTCTTTGATTTTCTGAAAATGAAATCACGCCTTAACTGATTTAGAAGTTCTTTGCAAGGACTTGAAGTCAAGTCTTGAAACAAGTCTTGAAAAATTTAACCTTATTTTGAAATATTTATTTTCTACAACTACAGTGGCAATCAAACATACGGTCCACGTACTGGTAAGCAGTTTCCGTAACCTATGGACGCTTGGAAGACCAGAGTTATCACTCGTGCATTGCCGATCCCGAACATAGCGAGTGAAAAGTCTCATGGCATACATTTTATTTTGAAATCATATCGGACACAATCACCGCAAGAGCGTTAAAGTAAAAAAAGGAACAAGCTCTCTTTATGTCTCAGCAATTAAATATGAGTTTTGTGTAAATCATACAATAATAGTTCTAGATCCTCAACAACAATGCTCACTGTTCCGCCACTTCTGACCCCGCTTGCTAAACGCTGGCACAATGCAAAAGAAGCCCGTTGATCGTCTTTTAAACGATCTTGCATCTATCGCAACTAGTCTCAGGCCAAGGTTCTATTGCAAAAGGCTTTCTAGTACTTGCTCGAGTCCCTGGTTTACTTGACTTAATTTACATTCATCCCACCTTTAACCTCTTTAATTTGCTTGAGCAACGATTTTTATTGTTTGAATTGGGTATTGCACTGAAGTGTGTGAAGGAATTGCTGTAGCTTTTAGATGATATTGAATCGCTTGTTATCGTAACAGACGACTGAGTGCAACCTTGCCTTCCTTTGCTCGTTTTCAGTTCAGCGCTGAAACCAATGAACTGTGAACATTATGACGGGCCTCATTTCGATGATTTCACTTCTTCACGTGTTGCGTTATTCATCGCTTCCCATCACGAACATGTTGCTAGATATAACTGCTAGGAACTTATGTTTCGAAGGTATGGACCAGTTTTTATTATACAGACATTTAGTACCATAACTTCCCTGAGATAGAATTTCAGCAAAAACATTAGATTTTAAAAGATTTGAGCAACGTTCACACGATTGTCAAGCGCAATAGTACTTGAATTTCACACAATTATGTACAAAACTAGATTTTATACGCAGTTGTTACCATTTTACGATTTGATTTCAGTACATCATTAGCTTGATTGTAGAATAGGTACTATCTATTTATAAATTATAATACACTTGTACAATATAATTTTGGTACTGGTTTCAGGTATAAACATATGATAAAATGAAATAGCAAATGATTATTTTACTATTTAATTTTAAGAATAAGATTTAATTATTGGTCAAATATAAATTTTTATTTATATATTATATAATTTTATATTGGTGAATTAATAAACGTAAAGCCTGAAAACAGTTTGATCAGATTTTCACTATCGAGTTTTATTCATTTAGCTCAAAAAATGTTTTATTCATTTCCAGATTTATTTTTCTGAGAAACCATGCATAATGTCTCTGTATAATGTGAGTGATTCAACTCTATCCATCTGACGTAAATGATGTTTACCAAAACGACGCATTTACCTTCCTTTTGTAGCTTAAATAAACACTTTATTTGTCGAATATCTAATTTTATTCGAATCAAATATTGCAACAGAGTAGGACTGACCATCACGTAGTAGGTTATCAAGTGCATGCAAAAAGTTATTATTTTCAAAATTTGAAACCCATCACTAATTGCAACGCTATTTCCGTCACGTAACAACGCGTTTTCCATCACGTAACAACGCTATTTCCATCACGTATTGCAACGCTATTTCTATCACTAAATAACGCTATTTTCATCACGTATTGCAACGCCATTTCCATCACGTATTGCAACGCTATTTCCATCACATAACAACGCTATTTCCATCACGTAACAACGCTATTTCCATCACGAAAAAACGCTATTTTCATCACGTATTGCAACGCCCCTTAGTAACGTGTGGCGTTAAAACTTATCATTACAAAAAACTGCATCAGGTTCTGTTACGCCGTCTCACATTTCATAATCGGTTGCAGCATCTCCTAATCACTTATGTGGGCAAATCCTATCTAAGAACCACCCTTGAAGACACATAAATTTATAGCAAAAACTGCATTATACTTTTCGGAGATAAATGTAAAAGATAAACAAACAACCTCTTATCCCAAATGATAAAAAACTTCGTTACAAAAAAATGGCTCCTGAAATGAGAACTTCTCTATAATTTTACACGTTTAACAGATGTTTCGTTTTGTTTCAGTGCTGGAATGATGGGCGAGGGGCTGCTGACTCTCACGTACGGCAAGCACCACGCCTGCATCCTGAACGAGGTGGGCGCAGCGTGGCGTGGCGCGCGCTACTCCGACTTGGTGCTGGTCTGTGAGGACGCCGTGCCGCTGGCCGCGCATCGCATCGTCATGGCGGCGGCCAGCCCTCTCATCAGGTATAAACCATTATCATACAGAAGTACTACTGACCTACTGAGTAGAGAATATAGTTAGGCAATAGGTAGGTAATAAATAGTCCAAGCATTAGTTCCAGTTATAAAGTACACCCTCCAGCTACTTCAAAATCACATAGAGTCCTCTCTATCTAAAGGTTCTTTTCTAAGCGATAAGACCGCCCATTGAACCTTTAACTTTGATGTGTAATTGTTTATCTGGTTTATTTTATAAATGTACAGTAAATAATTTTCATCCATTAATTCATACAAAATCTTTAGAGACATAGCTATGGAGGCGAATGGTCCAATACTTGCCTATGAGGCATACGTGAATGCACATGCCTCAATCCTAATGACACGAAAAAACAATTGACGAAAATGATTTCAGTGCTCTTGATCTAATTTTACTGCTTATTACGAAATGACACCATCGCATGTTCATGAACCTGACCCTGAAATCGCAAGGATAATCAGTATCAAAGACCTACCAATATGATGCAATCATACCTATGTACGTAGTACGTACTCAAGTTACTTACAAATACCGATCAGACCTTGACCGAGTGTCATCGGTTCGAATTGCTGAGACAAATTATTTTGAATTACATTAATCAGGTATTGTGAATTTGTGATCAAGTGAGGAATGTAGTTGTTTAGCTTTCCAAATAAGGTACCTTTAGTTTATGTAGGATTTTGTTATTCTGAACAGAAACAATGAATGGATTATTTAACAAAGAAAATACCTATGTGATAAATGAAATTATTTTCGTGACATTTAGTAGGTTCATCAAATTCATCGTACATTTTAGTATAGTAATCATTTTTTGTTACAGAAAAATACTGGATGACACGCCATCAGTAGAGAATCCAGTCACCATCCACATGTCAGGCATCAACAGCACCCTTATGAGGCACCTGCTTGTATTTCTCTACAGCGGGCAGGCTTATATCGAGGTTAGTATATCTATTGCTAGTGCGTGTAATACCACAAAATAACCTTTCCAAAAAATTACCTATTAAAATAAACTTGGCATAAATAACTAACGCACTGCTTTATTCCATTTCAGTCCGGTGAAATAGATGACATGCAAGAACTCTTTGAGCTCCTCGAAATTAAATCAGACGTTTGGAAATCAACAAAGGAACGCCAGCAAGCAGAGGAACGGAATCGATCATGCGAGCGACTCAAAGCAAAGAACCACAAAACGGACATCAACAGCAATGAAAGCAGTAAACACGATGCACCCTCAGGATCCTCACATTCAGAGAGTGAACGTGTTACACCTAGCGCCGGATACAGCAAAGACAAGGACAGAGAAGATTCAGAAGGGAGAAGCATAAAAAAAGAAAGCATGTCAACAAGCAGCACCGATGAAAGAGACGACGAAGATGGCCACCGAGACAAGGAATGTGGAAGATTGACGGAACGGCGAAGAAGTTCATCCAATCCAGTCAATTTGTCAGTTGCAAGAACCTCAGAGAACACGGGTAGTGAACACGATGATTCGCAAGATGTGGACGTAGAAACAGTCGCAGCAAAGGTACAAACACAATTTAATTATTTACTTATTTTTATTTAATAATTTATAAAAAAATGAATGCTTATAAAATATTTTTTATTACAGAATATCAGTAGGCGAAGGTCAACATCATCAAGCCAAGAAGATCCACCACAAGGTACAATTTACAGACGACAACTGCTATCTGATCGATTAGGACGAAACATTGAGAGAACAAAAAGGAAATCACATTATTTAGAACCACCAGAACTGGACCTACGAACTGTCAAACTAGAGGACTACGCACATCATCTGAAACCGCCCGACCAAGATCTTATGTCCCTCGTTCAAACATCTCCCGAAAACTACGTCGTAACGCCACACAGAAAAAGAAGACCCGGATTCCACAATTCTCCCTCACAAAATCCCCCTTTCGTATCATTTCCTCCGAGCTATTTAGAAGAAATGGCGCATCTTCGGTATTCGGGCTCAGCGACTGCCGCTGCGGTCGCTGCCACTGCCCGACTCAGTGCGTTGCATCCACTGAGTACCTCGGCGCCGCCTTATCTACCGGAGCGGAGCATCACTCCTCCCAACGTATCTCACGAGGATGCGCTGAAGTACCGGCCACCCAGCGCTGGCTCGTGGGGGCCGTGGCTATGCCAACCGCAGATGGGTGGCGACGACTCTCCAGCGACGGAACATGACCAGAGCTCCAGCAAGCAAGCACCGGTGCGGGAGTACCGCTGCGAGTACTGCGGCAAGCAATTCGGAATGTCATGGAATCTCAAGACCCATCTCCGAGTTCACACCGGAGAGAAACCTTTTGCCTGTCGACTCTGCGTAGCGATGTTCAAGCAAAAAGCGCATTTGCTGAAGCACTTGTGCTCGGTGCATCGGAACGTGATTTCGTCGAGTGAGAACGACGGGCGAACCAACACGCCTGGACGGTTCAACTGCTGCTTCTGCCAGTTGACATTCGAGGCGCTGCCGGAGCTGATCCGGCACTTGTCGGGGCCGCACAACAGCCTGCTGCTCAGTAAAAACCTGCACGAATGACCCGCGGCCACGTGACGCCGCGGGCGTACCGGACTTTGAAAGTGTCTTCTCTCGATGTGAGAGCCCAAATGTGATATGTGTTTAGGATGGATATAGTTAAGTGCTTAGCGTTAAAGCAGTCGCAGAGCGATACTCGTAGTTAGGCATTTGCGGGCAGACGCCGCGGATGTGATGTTAATGAATAATTCAAAAATCACATGTTTGCCGAGTGGGTCCAAAACTGTTATAATTTGTTTAAAAATTATAATTCGGGACCAATACCTTCCAAGATAGTATTTATTTGAAAGATAATATTCATTAGGGTAAATATTAAAAGCCACCGACACATTAATTTCATAAGCGTAGAAAATAGACAAGTTGTCTGAGGAAAGTTGCGAAGTGGTTAATAACTGAAGCGATGACGTCACATAACTACCTCCTAATTTAAACAGTACCAAGAAGAAACCGTAGTGACGTCTCAGGTTAATATTGACTCAATTTAACGAAATATAAAGTTAACGGTCAATAATCTCTAGTCAGTATTGGAACTTAGTAGTTGTAATTTTTATTACAATATTGGAACTTGTAATAAAGTATTGAGAACAGAATTCTAAGCATAATTTTCTACTTGAAAAAGAACTTTTTGTACATATAAAAATCTAGAGCCTTCGTTCCAATGAAAATCTGACATATTTCGCAGCTTTTTAACGACTTTTATCAATCTCAATATTAGGTTTTATAATATTTAAAGTTAATGAAAAAAATGTGTTCGTAACTTATGTATACCTAATATACACCTTTTCCTTATTCCGATATTTGCAATGTGGATAAGCACCAAAGATTTATGAAGCAACGATGTTTGGTGTACGGTACAATTAAGGGAAATTAAATGGGACCTGAATGATTTAATGTACGTGTAGGTACCAATCTAATAATCTCATCTTTAGCTACTAACACTGACGTATTCCATGATTCCACTTTCGATTCAAGCTTACAATAATTTCCTATTTTTTTACTATTTTACTTTTAGTAATAAGGCTTACCAGGCATTACTTTCAAAGGGTTATCTGTAACATCTTTAGTACCTACTTTAGCTCTATCTTCGAAATGTATTTCGATTTTGCGTTAGAACATTTTGTTGTGGCCAGTTGTATTAAAGCTTATGATGAATGAAGGCTGGATGTACAATAATATTTTACTTCTAAGGCTTTTTTTATGCTGAACAAGGGAACGTCCAATATTATTGAAAGTCAATTTTAAAACCAAATAAAAAAACACCCGCTGTGACGTACAGGCTGTGCCTAAGTCACACTGGGTCCATTACCTTTGTAATTTTTGATAGTAATTACCATAGTCTTATATATGGTACATAAGACTATCTACTGAGTTTTACTTTTGTAGCACAGTACATAATCTAGGTAGAGATACAAACGTATTGAGTCCGTCACAACTTGGGTTTTTGGTTGTACGAGCTGCGTTGCGCTGTCGATCGTTCAGGGTTGACGCAAGAAGTTTTTCTTTCTTCTCGCAGTGGTGGATTCGCTTGTCAAGCGATTAATTATTGAGGGTTTATTTTTCGTGTAGTACCATATACATAGGACCAAGATATGTGGCCCGTGCTACAAGCAGAAACCACCGTAATACGGAATACATAAGAGCTACGTTTCGCGAAAACTAAGCGAATGAAACGCCCTCACAAATTTGTTATAATCCCCATTATAACGATCTTCAGACCTATGCTCAGTACTCAGAGAGATGTCAACATTTTATTTGGCATATGTTAGCGTTTTGCATTGTAGTTAGCTATGCAAAACGCTTATTGGAACACAAAATAACACAAGAAATGCAATTATTTCTTAAGATTTTAAATTTTCCGGCAAAGAAGTTTGAAATTGGTCGTATACGTATGTTGGACGTTCCCTTTATACTTAGTTTTGCACCCCGAGACAGTTCTAAATGTAGGTTTTTATTTACCAATACCTCGATTATGACTCGTGTATATTTTGTCCAAAGATCTAAATATCTTATAGGACAAAATATCACTTCGCTCCAATACTCATTTTGTAAATTGCTTTATATACTTTTTAAATATCAAAACATTAAAATAATGATCCTTTTCATCGTTTGATGGGATAATATATGTTTTTGGAAATCGCATGACTAATGTAAAATTTTCATTCATAATTACTCAATTGGTGAAAATGAGTCTTTTTTTAAAATTTTCATAACATATGTATGTTTTCTCTTTTGCCAATAATGCAATTTTTTTAATATGTGTACTTCAAAAAACTAAAGTTACCAGCTTATAATTTCAAATTGCTTTAATTCTTTCGATCGTTACCTTTCGTTTTACCTGATTTTTGTTTTATATAAAATCGTAGTTTTGATGAAATGATTAGGGAACAATTAAATGATAAGAATTGTGATTTCGAGGTAAAAATATTTATATGTGATAATTATTGTCTTTTATTATAAGTAGGCCGAGATCTTTGTCTTCCGTTTTTCTCGACTATTCGGTTATTTAGAAATAAGGATAACATGACAATACTGACACATCCACAGATAATTCGCTGCCTTATACGTAATATTTAACCTCGAACAAAACTGTATTTTTGATCATGTATTTTGGAGACCGTTTTTAGTACATAAGAGTTGTGATAGACCGACTTTACTCGGCTTGCCTTCCATGTCAATGCAAATTCTTATACCTATTACGTAACGTATTCTGTTTTTTTTTGTATAACTAAAGTGGAAAACAAGCAAACGGCCCACCTGTTATAGGTATTTTTCAGGGACAACACACCTTATCCAAGTTACAAAAATAATTAATAAAAAATAACAGTTGTTTTAGCACAATTTCTCATCAAAAATTAGTTATTGTATAAGGTGTGAACAATTTAATTTCAAATAAAAAAAATATTTTTCAGTCCCGAAAAGTGATTCCATAAATTACAAAAACCGATTCAAATGTCTTAAACATGACATTGTTGTTAAAAAAACAATAACAAATAGAATGTAAATAATATCTAAAATTTAAGTTAAATAATAGTAGAACTTAACTTAATCTTGTTGAAATATATTGATATGTCTCTGTTAATTTGTAAATTAATAAAAAAGTATTCATTAAGTTTTCACATAGTGTACAATTTTTTGTAGATATTTTTTTAGTTTATTAACATTCTGTAAAAATGTGTTCTTACCGTAGTAAATTAAATAACAAGAATATTTTAGTTACACAATTCTTTGTTGTTTATTTATTTTTCCCTCAGACGAATAAAGCAATTTATTAAGAACCAACATTTCCTGAATGTCATTTTAACGATTTTATTAAAATCAATATGTCCTACATTTTAATTTCCTGATGAAGATACAATTATAAATATTTTTTACTATTATTAGGTAGGTATTTGTAAAAGCAAATTCAAGGCTGAATAATAAAATAAAATTGGCCAATATTTTAATAATTATTCAAAAACTAAATTTAATTTTTCTAGACACATTCACACATCGTCTAGCCCCAAAGTAAGCAGCGCTTGTGTTATGGGAACTACATGACCGATATACTACTTGTATACCTCTACATTTTCATAACATTATTTAAGTAATGTATCAAGAAGTATTAGAATTTAGTATATTTTTTCTCCAGAAATTCACATAGAGAACACAATCTTGAATTCTGACAGATACTAAACTTGCAGAAAAAAAAAGTAAATCTACGCTATACTTTTTACTTATAATTTTGATAATTAAAAATTTGTATGTGTATAATATTTAGACGTTTGTTGCTAATAATCTCCGTAACGGCTGAACCGATGTGAATGCAATTTGGAACAGGTATAGATCATGGCCTAGACACAAAGGCTACTATTTATCCGGGTACAACGTAGGCAAAGCCGTGGATAGAGGCTAGTAGTATACATGAATTGTTACTGACAAAAAATATCTTTTTCTGTGGCGTAGTTCTGAAACTAAACTAAACATTAATGTTTCACCATTTGCTCACTAGTAGCGCTATAAGACTAAGCTCTTAAACTCCTTAGAGTTCAGACATGACTCAACAGATGTCGCTTTAATAAGCATAGAGCATAAATAATGCAAGACACAAGTCTTTAGATTATAACCCAGACTTATGAAGACACTGAGAATCTCCTTAAAATTGTGGAATAATATCTAGTAGGTACACTTTAACTGAATCCGCGCATCCCCCTAACTACGTGCACTCAATCTCCCTATCTCAATCTCACACACACTCACACACCCTCACTCCCCCTACTCCCACACACACTCCCCCCCCCCCACACACACACACACACACACACACACACACACACACACACACACACACACACACCTGAATACTAAACATGCATTCTACTCCATACATTAATACCACTATATGGTACTTTAAATCCTATTGTACCTTTCCATTATGTACCTGTTTAAATAGATACTTAAGGTAGTTAAAATATTTTTTGTTTGGCTCTTTACTTTTCGGAGGAGGGCGCTAATATTCGCGACACAGTTTTCAAACTTCTGCGGATATTACCGTTCTTTCAAGTTTTTGTATGTTGTTTTTGACCCAAATAAATAAATTTTTGATTTTTGATTTTTTGATTTTTTTGATTGTTCGAGTCCGAGGGACCCGAAAGTAGTTGAAATTCCTAAGCAACATTATATAGTGCTTAATTCAGACCCGGTTAAATCGATGCAGTGGCGGAGGAGGTGGCGTCAATACATTTAAGGCCCGGTCGAACTGAAGTTGTGGCGGTGGCGCATGGCGGTGTCAATCAGTACATTTACGCGAACTGAGACAACCACTTGACAACCATTTCCTTTTGATCTCCACCGCCACCTCAATCACCAGCGCGTCAGCTTCATCTGACCCTTACGTGCTTGTTGACAGGCACTTTAAAACTATTTTCCTTTGATTGTCACCGCCACCACGTCCTTAAGGACCGGGCCTGATAATTTAATGATATAAAATAAAAGCTAAATTAGCAATGTCTAAATCCTTACACTGCACTGTCCTCCACACCGGAGACAATGCGCTGATGATGCATAGTGCGCACGTCGCACGGCCCCACCGCCGCGACGTGCCGCGTAGGCCTCCGCGGCTTCCACGCGCGGCTCGCCAGCGCCCCCGGCCGTCCCCCGCGACCCGCACGCCGATCGCGTCCACCTGCGCCGCCGACCCCTGCCCAGCGTGACGTGTCTCTAACACACGGCTGCTATCACACGATATTTCGTTGGTTTGAACAAGTTTAATAGCTTTGTCTAACGTCAAATCTTCCGTTCTCAATAAACGATCTCGCACAACGGTATTTCTCACGCCACAAACGATACGGTCGCGAATAAGCTCCTCTTCTAAGGTTTTAAATTCACAATTTTTGCTCAACAATTTCAATGCGGTGACGTACTGATTTATCGACTCGCCGACTTCTTGACTTCTTGTGAAAAAGTTGTATCTTGAAAGCGTTATATTCGGTTTCACTCCAAAATACTCGTCAAACTTTTTCAACAACAAGGTGACGTCATCTTTTTCATTGTCATTTGTGAACGTAAATGTCTCGTAGACATCGAACCCCTCTGGCCCGATCAAGTTAATCAGTAGACTAGCCTGCACACCGCCTTCTTCTTTATGCACCCCAGATGCTTTTAAAAACAGATTAAACTGCGTTTTCCACCGCTTCCATGCGTCAGCCCGGCTGACGGGGCTGCCATCCAGACTCAGTTCTGTCGGTGGTCGAGCGTGTTCCATTATTTTAATACAACACTTACACGTACCTAATGCACCACAATTTCGCGATAAAATAATGGTTTAATTGTATTTTGACTCTAATATCTATTTAATCCCACCGCTGTCACCATGTTTTGTAATGAAACGACCGAGCCCGGTTAACAACTATTTTATTATTCTTGAAGGTACTTCTACATACATAGGTATGCCTACCCATAACAGTAACGATTGCTAAATCGAATAAATCGTTTCGGCGATAACGGCAATAAGAACAGATAAATACCATGAAATAACACCCTCTTAATCAATCGCATATAGGAGCTCGTATTTGTCCACGGGCTCTTCCCCTTAGACAATAATAACTTTCTGTTCGCGAAAACGCCTGTGTAGAGTTCGTATTGTATGGAAATGACATTAGCTTTTGAGATGTCACGTGACTGCTGCCAAGTGTTCCCTTGAGGAATTTGCGTTAGTGTGACAGGAAAACGAAGCGTGAGGTATCTGTCTAGAGGCTTCGGCGTTACTGGTAAAAATATATTCTGCAAAGGCTTATTTTGCTCCCAGACCACGAATGTATAATTAGTTTTGTTAAAAGATAGATCAGTACTTAAGCGTCATACTGGTTAAAATATATTCCAGACAAACATTAAACTCTCGTAATAATAAGTCTAAAAAATTTGAATGAACGAATGATACTTTAAGAAACTCTTAGTTTTATATCGAAGTTATCTGCTACTGATACTGGGAGAAGACGGAAAATCAGCGCGCTACTTACCTTCACCAGGTCTGCTGCGCTTTATGCTGAGTCCCATAACAATTTGTGGCTACTTATCTCATCAGCAGTCCAACCATCTTAGTTATATACTTAATTAATAAGTAGTTGCAAATAAATGATTTACCTATCTATCTATCTTTATACAACACTTTAATGTACATCTTAAATAAATTACATACACAAAATTTCTTGAAGGCCTATTTGTACCTTTAATAAATCTTTGATAAATCATCATTCGTGAAAAGCAGCTAACACTTTAGTGAGAACCGTGTTAGCCCATCGGGCGGTTCGTACGAGTATGTGGGTTATAACACATTTTTCATATAAAAGACTTCAACGCGAGCATTCCTTTTATCACATCAGAGAAGAAAGCAAATTAAAATGGGTTATAACGACAATATATATATGCAATTGAACGAAATCCAGTTGATGCCCTCCTTAATATATTTAGTAAAATACCTACTGTTAGGTATAGTAAAAAGTGTTCATCTCAAACCGGAGTATTCCCGTTTGAGCACATATTTTTTGGGCACCTATTTTTTATTTTTTTCTCTGATTTTTATCGATAAGATTTATTATAATTATTATAAACCCCATCACTAGAAGCTGCCGCACTGTAGGGTGCTTAACGGGAAATAAAATCAAATTTAATTTTTTGTTTCCATTTGAGCACCACGTTAAAATATTGATTGGTGCTCAAATGGGAATACCTTTGGTGCCCAATGCATAGGTGCTCAAACGGGAATACTACCTCAAGCCGCGCTGAATACCCCATGAATGAATGAATGAAAATACTTTATTGTACACCTTAAGATACAAACAAAATAAACAATAACCCATTATGATAAAGGTACAGTGGGCGATCTTATCGCTTAAAGCGATGTCTTCCAGACAACCTTTGGATGAAGAGGATTATATATGATTTTGAAGTGGCCGGGGGTGTACTTTATATTGTGTAAATTACCTTGAATAATATCATGCATAAAACATACTACAGCAGAATATAATAAATAATCCCATGATGGATATCTTCAGATCTTTGAGGTTACTAAATAGAGGGTAGTCAGAAGTAAGTCCAAAAATATATTTGGTATATATCTAAGCATCACCTAGATACCTAATCATTGTGCTTGTGGGATGGTATGTAGTCCACCTGAAAGGATGCCAGCCCATCGCTTACTGGAATACTAACAGATGGTACAATATGCCTTCGATTTTTCAGTTCCATTGCGGCATTTCTTCTAACGTAACAATAACTTTCTTATGTTAAAACGCGTTATACAGAGCACCTTGAAATAGGCAGAACACGTAATTGTATTATGTACGGTCACGCAAGAAGCCTTACTAGCGTTTTAGTGTTGGCATTCATAAATCTACGGTTACGGTGGCAGGTGAGTTAGCAATACTTTCAGTAGTGAAATTTATTTTTAACAAATCAACAAACACGCTCACGCCTGTATTCTCCACGATGGACATTCTCAGATCCATACTCAGTGAGTATAACTTTAAGGCCTGAATTCATAGTCAAATAGGGGCTCACCTAGGGGACTATTCAGACGCTATGTGAAAATTCAAGCGCGAATTTAACCTTTATGCACCCAGCCATAAGGTGAATGCGAATGATGGATTTTGGGAGACTGTTCAACTCTGACTATGAATTTAGGCATATTAACGCGTGGTGCGGGCATCGGCTAGTTGATAATAAATACCAACAATAAAGTCTAGCTAGAGTATCGTAATAGATTAATATAAACATCATTTCTGCCAAATGCTCGCAATTTGATTCATCATTAAAAAAACAATAGAAAGAAAGAAAGAAAAAAAAATATTTAGCACGACATAAAAAAACAACTTATTTTGGAAGTTAGGATAGTGGGATAAGTTATGGAAAAAAAATAGTTCTATCCTACATATGTAACATAAATTGTGCTTTTTAGGTACACGATATTTACGTTTCTTAATTTAAGGCTGGATATGCATTTCTTTTCAGAAGTCGTATTTGAAACTTCTGCTTATAGAATTCGTTTATTTATCGTTTCCTCGCAAATACAAAAAAAAATACCAGTCTCGGCCGAAATAGCAATTAACAGCCTCGTTTACTTAAAATCACTACCAATATTACCCGGACAGTAATGTTTTAATATCGTACACCATTTATAGTTTAACAGAAACATAAACATAAAAACATAAAAATACTACAAGATTAAACTAGTGGTACAATGGGCGACCTTATTGCTGAAAGCAATCTTTGGATGCACAAAATCTAGAACAGCAAAATGCATTGTTATACAAGAACAGCAAAAATGCTCGTCCTTCATGCCACGCTGCCAGTGATGCAGTTTTCCAAAAACGATTCCAAAGCGACATAAAACACTCTGCAAAGTACCCATAGCGATTGCCACAGCACGTTGCCAAGAACCTTTTCTTCTTTCTTCTCGGCTCAAATTACGTCTTCTCTCCATAATAACGTTCTTTTGTATTGATTCCAATCAGAAATTTGGTAAAAATTATACTGATTTGACCTCAAACCCGTATCAGGAATATAGGAATACGACTTGACAGAAGATTTTTATCTCTTGACCGAAATTCAAAAACTATTCCCTTTTCAAATGATGAAATTTACTAAAAAGTATCCATAGGAATTATAAAAAATATATTTTTTAGTAGCTAGCAAAAACGTGCTTTATCCTTAGACACTTTTGATGGATGTAGCTAGATAGAATTAGATAGGTTCAATTAATATACAACACAGCTGTGTGGAGTGCCTTTTCCAAAGCGATGCCTTAAAAGTAACATTTTCTAGAGACTTTCACAATAGTTTTTGGATAATCTTAGCTACACGAAAGCTACGGCAATTTTTCCTCACGCGTTATGCAGACTTTCCTACCAACAGCTTAGTCCAGTGGCAGCGACCAACCTTTTAAAATAAATACTGACCATAATTAAAGACGCTCACAAAGTAAACAACAAAAACAAGTAAGCCTGCAATTTCAGTCCTTACCCGTCTTCAAGTATAAAAATAGACGGGAAAGATAGAAAATAAAAGGCTTGGTAGAACCGGTAAGCAGATGGGAGTTGGTACTTTTTGCTCACCCTTGGGCCTAGTTCAGTGGGAACATTCCAGCTATCCGGGACCATAATTACCTACAAACCCGTCATAAGACAATTTTTCTACATTTTAAATGAGCTTGTGATGGGAGTATATGAGAAGAATATGAAAAAATTGGAAAATGAAAAATAGTCGTTTTTTCATCGTTTCAAACGTTTCTAGAAGAAAAAACTTTCATGATCAGTTATTATGATAATTTAATTAAGGGAACTCATAACAGTATCATGCTTATGTTTTATTCAAAAATAAAGGTATTTATTTATTTAAGCACACATTACACGTTACAAACATTAAAAAAATACAATATCTAAAATACAGTTTTGATCTGGTTAGGAACATAACTTATGTGCGCACACAAAAACAATAAATGAGTAACAATGTTGAGCAGACAAACAACTGTGTAGTGTTTGAGGACCAGATTCTTAGAAAAATAACTAAAAAAAAAAACAATATAAATGAAGAAAATCAACTTTACTTCATTTACTCCGTTCTTTCTCCTAGTAAGTATAAACAACTTTTTAAATGTATCGCAGCTAAGAACTAATTCTAAGAAAACGCATAGATCTAGTTTGAAAGCATTGGAAATTGATCAAATGCAAAAACAAAAAAGCATTTACAAAACCATTTGTAAAAGCTTTCTTCTGCCTGTTTCGAAAATTTTAAGGTTCTTTAAATCCAGGCAAAGCCCATTGCTGGTCAAAATTACAAACAAAGAAACGTATGAGCACACACACTGGTACATTACCTAACAAGGCTCGCTGTAAAATTCATTACAGTCCATAATAAATTAGCTAGGAGACTGGTTCTCAAACTTAGAACCAGTTCTATAAAAACGTCTCAATAAAGAAAGAAAATAATGGTTGTCAAAAGACAAGTATGCTGCTCCAAAATGCCGAATTATTTCACTTTTCTTTGGTTTGTAATTGGTGGCAGGTTACTGAAAATATAGAGTACATTTTCGATCAATTCTGATGCGAATGATTGTAACTTTTTTATTAACATTAATAACACTTTAAAGATTAAAATGGTTTAAAAAAAAACATAAGGTTTGCGATGTGACGGTAAGGTTTGCGGGTGTCCAGAATGTTCGCATTTTTCCTCACCTTGAGAACCACTTACCATCCCCCGCTAGATAAGGAGTCCCATTAGAATCGCCCGCGGACCGGTTCCAGGTTTCCTCTTATAAGCGGGAGCCGGGAGTCGAAGGAGCATTCCCGAACTAGCACTCTTTGCATCATGTGGCGGCTTTGTGTCTTGGCTCTTGCGGCGACGGTGACAGCCCAGATTCCATCCCTGGGGTGGTGCCCTGACTTTCAGGTAAGTTTTGTTCTATGTTTCTTAAATATATTTGCATTAGTAGTATTAAAGATTTTAATGGCAACCTTATAAGTCATGCAGTAATAGTTGTCGTACACTGTTGGGCTGCCCAAAGCTACCAACTTTCAAATAGACTGAGAGTTCATAGCCTGTGCCAGTGTATGAATCGAATACTCGATCATACATGGGATTAAATAGGACAAAAAATAACGAATGCTACAAGGGTGCAGGATTTTCGAAAAAGAGTCTCTCTTGACTAATTTAGTAGGCTGTGCCTATGCAAAAGTGTTTTTAACTATCTTGTAGGTCTTCTTTTAACCCATGTTAGTTTCATCCTTGTGCTCATTTTGTTGGGGTAGTTCCAAGTACCGACTACTTCACTACTATCAGGAAATTGGTACTATGGTTTATTTGATAATTAGATATCTGCATATAATATACATGGTACAAAAAGTGGAGACATAAAAGGGTTTAAAAAAATCCTGCCAAGCCTCACCCAAGCAGCTTAGGTTTATTATATATACGTTCATTTAAGTTATTTTCTGTACTGTCCAACCCAATCATGTATGACTTGACGTGATACTCGATAGCATTTACAAATGTGAACCCGTGGTCTAAACTTCTCCCTTCTATTGACTTGGTTGGTAACTTTAAAGATATCATCATGAGGCAATAAATATTTCATCTATTTGAAGTACATAATTTAGTTGAAAATGCAAACTACGGGTCTATTCAGAGTTACAAAAACGGAGAAAATATAGTTATATACAAATTTATCGATACCGTCACCGTTTAGACGTGTTGCAAAATTCATCATAGAGCCTTTAGTGTTCAAATCTAGTTTGATAATTTTTGATGTGTTTTGTGGAAAGGTAAAATTTATTTAATTAGGTACTGCAATAACCTGCCCTTGTTACTGTCAACCACGCAGGCAACTTTTGTTGTAACACTAAAGGATATATGCTGAGTTTTGCAATACGTCAAAACGGTGGAAAAAAACAGAAATAAATTTGACAAATAATATATTTTTATAAGGTATATTGTCGGTTTTTGTAACTCAGAATAGACCCTCCAAATAAACACAAGATTCTCATTAGATCAAATTGGTTTGCTAATTTCGTCAGTCTTGTCACCTTGAACCTTTCATAAGAAGTGGCACTGACCTGACCACAGACAATGAGACCGGTCTCGACCATCACAGGTTATTAAACACTGGGCAGGGTACGTATTGGGTCAAGCACCTCAATGGGTAGACATCATGGTACTTTCGCTTTTATCGCTCATCTCGTATACGTGAGATGGGTGTTGTACCTATAAAGTTATAAATAAATAAAAATATGTCGCTTTGGAAAATTACATTATAATTCTGGCTTACTTGCCAAACTAAGTTTGTAAATCTTTTTTTTTATACACATAAATTGACTTTACGACTTTTTGACTAGTGGACGATCCACCAAAAAGTCAAAAAGTAAAGTAGTCAAAAAGTCCAATATCAAGTGGAGCGGTGTATTTGGCCGAGGGTTGAGACTCTCTCCAGAAATTCCCCCCTCGCTTATTCAAAATTCTCTCAGGACTGATCGCAGAGACCAGAGAGCTAGCTGTTATCTGGGTCAACGCAATATCATTGCATTTAGGAAACGCTTTTGTCTGGTAGTGATCTGTGTCAGTTGACCTATCTATAGATCGTTTTTAATGGTCTTTAGATAGCTAGCTGTTTCATCTGCATTTTTTGGATAAACCTACTTGTATACCAAATTACCAATCTCATTTGACTGTGACATATGACTGTTTCAGGCTTCAGTGTTTTGATGAAAACCTAAAATATTTTTGTTATTTATAGCCGATGGCGAACTTTAACATGAACCGATTCCTTGGCACGTGGTACGAGGCTGAAAGGTACTTCACGGTCTCCGAGCTCGGTTCCAGATGCGTCACCACCAACTACATTGCTACTCCTGAGGGCAGGATCATCGTGTCCAACGAAATCACCAACTCATTGTTAGTATAATTTACTATTTTTTTCTGTATGGTGATTAACTTCAGAAAACAACTACACCTCTTACCTCCAAAGTGGCAGTCCAAGATTTTATCTTACTCCTTAGTAGTAATCTATAACGACAGATGCACGTGTGAACGGCACACTCGTCACTCATCTCGTCATTTGTCTCGTGATTCGCGAGACTGACTGAAGACACGAACTTCAGTTGTACACATACTTTTCAACAAGTGCTCTGACGAATACCAGCGCGCATGAGTTACTAAGTTCGGATTAGGTTGTTATTTTTTTAACAGTAACATCTAAATATGGTTGCTGTCTTGGATAACAAATGAAAGAAAGAACATAAATGTATTGCAAAAATTGTGTACACGTATTTTTGCTCCTAGGACGGGTCTCAAGCGGGTTATGGAAGGATCCCTCCAGATGGTGGGTCGGGAAGGCGAAGGCCGGATCATGGTGAAGTACTCCTCCCTCCCCCTCCCCTACGAGTCTGAGTTCAGCATCCTTGATACCGACTACGACAACTATGCCGTTATGTGGTCTTGCAGCGGCATTGGACCAGTTCATACACGTAAGCAGTCTAATGTTCACAGTCTTTCTAAAAAAGCTCACATTTTCTGCTCTTCCAGACAATATTAGTTCGATTTTGACTTTTACAATATCAGAACCTAAAGCTAATTTTCAATGGTCCGAAATTGCTCGCAGAACACCCTATTATTTTTGAAAAGTATCCACTTATTTTTACGCGAACGCAAAGAAATCGCCTGTTGTAAACCAATAAAATATAAATTAATTTGACGACAACGGTGGCGTGGCGGGCGAGTAATCAGCTGCGACGTAAGAAGAACGGGTTCTTCAGATATTTATTCAGGGTCTAGGTGTGGATGTAGTACCACGGTACTTATAGTTCCGGATACTCATGACACAGGGAATTTTGGAATGGGGTCAGGACTATAAATGTATCTGTTGGCTGTTTTTATTATATTTTTTTCTGTTCACAGAAAACACATGGCTCTTAACCCGTGACAGACTACCAGCACTCTCCATCATGACAGGAGCTTACAACGTACTCGACAAGTTCAAGATCTCTAGAACCTTCTTCGTGAAGACCAACCAAGCGGACTGCACCATCTTGCCTGACCCCGCAGCCTTGCCAGTCGAGCGCTCATCCGATGTTGATGTCGAAGCGGCAAAGAGTGTGATTGTTGTAGAGAAAGAAGAAGTGGTTGAAGTAAGTTTTTTTCCTATAGTCAACTGATGATTATTCATATTGTAAAACGGGAATTTTCACGTACCGCACTATCGGTACTTAGTCGAAACTTAGTCGGTGCCTTCACTGATAGTGCGGTACGTGAAAATTCCCGTTTTTACAATATGAAAAATCAAATTCACGATAGTTTTTGGAATAAAATGAATGTACTCGTATTAATTGCACAATTTAAAAATATTGTACTCCCAGTCTTGGCCAGCTACGTTGTAGAGATTTAAACATGACATGAGTAGCTAATATGCACTTTCGTAACACATATTAATCTCTCTACTATTATAAACCTGAAACTACTGGACGTATTTTGATGAAGCTTACAGTAATGTAGCTTATACATCAGAATAACACATAGGCTACTTTTTATCCGGGTACTACGCGGGCGAAGCCGTGGGTAGAAGCTAGTAATATATAAACGCCCAAAAGACACCTACATAGTCCTGACTCCACAATAGGATTCCCTGTGTCGTGGGTATCAGAAACTACGAGTACCGTGGTACCACAACACCCAGTCCAAGTCCAAGAAAAAATACATATCTGCAGATCGTGCAAATATATGTCGCAGCTGGCTATTTGCCCGCCGCGCCACAGAGGTCGCTAATGTATCATTATTATTTTTCACAAAATCGGAGTAAAAAATACAATATAATTTTCATTAGATGGTTATATCGAATAGACTACCTACACAGCCAAGTGTCCAACGATTTACCGTGTCAACTGGTTAAACATAGCTTTTTTTTCGACAGAAGAATGTGGAGCCCGTCGTCAAGCCAGTAGTAAAGCCCGAAGTGCCACAAGAGAGGACCGCAAACCCCGTACCTGAAGAATCAAAGCCAATGATGGTCCCAGAACTGATAATGTCTGAGTCAGACAAGAAAGATGAAAAAAAGCCAATGGATAAACCAGAGGAGCCAATGAAGGATATGCCTGAGAAAATGAAAGAACCGGAGAAATTGGCACCTCAGTAGATAAAATCATTAAATTAATTGTCAGAAAAAATATTTTTTACGCACTGAATCAGAATGAAAACTTTGTAACGTTCAATTATAACCGTTTATGGTTAGCATCAAGCATTATTTGTTGAAATGATGAAAAATCTTATTCTGATTGAGTGTGTGTCTGACCCGAAATGTAATTTGTGAATTCCCTGGGTTTCTGAGTAATGTGATTAAAACTATAGGGCTATTTTACCAAATAAGGAATGTCATCCGGTGCTTAGTCGATTAGTTTTAGCAACGCGATAGTCATTACAACGGTAATAAAAAGCGTCGTAAAGACAAATCCGAATAAAAAGTAAATGATAATGCTTGTCTTTGATTTTTCTATATAATCTACCTAATCAAACTAACAGATAGTCAAGAAAAAAAAAAAAAAAAAAAAAAAAAAAAATCGGTGTAAAATCAACCCTTATCCTATTCAATGGAACACGATTATTTAATAGTTGCTTTACGAAAATATACGGACCATTAATCACAAAAAGAAAGGGTCTGATTGTATTGGTCAGGCTGATACTGAGCGACCACTCCCGGCCGCTATCCCACTACTGCCCGATACGGGTACTTTTGGCTGCTGGGTTTCCCCCCTGGCCCGGTTCGCACCTCCTTAGTTAAACCTGCACCGCCCAGACTCCTCCGGGCGGTCCATATTAATACCAGGCTTAGTGTGGACGTCCAGTCAACATGGACCGCACAGCACCAGTGGTTCCCGACCTCAAACCATCCTCCCATCTCGACCTCCGAGAAGCCGGATTACAGTAGACGCCACGCTCCCAGTCGAGTTTATCTGCGAAATTATCCAACACGTTATACAAAATGGGCGTGGGTTCAAAACCGTTATATATATTAAATTATTTCCAAATTGCTTATATTTTTTCTTATTGTTTTTTAATTTCCATGGGCTTGAAACAGAATTAATAGAATATTCAAATTTGCATTAAAGTAAATGTTGTAACAAATTAGAGAAACGCCACCTACACGACGCAAGAGAAACTATTCGCGCTAGTAAGTGAATAAGGTATGGTATCAACGACTTGCAGAGTAATACGCGTAGAGGGCGCTTACTACGATTAATATTACCAAATGCTGACGTACAATGATGATACAGATTGTTAGTTTGCTAGAAACATCTTGTATCATCTAATAAAAAACCGTGTGTCTTTTTAATCATTATTATTGCCAATTAATTGTGATAAATACACGCCCACAAAGGACCCACAAAATTAAGTTCGACACAAAAAATTTCCAATATTTTTTTATAACCCTTTATAGGTAACAATTAAATTAAAAGATTAAATTCTGATGACATTTTGGGTAATGCTTACCCAAAATGTCATCAGAATTCCGAGCTGATTTTATCATTCAACAATGTATGTACCGGAATCTCGTAATCTAACAAACTCTACAAATTTTCAAAGAAAACTTTTCAGCTCGATGTTCAGTTAAATTTTCAACCTATTTATTGGTTCTATTTAACTGCTAGCGGACTAGCGGTAAGAAGCAGCCTAGCCAGTCAACACATGACCGTCACAAAAGCCAGTCCAGCGCTCCCCTTAACGTAATACGTGAATTAATATTGTATTCGGTGTTTGTGTATAATATTAAACCAACATTAAACTGAAGTGTTAATAAAGGTAAGAAATCATTTTGATTTAAACTAGATTTAATCTTATCAATCAGTAAACCGGTAAATATCTGGTTATTTTCAATACCGGCCTCAAAAAATATTATCACCTTGTTTCGCACAAACAAAGTGATCTTCCGTATAAATGATAGTGATGATGTATTAGTATCATGTGTATACTTATGTCTTATAAATCTATGTGTGTGTAGGTATTTATTTGTGTTGAACTAGGAAGTGCAAATTATAAGCCGGGTGATTCACCTTGAATACTTTTTCGTTGTTAGGCAAAAATACACTCATTAGAGTATTAACATTTAGAGGAATGCAACAAAAAAGAGACAAATCAGGATTAAAACTATTTTATTTGTGTTTATTGCGATTTTATTTAATATTTTTTTAATATTGTCGCCAGAAATCTCATAAATGATGTTTTGTGGAATTATCCTTACTGACAGTACGGGGTCTTTCTGCGGTAGGTATGTTTGGGTACAATCAATAATTGGTGTTGCCCCCTCTGCTACTGTTAATAAAACTGCCTGCATTCTCGGCATGCTTTTTATAAAGCCATCAATATAATTTTGTGGCATTTGATTCCAATTTTCTACCAGTGCACTTTTGAGATCTCTTACGTTTGCTGGTGCTGGATCACGCTGTTCATTTTGCCTTTCCATCGCCACTTATTGGAACACTTACTGATGGCATATGCCTTCGAATTTCTGGTATATCATGTCAGTTTTCTCACGACGTTTTCCTTCACCGTTTTGAACACGCGCTAAACTGCGCACATGTGCGTACTTACATAACTTTTTCGAGACGATTCATTGCCCAAGTAAAAATATTCAGATTTTATAACAAGTAACAATTAGTGCAAGTAAGTACCTTCTTACAATGCCAATTTAATTTAGCTCATATTTAACTGTTTTTCTGTTCTGTATCCCCATAGTCTTTAATTTTATATGTTTAACTCGCTTTGATCACCCATCAATGGTCAACGTTGCATTTCCGGCCAATCTTACCAAACCTGATTTACCGTGATCTCCAGTTGACCTTCATTACAAAATAACAGTTATCTACTCAATGAGTTGTAGAGATTTTACCATCCTAAGCATATAATCATAAGCTGGTACATATACATCCACAGCTGGACATAATGATGAACGTCTGAGCCTTTTTTTTTGTGATGAGAGGGAAATCTGCTACTAAATTCCCTACCATATGAAAATACTTTATCGTACACCACGAGATAACAAAATTAACAAAAACTTAATGTAACTAAAAGTACAATGGACGGTTTTCTCACAGCAAGGTGAGGGTGTGGCAGGGTTATGTGAGGTTCACTAACACCCCAAGTGGCCGCCATTTGCATGTCAACAGGTTCCGGGATATCCATAGAATTGCACCGGTGACCCTCTCATATTTTACCCTTGCACTTCCCGGGAGCAGCTGGAAGCCGCTATCAGTACCTTCGCGGTGTTAACGGCGGCACACGCTACGATGTACGCTACGCCTCCCAAGGTCCGAACGTCTTAGCCTATATCGATCTGCATCCCTCCATTCACTTTCCCGCTGCGGGACAAATGTTTGCATGTTCTGCAGATATTTGTCCCGGGTCTGGGTGTGTTGTACCACGGTACTCGTAAGTAGTTCCTGATACCCATGACACAGGTAATCATAGTGTGGGATCAAGACCATGTGTCCGTTGGGTGTATAATTACTTATTCACAAACTTCCTGAAACTTTTACAATTAAAATATCATCAGCCTTACGGCGGAAATTACTTACGAGGGACTCTCACTATGCCTAGGCTATATGTGAATCTGTGTCAAAGAACTAACTGTACCTAGGTACTTACCTGAGTTGCTGTACTTTACTCAGCCAGCACTCACTTGATCCAATGGAGGAACAAAGAGAATGTGAGCATTTTTATTGGGACCATTAGTGCAAGACCAAGTGCAACGGATGTTATGGTACAAGTCATGAGTTGGATTCGCTACATAGAAAATGGTCGTATTACCACCAAATAACCAAATCAACAAGATTTATTTGTTTAAAGGATTTCGGACTAATTCCTTTGTTGATAATTGCAGAATGATAAAATGCAGCGATTATCTAAGACACGACAGGAAATATATAATTTTGCAAAAATTATATTGTCAATTGGATCCTCTACATCATTTGGTTTGGCGCAGCCACAATTCTTTTACCGACATCAAAACGGAGGAGGTTCACAATTCAGCTATTATTTTGATTAAACAATTAATTTCCAAACAACTTTTTTGCATTGCCGCGCATTGCACCCCGCAGCACATCTACGAAGTAAAAACATTTCGAAGCACGGCAACCAAAAATGTTCAGTTGTTTGCAAACAAAGGTTGCGGGTTAGATTCCCGCCGCGTGGCGAATGTTTGTATGATCTGCAAATATTTGTCTCGGCGTCCGAGTGTTTTCTATGTATAATATGTATGTATTTTCAAAAAATTATATAAGTAGTACATCAGTTATATAGTTTCCATATAACAAGCTCTGCTTAGTTTGGAGCTAGATGATGCTGTGTGAAAAACGTCCAGCATTATTTATTTGAAGAGTGTACTCAACTTATACTGTAAATGTTTTTGTGGTGTTTATTTTGCGATCAATGCTATTCCTACAAACAAACCCACATCATCTCTCAACTTAAAGCTTATTTCAAAGATACCGTTACACGATACTGTTCATGCAGCTGCAAGGACGCTCACCTACTTCTCATGCGTTCTAGGTCACCTTACTACTACTTATAAACTAAATCACGGACAACAATATATTCTGGGTCACACGGATATGCTCGCAATTTTGCGGAACTAAAATAGCTAAAGTATAATTTAATGCGGAGTGAGGTGAGGAGAATTAGAGAGTTCAGTGCTAGCAGGATAATAATTTCCATTTTGGTCAGAAGAAGGCTGGCTCATGGCACCGTGTCGCATGAACAAAATTTGTGATTACCTAGTTTATCTTCTTTTTTAAGATTAGTTTTCTTTTAAGTTAACAGAAAATAAGTAAATAAAAGATTTATTGAGGGTGGGTAGTAATCACTTTAATATGATGACAATAATTTGAATGTCGCTCCCCAATAGGACTAAAGCTGACCAAACTGAAGTAGCGATGATACATGTTAGTTTAAGTTAAGGCCAGTCAAGTGTCTATGTGGTAGTGAAGTCAAGTCAATGTAGTACTAGTGAAACCCTTGGCATCTAGCATTTCTTATTTTAATTTTAATAGCGCACCCAAAAAGAAATTATAACAGGTCAAACCGTAGTATCGACGATGCAGTCAGTTTATGTAAAGTTCAACCCTACGTATTATATAATATCTGTGACCCAACGCAGAGCGAGTGAAAACCCTTGACCTCTATTATTTATTTAAAAAATTATTTATACCAAGTTTTGAGCGAATCTAACCAAGGTATAAAATTATCCATAGAAATTTTACCACCCTGTTTGACCCCCTTAAGGGTTGATTTTCGAAAATTAGATTAGCCTATGTGTAATTCCAGAACCTAAACTATCTACATTCCCAATTTCATCAAAACCGGTTTAGTAGTTACGGAGATACACACACATAGACTTTCGCATTTATTAGTAGGACTATCTGGGACCAAATTCGTCGAGTAGTTAGAGGTATATTATACTAATTTAGCTAGTATCTTTTGCTTGATCCCATAAATTAAAACTGGGGAAAAGTGTCTGTGGATGTGTTCTTTTATGGAAACAAAATGACTATGTATTAAGTCGTCTAAATCTAGACATTTGATGAAAAATGAGTTTCCTTCATTCTAGCGTCCAGAACAAGAAGTTAATAATGACGACCGTTTCAACGAACTTCAATTACCAAATTAGTCATGTACCCTTTCTGAAGAATACATTATTTTACATTTAAAAAGTAACTGTCGTGCTATAGTTACCGGTCGACAACCTGATGCTAGAATATATTAGAATACCTATAACATCATAATTGTATTACGATACTAGAGGTAAATATATTTTTAGTTGTTGTGGCCTAAAGTAAAAAATGCTAAGCTCTTGAGAGATTGTTTCATTGATTTCTTTTGGTGACTGAAATTAAAGTAGAAACCCTTGTTTTATAATAATATGACTCGGATCTTCTTCAACAATACCATCTCTGTTTTAAGGGTGAGCTATCTAGAGAACGTAGGTTAGGTACCTATGTCAATTTTATATGTATACTAGCTTCTGCCCACGGCTATCCGGATAAAAAATAGCCTATGTGTTATTCTGTTATATAAGCTAAATTACTGAAAAGTTTTATCAAAATACGTTCAGTAGTTTTTGCGTGAAAGAGTAACAAACATTTATCCTCACAAACTTTCACGTTTATAATATTAGTACGATATATAGTCTTCCTCAATTATGTCGATGACGGCGACCCTAATTTAAACCTAAAACCAGTCTTTTTGCGACTGAAATTCTTGTGTGGATTCAAATTTTCGCGATCAGTAAACATAATTGTATTTTTTTTTAAGGTAAACGCGATGAAGACCCATATAAAACTAAGTGTTATGAGTGGATTCGCCTCTTAAATATAGTATTTATTTAAGAGTTAGTACCAAATAGGGCGTTGGCGTTAACAGTTAGGTTAATGTCGTATGTAAATTGATTTAAAATAATTGGTGAATTGTCCTACATAAAACTTTACAAGCCCGATTGATTCAACGAAGAAGTGTTTACAATTACAGTATGGAAATGAAAAATACAATGCATTATTTGCAATGCAAATAATTTAATTATATACGTACTTCTGCCTATGGCTTCACCCGCATGGTACCCGAATAAAAAGTAGCCTATGTGTTATTCTGATGTATAAGCTATATTACTGTAAAGTTTCATCAAAATCAGTTCAGAAGTTTTTGCGTGAAAGAGTAACAAACATCCATCCTCACAAACTTTCACGTTTATAATATTAGTAGGATTATATAGTAGAATAGTAGGAGGAAGAAACAGTTTTTTAATTAAAACAATGAGCAATCAAAAGCATGGGGGCCCCCTAATCTAGTTTGACAGTAAAAGTTTCAAAGTCAATAAGTATTAATTTATTAAAATCACAAGGGTCATTAAACAGGGTTAAATTTATTAGTTCATAAATACTACGAAATAAGGCTTTCTAAAGTTGAAACTAAACCGTACTTTTTCTTAGTATAGTAAATTAGGGCCAGCAATGCTTTAAAATTTTTACAAAATCAGCAAACTTACGTTAGATAAACATGTTAGTGCAGGGCACGTGCATAATCATATCACACACAAGTTATCATAGATAGAGCTAGCAAAAGCTAACAAAAACATAGGTTTGTTTATCAAGTGTGTCATTTAAAAAGAGGTGTAGCCTGGTAATTATGACGACATTGTAACAAAAAAAACCAACATCCAGTATTCAAAGGTCAATTCAAGAAAATGTTTTTTTTATTTTAGGTAATATAAAACATACCGGACAATACCATATTTGCGGACAAAGATTATAACAAGTAAAATTAGATAATATTCATATTTAGGTATATCTGTAGGTATACAGTTTTGTATAGGTGTTAAAATAATACAAATGAAGATAGAGTTAACTGTGTCCATAAGTCCGCCAAAATGAAATGGGACTGGCCTAGACATGTGTGCCGTATGACGGATCAGCTTTGGGCTAAAATATCCACTGAGTGGGTTTTACAGGATGTAATGCGGTCACGGTGTCGGCCCAGGGCGAAGGTGGCGTGTCGAACTCGACATATTTTTCGTATCCTGTAGCGGGTTTGCGAGATCGCGAAGAGTGGATACAGGGAAGGGAGGCTTTTGCCCTGCAATGGGATCAGGGATAATTAGATTCTATTAGATAAGAATGTTGGTAGATACATGAATCTCGTAAGGCCTTACAACTTTGTAGAGCAAACCTTGAAGAATCCGATAAAAAACTTTGCTTGATTAATTTAGCTTTAGTGATAGTTAGTTTGGTGAACCAAATTTTTTGAGTAAAGTCTGTAGCAACATTTCTTGCCATATGATTGAGTCAAAGAGCATAATACTACTGATCTAAGGAACGTAGATACGTACTACCACATACCTCTCACAGATGGCGCTCGAATATTTATTAAATGATCAGAATAGCGCTAACGATATTTTCCGGGAGCTTACACATATACCTCAAGACAGCAACTGTTGATCCTAGGACCCTGGGCAAGTGGCGGAAGATCATCCCCTTTGCAAATTGAAGACGAGCCACGAACAACCGTGTTCTCCTGAAGTCAATGAAGCAAAAAAAACAGAGCCTAATATTTTTTCATATTCACAGTTTTTTTCAGTTCTCTGCTATTTCCTTAATTATTGTCTTTGGTTATGGCTTTACCATTAAATTACCTTTTGATCTCCTTTAGTTTGGATTTACATGATCATCACTCAGTTGTTGCTTTTAATGGTCTTTTAGTGAGACATAAAACTACCTACTACTACTATAAATAAACGCGAAAGTTTGTTAGGATGGATGTTTGTAAATCTTTCACGCAAAAACTACTGAACGGATTTTGATGAAACTTTACAGTAATATAGCTTATACATCAGAATAACACATAGGCATACACACATACTTTTTATCCGGATACCACGCGGGCAAAGCCGTTGCGAGAAACTCGTAATTAATAAATTAATGACATGAATGAATGGAAATACTTTACTGTTTTACCAACAATATGAAAAAACTCCTAAGCATGAAAAAAAAACAATAACACATTAAAAATTAAAGGTATATTAGACGGTCTTATCGCTTAAAGGTGACATCTCTTCCAGATAATCTTTGGATACTGATATAATCAAGGATTAGATGGCCCGTCCTTATGCCGTCCTTCCTTGCCAGCATAATTTATTATGTCATGAAGACATTCATATTGTTTCAGATGTCGGTGCTACGCGAGATTGCAGTGTATCTATGTGGGTTTGTGATGATGAGGCTATGTGACGCACAGATAGTCCTACCAGGACCCTGTCCTGATGTCCAGGCTATGCCAGATTTTGACGGTGCGAGAGTAAGTCAAAGTTAAAGTTGCATATGAACGTAAAAGGACGTAAAGTCTCAAATAGATTTTTCTCGCATAAAATTTACCATTTTTTTACGATTTTAACCAAACCAATAATATACGAGTACATATATAGGATTTGACTACAACCATCCTACTACTATTATTATAAACGCGAAAGTTTGTGAGGATGGATATTTGTTACTCTTTCACGCAAAAACTACTGAACGGATTTGATGAAACTTTACAGTAATATAGCTTATACATCAGAATAACACAAAGGCTTAGTACCACGCGGGCGAAGCCGTGGATAGAGGCTAGTGATATAATAACATGAAACTATGACCACAACAACGCATTATAAGAGGTACAAAGTCATTGAAATTCAAGGCAAACTTGTATCTTTCTAATAACATTTTTCGTGTTTTAGTATTTGGGCAAGTGGTACGAAGCTGAGAAGTATTTTTTCCTATTCGAATTCGGAGGTAAATGCATCACAGCCAACTACGACCAGAAGGAGAACGGAATCATCGGCGTCGTCAACAAGCAGATAAGCATTCTGTAAGTGTAATTAATATATTACAATGATATAATATATAATAATCATAATAATGCTGGTCACATTTTTCACACAGCATCATATGGCCAGCCTCCGTATAGTTTTTTGTCTATAAAAAAAAACCTGTGAGATTTTTGTGTTAGCTTTTTATTGGATTTAAAAGCATTTTTTTCCGCATCCAATGATATAACCGCTTTATTCGGTTGGAGCGTCGATTTGTCGTTCACAAAAAGGGACACTTCCTGACACAAACTTTCCCCTTTAGACATTCCTTAGCCTCGCTAAATGAGTGACAATTTTACTAGTGCTATGGGCATGAACAAATATTTATAGATCATCCAAACACAAGGCCATGTAGCTCGGAGAACCTATAACAGCTAGGAAAGAAAGGTTCTCGAATGTTGACGCAAAGCAGGCCACCCGATGGACCGATGCGAGAATTCAATGGATGGAGATGGTTTAAGATCGTCATGACACTCTTTGAGCGAGGCCTGTCTAGCAGTGGATTTCTACAGGCTGTTGATGATGATGATGATGCAAAAATGAGGTGGGTAAGCGCTTTTATGAAAGCCGTTACCTACACAGGCTTTAGTTCACCAGCAAAATAAACGAACGGTCCAGTATAACCATTGATTATTACAGATTCCTATGAAAACATGTTCCAAGAGTTTTGTACATGTTTCCAGCCATTATTGTGTTGGTCAACTCGAGCCTTAGTTATATTTGAGTTAGGCAGAGTTGTTAAATTAGCTCTGGGCTAATTAACTAGACAGGTAATTTTTTACTACGCAATCTAACTATCATTTTAGCTTGATCGCTTCAAGCTAAAATGATAACCCTGTGCTAGGGAAGCTGGCCTTAGTACCCACCACTCATTCCTCTAATTTAACATTTCCAGTTCTGGAGTCCAATCAGAGATCCAAGGAGAAGCCAGTCAAGTCAGCCGCTCGGACGAAGGGAAGCTGTCAGTGCGGTTCCCGTCTCTGCCCGTCAACATTGCGGCACCCTACTGGGTGGTGGACACCGACTATGACAACTATGCTGTGGTCTGGAGCTGCTATGAGTTTGGGTTCTTTCATACTCGTAAGTTTTTAATCAACCCACCAAGCACAACTGAAAGATTTTGTTATTTTTATTTTATTACCAGGCAATAATATTTACCTGCATTCTACCCAAAAACAACATCAGTCAAAGTCATCCTTCGTAGAGAAAAAATAATTTTACTGTTTAAGCACCAATTAGTGCAAATATTGAGTCACGAGGTCATAACATGACAGCCTCGGTGGTGCGGCGGCGGGCTGAGACGCAAGGTGAGCGGGTTCGATTCCCGCTGCGGGACAAATACTAGTAGTTTTGTGATACCCACGATACAGGGAATCCACGATACAGGATGTGGAGTCTTGAATGCAATACTTGCGCACGATTGAAATTAGTATGTGGTCGAATTTTATGGAACTAAATAAAATCTAACTAAACTGAGAATGGAACTATTTATTGTACTTTTGATAGGTACTTTTGACATTGACGTTCGAGATCGGAGTATAATTTGCGATAGAAATGTCACAGGCTGGAAAATTTTAAAAAATAACAAAACTGGATTATATTATTATTACATCGAGATTGTTTCGAGTGTTAAGAGTTGTCGCCAGATGTGTTGTAAATATGGAGATGTTTTTCCAATTTCAGGAAATGCATGGATCCTAACCAGAGCTAAGAATCCGCAGTCATCCGTTCTAGACAAAGCCTACGAAGTCACTGATAAGAACAGAATTAGCAGAACTTTCTTCATGTCAACCAATCAGCAGGACTGCCCAGATGAATAATTTATTGCAATAGACCTAATTAAATAGACTCCAAAGTACTTTTGCATTTACTTCTACAAAACGATGTTTGTGTACATTTTCATGACCATTATGCTTATGAATTTGGACTCAGAAGTTATTAAGATAGGATTCGATGAATTATGGAGTTTTATCCAACTTGTTGTATTATTTTGTTATATTCTATACATCTTAGATTTAAAGGTAGGTTAAGAAATTATTATTTTTAAGAACGCAAATTATATTGACCATATTAAATCTACTACTTAAACAAATTAAAGCCTTTACAAAACTTTCTTATCTTATATAACATTACTTTCAAACAACTAACAACAGAAAAAATAAACTATTTAGACCAGAAAATTGATTTATACCTTTACTATTCAAGTTCAACGTTCATATAAAAATCGAAAATCAACAACAGTATGTATATACAAAAAACACAGATGAAACAGCTAGCTATCTAAAGACCGTTGCGAACGATCTATAGATAGGTCAGCTGATCCAGTTCACTACCAGATGGAAGCTTTCCCGAAATACTGGCTGCGTTGCTACGCTGAATGAGAATGCTAATGCGTTGACTCAGTTAAGAGCCAGCTACCTGGTCAAGCGTTAATTCGACCAGTTCCCTGAAAGATTTTTTAATACGCGAAGGGCCCCGATTCCCCACGGACCCAGAATTACAACCGCCAAAGTCTCAAATAAATAAAAGCTCTCCATCTTTCCATATTTACTTGAATTTTTTTGTATATACCTACTTGTACATAGTTGTATAAATAAATACAACTGTATTCTAATCAGCGACAGCTTCATCAAACTTCATCAAAATCATTACTTACGATTCTGTTACTAAAACACCAATACGCAAAGCCATCTTCAGAGGTAAATTTACGTAGGTGTACTGTCATCAGAGTGCCAGCTTTTTCTGCAAAACAAATTGTTAAAAATTGTTAGGCCTGAAAGTAAGAGAGTCAATTCTTATCTTCAATATTTAGGGACATTCTTCTGCACCAATCCATTGTTTATTCATTCGAAACAGGGCTGTATCGGGAAGGACTTTCATCATCATCTTCAAGTTCCATGACGAACGATATTGGGCCATAGCATTGAAATTATCATGGTTTGGTATAATTTGAGGATATTATTACGACTATACGTACTTAACCACGTACTTAACTATCCTACTGCTAACGTTTCGTTGACTATTTAGAGGTCCTCATGAGTACCGACCGCGACCACGATCGACGATTGTTAAAAGTCATGGTATGGTCGTAATAATATCCAAAAATGATCTTAGGCCACCTCGATGACTTCCCGCAACCTTTAAGATGTCGTCGATTAAAAGAATAGGCGGCTTTCCTACAAGTTCAATAATTGTCTTCTAGTATAACGTCGACTTTCAACTTTCCAAAAACTTATTAGGAGTCACGTGAAATTTCAATAGCTAATGTAATTTCCATACAATTCAATTTTGCGTTTTTTTTTCTTTCCGCAGGCGTTAACGCCAACAGAAAGTAGACAGATGAACACGTTTTTAATACAACTATAGAGGGAAACATGCAGGGAAACTGTTGGTAAGTCTAAGCGTAACCTACTTGCGGGATCAAGCTTAGTTGTTAGTCGGAGTTACGAACCCTAAAAGTATTGTCCAAATTACATAACCACAGATTCTATATGATTGCTATCTGTTTTCGATTTAGCTGGATGCTGTACATATGTCATCTATTGACTGATGGATGGAACTGTTGCACCATGTTAATCCGAAGTATATTTAAATGTTTCGTTAAGTTGTGATTTATAGCATTATCAATTATAGTTTACCCATTCATATTGTAAAACGGGAATTATCACATACCGTACTATCGGTGAAGGCACCGACTAAGTTTCGACTCATTCAGAGAGTCATCAGGGTGAGTGATCGCGATGCTCTCCCTCCGCATCGCATCGTGCACTTAGTTCTCAGTGAAAATTCACGTTTTACAATATTAAAAATCAAAGTAACGATAGTTTTTGGTACAGTTTAGTTTTGGTACAGAGTAAGCAGGGAAACTTTGACTCAAGTACGTTGACAGAAGCCATAAATCTAGCTAGAGTTTCTTTGGTTTGTGATCAAAACCTAGTTATTTAATGTACCTGTTTTCGCTGATAGCCTCGGCATAGCTCGGGGGCGGCGGAAGGTTGTCGCTTTTGGTCTTTGCCGGTGGTTTTGCCGGAAGTGCCAGTTTGTCCTCCTCAGCCTCTTCGGGGATAGAATCGCGGCGCCTGGTGTCAAATTCGGAAAGGACCGGCTGTGAGATGTTATTTCGTGTGGGCAGGCCTAGGAGAGCTAGCTTTGGTGCGCTGTGTGCTTGCTGAAAAATAATAGGCCCGTTTATGATGATACCTAGTCCTACTAGCATAATATATGGCTGTATATCTGTGCGTAGGCTATATTTTAAAATACTCTTGTTTTATTGCAGCCCGCGATGAAAGAAGCCCGTATATGCGTTTGCAATAAGATGTTATTTGTTTGTTCGTTTGTATGTTACCATTTATCTCAGAAACGGCTTATAGCACTGATTCTCAAAGTGAGCGATAACGCCCCCTTGTGCGCGCTAGAGACCCTCAGGGGGGCGGTAGAAGACTCTATAAGGTATTGGGGGCGCTAAGGCGTTCTAGAGGGGAAAGCATTTTCATGGAAAGCATTCTCAAAGTGGGCGGTGGGAAAATGAAGTTTAAGAACTTGTGGTTTATAGGATAGTAATGTGGGTTTTTCAATCGATTTCTATTTGTATGTCTTCAAGTATGGTTCTTGGATAAGTTTTATTGCCACAAGTCACTAGTGGGCGCAAGCGACGAAGTAAAAATACGGAGGAAGTTTTAAAATTTAAATAACGGGATGCCATACATAAAAATATTTTAAACAATTGGTCAGTGCTTTGTCTGTTTCTGATAATTTATCTGGCATTTCAAATTCAATGGTATAAATTAAAACACTGTTTAAACAGCTGTTTAAAAATCTTTACAAATAAGGCCTTAAATGCAGTAGGAACCAAAATTGGATTGACGGGTTTTCTAAAATATGAGGCAACTTCGAGGACGTTTTATTATATTCTCAACAGAGCGCTTAGCCTACATGAGTAGCCTCTTCGTGTACAAATTTAAATTACTAGCTGTTGCCAGCGGCTTTGCCACGCGTAGAGTAATGTTACTAAAAACATCAAAAAATAATAAAGAACAAAGATACAAACTTTGATGATGTTGTAAAATGGACAGTTTTACCGCTAATTAGCAATCTCTACCAGACAATATTTAGATTGTTATCTTTTGTACAGTCCGTTCTGACTGTACGAAAGATAACAAGCGGCTTAAGTAGCTTACTACATTTACTATGATAGGAGCGAAGGTAATATCCTTTACACACAATCTAACGAAGATAGCGTTTTGTATAGTACTGCCTAGTATTATAATACGACAGGCGCACTAAAAAATTCCGGAATGAATATAAAACAATACATAAATGAATGGTCATAAATTAATTTATTGTTTCTCAAAATATTCTCCGTTAGCGTTAATGAACATTTCATACGAATAAACCAATTTTAAAAATATTTAGGCCACTCCTCCTCCAGGTGACCTCGGAAACATGTTTTTCATACTCTATGGCAGCCTTTTCTGGTGATGAAAATCGTTAACCGCGTATTTGGTTCTTAATTTTTGGAAACATATAGAAGTCACAAGGCGCCAGGTCGGGATTGTATAAAAGATGGCCTATAAGTGTTACGTTTTTCACCTTTAAAATTTCGTTTTGATGTCTGGTCATGTGTGAGCTGGCGTTTACGGTTATTTTTACGGAGTTCGCCAATAACTTTCGACAAACAAATGGTAGTGTACCAATCACTATTTACTGTATGATGATTTTCCAGAAAACCAATAGCCAGTTTTATTAAAAAAATAAGCAATCATCCGCTTAGTGGTACTGTTCACGAGCGCCACTTTTGTTGGTTTCGGCTCATCTTGAAAGACCCAAACGATTTATTACTGCTTTGTCTTGGGGTCGTACCTATAAATCCAAGTTTCGTCACCTGTTACTATGTCCCACACCAAATTTGATGCACCTTTGTTGAATCTGTACAGCATGGCATTGCACCAAGTGACGCGGTCTTTTTTTTGAGCTTCAATCAAATTGTGAGGGATCCATCACGAGCACAGCTTTTTCACACCCAGATGTTTATGTAGGATTGATTGTATCTGACTCATGCCTATGCCTAAGGATGCCTGAATCTCATGGTAGGTCAAATGCCTGCCTGTTTCAATCATACGGCCCACAGCACATTTTTGTTGTTCACTGCGGTGGACGCAAGACCATCGCAAAATTTCTCGCTGAGATAGATATGACTGTGCTTGAATTCTGCAAACCAGCTTTAAATAGTCATCTTTCATAATACTTTATTGCTAAAAGTAATTTGAAGCCGAGAGAGGTTCTGCTGAGTGGTCAAATAACACTTAAAATCGTAGTAAATCATGCGAAAATTTTCACGCGTTAAATCCATGGTAATGTAGACACGCAAATTTTAAAATGACGCCACAATATAAAAACAAGTGAACTGGTTTTTACAGCCAAAGAAAAAGATTTTCAAATATTGTAATTACTTTTTATATTGTTTATGTATTTGTGGTGCTGATTTTCTGTTTCTTCTTTGTTTTTGTATTGAACATTTTTAAAAGGCGCCTAAGTATCTTGTTTTTGAACGTACGTATGCGATAGAGAATCAACAATGGTATAACTAGTACATAATCATAGCTATAAATTTGCATCAATACTTCAGTAGAAAGATAAGCAGAGCAAACAGAGTGCGGAATCGTAGAGATGTTTGAATTCAAGTATTTGCAGTAGAGTTATTTAGTCAAATAGAGTTTATGTTACCAAAATCACTGTAACGCCATGTTTTACACATTTTCGGGGACGGTAAGTAAATACGAGGAAATAGTAGTTTCGGACACATTCTAGATTGATTCCACATCATCATATTTTTTTTTATATCTATCTTACTAATGTAAAAGCGAAAGTTTGAATGTTTAGCTGTTGGGAAGTTTGTTGCTAAGGAATTCCGTAACAAATGAACCAATTATTATTTTCATTATTATCAAGATGAAATTTGGAACAGGTTTAGTTCGTGACCTAGAATAACACATATACTATTTTTTATCTAAGTACCGCCTTTGCCCACGCGGTGCGTGGGCAAAGGCTTCCTTCTAATAATTCAAATGACGTAGATTTGGAGTTATACCTGTACCAAATTTCATCCAAATACTGTTTCGTGACCTAACAAATAGGCTTTTTACCCGGGTACTACGCGGGCGAAGCCGTGTTCAGAAGCTAATCACAAATATCACTCACCTTATAAGCTTGTGAATTCCTGTTGCAATTCAGAACTGGATTCGAGATATTGTTCTGTCTCTTGCCATGTTGATTGCTGATCTCTAGGGCTGATCTGAGAAGGTCTACCTTTGACGCTGACCCTTCGTAGTTGCTTCCGCGACGTTGACTGTTGCTTCCACTTCGGCTGCGGCATTCGTTGATATCGCCTTGGGAGAACTGGAATCAATCAAAATTATTGGCTAATTAACTTTCATATCATGAAAATATTTTTTACATTCTTACAATTGCCCACATTCCGATCCATCCCAAGTTTGTCTGGAAAAGATCGCCCGTTGTACTTTTAGTTATAATTAAGTTTAATTTTTGTTATCTTGCGGTGTACAATAAAGTATTTACCATGGTTTGTTTATGTTTCCTGATATTTCGGCACAAGTTACATTTACCATGATCACGGGAGGAACTGAGGTCTTTGCAGGTAGGTGTAATTGACAGACGAATCGACTAATCGATTTGTCTGTCAATACTATATAGAGAGTAATTACTCTCATAACATAATATATTTAGGTATTATATATGCTTAACATGATATGGTTTCTAAGTTTTCTGTTGATATGGAAGAGCGACGAATACATCGTTCTATATCAATATCTAATGGAAATAGGAAGATAGGTAGGGTATAGGTATCACAAATGCGGTAAAAAGTATATTTGAAGTTTAGTTATTTTCCAAATAAAGTTATTCTTATATAATAGCAGGGTTCGCCATCGACGGATACGTCGTGGAGGACATCATCATCATCTTATGTTGAAAACCGAGAATACGATAACAATGAAGAATTCGTGCTAATACGTCTCTACCTAATGTTTTGATACAATCGATAATGTAAACCTACCCTAGATCGAGATCCCCTCGGCAAGGAGTGTAGAGAGCCCAGCGGGTTGTACCGAGTGATCATGTGGAGTCTTTCGAGAGAAACCATCGTTTCTGCATCCTTTCTCAGCGGCTGCGGTTCACCATTCAGTTTGTCTCCTTCACCGCTCTCTGAAAATCATTTTTCTGTTCGTAGTTTTTGTCAGCGTCGCCGAAGAAAGGAGCTATCCTTAAGGGTTTTTGTATATTTGTGTTAGTTCATTTGTTTCCATTTAACGTTACCATTATATGACTTGAATAACTTCAAGAATGGTTCTTAAATAGGTTTAATCGCCACATGCTGCTAGAGAGTACTGCAATAGACGATTGAAAACATGAAAGCAGTTTTTAAATTTTGCAAAAAAAAAAAACAACTAATAAAGAAGGTGTCAGCATTCATTTTTATATCATGTTTAGACCTTCATTTGATCATAATTTTACCTCATGGAAAAAGATGATATGGTCGCTCTATTAAGTCAAGGGCCTCAAGATGTTACTTAGTTGAGCTTTCCCAGAGCTCGCAGCGTTACTCCACGCACAATCGGCCTCTAGTTTTATTTAAGTTAAGTCTAAGTCGTAAACACCTATAAGTTTCAAGACATCTAATTTCAGCTATTCGTACCGGTGTCAGGCTCACAAGGATCCTCATGTCCAATGCCAGTCATGTTAATCTTCCTCAGCCAGAAGTAATGCAGTAGACCATACGCCACACCACCCAAGAAAGCTATGAGACCCATGTATCGGAACGCCTCACGGGTACCCAAAGATGCTATGAGAAGACCACCGCCGAAGCTTCCGCTGCCTCTACCTGTAAAAGAATATTGAAGATCCTGATTTGTTTATTCGTAGCTACAATAAGTCATAAACTCGTGCTTGTTTTCCCGAGGTGTAGATAATCATAAACGCCATGTAATTTTGTCACTGTGATCAAATCAAAGCAACGATTTCGTTAAAACCTGGTCATCAGTAAAACTTTTGTCTTAGGATTTTTATGTTTGCAAAACGATGAAACTTCAATAGTATTAACCTTCTGTTAGAATAATAAAGCACTATTTTTTTTAGTCAGAAAAGGACTAGAACTAGGAGGTTACATAAACACAAAAAGGTGTAGGTATGTACGTTTATACTCCACAATATTTGTGGCATGCTTTTTCGTTTAGCAGCCATTTATCAGCGAAGATGTCTAGCGAATTATTAAAAACCCACCAACAGGGTGGGATTTTAATAATTCGTTGAGATGTTTTAGTGTGTGACAAACTGAGGACTGCTGGCGCGTCATGGCGAACAGTAGCACGCGCTCAGGGCATTACTTTTCGTGATGTATCTTCCCTAGGAGTTTTAACGGCTGCATGTCACACGAACAAATCCCGATTCAGCTTGCAGCCATTAAAACTGTCTTGACACTCACTTACCAAGGCTGAAATGTGCCATCCCAAGTACACCGATTAACGTCGCCAGCAAGCTCTTCGGAGCCAACATAGCGCAGTAAGTAGCTGCTGCTACCCACATTAAGTGTACTGAGAGAGATTCCATAGCCTCGAACGGGAAACACCACCAAGAATTTCTGAAAATAATCAAAAACCATTCTTAAACTGTTTCGTACCGATCAGATCCTTCTGAGTGAAGGCTGGTTGGCTCTTTGGTGTGTTTTAAAAATAATATAAAATGCTGCTATGATTATGCATCCCTACTGTTTTCGACGTAATAAAGTATCCTAGCAAGTATACTACAAAAGATAAGTGGCGAGGTTCCTCCCACACAGCATCATTGTTCTCATAAACTTGACAATGCCTTACCGTCGTAAATATATTTATCCTGTAAATGGTTGTTTTAATGTAACATTAGGCAGGTACCTACTCGTCATTGTGGTAAGCATTATACCAGGCCACTCAGAAAGTTTTGCGAAAAAAAGTTTTTATGTATAAAGCACTGGACACTTGTAATTATTTTGAAAAATTTGGTTATTTAAAAATAAAAATACCATTGTTTGAATTTCGAATTTCCCTCTACATTTTTTCGAGAGTCAAATTAAATTATCGTGTCTCATTTAAAAATGGATCTGCATCGAGAGCATTTTCGTGCGATGATTTTCTACGATTTTAAATGTGGCCTAAAACCTGATGAGTCATTTGATCGACTTCAAATGGCTTTTATGGATGAAAGACCTTCAATAGCAACCATCTACCGTGGGCATAGCGAGTTTAAGCGCGGTCGCCTTACTTTGGGGGATGAACAAAGGAGTGATCGTCCTACGATGGCTGAAGGCAGTAAATAATTTAATTCAAGAAAACAGGCGAATTACATACGAAGAGATTCAACATACACTGCAGATTGGTTCGGGAAGCGTTCATAAGATTCTTCATGAGCACCTTCGCGTGAGGAGGATAGTTTTGCGCTGGGTGTCGCACAACCTCACCGAAGCTAAGAAGCAGGCCCGTGTGGAGTGGTGCCGTGATATGATTCAAAAATTTGAAGCAGCCTCGTCTCGGCGCATTTACGACATTGTGACAGGTGACGAATCCTGGATTTATCAATACGATCCAGAAACAAAGCGTCAGTCGACAGTTTGGCTGTTTCAAAACGAACCAACGCCTACGAAAGTGAAGCGATCGAGAAGCGCGGGGAATTTTTTTATCGCATCGACCGTGGAAGAGGTGTCTGCGGTGGACTGGAAAAAAAATTTCGAAAATTGGCTGGAATAGAGGCTGGTGGAGAGTTCTTTGAAAAGATTTAATTAAAATATTTTATCCATGGAAGTTAGTTTTTTAGTTTCTCAAAACTTTCTGAGTATCCCACGTACATCCGAAATGACAAACAAAAAAACAGGGGAACTAGATTTTGATCCTTGGTTCACGCTTTCGTTAAGTTTTACAGTTTATTAGAAACATCAATTGTAGTTATTATGATTCTTATTAATTAGATTTGATTTTATTGGTTGTTCTTCTATATTATGCTACTACGACATAGTAAAAAATAAGTGACTATTACGATACTTTATCGTACGCTCGTGTTATTTCAAAATACAGAGAGAGTTATGCACTTCGTTTAGTTATCTCTGACAAGACGGTTATTGTTGTGACTATCAAACTTTGTTTGTGGAACAGCCTAGATTTATTTATGTGACACATAGTAACATACTCGTATAACATGTACCTTGATACTTGTGTACCTATAGCAATGAAAGCTTTACCTACCGAAAGTCATGGAAATCCGAAAAATATCTCTTATTCATAACCTTTTTCTATTAATGAGCCAACACGCTCGTTCTTCATAGGATAACAGAATTGTTATTTTGATTAGTCACCTAAACTTAAAAATCGTTTTTCCCAACTGACTGACTGTTCTATACTGACCTGTAAAGCGAAAACTACTAAGTCTAGAAAAATGAAATTTGGAATATACCTCTAGGTTTATTCTTTGACAAATGTTCTATGTTTATGAATGGATGTTTGGAAATTTACACTTTAATATGAGGAACTTTGTATAAAAGTCTTTAAAGTTAGAAGCATGAAAATTTGAATTACAGCTACTGAGCATAAATAATAAAATACGTATTTCAGGGTTTTTTGATTTTCACATTTTGAGGGGTGATAGAAACGGGGTATGAATGTTTGTATGGGAGTATCGGTTTTTTTTAATAGGGCTCCACGACTTATATTTTTATGGTGAGAAAATTATACCTACCAGAGCACCGCGTTGCTCACCAATTCCATTTAGGTAGTGGATCTTAACCAAATAATACTTATGGAAAATAGTATTATTAAAATAGTATTTATGGAAACATTCAATAATCTTTCGTTTGGCAGTCATTGCAGGACTTAGTATGAGATACTCCAATTAGTGAAGCGGTAAGTAATGGTAATGATGTTGACAATGCAAAAGGTCACAATAAACAATACTCACTCAATAAACGAGTAGCCGACAAGCCTGGCCGCGTGGGAGAAGAACGCGACAATGATGACGTTGACGTGGCCAATGCGGGCGGTGATGGCATCCGCCCCGTATAGAAACGGGATGCTGCTGAGCGTGCCCACGGTCACGGTTATTCCTAGTTAGATGGATGATAACGTTAATGGAAGATCTTCGCATTATATCGTATCTTCAGTTTCTACAACTCCTGTTCTTAGTTGTACAAGTACTTACTTACACCTAAGTTCACTTACCTAGTAAAAAATTCGGTGCTCCCAACTCCTTCAAGTAAATAAAAAGATACGACTCTATGAAGCCCCAGAAGTTTCCCAAAGCAAACAGGAAAAATATGAAGACTATGATATGCGGCATCTTGATAATATTTATCAAATCCCGTAGTAAGTTATCGCCTGGTAGTTTAGCTCCCAAAGGCATAACAGCAACGGTGACTGCTGATATCAAAAGCAAAACGTCATACGTGTAGAAGGCTGCTGAGTAGTCAGTGTAACCTGCAACGATGTAAATATTCAGTAACATTATTGACACTATAGATAACGATTACTAGATTCCACGCTACATACCGACTTGTTTACTGCCAACATCAATGAGCATGCCCGTTATAGGAGAAAATATTGCCATTCCTATACTCGAGAATAATCTTTCTCTACCAAAATCTCCGCCATATTTCTGTATCATCGTCAAGGCAATAGGATCCATAATAGTGACGCCAGCTGACAGCATGATAGTTCCCATAAATCTCAGAAAAAAGTAAATGTAGAAAGTCTTATCATCGCTTTCTTTATAATCCGGTGGGCATATATCAGGACCGCCTCTCCTGTAATATTCCAATGTCAATTTAACTTTTGAGTAAATATTAGATAAACAGAGTGCTTGACTTACAAGTAAATCATAAATATCTGATACTACGTCTGTATTTGTATTGTTTGTAGGTATTTGATGACGTTGTTACCTGAAGTCACATTTCTGAACCATGCAATCAGCAGAAAGAATCTCCAGTCGTTGTTGGGATAACTTCGTCATGTTGTGTAACATAACGAGGCCTCCACATCTCAAATCTTCTTTGTCTAGCGCTGTGATGTTGACCCCTTGAGCAATCAAGAGCTTTTCCCCAAATCTAGATCGAAAGTCTGTAATTGGATCATCTTCATCCTGAAAATCAATGTAAAAAAAACATACTTAATCAAGAGTATTTCAGGCAAACATCTACCCATCAAAGCTCGAATTGATTGAAAGCATTTTATTACCCTTTCCATTTCCATGCCAAGTTGTTCTTTTGGCTCTCCCAAATCATTATGTATTTCGATCAGAAAGTACGCTGCATCGCTATACTCTTCATCTTCTGTTATGTTAGAATAACTGTAACAAAAAAAACTCATACTCATTTATTTTTAACCATGGGAACCTAGAGTACACTTGGCTACGTCGAAAAACTTACATTGCAGGACTTGGAAGGGTGCTAAAAACAGGCAAGTATTTTACTTACTAACAATATGGACCTTTCATATTGTAAAAACGGGAATTTTCACGTACTGCGCTATCGCGTCGTAGTGCACTATCGCCGTGCACTACGACGCGCCGCGGAAGGAGAAAGTCGCAACCACTCACCCTGATGAAGACTTTCGGAATGAGTCGAAACTTAGTCGGTGCCTTCACCAATAGTGCAGTACGTGAAAATTCCCGTTTTTACAATATGAATAGTCAAGTTCACGATAGTTTGGAATAAAAATATGGACCTTACTTAAGATTATGTAACAGTTAATTAATTAAAAACTGCTTTGTCTCTTTCTGTATTATGTCACATTTTAAATTCAACAGAAAGAACGAAACACTGCTTAGCCAAACAACAAAATCTATACAAGTAAACACGAGTAACATGTAAGTTTTTAGAACTTTGAAAATGCTGTTTATAAAAATACAGTTGGTTCAATGACTTCCGTCTATTTTAATGTCGCTACAACCTTTTCTAAGTAATCGGAAGGCTCACAAAAGCTGTAATTTTACGTAAACCCAATATTTACTTAGATATAAACGGAATAACATCGTTATCACTTATTTATTGAGACTAGAGGAATTACTCAGCATTTGTTTCCTACGTAAGTGATACCGAAACGATTTGTTATGTTTTTGAAATTAGATAAACTTAAGCAAAAACTAAAGGGATAGTTTTGAAGTGCTCTGTATCCCATCTGAATCATGATAAGTTATGACTGTAACCATCTCACTCAGTTAGATGTTACCTACCTGCTATTAGACAGATTCGGTGGCTGAATCTTGTGACTAATATGGAAATCCAGATCATCTTTGTCATCTGCAGGATCATCTGTAGGCCTTCCTATTGACGATTGGCAATGGTCAACACAACGGTCCAGTACGAAATCTACGGTCTCGTCCTCATCTGGGCATTCTCTGCTGGGGCAGGGACTCCACCATATCTTAAAATAAAATATATCAAAGGTTTTATAATTAAAACATACAGTTGGAAGAATTGGTATAGTGTTCAGCGGTACCTGCCATCTAGCCAGACCTTTTGTCGTGAGTACAAGACGTTTCTAATTTATTTAGACCTTACTATTCAAGAGAGCTGGGGAGGGATAATTCAAGACGCAATTTATTCCATCACTCAATAAGGTCTACAATATTATGTATGTATGTACCTCACGTGATTGTCTTGCCTGAGGATATAGCCATTAGCATCGAAATAGACAAATGACCCATCAGCGCGTCCGAAATGCATGAATCCTACTTAATTCTCTAGCTAATCCAAACACACATAACGTACAAAATAGTACCTACATAGGTACCTACCTACACTAGTTAATTTGCTCAAGAGGGGCCGGATGAGAACGATTTGCTCAAATTCTTAGAGGTATACTGAATTACCAGCAAGGACCAATTGTTTAGGGGTCGGTTTCGAAACAAAGTTTTAATTGTACGCACTTCTACACTGTTGGTGATCGGATGTCGCATGACGTAAGCGGACGGCATCACACCTGGGGTCTCCTGGTGAGGGATGAGGAGCAACGAGTGATGAAATGCCGCGTTAAGGATCAGAGCCGTGATAACCACCGGCTTGTATTCTCCGAAGCGGTCCACCAGGAAACCTATAAACACAACAATAGTAAACACAAAAACTCCTCATGGCTTTGAGCATTGTAAGGATATGTACTTACCAGTTATCGGTGGACTCAGGAACGTCGTGAACGGCAAGGCTAGATACACAAATGAAATTTCGGGCACAGTGAGACCTATACTCTGCATGTGGATCGTCAGGTATGGCAGTAAGGATGCTGTGGCTCCGTACATCACAAACAATGTCACTTTAAGCATGATCAGGTTCGGGTTAATGCCAGCCCAGACCATAAATCGGCCGATGCATCCCAGATCTTCATCAATTTCCTCGTCCATTGTCTCTTCGTCGTAATTTTTCACATCAACTTTACCCGACATGTTTGTGGTGTAGTTTAGTTTTTCATGTTTGTTATGTGGCTGTATCTTATCGACTGACGCTCGGAGTCGTAAGAGAGTCGCGATGCGAGCGTTGTTTGCTTAAGCCCGGTGGGTGACTGACTGGTATGGATTCGAGAGGTGGGTCCAGGACGGACCCTGGTTAGTTCCCGCGCACCGGAGCGAATGCGCTCGGGCCGCTCTATACTCGACGGACGTCTCTCGGCCCGCCAATTTACAAACAAATTACCTTCGTTTAAGAAGTGTCACCGCGATTGGTGGGGATGCTAAATCGGCTGGCGATTCGAAGACCTTGCGGATAATGGCTGGGGTCGGGGCGCTCGACGCCGAACGCATTTACTCCTAGTTCCCGATGGAGTCGCGACTTGCGAATTAGAACAGCCACCTGCCTGACTCTACAAGGAAGGCTCTACCATACGTCTTGATGTAAGTTTTTTTTTTCAATCATTTATATATGAACATTCCATTATATTTGGTAGCTAGCTACCTTAACCAACTACCTTTTCATACCGTAGGTATGTATCTATCTATATCTACCGGGAAGTTCCATTGAGAATGGTCATTGTTATGTTAGTACCTTCTTACTTACCATCTTATTCAATCCATAACATAAATATATACGAGGTACATCACGACTACCTAGTCGTGGTGTATGTTTTTATTGAACACTGCAAAATAGTAACAGTTCCCTGTTTTTATCGAATTAATAATATAACTGACGGATTATGAACCAGGGGGCTTACAAGATGTACCTACTTATACCTACCTAGTTTGACAATGTGCTTAGTAAGTAGGTGAACCTGTCATGACGAAAGGTCTTAAGCCACCTCCATTCCATCGACTTCAACGTCATCGATATGTTGTGTTCATGTCGTAGCCAAAACGTATAATCCGCTCTTTTACATGACGGCTAGCCGTTTTACAAAACAGTGTTGTTATTTAATTTGGCGTGTTGGCGATCAGCCGGATCAGCTGGGCAACTTACGCCAGATAGCGTATTGAGTTCTCCAATACGGCTCAAATGTGTAGCCGTTTTACATACTGGCCCGTCATTTTGTAATTTTTGGGTAAAAAATTTATAGGTACGATAAAAACTTTAAAAGGAATACCTAAAAACCCAACCTCTCTTCTGTATACTATATGGCGTAACATTGATATCCTTTTTGTTAAACGTATTTCAATGACATTCCGACTGGACGTTAATACGCCAAATTAGAAAACAGCACTGTTTTATAAAACGGCCAGTCGTTATGTAAAAGAGCGGATTATACGTTTTGGCTGCGACATTCACATGAGAAGTGCTAAGACAAGTTACCTACCTTCCTAATATGGAGGTATCTGTCTTCATTGTTGGATTGATATTCAGTACGTTTTAGCGTTTTACATAATAAATACCTAGGTAATAAGAAGCCTAAGAAATACCTAGCCATCTGCCTCTGACGTGATGACCGGCATAGCCCCTACCTGGCTGGTGGAATGTATACCTACCAGGTTCCTATGTAGTTAGGTAAATTAAGGACGTAAGTAGGTACCTACTTAAATTTTAGTGGTTTAGAAGGTTTCAGAAGGTCAGTGGTAAACCAGTAAGCTAGACCTACCAACTCGGCTAAATTTTAGATTTACTTTTCTCTATTATTCTTAGTTACTTGCTAGGTAGGTAGATATGTAAGTTTTTAGTTTTAAGCTAGTTTGTATACTTTGCGTTTGCGCACGCTATGGCGTCCTAAACGAGTACCTACCTAATAGATTTCAGACCACATTTTTTTAACACTGGATAGGTACCTAATTATTGTGATTTCTCCGTTGGGTGTCCTAAATAAATAAATAAATAACCTACAGACCTTCTCGGGTGTAACCTACTTTCTTGTCTAGGTACTAAGTGTAAGTATCTAATCACCTAAGTGGTTACTACCTATGTACCAGGTTTATTTTCTCACTAGCTGTGCCACGGCTGCTCTCGGCCCCCGTGCCACCGCGTCGCATCGCTTTCCGTAGCGTCACAGATAAATAGCTGAATCTATACCATTTATTAATATTTAAAGAGTAATTAGGTACCTTCATTACAATACAAGATCACTCGACTGCCTGCAAATTACAAAGCCAAAAAAATTATCAACTAAAATTGTATGGCTGGACAGCGCCATCTTTGTCACTTTCTAGTAAATTGTGGTTTTCTTGAAACGTTGCCATCTGCCGTGGAGTAGCAAAACTAAAAAGCAAACAACTTATTAATAAGTTGAGGTGTCTTGAACAGACAGGTAACTGAATTTCCTTTTGAACATGTGTTTTTTTGAACTACTTCAAAATGCTTATTTAACTTTAACCTTACGATTCAGAGTATTTTATTTATATAATATAATTCTAAATAAGATATAAATTATATCCTGTTTTTTTTTTCAGAAAACCATACCATAGAGATCTTTTCAAAATACGACACGTAGGGTTCTCTTGTTTCTTTTAAGTTTTTCCGCGATCTTTTTTGTTTGTACAATATGTACAAATCGTAGTGACCTTCATGGGGCGCCTATTTTCCATTTATAGATGGAATGAAACTAGAATGGAATTATATTTTGTGTGCCTAGGTTTGCACCTATTTGGTGTACAATACGCAGGCACACGAAATATAGGTACAGGCTTACTTTTTACCCGACTGCCGAAAAGGATGGTTTTTTTAAACTATTGATGTAATTTTTAGGTAATTTACAATACAACTAATAAAAGTACGTGCCTTCTAAAGCCTATTGGAATCAATTGCATTGATTTTACTAAAGCTGATATCTTATTAATAATAATAATGATTATCTAGTTTTTTTCAGTCACTAGAGCCATCTAGCGACCATAGACCTAACTCATGACACTTTCGTCTAGAATGTCTACAGTCTACTGCAAATTGTCAACCAATGCATTGCGCATAAATGGCCGCCATGTTGCTGCCGTCTGAAAGATGTTCGCAACTGTGTGTGTTTACTAATGAATTTTAAGAACTATAGTAGTCATACCAAGTGTTTGTGAAATTGTGAGTGTACAATGGTTTTATATTACATTCATGTTGTGATTAAAAAGTCTGTCAGATGTCTCTGAAGCCAATAAACAGTGAAATTTTCTTTAGATAGTCATTCGGTTCGGACGGCATAATGGCTGACAATCTGATTCAAAAGTCACATAAAACTAGTGAGAAAAACAAGTATAACAACGTCGTTCACCGTACAACGAGCGAATCTCTTCGACTGAACGAGTCGGAGAAGGGAGTGACTCACCCGACAAGTCTTCAAGCCGCCCATAACCCAAGGAAAATATCTTCATTTCAGATCACCAGTGTTACAGTCGGCTCTCGAGTGAGCACCGATGCTGGAGAGGATTCTGCCGACGATCTAGATGAATCTCACACCGACGACATATCGAGAGTGACCGACATTGAGAATGAGACACCGAGTTACTCGGAAGATACCTTTTCTAAAGACGATGTGTTCTACAACGCGTCAAGTGCATCTCTAGGCTGTGCGCCCGTGATTCCGACTAGCTCGCAGTACGGGCTCGCTATCGTGGGCCAGGACGGCGCCGCCGGCCAGATAGGAGCTGTGCCAAATACTAATAACGCTGAACTGAGTGACATGCACGTCAGTGTAACCAATGCCGGAACAGGCAGCATTATTAATCTCATAGGAAATGCCAAGCCGCAGGAAGGTATGAAAGAAATACAAGAACATGTTAGGAATGAACGATTTAAAGTTGTTAAAATTGAGAGCACAGAACCATTTAGAAGAGGTAGATGGATGTGCATGGATTACTTGGATCACACTACAACACAGCAGAATGCTCCTATAACATTGAACAATAACTTGGATGTGAGTGAAAACAACACGTTACAAGCTCCGGACAGTGGTGTTGTGATAAATGATAGTCAGCATGATGAAATGCCTAATGATCTGATTAACAAAGGGCCTAAAGACTTGCAGGGTAATCCTCCGACCATTCAACAACTGGAGCAAACTCTCCAAAAACAATTTCCGATGGCTTCTCCAGGGCAGTCTCTGACACAGCCTCTAAACTCAGTTCAACAGACTATGCCTGTGAATCAATCAGTGTCAGTGCAGTCACCTCCCTTGGAAATGCCTCAACAGATGCCAAATCAAAATATGCAAGCTAACCAGCAAGTTGGGCAGCAGCATCCCCAGAGCATGACGCATATAACTATGCAGAACCCTGCTCAGAGCCATCCACAGCAGACACAGCAGCAACAAGTGCAGCAAATCCCTCAAAGTTTTCCTCAGCATCAGTTGCAACAAGTCATCGCTCAGTCGCAGGGCATGGCTATGCAGCAGATTCCAATACACCAACAAATCCCTCAACAAATGCAACAGATGCCCAACCAGCAAATGCAACAAATGAGCCAGCATATGCCTCAGCCGCAGATAACCAATATGCAGCAAATGCAACAGCAAATGCCTCAAATGCAGGCAATGACGAACCAGGGACAGATACAGCAAGTGCCCAATCAACAGCCGCAGATGCAACAGATGCAAATGCAGCAGATGCAAGGCCAGCCTAACCAGCAGATGCACATGCAACAAGCTCAGATACCCAACATGGGACAGAGCCATCACATGCAAGGGCAACCATCAATGCCTCAACAAGCACAACTTCAGCACCTCCCGAGCCAAGCGCAGATCCAAGCATTACAAAACCAACAAATACCAAACCACATACAACAAATGCAAATGCCTACCCAGCTTGCTAACACCAATCAACAAATCTCTCAGATGCAAAGTCAAATGCACCAACTTCCATCACAACCTCAGCAATCAGTGCCTGTCATGCACCCACAGATGCAACAACAAGGCATGTCAGGAGTGCAGCAGCAGTATAACCAGGCTGTTAGTCAGCAGTCAAATGCGCAGTCGATGATGCCTGCCAACATGCCGTCATCTCAGCAGCAGATGGTCCAACCTCAGCACAATGTTCCTCAATACCACACTCAGCAGCAACAGATGAGCCAGCAAGGCCAAACTCTTCCTCAAGAGGTGCTATCAAGTATTGTCACCTCCCAGCAAGGTGCCACTCTACCCAGTAATTTACAAACGATGGCTTCCCAGCCTCAGGGCTCGACTCTCCCTGCGAATCTCCAAAGTCTAAACCAGCAGCCTACTAACGTCCACTCCATCGCGCCGCAGCAGCAAAACATACCTCAAGGTAACATGCAGATGATGGCGGCTGCACCTCAGAATATGCAGATGACTCTAGACGGGAATCAGCCTAGTATGCAGATACCCGCCTCAGATCCTATATTCATGCAGCCGACTAATGTTAGCCAGCAGATGCCTGTCGGGCAGCATATGGCTCAACAGAACATGATGCAGGGTGGCCAAGGGCAGATGGGCGGCGTGCAGTATGTACCAAACCAGACCGTTGCCCAAGGATCGATGGTTCACCAGAACATTCCTATGTCCATGCAGCCAAACATGCAAGTTAATATGGGTGGCCAAGTTCACCCCAATGTGGTGCAGTCCCAGACGAGTATGATCGGATATGCTAATGTGGTTCCTGTGATGTCGCAAAGCAGTGTCGCGCCCGTAGAGGCAACCGTTTCGGGTACTAATTCACCTGTAGTGTCGCTGCCGGTTAGTTCTACCGCGTACGTTGCTAACACGGCACAATCGGGTCACGATAGTCAGGGCTTCGGTAGCCCGGTGAGTGCGGTTGTGTCTCATGTGGTGAGTGGCAATGTTAATGTGAATGAAAGTGGTGCTCCTGACGCGTCTGCAGACTTGCAGGCGGGTGATTCCGCGGATGGCAAAGAGGAGACCCAGCCCGCACTGCAGCCTGAGGATGAAAGGTGAGTCCTAGAGACAGGAACATTTATCTATTGTTGCAAAGCGACGAAAAAGTCCTTGATAAAATGTTAGAATTAAAAAAATACTGCTTTATGTATTTCCAATAAGTCTGGTTACAGAATAATTCATCATAAAACCTAAACCTGGCCTCATAATAATTAAATAGATTACACTTAACTCTAAAATGCCTGTTGAAATGCCTTCTAAATCTCTCTACATTGTTGAGTTAGATATTAATGTATGTTGTAGTAAATCTATAGGTTTTTATTCATAGATATCACTAAGATCATATAGATAAATCAACATTAAATGACGTGATTTAAAAAAAATATAGTGAACTAGCTGTTGCCAGCGGCTCTGCAAGCGTGGAGTATACCCCCATACAAAATTTCACCCCCGTTTCGCGATGAAACCTTCAAATGTGAAACTCCAACCCTGAAATACGTGATTATTGTTCTATAATGTTCAGTAGCTGCAATTCAAATTGTCATGTTTCTAACTTAAAGTTCCGCCCTCAAAGTGAACATTTTTATAAAATCCTTTCGTACCACATGATCACGTTATAAAATAAACGTATGTTCCAAATTTCAATTTTCTAGAATCAGTAGTTTTGGCTGTGTGTTGTTAGATCAGTCAGTCAGGAAAAACTATTTTATAAGTTAAGATTTACGCTGATTCCTCGCGCGCGTATCGTATATCTGAAATAAAAATCTTTGAATTGAAATGAATGCGAGCCTAGGCTTAGGTCTATTTCCTCCTCTTTGTATATAAAATTAACTTTGATATTCTGAGTGTTAGAAAATGAATGATTTTAGGTTGTTTTCTGGCATGACATACATAACAAACCAATTAGGTACTTACTTGTATTATCTAACTCGTTATTATCTTTATAGGTACACTATAATATAATGTACATACATTAATTTTATAGACTACCAAATACCAAGTTTATCAATTTGATAACACAAAATCCAATGTCCATGAACTTACTGCTTTGCAAACACCATGTGGCTTAAAGTGCCAAAATTCATTGTTCTAAGTTTAATAACTCTCTAGCAAATACACACCCTGATTACAGTGACATAGGAAGCAGGTTACCAGCTCCTGTTTACCCGCAATTAAGGATTATCCAAACTTGGGATTGTTTGAATAATCCTTTAATCGCCGCGGGTACATACCGTGTTAGTCACTTTAGAACCAGCGGGGTGATCACACTAACCCATGGCTATCGAGATGGCAACAAATTTTGACACTAGTTCCTTATTTAAATGGACCATCCATGCAAAAAACAGAACGTCCAATATGAAACCAATTTTGTTCATTCGATTTGTCTATCTATGGCTCATCCAGCTTACAAATTAGCGTGATACGATTCATCCCATCTGATGATACCAGCCATGGGAAATTAGTGTGACCCCCCGCTGGTCTCAAAAAAAATATCTGAATGTTTTGTACCAAGTTCTTACAAATTGCACGTACCGGTTTTTTTTGGTATCTAGCCCTTCCATGACTCGGATAGTTGTAATAGTGTTTTACCGTAAGGAATCGTACCGTATGCCTGTAACCTGCTTTCTACGTAAATATGGCTTATTACCGCACACGAGAGACCGAGTGACCGGTTACCATAAGATTGCTGTGACTGTTTACAAATGTTCATACTCAGGGATGTCACTTACACTTTATTGACCTTTGATTGGTTTCTTTCTCTAGGCCTAAGTAAGGCTAAATACAAAGAAATACAAAATACTTTATTTCCAAAATAGTGTGTGCCTAAGTTACAAGTTTAGCAATGAGCTCCACACTATAGCCTGTATCGCGGAAGCCCAGATAGCTTTTGACAAAGAAAAATATATATTAAAAAGAGATATTACAAGTGCAAGGCAATCATTTAAATTACTTCTTTAGTTTTATTACTTCTTAGGCTGAGTCGCCCTGGCCACTTTATAATCAAAAAGGAAAATTGTAAGGAAATCGGCTAGTCCTAGAACTAGAAGACATGCTTTAAAGGAGCTTTCCTGAATCCTATCCACTTAATACCTGTTCTTTCTTGTACTGACCTATTAACCTCACGCAGGCCGCGTGAGGTCGTTAGGACCAGGAAAAAATCATTTCCACGGACGATCATATCGGACTCGCTTTGAACGTACCTAACCGTCGAAGCCCGTGCCGTGTCTATTTGCGAAAATAACTCATCCGTAGACAATGGTGGCTGTTTTGCTTGATTTCGCTCGCCGTCTCACAGTGGAATCTGACTTCCTTTGATGCTGTTTATTTTGCGCTTAGTCCTGCGACGTAAATAGGTGGTCGACACGGGACTTAGCTGGGAATCAGTTCAATTTCCTGTCTGAATCGAAAGCTAAAGATTTCAAATACTTATCCTACTTAGGCCCGTATTCCAAAACAGAACTGAAGAAGTATTTATCTGAAAAACGATAAAAAATATATTTTAGTGTCGTGTTACGCTTGCCATATTCAAGCAAGAATAAATACCTATTCATTAATTCACTAGATGTTGCCAGCAGCAATTTCATCCGCATTTCCCACCCTTAAATGTGAAAATCCAAACACCCTGGAACACATCATTATTTATTTATGATGAGCAGCTACAATTCCAATTTTCAAGTTCCTACCTTTAAAAAACCGACACTCCCATGCAAACTGTTTACATTATAAATAAACCTATGTTCCAAATTTCAGCTTTCTAGACTTAGCAGTTTTGACTGTGCGTTGATAGATAGTCATTCAGTCAGGCCAAACGATTTTATAAGTTTAGATTTATAAATATAGGTAGATTGCGTTAAGTTGTAGGATACGGGTCTGAAAACTTCATTGCAATATTTTACATTGCCTGCCATACACTCTGCATTATGAGTTGATCTTGAATGTAGCCTATTTTGTTTGCAAATTAAGATAATTCTGACTTTGTAAACAAGTAAACATCCAGGGTCTCATTACGAAAGGTGGTTTAAATCGGTGGTTTATCTTTTAGACCTTTGATTCCTGATTTTCAAGACAAATTGTTGTGCAAAGGAAACAAGGCTTAAAATTGAATGCTATAGTATAATAGCCGACAGTCTATGTGACATTTCAAAAAGAGGTTTGACTACAAATAACTGCTAACAGATAAACCAGGCGGTCACCTAGTTTATTTCTATCAACTCAACCTCTTTTTGAGGACCTACTTTTTTTGGTAGCCAATCAAAATTATGTTTTTCTTTTTTATTTTGGTTTAGAAGTGTTTTTTAAATTAAATGGTCATCCCGCGGTTTTATTTTATTTTTAAATTGTCGACCGTAGTGGCTTTGCAATAATTCTTTTTTTCGATAAGGTATATTTAAACCATGGTTTAGTGGATCTGACAGAACTTGAGTTCAACTCGAGTTTAGACCACGAGAGTCGGTACAAATATTTTCAAATTATGTAAACATTTGTCTCACTGCGGAAATCGAACCGGCTGTGCCACGGAAGTTCTCGTGCAAGTGTGAAGGCAAGGTCTGCCTGTAAGTAACATTCTTTATCCAAGAGTGGCGAGTTTGAAATTGGAGCAGCAATTATTATTAATACTTAACTCTAGATAACCGTAGTTGCGATTGAATTTTCGATATGCATTATAAGGCATTGTTGATTTTTTCAACCAACTTAACGAGCATCAGAGGCTAAGCTTGTTGTATCATGTTCAACCATGTTTCTGCCTATCGAATGACTCACGCGCAGCTCATTCGATCTTGCTAAAAAAGCAACAGACTTGCGCTCTTTTTCGTCTGGTCATTGACGGCATGAGTGTTCTCTTTTTTGTTCGATCCCAATCCAATGGATTTCTCTTGCTGTAGGCGCTTATTTGTTTTGTGGCTCTCTTTGAAAGTACAGTTAGTGTAGAACCAAATTCTGCTGCCCCAACCTCTATCAGTTTTCTCTTACAATTACCTCCAACTCCACCAAGCCTTAAGAAATTCTCATTTTATATCCTATCGACCTTTCAATATTAATTGCCTATAAATTTTAAACGCGAATCGTCAAGCAGACAACCAATATTTAATTTACTCTCACCAAATAATCGGAGCCGTACTCAAAAAATTTCTTGAATTCTCAAAACTTGTCCTGTTACGCGGCATTCCTTGTGTAAAACAGCGAATTTGTAAACTTCAGAGGCTCCTCAGTCTGTCATAATTGTAGTATATTGTTATGTTATGGTGGACATAAACTTTTTAGTTTATTTCCTAGAAAGTTTGTTAGATACTTGTGGTATCCATTGAGCCGAAGTTTAAAAGGTCTCCGGATGGCCACCGACATGGTTTGACGACTGTTAAAACAGCCGCCTTATTACGTCAGCAAAGGGTATGGGACTCGGACATTGGCATTCATTTTGCCAGGCTGAGCAATGTCAAAAACATGAAAATTTGAATGTTTTATTTTTCCTCTGGCTGGTTACAGCTTAAAGTGCCCTTTGAAGCATTTGTTTAATTGCAACTAAATAGAGCACCATCCATAACCGTGCTGAACTTTCCTCAACCTAGTAGATCTTTAAGACTGATCAGGCAAGCTACGCCACGGGCGCTTTAGACTTCCTAGTATTCATGACACGCAGTCGTAGTGGATGTAACAGGCGCCGGCGCTGCGTCACCCACCGGCGTCGCTGGTAATCGAGTAGTGAAACGAAGGCCGTGAAATCTGAACCTTCTCACTCCTGATCATTCAATGCACCACAGAAATCATACATCTACTAGTGCAAAGTGTGCAAACGTATCAAGTAGTGCGTAATATACCATAATTATCCACTTCGCAGAACATCTCTTTTAGGTATATCGCAAATCTCACACTTTATGAAGTGAAAATATACTCAACAAGAAAAACCTTATTTAAAAGCAGTGCCGCTTAGATGTTGTCCTATAGTATTGTGATTACCTAGCTTTCCCATTCATAATTCGACCAATCTTATTGGAGTAACATGGCGATACCTTGCCATTTCTAGAGGTTGCTTATCCTTGCAATAAATCACTCTCTAAACACTACATTGACGTCCCTTAGGCCAACATTATTTGTAATTTTGACCTCGTGTTTCAACGACCTATTGTCTGAAAGCTGTTCTTGACTAAGTATTCGAGGAAACTGGAAACATTGTGATTGTAACCTACTGAGTATGGCATATTTTATGGGCAGCCAACATTATAATGTTCCTAAATACGTTGGTGTCTTGATCGTTTTCTTTACGATAAGTCTGCTTTACCCTTCTTCTTTATAATCATTATTCGTCAGGAACGTATATCTCAACAGATAGAAAGATATCTCTTTATTATACACCACATAACATGTTGCTTCCGAATTTAAAGAGAGCAAATTACAAGCTAATCAATATTATAACTTGTCTCTAAAATTGCAGTTGACAATCCTAAAGAAATAATGATCCATTCGCTATTTTCTACTTCACGATGCAATCCATTGGCGTGCTTGTACTGGTGAAAGCGGGGTGCACAAAATGCCTCGCAACAATCTCGCAACAGAGAATTGTCAAATAAATAGACTTTTCATTGAAAATGCGGGAGCAGCAAGATTTAAAACAGCAATCTGTATTCTTTAACGAGTTGAGCGAGATTTAATGGATTATAATGCCATGTCATGTATTTTATTGAACCTGCTGCTGCTACACGTTTTGACGTCACACAAATTCGCTGTCGTCAAGTTGTCTGATCTTATCATTTTGTAGGACTAGTAATACTGATTTAGCTCGGCTTTGACACTGACTAAAGACTTTTTATAGCTACGCAGGTACATTGCGCTCCACAAACAAATGTTATGTCGTAGATTTTTCCATAACATTTTGATGCTATGGCTGTCTATTAACACTGACGTGCTACGTCACTGTACAAGGTGCTATAGAATGTACATGTACAGTGATAATGATAACAGGAGTCGTATCGCAGTTTGTTGTCAAACAATCAGCTGTAGGTTGGTTGGCGGTGCGTGACTACGTCGGCGGCGTCTCGGTCGCGCCGCGCAAGGACGTCCAAGGCTCGAAAAAACGCGCATAAACGCGAGCGTCTGTCGTTTGCCTCACAGAATGGAGACAAAACATACACTTTTTTTGACCATACAGGAACTAATTGAGCGCGCAATTTCGGCGCAATAACATGTTGGATAACTATTTTTCAAGTCAATACCGACACTAAACGAATAAGTACATAATCCACTACGATTTATTTTTTAAGCCGGAGTCCTCTTGGTATTTCTCGGTTAATTATACAAAGGGTTGTACCATCAGATATAATATTAATATTTCGGTTTGTTGACTGATAATGAATGATAACTAAAAAGCACACTGGAACGGTAAACCGTTATTCATTAATAGCCATTAGCTATGAAAAAATATCGATAAGATAAGGTGTTCCCAATAAAGAGAATCAGATTCTTTATTGAATTGTGCTCAATCTATGTTTACGATGTAAGCAAATTCAACTGGTTAGGTTACGTGCTACTAGTAATCGTCTCATTAAGAGGCCGATGAGCCAGACATATCCTTTCGTGCGCATTCCATAAATATTTACGTAAATGCTTTTAATTGGATCTTAATAAGATTCTTTTAATTAAGACTAACTCACTAGATTTTATAAGCTTGGCTACCCAACGGCGAAAGTATCTACAAAGTATAGTAGTTATGTGGACCGATATCATGTAATGCACACATGTTGTGTAGATTCGTCCGGAACCGCGGTCTTGAACTTTGTCACACCACACGTAGCCGGCTTCTGGCCGGTTTCACCCGACTCGGCAGCGATGATCTAACACCTACAACTATCCAATACCCAATACCGATCCGGTGACGGACGAATCCACACGGTACGTGTGCACCAGTACTAACGATCTTGAGGTCGTTTTGTGTATTCAGTTTTTCCCTTCTATCTTAATAGATAGGTCTTCTGAGCATTGTGTTCGTTGCCCATCGCCACTTCATGGTCTATGTCTTAATATCTTATGTTTCCAAGTCCTCTAATCACCCTAACAAATTGGCAATGGGGAAAGATTCAGACAAGACGACCTCTGTGGCGCAGTGGGCGAAGGCTCGTCTGAAACGTAGAAGTTTTGCGGGTTCGATTCCCGCCGCGGGACAAATGTTTGTATCCGCAAATATTTGTCTTTGGTCTGGGTTTTTTCTATGTATAATATGTATGTATTTACAAAAAAAAATGTATATAAGGAGTATATCAGTCATGTAGTTCCCATAATACAAGCTCTGCTTAGTTTGGGGCTAGATGATGCTGTGTGAAAATGTCCTGCATTATTTATTTAGTGTCTTCTCTTTCCTATAAAACTAATATATATTGAAAAAAAAAACAGTAAAAAAGTTTTAATTTAAATTTATTAATAAATACATGAAAAACATTATCTCCCGTTAAGCTATTAAGCAAGGAGACGTTGTTTTGCTAAGCTATGTGATCGGTACTAACACAGAATTCCAATTACAGTGGTAACCGCATAACGTCTTCTCACTGCAAAAAATATAAAAGTTTTGATATTATTTCAATGAATTCAGCCTGAACTACAAAATAGTTTTTAGCAAAATAATTTATGTTTTGTAGAAAAAAGCTTGAAGCTTTCTCGGTATTAGATTGCTTTATTCTCAGTCTGGTTATTGCAGAAAACAATGCAGAACGCATGCAAAAGAGGAAAGTGTCTGAGACAGCTATTTTTAACTTAACAAAAATAACCTGAAACGTACATAAATAAATTCACGCGATTATCATATTCTCCCGCCTCGTATTATTTATATCTATGCTGCTAGTCTGATAAAATGTGCTTTATTGCCTGCGCATAAAGGTACAAAACAGGCGTTGTGCTATGTTCCACAGTGCATCGCATTTACACAAGAACCTACAGTGGTATTCTAATAATATAATTACCTCTTATCATTATCACTCTTTGTTTACTCTATTAGTTGTAAACTTGAGTAAGCAATCCTTTGATGCTTGTATTTTTAGAATTGTACTATTCAATCTGGAAGTTCTGTCCCAACTAATACCATCACTAGAAATCGCTAGAGTTTATTACAGTATAAAATCTTTCAATTGGAACTCTTGATATTTTACTGCTTCCTTTAATCAAACCATCCTAGTTTATATCCAATATGGAAATGACTAGTCGCTACAGTTCAGGATTTCTCCTTGGAGGATTCCTCCTCCAAGTATCATTGAACTTCTGGACGCGATTTATTGCCAAGCTGAAAGTGTAGGCGTGAGATAAGATTTCTGTGCGCAGCCGACTCAAAGCTATCAGGTATCGAAAGACAATGTGTTACACTTCGAACTTAATATCTATTTGAAATATAACTTACCCAAATCTACTTTATGCTCGGGGAAAAAGTTTGAAGGTTGTTTCTGAGTTCTCTCTTCAGGTTTGGGTTTCCCGCGGTGCTTTTTAGAGGTTTTTAGTCAAATATAATATTGTGTTCATACTGTTGAAAAGGAATGGATTCAACTGAATGTGTTTGAATCAATAGATTCAAACACATTCAGTACTCGTCGAAACAGAACGACATCAGCTATTGTTCTAATCCTTTCATCATGGGCAGACATTTGTCATCGAGTACTCTACTCTGTAAAGAGTTTTCATAAACATGTTTTGTGATGTTGAAAAGATGACGCATGTCACAACCACGTCCGCTCCGGCACCCAATTGCAATTGTTATTCAGGCGTCGCTAAAACGAATCGGTGGATGCCGCTGCTTGCCGGAAACGTCCTCAGAATGGCACATTGCCAGCCAGTCCTAATGAATGCAACTCCATCCTTCCACAAATGCCGCTCTAAACGTTTTATTTGCGATAAATTAATGATCATTATGAAGTTTCGCGCGGCGCTATTTGAATAACAGTTAATAGACGTGGGAATGTATCTGCTTACCCGTTTGCTTGCAGACGCATTTGCAATTCAAACGTAACGCTTTATTGGTTGTACGTATTACGGTACGCCCAATGAAAATTCAAGCTATAAATTGCTGATAAGTCTGCTAAATTGTGTGGTTGTTCGTACGCGGGGAGCCATTATGAATGTATGGTGTGTCGTGAAGGTGTTCGGGTTGTGTTCGTTCCGTGACAGTACCTGTGTGACCCAGTGGCTCGAGGCTGTGCTGTGCATTGCTTTCCCGGCGATGCGCCAAGTTCATTGGCACCAACCGCCCACACCCCCACTGCTCCGCGCCGGTCAAGCCTAAAAACTGACACGATATTATTCACTGCAAATAGAAAGTATGTAGTTTCGCTAGATTGATGTCTTGTTATATATTTATAACTGATCGTCAATTTGTTAGATATCTTCCTATATATCTGAGCAGCTTGGTCACAAACGTAAATTGCGGTGAATAGAAATAAAATATAAATTTCTCCAACAACTTTTTTGTTGTCTACATAACGTCTACAAAACCACAAATAACTATATTCTGTACGCGCTACCATTACAATTTTTACTAGTTTCTGATGATTGGATTTATAGTACTTATGCATACCACTAAATTATGGTTATTTCCTCAATAAAGTATGCCACGATTTTGGCTCATTAATTTTCTTACGCTTCACTTTATGGGACCGATGACTGCAAAACAATGTTTCCAGCAGTTTGCTTATAAAAAAAAAAACATGCATACTTTGATAATTCTTATAAACTATCTTTCACGACTTTATAGATCAAACATAATGCACTCTAACTTCAAATATTTGATTACGTCAGAGCTGTACAACAAGTTCACTACTAGGCGTGTAGATTAGCATTCAGCAATGTATTACCTGCCCTACTTCTATACCTAGATTTTGTAAGGCCGCGCCCCCGCCTATGTACATACTGTGCTTTTGGTAGTAAAGAAAACGAACTCACTTACGACTTAAGAAAACGGCTTAACGGCGTCAGACATCAAAAAAATCAAAGTGGTATGTGAGATAGGGAGACATCCAACTGACCTACATAAAAACCGCCGGAGACGCCTCATTTTTCAAAAGCCATTGAGTTGTCGCTATTGAAGAAAATACCGCTGTTAATTAAACATAGTATTTATGATAAAACTATGAATGAATTATTATTGCTCATTAAACAATCAATATGATAATTTTATTATAAAATACCTAACGTAACTATATTGTTTACAAAACGGTTATAAAAGGAATGGAATTATCAATAAGAAATAATTTAGGTCGTTAACAGACTAATGATGTGTATGCGCACCATAATCTCTGATTGATTTGTTAATGAACTTCATCTGTCAGCGCCTAATAGTCATACGCCAAAGTTACGCGCAAAATGCAGTATTCCTTTATCCCTTTTAAGGCATACGTGCAGCTAATTAAAGTTTGGTTTGACAACGCTGTACCAGAAAGTTCCCATGTTCACTTTTCATTAGTCAGAAATATTTTAACGATTAACTTCCGAGATAACGGATTATGACCTAGTAGGTAGTCATATGATAAAGATACGCGCGAAATGTATTCCTCTGTACCTTTTAATCCCAACGTGCAAATAATGAAAGTTTTATTTGACATCGCTCCAGAATGTTCCTATCTCTACACTTTCCATTAGCCATGTATCATTTGAAGATGAACTTCCGAATTTGTGGTTTCAGTTGTGAGACTTACTTCAATTGCGATGAAAAGTGGCATGGCTGAGTCACGAACGTGCCCACCAAATTATGTCCAATGCGCTAGTACTCGGTTCGATTCCCGCTGCGGGACAAATGTTTCCATGTTCTTCAGATATATGTTCCGGATCTGGATGTTGTGGTACCACGATACTCGTAGTTCCTGATACCTACGACACAGGGAACCTAGTATACCTAGTGTAGGGTATTAACTATTTATGTTTGTATTGGGTAATTATTTATTTATTGAAATTTCATGGAACGATCCCATCGAAATCAGTGTACTTCGTATCCAATATACATAACATTGAATAGGCGCGGTGGTGGGCTGCTGATAAAGTAAGGCTTGCCCCTTATTATCCGAATGAGTGGTTGTTTAGATATGATCCGATCACATTTACAATCAATGGATATTAGGATAATGCATACAAAATTTAAAGAGCAGAGCAATGCGCACGTTAAAGTCTACAGCACATTTCAATTACACGGTTTAATTCGTTTTCTGTTTCTGTGAAGCATAATTCTATCCTAAAATAGGAATCCCGAAAATTTTGATCCTGTGTCATTCCTTCCATAAAACTTGCAATTCAGCTAAACATTTTTGACAATCATACCATAAGTTTTTAAACGGCGCGACGTTGCGTTTTGTGCTCTTATATCAAGATTTAGTAGATGAATGCTGTATCATCTACCTGATGATTAAACTTTGTTATTCATACTAGCTCGCTGCTTTATAAGTACGAAAATCCAATCGATTAGTAATAACGTAAATTATTATTCCAAAGCATTACGAGAAATACAAGGTCAGGGTACCGCACCACCTCGTACCAGCTCTTTGCGCTTTACACAATTTATACTTTAGTACATACTTGGTTATCGATTGAACGAAAAGTAAAACTTGCTGTTTCGATGCTCCATTGTCAGTTCCTTATTCAGCTTCTTTGAAATTGTGCATTTGTGTAGCAGTAGCGATGTCTCGCTGTTTTGGTAAGATCTCTCTTGACTCACGCGTATGTATTGTTGTATTTATTGAAACCCTCTCAGCGGAAGCACACATAATCAGTTAGCTTAAGTATCTATGTTAATGTTCTTCGAAACATCCCATCGTCATCCTCATACACGTATGTGTACAATTATGGTAAAGTATCTTTATTACCCAACAAAAACAAATAAATTTACTAATGTATTCATTTAATTCTATCACATCTACAGAAAATCCTCTGCCGCCTTTTCTTACTCAAATCAAATACGTATCTCTGATCGGAGCAATAATACAATCTGGAAGTTTCATCGTCTCCAAAGAATGTGCGATCATAGATATACGAGGGCGGGTCAATAAGTCCGTGACTTTTTGAATTTCTGACCTCTTTACTGAAAAAGCAACACTACTCCTGTCAACAGGCATCTGTCAGTTGACTCCTGTCAAAATTTGAACTTGCTGTGTCAGTTAGTTTGTGTTTGACAGCTATCTTTATCAGACTACCCACTAATTTGAGGAAAAAATGGAAAAAAGTGAATTTCGTGTGCTTATTAAGCATTATTTTTTGCGAAAAAAAACCATTACCGAGACCAAGGCTAAGCTTGATAAATACTATGGGGACTCTGCACCATCGATTTCAATGGTAAAAAAGTGGTTTACTGAATTTCGTTGTGGCCGTACAAGCACTGAAGATGCCGAACGTCCTGGACGCCCAGTTGAGGTCTCTTCACCCGAAACAATCGAAAAAATTCACGATATGGTGTTGGCCGACCGAAGATTGAAAGTGCAAGAGATTGTGGAAGCCGTAGGGATCTCGCATGGCTCAGTGGTTTCAATTTTGAATGATCACTTGGGCATGAGAAAGCTTTCCGCAAGATGGGTGCCGCGTTTGCTCACAGTCGACCACAAACGCAATCGTGTAACAACTTCACTGGAAGGTTTGGCGTTGTTTAATCGCAATATGGAGGAGTTTTTGCGCCGTTTTGTAACCGTGGACGAAACATGGATCCATCACAACACACCAGAGACCAAACAACAGTCAAAACAGTGGGTTTCTAAGGGTGAATCGGCGCCAAAGAAGGCCAAGGTGGGTTTGTCAGCCAATAAAGTTATGGCGACTGTTTTTTGGGATGCACGCGGGATAATCCACATTGACTACCTTCAAAAGGGAAGAACAATCAATGGGGAATATTATGCCAACTTATTGGACCGATTCAATGACGATTTGAAAAAAACCCGACCTCATTTGTCCAAGAAAAAAGTTCTTTTCCACCAAGACAATGCAAGGGTGCACACATGTGCAGTTGCCATGGCAAAAATCCAGGAATTGGGCTATGAATTGCTCCCTCATCCGCCCTATTCTCCAGATTTGGCTCCGAGTGACTACTTCTTGTTCCCAAACCTGAAGAAATGGCTTGGTGGAAAAAGATTTGACTCCAATGATGAAGTCATCTCGCAAACAAAGGCCTATTTTGAGGACCTCGACAAATCCTATTTTTTGGAAGGGATAAAAAAATTGGAGAAGCGTTGGACAAAGTGTATAGAGCTCAAGGGAGACTACGTTGAAAAATAAAATTATTTATTTATCAAAAAATCTGTGTTTTATTCCAAAAGTCACGGACTTATTGACCCGCCCTCGTAACCATTGACGTGCAACTGTAATAAAGCTTACAGATCATAAAATTCACCTGTTGATGTTTCGGCCATTTTTTATGGCATTCATTTTTTCCCGTATATCCAGGGTTGTTACTTGCCGTTATCCATTAACAAAAACACAAAGACAATCAAATTTGTTAGCATAATTCACGCTTGTGTCATAGCTTCATCTCCTTGAAGAGTTCTTTATTCATATCGATAACTTCGACATGTGGTGGGCAAATGTCTTAAAAGCTTCCTGCGATGCAACATGTAATGAAGATAAAACGACTCGCATTCGTTTTTCTCTTTTTCCAACTGAAAGTACAGAAGCTCATACTGCAGTGTTTTATGGAACAAAATTCATATTTCATGTGTAAGTATACATTTTAAATGTACTTGTTTTATTTTTAGCAATTCTCGGAACAGTTTCGCTCTCACCGTGAACTCTTGTCTTATGATGGCTTGAATCTACTGTTATTTCCTGCTCCGCTCACAAAGCTATTCGCAAATGATGGGTAATTTATCTTTGATTGTTTTTTATTTTAGCACTGAAAGAACTATTCATTAATCACTCGCAGTTGAACTATCTTGACTTGACTACTACGAAAACTTAACACTTCAAGATTTTATAAATAAAGCTCCAATGAGGATTAAATTTTAGTTGTTCTCATTTGCTTACGATTTAAATGATAGAATGATAGATACATTTCACAATTGAAGGGTGTGGCTCGCAAACTTTTCTGGTCGTTGGTCCCGCAGCCAAATTTTACACTTTCTAATGAGAATAAACTGCCCGGGCATATGATGACGTACGGCAGACTCTGTGCATAGTGTGCACCGGGTAATTGCTACCGTCCGTACTAATTAGGTGTTATATCCGATACAGAGTTGCTTAAAAATTCCAAACATTAAAACCGCTACATTTTAAAAACCAAATAACCATTAAAACCGCTGTTGCATTCATGATCTTTCATGCTGATACCTTTAGTTTTGCAGCAAGTCTATAATTCTGGTACGTTGGACAGGAAACGAAATTTGACAATAATATTTTTTGAGTTAAAACCGAATCTAATTTGGGTGAGCATAGACAAAACGTCATCTACATAATCGACAGACTAGCAAGTAGTTTTTAAGAACTTTAAAAAAAATAAAACTCGCTCAAGATTGTTCCTGATGATGGCCATCCTCAGATACATACTCAGTGCGTAGATTTTGAGGATACCAAGTAGAGGGTGTTCAAAGATGAGATATTAACAAAAAAACTGCTCATTCGAATATAATGATTTCAGAGGAACAGATCTACAAATCACGAAGAAATCGCAGTATAAAATTTAAAAAAATGTATGGACGATACATAAATCTTCTTAATCCTAGAAAAAAAAGTTATTATTTAGTTAGTTAGAAGAGATCGCTTCTAAGCGATAAGACCGCCCATTGTACTTTAAGTTTTGTTTTTAAAGCTTTGTTAAGTTATATCTATTTTTCTTATAGTGTACAATAAAGTATTTTCATTCATTCATTCTGATTTTATCTGATTTTATCCAATTTAAATCTTAATAACATTGGGACTATTCCGGGATCATCATTTACCTACACAGTAAAGAAAAACCCAACCATCACTATACACAAAAAACGTTTATGTATGTTTTTTACAAACGTTTATGCGCCCGAATTCAAATCGAAGTTATTTTGAAGTCAGTTTAAAATAAACATTGTTTGTGTTAAGTAGTTGATGAAGTTTAAAAAAATGTTCTTAAAATGAACCTAATTATAATCAGTGCTACTGAATCATTTAATCATTTTAATGGACGTTCTCGTGGAGCTGTAGACGCAAGGGCAGGCAGGCTTTCACCGTCTTGACTTTGCGAACCGAGAAATCTGAAAACTGTTCGTATCGCCTTATATTATTATAGTTACGGTATCTTTTGTATTGTGTTATTCATCTCTTCGTAGCTTTCTGGCACTGTCTCGTGATTATTGATTTGACCGCGATATCCACTTAATCCCCATGATAGACATCTCAGATTTATATACTCTGTAGATCCACGAGGTTACCAAGAAGTGGGTGGTCAGAGGCACGTCTAAATATTACATTTGACACATTCCTACCTTTTGGCAGTTAGCATTTCGCTTATAGGAAGGAATAGTAACCGATAAAACATGTCTTAAAATTGTTGGGTCTAATGACCCATGGTCATGGCAAATCTAAAAGTAAGGCCAGTGGACTTCTACTCTTGATGATGATGATGTGTTAAAAAAATATATTTTCCTTTATTTCGCGGTTTCTGGGGTTTTTTTAGGGTTCTATACCTTTATTATTTCGTTATGTCCATATGTCTGTTTGTCCGTGTAAAACACCCTGATTAGTTTCCCAATTAAAAGTGTATCGAGATAAAAATTGGTATAAAAATAACTTTTCCGCACATCCATCCCCCTGCAAAGTACATGTCAAGTGAGGGATGAGATTTTTTCATTCCATCCTACCCATGTGGTATCATTGAATAGGTTTCAATAAATCCTTTAATGGTTTCCTTTACCATGTTTGATTTTAAGACCTCGAGGAAAGGCTTTTAAAGTAGCAACAGTTGTGTTCCCCCTCATACGTGCTACCCTTGCTGTCTTGGAAGTTATGGGGCAACTTCGAGACCCTGACATAGCATGTCTGGACATGTCTTGGTCACTTTATTTATGTAACCTTCATTATCTTCAATCAGGTGTCTAAAGAGGATTAACCCAGTATGTCAGTTCCTGGGCCTGTCTGGTCGTAATCCATTTATAGTCCATAAGGTCGAGGTTTTTCAATCAATCGACAAACCAGCTGTTGAGATCGTTGTTCCAATAAGTTTTAATAACATCGCAAAATGTGTTCCCTGGGCATGTTCCAGTTTATATTTGTGAATCTTTCACTCTTTGAATTTACGAATTATATTTTTGAAACAGGGATGGATGATATTTTGATTGATGGGAAGTAATTAGAAACACAAGTTATTACTTATTTTTAAACCACGTTAAATAATTATCCTACTTATTCCATTTTTGGTTTTAATTTTGGTTATTTAATATTGTTTTATTAAACGCAATGTCGTCTGCCGATACAAGGGGATAAAAGATTACACTTTTCATCCCGAATTGATTGTTGTGTAAAATCAAACAATAAATTCGCGCATTTATTGCGTCGTATTGTTTGATTGGCGCAGATATCTGCTCAACTTTAGTGGATACCGGCCCTTAGTCTTGTTGGTTGCGTTTACCATGGAGTCCGGCTTGAAGCCTTCCGGCGGTGTCGCCTCCAATGCCATATCAGCTAAACATTCGAAGTATTCGATATTATCGCGAACGCTCGAAATAGCCTTTATCTCGTCGTGCTGAGGTCACTGGGCGCTGCGTCGGCGCACGCTAGATCATTAAAGCAGTAATCTAATGGTGTACCAGTAACTCAGTTGTGTTTCTTAGAGACACGCACACAGTCACAGCGGGTAATACCAACCGAAGAAGACACATAAGTTCAATTTTGTTAGCGAATTTAGGTTGAGCGTACCTATGCAAAGTTTCCGAAGAATCTAATCAAGGATCGCTTTGTGGTTTGTTTATTTACAAACTTACAATCTGTGTGGAGTTGACTTTCTGTTTCTGATATTCCTTTTGTTTTTGTGTCATCGGCAAACTGATTAAAACAACCACAATTCCGCGTAGTAGTTTTTGTTCCGTAACTTGCGTTATCGTGTTACCCGTGTCGATTTCTTTCTCTCAATGGAATTAATTGCTCGATCGATTTGTCCAATTGGTTCAGTCGGTCATTAATATCTAGGTGATCTTAATCTCGTGGTTCTACATAGACTTTGTGAAGTAACGACAATCTATTTTTTTTAAACTTAAGAATTATTGACTGTGTTCCACTGCATACAACATTGTGTTTTTATTAGAAATAGATTCAAAGGAAGTTTTATTAAATTTTCAAACGATTACTCGCCTGACCTATAAGCAAAGTGTGTCGATTTTATCATTCAAAGTTATTTAATTGACACGGACTCGGCAGATGCTCTATATATTATGTTTTAATACATATTGATAAAGCTTTATGGGATAAGTATTTTATACTGACAATAGTTACCGTGTCTGAAATGTGATAAACCTGAAAAGAGACGCTTTAGTTAGACCATTTGACGTTAGTTACTTAAACAACATACTTAGTGTGGTCACATTTTGAATTATGAAGATGGAAATTAATATGATTTGAAACGCATAAACTTGAAACGTTCTATGTTTCGTGCGCAAGCGCAACCAAGAAAGTGTTTTCCGTTATACCATTGACTTCTATAGTTATTTCCTTATAGGTACGTACCAAAGGAAATGCATTTTGTTTAATGTCCTCGTAAATGTGATGGAGTTATTTTGCGTTATTATTGTGCGTTTCAGACTTGTGTTAGGCCTGTGTCGCTCCAAATAGGGTATCAATGTAAAATAAGCTATATCGCGCTGATGTTAGGTTCAATACGACTCGGATGCACGTATTTAGGAGTTAGAATGGTGCCGAATTAGCACATTAAATAAGCACCATACAAGTTTCAAAAGTAAAATCATTGAGGCATTATAAACAGAGAGTTCATAGTCGTCAACCCTATCAATTGAGTACCAGAATGTGTCCTGCATGGGGTGCAAAAGTACAAAAAACGTATGCTGCCAAAGCGCAGCGTGGCAGATTTTTTAAAAACTTTTTTCTTGACTTACCTAATTAGCCGGCTGCAAGTCTTGCGCGATTAAAAAATGTATTTGCTTCAGTTCCTTAATCTGGAAACAAACACGCAGTGAATCTTTATTTAATACAGCGCTAAAAGAAAACATCGTGAGAAAAGTGGCATGATTTGACGACCTTGGTAATAGCCGGTTGAAACGCAAAAAAATGCGGGTTCGATCCCCGCTGCTTTATTTGATCCGGATCTGGGTGTTGCGGTACCATGGTCCTCTTAGTTTCTGATACCCCACGTCATAGGATCCTAGTGTAGGGTCAGGACTATGTATTTTTTTTATGTCCTAGAACCAAAAGTTTAAGACGTACTATTTCACAAGCGTGAAAGGGGTCTCTGTACTGAATCCTTTAAATCTTTGCGATTGTTATTTTATCATCGAACACTCCTTCAGGGTCACCATATCTCAACAGTAACCCTGCCTTCCGATCATTGACCTGCAATGACCGGAAGGCAGGGTGACTAAAAATACTAAAATATTTGGTTATTGAGAGAGGTACTCAAAGTGAAACTTCTGTGAGTAGGTTGTGTTATTGTTTCTGTACTGGTTGTGGATGCGAAGAAAAGCAATAAATAACTCTGTCGACTCTCGAAGTCTCCACATGTCCCTAGATGATTTATGGGGCGGAATACGCACTTTGCAATATCAATACGCTCAAGATTGATGCTCTCAGAAACTTTATAACTATGAAGGCTATAGTCTTATGCTTTTTGAACATCGCCCCGCCTTCATCATCCTCATAGAACAATCTGAAAGTAAACAAACATTCAGATATAATCCCGCTTAAGAGGCTAAAGAAACAATTCTTTACTATTTTTTTTCAATGATTGCTTTTGTTTGTAGCATTAGGAAAAACATAGTCCATAATCTCATATAGAATTCCCAAGATACTATTTTGCAAAACTTTCCTGATTATAAGCAAAGTTACCTCTAAAATACCAGTTGCGAAAAAAAAACTCTGATAATTATGCAATATTAATATATGTTATTAATAAAATTTAGCCCTTAGTTCCTTGGTCTTCTAAATTTTCTCAAATAGTTATTCAACTGTTTAAAAATCATTATAAGTAAGCCCCTTACTCATTATAATTTAATTCGAACCTAGTTGTTTTATATTTTTGAAAAGTAATCGATTGAGAGATAAAAAGTTGTGTTTGAAATTTTTATAGCTACTTTTTGATGTGTAAATTCAGTATACTGTCTGCGCCATAAAATAAAAAACCTGATTCGGGAATGAAGGTCTGACCATCCCTTTCTGTTTTTTATCCCTAGCTAGTATGTAACAAAAAACTTATCGAATTGAATATCATATAAAATAAATTATTATTCAAAAACGTAACTTAGAAACCATTAGACAATTTGAAATACTTTCAATTTTTAATATCCCATCATTATTTATAGATGCCTAAACTTTCTCTGATCGTATTATTCGTCTATTTTTAATGATATAATAAAAAAGTTATACCTAATTTAAAACTATAGACCCATCGTTAAATTAATCTCTAACTATTTTAGAATATTATTAGGACCATACCTTGTACTTTATTATTCTCCTGCTAAAGTTTCGTTGACCGTTTAGATGTTCTTCCTCATGAGCACCGTCCGCGACCACGCTCGACGGTAGTGAGACGGGAACAGTTCCCGTCGGCAGGAGAATAGTAAAGTGCGTGGTATAGTCGTAAAAATATTCTCAAATGATACCAAACCACGATAATTTCAATCCCTTACCTTACCTTATCCCTTAAATAGCTGCTAGGTCTAACTGAACAACGCAATTCTTACAGTTGATCGAGTTGCCTGAATTTGTGTAATGACATCATTTTGGAACCCTGTCCTTCCGTTCCATGGGAATCGCTTAAAATGTAATTCAATTTATCTGAACAAGCCAACAATACGAAGTACATGAGCTTTTTGAAGCTTTACTTGTCTAGCATAGGTTCCACTTAAGTGCTTGAACACTTAAGAACAGAACAGATACCGGAATGATTTGTGGTTGTTTGGTAAACCTGATCATGCAGCCAGATTCTTATATTTTGTAAATCTATCCGTTTAATTAAGCACGCGTAACCTTGTGTACTCTGAGGGCTTTGTTTACTGCGGAAAATACAGACAACTGCGCAATATCAAGATAAAATGAAGGTACCTAAGTAGGTATTTTATTTAAGAAATATCTATTATGTTCGATAATTGCAAATTTTATTGTTGTTTTCCGGGAACTGATTATTTTGACTTTACGACATTCGAAACTTTTAAGTCGCGTTCTCGTCGTGTATCTCATTTGAAAAATTAGACTCGACGGGCACTCTGGGAGGTCAAACATATCTGGGTTGTTTTTTCATACAAACGTATTCGCCTATTTCTTCCCAAAAGAGCAATTACTATTTTTTAAATGTATTACTAGCACAAAATTGATATTTCAGTGGGATATTGCAAATTTTGATAAATAAAAAAATATTATAGGAGCTAAGAAGCTTCATATTTCCAGTCCTGTTTTGGCGAAGGAAACAGGAGAATACGAGATCTTGGTTTTGTATGGGACAATAAATGTTGTGTGTACAGTTTTCGGTTTTATTTATCTTGTATCATATGCTGGCGTCCCCAGGACGATAGACTTCTCCATGTAAAGGGACGCCAGCCTCCAAGCTATAACGTATCCCATGTACCGTGTTAGATCAATTTATCCCAATAATTTACACGTGTTGAAGTCACTATGATGTAATAAATTAATAGCGCATTCATTATGCAAGACCGGAAAAGGAAAATGTTTTCGAGGGTCTTATTTTATGACAGGTACGTACGAATATTTTTGCGGCTTAACCGGTCTAAACTACGATTGCTTTACTTAAAAAAAAACAGTTTGCTCTTGAACACATTTTACGATTTTCAAACTACTTGACGTAAATTTTTAGCTCTATCACTCTTGATTTATGAATCCTTAATCTGCCTTTAGGGGGTTTAGATTTAAACTGAAATACTACAAATAATCAAAAAACATTCAGCCTCCTAAAAGGATCTTTTTTTTTTAATTTCCTACTTACGAGTGCGTCAGGAAACTCGATTTCTAACTGGTTGCAATATTCAGCGACCTTGTGGAGGTCATCTCTGTCTATTCGCACTGATTCGGCGATAAAGCGGTTGGTCAATGAATTAAACCGATTAAAAAGAACCATTGGCGGAATGCCAGTCTTCGGCACACAAACATTGGGAATTTAAAGAAAATGTCATTACGTAAGTGAACGGAGATAACACTTTTGAAGATTCCTCGGAAACGCACGTCGAACTCCTCGTGATGTTTGCGAGATGAATTTCACAATAATCATTTAACTTTTATATTATTATTACCAACATCAAAAAAACGTGCTTTATTTTATTGTAATTTAGCTTTAAAATCTTTAAAAAATACTTTAACCATGAACTCTCTAAGACGATATGAGAACTGAGGGAAACGCACGCTCTTGGCCAAATTCTCGTGCTCAGATTAATTGATTTCGCCATAACTTTTGTAATGATTTCAAGCTGTGAAGATTTGTGTTGTGAAATTGCTCATCACAGTTGTTCCATTTCGAAATTAGACATTCCTGACCGTACTGTAACTACTAACACAAGATTCGCGCTCATATACCTCATTAGTAGTTTTGTTGGCAATAGCGCCCATACACCAAACTGCAAAGAAACAAAATTTTCGTGGTTTTCGTATTGAATGAATTGCAGACACCTCAACCGCCTTCGCTAATTTGTCATAAAATAAAAAATAACTGAAAAGTCAGCTTACTTTAGAATCAGATAATATTCGCCCGGAATGTCTACGGAAATATTTGTTTGTATAACTGGGCAGTACAACTAAGTTTGCAGACTAACTAACTAAGTGTATAATTGTGATATTCTTGTGTGTATTCTGTATTGGATTGCTGTATTGTCTAATTAGTAAACTTAGTTAGATAGATAGCAAATGCCTAATGCTGTATTGTACAAGATAAGACGAGTACATAGGCGAATTTAATGCTAATTAGCATTCTTCCACCTAACCTTTGTGTAATTAAGAGTGAGGCGGTAGTTTGTAAAATATTAGAAAATAATAGAAAAGTTACCTATTTCAAAATAAGTAGCAACAATATTAAAGTAAACTATATATACAGATTACGTACATTATTGAAGCTACATGAAAATTAAAATTCATACTAAAATATCTACATTCAAATATATTATCAGATACATACATAATTATAAATGCTTGTTTATTGACTTTTTTGCAGAAATATAAAATGTTTGCAAAGTTTGTAAAATTATATGCTGAACATCAACAGAACATAGGCCTAGTAAACAATTGTTCGCATTTGTTTGACATAATGTTTGCCTGCTCCATTTTGGCATCTATGATGGCCAAGTCGAAAAAAGTGAAAGCTTTTCGGCAGTATTAGTTCTACTTTTATTTTTAACTTATCACTCACAAGAGCCAGCAACGTAGAGATTTTACCCCAACATTCGGATATATTTCTAGTTTTGGAAATTTAACCTATCATGCTGTAAGCTAAGGCTTGTTTTACCTAAATTCCTGTGTATCTGCATGAGATTTGATATTCTTTTATTGGAACGTTCTTTAACTGATAACATTGTGCTCAGAACGTTGTTGTGTGAAATAGCCTTCGTGTTGAATTCTTAAACTTTTCTCTTCATGCAAGACTAGTTAAGGAGCTTTCCGCTCAGCACTTGTTGAGACTTAACGCGTATAACGCGCTCTTGCAAAAATCATGTATTTATAATAGAACCGGAGACAGGTGGCGTCCACTGCTGTACGTTGACTCTACGGCCTTGACGTTCCACAATTCAATGGCGTATATTGCCCGTGTCGTGCTAAGGGCTTAACTTTTTATTGTCAAGGCCAGCTGCTTTACCGCCGGATTTACTATAGTCGATGACATTTCTCTTTCGCCTGTCTAGATCTTTTATATCTCTTATATAGTAAGTTACTATGTATTATTTGGTATTCTAATTACTTCCGAGGTCTCGATTTTAATTAAAGATTCCTCTTGCTATAGTTAGCTGCTCTTCTAGTGTATTTAGCAGAATCCCACCAAGTAAAACCATTATGTCCACGATTTGCACACAGGGCTTTTGGTTCATGAAGACTGCCGACACCGCATTACAAAGAAAAGCTTTGGATTTTCACTTGCATGCTACTTGGCATAATACTTAAAAGCCTCCGTGGCATATTTGTTTCAGCTAATAAAGTGTTCAAACTTGCCTCGGGGCGCCTGCCTCAATTGGTTAATCACGCTATGACGTCATGTCGTCTACGCGTAGTCTGCCTTCGCTTCCCGGAACAACTGGCCACACTGCCCTGCACACGCCCTCATTATCACCATGAATGAACTTTTGTGTAGTCATTTAACCATAAAACAAATCATCCAATCCTAAAGCTTACCTTACAATGACTTCATCCTTTCTCTGTGTCAGTCATTATTTCGAAGCGCGGCACTACTGCTCTAGTGACTATTTCTTGATGAATGAATTTCACTCATTCGATGCCAATGAACTATGATCTACTTTTGCTCTATGTGGGTGTAAAATGACAGCCGACTAATTCAATAGTAAATGCTTTTAGGTTAGCAATGTGTGCCACAATACCTTCTTGGAATTAAGTATTTTGTCTTTCATATAGCCCCAAAGACTATTGAGGTTGCTTGGAAGGGGGTTTCTTCTATTCTTATCCATATGAATTGTTTTACCTACATTGTTAAGAAGACCTTGTTATTTTAAATTGTCACACCTATGTACAGTCACCATCACGCTGCGCGAAAAATCTCTCGTATTTCTTTCGATTTCTTCAAATATGAAATTAAATTTTTAAAAATAAACGATTAATTAATAACTTAATAAGACAGTGCACATTGGTAACTAATAGTTAAAAATATTTTGAAGCTTTAATTATCAAAGGACGTAGCGATAGTTTTTTGAGAACATACCAAGCCAATATTTTAATTCTGTTCGTCTACGAATGTACTGTGTTTTTAACTCTTTGAATGTGTTTTTTATCAAATTCGGTGACGTCTGTTCTTTCTGTTTTTTTTCATATCTGTTATTGTTCAGGATTTCCTCACTGACCATCTCAAAAAATACCCTGTGGCTTTTTGGATTTTCGTTCAACTGTAAGTATGGTGAAATTTTTCAGAATATCAATTTATAATTAATAATTTTTGTTAAGATTTTAAATATTCAAAATTTTCATCGAATTTCAATAAAATACAAAAACCAGACTTCCTTTATTTTAGCTATTGGATAGATTTTTCGGGCTTACGAATCCTCAAACCTTAAAACCTTTGAATGAAGTCGCCAGTAGGCACCATGAAAGTCAAAGTTTGAGGTCATGTTTTGTATTCTTTCAATAAATGTCCATCGGTCAGGATGCGGTATACCGTTTGCTTATTGTGTTTACTCATAGTGTATTGTTGAGTCAGTTATGCCTTGCATTATTGATAGCATCAGGTATCGGCTATCAGCTAGACTATAAATGATTACTTACTCACTGGAATAATGAACGTATTACTTGATTGATCCTTGTGTCAAAACTCGCCAAGATAAGCAAAACGAGATTACGTCTCGGAAATCAATGTATGAAGTCTTGTCGCAGTGCAGATACCTAGCAAAACGTCACCGCATGTTCAGTTACCGGAGAAAGTCTCGACCCATTTTCGGGATTTACTACGCCCAGCAAACATTCTGTACAAGCTTACCTGTGTTTTTAACTCAACGGAACAGTAATTGATTCTGGCAACAACGATCACGGCTGATGCATAAATCCAACCTGACTTATATGTGTGAAAATTTTCGTATCACTCTCTGCGAAGTTTTCTCTTGTTTGATGTTCTCACACACCTCTTAAATAAATATATATTTCGCAGTATACTAAATTACTGGCTGGCACCAACGCTGTCGCCTATAACTCCGAGTGAATAGTTTATTAGAGTATTAATTTATAGCTATACAGAGATCGGATCTCCCCGTCAGCCGTCGGCGTTGGATGCTGTCTTCAATTAACCCAGTTCTGGTCTGGTCATTGTATGCAGTCTGCTCGGTGTCTGCTTTCTTCCGCTGGATAGTAATGAGTATAAGTAATGAGATACATGCCGCGAAGGCTTTGTTTAGGCGTCATTTGAGATAGTACAAACCTCGGCCGTAAGTACTATTGCGTTATATTATGTAATCCAAAACGCTTTTGCTAACCTCAAATGTCCAACGAGTATTAGTTCTAACTGTTTCGGAAAACTACAAGATACTTTTAAATTCATTCGATGAAGCAGCTTAATAGTAAATTTTTATCTTACTAGCCTCTGCCCATGGCTTCGCCCGCGTGGTACCAATATAGTGATAAAAAGTAGCCTATGTGTTATTCTGACGTATACGCTATATTACTATACAGTTTCATCGAAATTCGTTCAGTAGTTTTTGCGTGAAATAGTAATAAACATCCATACCTAGATCCTCACAAACTTCGCGTTAAAATTAGTAAAATGATTTCAAAATTCAATGTTAGCTGTCCTTAAGGTCAAATTGTCGCTAAATACGGGAACTCGGGCGATTCTTTGAATTACTAGAGCGGCCAGCTCTCTTCAGAGTAGACGTTATTTACAAGAGTAATAAACTGCTTTGCTTTCTTCAAAATTGTTTCATCTAACCATTTAGCTGATCTTGCAAACAACGTTACGTAAAGTTCCAAACAATTCGAGTCTAACATCAATGTAAGGAAATGATTTATCTATTGCCCCCTATTGTTACATGTTCGACAAAACCTTTAGTCACAATGGAACTTACAATAATAATGATGTTGCTAGATTTATTGCTACATCTGCTAACTTTGGTTAATGGAACTAGTTTTTGTATTTTCTTAAAAAAACATTTTCTGTATGCACAAGTTAGTTTGAATAACTTTATTTGTAACCTTATTATTTTCTACTCGCATTTTTCGAACAAGAAAAATGTCCATGCTCAAAAAGTATGGGCATTATTTAATGCAAGACAACTCTATCGATAACGAAGCTATGTATAGAAGCCTAGATACCTTTCTCTACGAGACAGGAAAACCACAATCCAAACCAGACGCGGCTCAGACAGAAAACAGCGACTACATTCTGATTATAATGGATCATTGGATACGCCGTTTTTTGTCTTGAAAACGTTTAATTCGAATGGAAGTCTACATATAAAAACATTTTATTACGATAGCCAGTATAGAATCATAAAATATCATTTTAAATAACTATTAAATAAAACTTGCAGCGCCCTTACAGCGCCCTACAGCTACTTTGATGTAAGACCTAAGCTGATGTACATTTGAGATTGAGTAAATGAATAAAAAAAATATCATTCTGTTTATAATGTCATTCTGTAAATATGCCGTATGCTACAGTATTGCATTAATATTGCAATTTTTATATAAAAAGGCTTCTTAATTATTATTTTTTGGTACCTAATAACTGTGTCGTATTATGAACTACGAGTACCGTGGTACCAGAACACTCAAACCCGGAACAAATAATCGCATAAAATGCAAACGTTTGTCTCGTAGCGGGAATCGAACCCGCATCTTTTGTATCGCTGCTGGCTACTAGCCCGCCGCGCCTCAGAGATCGTCATTCCAATGTTAGCATTAGTGAATTGTTAGAGAAAGCTACCTGTTAGCTATTCTCTAGTTATGTCTTGACAGACAAGTAACCCACTTGGCACCGGGTGAAACTGTTTTTAAATTATATTCCTTCATATCCGAGAAATGTTGTATCGATCCACATTTTATACCACTTATTGCTTCGTTCTTTACTGCATTGGTATGCTACTTCGTATCGGACTCTTATGAGACTGACTTTAGCCCTATAAAGATTCCGTTCCTAAAATATGTATTACTCATCAAGCCCGTGTTTAGATGATTGCTAATATTAGACTCTTAAGATGACTTTTGAGCGTTTATTAATTTTAGATGTTATCTAAAATCTCTATGCGTACTGTTCGAACATCCATTCACTCGAGAGATCGTTTCCGAAGACTTGTTAAGGATTGACGCATGAAGAGCAGTAACTGAATCGAACGCGCACGTAAAAACGCAAAACAATAGATACATGTGTAGAAAATTAAGATTTGTGTCAATGTACTTAAAAGCAGCAGATTTGATACAAAAAACACGAGACACCGCCTTCTGTGACGTCAGTCGGCAAGTCCACCTCCACGCTGCGCGAATGAAAAAACTTGGCAATCGTACACACGCCCGGTTTATCCTATGGCGCTCTGTGTGCCAGTGGCGTCTGCGGGCGGCGCTAAACATATTATTGGCTCACTGTGCCACTTGCTTTAGCCCATTTTCGCTTAATTTTTCAGCTCATTAGCTGATTACACGGTAAATTATTTAAAAGAAAAATAGTTTAGCTGGAAGTCAACGCTATTTAGCATTAAATTCGCCTATTTACAGTACTTCTATCTACAGCCCCATTTTAAATACAATACATCATCTCTTTTTAGGTACATTATGGTTATTTGGTTTTGATTTATGGGAATTGCAAGAATTTACAAATATACCAAAAACTAATAAATTAGGTGGGGATCGACCGGTCTTGGTACTAGATAGCTATATCCACTTAGCCACTGAGTGCTAGTAACAAGAGGGAGGTTCGCAGGTTTGTTGAAAGAAAGAAAGAAGAAAGAAAATATTTTTATTTGCCTTAAAAACTACTACACAAATGTTATGGTACCTGCTAAATATTTATATATACATTTTCTTAATTGTGTGCGTAGCAGAGTCTGAGGCAAATATGGCCTCCACTCAGCGTTGTGCTGGATAAACACTATGGGTGTCTACCCAGCGCTGGTTTTCAGTGGAGTCCAATGGCAAGCCAACGCCACGATTTTGTTGCAGGTGTTGAATTTAAAATAGACTAGACTTGTCTAAGGGCAAATGGAGAAGCAAATTCCTTGACACAATTATAATAACTCTTTTTTGCAAAAACTATCGTGAACTTGACTATTCATATTGTAAAAACGGGAATTTTCACGCACTGCACTATCGGTGAAGGCACCGACTAAGTTTCGACTCATTCCGAGAGTCTTCATCAGGGTGAGTGGTCGCGACTTTCCCCTTCCGCGTCGCGCCGTGCAGTACGTGTATTATTTTTTGGCTTTTCTGTAGTGGAAACAAGCAAGCATTCTCTCTTTTTTTCTTTTTTTAAATCTTCCCTAAGAAAGGCTCAGAAGGAAGTTCTTACAAGAGAGGTAATTACGCACATGTCTTATTAATGCGGAAAAATATTTTTCATCTACAACTGTTTTTTACTTAACTTTTGATCTCTCTTGGGATGTTGAAATAAGAAATAAGCACAAGACTAGTGTTAGTCTAGCACTCCAGGCTAGTCAAACTGACCAAGCATAACATTTTATCAGTTAAAATAATTGTTTGTTTAAACTTGAGATCATGTCAATCGATGTCTTCTGAGCTAAAAGAAAATACACAGACTACCTACTTAGAGTACAATTCTTAATAAACGAGCCTTCAAACACCGCGACTTATAGTATTCAAACACCACGCTGTCTGTGTTTGGAAGTGGTTTTCTGTGTTCAATTGACTACAATATGCTCTGTATGGTTCAGTATAGATACATACAGTATACAATACACTTACGTATTATGTACATTACTGCTCTCGGTCGGTTATCGTATCGATAAAACCGGTTCTCAGTCCCTCTGGAACGCCTAGAAATTGTGTTGCGAAAAAACTAGATGTAGGTACGTAGATAATTCAAACATTTGACTTGGAGAACCGAAGTGCTTTTTATACCATCCACGATATAACACACAAAAGCTTTTACGAAAAGTAAGCTTTCCCTTTCAGTATTTCGGACTCAGCACTTCTGCTAGCTTAAATATATATTAAGGGGGTTTAAATCAAAAAAGATCAATTGAAAGAATTGTCTAAAAAGTATTTTATTTACAAGAATTCTATCGTTGCGATTAGTTACATTCAATTGGCAAAAACTATCGTTGTTATTAGTCGATATAATTCTGCGAAATTCAGGTACTGTTTCACAACGACGATTATTAGAAACCGTTTACGTTTTTACCAAAACTTGTACAATCGCGTGACAGGGCAATAAAGACCAACACGTAAGAACGTTGCATCGCTTACCCTGACAGTCCTGGAGCCTAACCATCAAGTCTTATTGCGATTTATTACAGGCAAAGATGTCAAATCCTTCTTAGCAGTTTAGGACGCTATAGCATTTGTCATATAATCATCAAACGCAAAGCGGGATTTTACATCTTTTCCTGAATTGAATCTTAATAAGACTTGATGGTTAGGCTCCTAGTTTGGATTATCTGGTTTATTTAACGGGTCATTTCCCCATCTATCCAACGAAATATGTTTTCAAATAGTATGACTACGTTGTACATGCAACAAATAAAATGCTGGTTTCGAACTTTTGTTGAATCACTCTGCTGGAGATGACTATTTTGACAAGAATAGCTGGGAGGCACTTAAGGAGGCGTATCTACAAAGAAAAAAATCCAATATTGATTTCTTATCGTAGTTCATGTTCCGATGACATCACCTGGGTCAGATCATTGAGTTTTGATTAATCATAATGTGGAAAGTGTTATCTGATCATGCATACTTTCCTATCAGTCTGTGTAACGTAATCTGCTTAGTATACGCAGTGACGATATCAGTCGTTACCAATTCATACAATAAGCTTTTATATCCGTCCTACTTATTATCTTCTATTGAACAAGTTTTTAACACTGGGTCCCAATTGTGCCAACTAGGGAGTAATCAGGAGCACATCCAAACATTATGTTAAGTACCTACGTGTCCACGCTTTGCATTGTAACTATAGTATTTTTTATCAGTTGAGTTAGTTCATAGTTTATAATCTAGGGCTAAACCTGGTTGGCGCAAATGGGCCTTAATGGTTTTGTGCTAATAATGAGTAAACGAATGAGAATAACCAGATGGCCTTCAAATATATAATGCATATACAGACTGTCATGACGAGGCCTCTGATAGGCTTTCGCGAATTATCTAGCCTTGAACTTTCAACATAAACAGTACGGGATACTATTATCTGAAGCTCTCAATCAATATATATAAAACTGTTCCATTACTGATTGGCGGATCAACGCACAGCCTAAAGCATAAGTCCTGGATGCATGAAACTTGGAGAGTATATTCCTCTCATGGTGTAGGGTTGCAATAAGAAAGGAATTTGGAAAATTCTTCCCCTAAGGGGGTGAAAAGGGCTGAAAACCTTTGTATGAAAAATCGTATTCCTTGAATTTACAGTCTTAAAACTTCACATAAATATTCTTCAATCCAAATGAGAAAAGTCTGATATAATAATTTTCCCAAAATATCCCTCAAAGGAGATGTAGGGGGTGTCAAAGTCCATGAATCAACTCACAGCCTAAACTATTAGCCCTAGAAGCATAAAATTAACAAAACAAAAAGAATTTGGAAAATTCTACCCCTAAGGGGGTGAAAAGGGATAAAATCCTTTATATGGAAAAATGGTATTCACTATACTTACAAACCACATAAATAGACTTCAATCCAAATGGATTGAAGTTTTCAGTTTTTATGGGAACTTTTTAACGAGTGGTCCAATTTGTTTGAAACTCGGCATAAATATTATTCAGTACAAATAATAAAAGACAAATACATTTTTTTTCTAAACTACCCCTCAAAGGTAGGATGGTGTGTTAAGTTTGTTTAAGAAATGTTTAACGCGTGGTGCGATGTGCTGTAAACTTAGTTTAGAATCTTAAAATACAAAAGAACTGAATACGTATCAAAATATATCAAGCAATTATTTTTAATGCATCTATCAATTATCTATCCTACGCGAGTAAAACCGTGGGCATCGGTTAGTCTATTTATACCACTGTCGAACAGGTTAAGTCATTGTGATGATCAAAACTGAATAGAACAGCGATCAAACGCCCTACGCCCTTGATGCCTGTTAACCTCGACAATGATGGGTGACCTAGTTATGGATACGCTGCGTTTTTCAATTTGATATCTGGCAGGAAGTCTTTTTGTTCGCCACAATGGTGAATCACAATTACCCTGTCTTTACTGTTGAAATGCTTTACAGTCACATTCATAATGTTTTCTAACAAATATGACCATGATTTAAACCACCAGCCTGATTGATAGATGACATCGTTGCCGTTCAGGGTAAGACCTGGAGAAAGGGCCAAAATAGACAGGAATGGCGTTTGAGGGAGAAGGCTTATGCTTAGCTGTGGGCTACGAGCAGCCAGTAATAATGAAGATGATGATGAAAACATAAAAAACTGTCACATTTACTTGCAGGCTACAAAATATAAAACTGTCACATTTGCTACAAAGTATCAGCTTAGTGTAATTTTTATCGAAACCGCTTGTTAAAGGACATTGCAAAATGAGTGAAATAAGTTCAAAGAATCGAAGAGGTACTGGAAAAGAACTAAAAGCAACAATGATGATAGTCTTAGTCAGTGATGATAATCTCAGATCAGATTGGTTGCTGGTTGGATTCCCGCTGCGGGACAAATGGACAAATGTTTGTATGATCTGTAAATATTTGTGTCGGGGTCCGGGTGTTTTCTATGTAGGTATATAATATGTATTTATTTACAAAAAAAATTTTTAAGGAGTATATCATTCATGTACCTCTAGTTCACACAATACAAGCTCTGCTTATTTTGGGGCTAGATGATGCTGTGTGAAAAATGTCCTGGATTATTTTTTAAATCTACAATTGTCCGAAAACTGCGCGGTAGAGTTCTTAATGATGAAGAACCAACAATAGTGATTTATGATTATTACGATGTTTTCATCAACGGCAGCTTATTCCCTAATTAGCATTCCTCAGGCAGATTATAAAAATATACGTTTTATTACGACCAGTTTACGAATTATGTAATTTCTTGGAAGGCCAAACGATCACCCAAGGCCGGCTGTGAATGATACGGCACCTGTTAAATTGCTCGCTGATGGATGGTTACATGGAGTTCTGGTCAATTAATTACCTCACCATGATCATGTAGTTAAGGATTATAAGAGCCATCTTGAAACGTAATGTCTCCTGTTAGGTTAATATCAGTAAAACCTGGTAGCGTTAGTGGTATATAGTTAGAAAATGACATTGTTTCATGACATGTAATGAAAAGCAAACTGGTAGTCTCAAATGTCTAATATCTATATTTCAGGTTAAAAACACTTTCATAAGTCGGTGTGGAAGCCGAAACTTTCAACAACAACAACAGTTTTTCAACAACAACAGAAAACTGAACGGTTAATACTTTAAAGCAAAGTACACCTAAATAAAAGTAAAAAAAAATGTTATTTAAAACTACGAAACTACGATTTTTTTTTAAAGGGGGTATATTTATGTCCCTCAAGGCGATGACTGATACTTTTCGGGCTTGGCTCTAGCTCTGAAGGTAAAGCGGATTCAGAAAATAATTCATTAATTCAAACAATGTGAATACTAGCATACAAAACTCTGTAGATTTCCTATACAAAAGCTCCAACCAAGCCGCTAGTTCACCAACGTCTGAAACCCAATGCTAGACAAATGTTTCGGCCATCGAAAGTGTATTGATTAGTGTTGCCTGACTGATAGATATTGCCGGCGTGCCTGGTGTTACTTGCCGTTCAGTCTAGCCTAGGCTAGGCGCGTCTGGGCGTGGCGCACCTAATTTTATTGCAGTTATTATACAACTAATAACATATTGTATTGCTAGCACTAGCACTGCGGGCGATAATGTTGTAATCGCTTGGGTGAGGTTCATTCACATCGGAACAAGGAGAGAGCAAGAGCCATTCATGATTATTAATAGTGTATACTACACTAGATTTATTGTTAAATAATACTTAGAAAGTGAAATCTGAATTTGTACGGCGAACGGGACCGGTGATGTGACGACTTGATTCGGATCCGATTAAACTTTACAGAAAGACTAGGTATTTAGAAAGTATCCAGGCATGTTATTAAAAGTTAATCAGATAATTTAGTAGTAATATTTCAAAATCAATTTGAGAAATTTAAACATGATGTAAAACAAAATTAAATGCATGTCTAGTGGAGTGGCAATAACATAAATTTTATTCCAAAAACTATCGTGAACTTGACTATATATTGTAAAAACTTAGTCGGTGCCTTCACCGATAGTGCGGTACGTAAAAATTCCCGTTTTTACAATAAGAACAAATAAATTATTAGGTATCATATATTATTTCATACTCCATCCATCAATATGGTAGTCATCATCTGATCTTGCTGGAGTAAGTTTCGTATTTGAGTGTTAGATGGAAGAATATAAACTCACAAAACCCTACGTATTATACTTCAGTCTGAGGTATCCAAAATTATACATTTTTTTTAATTCAAACTTTTACTCCCGCAATCCCTTTGGAAAGAGTTTAAAGCTAATAATACCGGAATACCTAATAACTACTTTTTTCTCTCAGTTTCTACCTTCTAACATAACGGCTAAGAAGAACCATCTCAAAAACAAAGCCAAAAAGTTCCCGCCTCACGACCGTCGAGCTTGAGCTCGGACGATGAGGAAGGTCCTCTAAATAAACGATCAACGAAACGTCAGCAGGAGAGTAGTAAAGAACGTGGTCGTAATAATATCCTAAAATGATACCAAGCTACGATAATTTCCATTCTGTCTTCTCGAAAACTCCAGCTTTCTTACAGTAGCACAGGTGACAACATATCAGACTTGACAAGTCGGTAACTTGCATATCTTCTTGTCCCTATACCACATTACATGGGATCGGCACACCATTTTTTCTTCACCCACTCTCTATCATCCGTAATCTCAATATTCATTCCTTTCTTAAGCATGCCATCCTGCACACAATCCATCCATCTTTTCTTCGGCCTACTTCTACTCTTATTTCCATCCACATTCATATTTAACACTCTGTGCGCAATAATCATTGCCCGGCCCTGCACGGAGGTAGTGACTGTTTGCTAATCTGTGCGCTATTAACCAACTTTCCGATGTTTGTTGCAGGTACTATGACAGTCTGCGACGTGCACCGCCGAGACCGTGAGTCATTCGTTCGTTGATAAATTAACGTGACGTAAAGCCGAATCATGTATGCAAGTACGCCCGTCATGATAAAGTCGCTAATTTCTTCCTGCTCCAAGTTTTGGAAATACGTAGAGGTTTTCCTTGTATCTATTCGCAGACTTCATGCGTCAAATAGGAGGCTAACTCTAGGTAGAGCTTAGTAAGATTGACATCTAGGTTCATAAAGTTTTTTTACTTGGGTAAGAGCATCAATCTCAGAAAGAAAAAGTGTGTGGGTAAATTTCGCAGCTGCTTCTATTCCAGAAACTGCCCAAGGAGTGTTTAAAACGAGTTCTAGCTAGACTAAATAGTCAAAGGCAACCATTAATGTCTCAGCTTAGACAGAAGCTGATGATTCGTCATACGTACATCCATTTCTATGTCAATGAAATTCAATCTGTGTAGCGTCATTCGTATGTCTTTCCTGTCCATTTATGCGTTTGTATGGCATACCGATATTTTTCTAATGACCTACCCGCTTTGTTTTGGTAATGTTCAATGCATAATGGTAGGAAGGTGGCATACCAAAACCAGAGCCTCTTATCTGGTAATGTCAATACTGATTTATATATTTCAGTGTGTTGATGATGGTTAGGTTTAGGCTACACAACTAAGTTATAGAAAATGTAGTGCCGTGTCCATGGAATCGTCTACAAAGAATTAGAGACGCCTTCGTCACCTAGAATACTAGAATACTTAGGTATTTTTATATTTATTTATTTACACACTTTTTTATGGTAACTAATCATTTAAAATCACTGTTGTGTGTAGAATTTTAGATGAACGCATTAATGATTCACGGGATCGGTATTTTATGTTTTGTAGTCTTTATTTCAAGTATACAGTTACACCTATATCAAATTATTTTCATCAAAAAAGTAGTTAGATCACATTTTGCCTGTATATTTAGCCTAGCTCTAACAATATACCGATATACTTTTCTCTCGCTGTCTGTATTCACATAAAATTCCATACAAAAAAGTTGGTACGAGCTGGCTAAGTAATTAGTAATTCGGTCAAGTCCTGAAATGGGCCGAGTCCTTTACGCCGAGTTGATGAAAGATTCGATTATAGGCTTTGCTGTAACTTTGAAGTGTTTTTTTGTTTTAGATTATTCTGTGTTTTTTATAATATAAGTATCTTAATGCCATTCAGTGGAAGAACCTTTGTTTTGCTCTTTTACAATTATTACACCTGCCAGCAGTGCAAGTGGTATTGCGATGAGCGTTCTAACGAGTGCATTAACCTCTCGCTACTGAAATAACAACTCATAAAGGTTTCTTCGTGGATGGTGTTATGCGATATTTCTAGGCGTCCTACTGCTATCTTGTTATCCTGTGACTACCAAGAGTCTCCGTGGAGCAGAACCTCCTCAGTGTACGAAGACACGGTTTGTTGGCAAGGTTGACAAGTTTTTTCCTTCAAATATCTCGCACCTTAATCTCGATTTATTTCTTTTTTTACTATCCGTCATAAATTGTAATAAGCACAAAATAAAATCGTGGGCTACATACAACAACTACCAGTCTGTAGGGCTTTATTTGTTTGCTAGTTCAGTCAGCGCCATCTAGCGTCGAGTAGCGTCATCAAATGAAATGTTTTGTAGAACGTAGTTCAATGTTGAATAGATAGATGTAGTGAATTGAGTGGGGTGGAACTTTCGATGTCTTACTGCTTAATAATTCAGTCGCGGTCTTTAATTTGTAAACTTTGTAGGGCTCCTTTGGAAGAGCTCGTTCAGGGAAATAATACCTACCACCTTGCCTATTTCTACCGTCAATCAGTAATGCTCCATTGTTGTGTTCCGGTGTAGAGGTGCTGGTGAAATTACAAGCACATAAGACCTTCCACTCGTTCAGGCTCAGGGATGGCAACACGCGAGTTATACCTCTGCTGTCGCAAGCGTCCGTAGGTTACGGTATGCTTGTTTATGGCTGAACTCTATAAAAAAAGACAAAATGAAAATGGTAACATTTTAAATGTCTAAATTAATAAAATGAAACAAGAATTAACTACAAAACAGCTTAGTACATTTGCACATTAGTCAAATAAGCTAAAGGAAAGTCTTAGGCATGTCTTAATTATTCTATAGAAACTTGTCGCTAGGCATCAACGGATGTCAAAGTTTAGTGCAAATGGGCTTGTTCCATCAAAAGACACTTATACTAATTTTCAGGTCACTTGTAATAACTAACATCTAACCTTGAAATTATGAAAATAAATTCAACATTCACGATTCAAGGTCAATAAAATTTCATCTTTGTTAAAAGAAACAAACCCTTTCAATGTAATTATGTACATAGTTACTATACTCACGTAATGACGTGCTTACGATGAACTACGCAATTAATATTTTCGGCTCTGTCTGCAGAGCCCGGATAGCTCAGTCGGTAGAGCATTGGACTTTTAATCCAAGGGTCCAGGGTTCAAGTCCCTGTTCGGGCGGTACTTTTTTTGCTTTTTGTTTGTTATTTTTTTAAGTTTATTGTCTAGCACAGCATACACGTACATTTTATAATAATAAAATCATTGATGAAAAAATATTCCATTAGTTTAGTCGAGTACTATTAACTAACTGGATGCGCTGTTTAGTTTACAGCGCCATCTACTCGACGTCACACTAATTTTTGGGCCTAATTCTGCAACAATGTTAATAAGAGATTTCATGGTTAGAGCACAGATGGCGCTGAGTTGGACCTTTAAAGCTCTAATAACATAACAGATGGCGCTAGTAGTCGCGATTATCTTACCTAATACTATTCACTTCTTGGTAACTGGTATTTCACGATGGGTCATAAATACTTTCATGAAAATGCTTAACAGTTACCAATAATTAAAGCACAACATTAGTAGCCAACTGTCCCTACTTGACTCCCAATTTAAATACTGTCTTTTATATTAAATTACACATTTTGTTTTGTTTAGTTTAATATTCCCCTCACTTCTAGAATAATTCTAATCCGTTTTTGTATCTTTCTTGAGATGGTTTTCATTGTTAATGACATCCGCCCCATTACCTATTTAAATTGATGAGTTATATTTCCTTAGTAAGCACAAGTAAAAACGTTCTTCAATTCTCTAAAAAATCCTAAATCGACCATCACCTGATACATTATAGGTCCGTATGAAGTAACTACGTCAAAAATTTACCAAGCACCGAAGTTCAACTCGCCAAGCTTTATGATGGGTCTTATTAAAAAGATTAGCTTTTTTTTAAACTAGGTAGGTACATTACATGGTCGTCTCAAACCGAAGCTCACCATGAACTTAATTATAATGAAATTAATTATAGCTACACTTGTCCTGCCTGAATAACAAATCGGTCAATAACAAGTCCCACCAACTGGTTTTTGTCCCCCTATATCTTCAAAACACTTCAAATTGGTCCGTGGATAAAAAATGTAAACCACGCTGTCATCACTAAAAATAGACTTTTTGCCAAGGTTCAAATTCGGCACAAACACGCCTGCTAAGCATTAGCGTTTTTGTAATTTATTAAGAAAGATTCGTGTTTTCGAAGTAAATTATGTAACAACATACCTACTTACCTTATAATTTAAATCGTATGATATCCTTCTAATATTATAAACGCGAAAGTTTGTGAGGATGGATGTTTGTTACTCTTTCACGTAAAAACTACAGAACGGATTTTGGTGAAACTTTACAGTAATATAGCTTATACAGCAGAATAACACATAGGCTACTTTTTATCCGGGTACCACGCGGGCGAAGCCGTAAGCAGAAGCTAGTCATTTATAATATTAATAGGATAACAAATCGGAGTAACTGACAATTTGCATGTAGCAATATTATAAAGAGGAAAGATTTTTTTGTTTGTTTGTATCGAATAGGCTCCGAGGCACTTTAGTTTTTTATAAAACTAAAGTGGCAATTAAGCATACGACCCACCTGTTGGTAAGCAGTTACCGTAACCTCAGGACGCTTACAACATCAAACGCTTAAAATAATTGTTTTTATTATCTAGTGAAAATCTTATGCCGAGAACGTACAGTCTATCAATCTGTCTATACCTTACGTGAACTACCTAATACCTACCAACACAAATCGAAGGAAACCATGACTTTTGAATTCATTCTTCAAAAAGTTTAAAACTTTTTTTTTTTTTCATTTAAACTGGGCCTAAGTTCACCCACTTCTAGCTACCTATACAACACTTAAGTGACTCCAAGTGTTTCTGACATCTGTTTCCAATCGAACAAAACGACTTGACTATGTGACAGATGCACTATTACCGCCTCTTTTTGTCTCTATTGTGGAAATGCATTTAACCTAGTGCAGATTATCCTAGTCGGACGACGCACGAACTGCAACATATCCGTTAGCTCGAACCCAGTTGTCGGGTCTAAACAACCGCACGATGCCGACGACGTCACGATAAAGTGATAATCTTATCGTGACGTCTAAGTTCTTGTTTAAGTTGGCCGTTTTTTAAACACCCAAACTAGACACCAGAACATATTTTATATTTTGTTGTTTGGCAATTACAGTTTTTCAACCTACTTGAATATGCGGGTCGCGTACAAGTTAACAAGTAAAAAAGTAAACACCTAAATTTCAAAGACGACGACGTATTAAATTAAGTCAGTACAGATAAATTTAAATATGACAATAGCTGATCTGACCGCGAAGATGGGAGAAAATCTAGAGATTTTGCTGCAGACGGCTTGCTTTAAATAGAATTGAATTCGTAAAAGATTGTTGTCTTCTGGATGAAGAGAAAAGAAGAATATCCAGAATTGACAAGAGAAGTTTTGAAATTGTTGCCTATCATACCCTCGAGTAAGATTTCGCGACCCACAGGTTGAAAAACACTGCAGTCTGCAGTGATACTAATAATATATCGAGTAACCCAACTCTTTCCGATGCCGGCAGTAAACATGTTTTGGTCGTATTTCACCATGCTTATGGGAATATAATGCTAATGAAGTCCATAGGTGGGTTTTGTTTACATTTTTTACTGAGGAACGTGTAGTTTTTTTTTTGCTATACGTTACTTTATCACCTTTTTTTTCTAAGTTATTTGCGTTTGAATCTTGTTATGCTTTGTTGTATTTTTGTCTTAAGGAAATTGATTAACATTTACGCTTAAAACTGTGATTTAGATGATTGATTATTAATGTTCAGAAATGACGAAATATGATCCAAACTATGCTATCAAGTTGAAGATAAATATTTGATTTATAAACTCACTAGCTACTGCCCACGGCTTTGCCCGCGTGGAACTCGGATAGTACCTAGCCGATGAAAAGTAACCCTCACCGTTACGTTCGTAAGAAATGCATTCGCTCGACCGTTTTTGCGCCGACTTACGTTGCAAAGTTGGTCTCCGCAAAATGCCCTTTTATTTTAACACCATCATACTCAGCCTTTGTACCCTCAAGGTCTAATCTAAATATTGGTGAAATAGTTTGAATGCGGATGTGTAATTTCAAAGATTACCTTACATCCAAATTTTCAACGAGGGGACAGCAGAGACTGACGAGTCTCTGCTGTCCCCTTTTAGCGGAGACTAGCATTTTTTTAAGATCCTTGCTGACCGACCGATGGAATAAATCTTCAAAATTATTAGAATTAATAAATAGCCAAAGAGCCTTGGGTTCCGGAGTTTCTCAGTTTTCGTTCTTGAGTAATCTCTCTTGACTCTTGAGTAACGTGAGTATTTCGTAGTATAGAAAATCGATTTAACGAAAAATTTCGCGCATAAACTCGTCTTCAAAACGGTGAAGGTAAACATCGCGAGGAAACCGGCGTGTTAAAGAATTACAAATTCAAAACCATCGGTTAGTGTTCCAATAAGCGGCGATGGGCGATGGGCGATGCTTGCAACCTGTCAAGTGAAATACTAAGTATGTAGTTATAATAAACGGGGTCATGTGCCTAATTTAATATTTGGACCTGCCTCTGACAACACCCTACTTGATTTCCTCAAATATCTACGCACTGAACATATACCTAAGGATGTCCATCAATAAGAATATATTCGTGAGCGTGTCTTTTTTTATTAGGAAAATTCTTTTATTTCTTGACTAGCTACTCGTAGCTAGTGTTTTCTCCTCCATTACCTTGCGTCCCTATATAACCATGCCATGTTTAGAGGCTATCACACCCTATCATATTGGCCATAATAACCTTAGGATAATCATCAATGACTGATGGTAAACTGAATCACGTGGCGTCCGTTTCTTGGAAGCCCCGGCCGCAATGCGGTATAATAACCGTATCCATAATATCGTGTTTAAAACGCAATTTACACAACATATTAAAGATTTTCCATCTATGTACCACAATATCGGTTCAACGTATTCAATATTCAATTTCTTCGATCGTAGTGAGTTTTTCGTAACTTCCACGCGCGTATTTTAGTTTTTGTCGTATCAGTTGTTTGATTTTTTAAATGTTGACTAGTATTCTTCATAAGACAGGGCTAACTCTCGACCTCTTTAGACCAGCCTGCTTAGCATGAAGACCCAAGACAACAGTTTGTCTATCGCCGAGAAGAGAAAACAATGTTTTGTCCCTCTCTTTTGTTTGACAGAAATAGCTTTTGTCTTCTCTTTCGTAGACAAAACGTTGTCTTGCGTGCTCATGCTAAGTGGGCAGGACATTTTCATACCAAGTAAGCAGAAGACCGACCTGCTATGGTAGTCTTTTGTTTTCGGCGTAGTTCATTGCTGTCTCATGCATCTCATTGAACGCACAGCAATGAACCAACGTTGAGTAGGTCCCCACAATATTGTTAGTTAGTACCAGTTATTGCAGTTGCAGAAGCTACGCACTATGCGTAAAACGCACGCAAGCGCGCGCTGTTACATAAACTGACATTATAACGTCCTTTTACTGACACTGCGTCGGTTATCTGCATTATTACTATGCTAATTAACTGCAACTCTCATGTAACTATTGTTTAACTTTGCTACGAACAACGTAAAACACGGCTAAACAATTATGTATTTTTGGGAAATTAATCATACATATGGTCCAGACTCCATACTAGGATTCCATGTCTGTTGGGGACTACGAGTGCCATTGCACCATGGTACCACTACACCCAGACCCGGAACAAATTTCATCAAAATGTGCAAACATTTGTCCCTCAGCGGGAATGGAACCCGCACCTCTTGCGCTTCGATCGGCTACCCGCCCGCCACACCACCGAGGTCGTATAAGTGTATGTTATCCTTATCATAGATGCTGCTGCTGGTCAAGTGGGGTTATGCAGGGCGAAGTCCTTCTGACGCTCCATCTGCTGTTCTCTACCGAAATAACTGCATATTTGATTCTAATTGTGAGTCGCCATGCTTCGGCTTCCTTCCTCATTTCCAGCATAAATCAACTGTGTTTATTGATTTTTGAAATACTGTTCAATATCAACATCCGCTGGTCTTTATCCCTCCCTTATTCTTGAATTTCTTTCTTCGATCGATATTCATCTTCTCTGTTTATATGTACTGTCTATCTGAAAGAAATTGAAGAGAAGCAAAGCCTTAATAATATAAAATCGGCGACAAAAAGAGAAGATATCTCTCAAATTTATCTTCAACAAAACTTTGGTCTCTTTTAAATCTTCAAGAACTTATGACAGATTATATTAATCAAGGCCGTTTGCGTAATCTAATTAGCCTGTCTGATCCCACTGCAGGGCAAAGGCCTCCCTTCTCTTTTACTACTCTTCGCGGTCTTGTGAATCGATTGGCCAGGATACCAAAAATGTGTCGAGTTCGTCGCGCTATTTCCGCCTGGGCCGATCTCGTGACCGCGTCACACCCTGTGGGACCTGAGTGGGTTATGCAGTACGCGTGAAGTATTATGTTACCAAGCATTTTAATTCAGAAACTGAACGAATACTAATAAAACTCCTTAAGCCACACTACAAAGATTCCGCGTTACGAAATGGCCCGATGTTTAAACATTGTTGTAAAAACCAGGAAACGGTAAACAAATTCCATTTAAAGTTAACGCGCGGGCGTAGTTAGGGTAAGGCTATAGGGGCACATGACCGCATTTTTTAATTTTTATTGACAGCTTCCGAGCTTTTAACACCATTTTCTACACTAGGACTCTTTTGTGTGTCAGTAATTTGTTGGGCAGAATCAATATTTTACGTTTATCTGATAGAGCTATACAAAAAACGTCTTAAATCTCTTCCAGATCTCATTCGGTACAGATTTTATAGTCCTCAACTCAGCTTTGCAATATTTCTTATTACCTTACCATATTATTTTTCTTTCCATGTTTCTAAATCCTCACTACGTCCATGTGTGAATACGCATAATGATCGTCGGTCGCACATGCGTTCCTCGTTACGTTGCACATTGCATTTTGTAACAAATGCGTTATGTTGCAGATAAATTGCCGATTATAATATAGTTTGTGAAATTCTTGCGGCAAGTGGAGCGGACCATTGCGTTGATAAGAAACTTTAGGCCTTGCTGCCACTTTTTTTTGTTCAAACGATCTAGAGGTCTATAAACTCGAATCGCTTTCCACCGCCTTGCAAAGAGCCTGAATCCTTTAGTGGGAAAACTATAAGCAGATTACTGAGCAAAATCAGTGTGGTCAAGAATGAATAATTGCAAGATCACTGCAACACCAACAAAAAAATGATAGTTTTTTTATAAAATACTTAAATGATAGATATTTTGACAACTATCAAATGAATTTGAAAGTCGATGGCGAGAAAAGTTAACCAGCAGTAAACCTCCGCAACAAAATAAAATATATGTAAAAAAAACATCATAAAATCTCGCTGTTAATAAGTTAAATTTAATTCGAAATTTAATTTCTTCGAAAGAAGAATTATTTCGAAGAATCTCATAATAATTTTCTTTATGATTTCAGAGTCGTTGAAAGAAAACGTACACCGTCAAAGACGTACGACGCCCTTTTCCATTCTAGGAATTCATACTGTTTGATGTGTTTTAGTGAAAGTGTTTATTTTCGAGATTTGTTCTGGTTCCTTTTTTGTCAGTAAATAATGTGCTTATAATCTTCAATTTACTCCTTTTACTTCTTTTAACTTTGAAGATGTAGACATAATATTAGGCTGATGCTGATGATTTTAATACACAATACACAAACATCGCCCGCCCAAATATTTTTGTACTTGTGTAAAATAGAAGTAGTCAAAATCATGATTGTACATAGAAATTTTCCGTATCGCGAAAGCGAATGGAAAATCATGACTTCTCGCTCGGTACCACCACCAGCGTCAATGGAATTGTACAATATGAATTGAATACCATTTCCATGGTAGCAGGGAAAGTAAATTGAAAATTACCCCGACACCGCTGTAACCGGCAATTGGTTTTCTCTTTTTTGTTTAACATCTGTATATCATTGTTTTGTTTACCATCTTGGCTTATTGCGTAATGTTGTTTATCTCTCTGAGATTGTATTGATAAACGTTTCGCGTAGGTTGAACCTCCCACTCTAAAATAATTCAAATTATTATTGGTCTTCACAAAGTTTTGGTACCTTGCAGCATCAAAATCTTTTTTTAAGTACGGCAGGGTAGCTGCCGTACTTAAAAAAAGCTTATAAAAAAAGCTCGTGTATTAGAATATTTAAAAAAATATAATCATTCAATCGAAACTACAATAAAATTGCCAATACTTAATTGTTCCGTGTTCCATATTCCATATTCTGCAGTTTTACGTAAATCATTTAGATTAGACGTGATCAACGTTCTGATTGCAAGCTTTCGAAGTATTTCAAATAATTGTCCACTTCCAGCATTATATAGATAAACCGCTACTGGTCTTTGATATCTATCGGTGATGGTGATTGTACAAGACGTGAAATCATGTTTATGTCCTCGATAAGTAAGTAGACTGTGTTTTGAGTATAGTGGACTGTTTGAGAAATGTGCATTTAACTTAGCTGCAGTCAATTAATACGAATAGCACCTGTAGCCAAGTTGACTTTCTACAATCACTAATAGAAAACTAAAAATGTCTAAATATATGAGATGATTGAAATGTATCCATTCCCTTTTCGATATATCGATACATTATACTCTACTAGCGTCATTGCTAGACGTTAAATAGATTATTACTTTGCCTAACCTATCCCCTCTGGTAATCAGATTTTCTATTCGTGGTTTTGCAAATACGCTGCTATTGATGGATGAGGTAAACACTTTGATTATAAATCGCCTGTCTCGAAACATGAAACAATAGCTAATAACTAACAATTATTTTGATTATAATTTCGAAGTCGAACACTAAGCTTCCATCAACGTAATTGTCAGTACTTACCGTACCCTTTGTAAAGGAAAGGATAATGGTCTATAGGCTATAATAAATGTCCATGCGTTGATTTAAAGGACTGCCTTTATTGGTCATTTTGTGGCAACACAACATTATGAATAACCTAGCAACGGGCTGTGAACAAATAGATAGTGCTGCATCGATGTACAACTGTATACGCATTAATGTGAGCCTACGTATCGTTGAAAATTCATCCAACGACTATGATGTACTATGATGATTCCTTGTATGAATCTATGAAGTCTTACCAGAAATATCATCATCAATTTTATTGAACACCATGTTATAGTCGGGAGTTCATTTCTTTTTTTTTTATCCATGTCTACATCGACGTTAAAACACATATGGGAATATATATGAAACGAGGAGGCTACTCAAATGAGATAATAAAAAATATTTACCTTAAACCTGCTCTTACATTGCCCCACATAGCTTAACCTGAAAAAACATCCGCCGATCGTGACTTATCAAAAAAAAAGGATCTCTGATAATTACGAACATAGGTTTTCCATGGATCCTCGAAATGCCACAAAATGATTCAACAATATACTAGCAATAGCCATTTAATTCATTATCACCATTCCACCCTGACCCCAACTAGCCTTACAATGTTCCAGTATCCCTGACCTTGTGGGAGTTGTTGATGAAGCAGAGCATGAATTGATGAGCTCTTGCAGTCTCGTCTTCGACCCGACTTCTTATGTGGAGATGCAGTGTATTACCACGTCCTCCACAGTCTCTTCGTCCCCTGTCCGTGGCCTGTATCTGATTCCAGGCATTTTGGAGTAACGAAATGTTATGTTGACATACCACTTGTTATGTTGACATTGTTTTTATTTTCAGCTATTCCGAAGGATTTCGATAAGGTCAATATAAATAAATGCTTATAAAAAGGCATGATCTCACCGAAGCACGCTTCAGTTCAACTCATGACGTCAGCTTTCGGAGTAAACAAGCTTGCGTGTGTAATTTTTTAATCTTCTGTTTTGGCGTTTACTTTGTGATGGGCGGGTTAGGCAGGCGATTTGTTATACCTGACATTGACAAATATATTTATTATGATTCTCACAACTCAAAGTTGAGTAAGTTGTTCAGAGTTCCCTGAAATATGATAAAACTTGTATAATCATTGTAACTTGTATACTATTTTCGTGGCGCTGACTGCTGGAATTGTCTTATCATTTTATTTCTAGATTTTTTTTGCTCAGCAAATGTTGATAACTGAATTTCAGTTTTCCTTCCTTCTAGTTACTAGTAGGGGCCCGTCATTCCCTACTCTGACGTCATTATTAAAGGCTCATTATACATTATGTGAATGACATCATTAATATTGTTCGTTGCCTTGTTTTGGTCAATTTAATTTTTCGTTGTAATGGATCACACTCTGTGTTGTTCACTTTGCTGATGATGGGGCCATTTAGTCATATACTCATACCTTTTGGTTTTATGCATCACTTCGCCTCAATTTTGCGCCTGTCCCGTACGTTTTGTCTCTTCAGTTTCTTAAGAAGTTACTTTTTAAACACATAACAGCTATATATAAGATATTATAGCTATGTTAAACGGCTTAACTGTTGCGCCTGTAATATTTAGAGAGTGTCCGCTAAATTTGACGCGCGCTAAACGTTTTATTTACGCCGCAATCCCGCATTGCGGTCGGTTACCCGGCTTTTATGAATACTGCACCAACCATTAACAGGACATTACATGTATTGCAGGTTGATGTACACGGATGGTTTACATTGGCCTCTACTGTATCGTCATCAACAATCTGAAATAAACTGTTCAACTCAGAATTATAAAGAAAACCATCTATAATATTTTACGAAACAAAATAATCTTCTCTTTATCCCCATACACCGTGTGAAAGTTTTCCACAAATAATCCTAAATTAAACCCTCATAACCGCATGTCCACACTTCAGTGAGAATGAGTAACAAGCTATTTTGGTGAGTCGGTTCTAAGGTTTCTACGCTCCAATGCTCGGATTGACATGCGCGTTCATGAGCATGAACTAAATCTATAAGTACTGGTCAAATTACAAAGGCTTTGAGTAAGTTGAACCATCCAATGAAGACCCTCAAATATTTTCTTTGAAGAACCGCAAATAATATTAGTTGCAACCATGCTACGTCGGGAACTTCAAACAAACCACCAACTTTTATACGATCTCCTTATGGTTACCGCATAATATATGATATATTGTCGTCGCAGGTAAAAATCAATATTTGTCAATAAAATATATATTATTTATATTAGATTTTTTCTGTGTAGCATGTATGTATTTACAAAAAAGTATATAATAGTATATCAGTCATGTAGTTCCCAATTTCCTATAATACAAACTATGCTTAGTTTGGGGCTAGAAAATGCTATGTGATAAAGGGAAAAAAAACATGTTATATATTGATATATTGATTGACTGACTGAGAGATCAAAGCAAAACCTCCACTGTAAGTCCAAAATCAAGAAAGGAATTTAAAAAATACATCCTTTGCAGCAATAGATTCAATCTCTTTAACTTTATTAACTAGACAAAAATTTGAATGTAGGCTTGTTTTTGGAGGGTCCGCTTAAACGAAATCGTGGGCGTTCCACTAGTCTTAGAATAGATCGTACGATGTAAATGTACCTATTTAAATATTTGTGATAATGTGTCAGATGAGGAAGTAAGTACCTACCTAATTATAGCGATGACATTAATAGATGATTCACTTTCATGAGTCCGGATACTGTTATCGCTATGGGAAAACTTTGTGATAAGAATTTTCCAACGTACGTTAGTTATTTATGTGAAGTGGAACAAAAACCCTACGCTTTTATGTGTATTGCATACTACTCACTTTTGATGACAGAGCATCTCACCATAATTTCTGAAAACAAACACTCAGCTATTAAGCCGCAGTTCGTTTGATTCGGTCGTTGAACCAACTAATGACTATAGCGAATGTGCCCATTACAAGAATCGTCCATCAATCATACATTGGGTACCCGGAAGAGGCTAGGAAGGGTCGTTTGACGACCTTTGCGTATGACCTCGGTGTCAAGTCACACCTAGAAGCGATTGGTAGGGTTTCCTTCTTACGGCGGTCGTTAGACCTGCCTTAAGATTGGGAATTAAATTTGGGTTGATGACACAGGCAATGCTGTTTTGTTGGTTCAGTAGCTTTGTTTATTTTTCAAGCTCATCTTTTTTCTTTGACTAATTTCTGTTCCCTTTTATTTTGCTCACGTGATTATCACCCCTCATAAACATGACATATTAGTCGGTCGATGCCCTTGTGGCACCCTCTAAATCACCCTCGGCCAAGGTTCAACAAACGTCCTTCACAGCCTGTCATGTCACAGTTGACATGTTTTATTCGTGCTTAGTATTGATTCTACATTGTGTTTGTTAATTACGATGCTACTGTTTACGTTTCTCTTATTGCGGGTTTAAGCTCAAGTAATTTGACTTCTGTATTTATGTTCACGTCTTTGTTGCAATAATTGTTCGTGGTTGTGGTATTTATCTGCTAGTTCACAATACTGCGGCCTCCTATCTTATCCGAATGATTGGACGCTTTAATGTGTTCTAGTGTTTACGGGAGATATCATTCTCTTTATCTCAGGGATCCGTTATAAATCAACTTTAAGTCTGGCATAAAGTTATTCCACTGAAGATTATATTACACAGAAAAAAATCCTGTGGTTCCTAAACTATGATATCTTATATCGTTAGTAGATTAGTTTCTCTATCTCGGGAATCGCTCAAGTTCATAAACTATGAAAGTACTTCGGTGCTTTCTTGCTCTGACGAAAAGATAAGTCAGATCGAAAGACAAAAACTTTGTAGTTAAAATAATGATAGCCCATACATCGATATACGTCACGGCCAATTCTCCAACTGAGAACTCCAAAGTGTGAGTTTGTAATCACTTGTGCTGTGAGACCTTGATTCTTGCCAAATGATAGTTCAATAATGGTACTTTATTCCGGATAAAGTAGGTAGGTAGTAAGTTAAGTAGGTATAAAATATACTTCATCAAAAAACTTTTTTTGTCTACTCAAATATAATATATTTTTTAACTCAAACAGAAAGAATACGGCAACTCACTCTATCATAAAAAAATGACATTCTGTCCGTCGAATGTCAATCCGTCACACCAATACCTACGTTGTGCTACGTACGATGCCGTAGAAATAGCCAACTAACTTTTTATGTACTACCTCCTACCCAAAAATAATGTGGTGACGATGAATTTTTACAAAAAATGAGTGTGTAGGAGGTACCTACATATAAGGAAGTAACCACATACAAACATAACCAAGTAACAAAAGCTCCAGTCGAACACAATAGAGTCAGGAGTTTCGGAGTCCGTAAAATACACAGACAACCCCAGCACAATTAAAAAAAAGAACAACAGTGAATGCAGCACTGAGGAGTCTTCATTTCAAAAAGGTCACAGTATTGATCTGCGTTCCATGACATCAGACAAAAATGATAAATATGTCGCATAAAACAAATTAGAGTAAGACGTAAAATCTGAAAAGTAAGGCACTCTCTTTTATGTGTTTTATGCATTTGCAAAGTTCATTGCAAAACATATTTTTTTTAAGACTTGCCAGGGCTTAGATCTTGTTGCAATAACATGCAATATATGTTGCAAGCGCAACATAATTCCATTCAGGTTTAAAAATTAGGAGTTCAGGTTTAATTTTTTTTTAATTTGTTTTATTTTTAAAATAATAATCCTTTGACCTAATACAGCCATAGGTCTTGCTTCAAATTCAAGATTATTTTAGGGCGGTACCCTCCATACGTTTTTTGAACGTGTCCTTTCATGACTCCAGGTCAATGGAAAGTACTATATATTATAATGGTTTGATTTACTTGCGAACGTCAAAATATGAGGCATGGCCGTATTTTTTATTGTGTTGACTTAGTTGCTTGATTTTTACAACTCCAAGGGAGCCGAGATATAAATATTTGATATTAATTTCAACATGATACCTACGCGCGTTCCTTAGAAAAAGAATACTTGACAGGCAGACAGACGGACAAATAAGTGATCCTATAATGATTCCTTTTTTTTGAGGTACGGAACTCTAAATACCAAATAACCAATATGTTATTATTTCTCCTGCCCTCAGAAAAGGAAACGTTATGTATTCCCACTATGAAATTTGTTTACGAGTACCTTAAAATCTATCGGATAGTAGTATGAGTTGTTAAAAACTTAACGAGTTCACCTCAAATAACTTGCACATACGGAATAATACTGATGAAAGCGAAACCGGTACTAATGAATTAACATTTTATTACTCTTACTAGTTTTGAAAATCATGTGGGATCTAAATGTTTTACACATATAATTAAGTACTTAATTCGTCACTGAATCCATGTCATGTAGTAATAAAAACTAATGGATGTGTGTTATCAAAGCTCTTAACGAAATAAGCGTATCCGTTGTGAAATCGTTACAGAATTTACGTCCCGCTATAAAATCGTGCTGCAACTTCTAACTCGAAATAGATCCTAATGTTTACTCCGTTACGTTGCAAAGTGAAATGTAAATTATGCTAATTTTACTTTGTTTACACAAACCTACTAATAGAGGCATCTCTCTTTATCTCCTGGCTATGAAGACAACTGTTTAAACTTGCAATTAAACACGCTAATTTACATATTTATTAAACAGCTTGACATAGCGGTATTTTCTATTTAATCATCGTTAAATTCGCATGTGCGAGTTGGATTCGGAAATTTATGATGTTTGGGTATTTTTTAATTTATTCCAGCAGATTTTTACAACACTGCACTTAACTTTATTTATTTTCTTCAAGGCGATTTAATTTATTTACACTCAAGCGATTCAACTAGCTCCAAGATGGAAAGCTCATGTATGTTGGTATGTTTTGAGGGGGTGGAAAGGTCAGCCTTCCCTGGTTTATTGCACTGTTCTTAAACTACGGTCAAGGTGGGTACAGTGGCGTGCCGGCCGGCGCCCGCCTGGAGCTGAAACTAAAATAAACAAATCGCGAAAACATGAATGATTTCACTGAATCTGCTATATGTTCCTGTGGTACGGCGGCTGCGCGGCGCGGATGCTGTCAAGGTTAAGTTCTTGCTTTCCTGAAGAGCACGTGCTCTAAATTGCAAAACAAACTCTTCAGCTTGTATGGCTAAGTCCGTGTCTTCGTTAAAAGTATTATGCTTTATTTCATTCCACACATTCTATTTCACAACATGTTTTGATACTTCGTTCAATTACGTTTATTCGTTATACAACTATCATTCTGATGGTAGAATGAATAGGGGAATGCGTCCACCGTCGTGAATCTGTTGCAACTTTCCAACGATTAGGTGTCAAAATAAGAGTTGCTTTTTTTAAAATGCATAATTTTCTTTTTGTTTTCATTAATCGAAATAATTTACTATTTGTATTTGACTAGGAAGCTTCTACATTTTACTGTACACTTATATTTTTTACACCCTTCAAATCCGTGATTCAGACAGTCACATAAAATTATAGTCTCCGTTTAACATTAAAAGTATTTTTATTAATTTGATTTTGTTTATAGGGTAACGACTGAATAAATTTCTTGGTTTTAAAACAGGAAAAGCCTTGCTGACAAATTTTATCGTAGTATATTTGTATTATTGAACCACCTTATTCCTCGTTATAATGTCTAGGTTTGATAGTTAATCCAACGTTTTTATTATTTTCAAATACTATTTTTTATCAAACCTATTAAATAAAACTAGTTCCCGGCAGCTTTTATCTCCTTCACGGTCTGCGGTCACGAACTGCAATTCATTATTGTATTACTAATTCGAAGCTAACTCTTTCTGGGAATAAGGGTCGAAGCAATCGTGATTCCGAAATAAAGGGCGTTTGTTCTCTAGTATTTATCACCTTTCATGTTCCACCCGATTCAAGTTGTCTTTACATTATAGACTCTGTGTTACAGGACTTATGAGTTCTGACTGCGGGGACAGTTCTTCTTAGGCCAATTATGTACGGTTGTTATCGTTCAGTATCGTGCCGCGCACGCGCCACAAACGACCATTTGTATGATTTACAATGTGCTCCATTGAAATGCGCCTTTGTTGTCTTAACAGCTTCGCCGATAGTCGATTACGCAATCGCATCTTTTGACGCTTGTCGAAGGTTATCCAGCTCTCCGACTGTATTTTCCTTTGTTTAATTGTCGGATACTTAGATCAGTCTCATTGATGATATTTCACGTTTCTGATCTTTGTTTATTAGTTATGCTACCGCATTGACCGTTCGCTATGAAATTGCTGCACTTTATAATTCGAACGTTGAGCATGGAGTAGATATTTCTTACCCTATTCCTTTGGAACATTAAGCTCAGCTCCTTTATTCATGCCCTTTTTTTTATGTTACGGATGACACAATACTTGTTACAAATTGAAATTAGACATGTTCTATAATAAGTTATAGTGAAATATGTAAACATAACAACTAACAAGCTGGCTTGCAACCCCACGTCTAATTAGCGTTAATCAATAATACTATATTTATTTGGTCCGGAACCAGTTCCTTCATAGAACATATTATGACGATATTCGACTGTTTGGTTGTTTGCCAAACAGTCACACCCTAATTCTGGAGACACTTCGGAATTTGTCTAAGATATTTTATATTGATATTGGTGCTAATTCCTGCTACAACTGCGCAATGGATATGTGTTTGTTTTTGAAATGTTGCACATGTATGAAAACCAGCGTAGCTTCAAATCCTAGTGATAGGTCCTGTCTCTGCATAATATGCTGAGACAGGACCTATTGGGTTGTTACGAAGATTATTAGCAACAAAAATCCAAACACCCAAACTTTTGCTTTTATGATATTAGTTGGTAGGATTATTAGCCGTTGTCAATTCATTCATTCATGTATGTATTTTTTTTGTGTCGGAATGGAACATTATATATTTACAAATTACTTAATATCTACAAGCCAAAAGAATAATTTTGGGATTTGTAGGTAATGGCGCCGATTTTCTAGTACACCAACTAAACTTTATTTTAAACTGTCGCTCTGTACTAAACAAGCAAGACAGAGATGGCAAGAATTTTACTCCTGTCAAATTAGTCTTCGTGTCGCTCTTCTACGTGCTTATATTCAGCATGTTTTACGACTAAACATGTATGGAAAAGTTAATCTGACTAATTTGACAACACTACAATGTTGATAATTCTTTCTTTTGTAACTGTTAAGTAAAAGAGCGATAAGTAAAATTAAGTTAAGTTGGTGTACAAGAGGATCGACGCCAATACCTATTTACAAATAGAAAATTTAGTCATCAATATATATAAAACTGTTCCGTTACTTACTGGCGGATCAATGCACAGCCTAAACCATAAGTCTTAGAAGCATAAAAATTGGAGAGTATAGTTTCTCTTATAGTGTAGGGGTGCAATAAGAAAGGAATTTGGAAAATTCTACCTCTAAGGGGGTGAAAAGGGCTGAAAACCTTTGTATGAAAAATCGTATTCCTGGAATGTAAGAAGTCTTGAAACTTCACATGAATATTCTTCAATCTAAATGATAAAAGTCGTATATAATAATTTCCCAAAAATACCTTTCAAAGGGGATGTAGGGGGTGTCAAAGTCCAAGAGGTGACTCAACGCACAGCCTAAACCATAAGTCCTAGAAACATGAAAAATGGAGAGTATATTCCTCTTATGGTGTAGGGATGCACTAAGAAAGGAATTTGGAAAATTCTACCCCTAAGGGGGTGAAAAGGGCTGCAAACATTTGCATGAAAAAATTGTATTCCTTGAACTTACAGTCTTGATTGATGCACCTATCATTTATCTATCCTACGCGAGTAAAACCGCGGACATCGGCTAGTCATCTATAATTATATGAGAATTTATGAGACGTTATCTTCTTCAAAAAGTTAATATTAACTTTATAAAAACATAAATGATTCTAGGTGCTTAACTTTGCTAAGGCGATTAAGTACCTACATGTTGGCATGTCAACACGGAAAGTCGTCGTTAGAAACGATTACTCATACAATTAGTGGAGTCGTATAACACTTCACATATTCCAAGTAAACTTTGCAATCTGAAGCATAGATTACACAGTACTATACTACTGTTGCTACTGATCTATAATATCAATGCAATTAAAAAAATAAACACGGAGACTTCGGTGGTGCGGCGGGCGAGTAGCCGGCTGTGTCGAAAAAGGTGAGGTTCGATTCACGCTGCGAGACAATGAGAGAGATGTTTTTTTATGTTTTGCAGATACTTGGTCTGACAGCGAATGCGTCGAGGGCATGTAGTCTGTGAGACTAACGTTTAGTGATCTAGGGTTAGACGCGATAAAGACCCCTAAAAACTTATAAAGTTCATACACGAAAAACAAAACTAGCCTTCCGAATAGATCTCATTATTTTATTGAGGTTGAAAATTAGAAGGTAATATGAAGAAAAATATCTCATCAATATTCTTACCTGTACTATACCTTGTATTATCCTATCCTACCATCCTACTAATATTATAAACGCGACAGTTTGGTGAGTGTTTGTTACTCTATCACACAAAAACTATTCAACGGATTTTGATGAAACTTTAGAGTAATATAGCTTTATACATCAGAATAACACATAGGCTACTTTTTATCCGGGTACCATGCAGGCTAAGCCGTGGGCAGAAGCTAATGTTATCTATTCGCGAAAGTGTAAAAAATACCTTGTATTATCCTAACCTACCATCTTACTAATATTATAAATGCAAAAGTTTGTGAGGATAGATGTTTGTTACTCTTTCACGCAAAAACGAATGAACGGATTTTGATGAAACTTTACAGTAAAATAGCTTTATACATCAGAATAACACATAGGCTACTTTTTATCCGAGTACCATGCGGGCGAAGCCGTGGGCAGAAGCTAGTGTTATCTATTCGCGAAAGTTTACAAAATACATTGCTTGTAATACAATTTGTTGTATTACAAGCAATGCTATCTCTAGAAATACCCATTGCTTGTTATTGTATAGCTACATGAGAACATGCAAGTATTTTTCACTGGCCTTGCCACAACAACAAAGGAATTGATATGGCAACTATCCGTTTGATGCAATGACTTATTAGTTATTATCTCCATACCGATCAACTATTAACAGTATGAATGTATAAATGGATGAAAATGCTTTATTGTACATCTTAAATATGAAATAAACAATCCTATTACTATTATAAACGCGAAAGTTTGTGGGGATGGACGTTTTTTACTCTTTCACGCAAAAACTAATGAACGGATTTTGATGAAACTTTACAGTAATATAGCTTATACATCAGAATAACACATAGGCTACTTTTTATCCGGGTACCCCGCGGGCGAAGCCGTGGCCAGAGGCTAGTAACATATTAAAATAATGTTAGCTCCATAAAATATAATAAATAACTTTGTACTACCGCATTCAATAAAATAAATAAATAATTATTTATTGGATTGAATGCCTTTGATTACATATAAATAATTATTTATATATTTACAATCAAAGGTACAATAGGCATTCTTCTCGCTCAAAAGCAATCTTTACGAGAGAACCTTTGGATGGAGAGGATTCTGTGTGATATTATGTAATTTGATGAAATTTGAAATTCTCGTTGTATGTACTTATCTACCTTGTTCGTCACTGTGATTCAGTTTCTATTGATTACATTTGACCTTTTCATGGAAATGCGGAAAAAATAAATAATGTATGCTTTGCGTGTAAAAAAGCACCACTAATCAAGTATTTAATATGTCGTATATACATTAATAAATTTTAATCATGTTTTTGTTGATGCTAAGAGTTTAAGTCATAAACTATCGTTAGATTATTTATGTTCATACCTTTGGGTAGGTCACATTATTAGCACATACCCACGTTTTGCATAGCAGTTAGTAGATATTCCGCATGACAAGTTACAAACCCATCGCTGCTTGATGAAATACTAACCGGTAGCACATGCCTTCGCATTTTTTGTTATAGTCTAGGGTAGGTTTTCTTCACGATTTTTTCTTTCACCGTTTTGATTCCCCGCTGAGAATGATCTGCTTCGGCTGTTCGTAGTCAGAATATACGAGAACAATAGCGTAACTATCCACAATGGAAATTGAACTTGGCGGGATGTCAATTTTATTTTTATTTAGGTTTAACACAGAATATAATACCGATATAATAATGAAAATACCGTTAGCCATGCGATTAGTGTTACGTGATTTTTTTTTTTAGATCTTTTACGTATTTTTACATTATGAAAAATTATTGTTAAAGATTAAAGATCATTTATCATAAGACCTGTCGTATTGTATGGGTCGAAGTGTTGGGCAACCAAAAGGATTGATGAAAGAAGAGTGCACGCAGCTGAAATGCGAATGTTGAGATGGATGTGTGGAGTTACTAGAATGGACAAAATAAGGAATGAGTAGTATATCAGGGGAAGTTTGAAATAGCACCCGTGACGGAAAAGTTGAGGAGTAATAGGTTAGCATGGTATGGGCATGTCATGAAGAGAGAAGAATGTCATATTACGAGAAGAATGTTAAATATGAATGTGGATGGAAATAAAAGCAGAGGTAGGCCAAAGAAAAGATGGATGGATTGCGTGAAGAATAACATGGTTAAGAAAGGAGTGAATACTGAGATGACGGCTGATAGAGGAGAGTGTAAGAAGAAAACATGTTGTTCCGACCCCACGTAATGTGGGATAAGGACTAGAAGATGATGATGTTGTTATTAAAAGATCAGTTAAATCTTTACTGAATCGAAACTGTTGGTTTCATTACGTCATGACAAATAACAAACCAAGAAATTCACTTCACTTTAGTATACAGCTACTGCCTACGGCTACACCCGCGTGGTACCCGGATAAAAAGTAGCCCATGAAAAGTAGCGTTTGTAAAAAACGCATTCGCTCGCGAACTTGACTATTCATATTGTAAAAACGGGAATTTTCACGTACTGCACTATCCGGCGTGTGCACGGCGCGACGCGGTAGGAGAAAGTCGCAACCACTCACCCTGATGAAGATTCTCGGAATGAGTCGAAACTTAGTCGGTGCCTTCACCGATAGTGCAGTACGTGAAAATTCCCGTTTTTACAATATGAACATTCGCTCGCATTTTTCATCGACTTAAGTTGCAAAATTGGTCGCCACGAATAGCCCTTTCATTTACGGAATAATATACAGCTTAAGTCCAACCTGAAGATCCATTCTAAATATTGGTAAGATTTTCTGAAATCTGATGAGTATTTTCGAAGATTACCTCCTATATCTAACCTAACAAACTGAATTAACTTAACTCTTTAAAGACAAGTAAAGATTGAAAATAATTTGTGTAGGAATTTTTCAAACTTTCGCGATTAGATAACATAATTATTATAAGTTTAACGGGTCTTTATCGCGTTTACCTTTTTTATTATTTTCCCGACGTTTCTCGACACTCACACACGGATGAGTCATCCCGTGACCACGGCTGTTGCAATACAGTTGAAACGTCGGGAAAATAATAAAAAAGGTAAACGCGATAAAGACCCGTTAAACTTATAATAATTTTTGTAGGTATAGCTAAATCAGATAAGCAAGCAGAATATTATATGAGATACCTTGAAAACCGTGAACTTCCTCCAGCAATGGGTTATACCTTCTACTGTCTTATACAAGTCAGACGTTATTAATATTTTGGACAAACCACATACTTCCGCTAAAACGACCTTACCGAAGCTAAACGAACGGTCCGCATTATTCCATTGCGACCTTACTTTTATTATGGTTTTACGAAATTAACTATTTGCGGAAATAACACTTTGTGTTCTTTACACGGAAATATAACGTAAATTGTCGTACGATAATTGAATATCAACATAAATTACAGCATATTGCCTTTGTTAAAGTATGCTGCAGCAAAATTCACTTTCTTTTTCTCGGTACGTTGGATGAACGTGAAACTTTATCTTTATAAATTGCTGTTTAAAAATGTCACCAGGAAAACTACATTTCCATTTAACAAAAGGCGATAAAGTAACGCTGTCGCAGTAATTAAAGCGATTTTAGCCTTTGTGCACTCAACAATAGATAACCTTGTGTGGCGACGAGTTGGCTGCTTTTGTCGACCTGCGTTTGCGCGTCTGTCTTACGCGCCATTCATACTCTAGTCCGACATCATTCTAGTTCGTTGACGTGCGCAGCATGATCACAGCTTAAACGATATCCCAGACACTGTACTAATCCAGAAAAAGGTCTATGATATAAGTAAGTATCAAACATTGATTTCAAATTAGGCTTTGACTTTCAAGAAAAAAAAACTGATAGCACCCACCGAGTCTCATTGCCCGCCTGTGACTTTTTTATTTTATCGTACCATAGTGTTTTAGCGTGATGTCTAATAGCGTTCCTTAAGAGTTGTGTTATCAAAATATGCAAAAAGATTTCTTTTATCCGACTACTAGTTTCAGAGATAAACGCGTTCATACAAAAAAAAAGCAATTTCTTAATTTCTTCAACTTTATTATTAGTTAACTTTAGATTAACAAGAAGACCTTTGGAAATCAGTACTCTTCTTACCGACCTCGGTGGCGTGGCGAGCGAGTAGCCAGTTGCAACGCCAGAGGTGCGAGCTCGATTCCCGCTTCGGGACAAATATTTGCATGCTCTGCATTTGTTCCTGTCTGGGTGGTGTAGTACCACGGTACTCGTGGTTCCTGATGCCATGGCCCAGATAATCCTTAATTGGGGTCAGGACTGCGTCTGTAGGGTTTTTATTTATTTATAAATTTATTACATTGTTCTTTCACCAATTACTGCTTCCAAACCTGTTTTCCTCTAATTCTCTTAATCAAAAAACATGACACGCCGCACATAGAAACACAGTTTATACTCTTAAATCAAATAAAAATTACAATAAAATACCCGCATACAATATCCGGCCCGACAGAAGAATCCTTATTGAGAACGAAGGTACATGCAGATCTTGGGACGTGTCCGCGTGCAGTGAAGCAGCTGGCTCCCTTTTTGTGGCTGTGGCTCGACTAATTGCCCGCTCGCTCGCCCACTGGTCTGCGTGATCGCCTCAGTTTTCCTCCTAACACTTATCTATCTAGCCTCCTTGGCATATGATATGAATCGTCATTATCTCAATTTACTGCAACCTTAGTGTCTTACCTACCCATGAACTGATTTATGACTACACGCTACGCCCTCCTAAACACTTGTCGTGAATTAAAGATGAAGATAATTTTATTTCAAATTTGAACAGTACAAATTCGTTGTAACTTAACTAAACAGCAAGTAACTTAAGCCTGAATTCATAGTCGAGGGTTGAACAGCCCCCCAAAATCCATCATTCAGGTGCGTAAAGGTTGAATTCGCGCTTGAATTTTCACATAGCGCCTGAATAGTCCCCTAGGGGAGCCCCTATTTGACTATGAATTCGGGCCTTATAAACTAGCAACCTTATCTAGTAAACTATGTTGCTCTGGTCATAACGTTTTTATAAATTACTAAAGGAGCTAGATTTAACTGTGTTACGGCGTGGCGTTCAACTGCCACGGATCTGCCTTCTGATGAAGTTATGCTAGGAAGATTCGAAGAAGATTCGTCGCATTCGGAATGCTTGCTTGCCGTAACTTATTATGACTGACACTCCTGTTGCCTTGCCACTAACTGAATATCACTGCTTATAATGTATATCTTCACCCCGCTGAGAATGCTCTGCTTCGGCTGTTCGTAGTCAGAATATACGAGAAAAATAGCGTAACTATCCACAATTGCAATTGAAATTGGCGGGATATCAACTGTATTGTTTTAATTTTGGTTTAACACAGATTGCAATACCGTTAGCCATAACATTAGTGTAACTAATATAGTCTCGATTCTAGTTCAAAATCTGCTAGTACTTAGCTGCTCCAATACTTATTATGTCAAAAAGAGCATCATGTGTGGAGCAGCTAGGTCTAGATGCGATTGGCGATCGACGCTAGGGCTGTGGTGACGTGGTGATGTGTCGGCAGCATCAGCGGACTGGCGTTGGCGCTCGGTGGCAGCGGAGTCGGCAGCTCGGCGACGACGGGTGACACCCGGGAGCAGACGGCGACATCTTCCCGCGCGGCTTCGCCACCGCCCTCCGACAGGCAGCAACACTCCAGGTAGACGCGCCCCACGCTCGGAACGTTTGGCTTTTCTGGCTATGCCTGTGTTTGTACTCTTTTGACCAATGACCCGCTAGCTTTGATTTACTGTAATTATTTTAGGAATTATACCTATGGTCTCACTTGTTGCTTTCTAAGCTAGCGTGACATTTTTCAAATTTAAAAGGTGTTGGTTTTTTATAAAGTTTTTATCGTGTGGGTCACGGGCCTTGGTTTTGTTTTATTATAATTTAGAACGCCATTCAACGTTCCTAGTATGTGTGCATGCTTGCCTGCGGAGTGGTTTTTTTTGTTTTTGTTGTAGTAGTCCCTTCCTGCTACAGAAGTAAATATTTTGTGTGCAGTAATATTTTTAAAGAACATTTGCTTCAGAAGGAAGATATCTTCATCATAATTGTTTTGTCTCCCGTGGTGAATATAACACGCAACTTCCCACAAAAGTTGAATTTGTAAAGAGCCTAATTACCTGTTTAAATCTGTCAATAGTTCGTGTTAAGTATAGTCTCTATACAAACAATACTGGATGGAAATCAAGTTTAATGACCACTCTAAGCTATATACAAAGTCCCAGTTGTCTTAACCTGTCGACTCTAACTACTAAATAAATCTACTGAAGAGCAGATGATGCTTGCTATTTATCAGGATAACGTTTGAGTCCAAAAAGGGTTCAGAAACTGATCCGATATAAATAATGGAAGATCTTTTTCATTTGACATGTGTTATTCGCAAAAAAATGACTTGAAAAATGAAGTAAGACGGACATTCAATCACTGTCTTTCCAAATTCGATTCATGAAATTAAAACCCCCGCTGAAAATCATAAGCAAAAAGGTAATTAAAATCATTTGCATACAAACGACGATCGATCCACAATAGTAGAGATAATCCACAAAGTAAACTACCTACCTAAACACGCATCTAAGACTCACATGAATGGAATACTAATGGTGAAAGAAAATATTCTTAAAAATTGAAATAAAATTTATAATTCTATTAATTTAGAAGAATTCTTAGGTAATTTGGGAGGCATCAGTCGAACGAGCAAAGTCATTTCAAAATGCAGAAAACATCGATGTTTTGAATACAAGTCGTAAAGCCTCTTCTTTAACATACCCTAAAAAAACATATAAAGAAGCAATAGAAAGAAATGAACAAAACATCCTATAATAATACTGTTTGCATTGTTTAAGTCAACTTACAAGTTTGGTAAAACCACGAAAAATAAATTAAAATACAGTAGCGTGTTTTAGTTTGGGCTTTGTCAATATTAGTCATGCTTTTCGGGCCAAAACTGAATTTCTTTTTATTACCAGTTAACTTATTTTAAAGTGTCCATTCTTTCAAGCTAAAACATTACATTGTAGTGCACGGCGCGACGCGGAAGGAGAAAGTCGCAACCACTCACCCTGATGAAGACTCTCGGAATGAGTCGAAACTTAATCGGTGCCTTCACCGATAGTGCAGTACGTGAAAATTCCCGTTTTTACAATATGAATAGTAAAAACAAGTTCACGATAGTTTTTGGAATAAAACATTAAAAGTTATAAATAATTGAAACGAAGCATGCATTCAAAACAACACGCAGCTACACCTCTATTATTTTAGGCAATTTACAAAGCCTTGAAAACTTTTTAGAGCCGCATATTGAAGCACACACTTTTCATAATTCCCGTTTTTACAATATGAATAGTAAAAACAAGTTCACGATAGTTTTTGGAATAAAACATTAAAAGTTATAAATAATTGAAACGAAGCATGCATTCAAAACAACACGCAGCTACACCTCTATTATTTCAGGCAATTTACAAAGCCTTGAAAACTTTTTAGAGCCGCATATCGAAGCACACACTTTTCATAATTCCCGTTTTTACAATATGAATAGTAAAAACAAGTTCACGATAGTTTTTGGAATAAAACATTAAAAGTTATAAATAATTGAAACGAAGCATGCATTCAAAACAACACGCAGCTAAACCTCTATTATTTCAGGCAATTTACAAAGCCTTGAAAACTTTTTAGAGCCGCATATCGAAGCACACACTTTTCATAATGTAATCATAATTCGATGTTCCAACTCAGGGCTTACGTCATGCGCTCAGAATAGGCGGTGGTAGCTTTCAATGTAAAGTTATTGTTGATTTTTTTGCGAGCAGGTTATTGACTTGCGCGTTTTAGATGTCATGGCAAGGGTACTCTCTGGATGCCAGCTTTGTTACACCGCACCATGCCGATTTGCGAGGAAATAGAAATTGGGCTCGGTAAAGCTCGTTAAAATTAGTTTACGATCTAGATTAACTTCAAAAGTCACTTTTTATTACAATCTGCCAAGGTTTTATTAGGTCTGAAAGTTTACCATAAAAGTTTAGATGCAAAAGCTTTCACAAAATTTTGTCTCGATTTAAACAAAAATAAGGTATGGAAGATCATATTAGTGTATAATCACAAATTAATGTGATTAATTTATTTAAGAAAATAAACATTAATATAGAAATATATTATTTCTTGGACTGCGGACTTATTTTAATGATTTTGAGAGATTTCCGCAATGTTACAGTACAGTGTGAATCGGTAGCTTTCTGGCAGCATTATTAAATGATAATTTGAAGCGGTTTTTTGTGCTGTCTGTGGTAGATTCATTTATAATTTCTTGCTTATAGCTTGAAGATGAAGTCTAAGATAAATATTGTGAAATGGTTTAGTATTGAGGGGAAAAAATTTAATAGCATTTTAGTCATAAAATATAGATAGTTCGGTGTAGGTCGTGGAGTATAGGAAGAGTTATGCGTTTGGCGTATGCCTCAAAATCAAGCCTTGAAAATGCCCTGCTAGTTTTAAAGAGACATCAAGATAGGATTAACAGAATCGGGCCAAATTATTGTCAATGTAAGTTTAAGCGCATTGCGCCTTGTGTATTAATTTCCAGTTGAATTATCGACAGTTTATTTGACAGAAATTCATACATACCTAATGGAAATAAGAACAATACTTATCGTATCGAACCTATATTTCTTAATCTTGTTAAGTACTCTTATATACTATTGAGAAGCGTTATGCCTGCTTTTGATGTTAGTTAGTATGCCTCGCGAGGTGCATTATTGTGCCTCCGTTTACACCGCACCCTTATCATCACCCCGAAGCTATTTACACGCTCCACTTGCTACCCCATGGGGTGCACATGTTAATGGTTCATGTAGAGAGGTGAATGCTGCACCTGTTAAGTTAAAATAATAGGTAATACTCGTCGTATCTGTTTGAAAGGGACGAGGAAACTTTGTAACACAAATAAAAAGTCATGCTAGCTCTTGCTTAGAAGGTTTATTTTTTTTCATTTTTTCGTAAGATTTTTTCGAGTAAGTACAAAGTACTAGTAAAAAGTACTAGTTGTTAGGTACTTACGAACCGTTAGCATATGTGGTTGTTTGTTTAGACCTCTTCGTTCGTGAATTATAATGTGACGTCTCAACGTATCATTTAGTTTGAAATAGGAACCTAATTGCATAGTCATTTTGAAACATTTCCAATTTAGACAAGTACTCTTTAAGAAGAGGCTCTATGCGTTAGACCCGTTATAATCTGGTTAGCAACGACCAACCAGCGTCAGGTTCGATGGCCGGCGAAAGCAATGGTGTCATAGATTCGCCATTCGCAATTCATCATTTTGTACTATCTCACTTACAGTTCTATAGTAATTTTGCAAGCAGTTGTAGGAAGTTTACCGTTGCCGTAAGCCTTTGTTCGGGAACCGCTTGCAAATGTGATGATAATCCACTGACTCTCGATTCATGATTGGATTTGAATTTCAAAATTGTTAGGGATTTCCGTAAACAACAACTGCAACCGCATTTTATAAAACAAAATATTATGTGCGATTGGTATCTATATTTTGGTTTACTAAAGTGTTGGTGGAGGGAGGCACCTAGTTCGCTACGCAATAGGAACCACATAAAAGAAATTCCGACTATTTGTGGTATTGAGTCCAAGATGAATGAATAACTGGATTCCTCTGAAATCGATCACTGTCCGTAACTCAGTATAGAAGGTTAACGTCAGTTTATGTGATAGAGCATTCACTTCTGAATACATGCAAATAAGATACATCCGTTCAGCCATCATCTTAGGTATAACGGGGTACAAAGCAAGGTATTAATTATGAATGAGAGAAAGACCAGCGAACAGGAAACAGATCGCTTAGGATTCATCACGGATCTGTATATAATATCACTCCGCTGCGTTGCGTTGGTATGTTCTGCCTTGAATACATGTCTAATGATATTGTCCTTGCCCTTAGCAACAACACACCAACGTCATGTCGGACAAGTCGGACGACAATGAAACCTATCCAGAGTGGTTGTAACCGCAGCCACGGGATACGTGGACGCACCCAACCGAGCAAGGACTCGCGCTGACGTCATTGGCCATGACCGTCGGCATCTCCGAAGGAAATTGAACTTTTCCCGAAATACTTACAGAACACTATCTCTTGAACTATCTCTACCTTGAAGTATCCAGCAATTTTCTGATCTTGGTATTGAGGTCTTGTGGTTTCCCATGTAATGGGAACTTCATTCTTGCCGGTTGCAATTTGATAGTCTGTCGTCTTGCGATGATGAATTGCTAATAGAAGTTGATGTTCCGTGAATAAACTTAGCGGCCAATCGAAATAAACCTCATAAATGTCATCTTCTAACCACAAAGCCTTAGGAAGACTCAAATCTCGAGCAAACGACACTGTTATCTTTGCAAAACTCGACTGAATATGCGAAGCGATGACATCAGCGTGGCTGATATTTGCCGTATACGAATGTAAATAACAAGAATTTTATTGAAGTTTGAATATTTAGAAAGTGGATGTTTTACAATGTTGGACTACAACATCGCAATTTAAACCCTGTTATGAAATGGCGTTGTAGTAAAGTACATCGATTTAATATTGTATTTATTAACTTGCAACTTCAAAACTACACTTTTTTTGCCTTGCCAACTGATATTTAATTTCAATTGTTATCGATTTAAAATTTAATTTTTTCACATTTTTTTTGTTGCACTGTCGGGACCTTTATTTTATTCACAAATGTATTGTATTTTCCTTATATTCTTTCTGAATTCAGGCACTTGCGCAGCCGAAATGAGTGACGCACTCGATCATACGATCAGGCGATGGGAATACCGAAGCAATTTACGGAGCGCTTCTAGCAGTTCCAGCTAAACAATTATATCCTCAGACTGTTAAACAATTTGTCGAAGTTTCGTGATTGAATACTATACTTGACCCATATTGTCCACCGGTTTCCGGTTCTCTTTCATCGCGCAACCTTGATGTGATTGGCTCAAAGGTTGAGCGAATCTAAAGATATGATTTTGATAAACATTCACCGGAGTTCGTGAGAAGCAGGTTTTTCGAACAGCGAGTGTTTTCGGAGATGATAATAATGTTTTGCTGGCCATTAAATTTTAAGATTTCAAATAAAGGTCACTTTGAGTTGTGTGATTGATCTTATGAGTTCACCAGTAGCTAGGCAATGGGCGTTGATTTATGATCAGCATGATAGTAAAAGGTTTTTTGTTATTTAATGTTTTGCAAAGTTTGGTTGAGGTCATAATTGGTGATGGCTAGAATTATTACAGTTAATTTGTAATGAAAATCGATAAGATTTTTTAAATAATTTATCTTCATCATAGACTCCTTTTCTTAACTGACTAAACAATACGGACTCCTTCATAAAACCACTTATTGACAAATCTCTTATTTATAGGTATTAGTTTAAGATGAAGTTTACTTTACTACCAAACAAACTCATCTGCATGATTCAATACAGTTCAAGTAAATTTTATATCCGTCATCTCAACCATAGTTGATATAGCGAGCGAAGCGAGCAGTCCCTAGTTTGGCTTGGGCAATCCGACGTATGTACGAGGGAGAGCTGGGAAGTTCTGAGCCTACGGTATTAAAGATGAGATAAAAATATTCATTTTTTTTATCAAAATAGTCTCCCTCTACTTAAATGCTTTTCTTACATCGTTTGTCCTTTACCTGTATTCCGCAAAAAAAAATGTCGCGTATTTGCCCTCGAAATGCTCATCTACGGTTGTATTCATTTGTTATGGTGGGTGATGTTTGCAGTTCAATAATTCGGACTATAATGTCCTGCATTATTTATTAATATTAATTACACAATACTTTCCTTAAATATTAATTCGATGTCGATTCGAGATCTCAGTTCGTGGCAGTTCGCTAGTTAACTAGATTATCATGTTAGTCTTCCTCTAGGCGTGACTGAGTAGTCATCCCTAGAGGAACGAGACTAACATGATAATCTACCCACTTGGCCAAAAATTAATGTTCCATTTGCCAAGTACAGAGGTGTTCATATACGACGGACCGCGCGGACGGAATGTAACAATTGTTACATACACGGCGCACTATGCATGTCGAATTCCATGGAATAGCTATCATTCCTAAATGTTTCAGAAGTCATATTTGATTGAGACATTTTATTGGCCTGCCATAAAGCAGGCAGGTCAAATCAAGGCTACCCATATTTATACCCATTTGTAACTATCGATCAAAACCGCCTCCTAATACACTTGCGAAATCGTTATGGGCACGAGACAATGGCACTCATTTTGCCAGGTCCAGTCATTTTTTAACTTGAAAAATCTTTTTTTGATCAAGAAGTTTGGACTAATAAATTTAAGTAATTGCCATCAAAGTCTGATAAAAAGAGTGCCATGGATACGTTCCCCTAGTATTTTTTCTAGTGTAATTTGAGGACTGGTCACTGAACTAAAGAAGAATTCTTCCTACACACAAAAATGGAAACTATCTAAGTATCTCCTTGACAAGTTTAAAATATTGCTCAGGAAATTAGTACACGATCGCTATTTTATTTTTGGAAATACTTTGTTTTAAACATTTAACAGAAGTATTTTTCAAATTAAGCTTTACTTTTATTTATTTTAATTTAGAACCGAAAGATAATATAACAATGCAATTATTGTAAACAGTAAGGATTACAGTTGTTTTTATTGTCATTGTATTGTGTTGGATTATCATAATAATATGTGAGTGTGCGTGATAGTAGGTCCTCGTTCTTTGTCCTTGAATGCTCTTGAGGAAAGCACGATTCATGTTGTTGCATATGTATAAACTCACTAACGCGAGCATAGTAATATGCTGAAATTAAGTTATCTATGTTGATTTTTAGAATTCTTCATCATTACTTCCAATATGCACTCCCTGCTCGAGTAAAAGTCTATATAAATTTTGACTATAAGTTTGTACACTTTGTTTTTATTTTATTTTTGTTTCTTTTTATTTTGTACACTTCATTAATTCATGTAATTGTCGTGTCACTGTTTTTATTTGTTTTCTTGCCAATTAGGTCAATGAGCTGATTGAGGTATTGGTACCCTGAAAAGGGTCAAGTGGCCGATGGTGAAAAAAAGCTGCCCGATAAAATAAAGATGGTGCGCGACACTCATTTTTTAAATAAAGACAAGACAGATTAAAAATTTTATTGAAAATAAATAGTCTATTTTTGATATTTGAAAGCACCAATTACGGTTATTTTACAACTTAATTATTAGCCAGTTCCTACTTCCTTCGAACAATACAGTTCCGGGGTCTTGTTCCTTTACAACTTTTGTAACTCTATAAAGGTCGTCACTTAATTAGTTTACTCTCTCAAAAACTAAAAGACTTTAAATGTTAATTAAATGTGATGCCCAGACGCAAACATTCTTTAAACGCGATGCGATAATATAAAAATAAAATAAAATTCGTTAACTTCGGACAATTTACAATCCATAGAGTGTTAGTAGCACATAAAAATACAAGTAGACTTAACCTCGTTTTTGGTATAAAGTATTAAAATAAAAGTAAATCATCTAATCTATGTATACCTCTAGATCGCATTCCGGATAAGGCTTATCCAGAATGATGAGGAACATCTATCAGATAAATTCCTCAGGATGCTGTTGCGACTGTCCCGTATTCTGCGGATCAGGGAGGCAGTTTTTTTGACTTTTTTGTACGGTTGACCCACAGACTTCCCACTATGACGACGTCGATTCATTTCACTACTAGAGGACTAACAATCCTTCTTCCTTTGTTAGTTTTATAGTGCATGCTGAGTCACAATGAGGATAATACATCTCTAGTATCAAAGCTATATCGTTTGGAAAAGTACGCCGAATTAATTACAAACACTTCGCATTTATGAATGAAGATTGACGGCTGGACGTTGTTTTATTGCGCGAACCACAATACGACTATTTCATAATCTGTACCGTTGCCATAGAATTAGATAGATTACCTACCAACTAACGAATTGATAGATATGAAACTCCTTTGTTCATGGATGGTGAAATAGAAAAAATGCCGCTCATGGTTATCGTGGCTCGTGATTGTGACGCACCAGGCAGTATGGTTATGCTATAAATACACCTGTCGAATTAAAAAAAATATTTAATTAGTGATTTTTGCTTAACTATGTGAATGTTTTTGTTCAAATTAATGAACTAAATTAAATAGATCTGACTTCTGACATTTATGACTTAAAATTCATAAATGTTTACTCGTCCATGATTTCATATAAGTCATTGAAATAATTTTACTTCGGCTGGCGAAAGTGTGGTTGTAGCCCTACAAAAACGACTTGATTCTGATGCGGGTGGAGTTTCACTTCTAATGGGTATGCTGTACCGTTACTCAACTGTTTCAATTAAACTTACGTTAACATTGACCCAAGACGCAAATAGATGCAAGTACGTGTATTTACACCCGCCGCGAGTTATTATCGTGCACTTAAGAAATGAGGCTTTTACTGATGAGGCTTTATCTGCCTAGGCTTGTATTGTTATAATAGCGAAAGTCTACCTCAGAGGATCTTTCTATTCTAGTATCGAGCCGACTCGCGTATGATCAGTTAGCTTCTAACCTCTGAAGACGACCCTGGTTGATCTAAGCCTAGTGATGTGAATCATGCCATGAACATAAACACCAGATTAGAGCTACGATTCCCACCTTTTTGTGGCTTTTTCAACACATACAAGAACCAAATAATAAATTATTAGTCCTAATTGCTTTAGTCACATTTAGTCCAGATCAACCAGTTTGTTTTTGTTCCAGTTCGCTTTTTGGAACAGTTAACGTGTTTTACAATTCGCGTTTGGTCAAGTTTACGTTTAAAGGTAACTTGACTACTGACAGGCACGCACCGTGAAGTCACGCACAGTCAGAAGAGCAACTGTGCACGTTCACGGATCCAGATATTACAAGAGAACGTATCGCTGCAGCGGATCCGATGCACCACTGCGGCTATGGACGCCTCTTTCCACAGTGCGCCGATGTAGGCTCTTGCGGATAAGTAATCTCTGAAAGAGAACGTATCGCTGCAGCGGATCCGACGCACCACTGCGGCTATGGACGCCTCTTTCCACAGTGCGCCGATGTAGGCTCTTGCGGATAAGTAATCTCTGAAAGAGAACGTATCGCTGCAGCGGATCCGACGCACCACTGCGGCTATGGACGCCTCTTTCCACAGTGCGCCGATGTAGGCTCTTGCGGGTAATTCGGAAGCCTTAAGACTCATATTTTGCATACATTTTATAGTTGTCAAAAAAATGCTCGCAAATGTAGCAGTTCGTTTTTCAATGTTGTTGCCGATTGAGCAATTTTCGGTTACCTAACTGCACATAGTCCTCAATTTATAGCCGGCTTGTGAAATTAAATTAGACCCAATTATTTTATGACGTTTTTATGACCATATCTGCCGACTTTGACATAATTTTCATTGACATAATCAAGATAGTCAACACAGATTTAAGCGAGAATATTTTCAGGATTGGTTTTTATATTTTGTAAAATCATAAAGTAGTTAAGATATAGAAGGAGAATAAATTGAATTTCAAAAATAAACCTTGAGAAATAATTCCATATTAAACTTTCATGACCCCGAAAGAGATCATTGACTTTCTCAACTCCTAATAGAACTGTTGTCTTGGCGTACGAACACGACTCTTTAATGCGAGCCGTCATGTCAAGTAACATCATGGGACTCTCGATTGAATAACTCTAAAGACTGGCATATAGAAGAGCCCAGGAGTATAAGGAGGAATAAAATTATATTACGACTAGATCTCGTGATGTACCGTTGTTAACCGATTACCGAAAGGAGGGTTATGAGTTTGTCTATTTTTTTCTTACATATTATCTCAAAGTAACCTTGCCGGTTCTTTTCGTCGGTGCGATTCAGAAAAGGTCACTTTACTACCGACATCTGGTTCTGTTTTTTGCGCTACTCAAGAACTATAAGACCTAAATTAAAAATGTGTCGCTTAATTGCAATACTATTTATACGATGGATTTATATGACTACTTATTATGATGTAGATATAACAGGATAACTCATAAATCTAGTAAACCTCCTCTTTTAAAAAAAGGAGGTTTTAAATTTGTCTGTTCGTGTTTTTTTTCGTCTGTGTTTGTTACCTGATATCTTCGCCAATTATAAACCTAATTCGATGATTCTTTTGTTGTTGTACAGAGAATGATCCCGAGGTGGTCCCATAAGCTGAGGGATTGCTATTTTTCCCGTAAAACTTATAATAACATCATGTTCTTATGGAATCAAGATTGCCGGAACATTTTTGTGGACTATTTTTCTTTTGTTTTTTATTCGAAAGAGTAAGCAAAATAACGTGAGGTCTGATGATAGAGTACCTGCAGGATAGAAACTAGGAATATCGCGATTTAATAATTATCAACCGACTTCAAAAAAAGAATTTCTCAATTCGTCTGTATGTTTTTTGTATGTATGTTACGCGATATCTTCGACAATTGTAAAACGATTTTAATGTCTTTTTTAATGGGTAGGAATGGATATAAATTTTATTTAAAAAAACACTGAGGGTGGAAAAATGGGTGATGAAATTGCATATTAGACTTTTTATTAATTTCCCGTTATTCGAAGTCGGTTTTTTGACATTTAATGTCTTATAAATTATATAAATTAGTGTTGTATATAATTGTGTTTGCGAGTGGGGGTGTGTAAATGGTTTCGTTATATTATAGTAGCCTCTGCCCACGGCTTCGCTCGCGTGGTACCCGGATAAAAATATAATAAAATAGCCGGAATAGCCTGTGTGTTATTCTTATGTATAAGCTATATTACTGTAAAGTTTCATCAAAATCCGTTAAGAAGTTTTTGCGTGAAAGACATTAACAAACATTCATCCTCACAAACTGTCGCGTTTATAATAGAAGTAGGATTACTGGTGTTAGCTGTTGGCAACAAACATACACTCACCTTCAAGAGTGATAATGTTGAATGAACGAATTCACGCACTACTAAAAAATAGGATTTACGGTTTAGTACTCAATACATTTATTGCTTTTTTTAGGTTGTACATTGGCGACGATTCTCTTATACACCAACTAATTCACATTTCCTTTTAAACTTCCCCTTAGCTCTTGTTCTATACACATAAGTTGTAGTACTATGAACGGACTGTACAGCCAATGTCTAATACCGTTATCTACTGTCAGTAGGCTTTATATCTGATTGACTGTGCCTGTTCGCTAACGGTCCTTGTACAATGCTGATTTGTGCCCAGGGGTTGTACAGTTATCCATTGGATTGGCTGAGGGGTGGGGCATTTAGTTATAGCAGATAATTAGTGGTTTCAATGGACACAAAAAACGCGTATTAAATATACAGTGGTGGTCATATAATTAGAAACACCAACCCTGTCTTCTATTTTCATTACAAATTAACATCATAACTAATTTTTAACGTGCCATAGAGGGCTCCTACGTATTTATATGGATGTAACGGTTCTTTTAAAGTATTACTATACGAGTTTAGTAATAACAAACAACAATTTTGATATAAAAATATAACATTTTAATAAAAAGTCTATTAAAATACATGGACTAAAGTGGACAACTAATTAGAAACAAAAAAAAAACAACAATATAAACATTAACTAAGTGAACAAAACCACATTTAATTCGAATAATACTATGAATACTACATCCAAAACCGATTAGTACTGTTAGTACTTGGTAGGGTACCCTTTGTTGTTGATTACAGCTTTACAACGACGTGGCATTGATTCTATCAGTTTTTCACACGTTTCCAAAGGAATACATCTCCAAGCTTCTACAAATGCGTCGTAAAGTTGGTTGATATTGGTGATATGCTCATCCGACAATGTTTTCTTCACAGTGTGCCACAAATTCTCTATCGGATTTAAATCCGGACAGAGCAGGCCACTCTGACACTGTCACCAATTGTTGTCTGAGAAACGCTTTAACGCTGTTTGCTGTATGCTTTGGATCATTATCGTGCTGAAAAATCCAATTCACTGGCAAATCATCTGAATATGGGATCATTGTCTCCTCCAAGATTTTTTTGTATTGAAACTGATCCATCAGCCCTTCAATCTTTCTCACGGGACCAACTCCGTATCCGGAAAAGCATCCCCATACTTTAACATTTCCACCGCCGTGCTTAACTGTTTTTATAGTGTACTTGTTATTCAAAGCCTCGTTGATTGGTCGCCGTACATATCGTTTTCCGTCGGAATTTACCAAATTTACTTTAGTTTCATCTGAAAACAAAACTTTTCTCCATTGATGAACAGTCCAACTGGCATATTTTCTAGCGAAGGCTAGACGATTTTCTCTGTGTCGCCTGGTGAGAAGTGGCACTTTCCTAGCAAGTCTTCCATACAAATTTCCTTCAACCAACCGCCTACGGACTAGTCTTGCGGACACGTTTCGAGGGTCGTCTTGTGAAAATACTTCTTTTCGTATAACATTAGAACCTTTAAAGGGATCTGTCTTAGCCTGTCATCATAAGCCTGTCTTCTTGAACGGTGGTCTTCCTTGGCCGAACTTTTCTAGGCACCTTATCGGATGTTCCATGTTTTTTGTGATGTGCAATGGCGTTAAATACCATCTTTACGGAACACTCTAAATGATCGGCGATCTTTCTATAAGACCATTTTCGTTTAAAATGAAAGTTTACTATAATTTTTCTTGTTGCTGCATCACAGCTCTTGTTTTTACCCATTTTTAATAATTAAATCTGACAAAAGGTAACAAATCCGAATGAGTAAGAAAAGGCGGCATAATGCATAATGCGGTGACATTCCGAAAGGTGAATTTTAGTTTTAAAATTCAATTTTAGAACCTAGTCGTAGTCATACTTTGTTTCTAATTAGTTGTCCGACTGCCAGTACTAAGAATATTGATTGATACTTTTGTTTTAATTTTTTTTTATAATTATTGTATTGGTTGTCTGAATGTTATTGCTTATTATTATCCCAGAGATATAAATGTACATTGTGATTTCGTAAATTAAACTATTACCTCCAATTTATTGAATTAATAATGTTGGTTACATTAAAAGACTACCAAGTGACTAAGTGTTTCTAATTATATGACCACCACTGTATATATCATATTTTTTTTAACGGGAAACCCCATTTATATTTCGGGAAACGTCATTCTTTCATATAGTTCTCTCCATTCAAAGTTTGTCTGGAAGATATCGCTGTCAGTGAATGGGTCTCGGAGTCGAACAGTCGGTGACTACACTGGTACCGACACTTCTAACTATTAAAAAATACCCATAAAGTTACCTTGCCACTTCGTGTCCAGTACACTTTTCAGTTTGGGTTTTTTGCAGTAGGTCCAAATCTGTTTTGCCTATGTAGAATTATTTCGTTGGACCAAAGGATCATACGGATCATACTAAAATTTAGGATCATACGAGAGGATATTCGTGAAATCTAAAAACCAGATTTAAATTTGTCCGAAAATACTTATTTCACCTATTGTATATTGAAGACAGATCATAACACGTGAATCAAACAACTGACACGTGATTTTTACAAAGTACCTACCCATGGTAATAATGGATTTGTTAATGAGCCAGTTTCGCTCCAAATACCACATTGAAAAGGCACATTCAGCAAACAAGATCGAGTTGTAAATGGGCCCATGTAAAGAAAATTGATGTAATAGATATTTTTTATGCTTATTATTGTGTTATATAATTTCGGTGAAGTTGTGGTTCTGCAATGCTACTCGTAATGCAACCTACGCTAACCTCACTATTCTGCAAATCCTCTCACGTGATCAGTGCATATATATAGATAATGCTGGACATTTTTCACACAGCATCATCTATCCCCAAACTAAGCAGAGCTTGTATTATGGGAACTACATGACTGATATACTACTTATATACTTTTTTTTTTGTAAATACATACATATTATACATAGAAAACACCCAGACCCGAGACAAATATTTGCAGATACAAACATTTTGTCCCGTGGCGGGAATTGAACCCGCAACCTTCTGCGTCTCAGGCGGGCCTTCGCCCACTGCGCCACAGAGGTCGTCAAAAGAGATAGATCAAAATACTTTCATCATCAGCCTACATTAGTCCACTGCTGGACATAGACCTCCCCTAATGAGCGCCATAGCGCCCTGTCTTCAGCTTGCCGCATCCAGCATCTGCCTGCGGTCTTCGCAGATTGTCATCCCACCTGGCCGGAGGGCGTCCTACACTACGTCGAGGTCGTCAAAAGAGATAGATCAAAATACTTTCATCATCAGCCTACATTAGTCCACTGCTGGACATAGACCTCCCCTAATGAGCGCCATAGCGCCCTGTCTTCAGCTTGCCGCATCCAGCATCTGCCTGCGGTCTTCGCAGATTGTCATCCCACCTGGCCGGAGGGCGTCCTACACTACGTTTGCCGAGTCGCGGTCTCCACTCAAGAACACAAACGTGTTCTTACCCCAGCGGTTATCGGTTCTTAGCGAGATATGACCGGCCCACTGCCACTTCAGTTTGCTAATTCGTTGAGCTATGTCGATAACTTTGGTTCTCTGACGGATGTATTCGTACTTCGTACAAAATACTTTACATCAATTAACAAATTAAAAAACTTAATTAAACAAAAGCTTTATTATAAAAAGGCATACTATAAAATATCTGATTATTTAGATGACAAAAACGCTTGGGATTGAAAATGCTCCAAATCGAACCCATTGTTTTGTAAAAGGATCATTAAAAAGAATAACCAGCCTTATTTTCTTGCCTTTCTTTCCTGGCTTGGTCGCGGAGGAACAGGCACCTAGATAAAAACCGACGTTTCAAAGTGGTCCTTGTGATTTTATTGAATAAATGAATTTTGACTTTGACTTTGATAGATAGATATATTTTTATTTCATACACCAGAATTAGATATTTTTTTTACATGAAACCTTATAAGCCATTTGGTGGTGATGCAATAGTTCTTATCGCTAAGATCTCTTCCATTTATTGCACGCCAGATAAATTACCTGCAATAAAATGTATATATGTTGTACAACGGCCGGTCTTATCGCTAAATAGATAGCTCTATCAGACCTACTTTGGATGGAACGGACTGTACGCAAATTACATAGGGCATACACATGCATAATACGTACGTACTATAGTACGTAGGTATATAATGAAGTGAAGTGTATTCACTTCATTATATACACAATATACCGACATTATTATATACTACGTAACATACATAGTACATACTAATACCGGGTGATTCAAACAAGATGATAAAAAAACAGAGTAATACTTTAGAATTGGTCAACAAGTATTATTGACTTAAGCACAAAACCAACAATACTACTAACAAAATTAACAATAATAGCGAGTTATTAAGACCATATATAAATTTGGAACAAGTATAGTTCGCGATCTAGAATAACACATAGACTACTTTTTACCACGCAGGCGAAGCCGTGGGCAGAGGCTAGTAATGAATATTTTCAAAGCTACTTCAATATTCAATACCTAAACGATTACATGTCAATTATTAATACCGCTTGAACGTAAAGGCCCTACATCACGGTTTCTCAAAGTGGGCGATAACGCCCTCTTGTGGGCGCTGGAGGCCTTTAGGAGAGCGGTAGAAGGCTCTAGAAAATATTGGGGGCGCTGAGGCGGTCAAAAGGGGAAAGCATAGGTTGTTATTTTTAAACTTTTTTAAAAAAACTTTAGGGGGCGCTAGGTTTTTTTTATTCTCAAAGTGGGCGGGAAAAATAAGTTTGAGAACCTGTGCCCTACATAATAATGATCACATTGCAGAGTCGCGTATGCGTCCGCGCATTTATGCATTTCTAATCGCGCATGTGCCACGTTATTGTGTAATCGCTGGTACACGACATACATATTTCTATCAGTATTGCTAATGTTACTATGCTACGGAAATATTGTTGTTCGAACAAATAGGAAAATGTTCAGTGCTTGACTGACCTTTTTCCTTTTGACTGACGTCGTATTAGATACTACTTCTCAATAATTTCTCACTTCTGCTGGAGGTGGGTATATTTTTCACGAGTAAACATCTATACGTATATTTATAAGTACAATTTCTGAGGTGTCGTTAGACGCGTCATTGTAGTGAAAAAAGTTTCAAAATTAATATGGCCGCCGCACGGCTTTACGTTGTCTGCATGCAGTTATATTCTCCTAAAAGTATCAAATTTGAGTATTTAAATATGGTCTTGACTAGACAATTTCAAGAAGGATACCAAGTTAATTGAGTAAATTTAATAATTGACGACCTCTGTGGCGCTGTGGGCGAAGATCTGCCTGAGACGCAGAAGGTTGCGAGTTCAATTCCCGCCGCGGGACAAATGTTTGTTTGATCTTCAAATATCTCCGGTCTGAGTGTTTTCTATGCATAATATGTGTTTAATTACAAAAAAAAGTATACCAGTCATGTAGTTCCCTCCCCTAATAGAAGCTCTGCTTAGTTTGGGGCTATATGATGCTGTGTGAAAATGTCCAGCATTAATTATTTATAATAATCCGATGAATAAAATCTTAATTTACTTAATATTTTGTATTGATTTCTTGTAAATAAAGTAAAGTAAAATGTTTATTTGGCATACTAAATTGCTACAGATCGTAAATGAGAAAAAACTGTATGCCAGGAGAAGGAGGTGCATATATGCTTTACATGCTTATATACCTCTATTGTACCTTGTGGCTAAATTGGTATTTTGAGGTAAACAGTATTTTAGGGTAAAACCATGGACAAAGATGGACAAAATTGCAATCCATAAAAAATATAATTTTTACGAACCGACGACGTTCTTCCAATCAAGATCGTCTCAAATTCTGATATAGGATTTGCCGACTGTTATGGATGTCCCTTATAGGCTTCAGTGTCAATTATCTTACAGCCACGTGCTTGTAACGCCTATTAATTGCATTGTACCTCCTAAAATATCATATTGAAAATTTCTGGTAATAGACTGATTCATTTGTTTGCATACGTATTTGGAGCTTTCATTTCAGTGTTGTTCTGTAAACTGTCGTCTCACGCTCAATTAGAAATGCTAAATGTCTTCACTGTTTAAAATAATTTGCGCTGTGTGTATAACTTGGATACAATGTCCTAAAATAGCATCTTTCTGTTTCAGGTAAGACAATGTCTTCTAAACGGGTGACATGTTTCTCGAAAAGGTACGCCTGTCACGATCATCAATGAAAACATCAAAGTAAAACGATTCACGTAGCACCATTTTATACTAATTTGAAACAAAACCGTAGTTTCGAAATCGTCCATTTGGACGATGTATTTCAAGCAAATGAAACTGCCCTCTAAAGCGTTTGTCAAATACTGTCGGTCATCCACCTCGCCAATGGTTACTTAATGTCCAACGATTAGTCATACATAAGCAGAGGCAAATATTTGCTTAGTACTTGGCGTGTAAACGTTTCAGCTAAAAACACAGTTCATAATTTTTTGACGTGCAACTTCTAGAGACTGTTGGCATAGTTAGTCAGAGCCTTGTTTCCTTGGGGTAATGTATTTGTATTGCGTCAGATTTTATAGTAAACCTTAGGCTGTGACGTATAGGGATGAGTAAGACCATATGATGACATCATGGATGTAATATTGATGATCTTAAATAATTTTTGACGTCATCGAGTAAAGCTTTGCGCAAACGTACGGCTTTTTACTTTATAAACTGCTTTCCTGCAGTGTCAAACTAACGCAGGAAACAGTTACTACTATTTTGAAATAAACGATTTGTATATGTGTTGTGTAAACATTTATGTAACGATTCGAAAAGTTGATAGCAAGTGGTGCATATTTTCCTTATATAGATCTTATTTTCTTTAATTATTTATTTTAAACTATAATAAATCATCTGAGATGAATAAGGACTGAAAATAAATAATTAAAGTATTTTGCACGGGTCATCCGAATTTCCAAATTTTCCGTTGGATTTTCTAAAAATGTTCTTTCATACAAACCTTATTCTGAAAATTACGAACACGACAATAAAAACAGCCAAATCGGTCGAGCCGTTCGCAAGATGATATTTCATACATAAAGCAATGTACATGGATGACTTATTTATTAGAAAACATTTTTAACTGATCCAGATCAATACCAGACGGAAGCGTTCCCAAAATACTGGTCGCATTACCACGCTGAATGGCAATGCTAATGCGTTGACCCAGATAGAGACACCTCTCTGATCACGCGTCTCTTCGACCAGTCCCGTCGCCCTGAAATAAATAGTAATAATAAGTAATAGTTAGCGCTATTTATGGTTGAGTTTTGGCTGGTCAAAATGTCTTTTAAATCGAACAACAAGGTAACAAATAAAGTACTAAAACCACTTAAACGCGCAATGATTAATTAATAACATTGGGTTAAACATAATGGATGCCCATATTTAAACATCAGCAATGCATTGATCATTCAGGTAACGGGAAGTGGCATGTCTGTGTATGAATACGCAGAATCGTCTTTCGAGAACTGAAATAGATTGTTTACGCCATGTCCGGGCAGCTTGCCAATGGTCACCTGAACTGAAGCCGCACTTTGCGTTTTGGCACATTTTATTTTTTTCATCTAACCATCAAACCTAGCTCTATATTTATAGCTGCGGCGGTCACTTGCAGGCCGATTACTTGGAAACGCATTCTGATAATTTTGGTAATGACGGCTATACAAGCTTTACCCTAAACTTCGATCTTACTAAATTGAAAAGTACTTCTTTTTATATTAACACTCTCGAAAGAAATATATGGAGAACTATTTTCTAAAAATCTGTTATATGATTGAAATTCTTCAAAAATTTGTGTGGTAACTACGCTACTTAAAAACACTACGCTAACAGACTGGAAAAATAGTAAGGGACAGTTTTTCAAATTATGATTCTTCTGATGGTAAATCAGAGTTCTGTGAACCCCAGTGCATCTAACAAGCGTGTTGATGTGAATATTTATAAATTTACAATTCTAGGAATTTCGTATTTCTGTGAAACTGAATCATACCAGCGATGTAGTTAATTCATAAATGATGAAAGATTGTTATGTCTACTGTTTCTGTTTTTATGGTATTTTATTGACGTGTTGTCGGCTGCTGATTATGATAGCACGTGTTCATTTGTGATTGTGATTATTTTCGTTATTATTTTATTGTCTCACAGCATAGTGCATTATTTTTTATTTATTTATTTTTATAGTATTGATGCGTCTTTATCTGGTCGTTGTATCCCGACTATTTTTATGTCATGTTCGAAACATACCTTTGTGGTCTTAATACAAGGATATAGTTTCGTGATAACTTAATAACTAGCATAGATTTTCTTTTTTTTTGTACAACTACTGCATAATCGTCTTTATCAACTCCATAGAAGATAACCCTAGTAAACATGATAAGACGCCGCGCTTCGCTGAACGATCTAACTCCCAACGGCCGCCATCTTTGTAAATAACGTTATAAACTGCAATTCTAGTGCTATGTTCACATTACCATGCTCCTTGAGAATATATTGTATGTATAATATTTATATTAAAATAGGATAGCTTAAAAAAACATCCAGACATTCATCAAATCAATAAAATAACTGGGTCTTATCAATTTTTACTACAGATACCCTCAGAGATATAAGGCCAATGTATTAAATATTTATTTTGGATTTATATTTTGGCGACAGATGTGCTCATTTCACTTACGTCAACGGCTATTTCTGCATTCCAGTGTTATGTCATAATCTCTGTCGTAAAGTCCTCTTGCAAAGTGTTCAAACTGATTTGCGTGAGATAAAAGTAAATAAACTTAACGGCTACATTAAAAAAGTGCTTGTGCTTCCAAATAAACCACAGTGAAACATCGTAAAGTCAGTAGAACTTCATCCATCACGCATCACAACAATCATTACAGGTACAGTTTATATATTTACATAACTGATAATCACTAATGCAATATATCACAGTTACATGCAATTATATATAAAGGTCAAATAGAACAGCATTAGTTAGAATCAGCTGTTGTCTACGCGCCAACAGTCTAGCAGCGTCAAATCAATCTTATCAGTGTCTATAAAGCGCTAACCCAGGCGGATACGATCAGAAAGCGGGGCTTAGGTCAACTAAGAGCACGTGTCTCTTTGACGTCAATCAACACACTTTGCTATAGCTTTCTAACCAGACACCTATTTAATTCGAAGCTAGTTTGCTATACCGTAGAACATTGTGAACTTGAGCACGTGCGAGTACTATAAATATTTAGGCACACATCAGCATATTTATCCAGTGTATCGAGTATCGCTAATGAGTTCGTCCCCCATCGCTATCACAATGCGCGAGCGTGTACCGATAACCTACATCTCGACCAGAGTTGTTTACTCCATCGCACCTAATTGTCCGAACTCGATTACATCAGGCCGTTGCTGAATCGTTGCCCACATCTATTGTCCGTTCAAATTCACATCTACTAATGCTATATGTTGTTTATTACCATTGGGTAATAAACAACATATAGCATTAGTAGGCACTGTATTGACAGTGCCTACTATTTTGCAAGTTGTTTTAATTTAGACAGCACATTAGAAATAATAATACTTTACTCAATGCAGTCAGCGATATTTCCATTTGCACAGACCCTTCGCGTTGCTAACAATTCTGTTTGCACCTAGCAGCTCGTAACAGTTGCGCAACGGACGATAACTGATTGCGCCCTTCTATTATTAGTACTTTCAGCTCATGGCCTATTATATCACCGTATCATTTGGCAGCCTCTCGGTGCAAAAATCGGGTTTGTTGTCAAAACAGTTCATCGAATAATATTGCACTGCATCTAATAATTTTAATTAATTAGTTAAGTTAATAAGCTTCGAGGTGCGGCGTAAGTTGAGATTTGTCTAAGCTAATATTATGTTTTTAGTGTAACCTCATAGCTTGTATGCATTATAATTTAGCTACAGAAAATAGTTAGAAAATTGTTGCAAACCCCGACCGACATTTAATATGATAAATAATCACGCAAATAAATTCAAAAGTTGATTTTGTCAACTTTTGAATTAAACTGTTTTAAAAACTGCGAATGATGATTATTAAATATCTTTCGTAGTTTTTTTTTCTTTTAAACCAATCGCCTTGTCGGAATGCCCCTGTTTTGAACGAGTCCTGTGTTATTTTCGTATTCGCTCTCTCATCAAATGAGTTTCTCGACAATGTACATAATCTTTCAGTACATCTGTAATAGTAATCAGACAGAAAAAGAACAGCCGTTATTTGAAGCATAAGTACTCAATTAAAAATAAAAGAAATAAATTAATAGATTTAAATCAAAAACAAACAAATACGCTCACGACTGTATTCCACATGATTGCCATCCGCAGATACATACTCAGTGAGTGTAACTTTAATAATACCAAGAACAGGGTAGTCCCCCTAACTTTAAATTTGGCCCCCATTCCCCCGTTTAGCATGTAGTTAGTATTTCACTTGACAGGTTGCAAACCCATCGCTACTTATTGGAACACTAATCCATGGAAGATGCCTTTTTATTTTTAGTTCTTTAACATGCAGGTTCCTCACGATGTTTACCTTCACCGTTTTGACTACGTGATAATTAACACAAAAATGTTTTGATTGTAAAAATCCATTGGCGTACAACGGGTCTTGAACCTGCGACTTTAGACCCGGATCTAAAGTCGATAAGCTGCCCACTATGATTTCTGCATAATTTTATCTCTACGTAAAAACATTTCGGATTAAATTATTTAACAAGAATGACGTCACTCTGTAGAGTGATATTTTTCTGTTCGAAATTTACCACGTAGGCTATAATAATATAGATAAAGTTCAATAACTAAATAAGTAATTGAATACTTTTTAACTTTCTGAAAGTAGGTCCCTCACTATATCGATGTTACTTAAAGGCCAAAAATTCAGACAATAGACATTCATCGGTAAAGGATTTCTCAGGTAGCTTCGACTTCCTAACATAGTGTGGTATCCTTTATTTTGTAGCTTGTTAAATTTGACCCCTACAATTTGGCCGTTACAAATACGAAAACTTTTCTGATAGCTTAACGTCTCAATAATAAAAGCAAGGTCCAATACCAACATTCTCCGTAAAGTTCTGGTCAAATCAAGCTATTTGAATTGCATCACCCACCAAACAACACTGGATCACAAACCAAACGACAATACCGTCAGTTCATCATGCCTTTACGGGTATGATGTCATTCATGCAGTCACTCCTTCCTTATTTACATATTATATTGAGAAAATATGACGACTTTATTACGTGTGATAAAAAAGCTTTTGCTTTTTTATGGTTCCTCGTTCTTGATCATTCGCTTTCTCATTATAGTTATGCGACATTTCACGATCAGCATTCGCTTGTCGTCGTCCAGTCTGTCCCATGCACCTAAGCATCACGTGCACTTAATAAATGATTTCACTGCGCTGGCGACTCTTAGAATAAATAAATAATGCTGGACATTTTTTCACACAGCATCATCTAGCCCCAAACTAAGCAGAGCTTGTATTATGGGAACTACATGACTGTATGTATGTGAATATACGAGAGTAGCCGACCCGCTCGCAACTTTGTTTGCTTGTATAGATACGAGTAGATAAACTCTATTGTACACAACACCTCTAGAAAAATAACAAAAATATACAACTAGGAAAATTGCTTCAAATAAAAGAAATGTACGATTGCAGTTTTCGTGGTCGTAGGTAGACCTGCGATCACGATGGCTGCAATGCCTCTTCGAAACGTCAGTAATAACAATAAAATGAAACAATGTGATTAATACGTTTAATTTTATTGCCTAATAATCGCGAAACCCTATTGGTCAGTTGGTAGGTAGTTTTAGTTTTTAGTTAAAGCAACAGCTTACATTTTACGAAAACAACTCTGAACATCCAATATGGCCGTGATCTTTAGTTTACGAAATTGGATTTTATCAATTTTTATCATTATTCTCGTTTGTTCATAATTATCATCGCCGCTACACATTACGTGAATCTATTAAATTACTGTTTTAATATTTATATCAATTAGTGATGATAACGTACGTACTTGTTTGTTTCGGACATGGTTTTAACTTTTTCGATTTAATTCTATGCTTGGATTTGAAATGACGCGTTTCAAAAACAGGCAAAGCAGCGCTTAGACAATCTTTATTAGTATAAATAATGACATTTTCACACAGACATCGTCTAGCCTCAAACTAAGCAGAGCTTGTTTTATGGGAACTACATGACTGATATATTATTTACATACATTTTTTTTGTAAATACCTATTATACCTCGTGTGTTCATAAGTTTTGAGACGAACTTATTTAATTAATTTTAAAAGAAAGTAATTCATGCAACCTTTTTTAAACTTTTAAAATTTTAAATTTCGAATGTTTTGAATCAGAAAAAATATACATTTGAATATTTGTTTCATTCTCCGTGAAAATGGCGCCAACAAAAGATTTGCGTGCGACTCTAATTTCACTGTTTCAAGCAGGAAAAAAACCAATGCAAGTTTTTAGTGAAATCCAAAGTTTGGGATGTAGTCGGAACTTTGTGTATTATACCATAAAGAGGTACAAGGAGACCGGCTCTTTAGAAGACCGTGGAAGATGTGGCCGCCCGCGGTCTGTAAGGACGCCCGCCAACATCAAAGTAATCAGAGAGCGAATTCGTCGCAACCCTTGCCGGACTCAAAAGAAATTAGCTCTACAGACCAACATTTCGCGAATATCGGTGAACAGGATACTTAAATATGATCTTAAACTAAAGGCCTACAGTCGAAGGAAAGTGCATTATTTAAACGAGCGTCTTCGTAAATTGCGACTGGAACGATGTCGGAACCTATTGAAGAGACACAATCCAAAAAATATCCTGTTTACCGATGAAAAGATCTTCACGGTGGAAGAAAAGTTTAACCGGCAGAACAATAAGGTTTACGCCAGAATTTCAAAGGACGTCCAGCCATCTGTACGCAATGTCCAGCGCACTCATCATCCAGCAAGTGTGATGGTTTGGTGGGGTGTTTCCTACGAGGGGGTCACTTCGCTTCATTTTTGCCAGCAAGGCGTCAAGGTGAAGGCACAAAATTACCAAACCGACATATTGGAAGCGGTGGTTAAACCATTAAATGATACGCTATTCGCTGGAAAATACTGGGTTTTCCAACAGGACTCTGCTCCCTCCCATAAAGCTAAGACTACCCAACGTTGGCTGGAGGCCAATTTGCCAGGCTTCATTCGGAGCGAAGATTGGCCCTCGTCAAGCCCTGACTTGAATCCTTTGGATTATTTTTTATGGACGGAATTGGAGCTGAGGGCATGCAGAAAGTCTCACCCAAACCTGGATTCTCTCAAGCGAGCCCTTATTAAAGAATCGAAACGGATTCCCATTGAAAAGATTCGTGCCGCCATAGATGAATGGCGCACGCGTTTGAAGGCCTGCATTGAATGCAAAGGCGGCCATTTTGAATGATTTATTTTTAAATACAGATTTAGATGTCAGTAGTTTTAATTTTAATATCCAATAAATGAATACTCAACTTAGCTCCAAAAATATTTTAGTTTTACTGTGTCTCAAGACTTATGAACACACGAGGTAATTAGTAAACACCCAGACCCGAGACAAATATTTGCAGATCATACAAACAATTGTCGCTTGGTGGGAATCGAACCCGCAACCTTCTGCGTCTCAGGCGGGCCTTCGACCATTGCGCCACAGAGGTCGTAAGGTGAACAGTCCGAGTTAGAAATGTTGTTAGTTGAAATAAGCAATAAAAAAACTGCCAACGTTACGGAAGCTAGCATTCGTGTTGTATTTCAATATACCTACATGATTCAAATTTTTTATTAAGTGGAGAACATAATAAGGTGCAGTATTTATGTTAATACCAATCCAACCTTACGACTACGTCGAAGGTTAAAGAAGCTTAGAAGTAGTAAAGCTCCTTGTGAAAGAGCTTTCCGGGGAAGTATTACTATTGCTGCTGCCAAGCAGTACCTAATCCTCGTATTGCTGTGTTCCGGTTTGAAGCGTATGGGTGCCGGTGAAATTACAGGCACGTGAGACTTTTCACTTATGTCTCAGGATCGGCAACGCACGGGTGAAACCTCTGGTGTTGTAAGCGTTATAGGTTTCGGTAGCCGTTTACCAACAGATGGGCTGTATGCTTGTTTGTCACTTTTGCTCACTAATTTCATATCTATCTACTAAATTTCGTAATAATTTTATATTAACAGCGACTATAATAGCTAACATCGATCATCATAAAATCGTGTGTTACATCATTTGTTTCGACTCAAACAGAAGTTTATATTATCTACGCCATGATGCAATGTTTGTCTCGCTCCCACCCTAGCTTTATCCATAAGTATATCTCGGTCTAGAACTGGCGGCGACAAGCAGTCTGGTAGTTTCGGGCGACCATCGCATCGCAAACAAAACGCTAGGTCACGGGCACTGGACATATTTTCGTTCACTGACTTATTCTAAACAATAACTTTGTGTCGGGCAACCGAGTGCTCTAGTCGATTGAGCTGTGTTTGGACGGTCCCGGCATGTTTTTGAACGGAATACTCAGTAACATGTTTATGAGTCCATGGTAATTCCATGTTAGTGTCATGTAGGTCTTAGAGTTGATGTATTGACTGATCATTATGTGCCGTTTGGTGCCTTCACCGATAGTGCAGTACGTGAAAATTCCCGTTTTTACAATATGAATAGTCAAGTTCACGATAGTTTTTGGAATAAAAAAAATGTGCCGTTAGATTTTTTTATATTGATCTTTAAATAGACTCCAAATGAATCTTGCGTGACTGGCATCATCGTCAGAGTACCAAAACTCGCATTCTCTTTACTTTGGCCATACTGACTAGTACGCAGTAAAGTCTAAAGTCAAGTCGAACCCAACCATAACCATGTAAACCATAGGTACCATGTAAACATAAGGACACCATAAAAATAGCTGGAACAATAGCCGTCCTTACTCACTCCTAATAATACAGACAGACACCTGATAGGGCCAAACTTTTAACGGGCAAGCGTGCCAAATAATACATTAGCATCTCATTGGAGATAGCATCGTGCCAAGACATGGGGCTGGTTTTTGACAGGCCGTGATCAAAAAACGACAGCTTAGACGTGGAATGATGTATTGGATATGATTTGACTATCATTTTCTGAAAGCAAAAAAACATAAGCATTTTTTTACCACATAGAATAAAATAATCCCGGTAGCTTGTCATGCAATCCATCAAAATACAGGTGCGGTTCAAGTTTATTTCAATTTACCATCGAACGGGTAGCGAAACCGTTATGTAATATGCAAATATACTAATTTGGTAATCTTGTCTGTTATTAGAAAAACACTCACGATCGATCAATCTTAAACAAACTCTTTCGACACTACTATTTTATAACTAGAAAGAACTTTTGCATAATACTTGCACTGCCATATTGTGTTTATTAGAGTGACATAGTAGAGGTACAACTTGTAACACCAAAGTTTATTTGTTATAGGCCTTCATTGTTTCTGCTATGTATTATTGTGTATTTCAAATATATTTATTTTCATTTTCTGATTCTCTCGTGTCATTTGAGTGGTGATTCTGGTTCTTCTACCTTTACACGATTTCACGTTTGAAGTCGTGTTGAGGAAACGTAGCTATATCGCTCAATATATCTATTTTTAATGGTCGTAGCCACCGCGTTGTATACAAACTGCACTGACTCATTGCGGTGGTCTTTTATAGTTTGTTTTGTTACAGTTTTTATAGATTCCCTTAAATAACGACCGTCTCACACAGATTGTTTTATGGTCGTCCATTTTTATTGCTGTACTTTATTGTCTTTGGTGTCTATCATGAATAATTGATATGCGGCATCTTTGATTGATAAACCACTCTTCTACTCTATGATCTTTGTATCTTTGCGTTAACCGATTTAAAATGATCGTATTTAAAGCATTTTCACTTTTGATTATTTATTTTTACCAACGACATTTCCTGTTGACTAACTGTAAAACACCGGTACTAAAGACAGGTTTCTCTATATTTCTACGAAACGAACACCAGTGTCAACAATGGCTCCGGTGATTGACGGATTTCTTCCCGCATTATCATTTTCCTTTTCCATAAAACATGAAAATTCAACCTTACCTCCAGGTGATAAGTGGTATTTAGTACCGATAGTTTCAGCTTCGTTATAGTACTTGTCACTGCCAAATTAATAGCAGCTGTGAACTAGAGTAAATGTCACCGCTGGGCCAACACTGTTCATCGACACAAATGTAATGTTAGAACTTTGTCTACAGATGATGGTTTCCACGTTTTCCTACATAAAATGTTAAAGAGCAAAATGTTGCCATGCCCCAATTTTCAAGATGCACACTTGCATACTTGATGCTACGAATTAATTGGAACTCAATTTTTTTTATGTTAAAGTAGATAGATAGCCATTTATTCTAAATGGCTAACTACCACAAATTAAAAAGTACATCCTAAATATTATAAACGCGAAAGTTTGTGAAGATGTTTGTTACTCTTTCACGCAAAAACTACTGAACGGATTTTGATGAAACTTTACAGTAATATAGCTTATTCATCAGAATAACACATAGGCTACTTTGTATCCGGGCGAAGCCGTGGGCAGAACGTAGCAGCTAGTAAACTATAAGGTTGACTCAAAGACAATAAAAAAATAATATAACAGTCTACCACTCTTGTTACTATGCTCTGCGTGGTGGTGAATTGGCCTTCAGCTCAAAGTAAACTACAATAACAAAAATATCCTACCGAAATAAGATATGCTTGCTTTCATAAAGTTCATGACTCTCTTCTTTTAGCTTGCGTTCAAACAAAGACATTGTTTTTTTGTAAGTATATAATTCATATACCTACAAGCTTTATTTAAATGCAAACGAATCATTGTAAGCAAGCAACATCTGTCGAGCACGAACAAAAAAGCAGTATAACTCGCATTAGCGTTACGGTTGTGTACCGCAAAAAATAATGACATCACTGTTATTTCGCCTACAGCGCAGCACTTGAAAGTCGTCTCAACCTAGTCTCTCAAAGCCCGGCAACAGAATTATCAATAGTCAATTGATCAGAAATACAGTTAGTTACAACTCTATTTCGACCTAAATGTCAATGTTTGCTGGTAGGTAATCACCTAGATAAATTCAAACTTCAATTTGATTGCTAACTTTTTTACCATCTCGTAAAAAAGCGAAGGATAAATGCCATGCAACTAGATAAATTTTCTTGAATGCTGTAGGTAGATAGAAGATAGAAAATACTTTATTGTACACCAAATAACATATCAGCTTAGTTAAGTACTATCAACTTTAACAATGTTGTAGAGTGGGCGGTCTTATCGCTAAATAGCGATCTCTAACAGACAACCTTTGGATGGAACGGACTGTAAGAAAGTTTAAAAGGGGTTTAATTGGTGAACTTACCACATATTATGAATATATTATAATACACATAATTTATTATATACAATATACCTACATATTATATACGTCATAACTTTTGTATGATCCAAAACATAGATAAACCAGAAACAAGCAACAGTTAGCGACTCGAGGACAAGTAGTGTTCCTTGACCAAAGATTTAAAAATAGGTAATGATTTAGCACGTCTGATGGTAACAGGTAGTTCATTCCATAAACGGACAGCCTGCACTGTAAAGGAGTTATCATATTAGGAGGAGGTGTGTACAGGTGTCAGAAGTTGAAGAGTTTCAGAAGAGCGCAGGGATCGAGCATGGGAGAGATGAATATATTGGAAACGTTCTTTGAGATAGGAAGGTGTGGAAGTATTGAAAACAATGTTATATAACAGATTTAGGATATGAGTATTCCGGCGAAGGCGTATGGGTAATCACTTAGGTACGTGAACAATAGGCGATTTTCAAACCTACCATTCTATCAAACGATCAATCAAATAGCTCGAATGTGAAATTTGATATAGTATGTTCTTATTAACTGTCACAGCGAATTCCTACTCTTTCATTCGGAAGGTAGGTATTCACCTACTGTGAACATTCACGGTAGGTTTTATTACCGTACTACTACTGACTCAGCGTTCTTGTGATTGATTAGAAATTCCTAAAATGAAAGACATATTTGCATAAAACATGGAGGCCCTTGAAACTTAAATTTCAATTTCTTTTACTACGCCATCTGCGAATTATTTAAGTCTGTTTCAAACCTGGTCATTTTTGATGACGAACTTGTGGGTCATCCGGGTTATATAACGGAAATAATCCGGGTTATACTTGTTTTTATAAATTGCTCCGTTTTTTATTTCAAAAACTTATACTTATTATATTTTTTCTTATTAAGTGTGGATGTAAGTAAGAGGATAAATCAGTTGAAGTGGAGATTGGCAGGGCACTTGGCAAAGCGGGAAGACGGCAGATTGACGAAGACAGTGACCGAGTGGTGGCTACGCGAGGGTTATAGATCACGAGTGGTGTGCTAGAGAGGAGTCCTATAACCAGCAGTGGGTGAGTGTGGGCTGATTAGATAGATTGCTCACTTGCTGTCCCCTCGCAGTTTCACTCGCGTGGAATACAGCCTATATTATTCAGGGATAGTGTAGGTTTCTGTGAGTAATATAAATTTTAACTTGATTCAGTAGTTCCAAGAGTACCTACAAACAAACTTTACCTCTACTGTAAATTCGCCAAAATGAGTAAAAGCATTATTTTATACATAACTAACATACTTGCTCAAGTGGGTTAAATCTGATGGTGATTGGACACTTCTGTCCTGATCGTTCAATGTCTCTACCAGTTGACTATTATATGAGAGTAATACAAGAATAGTTCTTTTACTTTAACGATACAATGTTAATTAAATTTATACGTCGCTAGCTTTGCTTATTCAGCAACTCGATAGCTACGATATAGTGCGCTCATGAGTCTATCAACGGATCATTTAACACAATGCGTGCAAATTTGGTCGCGATAAAAATCAGTGAACTGACGAATTGTTGCATGTTACCCGAAACCGACGGCATTGAACTTCAATTCAATACCTGGGTTCGAATCGTTAACAGCTTTGTTCTATTGCGTTTCAATTTTATAATTTTAATATTCTTCTCGGCGGTTACCGATAACGCATCTCTCGCCTTCCGCCTGATGGTGCGGAGCATAATAACAATACGCGGTCTAACTTGGGCGATGATGTCAGCTTTCCTTTAATGACCGCTTCGAGTCGCCTCGGGCATTTCACGAGCTTAAAGCCTTCGTTTTTTACCTGACCCATTCCAATGATTACCTCCACCAGCGTCTGACCGAACGACGGGGAAACGAGTTGTACTATTAAGTTGGACTTATAATTTATTCCCTTGACGTTTTCAATGTTGTATTCGTTATAACTGGCATAATTTCGCAGCGAACGGGTTAGTCAATTGTTTACGTATCGAAATAACTTTATGAATACATAATATAACAGATCCAGTTGTTTTGCAGTTCGGCACGCATTTGCGTTTTCTCTTATAGGCGGGTCGGCTCGGCCGTTGAATCCCCCTAAACCAATTATTAATATAATGCTCCACCACGAGTATTATTTGGAAAATGGCATCCATCACGAAAATGATTGAAATTATGGCATCGTGCGCTTTTAGTTTTAAACATCGTGCGGCGTGTTTCTGCAGAATGTAAAATTACCTTCGTTCACGTTTACCCCGAGCTACGGTCAGACGAGAAAACCAAATTGTTTCGAAATTTCAGTTTGGTTCGTTTACGCTCATATTTGTATTTTATCTTAAGAAAATGTATTATTTTTATTAAGATTTGATATAAGTATGGAAATAGAGATGGAATAGATATATTCCATACTTAAATCAAATTTAAATGATTATGGGAAACTCGTACTTAATTTCTCCAATCTTCAAAAGTCGGCTGCAAACTTCTATGCAATATTGATTTATTGCTTCCCAAAATACGCTTAAGGATTATATGCGATTTCTCGAACATCCTGACAACCTTCACAAGATTTCTGACTTGTATGATCAAACGCAAAATGATTTCGAGAATTTAAGGTTTTCAACTGTGGAAAGGTTTGATGAAATTCTCGGATGCCTGCTACGAAATTTACAGCATAACTCGAATGACCAGGTATTTAACTTGCTGACGAGAAACAACTTTGGACTTGTGGGTACTAAAAGTACCCAATTGGCTATGTCTCGCATATGTCTCGCATCTTGAGTGTCGTATTATCTAGGTCTAATAGTTTTATATGAAAAATTCTCACATTACATTGTATTTACCAATAAGTGAATGTGTTCGATTGCTATTAATTTAAAAAGACAACAAACTAACAAGGAAACAAAATAATGTCGGCAATAATATCGACGGAAATAAACTATAACGAACCGTAATAGTCATAATAGTTATTTATTGATAATAATAATTATAGCAAACACACTAATCGCCAAGCCTAACACCAAACGATAAGAATCCACCACTTGTCCATCTATCGCAACATCGTTATCGCAATAAGCATAGTTAATTAAATACTGTTTTGTATTAAATGCCGTTTTCAATTGAACATTGGTAATTACGGTTCGCGCAGGATTCGCGCACCACGCGCAAATTTCAGGTTTGGCGGACGGCTGCTGGCGTGATGCGCCTCACGTTGGTGCCTTTAGTTAGACACATTAATTTGAATAATTTGCTTATGAGAAACTTTGGTTCTGAAAATTGCTTGTCTTACTCCGGGCTTACACATGCGACGCGAGTTGCGAGGCGAATGACGAATGTAGACTACTTAGTACTAATCTGTTGCAAAAGAAGCATTCGCGAACGGCACTCTCGTCACTCGCCTCGTCACTCGCGAGACTGTCTGAAGACTCCGCGATTGTGTAAACGGTACTTCGCGTCGTCGGCACTTAGACACGAACTTTTCGATCGAGTGCCAAGCGGACGCGCATGTGTAAACTCGGTATAACGATACTGTTATATCTACCCTAGTAATAGTGATTAGCAATTCCTTGAAAATTTTAACAAAATTTAGATTTTTTAAACGGCTCGCCGACCTTGTTGCAGAACACAACTACAAAAAGGTGTACGTCTTTGTCGGTTTAGATAAAATTATTATGTCTATGTAATTTCAATTATTAATAAAACTTGTTCAGATTGATCTTACTTTCATCATACAATATTACCTTTTCAGCTATACAATATTAACTAATTGATTGGCATTGAATTCTAATATGAAAGTTGAAGTAGGTGATATAAACCTACTGTTAAACAGAAACTCATGACAATATTATTGTCCTAATTAAATTCTTAATCGATAATTAGTTCTGGCCAGATGTAATTTATAAAATACAACAAAGGTCATGGATCCAATTACAGATAGTGAATTGCAGATTTGATTTTTTGGCGCCCGATATTAAGTTAGGTATTATTATATTTAAATTTAAGATTTTATGACACATGAAAAAAGTCTCTTGGAAGGTATCATAATATCGAATGAGAAGAAGATTACTCAGAATGTACTTAATTTGCAAACTTTAATTAATAATAGGTACTTTAAAGTTAATAAATAAACAATGCTGCATGAACAAAAGTTTATTATATTAACGACTAATAGACATAGTAAATATGTATTATTTTTTTATTTTACACGGACAATCCCTACATTAAAAAACTTAAAAGGAGATAAATTTAAATCCCTGCTCTCCTAATCTTTTTACGGAAACATTATCATCTGTTTCCGTGCTCACGATCAATAAAGTCCATGACTTGCCTTAATGTACATGTTGTCAAATAAAATTAAGACGAACAAAATTAGATCTCCTAAAAATAGTGTTGTTTGACAGACAGCACCGTCAAAAATGTTCACTGAAGAAACTTGAAAAGCTTGCCAAAAACGATGAGCCTGTATTGACGTAGAATTTAGTTTAGATGATTCAATATTTTTTTTATTTTTGCAATCCTTCGCTATTTTATCGGCTTTCATGAGAAATCCTATTTGATGTTGATTAATGAATTTGAGAATTATTCCGATGTTCTTCTCATGTTAACCATATCCTGCTACTATTTTTACTCGCAAATATTAGCATTATTCGGGTACAATTTCCAATTATTTCAATTTACAATTTCCTTAGTCTTTAAGTTTGTATAATATACCTAAATGGTTAACAACATTGTTTTAGGAGTAATCACTTCCAGAGAGCTTTACAGATGCTTCCTCATTGCGATTTTATTTGCGTCGCGGCCTTCCATTGGACGATTCCTTACCTTAATGTACTAATTCATCAGTGTGTATCTTGACATCGTATAAGGCTTTGTACCAGAGAAAGTTATTATTATTATGGTAATAAATTGTACTGAACAGCTCTGTAGCATTCTTGACTTTGAATCTTCATTGTTGCCCATTGCTCCGCTGAGATTCATAATGCAACCTAGGGGCACATTGCATAAGAAATACAATTACTCCCTACGCGTACCAAAGTGCCTTGGCGGACCTTTGAAATCGATTTACATAGCGATATTGAAGTCAATAATTATGTTTTTGCTACAGGTTTTTGTTATGAGGTCATGTATTATGACTACAGTTTCTGGTCTGAAGCCTTTGAGGGTAAATTTTTCGGAGCAAATCATGAGCATAGACAGTTTTTAATGATGATTATTGTGAGATTACAATGAAAATCTTTTAAGAATGGTATCCCTGTAAAATTATCGTAAGTAATAGTTTTACGATTCATGAAATCGTTCTCGAAAGTTTTTTGCACAATAAGGCGACTACAAATGAAATCATTGAAGAAATCTAAATATGAAATGAAATATATTTTGTTGTCTGTGAAAAGTAGGTTATAAAGGTGTTGCCATGTCGTCGACTTAAAAGAAATCTAGGTTTATTAGTTGCGGTCTCGTTTCGTTTTATTGTTATTTCCTCTATCTTCAGGTTTTAAGTTACACTGACACATATTTTCTACGCTCCGGCATATTCTAAGACTTACGTGGACATTATATTTTTAAACTTCGACAAGGTACGTGTTAATAACCTCATCAGGACAAACATCTTGGGAGTAATTTTAGCAATGAAAATGGTTCTCATTTTGCAAGACTGGTGATCAAAGCCGCCGGTGGGAGGCTGGTCTTCTAAGTGACGCGCGTACTAATTGGTCGGATTACAAAAGGACTCTGCCCTCTTGTTGGGCGACTGTTGCACTCTTGGTAAACTATATATACTGCGACAGATGTCAAGACAGGTCTCAGTAGTTTGAAGTATAGTCGCGATTCGGGCGTTCTCCAACAGACGGAAAAATATCTACTCTGATTTGGTAGCGATTCGTGACCTTTTGAATAATCTACGAATACTGTCATTGAATTAGAATATATTTATTTTCCAAAACAGGTGTTGCAGTTTGATGTTTACAGCTTATTGAGTAATTGTTCAAGGTTTTTAAATATGGTTAGCTGTGAGACCTAAACTAGCGTGCAAGCCTGTATCTTGAGTCTCTGGAGTACGTGTTATCAAGATTCGTTTGACACGGTTAGCAATTGGGTGAATTTCGTGTAGAAGCGTTTGGCAAAATCGAAAATATATATAATTATATATTATTAAAGTTGAAAAACAAGCAAATAGACAAATAATTAAAGTACCTAGGACAGTGGCAGATTTGTTTGGTTGTGTGGTTGGGTGTGTGCATGCGTGTGTGTTTGTTGTAAATTATGAACACGGTTGAATTGGCATCAGTTTGATCATCATCATTCGATTTAATAACTTTTTTTTAAATCTCATGCGTCACTCTGGCTACTTCAACTATTACTGGTGCAAATGATGCAGTTTTCCAGCTGTAATGAAGATCAGCCAATTATAGCAATTAACAATCATATTATATAAACTTGCATTAAGTCTGGCAGCGAGTTTTAAATCTACGATAAATACTCACGTTTGTGTTTTTTTGTATGCAAAGAGCGAAGGAGAACAGATACTATTATCCTCATAAAACAATTGAGTTCAGGCAAGTACTATCTTTCTGCGAAATTGTCGGGATAAAGAGTATGTCTCCTGCCTGGGTTATCCCAGCGAGGGCGGCGACTTGCCAGGTCGTCAGTAGCTATCGTCTTTATTTAATTGTTGGAAAATTTTCCTTCTTGCACTACGTAATATTTAATAATAAACGCTCTACATTGTTCTTGATTCCTGAGAAATTGTAGTGTGAAGACATAATTATAAGGAATATGAAATATTAGTCTTACCAACACACGCTTCAAGTTAGTTATTTTCTCGAAATAGCAGAGCAACTGTTGCGAATTGTAACTAATGATCTCAATGTCTGGAGGCGATCGCGGGAGTGCAACCGTATGATAAATTGTTACCCGACCCGATCGTTTATTCCTTGACGGGCAGTTATATCAGTCTCAAAGCCGGGACAGTTGAACCTCGAAGTTCTTGCCGTAAAAGTGTTATTATATCGTTTCAACAAATATCAAATTCTCCGTTTTAATATTTAAGGCGCATGGTTGAGCTGATAATGGCGTCTGAGACTATATTCTTCTCTAAGTAGAGTTAATATAATTATTTATGGACATTTATCTATACGCGCCACAGTCTTGCGCATGCTATTATAAACTTTAATTCGATGAAGTTGTTGAAATATGAAATATGTGTTACACGCTGATTGGCAAATTTGCACTACCTTACCGTTTTCGTCAGATTTTAGATCCACCCAAAAGTTTGTTGAAAACCATGTGTTTTTTTCAATCTTGATTTTGTTTTGGTCAGTTATAAGCTTGAATCTTAAACTTCATGTGTCAAAAATTAAATATCTTACTCTTAGTGATACCGAGATCCAGACAGCTATGAGCTTTGCAAACATGATGTCTGCCAGACCTTTAACGTAAAATCTTTTGAGAATCGATTCAAACGAAGAGATTCCGAGAATTTCGACGCTTTGCATTGTTTTAATTGAAGTCGAAACATAAACATCGCGTGAGAAATTCGCCAACTGACCGTAGACAGGTTCTCACGGGTATTCCCTATGCTATTTGTAAACAAGTGCTGCAGGAGACATCTGCATCTGATATAAGTCATCATTTTGATTTGTCTTAAATTTGGGGAAGCTTAGCGAACAAGTGCCTATTCAATTATATAAATAACTAGCTACTGCACTCGGCTTCGCCTGCGTGGTACCCGGATTAAAAGTTGCTCTTACCGCTTAGGCAGCATTCGTAAGAAACGCATTCGCTCGACCGTTTTTTCGTCGACTTACGTTGCAAAATTGGTCTTAACGAAAAGCTCTTTTACTTTAACGGGACATACAGCTTCATATACAGCCTATGAAGGTCCATTCTAAAAATTGGTGAATCGGAATAGCAATTTCGCAGATTAGCTCCTACAGCCAAACTTAGAAACTTTAACCGCCTTTATATTATTTGTGTAGAAAAGGCCCTACTGCCCTTTCTCAATATACGTTATTGAAATAGTTTCATCAAGACTTTCTTTTGATAGGCATTGCAGTGTGATTGAATGATAATAGTTATGTGCCGGCCATATTTATAATTTGATGTTCTGTATTACCTTATATCACTCGGGATCACGACGCGTCTAACGATATCTCATTCTCATAATCCATCAATCCGTTTGGATTATAAAGAATCCCACACACATGAATGATACGCGCAAAAACCATAAACCTCCGGCTTAAGTCGGGCAAAAATTACCGAAAATCGTACCACGATATATATTTGATAGTAGTGTTAAGAGCAGGGAACTTATCTTAAGTACAGCAGTTTACTAGTTTTAGTAGACTGACAAATTGGCTCCCTAATAGACCACCAGCCTTAAACTAAGCAAAGAAAGTTATAAAAACTTATATGAACACTAGGAGATATTTTTTTTGTTATCGCTGTGCATTTGTATGCTTGTAAGGGTAATCGAACACCAGGCGGAACTATGGCTCATATCAAGTCATATCATAGCCAGATAAGATTTTAGCATGGCATGGCGGCATACTAACGAGACGGACTCTAGTAGACTGACAAATTGGCTCTCTAATGGACCACCACCCTTAAACTAAGCAAAGAAAGATATAAATACTTATATTTACACTAGGAGATATTTTTTTGTTATCGCTGTTCATTTGTATGCATGTAGGGATAATCGAACACCAGGCGGAGCTATGGCTCATATCAAGTCATATCATAGCCAGATAAGATTTTAGCATGGCATGGCGGCATACTAACGAGACGGACTCTAGTAGACTGACAAATTGGCTCCCTAATAGACCACCAGCCTTAAACTAAGCAAAGAAAGTTATAAAAACTTATATGAACACTAGGAGATATTTTTTTTGTTATCGCTGTGCATTTGTATGCTTGTAAGGGTAATCGAACACCAGGCGGAACTATGGCTCATATCAAGTCATATCATAGCCAGATAAGATTTTAGCATGGCATGGCGGCATACTAACGAGACGGACTCTAGTAGACTGACAAATTGGCTCCCTAATAGACCACCAGCCTTAAACTAAGCAAAGAAAGTTTTAAAAACTTATATGAACACTAGGATATATTTTTTTTGTTATCGCTGTGCATTTGTATGCTTGTAAGGGTAATCGAACACCAGGCGGAACTATGGCTCATATCAAGTCATATCATAGCCAGATAAGATTTTAGCATGGCATGGCGGCAAACTAACGAGACGGACTCTAGTAGACTGACAAATTGGCTCCCTAATAGACCACCAGCCTTAAACTAAGCAAAGAAAGTTATAAAAACTTATATGAACACTAGGAGATATTTTTTTTGTTATCGCTGTTCATTTGTATGCATGTAGGGATAATCGAACACCAGGCGGAGCTATGGCTCATATCAAGTCATATCATAGCCAGATAAGATTTTAGCATGGCATGGCGGCATACTAACGAGACGGACTCTAGTAGACTGACAAATTGGCTCCCTAATAGACCACCAGCCTTAAACTAAGCAAAGAAAGTTATAAAAACTTATATGAACACTAGGAGATATTTTTTTGTTATCGCTGTGCATTTGTATGCTTGTAAGGGTAATCGAACACCAGGCGGAACTATGGCTCATATCAAGTCATATCATAGCCAGATAAGATTTTAGCATGGCATGGCGGCATACTAACGAGACATACGGATAACAATTACATAATATGCGCATTTACATTCGTGGACTTTTTAATATCGCTGCAATTCTAAGAAAATTATGTAGGTTACTACGACAACTAACTAGTATTCATTTCGCTTTTAGTATTCGTTCCCGTGTCAGTTTATTCAACGTTTTGAGGACATATCTACCTAGATGTGGTTATGTAAAAGGTACCTCATTAGTTAACTGAGAGTGTCGTTACAAAATTTCTATAGAATTTCATCTAACTCGCACGTAGCCTAAGTTATTTTATTTTTAATGAACCATTGATGTTGTAAGCTTAGTTCCGACTCGCCTGGATTATGCCATGGCTAGATGTTGTAACAAAAATTTATCGTAATTCCAATCAATGAAGACAGATTGAAAATAAAGAAATTGCAGGTAACGTACAAGTGGATTGGTTTCAATTTCAGTGGAAATTTGTTATAGCTTACATAGCTCACATGATGCCAGGAATAATATAGCAATTAAAATCTAAAACGGGGCTGCTGTTGATCGTACTGAGTTTGTTTGTTCCGACAGGATCGAAAACGTTATTAACTTTAACTGCTGAAACAGGGAAACGTTTACTTGCCCACGTGCATATGTGTAAACTTGGGCACATTCGTTTATCTGTTCCGTAATTACGACTATCATTAAGGAAGTAGGCCAGAGTGTACCTTAATTCGGTTAAATAGTCGAAAGGGATAAACTGGAAAATCGTCCATTCATTTTACATTTATGTTATACTAGCTGTTGCCAGAGGCCTTGCGTGCGCGGTGACGACGACATCGTTTTCTTTTGAACTCGTGTGAAAACGATATTCCCATACTTTCACCCCCCGTTACCCCCCTTTACAATGTGAACATCCTGAAACAAGTTATTATTTATTATGCTCAGTAGATGTAATTAAAATTTTCATGTTTCTAACATTAAAAAACGATTACTTTATTAAAAGTTACTCCCCCCATTTCCCCCCTTAAAGTGGAAATTTCCAAAAACGTTACAAAATAAACCTTACGAAAATAAACCTATAAACCTGTGTTCCAAATTTCAGCTTACTAAGTAGTTTTGGCTGTGCGCTGATAGATTAGTCAGTTAGCATAAACGATTTTATAAGTTTAGATAAGAATCTGGTGAGAATTAACCAATAGTAGACGGAAGTCCAGCCTTCGCTTTTAATGCCCATGTTTGAACTGTATAAGGACAGCAGCGTTTACAAATTACGTATAAAACGCTTGCTAAAGCAGTGGCCGGACTACAGGCGGCAGGCTTCGCATCTCACGGCTTCTCCTGGAGAGAATCAACGTATTTAAATAGACGGACTGCGCGCTCTGTATCTCCGCGACTTCTCGGACCGAATGTGCTGTCTATATTTTCTTTATCTCTCGAAAGTGAGTTTCTTAATGACTAGCCCTTCATAGTGTTCATAACACTATGTACCGTAGCAACCCACCTAGCTATATATAGACGTGATTTTGATACAATGCAGTGCGGCTACCATGTATCGTAGCTAGACACGCATCTAGTTTCCTGCAGTGTGGCTAATATATCATGACAAGAAGAAGACGCAAGACGCGAAGCTAGCCGCTCTCGGTGTGGCCAAGGCCTAAGCAACGTTGTCAAGTCACCATTTGACATTAGACTGGTGTGCTGCAACTGCAAACACTCTCGTTCGTAATGAGAATAATGATGGAAGCTTGCGCCATAGATCAGTTTCTGCGCGTGCGCCGCCTGCCGATAGCGGGAAATCGCCGATACTTGCGTAAATACGGCAGCGGCTGCCTGTGTTGAGATTAGATTTAGTCCGTCTAGCTAAACCATTCCCTACTTCGTCTGATAGTAATCGTATTAGATTTACCACTTTCAAACTTTCGATGCAGCATATCGTTTCATAGCGCTGCCAGCATTCTTAAATTATAATTCATTCAGACTTAGAATTACTAGCACTAGCAGAAACCAAAATATACATTGAACGAACATTGTAGTACCTTTATTCAATATGTTGGAGACATGAGTGAATGTTTCATGGAAATAATATCTGGGTCATATTGCATCAATAGAACGATGCACGCGAACGTTAACGGCCCCATAGCGCTGATTGCAAATGCAACTTTGTAATTTTCTCGTGTCACGAATGCTACGACACATGCATTTGCGGGCGATATTTCACGAAGAGATTTCAGTTCAAAATGGGTTTTCTAGAATTAACATAGATATATGTTTCGTATGTTGCCTATCACCTTATTCGTAGCAGATGGTATGAGTTTAATAAATGATTTCGCAAGTATGTAACTTCCATTTCCTTATTGCAAGGATCAGCCATATCATTAGCATTAATTTAATCATTGCCTTTTTGTACGTATAGTATTAAGGTACGAAAATTGTGTGGAAGGAAGACGAATGAGTTTTCTATTAAACCACATGCTGCATGATTAGTGCATACATTTTGACGTTTTTGAATCAATTTTCGTTATCTCGCAACAGTGCCAACTGTCAGTCCAATTGAGCTGATTGTTAAACAATAAAACAACAGCGACGCTATTTCTGCATCAGCAAATTGCACTTAAAACGGCCTTGTAAATCTATGTGTCTCTAGGCTATAATCTGGACTCAAAATAGAGATTGTGTTTAATTTTGATGAATATCTTCATAGGTTTCTCGATACCCGACTAAAGCGACGACCCAATTGTAAATCGCTAGTTATCAATCTTCCTTTTAACTCTGCTAATTATTATCGTACCGTGACTAACTACTACTCGATCTCTGTGTGAATTTGTCAGAACTACTTCTTGGAAACCAACCAGAACCCTTGTCGGCAAGCCGAGATTGAACTTCTGGGAATCAGACCAAGTTGTTGTTGTCTTTCACTATATTGCCCAGCAACGGAGCAACTCGTCCTTTGAAACACCACTCGATAAGCAACATTTGCGCTCAAAGCAGCAAAAAATATCAATAAATGACCTCGAAGCTCGACGAAATGAATCGTTTCGGGTCGATGTACTCGGTGCTCAGCATTAAGAAATAGGATATGTCGCCGACGTTGTTGGCGAAGCTCATGAACAGTTGCGGTAACCAGGTCATGTGTTACAAGAGCCGGCAGTTCAATAGACGAATTCCGTTCCATACGTCAAGTCCTGCTGCTGGAGCGCAAAAACTTGCGTCAATTTGCCACGATGCGAGTACATGGTGTGGTGGGAGAGAAGTTTTTTGTTGCCTCTCTTGACTGATCACTCTATCCATCAGTCCGTCACGAGGACATTGACCGTGGTTCTACTATTTAGGGTGTTCGGTTTCGGTGTCGCTTTTTTGGCTCTGACAATCTTTTTTCCTTTGTTTTTAATTGTTCTAATCTGCTTTAACTCTGGAAAGTACTTTGGTACCGCTATGTTTTTTGTGCAGTATATTCAGAAAGTCATTTCTTATTTTGAGTACTTCCATTACCTATAATTGAATCCTTAAAGATTACCTATACCGCTCACCAACATCAATTACCACCTTATTTAATCTATTGAAGCATTCTGAATTTAGTTTGTTTTTCATATTTACAACCTAAGGGTATAATAAATATATCTGTTCACAGAAATTGCTCTTTTTGAGTATTTCTACTTCTTTGTTTGGAAGCTCTCAAACACTGCCTAAAAAATATTGATCCGTTCGTTTTGTTGTGATGTGGTTATTATTCCTTCAGTAAAACAAGGTGTACAGGCTGTGTATGAGTTGTATGTATGTACTGTGTATAGATAGAGCAGTGAGCGGATATCGGGCGGACGGTGAGCATGCGGCGCGAGCGCGCCCAGTCAGAGTGCCGCCGCGCCGCCATACGCACGCGCTCTTTGCACGTGCTACCAATAAAAGCTCACATAAACGGTTCATCACTGAACGCTACCTCGTAAAAGACTTATCTTGTACACAAACAAACAATGTCTGTTTGCATGTACCTCTTCTGCCCGTGGTTCTTTCTCGTGATGTACCTCGGTTTCCTCATGCTAGACGTGTGAGACACGGGTAGGAAATACACCGTAGACACTGTAGACCTCGTCGCGTCGCGTAGAGCGCAGACGCGGCGTCAACGCGATCGATAGACGTTCGGAGGAGTGCGGCGGCGTGCGCGTGTGTCGGGCGTGCTTCTCGCGAGCTCGCACGCGGCTGGAGGTGCGGTGCGGTGCAGCGGGTGCCGCGTGCCGGGAGCGCCGGTGCTGGTATGCGGTGCGGGAGTAGCCGCCGCGGCTAGCAGCCAGCCACGATCGCTCCGCACGCGTCGGGCACGCGGCCGCCCGCCATGAGTGCGGCCACGCCGGAGGTGCGCGCCGCCGCCGCCGCCGTGCCGGCCGACGCTGCATCGCCGCATGTCATGCTGCCCAGGATCAAGCCAGACCTCGGCCTCAATGATGCGACATTGTTCGCGGTTTATTGCTTTATCAAGAATTTTATTGGGTGAGTCCGAAAATCCACATCGAGCTAAGGGTACATTTTGTATATTGCACATGCGCGCCCTAGCAGAAAGTGTGTAATTTTTATCCTCGTCTCGAGGGTTGGTTGTGCACAGAAATCACGACCAGTCCCCGATGAACGTAACAAATGCGTGTTGATGGTTTGAAAATCAATAAATACTCGGGCATTTTGTCCATGAACCCTTCATTCCTCCATTTCGAGAATGCAACATTCGACATGGGTCCAAAATCGATGATGTTTTATTATATGTCACAATGAATCTGTCCGTAGAACCCTATAAATATAATTAGTACCGTCTAGAATTTTATTGTTAATTATATTAGATTTCATTGATCCATAAATTGCTATTTTTTTATGCCTTTATATTGCGTTGACAAGCACAAAATAGTCTGGCGAGGCCGAGGCGAGAGGCATGATTTATGATTGACCCCAACAAGAGCTGTAAAATATTGAGTAATTTATAAATCTACTAATCGGTCAAGGAGCTCATGTCGAAACGCCTACATAAAAGTGTAAGTATACTTGTATATGGATCGTCTTGTGTAGCACCTCTCAGTCTTGAAATGCATTAAGTCAATTTCGTATAAAGATAACGAATAGAATGTTGAGACTACTATCATTATTGTTTTAGAAACACAATAGCTCAACCTTGACTGACTGAATCGTCGGTTAAATCATTTGTTTGCCGTACGTTGGCAACAGCGCATTGTGACGGGCTTGTTAATTCCTTATTACCTTCTCATAGAAGTGCTTCATTGTAGTTACGCGAGCTGATAGATACCTTGACTCAAAAAAATAACGTTATACCGAATATTTCACACATATTGGGGAAGTATTTGTATATGTCTATACCTAGCTGTATCATGTGCAATAGATAGGGTCTAGTAGAATAAGTATTGTTACCGTGTAACCTTGAATCGCCAACACCTAGTCGCACACAGTCCACACCTGTGTTTACATTTTTTATCGAATCTGGGCTTGTCTCTGTAAATATTATTAAATGTGTTGGTCACTAGTACCTACTTATAAGGGAGTTTATCCACTGAATTAAAAATGTTGGCCTAAATCTGTCCATTATATTTTTACGATAAAAGTAAGAAAAATAATATTCATTTATTCTATTTTCTATTTGCTGTGTGTACCATAAGGTACACAGAAAATACAGACAACTTACATATATGGCATGCACAAACAAAAAAAACCCTAACAAGAGTTTTCTCCCAGCAAATTTTTGAGTTTATCCTCAAAGATTTGCTGGAAGAAAATGACAGCTGATAAACATTGGTGGTATGTGTACACAAACGAATAAATCTAATAATAGTTCTAATACATACTGTCATAAATACAATACATAAAATTAAAGTTTTTTTTTTACTTGTATAAAGACCGATATTTTTTTTACGTATTTTACGAGTTATGAGTTATCGATTAAGCTCATATTCCAACTTCAAAATATTATTAGTATACCTACCAAGTTTAATCAAGATTGAATAAACAGTTCGGCAGTATCGTCGGACGAACATACATGCTTTTTTAGAATTAAGTTCGCATATGTATTTTATGTGCATTATTTTTTTGTTTTAATCAAACGTCAGATTACACAAGTAGATCTTCGAGATCTTCATTCGCTTTGCTCACCCAATCAATGAATAGAACTTACCATAGAAGAATTAACCTCAACACGTGCTGTGTCAAAACGGCAGCAGAGCGACAGAGATAACAATGAGATGGTTACGACATAAACAAAGCTTTGCCTTGCTTGTGCCTGTGGCTAATTGTTGCCAACAAAGGGCGCGCATTAGCCGTGCCTAACTTCATTAGGAGAAAGTCTTAGAAAGTAAGTTTTGTTTTCGAGATCAGAGCAATGGTCCTTCGATCCATTGAGATTCTCAACTAATTGAGTTACCACACTTTTCCTAACTTTGTAGGATAACTTTTTACAGACAGACTTTACACATTGCTGCACTATATACAAACAATTAGTCGATGTTAGTAATCAATTAAGGCAACATATCAAGTTTCCATTTTGCATTAACTAGACTAAGATTTGCGTTCTATTTAACAGCAATATAATCGAGAGCACTCCGCACATGATATTTGCTATGATTTGTATTTACAGCTGTAGTTATTTTCACCTTTACGCGTTCTGTTCGGCGACGTTCTCAATTTGTGAATCAGTTTATATAATAAATTGAAATGTCGGAACAATGGAATCGTTGTCACGGATGATTTGATCGGTGGTTGATTTCGGATGCAAACTTTCTGTTGCTTTGTTGCATCCTGCATCATCACTTTCACAATAAGAAAAGGGAAAGTATCGGTGGCGCCCGCTCCCTTGCGGTCAGATTAGCTCGGGGTATCGGCCGACGCTAATTCTTATTGTTTATTTATTTCGTTGCACATAAATAGCCGCATAAATTTACGATTTCACTGGTTTTAAAATACCCCACCTGCTTCATATCATTTTATTTACTGAAACAGTTTATCTCGGAGTTTATCGTTTGTTTCTTTTATGAAACCATTAAAAGTTTATGGAACCAAGTTTTTGTATCGCATTGCTATTGGGGATGCTTTTGGATGCACTCGTATCGGGAATCCTAGTGGGGTCAGGGCAGGACTATGTGTGAATATTGATTGCTAAAAAATATATGATCACCTAATTTTCTTTGAAACGTTTCTGTTTCTGAAACTGAGGCCTAACCATGAAGTCCTATAGCGATTCAGTTCAGGCAAAGATGTCACTTCCCGTTTTGCGAATGAGGACGCTATGGCGTTGTCACTCGCAAAGCGTGGTTTGACATCTTTTCCTGAATTTAATGGCAATAAGACTTGATGGTAAGGCCCTTTCAGCCCTGTTAAGGCAAAACACTGTAACTTAATACTGTCTAACTAAAGATACAGTGTTTTGCCTTTACACGGTACCTTTGTCTTAGCAAGGTCAGTTATCATAACCATTCATAAAAAAATCTAATGTTTATTGATTTGCTTTTCTTTGCAATCAGTTTTATAGAAGTTGTTACAGTTTTTTTTAAGTACATATAATAGTTTGTTGGGTGAAATGTATGGGAAAAGGTTAATCTATTGGTCCTTATAAGAAACAGAATCGATTGGCTAGATGATTATGTGTGAAAATGTCCAGCATTATTTATTTTATAATGATAATATGCTGGTCAATTTTCACACAGCTTCATTCAGCCCCAAACTAAGCAGAGCTTGTATTATGAGAACGACATGGTTGATATACTACCTATATCTTTTTTTTTGTGAATACATATTATACATAGAAAACACCCAGCCCCGAGACAAATATTTGCAGATCATACAAACATTTGTCCCGCGGCGGCAATCGAACCCGCAACCTTATGTGTATCAGGCGTCCCTTCGCCCATTGCGACACAGAGATCATTAATATACATATCACTTTATTCTACAAGTAATGCACCGTATTCTTTGGTGCTTTGGTTAGGTTAGGTTAGCTACTGCTTTCGCGGAAGATTGCTTTCGCGGAAGATTGCTTGTGCGTACCCGTGATCCCTTGGCAAAGGTGCAAAGAGGAACACCGTGAGGTTTTAGTCAGTAGGAGTCTGACATAACCTTTTGCCTGGGAGGGGGGCGAATGGTATCCATGATGGATTTCCTCACAAAAAAAAAAAAAAAAAATTTATTCTGCTACAGTCGACGTGATTTGCATTTATTAATAAAACCTTTATTTGAATTGTAGAACAGTATAATGTTTTTGTCTGTTTCTGTCAATCAGCTGTCGGTTCTCGCAACGATGCGTTCTGATATTAGGAGTGCGTGTCGGTCGATACCAATTGAACTAACATGCGTAACTTCGAGTTGTGTAATCGAACTTAGCAACGTATTTTGTACAACTGGTAGCAACGTTATGTCACGGTATCATTCGATTCTATAATTTATACAGAACAGACGAAAACCAACACGGTAGCGACTGTTTACAGAACAGACGAAAACCAACACGGTAGCGACTGTTTTTCCAGGATGGACATGCTCAGTGCATAGATCGTCGAGGATACCAAGTAGAGATAGTCAGAGGCACGTCCACACATTACATTCGGCATATTCTCTCATGCAAGTAGTTAGCCGTTTTATATTACACGTTGCAAGCCCATCGCCGCTTATTTTCGGTTCAAGTTTTCCTTCACCGTTTTGAGCAGATATTATGATCTAACCTTTTATATCATTATCCACAGCCCTTAGTATCCCACTACTGGGAGCCTCCCTATCTGTGTGTACAATATTTCTTGGTGTTAAGGTTGTTAGTTTATAAGCTGTATGTTTGAGTTAGTATTTGTACCATTCAAATTTTAAATTAAATTATCCTCATCTTTATCTATTTTCTCTTGCTTCACTTATCCAATAATTAGTTGTCCACGAACTTGCTGATGTCGTCGAACTCGAAATACTAATCTGAATAATCTGAAATCTTATGAATATGTATTATATCGAACTATATTATATCGAAAACAACATTTTCATAAGATTTAGTAATTCCTAAGCCTGGTACCACCATCATTTGAACAGCACTTTTATTCAACATCATTTCCAACCGTTGTTTCAATCGCAATTTGCATGTGTAATTTTATTTTTTTGGGCGACAGAGCATCATGCAACTTTTCATCTAGTTTTATTCTGATGTGCATCGTAAACTTGTTGAATATACTTTCGAAATTGCACTGAATCACCACGAAGTCAAGACTTATAGTTGAATAAAATCTGAGGGCTGCTGGTTTAAGCTAACGTTCCCTGAACAAAGTCCCTGAGGCGAAGGCCCGCCTGAAACACAGAATGTTGCGCCAAATATTTGGCTCGGGTCTGTGTGTATTCTACAAATAATACTAATTTCTGCTCACGGCTTCGCCCGCGTGGTACCCGGATAAAAAGTTGACTTTGTGTTATTCTGATGTATAAGCTATATTACTGTAAAGTTTTATCATAATCCGTTCAGTAGTTTTTGCGTGAAAGAGGAATAAACATCCATTCTCACAAACTTTCACGTTTATACTAGTATAGGATGTACCTATGTATTTACAAAAAAAGTATATAAGTAGTATATTAGACATGTGGTTTAAATATTACAAGCTCTGCTTAGTTGGTGCTAGATGATGCTATGTGTAAAAATTTCCAGCATTATAAAACATTGTGACAAAGAAGTCATGCATTCAAAGTAGAGCGCTTGAAGGATATACAAGCTCATTTCGCATATTGATTGATGCGTTGCCTTGACGGTCTACCATGGCGCCACCCTCCCTAAACCGCCCCTTTCACGCAAGGACGTCGGATCGGGAATAGGGACGCGCGCATATTCACTATTCCACAGAATACCACTCGAATGTGTCTCAGTTTGTACTCGCCCAGCGTAAAGAGAGCACGCTCGCTCTCTCTTTCTTTCACCTTGCGTTAATTTAAACCCGCGTAAGTACAATAAAGTGCTAATCATCACTCAAAAACGCAATCAGCTGCCCTGGAGAACACACTAAAGCAACATTTGTAAGTACCTCATCGTATTAAACTAACGGCACCCCGGATAAGTGAACTAGGTCAAGCTTCCGCGTCCTCGGCCCAAAAGGTTTTTATTTATGAATGGGCGTGTTGTTTGTTATTCTGCATTGACACGGCTCCTGCAGCGAACGTAGTGAACTTTTCTAGTCAATTTATGATTTCTTCATACCGAATCTCATAATGCGTTTGCATTGCCCCCATTTACCTATCCAGTGGTAATAGTACCAATGATGTCACTGTCCTTCGCTTTGAATGGCAGTCATCGATTTTACCGTGGAGGAGTGTATTTGCATTCTTGGCTTGTATTATTAATCATACTGACCCCATTTTCTTTGTGTCTTAATCCCCCTTCTTTACCTGAGCTAGCAATCAGAAATATTGGTTTTTAATAGTAAAAAACTTCATCGATATAAGAACAAAACATTTAAGTACTATTTTAACCCATACATTACAATTGAGCCTTCTTTTGTGTTCGCTTCACGTCTCGGGATTCCTTTGTCCGAACGCTCACGAAATTATTTTTTTCCCGTTTTTAATTTGCAGCTTTTTAAAGTTTTAATGGCTCATAACTTTCAGGACAAAGACCTTTGTAAGAAGTAGGTACCGATTTATTACACGCTGATGTAGGAGATCGGGACTTTTAACGAGAAGTTTTATATAAAACTTGATTCCAGAACGTTTAAGAATCCGGGTAGTAGATACGAGTATATTTCCTCTTACTTTTCCTCGACAGTGCCACAGTTGCCAGGAAGCATTACTCTGTGTTTGTTGATTGCGCTCGGATTATCTCGATTCGCGATCTAATCTCTTTCGTCTTCGCAATCGGAGAAAGTTATAATAGGTCATGCCGTGTATTTGCTTTGCTCTGTTGCCAATAGCTGTCTCTGTCATGTTCCAATTAAATGTTTGGATTTACTACCAATTTGTTTTGTACCAATCGGTTAAGTTTAGTAGTAAAATTATTCATGTATAACTTTTTTGTTCAGTCATTTCGTTAGGTAGTTCTTGAGTAGTTGTTCATTAAACAGTATTTATTATTTATCCATTCTACTGCCAAAGTAAGACGCGTTTTATTTCGTTGCATAATTACATTGCCTATTTCTTGTCTTTTAACGTTGTCCCATAAAAAATGCGTGCACATTTTATCTTAATCTCGGATTATACAGCGGTCGTATGTTCGACCGTCCACACTTCCTGTGTCAGGAAGTGTGGACGGCTGCTATTTCTACCTCTCCGTGAACCGGCATCTTCCACGATTCACGTTCAAAGTCGATTATTTTAAAAACGAAAAAGGGGTGATGACATTACCAGTTGTCTTTCGTTTGTAACTAATTTTAATTCGAGGATTGTCGCTTCGGTTACGTTCCTTACGTGCCAGAATATGGGTGCCTGTTTAGGTGTTATCGTAGTATCTTTCGATAATTTCGCTTTAAACAATGCCTTGTCATATTTTCTTCGATCAAGTTTTTGTTTAGATTTAGCTTTACTAGCTATTTGTTTCCAAAACAGAAGCTTTATTTTTTACTCAGAGTTAAAATGTTCCTTTACAATTTCATGTTGCCTGTCCTTGGTCCAATTCTCTTCGAAAACAACAACGACCCATTTAGCCCAACTCGTAGTGTTGAACTCAAACAATGCTCGCATCGCATGGCCCCATTTTCTATCGCAGCCATTGTGAACCATGATCCAACGCAGCCGACGCGCATGTACCATTGTTTAATGCAAGGCAATTAGCGGATCGCATCTGAGATTTAACGCTTGTCCTATCCACATTGTTGTGATCGTCACGCACTGGTGGCAATCGAAAATCCATTGCGTCAATAAAATGCAAGAATCTGATCAAATCCGACCATGCGTGTATAGTGCTTCCCAACGATCTCTCCTAAATATAAACACGTCGTCGCACATACACCACCTTGCGCACTCATCAGACGCTTATAAAAAGCGTTGGCGAGGTCAAAGAATTGCCGGCGTTGAAAACTAAACGCCGGCTCACACAGTGTTGAGCAAGCACGCGAGTTGTAACGACGCTAGCATCGCTATCGATGCTCCATTATCACGTGCGCATCAGCAGTGACGTGTATTGTGTATGCAACCGCCGAGCCAATGGCTCTTGGCAAGTCGGAGGCGATTGATTGAGTCTGCACTACAGTGTATTGTGTGGTTGTGCTAAGACGTGTCCGTATGGTTCAGACTCTAATGGCGGAGTTGAAGGTGCTCATCGGGAGACGAGCACCGGCAGGGGGACCGCCGCCCCCCTTGCCCCTCTCTCCCGCACAACAGCCCTACACGAGAAGAGACCTAAAGGCCAACCTTCACAGGCATATGAGTATTGTCTTGGACAGGTCAGTGAAGTGAAGGTAACATACCTACAACAACGCACTTACAATATCTAATATCTAATAACGGGTTTTATACGACTTACCTAAACGTGATGTTATGGAGTATGGAGTATGGAGCTGTCTACAGTTGGGAAAGCACGTATGCAGTGATTATTATCATTAAAACGACCGATATGATCTGAAATTATTCATAAAATAATTACAATACTTGTACCACAAGTACGAGATAAAATATATTAATCATTAAACGACCGATAAGCGTTTAAGTCAAAGTTTTATTATAGCAAACAGAATCAGAAAGCCATTTATCATGAATGCTACCGAATTCGCGACGATCGCTCAGTACTAGTAATATCATCAGTGTCACATTGTCGAGTATTGGCAGTGCTCGATTTGAGCGATAAATGTCAAGGCTATGATTGGTGCGCAATCGATCTTGTTCGGCCAAAATACCTCCACTCAGAAGTAAACATGATAAATAAATCTTTAATCACATTTTTACCCGCGACGCATTTTCTGGATAAATGTTCTTGGCTAAAAGGTTGTTTGATCGTCGTTTGTCTTTTATCATTTTTGTTAATAACAGTGAAAATATGCAATATTTCTGCCGTTATATCGTTTTGTCTGTCTTCGTGGAAGTTTCACCACACGTCACAAAAGAGCACAACAACAAATGATGGAATAAACGAGGCATTATTTATTTAATAATAATAAATAAAGCTGGTAATTTTTCACACAGCATCATCTAGCCCCTAACTAATCCTATCCTACTAATATTATTAACACGAAAGTTTGTGAGGATTTTTGATACTCTTTCACGCAAAAACTCCTGTACAGATTTAAATGAAACTTTACAATAATATAGCATATACATCAGAATGACACATAGACTACTTTTTATCCGGGTACCACTAAGCATAGCTTGTATTATGGGAACTAAATGACTGATATAGTAATTATTTACTTTTTTTGTAAATACATATTATACATAGAAAACATCCAGACCCGAGACAACTATTTGCAGATCATAGAAACATTTGTCCTGCAGCGAGAATTGGATCCGCAACCTTCTGCGTCGCAGGCGGGCCTTCGCCCATTGCGCCACAGAGGTCATCATGGCGACGTTTCGTTTCAGAAGAGAAATTTAAAAATTTTGTGAAAATTATCAAGTTATAATTTACTGTTAATGTGACGAACTCCACACATTTAAGGTTTCCTGGCCAGCGGATTTACAAAACCGCGAACAGTGGAAAAAGAGAAGGGAATCGTCTGTTTGATATTTTGACATATTGTAAACAGACGAATTAGATTTGATATGATTTAGTTGTTAAACTAATTATATAATTTACTTATTTCATAGCCATGAATCTTACGAGTATAGCTGCTACCTCCCTTTTACATTTTGTTTATCTTATCTTGTTTTCCTAAATGATAGGGAATCTTGAACTCACAAACATTTACACGTTCACTTGTTCCCGAGGAATTGGCGTAAAACTAGTTTATAAGACGGCGATTCTATTAATAGAAATACTTTGACTTTGAAATAACCAATCTAATTGTTAAACTCAATGTCATTCTATTCGATACTTATCTATATTCATGTTATGTTGTTTACAATCGAAGCCAATCGATAGCGTATTTGTAAAAATAACCTTAAACTTTCAAAATTGTTTAATATAAGTTGCCGAGGTCAGACACACCGTTAAGACGCATTAATTATACTCGGCATCCAATTAATTAAAAAACAAAACTGCTTATCACTGTTTCATTTAGAACATAAGAAATATTATATTTTAAACCAATCACTTTCAGGCTATCAACCGCTCAAAACGTTGTAAATTTTAATTAAAAGAAACCCCGTGCTATATGCTATTTACGACCGACAAAAAGTTAGAGGGTAGTTGTTTTGTTACCTTATCACGTGCTCGATTCTACTAGAGAGCGTTAATCAGACATGGGTGACAATATCTGCTATGTCGCTAGACTATGTACACAAAACTTCATAATATAAGCCTAGGCTTCCTTCAAAAAGTGCCGCGAGGAAAGGTTTTAAGCAGTCTCCATCCACCAGCTGCCCGCAACCTTCACGATTTCAATGGTCTATTGTCCAGAGCTCTACGAATGTGGCAGATATTAAATGATTATGAAACCCTTTCTTTGTATTAAAGATAATAAAATAATTATTTTAGAATCGTTAACTATAATGTAAAAATGAATAAGAGTCATATATTTTAATTGCAATAAAACAGAAGATAAGTTTCATCCGGTACCATAGATAATTTTAATGTATGGTCCAGAAAAGTGTTGGTATCAATAAATAAGCTCGATGGTCAAATACATTGAAAGTGTTAACCATCTTCAATATAGAGAAAGGGTTTCATAATAAATTAATATTAGTGTAGTGCAGCAATAATAATATGATGATTTCGTCCTAGCCGATTTCGGCTGCAGCGACTGTGTGCACTGGACAGGCATATAAATATGCTCATATAATAGAGTTAAAACTCTATTAAGTAGACTAAGTAACTAATGAAGGCTTTGATGGTCTGCCCTTGGATGCGCTCTCTGGTAACTAATATCATTAGTACCAACAAATTAAATAATATAGTTAGTGAGTTACCTCTGCTACTGACCAATTTACCGCAAATAGCGCAATTTTGATAATTTACTAGGTATAATTATGGTGCTAGAACAGCGGGTTTACAGTTGCCGCAATTACAAGCACGTGCAGACTAAACCTGAAACGTTTCAGTGACGTCACATTTTAATTTCATTAAATACTTAGTAATTTTGGCATGTTCATTTATTCATTGGTTGGAAGCTGTGATGTGACACGTGTCGAATGTGCCATACGATCTACTGATTGATTATGCTTGATAATATCCCAGGCATTCACCTTTCTTGGTGAAGATCCAACTACACTTTCATGTCTATGCAAAGACATACACCCAAATAATAATATTTAGATAGAGGAATTATCTAAAACGACGAAAAACATTAAAGCATGCATAGAGCCCAACCCACAGAACATATTTTAATCAAATAGTTATAAACCTTATTAATTTCCAAGAACCAGTAAAATCGATGCCAGACACAACCTTCCTTATACCCTTCACAAAAAGGAGACAATATTGACATAATCGATCGCACTACCAACTAATACAACCTTCAAAGTCGTTATTGCTGCATTGAAAGAGACACTACAAAGAGAAACATAAAATGTACAAAACGTTATATTTTATAAATAGTAACATCCGAGTGCACAAACAAACATCACCCTAAACGCATTTAGGTTCTGCGTTCCGTTGTGGGTAAAAAGTTATTATAAGACAAATGAAATTGCTTTGCAAACTAAAAACATCGTCCCAGACGGTTTTGATGATTAATTAGATTTTCGAAAACGGTGAATACAACTCGGTCAGTGTTCAGAAATAAACAACGCTTCCAGAGTGTGGACATTTTCAACCTTGGGCTGAATTTGTAGAGCATATTTGCAGAACCGAACGGTAGAACGGAATGGACATGATTTTAGTCACAGTATTTTGACTCCCATGTTGCTCTAATTTTATTTACGAATGAAAATATAAGTTTGTCGGTGGATGAAAATTGTACGTTCGCCGTGACACTCATAGGAGAGGCCTATGTTTAGCAGTAGACTTTAGATGGTCCATGATGTTGATATGAAGTTAACTTTTTTTTATTGTTAAAACAAACCTTATAAGGTTTCGCAGTTAAACAACTCTATCTAACTTTATGGCCGAATGAATACTAATACTCTTTCAAACCACTCTTGTCTCATTTGCTGATATTGTTATTCATGGCACGAACGCCATCTTTCATATGCAACAAATGTAAATGCAACTCACAAATGTCTAGTTTGAGTGAGACACATCATCTTCCGTCGCTGAATGCGCCGAAGGTGCCAGAAGGAATACTAAATCAATCTATTGATCAGATAATACAATAACGCATCCCAGCTAAGTAGTTGATTGTTTACGCTTACAATGAACACTAGTGTTTGGTCTTATTATAAATTCGATGATAATTCCATAGCAAGTGGAGATGTATAAGAGTAAAAGTAACATAATTTAGTAGTGTTCATAAGCCCATAGAAGCCAGTGATGTGAGAATGGTGACACATGTAACAGTGAACCGATCATTGTACAAAACACGCGTATGATCATGGTGTAATCTGTGCTCCGGTATTATGTGTTCACAAGCATTTACAATCTAAGGGCCTCTCACGCACATATGGGAAAAGCATGACTCCGATTTTTAATACAAAATAATCATCTGGATCGTTTCCAGCGGAATGCGGGACCGACACCTCGCTACTCATAGATGCCTTTGGTCATGCGTTGGCCGCACAAAGATATATTATTCACCGCAAATACTGATATCTTCTTCAACGTTCGAATTACAGCCGGCAGTGTGTAGGGTTGCTTTGTTGTGGTGACCGCAGTCGCATGCGTCGAGCCGCGCGCGCACGGCCGCCCGCCGAGGCTGAACCGAAGCCGTGCCTGTGCCAGCCACGACGTCTGGGTCAACAGACTTATTCGCGTGTACTCCTTATCGCGTTCCTATTATCGCATTAAACCTATTTCGTTTGAGTATCGATCGATTTTGTAGTCCGTCCGAAAGCAGTCTTGAAATTTTCGAGCGACGAACGCGAGCGGTCGCGTGTACTTCGCTCATCGGATGACATCAGTTAAGCCATCACGTCCGCTGGAAACAATAATCGCTCAGTGTCCGCGACGGAGCCGGGTCGGACGCACGAGGACCCTCATGGAGGAGGGACGCTGCGCTACGTGCGAGGCCCTGGGCCGCCGGAGCCTCTCTAACAAACTGCTGCAGGTGGCGACCACGCAGGCGCACATGAGGACGTGCTCACACGCTTCATCACCGGATAGTTCCCACGATGGTGATTTGGCCACTCGGGCTTTAGCAGCGAAACGACGCAAATCTATTGCAGGCTTCAAGTTGAACTTTTCGGGAGAGGTGCAACCTGTCGATACACCTCCGAAATCGACAGCAACCGAGGAACGGCAGTCGCGATCACATGCCGCTCGCAGGAACACATGGTGCTCGTAAGTTTATTTGTACTCATTACCAGACTGGCCCTTGTTTATTATAGTTATTTGAAGTAGTTAATGTCTTCATTTTTTGCGGATTAGCGAAACAAACAAGAGTGGGACTATCATCTTGACAGCCTAATCGTTTCATGTCTTATCTTCATAATACCTGTTACTATCTTTATTTCGATTACGAGATTGGTCCCATATTTCTACATGGACATTTGTCTTTCTTATCGTCGTTCTGACATATCATTGAAAGTATCATCTTCAATGTCTTGCTTACATTTACATGGTATTACACGGCTTCGTTCATTAACTTCAACCCCTTAGTTCAAAATCCTTCTTAAATTTCTTTGAAATACTGGTCGATTTGACTCGCACAATGAATCATTTATTTTCTCGAGTTTACTTTCAAACGAATCGTCTGAATAATTTGTCGCTGTTAAAAATCTTACACTCAGGTAGGTACATAATAATAATTGATAAGACCTTGAATCTATCGATTTATATAGTCGTTCATTATTCATTAGTGGATAATTGCTCGCATACATACATACCTGACTACACGTGTACCTCTTTTTATAATTGGACATTCTATTGCATTGCAATAATGTACCATTATGATTTCGACATCCCTTTAGTCCCAAAAGTATTCACTAATCTATTGGAAGACCAAGATAGTTCTAGATGGAACAACAAAGAAGAATCAACTTGAAAAATATAGAGTTTACCCTTTGCCCGCCGAATGGACTGGAACAAAGCACATGGTTAGGTACCTGCGCATTAATTTGGAGCCAACGGAAATCTCAATTTGTGCGTCTTGGTCGCTTCTCCATTGCGGTAAGCACGAAATTAGGAACTGTCCACTTGAGAGAGTTTGTTTCATACGTGAGATAGAGCTTTCTATCTCTTCCCACACGATCGAACAATTTGTTTACTGGCATCCTTTATCAATGACATGCTATACTAGAATTAAGTGGTAAAAATAAGTAGATCAGTAAGATCCTAGGAATATAATAACAGATAAATATGAGGAACATACGAGTTCTCAGATTAACGTACCGTTATTATTTATCCTACCATACCGAATCGCAGCATTTTGTAGAGTTTACTACACACACACACACACACACAGCATTGCATAAAGGGCTACTTCCCACCACATCCAAGCCCATTGTTCTCGGAAAACTTACATACATTGGTTCCCAACCACATCCACAAGCATCTTAATATAATTTTTTTTTAATATTTTCGTTCATACATTAGTTCCCACTCACATCCATGCATAAGTTGAGGTAGAGTCGTAGAGTAAGCACGAGAATCTTCTGATAATATATAGGCCTAAGTAGTTAAGTAAGATATACTAAAAATATATAGAACATAACGCAAATGAAAAGTAGAGGTGTGTCTTTGCATTTATTTTGTCATACAATACAATATAAAGAAAAAAAAAGTTAGGAAATCACAGATAACCAACATTATTTAAAACCTATTAAGATAGGTAATCATAAAAGATAATTAAATCTTTAAAGAAAGTATGATTCAAATTCAAATTGTAATGACATAATGACAATAATGACTTTTTTTATTCCAAAAACTATCGTGAACCTTACTATTCATATTGTAAAAACGGGAATTTTCACGTACTGCACTATCGGTGAAGGCACCGACTAAGTTTCGACTCATTCCGAGAGTCTTCATCAGGGTGAGTGGTTGCGACTTTCTCCTTCTTTCCGCGTCGCGCCGGGCAATGTGGAAGGAGAAGGAACTTAGTCGGTGCCTTCACCGATAGTGCAGTACGTGAAAATTCCCGTTTTTACAATATGAATAGACAATAATGACATTCAAGAGCCATGGTAGAGCCAAGCATTATTACTCGCAACTTAAAGATTGAACATCGTCGTCATGATACAAATAAATAAAACCCAGAAACCTTGCTTATGTTGACTGTACTAAAATATTTCGTGGATGTGAGTGGGAATATTTTTTTTTAATTTTAAAATGCTGCTGGATGTGAGTGGGAATCTTTTTTGGATGTGGTGGGAATGACCCGCATGAAGTCGGTTCATGAAGGCTCAAGACCATCTGGCATGGCATTTTATAAATGAGGCCTAAGTTTAGCAAGTGACGTCAACCGACTAATGATGATGAAGATAAAACACCTTTAGTAAAAGATCTACAATACAAAGGATGGACCGGCACATACATCCTATAATAAAACAATTTGCTAGCTGATACTTTATGGCTCATTCCATTTAATTCGTAAGCTCATTGACGTTTTTATAGGATCAGATAAATGGTATTACGTCGAAGTAGAGTCGATGATAGCATATCCCTACGATCAAAAGCTGATTCCATGTGTGCTTGGTAGCGGTACAACAATGTTGTTAATACGTTTCTAATAGCACTATTGTGAATAGCAAAAAGAGTATGTGGTAATTACGTTGCGTTTTTGCCAACATAACAACCATTAATTTTATTGTATGCCGTCATAGATTCACATCTAAAGGTCAAGCTACGTGATGCATGGTGATGATTTGATACACGTTTCTGGGTGTGTGCGGCTGTAAAGTAATCAAAGGATTAATTTATCATATCAAACCCATCTATGATAATTAATTATTGTTCTCATTCTTCAAATAAACGTGAAAGTTTGCGAGGATGGATGCTTGTTACCCTTTCACGCAAAAACTACTGAACGGATGTTGATGAAACTTTACAGTAATATAGCTTATAACTTTTTCTTAAATTAAATTAAATATAAATATATAGCTTATACATCAGAATAACACATAGGCTACTTTTTATCCGGGAACCACGCAGGCGAAGCCGTGGGCAGAAGCTAATTATAAATAAAAGAGTGAGTAATTATAAAGCTCGTCATAAAACATCGCCAGGTACATAGTTTTTGCAGTCCTTCTCTATCGTATGTAACTCTACCAGTGACTATTTTGAGTTGTTGACATACATCAACATTGTATCGCTTTAAAACGAATTCCACTAGTTAAATTTGGAAAATGAAGGGGTTTCAGATAGTTTACCACAAGCCCTTTGCATATTGAAACACACCTATTGAGGAAGCTTTAATAGATGGAACCGATAGTGAACGGTCTCAACTTAAATGTTCTAGTTTACAAAGTCGCAATGCATTTTCTTGTCAGAGTCGGACTTTGCTGGTTAAGTAACATTATCTAGTGGGTGTATTGTATTGTAGTGGGTTGCAGACTTTGAATACTCAAAAAATTCTGCACATGGAACGAACAAACATGACAAATAAAATAGATTTCAGGATAAGTCTATCTTTAAAATACATAAATCGCTCCGATAACGGCCTATTGATGTGTGTCGATTTGTAGGGAATGCGTTCCGGTCAAATAACTGTCACTTGTTCAAATTTGTCCTTTAAGACAAAAGAAAGGAATGAAGGCATCAGAAATCCAAAATAACTATTTGACGCCGTTAAGTTATATGAGAAAGTTGCATATTGACTTTGTTTGAGTTTTAATTGAACAGGCGAAAATACCAGCGCAAAGAAACAGAACTCCTTAACACCGTAACTCCAAAGCCACCTAGTTGTTTAGTGTGGGAATTGCTTTGCCTTGTAAAAGCACCAGCCTGCGTGGCGCGCGCGTCACGCGATCAACAGATCGGGTAGTCAACAAAAGTAACTTCTATTTGTTTCTATCTATAGCAAAAGTATCACTTCCAGTAGTTATCTATTATTCTGTTGGATTATTATATCACCTTGAGTTCTTGCCAATCCACTTGTCGCGGTTACAAGTTGTTACAGCACTCGATTTATGCTAATGAGCTCTTTATCGCTCACTTGTCGATTTCCTATTGTATTGCTAGATTTACTAGAAGAATTGTGATAATTTCATTTAGGTATAACTAGTATAAACATATTGTAATATGTAAGAATTGCGCATTCGTCAATCATCTCCTTTTGTTATTACTTTCTTTTCAGAATAATATATAACAATGGTTTCAGCTTTTCAAGTCGTTTCTTAAAGGGCAATAAATTTATCAACGTTGTCATCATATAAACGGCTTGATGTATTTCAATGAATGATGATCCATCATGATCTTGAGCTGAACGTGTGGTGGCTAGCAACTCTCTTATTTTCTTCCAAACACACGCTCCGTTTGCGTTTTCTAGTTGTTTATCTTGTATTAATTTCGAAGGTGGGTCTTACATAAGGATCCTTTGGTATCATTGATCTATGCCAACAAGCTTACGCTTATAGCTTGTTCATGCATTTTTTTCAGCCTGCTTTATTGTAAATTTCTAGCATAGTTGCTAGTCCTTAAATAGCGCGCGACTTGAACCCTGACAAACAATACACGGAAGTGTCTGTAATGACTCCCAACAATTGTGTGATGGTACTCGTCTAGCCGTCTCGCTGATAATGCCTTGTTGAAACTACTTTGTTTTACTACTACCGACTACTTTATGCGCTTATTGAACATGCATATTGCACATGCCAGCATATTTTGCTATTACCTACTTCAAATAAATCTTTTTATGTAGTTGGAGCTGTTTTTCATAATTATTCTTAGCTAATAAGCTGACCTCTTTTATATATTATTAAAATCTTAGTTCTTTATCTATTTTTAGCAAATTGCCCAATATTCAAACAGTTGAATCCGCCAGCCTTGAATGTACTCTTATCATAGAGAAGATCATTAGTACCGTAATGCGGCTTCTGGCGTCTTTGGTTGGGTCACTTTTGGATTCATTCTCGTTTATACAGTGAGTGAGGCGCGGGTGTGTCGCAAAAGCGTTGCCTTGGTGTTTCGGGGCGCCATCGTAGGCCGTAGTAGCCTAGTAGGTACCTAGTAGGTAGAGTCGTGCGCGCGCCACTTGCTTGGAGCCCCGCCGCTCGCCGCGCCCCGCCGCGCTGCGACCGGCTTGGTTCGCTTCGCTCCCAGTTTGCCGCAACGCGTCGATTCGGTTGCCCGCGCGCCACCACGACCAATTTTTTATCTTTTATATCTGCTTCAAACACGCAGTTCGTCTCCCACGAGACGAAGCTACCAAAACGGCTCCGTTCAAGCCTAAGACGGGGACTCGATCGTCCCACGTAAGATCGCTCGACGAAGTGGACAAGATGCAAACAAAACTCATAAGTGGCAGTTACACATCCATCATGAACAAGCAGGATTTGCTAAGAGAGGTCGTTGTCAAATACATCGACTACTTTTACCCTGCAATGTGAGTACCCCTCTCTCTATGAAGCCCTCCGCAGTGTGTATGTTGCCTGACGCATTGCAGGCTGTCTTACGAATGTCGTAGCAGAGATGGCGTGAAGGTTCCCTTCTCACAGTCATAGTCGGCTAGTTTACTGATCCGGTAAGTCGGTGAAGGTTCCACGGCAACGTGGCTGCACTCAGCTGCCAGACAAGCGGTTGTAAACCGAACGCCGAACGTAAACGTCGCCGCTATTGAACTCAAACTCAAACACAGATGTCTCTTAACTCTATCGTCTGCCTGTGCGTATCGATCCGCTGCCTGCGCTGCACTAGACGCAGACACTCAAAACGCCTACATTTGAAACATATTTTTATTTACAACTTTTTTTTAATGCAGAAGTTGGCTACCAGGATTTAGCGATGAGTAATGTTTGTTTGAAGGTCATTGCCAACGTTACCCTATGTAAAGGCAATGTTTTGATAAAACTGATTTTTAGAGCACCATTTTAAAAAGATTATTTTTTTGGTGTATGAGAAAATATATTATGCGGTATTAAGTCATTCATGAATATTGCAATGGTTTTCATAATCCTAGGGAAAGCACAGTTGCGTGACCGTTTCGCGTGACAAACATTGACTACCGCTACAATACTCCCGGTGTCCCACTGATGTCCCCAGTGTGTCCAATTTAATTTATCGTTCACATACTAGACCACACACTTTACGATTAACACGTGAATCTAGCTGAAGTTCAGGTTTATGAGTCACGTGCCCCGGATTAATAGCTTTATTTTTCCAAACATTTATTTTTGACTTCCGCCTAACTTACCGATAACGGATCTAAAACCACGACGATTGAAATTACCAATTCAACTCTAAACGTTAATTTCGTACATTATCTACTGACGACCGATGTGGCGCGGTGGGCGAAGGTCCGCCTGCGACACAGGAGGTTGCGGGTTCGATTCCCGCCCTGGGACAAATATTTGTACGATCTGCAAATATTTGTTCCGGGTGTTCTGGGTAATTTTTATGTATAATAAAAATATCTATCTATGTAATGTATTGTATTAAGTATATCAGTCATCTAGTACCCATAACACAAGCTCTGCTTAGCTTGGGGCTAGATGATGCTGGGTGGATTGTCCAGCGTTATTTATTTATTTATTTATTTACTGATTCTAACTGAATGAACTGACTGACGGTGTTATGAAACATGGGTACGAGATAGGTGGCCATTATGCTACTGACGTCAGCATAGCCGTGTCGACATAAAAAATGACGATTTCCCTTCAATGACCTTGCGCGTACATAGACGCTCGCTTCACGATAACACTTCGCACACTAAAACAACAATATTAATCTTTTTACTAGTTGCTATTAAAAGCAACAATATTGCTATTAAGAGCAACGATAATTTACAGGTAGTAAATAAAGTAGCACTCACAGATACCGTGCCATTACCATTTTAGTTAATATCAGCGAAGCAATTTGATCGATGCAATAAAAACAGAATGTTACAGACCGATCCCTTGATGCGTTAAAAAAATGTTCGCATCTAATAAAATGTATCAAAGTAGGTTTTTTTTCCTTAAAAATAAAAAAATAAACAGCCAACATGCATGCCATTGGTATCAGGAAATACAAGTACCGTGGTATTACTATGTACTATTTAGGTAAGAGCCGCGTTGGGCTAGTGGGTACCTTGACTTCCGATCCGTAAGTCGTGGTTTCGAACACGGTCGTGCACCAATGAATTTTTTCATCGAAAAATGATTTTGCGCATTAATACGAGCTTAAAAAGGTGATGGAAAACATTGTGAGAGAATCGGAATGCCCTAGAACCAAAAAAGCATATGCCTCTGACTACTTCTGCTTTGTATTCTCAAAGATCTACTTACTGTTTAATGTATCTGAGGATGTCCATCGTGGGGACATACAGTCGTAAGCGTGTTTGTTTGTTTGGTTTTGGTACTTTCATATAGTTGGTTTCTCATAGTATATCAGTCATCAAAAATTATTTGCTTCGCTTGAGAAACAGTAAGGTTAAAATATAATATAATAAGACTCTTCAAAGTGAAGGGATAGTTGTATAATATTTAATTGAAATCAATCAGCTGATAAATTCACTAAGATATTAGTCTGATTCACTAAAACAAAATACAGATAATTATTGTAAACCCAAAACAGAACATTTTAGAGAGTATTGGTAGAGTATCCTAAATTTTGTCAGCTCGATTGTCACATTTTGTATAAATTAAAATTAAATTAAAATTCTTTATTTCAGACATCATAGGTCCATAAGTTACATAAAGTCAGCAGGTACACAATAATCATCATAAAGTATGAACTAAGTATAATTATGCCATTATAGAGTTTGTTTTTAAAATTGTACAATTATGGTATACATTAAATCCTAAACTTACCTGAAACATGTTTGTTCGCTACAACACAATGACTAACGCGTTGAATTTCCTTCAGTGACCTTTGGTTTTCTAACCCGGTATTGTTTTAAACAAAGCGTGAAACGTAATTGCTTTGCTGGGTGGATGATTCATTGCTTCCTTAGTATTTACATTTCCGATTGTTATCGTATACATTTACCCTGCCATCCAATTATTATATTTATGTAGTAATTACTATCAATGTCCACAGCAACCATTAAAAAAATTACACTGTTTTGCATCAAACCCAGTATAAACTGACCAGTTTAAAAACCTACTTCTTGAAACATACTTCATTTACAAAGGTAATTTGAATTACTAAATCTCTTCGCCTCGCCTTACAGTATAAGATACGGATTTCTGTTTGTAATATTTTTGTAGTAGACCGGTTCGGCGATTTAATCAATTTGCTATTTTTGTCGTGAATGATGAACACACAACAACATTGTTTTTGCTCATTAAGATGAAAATAATCTTTTGTACGCTTTATTAGTGGTTATGATAAAAAAATCTCAGCTAGAGCCTTTGTCCTAGGTTGATTTAAGCGCAGCGGAGGTGACATTGAATGGACGTACGCAAACACGCACGTGCGTGGTGACAAAACGTTTATCTCTTTGTTTGCCTCTTATATTTGCTTAACATCTTTTAAAACACGCAATGTCTTCACTAATTATGCACTAATGTTAAACTTTCTGTTGGAGGGATGAATAGAATAGTTATTAACTCGGAATCAAGTTATTTGCTTCCTAAAGTAACTAAATCTTCTTACAATGTATTTTGGGTTGATGACTCTTTAGACTTTGTGTGTCAAATAACGCCTTGTTGCCAGTTTTCTTTTCCGTTGACTGACACGTATGGAACCCGTCCGCTGAGTTATTTTGGGTACAGTATGTTATGGATGGTTGTGAAAGAAGTCAAACAATGAATCTCCACTAAAATTATTCTACTCGTGGGAAATAGAACGTCGATATTTGCGATTAGAAAATTGAATTTGCCGGCGTTTGTTAGGCTCTATTTGCCTCGTTAATTATGATCGCTCAGTTGCGGTAGGTATTCAATGATAAATGCTGTCACCTTTCTGTGATACTTTCTCCGACTCTCGGTTTTCGTCTTATATTTCAACTTCTACATTAGTCGTTGGCGAAAAACTGTGCTGGCAATTTTGTCAACTCGAAATCTTGCGCAATCGCCCACTTAATACTTTTTGTTTCAGATTCGCCTAGAGAAAGCCAATTTGTTTATTTTTTTGTCAGTAGTGCAAGTGTCACCTTTCAAAGATTATCTTTAGATATGTCGTCAATATTTACATAATTTGGAATGGTTACGTGTGTCGCCATTTCACCGAAGCTGTTGCATAAAATGGCGAATGTGTAGAGAAACGGTGGCATTGTGCGGTGATAGAGCGGCCTATGCTGGGCATGTGGCCAGGCCACGTTCCACGGCTGTCGCCGAGAGTTCACAGCGCGGACCGGTCGAAATCGATCTGCGGTTTTCAACGCTCCAATGGCTTCAACTTTATCGTTGTGTTGTTCACCTCGTTGAAGCGACACGGAATCTGTCAAGAGAAAGTCAAGTACAGTCGAGTTAGCTGTGTGCCGGCCGTGCCATATACTGCTACTACTGGATTGTTACACCAGTGATTGGATCATAATGGCTAAGTCCGGCAGAAGTCGGTATCTGCAGTTGCTAAGTAGAGTGTGTCGTCACTTTGAGCCGCATTAGCCACGTGTCTATCCCGCGTACTGATCTTGTGAGAAGTTAATGCGTTCGTATATGCATTGTCTTGCAAGTTGCGATCCCGTTATAAAACCAACTAGGTAAAAAAATGCATCGTGATAGAAAATGCTCAACGGAATTGCAGCATTATCACTTATATCAGCTATTTAGAATCGGCCTACATTCGGATTTTGAATACATTAATTGCAAGACAGTATTTAGTGTTATAGAGATTTCCTGTTTATGATTCCGTTAGTCATCATGAATTTCATCTTAGCTATAAAGGATAGTTTCCTGGGTACTTCAACGAAGGCTGAGTGTAAACGTAATGCTTTGGAATTCACCCGCTTCCGTATACTAAAGTAAATGTTCTGTTTACTTAACACCTAAATTCAGCAGTCCATTGTTACCACGAATTGTTACGAATATGGAGGACTGGTTCAAAACACGGGTCGATTTTGCAATATTTATCCACACCTGCCGCAAGTTAGCGTAATCATCCGTACTGCAACCGACGGAAGCTTTTCTCAATATTGCCGTACCTCATCTATTCATTAAAACAATAATTGCATAGCAAGTGTATTATCATCACCGCGATTATTCGCCCTTGCGTTTGCACGCCTTTCCAATTTCAATAAATAATCGCAGCATATCCGCGGTTATTTCACAGTGACGCCGCATTTGTTCTGCCGGAATCATGAAAGCTTCCGATAAACGATTAAGTATTCATATTGTAAAAACGGGAATTTTCACGTACTGCACTATCGGTGAATCACGATCGCGATCACTCACCCTCATGAAGACTCTCGGAATGAGTCGAAACTTAGTCGGTGCCTTCACCGACTGCACCGTCAGTGCAGTACGTGAAATTTCCCGTTTTTACAATATGAATAGTCAAGTTCACGATAATTTTTGGAATAAAACGATTAAGTTATGCTCGAATTTCTACATTTGCGATGATTATGGTTACCTGCCTACGTCAGTGAATCTCCAATTAAAGTTTGCTTTTGTTCGGTGAAGATATGGACTCGCGTAAATCGGACTGTTAAGAGTAGTGTTGCGGAAACAACTTGTAATACTTAGTTAAACTTTAAACTTTATCTTTATTTAGTTCATACAGATGTTCGGTACCTGATTTGGTACTTACTTAACTTAGATTAATAAGTACCTGACGGAGCTCTGAGTTGGTTGTATTACTACGAATACTTCGTTTTTTAGAGCTATCAATATACATTACTAGCTGCGCCCCGTGGTTTCACTCGCGTAAGTTTCGATTCAGTGGGAATTTTAGAATATCGGGATAATAAGTAACGGCTATATGAAACAGCTATGTACCTATCAAGTTTCATCGCAACTTTTCTTTCCACCGGCGATCTAATCAAATTTTAGAATACAAAAGCTGCTATTGTGACTTAACTATGATAGTTAGATATATTTCCTCCGGGACTTTTTTGTAGCTAATAATGAGTACTTTAATCATGCAGTACATAATTTTATGAATCATTAATAGTTTTCTCAGCGCACGCCAAATAATGAATTTTATAGGCAAGTTTTTGCTACTTTAGGTTACATTATTGCAATTTTCTCAAGGATCTCTAATTATTTAGAAAATACTTCCTGATAATTTAACTTTCTATCGGTGAAAAATTGGTTAAAATCGGTGCAGTAGTTTCGGAGCCTATTCGGTACAAACAAAAAAATCTTTCCTCATATCGTAAAAACTAGAATTTTCACGTACCGCACTATCGGTGAAGGCACCGACTAAGTTTCCACTCATTCCGAGAGTCTTCATCAGGGTGAGTGATCGCGACGCTCTGCCTCCGCGTCGCGTCGTGCACTGTCGTGTTTTTACAATATGATAGTTTCACGATAGTTTTTGGAATAAAATCTTTCCTCTTTATAATATTGGTATAGATTTGTTAACATGCAGTATTTTAAATCATTCTGCTTTACCGTACCCAAATATCTGTAATCTAGGTAGCTCAGACTTATCACTATCGGGTACAATTTCTATATATGACTCATTTCATGTGGTAATAAATCCCATTTTGGAAACTAACATCATTAAGTTTCATGATAAATATTTGTTTTGATTGAAAGTCGTGACAGTGTAACTAATTTCAAATTTTTCACTTGTTTCAGCGCTTCGGGCACAAGCGCGGTGGCCATCGACAACAAGATCGAGCAAGCCATGGTAAGTTACTTTAGATTTGATTGCTGTGTTCTCCTCTTATGAACAACTACTCCGTTTTCGGAGTGTTCCCAATTTTTATAGATGGATTCACTCGGCTCTTTATATTAATTATTTGATTATGACCGCCATAATGAAATGATGAATAAAAACATCACAAGTGTCTTCGAAATAGTGACAAATCATTTTCTTTTTTCACACCCTCACCTATGTAATAATTTTTTATAGCCTTTGAAGAATTTGTTAGTTTGGTGATTTTTATTGTTCTAGCTTTCTCTTTACCTTATTTTTTTATATAATACGAAAATGTTACTTAAAATTGCTCCACAATGCCGCCTGCATTGTGACCCAAATCCACTTTTACCTACTGACCAATTGACTCGTCACCGCTATTAACAACAGTGAGGTCTTACCAAACCCTCTGTTGTACCTCAAGACTTATTAGTTTTGGTCCTAAGGCGAATATTATTGATTCTACCATTCTTCAAATACATTCCATCTTTGTCAGTCATACGTGACGTGCATTGCATAGGCATACCATAGGTCTGATTTACCTTTGTACTAGCCGCAGAAGCTATTATCATAATAGCCGATAATAAAGGAAACAACATTTCAATAAAATACCATCGACAACCATCGACTAGCGACAGGCATTAATTAAAGATTTTGTCGTCTAGCTACATATAATACAGACTTGTTCTTGGAACGACTCTTCAGAAAAAAACATTGACAGGAGCCACGGACGCTACCATTTATAGCATTTAATTAGAGACGGAAGAATCTGTTCACGGGATTTCAAATAACTGCAGATATATGTAGGTACTGTAACATTTTAAAAACTCTGCAGTTGGCTCTGATATTTCATTCAATAACATATCATGAATGGGTGAATTGACTTAGCTCACTGACTCTAATCATTTTCCAGTTTCCTATACTTCTCGAATGAATGCACTTTCAAAGCGTCACCTAGAATGCACTGTCGTGTCGAGTGCAGTCATTAGAGTTTTTGTGAAACTTCAGAATGCGTCTTTAGACGTCCATTTTGTGTCGTGTCAGTGGGTCGCGCGAGTTCCGCATGCTCTATCTAAGCAATACAAGGAACATTTTAATATCAGCTTTATAAAACCGCAATCGATTCGTTGGAAATCATTTCATCCCATTTAATCGGTAAACCTATAAAACCCAACCAAACTGAGATAAAGACAGTTTATCAATTGGGCCACGCATTGTTGTTACCGAATAATCATCATTAATTATTCTGCAAAGAACTTATGTAATTTGTTTGGTTGACTCGTGTAATAAACAACATTCCTATTCGAACTGACAACATTCAGTCAATATACATTTTTATTTATCAAAAGTTGTTACAAAACCTTATAATCTTTAGCCCTACTGAAGAGACCACCTGCAACCGAAATTTAAAAGTTTACAAAGGTAGACATTCATAGTTGGGGTTTGAACAGTCCCCCAAAATCCATCATTCAGCATTTGCCTTATGGCTGGGTGAATAAAGGTTAAATTCGCACTTGAATTTTTACTTAGCTCCTGAACAGTCCCCTAGGGAAGCCCCTATTTGACTATGAATTCGGGCGTTAGAGTTGTGGCTAGCATATGACGATGAGACTATAAATCGAATTTCATATATTGTTCATGAGGAAATGTTTAAATTCTGTTTTTGCCAGTGTGCGAGCATTATGAATCCGTTCCACGCAGCGGGCACTTGCGTAAAGATGCAATCTCCAGAGTGTTTATCCGTGTCTATAATGACAATGCTCGTGCATAACACCGTTATTAGATCGGACTCACCATTTGAATAGCTAATGACTTCCCCTTCTTAATGGCCAGGAAACGCGTCCCGTTCTGCCCCGAGTGTGAAATATATAGCACTATTAATAAATACAAATAGCTGGTAAAAAGACACGATAGTTTTTTTTTTATATAACTAAAGTGGCAAACATGCCTACGGTCCAAACGTTGGTAAGCGGTTATCGTAACTTATGGACGCTTGCAATAGTCTTATGTGCCTGTGATTTCACCGGCACCCATTCATAGATAGATAGATAGATAGATAGATAAAACATTTATTCGTTGCTACAGACACACACCAATATACATTTTATTGACAGTAAGTTTGTGTTTGTGTGTGTTGCAGTACAACAAAAAGGCCATGGCTCAGTGAAATTTTTTTGCTTAAAAGCAAAAACACTGATTTTCAGCCAAAAACCTGTTGAGACCAAGTAGAACGAGTTGCAAGTGTACCTAGCTACGAATCATTGTAGTTGTGTTGCGAGTAGCGTTCATACATTTAAAAGAGAAGAATCAAACTAAATAAATAAACAACTGACGACAGCTTTATTTTAGGCATACGAAGTGCTTGGGAATACCTGCTATTTGCTTTTGTAATAAAAACTGTTTAAACTTTATTTTAAAAGTATACTTATTCTTAACATTGCGTATAGGGGGTGGAATATTGTTCCAGCACTTCGTTGCCGAATACCTAAAACTTCCCCTGAAAGCTGCAGTCTTGTGATTGTGATAGGAAAGTGCAGATCTTACTGACCGTAACCTTTCACCAGAGACGAAGTTAAGTTTTGAGTGCAGATACTCAGGCTTTTTGAACTTAATAACGTCAAATAGCAGTCCTCCCAGGTGCAGTAGCCTACGTGATTCCATGTTTAATAAGGACATGTTATTCAAGTACGGTGTGTAAGTACGGTTCATATCCTTCTTTTGTGTATTTTTTTTTTTTGCATTTCATATCACATTGTTTAAGACCATGCTTTCAATTTGATTTCGAGTAAAGAAGCAATCTGGTTCTATGTATCGTATTGAGTTGTTAAAATGATATTATGTTAATTATTAACAAGTTTCACTGCGTGCACCGCGTATGCGATTTCAATTGAGATTCATCGTGCTGCGCTATTGGGCTCGTCTCATCGTCTATAATTAGTCGACGCAGATGGCCTCAAGCGATTGACCTCAATCCGGCCCTAATGCTCTGCTACCATCGTATCATAGTATTTTTATCACTCCTTGCAACAGCCGACTCAATTCCCCTAGCTCCATATAAGTCTATGATGTCGTTACGCTCGAACCAATTGCCAGTAAATTAATTGCATCTTCCACAATATCTTCATTACTAACAACACTATCGTTATTTGTTCATGTATCCCTTGATCTATTGGTAGTTTGCCCTTTTGTATCGTATCAATGCGGTTTATCAATTTGTTTTGGTTTATTTTTGACACGTGAGAGATAAGTAAGATACTATGTTCCCTATTTAAGCTTTACGTAAACGCAACATGCATGCATTTCTAACGAAATACTTTTGTAATTCGCGGTTAGACTTTGATTACAAAAAAGACACGTCGTGTATATCTTCTGGCGCAACTATTTCTCTGTGCACATGTATTATGAATTTGTTTCTTCATCGTCCACACACTAAAATTATATTTTATTCATAACTCGCTATATTAACGCGATAAATAAATAATGCAAAAAGCATTTTAATATAAAGTGAAATAAATGTAATTCAGCGTCGATCTGATCATTTATTAGTATTTCGTCCTACTGCACCCTCTAGGGATTGAGTTTCGGATAATAAATAAAAGGAACATACTCTCCAAAGTTCAGGTCACGGTTTGGGGTTGAGGTTGTAAGTTTCAGATAGAAGATGGTGTGATATATTTTATTTGATTGCGTAAACTTACCTAGTACAAAACAACATCTGAAGCATCAAGTAATCATCGTGCGACCAGTATTCAAAACCGGTCCACCTTGAAGCACGCCATCTCACAAGTCGCACGATGAATATACACCTGCAGGTCGTATATAATTTTCAATTCTGAGGTACAATACCACTCCTTCTCTCACCGGTTTTCACAAGAGCTCCGTCTAGCGTTACGTCATTTGAGTAGATAATGTTTATGCGTGCTATCTTGTTGATGTTTACCAACGCTAGCTCACGCACTACTGACCCGATTTCTTGCATGTTTTCAAACATCAATTTCTTTGATTCTGGTCAGAAGTTTTATGCCTCCAAACTTTTCAACATCTTTACGATGATTGATGCTACGAGTATTGAGCAAAGAAAACAGATCTAAAAATATAAATAATTATTAAGGTGGCGAAATGGAGGGGTAGAGGGGGGTTATACTTTGTATGAAAGTCTTAGTTATTTGTTGTTATAAACATGAATAAATAATAGCATAAATAAATAATGACGTGTTTTAGGGTTTTTGGATTCTGGTATTTTAAGATGGGATATGGAAATGGGGTGAAAGTTTTTAAAGGAGTATCGGTTTTTTAGGTAGGAACTTTAAAATTGAAATTGTAGCAACTCATCATAGATAAATAATTTAATTTTTCAGGGTGTTTGGATTTTCACATTTTAAAGGAGTGAAAGTGTGTATGGGAGTATAGTTTTTATTTCGAACACGACTCCACGCGTGCAAAGCCGCTGGCAACAGCTAGTACAGATATATTTTTTCTTATAATGTAGAGTTACATTATTATTTTATGTCAAACGGTACCTTTAAAATTATTTGACTAAGCCACATGGGCGTCCTTAGAGTTTTGCATGGAAAAAGCATGTCCTGACGGGATTTGCGGGTAAGACTAGACACGGAAGGAAAGCCGGGGCTGTGCTGGATGGGAACACGTGCTCCTCTGACTACTTCGATAATTTGCGAACAAGCCCACAGGGCAGGGTCGGAGACAGCGGCTCAGGGGGTCACACGATTCGGCCTCGTGTCTCCAATAATGTGAACGAACGTCGGGTAATTTGCAACTAAGAACGGTACTAAGCAAGCACGCGCCAGATCAAAATCTCATCACGAAGCCAGGAAACGGCAGGAGTTTTCTCGGAATATAAACCCGCATCGTATAATGAAGTCGTAATGTCTACCTTGTGAGAGTATCTAGCTTGACCGTCACGTTTCCTTCATAGAATTTTATGTGCGGTTCTCTGATTTCTCTTCATGTTTATGTCAGCGCACTCATCGCCAATATGGTTGTTGTATCATAGTCTTGTTGTCTTACTTCGCATCGTGCATAGTAAAGTGCAGTGCATCTGTTTTGCAGTAGCCAACGGGATGTTTTAAGTGTAGCAATTTCATTACATCGTGGAGTTAAAACGGCATATTAACCTTGTTCATTTAATTTATATCTGATATATTTATCTGACGTTGGTTGAGATACGGTTTATTTCAATGCTAAGATATTACATAAACACGCGATGGAAAAAATACCAAATCAGTGGAAATATACTATAATCTGAAGATTACTACAATCGTTTTGTTATTAAAAGAAGAAATGTTTTTAAACAATCCACCAAAAATATCCAACTAAAAATATCATTTTGATACACACGTGATAAGATAAAACCTTAAACGTAACTTGATTTGAAACATTATAAATGTGTAGATTTAGATTTTGGTTTGTAGATTGTCTCTACGATCCTCTCTCTCGTCTCGGTACATATGAAATCATCTGGTATTATAATGAGTGACATCAGCTGGGCAGGTCAAGTCTCTCGAATCGATTATTGGTGGATACGCCGAAGAATACATTTTACTTGTTATTATTGAAGCTTATCGGTACATTCGAGACGATACGTCAATACATGTTTACGTGAACTTTGTTTATTAGATTACTGAAATACCTACGGGCGTACACTGTAAGGAAGTCGATAACGCAGGCATCGATTGGGTCAAGGATTATTCAGATGCTTGTGTAAACAATAAATAAGATAAAGCTTAATGAACTCTTGAAACGGAGATTAATAAAAAAACAAGACTTCAGAATACGGTGACATCAAACATAAAAAAAGACGTGAGATAATTTTAGGTAAAAACAACTTTATTTTATTATCATTGTATAATTTTGTTAGTAAACACGTTTCAGAATTTTCAAGTTAAAATTAAGCATTACCGGACTGTTATTGAAAATACCGCTGCATAACTTACAAATTGTGTCATGAATAAACCTATTGTTTCTAAAGCAACTGCGTAAATATAATGCTCACAACACTTTGTAATGTGCCATTAAAAACAAAACTGTATAAAAACGCATATTTAAGATGTTTTTTTATAGAATTAAAATATTATAGTTTGGTATAATTTTAGAATAAAATTACGACTATTGAAAAGTCAGCAGGATAATAGAAGAGTAAAGTCTTAATAATATTAAAAAAAAAAATTTATAGCCCAGCTAAATTTAACGGGACCAAATAATAGTTTGCAAATCTTAGAACCTATAAAACTAATAATTTTAACTAGACTGACAATCCAAAAGCGAGAGTTATCGATTTCAAAACAAAACACGAATTTTGATCGATTAGCTTCATCATCATCATCATCATCCACAGCCTGACTTCACCCACTGCTGGGTATAGGCCTCCCTCAGTTTGTGCCATCCACCACGATCCTGCGCCAGTCTAAACCATCCACGGCCCGCGACGTTGACTATGTTGTCTGCCCATCTAGTTACCGGACGTCCAACGTTGCTGTATCCACTTCTCGGCCACCATTCAGTCGTTGTCTTACTCCACCTGTCATCACCACGCCTTGCAATATGTCCCGCCCAACCGAGTAGCTTTTTTGAAAATATCAAAAATAGACGCAAATGCTGTTACGTTTGTATGAACAGTCCTGTCTTGGTGCGCATTTTTATTTCATTTTACTTCCGTTACATTATACACGAAACTTATAATTATTTATATGGAAAAAGTTTGCTTGTTATGGATTTTATTATGACTTTTTTGGCCTAATTATAAAATGTATATTCGTCTAATCATTTTTTTGCCACAGTGCTTTTTTTTTTTTATAAAAGTACATGCAAACACTGCCAGTTATCTATCTGCAATCAAGTAACGTTTGTTAGTCATGCAAACTTAAACAAAGTGGAGAAAATATTGAACGTTTGACTAGGTAGGCACCTATGTGGAAAAAGTTTGTCCTGTTTGACCACTTTTACGACTGTCCTTTGGAAGATCGACAACCTGTTTCTCTGGTACACACCAGAGAATTAATTATAAATTCTGTCCGTTTTTCTGCGACGTTGCTTTAAATCTCGCGATTGCAGTTTTTGCTACAATAAATGAGTCAAAGTACTGGTTTTATTATTATTCTGTTCGATGAAAGTATTGTTGCTCAACTTGCTCGATGTTGTTTCTTCAAAATAAAAGAAACTTCAATGCAAAAGTTATGTCTCGTTAAAAATAACGACTTTAAAGCGGGTACATAAAATATTTTTGGCTACAATAACAGAGAATACCGTGTTTACTTGACAGTTAAAATCTTAAATTATATCTGTTCACATTATATCGCTAAGTCCACACATGCTTGCTCATAGCTTCATCATTATTATTATCAAGATCACTGTATTATTACGTGCTGTTAATTTATCGGTGTGTTGTTTTGGTGCCCGGCACATATGTTCATACAAAAAGTCTGTGTTGAACGTAGATGATGTCATTAAAACACTGAAGTAGGTATTGTATGTTGTAATATTGTTATCATCACACGCTGAACGCTATTTTGACGATTACCGCGATTGAAACCAGTTTTCGTACCTTGATGTTGTTTGAATTATTAATCATATTTTTTGTTGATGTTTTCGACGGCTAGGATTTATATAAAATACGTCGTTAGATGTTGACGATAACGTGCTGCAGCAATTTAAGGGATTTGTGATTATGACTGATACTAATAATATCATTGTTGATAACTTAATAAAGACAACGTAGATGATATCTGGTCTATCAATTTCTATGTTTTCCGTGGAAATATACCGACTACAATTACAGCACTATTGTTACTAAAGCAGTGCAACTGAAAACTATAAACTTCGAAGACTTAAAAGAGTCGATAGAGCAAATTAAATTATTCCATTGTGACTTAAAGTTCAGCAAATTTCAATAGTCGCCAATACCTAAACAAATTAGCGGTGACCAGTTGTAATTAAAAATAATGCGTCGTTTTCAACATCTACTCTTGGTTAAACTGGATATATAAGCACCGCCTGAATTTTAAAAAAGATAGAAAATTCATTTATTTTTCCCATTATGTACCCAAAAGTTGTAAATGATAAAAACACACAGAAACAGGTAACATACAATGAAACGAAAAACAGACAATGTAAGACCCAAATAGCATATTGCTGCGTCAAAGCCTAGGCAGGTAAGGTGCGGCGCTGATTTTCAGACGCGGTCAAATTTGTGTGATGACAAGAATTTGGTGTGATATTGCAAAAGCGGTTCATTGCACTTTTTTACAATGCCACTGTAAATTAACTTCAAACACCTGGCCCATACACTCCTCACTATCTACGAAATCTCTGGTATGTCAACATGGCCTCAATACTTGTTTTTCGAACACACCATCCTTATCTAATTTACCCACTAACATTAAAATATCTGTATGCTACGATAAGTTTGTTTAGTTTGCAACATATACAGGACAGCCTACATATTAATGTTTTCTCACTGTTTCAATCTGCACATGCTCTTCAATGAACGATTCGATACCTTTTCAATTTATCGACGTGATTGCAAACGCGGCGAGCTCTATCGACGAGCACATTGACGTTCATTCAATCAATCTGAATCAAGCAGCAAGCGAGTGATGCAAAAGTGCCGTCTAACGAGATCCGGCTTAGACTGGTGCAATTTTAACAAACAGACTCATCTAATTGAAGGTCGGAGCACCCACGCGAACTGCCGCTGAACAAGATCTCATCAATCCAGCTATTTTTACACCATGCTCTAATTATAACATCAGACAAATCAGTTCAGCCACCACTTTTAGCCACTCCACGGCGACGATGCCTAAGTGCATAAGTCACCACCTCGTGAGAATCACCAGAACGTTGATCTCTCAAAATTGTTTTCGTTGCTCAGTTTTTGCAAGAATCTGCGGAAAAGTGCGGCACTTGTGGATGTCACGAATTCTTTTGTTTTAGCGTCCGCAATTTACACTGGTTTTATTATGAAAGTATGTTAGTATATGGCCTACACAGCAAAGCACTATCCCCGCATTCTCACTGTAAATTGTCATACTTCATCTATTTCTAGTTCATTAATTTGATTTCTAATGTTGGTTTCTCTGTCTTTATGTTCTAGTAGTAACACTGATTGTAATTCTTGTTATTTTTATTGCCTGAGTCAAGTCAAGAGCAGTAAACTTCTATTTGTTATGGAGTTTCGGTCGTGCCGCTGCTGCGTCTTTTTAATTAACAAAGATCGTTTTCAATAAAGCGTAATTTATTTTAGTAAACAGTTCTTTGAGAACGTTGATTTAGAACAGTTCTGAATGAATTATTCTGTAAAGCTAAAGCTTCGTTTTTCTATTTTGCTACTGATATATTGGATTTTTGTTTTTCAATGAGATCTTGTTGTTGTACATTTAACTTATTTAAAAGTCTGAAGGTTAAAATAGATAAACATTCTCTCATATATGTGCCTTTATGTTTAGCATTCGGTTGATCGTTTTCATTATCGAGGCGGGGTTTGCTGATGTGTTTCATTCTATCTATGCTAATTTAACCATCACGGTGCAGGCAGTGGCTTCTTGGAATACTTTTTGTTTGCTCCAATTCAATGCATTATTACTGTGCACAGTAAACTGCTTGCTTGTGCCACTGTAATTATGTCTTGGTTTACTTCTCAATTAATCGTATCAGTATCTGGCACGAAATTTGATCGTGTACTAGCAACATAGTTATCGTCTCGAAACAACTACTTGTACTATCGTGACCTCTATGCCTCTGGGTATACATTGCAAAGTAAAGCAAAAATAAGGGTTGCCTGATATGAATGTAGGTTGTTTCGAGTTCAGGGTGCACGGTCGTATCGCGTGGCTGGTGACGTGTTCGACGTTCGCCGCCATTTTATATAGGGCGAGCTCGCGCGCAGACCACCAGTCGCCTGCTAGGACGCGCAAGAGCACCTCGCACGGTTTCGCGAATCATATACTTTATCGCCAGTTGTTCTTGTGGCACTGCCCGCGACGCACAGTGTCCCTGAAATTGAGTTTATCGGTTTTAAATAAAAGCAAGCAAGATGCTCGACGTTGTGCAAAGACCCAAAGATGCCTGCCTCTACGAGATCAGACAAAAAGGACAGAAAGATCCTTGTTACGTGGTCGTCCCTGATCAAAAAGTACGTTTTGCGTTTATTTTAAAAATTTCGTACGCGATTAATGCGAGACCGGTTCTTACCTTTCATTTTGCTCTCTCGGTTTTCCTGTCTCGGGTAGACACAACTTAAAAGTGTTGTTTTGTATCGATTTTTTGGTGGATTTTCCATAAAAATATTTTATTTATCGACTCTTGTAGTATTTTTGCTTTGCTGTCTTTTCTCTTTATTCGACATCATTGACTGTTATTAAATAATGTATCCGAGTTGAATATTGATCATTTAGACTTTTAGTTCATTTACTAAATGATTTTGCTCCATTAATAAATTTGTGTTGAATTACTGTCGAAATTTGCCCCAGGTGTAGGTACTGACGATCCCCAACGTTAAAGCAATACCACCCGACCCAATTATTGATTGATTTTAATTAGCAACTCTTTCTCTTATTCTGTTATTTCGGTATGTTTAATCCCTACCTTTTACACTATTAACGACAATTAAAAACTTATTTATAAAATTTTCTTAGACATAACTAACATGAACGTTTCCTATTGTTTTAGGATCTGGTTAAGAGCCACCTGATGTTCGCGGTGCGCGAGGAGGTGGAAGTCCTGAAGGAGCGCATCGCCGAGCTGATGGAGCGGATCAATCAGCTCGAGGTGGAGAACACGTACCTGCGAGCGCACGCCAGCCAGGACACGCTGGCACAGCTGCCGGCGGCCAACAGCCGCGCGCCCGCGCCGCCGCAGGGCCCGCAGCCGCCCGTCTCGTAGAGCTCAAGCACCGGCACGTCACGTGCTCAGCAGTGCAGTGCTCCTCGGCCGCCCTCGGCGCGCGACCCACGCCATGGCTGTGCTATGCTAATTCGTAGGTTAACCGGGATCGAATGAGTACTCCGGTCCCGCGCCGAGGATCCGGCCCGGCCATCGTGCCCTCCGCAAAGGAATCACGACGTATCGAACCGCTTCCTTCAGAATATAGAGCCTATATTTTTTTCTGTTACGATATGGTTTAGGGTGCAGATTCACGTGCTAAACTGCTATGCTTTTGCTACGTTCTCGGCGAGTCTATAGTGTTTGAATATCTTCTTTCCGTTTTAAAGTTAGATACCGCTATCCACGTAATGTATTCCATGTAAGGTAACTTTAAGAGGTTTGTTTATGGTAAATATGTAATGTAATAGTCGGATATTCCTTCGCATTGAACAAGGACTGTGTGTTTATTTATTTTCTACATTTATTTTTAATGTAATTTAAGTTATTTATCGACGATTATTTTACTTACATTGAAATAAAAAGTGTTCTTTCTTGTCGTGAGAATAATGATCTGACGATATAATAGCTGGATGCATGGTGTGCAGTTTTCATTTAGTTATTAATGTTAATTGTGTATTCGACGTTTGAATGTACGATAACCGCAGTCGGTAGCTCGGAAGGTAGTGATCAGATCCTAAGAATAGAATCGTTTCAAGAGAGTGCACTCGAGCGATCGCTGGCTTTTAGTGAAATTTGCACGCTGAAAAAAAAACTATTTTAATTCCAAACCTATATAAGAAATAGAGGTTTATAGCAATTTATCATTGTAATTTTTAAATTAATAAAAAAATTGTTTGTATATAGTACAAGTTGTAATAGAATTGTGAGTCGGAATGATGTACATAATGTAAGAATGTGATTGATAGGAACTGATGCCGCAGGCTGCCTCAGGCCCCTAGGCAACGTCCGGTAGAGCTGATATCAAAAATGTATAAGTTTAATGCTGTATTAAATACTAGCTTCATTGTTTCACGTTAAACGGGCGAACAAAGTAGCTGGGTAAGTCCAGGAAAGAGACGGTTGGGAATGAAGGCTCTGATATGTTAAGCCGAGGCGAGATGCTCCCAGCGACTGAGATGACTATTATACTTAGGTAGTATTTTGTACAACGCTACAGCATATGATGTGTATAGTTGATTTTCGTTAGGTATTCGTAATTATTGTGAATATAACAGGAATACTACTCATAAAGAGCATTACCCTAGACCTTAGATAGGATTATGATACTGAATTTGTAAATATATAACTGTAAACAGAATGTCCATCGTAGCTTATGTTGACCAGAAAGGTTCCTCGTACATACCCAATAAATGCAAAACTATACTCAAATTATGTTTTTGATTCATTTTTACCTCGCCTTACTTCAGTTTTCACCACACACTGCAGAAATACTTACTACTACTATAGGTATCTGATTATTATTATCGGATACCGTACATAGTTGTTTTTTTATACAATTAGATGTATACAATAAAACTGCAGATGAAACATGACAACTGCAAATTATCTACAGATAGCTCAACAGACCAGACGGAAGCGTCCCCAAAATACTGGCTGCATTGCTACGCTGTATGGCAATGAAATTGCATTGACCAGATAAGAGCAAGCTAAGGTCACGCGTCGCTTCGACCAATCGCCCGGAAAGGATTTTGAAAACGCTCCCCGTAGCAAGTAGTTAAAGTAAAAGTTTAAAATTAAGTTAAAGTAAAAGGAATAAATATATCACGGAGTTAGTTGCAAGTAATATCAAAAATAACCTTTCGGCAACGGCAGGTTGCTATGACCGTGAGCGAGCATTACTTATGTGTCTAGTGTGCACACACTAGCGGATCTGATTTTGAGTAAGATGAAAATATTAGTAGGTTCCTACCTACCACAGAATGAAAAACCGCTCCCTGATGGGTTTATTACGGTCACAGATATTATAAGTAGAGGAGGTCGTTTAAACGGAAAGCACTTAAAAAAACGTTATTGAAAAATAGTCTCTAAGCATGTTATAAATAATAAGCATTTTAGAATTTTTAATTTTAGTCCGCATTATTAGATTTCGCATGCGCGTAGTGCCATCTACACTACAACAACTGAAACATTTGAATGTGTTTCGATTTGTCGACTGCAATAATTGCAATCAGATTACAGATGGCAGCACCTTCTTCACAGTAGTCGGTCCTGTAAAAGCAAAGACCTTGTTTTATTATGCGACCAAATTACGTATCAGTTGATTTCATACCGAACATTTTATTGTGTATATTTTTTTGTTTGATCGGATTATATAACTGATTTCAACTGTTATCGGAAACACGTTTGTAACTCTTGATACATAAGAGTTATTTTTGACCAATAACTGCATTATGCTTAAAATAGCAAATGCCTAAAATAAGCATAAGCGTATAACGTAAAACGTTATAACGGTAAGCTAAAATTCAATCAGTGTTAAATCTGCTTTAAATCGATTGTGTGCACGTTCGTTGTCACTAGGGCGTGCAATATCGGAAGGTATTCAATTCCGGAACTGAATTTCGATGCTGGGAACCTAGTTTCGGAATTCCGGAACTGGTTCCGGAATTGTCAATTTTTTTTATTTGTCTGGTTTGAGGAAAGGAACGATCAAATAACTTGTGTTATAGTATCAGTATTTTAATCAACGTTAAGCAATATATAATATAAATAAAAAAAAGTACGATATTACACACTTACACACGCACGCAGTAATTATTTTCACAAAAAGTTGATAATCAAAATAATTATCAAACAATATTAGTTATTCATTTTATGAATCTGCAAATATTTGTCTCGGGTCTGTGTTTTTTTTTCAATGTATTTACAGCAAAAAATTGTATATACCGATGACATGTTCATTTTGGGCTTGGAGGGTACTGGAGGCCTGTGTAGGATTAGGCTCACTGTGAGTTTTGTTCTGGCGTAGTAAATTGACGATAATCTCAGAAATTTTCTCGTTATTTGGTTTAGGTAAAATATTGTCGTAGGTTTGTGCGAATAAGACTTCCCAGTCGTGCAAATAGTGCAGCACTCTTACTTATAATGGTCTTCTTTCTTTTATACGACTTCGTAAAGTAGAAATGTTGCGTTTTGTTGTGCAAAATGCCACTCACTGAGTAAAATTTATTAATATCGGAAAAATCTATTCGAGATTCCGGAATTTCAGAATTCATGCCCTAGTTGTCACGTCGCTCGCGTCGTTGTCGTTATGCAATTTTAAATCGCGCGTTTAGTGTTTTTTTTTTAAATAGTTTGTTGTAGTGTATTGACTTTGAGGACAAAAACTTTTATTTTTGTCCTCAAAGTCAATACACAGCACAAACGCAAAATATAACTCGTTTAATTCAACACCTAATGTAGTTAAATCAATTTCAGACTTTTACGCTTTGCGAAAAAAAGCAATAGCAATAAAGCATAAGCAATAAGCATAAAATAACATGCTTAAAATAAGCTTATAAGCTATAAGCTTATCGTTATAACGCGCTTATCGTTTTAAGCAGTTATTTCCATCGCTAATTATAAGGTACGGTGCATGGAGTACTGTATTGGTTATATCACAAAATATTGGTCAAACGGTTTGTTAGAAATTATCACTAGTAAGTAATATTCTACCCATTTAATCACAAAATTATACTCGTTCCAATGAGTGCAAAGTTCTTGCTCTCGAATGAGTGCAAAGTTCTCGCTCGAATGAGTGCAAAGTACCATGCCTTTTGGTAAAATAATCCATGCATTCGTCGCCAGCGTCCTCTCTTGAGTTTTATTATTACTTAACAACCTGAGCATCTAAATATAGGTGTCGCTAGACTCGTTTTTTTATCAAAAGTCATTGCTATTGCTAGAGGGCGTAAAACGAATTCCTTCCATGTTTGTTCACACAAGTTTTCTATTTCGTACCTAGATTGCAACCTGTGCCTCGTGTTCTGTCTGTTGTCATTTCATAATGTCTCGACAACTCGTTGTCAGACTGAGTAGTAGTAAAGTTGAGTTGAATTAAATGACATAATTCAACTCAACTTTATTATTTTATGGAAAAATAATAAAAAAAAATCATTTGATTCTGTCATTTGATTGGTTGGTTCACAGATTAAATATTTTTTGCTCATGGTTGGTTGGCTGCACACAGAAGCACAGATTATAATTGTTTTATACATATAAGTGAATACGTATTATTGTAGTATCCCAAAATAGTCTATGGTGAAGTGTAATAAATAAAAACAACGGGAGGAAATTAATAATAATCAATGGATAACTTAAGTTTGAAAGAAATTCAAAGCAAATTATTGCTATGGGAATCTTCAGAAAATCCTCTGGCTCCACTCACGTCCAGCCAGAGGGAGGCAATACTTGATTTGGAATCTCTAATCCTTGGTATTCCTGCCGAAGTTGAAGATGTATGTTTTTGCCTAAAAATCTAGTTTTCATTATCTTTTAGTACCGAAAGTTGTTAACCTATACTTATTTTAGGATAAAACCGAAGGAAACACAACCGAAGAGGTTGAAGAAATCATGCCTTCAGTGGACACCACCTATGACTTCCTAGAGTGGTATGAAAGTTTGTGTGACAGCAACGTAAAAGCTGACGATGGACCTTATGAGGCATACTACAAGCAGTTGGAGGATAGACGAAACGAATGCGTATCTCTGACTGATCAGGTAAGTACCTACTTATTACTTAGTTCTTACTAGTTTCAAGGAGTGTAAGTAAAAAGAGAGTCCCGCTTGTTGAATTTTTGGGATATTATAAATTCTTGAAAAAATCGAAATCAAACACTCATGACTGTAATCCCCATGATGGCCCTCCTCAGATCCATACTCAGTATGCAAATCCGTGAGCATATAAAACAGTAAAAGGTATTTTACTGCACTGACAGAGTGCTAAACATGCCATCACACTCTGGCAATAATTCAAATTAAATGGTGCTAACCATAGCATTTCTAATTCACTAACACCATTTACTTACACTAACATTGCATGTGGTGATTATGGATGTGATTGTTTCATACATTAAATCAAGTGAGGTTGTAGTGTGTCCTTATTTGTGTGGCACCATCTATTTCAGAAACAGCTCAAAATTTGTAAAACTTCAAGGATGATTCTTCTTGATAGATTTTATCACAAGTCATTACGGGAGACTGCAACAGATGACAGATAACATATCTTTATAAAATTTTGTTAAAAATTTACTCCTTCAGATTGGAGCAACAATGTCAGATTTGGATAAACTGTCTGAACAGTACAATTTTGTATCAAACAAAACAGATGCATTGCACCAAATGAGTGAACAGCTGTTAGAAGACCAGACCAAGCTTTCTAATATTGGTAAGTTATTTTACCATGAAATTACAGCAAATATCAATACATAAGGCTACATAACCCTTTAATCAGAATACTAATGAATGTTAGCATTTGTGGTTTCCAGGTGATGATATAAAACAGAAACTACATTACTTCACTCAAGTAGAGCACCTATCGCAGAGACTCAACAGTCCAACCATGTCAGTCAACAGTGAAGCATTCTTCATAGTGCTTGCGAAAATAGATGAGTGCTTGGATTATATGAGAAATAATGTAAGTTTTACATCTATAAACAAATGAAAGAATGAAAGTACTTTATTCTTCACCTTATTTTTTTCTATGTATAGTATGAATTTTTACAAAAAAAAAGTAAATAAGTAGTATATCAGCCATGTAGTTCCCATAATACAAGCTCTGCTTAGTTTGGGGCTAAAAGGTGTGTGTGGAAAAAAAACGATATCATCCAGACAATCTTTGTATAAAGAGGATATAGTGTCTACTACCTAGCATATTGCAGATAGTAGACACTAATTGTAACTGTTTCAAAAATATATTTTATTATCCATTTCAGAGCAACTTCAAAGAGTCCCACACTTACTTAGTCAAGTATCGGCATCTCCAGAGCCGCGCCATCTCCCTCATACGTTCGTATACTAACCACGTACTGGACTCTGCGTGTGATAACCTGCTAACAGACGCGCCCGAAGACCAGGACAGTGCGGACACAGCCTATGCTGTATACTTCGGCAAGTTCCAGTCAGTGGCGCCCAGGCTTAGTTTCGTGATCAAAGAAGTGGAGGCGAGAGCCGAGAAGAATAATGAGTGAGTTAATAATAAATCAAAACAAACACGCTCACGACTTCATCCCCCAGTAATTACTGTATTTGTATAAATTAGGGATAAGAAGGCCCATTGTACAATGTACTTATACATTTTAATAAAGTAACGTACCTATTTACTTCAATTAAAATGATAACAATCCGACCAATGACATGAAATTTGGACAAAAATGGAAACAGACAGTAAAACAACATCTCACCTCAAATACATGTACAAGGTCTTGTCGTCGCGAGTCAGTGACTTGCTATTGGTTTCAGTTACGCGAGCCTGCTCTGTGAGTTGCAGCGGGAGTACCTGTCCCGTCGCGCGCGCGTGTCCCGCGGCGCGACGGGGTCCGCGCTGCGTGGCGCGGCCGGGCGGCTCGCGCGCGACCACTGCGCGCTCGCGCGCTGCGCCTGCTCGCTGCTCGCGCACGCGTGCCGGGACGAGTGCGCGCTGTACCGCCATCTGTTCGCGATGCCTGCGCCCGCCTCCGCCCTCGCCCCCGCACCACTCGCACCTCTAGAGTGAGTACCTGTCCCGTCGCGCGCGCGTGTCCCGCGGCGCGACGGGGTCCGCGCTGCGTGGCGCGGCCGGGCGGCTCGCGCGCGATACTGCGCGCTCGCTCGCTGCGCCTGCTCGCTGCTCGCGCACGCGTGCCGGGACGAGTGCGCGCTGTACCGCCATCTGTTCGCGATGCCTGCGCCCGCCTCCGCCCTCGCCCCCGCACCACTCGCACCTCTAGAGTGAGTACCTGTCCCGTCGCGCGCGCGTGTCCCGCGGCGCGACGGGGTCCGCGCTGCGTGGCGCGGCCGGGCGGCTCGCGCGCGATACTGCGCGCTCGCTCGCTGCGCCTGCTCGCTGCTCGCGCACGCGTGCCGGGACGAGTGCGCGCTGTACCGCCATCTGTTCGCGATGCCTGCGCCCGCCTCCGCCCTCGCCCCCGCACCACTCGCACCTCTAGAGTGAGTACCTGTCCCGTCGCGCGCGCGTGTCCCGCGGCGCGACGGGGTCCGCGCTGCGTGGCGCGGCCGGGCGGCTCGCGCGCGATACTGCGCGCTCGCTCGCTGCGCCTGCTCGCTGCTCGCGCACGCGTGCCGGGACGAGTGCGCGCTGTACCGCCATCTGTTCGCGATGCCTGCGCCCGCCTCCGCCCTCGCCCCCGCACCACTCGCACCTCTAGAGTGAGTACCTGTCCCGTCGCGCGCGCGTGTCCCGCGGCGCGACGGGGTCCGCGCTGCGTGGCGCGGCCGGGCGGCTCGCGCGCGATACTGCGCGCTCGCTCGCTGCGCCTGCTCGCTGCTCGCGCACGCGTGCCGGGACGAGTGCGCGCTGTACCGCCATCTGTTCGCGATGCCTGCGCCCGCCTCCGCCCTCGCCCCCGCACCACTCGCACCTCTAGAGTGAGTACCTGTCCCGTCGCGCGCGCGTGTCCCGCGGCGCGACGGGGTCCGCGCTGCGTGGCGCGGCCGGGCTGCTCGCGCACGCGTGCCGGGACGAGTGCGCGCTGTACCGCCATCTGTTCGCGATGCCTGCGCCCGCCTCCGCCCTCGCCCCCGCACCACTCGCACCTCTAGAGTGAGTACCTGTCCCGTCGCGCGCGCGTGTCCCGCGGCGCGACGGGGTCGGGGGTTTTTTATACAGATCACCCGTTTTAAATCCGTTACCATCGGATTAGAAGTATTAGTACATGCGGGTAGTACGAGCTAGAGAGACACGTATCAATCATATGTGGATGAGCCCTGTTTCGGTGTCGCAAAGAACGATGGTAAAACCATTGAGTAAGCCTGCCCTTTGCCACTGAAACTTGCAAGTCCAGAGCTCTGTTGGTGACTTTAGGTTGTTCTACTGACTTCCTCTACCTCACTTAATATTGTTCTCTGTCATTATTTCCAGAGAGTACTTGCAGTCGCTATGCAACGTTCTGTACGAGACGCTGAGGCCCCAGATCATTCACATCAATCATCTGGAGACGCTGGCTGAGCTGTGCGTCATATTGAGAGTTGAGGTCATCGAGGAACAAGTGAACAATGACCGTAAGTTAATCAAATCGTAAGGTAGCATAAAACAATTTAAAAAAAAAAATATAGCCTTTGCCCAGACGTTGAAGGCTGAAAATAAACGGGTCGACATGATAACCTACTCCATTTTTTCATTGGTTAAAAAGTGGCTAAGTACCGCTTGTAATAAGGCAAGGGCTGTATGCTTGTTTGCCATCGCGGTGGTATTAAAAAGTAACCATGCATTATTCTAAATCACGAACCGTTCCAAATTACATCCACTCACGGAGTTCATTAGCAACAAATATCTGTGGTAATTATAGAGAAAGAATGTCTGTATGATTTCAGTAGATAGTCTGGGCGCGTTGGGGTGTGCGGCGCGCGCGTTGCTTCAGGACGCGCAGGAGCGGCTCGTGTTCAGAGCTCACGTGCATCTGCGGAGTGACGTGCTGCACTACCGACCCGGCGCCGGGGACCTGGCATACCCTCAGAAGCTGCTGATGATGGAGGTACTTTGCATTTTTATACAAATAGTCCTCTATTTACTTGGCGAATTATTCCACTTTGCCCCACCAAGGCGTCCCATTGATGGGGCAAATTGGATACTCACGACACAGGGAGTACCCTGTGTCATAGGTATAAGGAACTACGAGTACCGTGGTACCAACGAATATTTGCAGAACATGCAAACATTTCAGGAAGTAGCTGACTGAGGCGCATGAGATGCGGATTTTCTTTCCGCTGCTGGACAAATATTTGCGTGTTCAAGTTCTTGTTGTTGTGGTACCATGGATTGCACTCGTAATTCCTGATAATGACGATACAAGGAATCCTAGTGTGGGGTCAAAATTGCTATGTACGGCGATGTTGGGTGTTTATTTATTGAAAAAATATATATAAGCAGTGGTGCCATCTCTCGTTATTCGTTGAGACACGGTGTCTCAATTGGAAACAAAGTCCGAAATTCGTTCAAACGAATGACGCGAGATGGCACTACTACAAAATGTCAGATGACATAGATAACATCCTTTAAAAAATAGCATTTATTTATTTATTTTATAATGTAATGCTAGGGTGACTTAAATGCTAAATCATTCTCTACCAGTCCTTGGCGAGCAAAAAGATGGTGTGGCGTATCAAATGAAAAAATAAATAACTTAGGTAATAATTAGGTACTTACCTACAATACAAAAACATACCATACTGCTAAAAATATATTTAATTTAATACTATAATCCTACTATTATAAACGCGAAAGTTGTGAGGATGGATAGATGTTTGTTACTCTTTCACGCAAAAACTACTTAACGGATTTTGATGAAACTTTACAGTAATATAGCTTATACATCAGAATAACACATAGGCCACTTTTTATCCGGGTAACACGCGGGCGAAGCCGTGGCCAGAAGCTAATAATCTATATAAATAAAAATCAATTGCCGCACGTATGAAAGAGCATCACTAAAGAACGGCTCGACCGATTTGGCTGTTTTTTTTGTTCTATTCATAATTGTCAGGACAAGGTTTGTATGAAACATTTTTGGGAAATCCATTGGAACAGTTGGTAATTTGATCATCCGTGCGAAGCCGGGGCGGGTCGCTAGTTATATAGAAAATACTTACATATAAGATTATTGAGATATTATTTGGCTGTGTTATCAGAGAGGGGGAATGGTTAAAGAGGCAAGTAACTTAAGAAAGTGTTCCCATACCGACTTTTTAAATGACTCTTTTGATTCAATTTGCTTAATTTCCATCGGCAAAGCATTTCGTAATATATTTCTTTTTTTCAGCAAATAGCTTCTTAAGAGGTTAATCCTCTTAAGAAGTGTTCCCATACCGATTTTTAAATGACTCCTTTAAGTCAATCTGCTCAATTTCCAGCGGCAAAGCATTTCCTAATATATTTCTTTTTTTTCAGCAAATAGCTTCTTGAGAGGTTATTCCTCTTATGAAAGTGTTCCCGTACCGACTTTTAAAATTACTCCTTTGAGTCAATCTGCTTAATTTCCAGCGGCAAAGTATTTCGTAATATATTTCCTTTTTTTTCAGCAAATAGCCATCTCGATCCAGCAGGAGCATGCCCTCAGACGCAGTGACTCACGCAACTCCATGGTGTCCGATATCTCGGCCACGTCAGCGGAAGTGGCCAATTACACCGTGGAGGCGCAGAGACGGCCGCAGGCGTCGCCGGCCGATCTCCACGGCATGTGGTATCCCGGGGTTAGGCGGACGCTCGCAGCACTATCCAGGCTGTATAGATGCCTGGAGAAGAAAGTATTCCAAGGTACTATGGCTTAAATAATAATAAGATAATGTATGTTACAAACGGGCCTCTTAGTATAAGCTTCGGCCCCACTAATGCCCGTAAAGGCTCCTGGCATAAGCCTGAGATTCTAAATAAATAAAGAGAAATAATAATAATAATGCTGGATATTTTCCACACAGCACCATCTAGCCCCAAACTAAGCAGAGCTTGTATTATGGGAACTACATGACTGATATACTTATATACTTTTTTGTTGTAAATACATACATATTATACATAAAAAACACTCAGACCCGAGACAAACATTTGCTTATCATACAGACATCTGTCCCGCAGCGGAAATCGAACCCTTCTGCGTTTAAGGCAGGCCCTCGCCCACTGCGCCACAGAGGTCATAATAATAACGACCTCTGTGGCGCAGTGGACAAAGGCCCGCTTGAGACGTGGAAGGTTGCGGGTTCGATTCCCGCCGCGTGGCAAATATTTGTATGATCTGCAAATATTTGTCTCGGGTCTGGGTGTTTTCTATTTTAATATGTATGTATTTATAAGACAAAGTATATAAGTAGTACATCAGTCATGTAGTTCCCATAATACAAGCTCTGCTTAGTTTGGGGCTAGATGGTGCTGTGTGGAAAATGTCCAGCAGTATTTATAACTTGTGTTAATTATTGACAGGATTAGCCCAAGAAGCGATCTCGCTATGCGTCCAGAGCGTCGATAGCGCAGCCAGGCAGATATCCACCAACGCTACCTGCATCGACGGCGAACTATTCCAGATAAAACATCTGCTGATCTTACGCGAACAAATCGCACCTTTCCAAGTCGACTTCGTCGTCAAAGAGACCACACTCGACTTTAGCAACATGAAGAACGCAGCGTACGGACTGATGCAGAAGCCGCGACAGATATTCTCCTTGAACTCCAATAATGCGTTGCTAGAGTTCCTTCTAGAAGGTACGCCGATGGTCAGGGAGCATCTTCTGGATTCGAGGAAAGAGGTGGATCGGCAGCTGAAGGCCTCGTGCGAGATGTTTATTAAAGATGCCACGGAGATACTGGTGGGGCCAATGATTGCGTTTGTGGAAAAGGTTTGTGGTTCAGATTTTTGTTAGAAATTATATGCATCGAGAGACATGGCTCGTTCCATGGCCGTTTGTCAAAGTAAAAATACCGACCTATTTGTGGCAGGGCGAGACTTTTTTAAGGAATCAGTGGCTTCTTGTTTCTTTCAGTGATTCTTAGCCAATATATGGCTTGTTGTCTTTACCTATATTGTAAGTAGTATTAACATAGGAACATAGGACTATTTTATTAGTTATATTGCTATTGTTGAATGCATACTAACTAATTACAGTAGTATACGAGGAAACTTCTTATTATTCTAAACAGATATTGATAATTAATTTAAAGAACTTAGAACTATTAGTGAAAACTGTCGAAGGCTAATCCTACTATTCATATTGTAAAAACGGGAATTTTCACGTACTGCACTATCGGTGAAGGCACCGACTAAGTTTCGACTCATGATTCCGACTCATCCGTGCACGGCGCGACGCGGAAGGAGAAAGTCGCAACCACTAACCCTGATGAAGACTCTCGGAATGAGTCGAAACTTAGTCGGTGCCTTCACCGATAGTGCAGTACGTGAAAATTCCCGTTTTTACAATATGAATAGTCAAGTTCACGATAGTTTTTGGCTAATCCTACTCTTACAATTTGTAGCTCATTAGTGTACTATTAAAAAAAAAAACAATAATATCACAAGGATCACTTTGAAACGTCGGTTTTATCTACTGCCTATTCTTCCGCGACCAATCCAGGAAAGAAAGGCAAGAAAACAAGGCTGGTTATTCTTTTTAATGATCTTTTTACAAAACAATAGGTTCGCGTTGGAGCATTTTCAATCCCAACTCGTACTTGATGCACAGTCTCCTTAGAGTTCATGTCTCAGCACGTAGTACGTTTAGTTTTCCGAATGCCCACCCGAGCTGTAGATATGTGCCTGAAAATCCCCTTCTGTGCCGGCTCCTTGTCAAATTAATGATATTATGTAAACACACATTTCGACGACCCCATCGAATAAACGTGCAAAGGTTTGTACCCTATTTTTTTATTGTATTTTTTGATATTTGACGACCGATGTGGCGCGGTGGGCGAAGGTCCGCCTGCGACACAGGAGGTTGCGGGTTCGATTCCCGCCCTGGGCCAAATGTTTGTACGATCTGCAAATATTTGTTCCGGGTGTTCTGGGTATTTTCTATGTATAATAAAAATATCCATCTATGTAATGTATTGTATTAAGTATATCAGTCATCTAGTACCCATAACACAAGCTCTGCTTAGCTTGGGGCTAGATGATGCTGTGTGGATTGTCCAGCATTATTATTATTATTATTATTATTATTTCCGCTCAAAATACACCTCCAATTTTTTTTCATAATTTTTTTTCAATTATTTTTACATAAAATAGTATTTGGAATGTTAACTCTACGGAAAATAAAAACACAAATTTCGCACGAACATTGCAATTAAGTATTTTGCACACCGTCTACTTTTACACTTTTATTGCAATCTTACTTTGTAATATATATACAGTTTTGAATGTTCGGGAATTCAAAACTGTAATACTTTTTTTGCACTTTTTAAATTTATAACCAATTACTAGAATAACCATGTAACTATCTAATAACCGCATTACCAAATCGAAATGTCCATAGAAAATACACTTTTAAGTAACTACAACTTTTCCGACGAATAATAGTGTAAACATTGAAAACGAAAAGCCGCTAACATTGTTTTTGCTAGAATAACAATTTAAATGATTTTTTATTGATATTTTAAAAACGATCTATATTTTTATAATATACATTTTACCTTGAGGTAGAAGACTTTTTCCTCTATTATTTGGTTATACATTGTATTTAAGTACATCTAATAAACCAGTGAGTAATATGGTATTTTTATGTTTTTAATTGCTCATGTAAAGTAGCAATTTTTACTTTACACGTTTATTCGATGGGGCCGTCGATTTGTGTTTACATATAATTACATGGAAAACACCCAGACCCGAGCCTTTTTTTATTTTAGAAAGACGTAAGACTGATTTTTTAAATTTATTATATATTTCTTTGTAGGCCCAAAATTCCACGGCCGAGCAACCTAAGTCGTCCGCTGAGGAGTTAGCGAGCGTCGTGAAGGAAGCGCAGAGGCGAATCAAGGCGAGCCTCGCGCCGCTTCAGCGCTCGATGCAGCTCTACCTCGCTAATAAAGAAACCGAGTTCATCCTGTTTCGACCTATCAGGGTATGTGGACTATATAGAGTGGCACTATATACAGACAAAAAAATACCGAATTTTTTAGTTGTGGGTCAGACTATATAGACTGGTACTCATGGAAACCTATTTTTTTGAAGGTGGATAGTTTTGTTCCAAGATGACATGGCAAATTACTAACCTATTTATGAGAATATCTCAACTATGATGCGAATAAAAATTGCTTATTTGGGTTTAAAAATAAAGCACGGCCCGTCACACATTGGCGTTACAAACATTGCAAGTAAGGTAATCGTTTCAAGCACAAAGTTATGCAAAACGCGTACATTTGCCAAATATAATGTTTAGACTTGTCTCTGACCCCTACTTGGTATCCTCACGGACCTGAGTACTGCGTACAGCCGCTGAGCTGTTTCAGCGAATTCAAGAAAGAACAGAGGGTAAAATGTCAAACAGCTAGAAATAGTTGATATTCAATGAATGAAAATACTTTATTGTACACCGCAAGAAAATTACACAAAACTTTACAAAACTAAAAAAAAATGGGCGGTCATATCTATTCCAGACGACCAGTTATCTTATAATTGAAATGGTATATTTCCAGAACAATGTAGTCGGCTACTTCATACAAATAGAACAGCTTCTGGCGACCGGCGGCTACTCTTACGAAGACTCGCTTATAGTGGGATGTCCCACCGCGGAGCAGGTAATTATAATCATAATCATGGATATAAAAACAGAGGTAGGCCAAAGAAAAGATGGATGGATTGTGTGATCCAAAGAGAAAAAACTCCAAAGAGTGTTATGACGGTCCTGAGCCACCATCATCCGTATCGTAACTTATAATGTGTTCCATGAAACTAGTCTCGCGGCCATTTGAGGAACTAAACATCTGATAGTGGAAAAAAGATTAAAATAATAAATAGCACACCTCTCAACACCCTTTAGCCGCCCACACGAACGTTGCCTCTACGCTGCCTATCGTTGGCGGCACTTATGGGGCCCGTTTAGTGGACGACAAGTCATCACCTGCCTATGATTTGATTTGAATTTGAGTCAGAATTGGCAGGTGCCGTTTCATCAGCATTTACTCCTGCAATAGTCCAGATTATCACCCAATATATCCAATAGTTTCATCATTCACCATCCACGAAAAACCGTTTTTTATATATTGTATTGTGCAAAAAGGCCTCTTAGTGTTAGCTTCGGCTACACTAATGGCTATAAAGGCTCCAGGTAAAAACCTGAGATTAAAAATAAATAAAATAATATACCAAAGAAGAAATAATGAAGAAATGATGGTAGAAAGAATACCACTCTGCATTCACAATGCAAAGTGAAATTAAATGTTTTGCATAGGCACTAGCGCTGCGCTTAGATGATTTGTTTCGTGGAAACCTCAGTCAGAGTTAATCCTCAGTCAGAGTCGGTTCTTCAAATGATGATCAACCTATTGCCGCTTCACCATGCTAATTATATTTTTTTATCAACATACTAACAAAAATTACCAAAAAAGTTAGTCAACAAAAAATTACCAACTTCTTTTCAGGTGTCCGTCTTCATTTCTTCAGCAAGTCTTATAAGCCACAGCGAGCCAGTACAGCCCTATGGAATGAAAGCCAAGAGTGTGGTCCGGAAACCCAGTGTCAACAGTGTGCAGGAGAAAGATGAGAAACAAAACGCTAGTTCAGCCGAGTTAACTGTTTAAAATGCTCTGATAGTAAAAGGAATAGTAAAACGCCCTTAGGCTAAGATAAGGTTAACCAGTGCACGACGCGACGCGGAGGGAAAGCGTCACCCTGATAAGACTCTTGGAATGAGTCGAAACTTCGAGTCTGTGCCTTCATTGATAGTGCGGTACGTGAAAATTCCCGTTACAATATGAATAAGATAAGGTTAGTTATCTGTCTGTGTTAGTTGGTTTCCTGTAAGGCTCTCGATGTCTGGAAAAGATCGCAAAAAGACTCCGATTATTGTGTAATATTCTTAAGTTACCTACCATGATATTGCAGTACATGTGAATGACAGCCAAATTATACCGGCTTGGCTATACTGTTAACCTAGAAGGAATGATCCCAACACTCGTGTTATATTACATGAAAAAGTATTTTTCACCATCTAGAAGTATTTTTTTTACATTGTGTCCTCAATAAAGTGATTGTTTCATTGTTACTGTAAAAAATTAAGCTAAGCCAAGAAGGTTTTGTTGTCGAAAGAGGAGCATAAATTATACATAGTTGTATTTTTTCCTTTGGCAAAACGAAAGGTTGTATGAGCTGGTGGCCAATCCATTGTAATAGAATTGCATTCCATAATTAAAGCCTTATGTACCACAGAAATCTTTAGTCTATTTTAACAATTTCTATGGTTATAAAATAAACTGGAACTGGATATTTACCATGAAATGCGAGTTTTCTGTTTTCACTACATGAAAAAATATAATACTGTGTTGTGTATTTATAGCTAGATTCTGTGCTACTTCATATGATAGTGTAGTTTAATAAAAGGTCTATCAACATGACTTAGTAATAATAACTACAGTATTGGGAATCATAGAAAATAATATGAACATCGTGTAAAAGATGCATATTTATTTATATAATTTTAAGAAATTTATTATGTAATAAAAATAAGATAAATAAAATAAAGATAAAAAAGTAATGCAAAAAACTTGTAATTAAAAAAACAAATTATTTATTTTATGTACATTTAATTACTTAGTTGACTATAATAAATACAGTTTCACCAAAGACAAGTGTTTTATTAATAAAACAACAAACATGGGAGCGAATGTTTAATGCGTTTCTCAATAACTGATTTATATAAATAATGTCTCTAAAAGTTATTCTACAATTTACGCCCTAAGCCAGTACTGTCCAGCACGGATCCTTGTGTAGTCTGGGAGACCCTCAGTGGGTCCAACAGCGGCAACTACTGGGCAGCGATCATACAAGTATTTGTAGCATACATCGCGGACATTCTGAACTGAGACAGCATCAATACGGGCATCTAACTCATGGATTGGGATGCGACGGTTGTAGCAAAGCATCTGACGACCGATATCCTCGCATACAGGGGTAGTGCCATCAAGCTGGAGAAGCATGTTGGTCTTCAGAAGGTTCTTTGCACGTTCAACCTCTCCTTCTGTCACTGATGTACACAGCTTCATCCATTCCTTCTGAACATTGATCAAGAAATCGTCCAACTGTAGGGACTCGCCGACAAAGTAGATACCCCAAAGACCAGTGTCCTTGTAGCAAGTGTTAAAGGATTGGAAACTGTGGGCCATTCCACCGCAGGAAGCAGCACGAGCCAGTTGAGAGGCATTGTTGACTCCACCACCCTGAGAGCGGTCCCATGCTCCTATAAGAGTATTGGCAACCATCAATGGAATGTTATCTGCGTTAGTCCACCCTGCACCTTCAACAGCAACAGCTACATGGGCTAAAGGCATTGAGTCATCACGGACTCGGATTTCAGAGCCTGTGTAACGGCAAGGAGCAAGCTCGGGGATCTCTCCAGCTGTGTTCTTGAGTCCGCTGAAATGTTTCTTGGCTAGATCGACTAGTTTATCGTGGTCTACACCACCAGCACCAGATAAAACTATGCGAGCAGGCTGGTAGTGAGTCTTTATGTAGGTCTGTAGATCAGCTTTGGAGATTTTCTTGATGTTCTTGGTAGGTCCGAGGATGGTCTGACCGAGGGGTGTACCCTGGAAGGCGCTGGCGTGCAGGTGGTCAAAGACAACCTCTTGCAGGTTGCTTTCAACGTCCTGCATCTCGCGGAGGATGACGCCGCGTTCGCGTTCGATTTCGGGCTCAGCGAGTGACGAGTTCTGAATGATATCTGCAAGGATTTCTACGGCAACGGGTACGTCGTTCGCCAGGCACTTGGCATAGAATACGGTCTGCTCCCGGGAGGTGTACGCGTTCAAATGCGCTCCCATGTTTTCAACAAGAAGTTCTAAGTCGGTCTGCGATCTTTTGCTCGTGCCTTTGAAGGCCATGTGTTCGAGGAAGTGTGCGACTCCATTGTTCTTGGAGTTTTCGTACCTGGAGCCGGCGTCGATCCAGAGGCCTACGGTGGCGGTCGCAGACCCGGAATCCTCGGTGGCTACTCGAAAGCCATTATCAAGGACTGTGAGTCTCGTTGGAGGGACGTTGACTAGCGCCTGTTTGTAGCCGACAGCTGTCGCTAAGCACCGCACCTGGCCCTGATTTGAGACTAGTCTCAACGTGGTTGCTACTTTCAGCATTTTCCTGCTGATTCTTTGCACTAAATATTACAAATTTTCCCTTGCAGATTTACGTAATAAAATGGGCAAATTGGCCAAAAGCTCTGAATGAGGGCTGTCAAATGGGAAAGAAATCTCGATCTGTTACTGTCACTATCTCAATCTGGATCCAAAGGCCAAAGATCTTGAACTCGATTAAACAAGTCAAATCAAGCCTATCAAATTATCAATCAACCCAGCAAGCCAGTCAGATTTATTTTTGTTGTTTGTTACAAATAATACATTTTAGTTTTCCTAATGAAGAGAATGATACAAAATGTGCAATAAAATATGAATTTTATGTTTTCTTTATATTTTAATGTTAGTTGATCCGTTGATCCGAGAAAATTTAGTGTTAAAAAAGTGAGTAATGCTGAAGTATTATTGGGACGTGGGCTCTCTCCCCTTATACAATGCTACTGCTATAAAACCGTAACTTTTAATAATAACAAACAATCAAACTGAAAAGCTAAAAAAAAACGAACCTTTTTATCTAGGCTCCTACCTACTAAGTAAGTGCCTAAACGATTTTGAGTCAGCGCCAAACAAACAAACAAACAATCAAATTAATTACGTAAAGTGAAATGATAGCAAGCGAATGCGTGGCTGAGGCGTTTGTTGGTCGATTGGCATAAAAAAAAGTTCTTGTGTTTAAACCGCTAATTTTCTAGCCGACTGTATTGTTTTTTTTAAAAATCGGTGTTTAATATATTTTTTATAACAAAGCATACGCAAGGAACTAATAGGTTCCATACAATTCTCTAAGTAAAACACGTACCGAGTACCTATATCAAATTTTACATTGAGACAAAAACTGGCTCGTATAAAGGACGTTACAATACAGATTTGACGGCAAAGCAACCGCATGTAAGGGATGTATACGCCGCGCTTAAAAAAAGTTTATTGCGTCATCCAGCGAGTTCAAAATCTTTGGTATCTTTGGCATTATCAATCCATACGGACGCTCCGTTTCACGCGGAGCTGATCTGAACATAAGTGATACAAATCACTGTCCTTATGGTTGGTCCTCTTGAATAAAATTAAATTATTTTAATTTTGCCAATAAATCTACTTGTTCTCTAAATAAAACTTGTGGTTAGTATAAACATGGCAAATTGCAATGACCTTTAACTACTTGTTTTAGTTTCGTAGAAAGAAACGTAGCATCGTTGTGTCAAAAATCGCAACGAGACGAGAAAAGTCACAAAAAGTCATTTCATTCATTTTATCGCACGTAATTTCGTTCGTGGGATTATTACGAGAGCATAATGTTTAGTGAAGATTGCTACAAATTAAGTTTTGTAAAAGATTTCTGGGACTGCGTGTGCCGTTAGAATAAAGTGTTAGTAGGGTCCCCGCAAGATGCTATTTAAAAATTTATCTGTGATCTAGTAAATTTCGTCATGACTTCCATGAAGAATCCTAACTCGTCTACAAAGCTCGCATTGCTCAACCACATCAAGTATGAGCACCTGGTAGCTGGTATATCAGGGGGCGTCACATCAACTTTAATTTTGCACCCTTTAGACTTAATAAAAATCAGATTTGCTGGTGAGTAGTAAACCTTTTTTTTAATTTTTAGCCATGTGATGTGTCCTGTGAATTGATGATGCAAAGGTTAATCTATTCAGGCGAATCGTGGGTGTAAACTAGCTCAATTAAACATAATTACTCTGTAAAAATAGAGTTTATTTCCCTACTAGGATGATTTTGACCTTGAACTTCATGAAGTGAAAGTGTGCTGGAATGCTTTGTTTATATTTTTAAAGCAGATTATAGATGACTGTCTTGCTGATACAATGTAGCAAGCTTGTAAAACAAGCTTTAGTACTAGGTAATCATTGTTTACAGAACATTGGCTGCGAAGTAAGTAAGTAACCAACACAGATGTTGGAGTTTTCAGACCATCCAGTATAGCTTAACCAATATAATAGCTGAAAATGGCATCTAAACATGTCATCAAAAAGCATGGAAATAATAATTTCACTTATTTCCATGTACTTATCTATTAATAAATTGACTTTACTGTCCTGCTGCCGATGCTATGACACCCTGCATCTGTCTAAGTGACTTTTGGTAGCATTAAGAATCACTTGAATCTGGATATCTATTATTGCTAGGGCTAAATATATAGGATGGAAAGCTTATTTATTATTCTGGAATTCCCAACCAATGTTACCCCACCACTAGTAGGAGTTTTGGATTTTGCCTGCTAATTATAACCATGATATGGTTTATTGTCAATCCAGTTCAGTTAATATTCCTATAATAGTTCATAAAAAGTACTTTAGAACATTTTTAACTGAGGAATTGAGGCATGTGAGTTTAGTTGAATTTTTCCTCAATAGTTGCCAACTTTTATCTATTTTTTCTTGATAAACTTCCAGTTTGAGCTTCATAAGATTCTTGTAATCTAATTGTTTATGAAATATTAATAAAACTGGACAAGTAAGAATCAGACAAGCACTTTAAGGATTATATTTCATCACACAACAGAAACAATAAATTACTAGAAAAAAAGCAATGTTCTTTGTATGGCAATCACTCTTGGGTTTGTCATGAAAGTTGCCATAGTATATAGATGGCAACTTATGTTGATAAGGAATACAGAGCTTTATAACATACTTATCTGCCCGCTTAGTATGAGCATCCAAGACAATGTTTTGTTTATGAAAGAGAAGACAAAAACTATTTCTGTTGCATATTCTGTCAAACAAAATAGAGGGACAAAATATTTTTTTTCTTCTCAGTGGTAGACAAAGTCATTGTTTTGGGTCTTCATGCTAAGCAGGCTGAAGAGATTAAGTCAACAAGGTATCTGAAGAGATTAAGACTTCTGCTTAAGCATACCAGGAAAAACTGGAAAGCCATCCTAACCAACAAGCATAACAACTCACAAAGCCTTCTTAAGTTGACAAAAAATGAAAGATGTCATGCAACAACTGCATGTGACTGAATTAATGAAGAGTGTCTCATTAATTCAGTATGCTGGTTCAAAACCTACAAAATCAAAATGAACTGTATATTAAACAGTCAATTTTGAACTTTAAACATTTTGTATGATTAAACTTAAAAAAAAGCTCTATGATAGGCAGACTAACAGAATGGGTTGGCTTAGTACTGTTGGCAATTTTTGTTTACGGAACCTATTATGTCCAGTAAGACACCATATTTCAGTAAATATGCATAACATATAGTTTTGCTTTTTGCTACATAGTAGCACACTAAACACACATAAATTAGTACTAAACCAATATTCAACTACCCTCTACTTAACCAACCTTATCAAAAAACAAGGTAAGGCAAGTATCCACACTTACACACAACAGAACCCAAAAAAATAGCCCTGTGCTAGATAGACTGATGTATAGCATAGATTTAGTAATAACAAACTAACTAACTTTGGGTTTGTAACTCTAAAAATGTTGCCTACATAATGTATTTTTTTCTAGTAAATGACGGCAGGACCGCAACAGTACCCAGGTATGACGGACTCGGCAGTGCATTCGTTACAATTGTCAAAAAGGAGGGTGTCAAAGGACTTTATCGAGGTGTAACACCCAACGTGTGGGGCTCCGGCTCGGCTTGGGGATTTTATTTCCTGTTGTGAGTATCATCATTATTTTTAGAATACTCAACTGGCTCTTTGTGAGGTAAAAAGTATTGATTTGTCCATAAGAAGTTGTTCATTACCATTTATCTTCAAACCAGCTAATCGGATTGTAATGCAATTATTTATGTCTTCACTTCACTTCTTGATTAATCCAAACCCCAGATCACTTTTCGCCTAATGTCTTTATCGACATTATATCACAACAATACAGGTGTAGGTACGAGTAGATACCCAATTAGCGCGTACTTAACACCGTTATTCTAGTTCTACACTGTAACCCCTGAGGAGCAGTGCTTTATTTGCATTCATAGTCATCTTTGCTTCTAAACAAAGCGAAAGATGACTATGAAGGCCCCCCACTAGATAAAACACTTAACAGCCACACTGGGATTCCTTGTGTTGTGGGTATTAGGCTAAAAAATATAAGAAAAGTATTGTACATTTGTCCCGCAGCGGGAATTAAACCCTCTTTAGCTCACTCTACCTCACCGCCACCGAGGTCGTCAAAATCAATCTTTGGGTTTCGGAAAGTAGTTGGATCAAGGTGGTTCAACTTTTTGGGGAGGGCTAGGGTCCAGAAGTAAATGTCCTCCAGCTAATCATAATAGCAGTATTGGAAAATTAGGATTGTTAAAGTGTTGCACCCTTGACACCGATAGGCATGGAGCACATAACCCTGGTAGGTAACGTGTCCTTGTTTCGTAAATTATGTGTTACGTGTGACGTAAAGAAATGTGATGTTCAGCTCTGATATTGCACATTTTAGGTGTGAACATGTGAATCCTTGGTATGCTTAAAAACAGTTCTGGTCGAGACATAACTCCCTAGAGCTGTATTAGAGTTCTATCTGTCTAGATCTCATTAAGAGCGGGCTAGAATAATAAAAGGGCATTGATATAGAGCACATAATAATATAATCTTAAAATTTTGTAATAAATCAAAGTATGCAATAAAGTCAGACTTCACAGTTTAAGATATTTTGTATTTATTACAAAATATCTTAAACTGTGATTTTACAGATTGGCAACAATTTATCTGAAATCAGTAAATATGATTTGCTATGTTTAGCTATCTTATTGATAAAGATAGCTCACTTTAAATCACGACATTACGTACAATGTTATATCCATTGTATTAAAAGATACATAAATACTATGATGACTTTTGTAAGTATGATATCGTACTATACAGAGTGATTCAAGCATTATTTAAAAAACACAAGTTAATACTTAGAATATTATTAGTACTAATCTTTATCAAAGACTAAAGTGGGTGAACGACGTTATAAGCCGTAAAACCGCGGTATTAAAACTTTCGCCGCTGGTGCTGATCGATTGATGTGATAAAACTGCGGTATTCATGAATTCGAGACTATATTCGTAGATACCAGTTCGATTCCACAGTAAAGTGTTCATAGAATCAAGATTTTATAATGTAACTTCGTCCCTGATTGTAGCTTAATAACACTGACGGGATATTAACCACGTACTTTTCAGCTACAACGCGATTAAGACATGGATCCAAGGGGGCAACGCACGAACCCCCCTAGGGCCGGGTCTACACATGCTCGCTGCCGCCGAAGCCGGTATCCTCTCGCTCGTGATGACCAATCCTATCTGGGTGGTGAAGACGCGCCTTTGCCTACAGTATGATGACCTTGAAAGCAAGAGGTATAAGGGAATGGTCGATGGACTGTCGAAGATCTATAGGACGGAGGGCATCCGGGGATTGTATAGGGTAAGTCAATGATTTTATTTATACTATATAAGGAAAAGATTCATGACTAGCCTCGGCCGGGCTACTGAAATAAGGTGCATCACAGCGAAAGTGAATAAGTCACAATCGGTCTGAGGTTTGTGGGTTATTCCACAAATCCCCCCTGAAAATCTCCCTTATGGGGGGCGGCGGGGGGGGGGGGGGGGGGAATTGGATACGTACATGTCAAGTTCTTACTATTTTTAATAGCACAAGAACCAAAAACAAGTATTGCAGTGGGCATTACTTTACACTAAAGAAAAACAAACTTAAAATTTATTTAAATATTGTTTTCTCGCTCGCGCCTATTGCTCTTTCCTGCGCCGTTTCAAAAGGAAAATGTCTCAAATACCTGACGCTATACTCATTGCTATCTTTAAATCTAGTAATTTCTATGCAAAATTCAGTGTCACTGGGCTATAAAGTTCCGGTGAAACTGACGCTTTGGCGGTGGTTGTAGCGGTGGCGATCAAAGGGAAATGGTTGTTAAGTCGTTGTCAAAGTTTGCATGAAAGTTTTAATCGCCACCGCTTCAATTTAACCGGCCCCTAATTCCCTTGTTAAAGTAAAAGCATCCGTTCGCGTTTTCAATAACCAAATTTAGAGTTATCAGTATCAGCGTCTGTGCATTATCTGACCTTGGTGTCTCGACTAATACCACTTTCTGTTGGCGTTAACGCCTGCGGAAAGATTGGATTGTATGGAAATGACATTAGATGTGGAAAGTCACGTGACAGCTGCCAAGTTTTACCTTGACAAATTTACGTTAGTGTGAAAGGAAAACTAAGCGTGTGGTATTTGTCTAGACACCCTTGTCCTTATTGGCGTATTGATATTGATTACATCTACGCTAAGTTACCGCCGTCGGTTAGTACCGGTCTCTATTACACTTGACGTCATCTATTACTAAGCTTAGGAAACGGCCCTGTCGGCTTTGTTTAACGTCTTGAGGCTGTTACTTACGAAATTGTGGTACTACCTGTCTACTAAGTACTGGTCTCACTCTCGTATTATTACATTCCATATCGACTGGGCGTGGTTGATAGGTACTAGACAATTTAGGTCGTTTTATGGGTATTTAGGTGCTGAGATAAGCTTATGAGGTCCCGTAATAAGCTTAATACTTGACAGGCATTCGACGCGTGTCAAATTTACAGTTTTTCATTATCCTATTACTATTATAAACGCGAAAGTTTGATGATGGATGTTTGTTACTCTTTCACGCATAAACTACTGAACGGATTTTGATGAAACTTTACAGTAATATAGATTATACTTTAGAATAACACATAGGCTACTTTTTATCCGGGTACCACGCGGGCGAAGCCGTGGTCAGAAGCTAGTTTGATATAAGTTATGCCTTGGTGATATGAGTTACTAGCTTCTGCGTACGGCTTCGCCCGCGTGGTACCCGGATAAAAAGTAGCCTATGTGTTATTCTAAAGTATAATCTATATTACTGTAAAGTTTCATCAAAATCCGTTCAGTAGTTTTTGCGTGAAAGAGTAACAAACATCGATCCTCACAAACTTTCGGGTTTATAATATTAGTGGGATGAAAATGAGCACGTCTCAATTATTGTATTTGTATGTAGGTACTATATGCATATCATATTGTGTAGGTACTTGCGACTTTCCGCCTTCAATAAAAAACAAACACGCTAGCGACTGTATTCCCCATGATTCCCAATACATGCTCAGTGAGTATGAATTGAGGATATAAAGTAGAGGGTAGTCCGAGGAACGCTCAAACGTTACATCTGACACATGCCCGCGTTTTGCAATATTTAGTATTTTAGTTGACAGTTTGCAAGCCCATCAACGCTTAATGGAACGTTTCCTCAATTGTTTTTCTTCACCGTTTTGAGCGTGTTAAAGCGCACATACATTTTTCGAGTGGAAAAATCCATTGGTGCATGACCTTCTTTACAACATAGGTAAATTATGCAAATGTCTCGCTATTTGTGTTTACTTTTCTAAGATGTAAACACACTATATCAGTGACCAAACAAACAGGAAATATAAGAAAATGTAACACGCAATCGCACGTGTTTCTGCGCCTGATACATGGAAATTATAACTTCACGTTTTTCAGCGTTTGTTCGTTACATAATAATCGTATGCGACATTATCCTGGGCCAATGATTGATTTTGTGATTATAATTATTAATTCGATTGATTACGCGGGCTTTCGCCTACCGCCCGCGACTTGGTCCGCGTTGAGTTTTATCTACACGTTTTCTTGCTACACCCATCAAAGGGTAGCAGGCCTTTAGTACTAACTGTAACTCACATATAAATATATCATAACTAAATTACTCATTTTAGGATATTATTATGGCTATACTGCGTACTTTACTAATTCTCCTGCTGACGTTTCGTCGGCAGTAAACGTTCAACGAAACGTATCCAATACCTATAACACTCCTATCCTCATGAGGAAGGACCACTTAACAGAGGTCCTTCCTCATAAGCTACTATAACATCCTAAAATGATACCAAACCACGATAATTTAAATGCTATAAAATTACTTAAGTTAGGTAATGAGTCTTTCAGTCAATCATTTAGTCAGGACTTGTTCTTTTATATATTTATGTATAGACCATATAGAGTTTATGGTTCTGATCTGTGAATCTGTCTAAATATAAATATATTAAAAGAACAAGTCCTGACCGAATGATTATATTAATTGACGTTTTGCTGTGTCAAGTTTCTACAGATACGCTATATTAAATACACCAAAATAAGGTACCATTAAAAAGTATTTAATAAACTTAATTAAATGTACTGTTTTGCAACATGAATAGCTCAATCTAGTAAGTTTAATTTATTCACAACAAAACAGTTCAAAGTTCATTAAGATAATTCGTGTTTTGGTTCACATGTCATCCATTTTACTGGGCTATCAATAAACAAGAAATATTGCTCTAATTATAGGATGTGCAAGTCCAATAATTAAATAGAAATGGAAATATTTGTCTATATGGGTATGAAATTTTGTATTGAACTTGTTATCCGACCAAAACCAAGTGTACAATTTAGTTCCCACGGTTAATAAATGAGTATGAGTATCAATTTCCCGTTACGTGAAGTATGATTTATATTTCTTGAAAAATAAATATACTTGTTAGTTCTACCCCCGTTTTTTTGTTTGACCAAAATAGTTATTGAAAGGTGTTCTCTGGTGGTTCCAGGGCTTCGTGCCGGGCATGTTCGGGGTGTCTCACGGCGCGCTGCAGTTCATGACCTACGAGGAGATGAAGAACCGTTACAATCAGTACCGGAACCTGCCGATCGACATCAAACTGGTGAGTACACATACATTTTACTGACATCATCAGAAAGAGCATTATGTACCTACTATGTAACACAATGTGCATAATATATTTATTACATTTTATGTTACTTAAGCGTAGACTTAAAATAACAATATGTCAATTTCATTGTACGAATTATTTGCAGAATGTAACGACGAAAGTAGTATGGCATTAATTGTCATCTTAAAGTAGAAATGTTTACTAATTACCATGATTTCACTTCCAATGTACGCACTTTCTGCTTGCTTTATGCAGAAAGTGCCTAGACTTCATTGGACTGCAATCCCCCCGTTGCAAAAAAGGGGACAGACTGATTTTTTTTCCCAACTGTCACCCTAGGGGACAGAGCAGGGTGACAGATGGGAATAATTCATAAATAGTACCTATATCCTTCTATTTATTTTCACAAATGAATGAATTAATAAAAATACTGTACACCACAAGATAACAAAATAAACAAAAACTTAATACAACTAAGAGTGAATAAAAATACATCACAAGATAACAAAATAATCTAAAACTTGATACAACTTAAAGTACAATGGGCGGTCTTATAGTTTATAAGCACATAAATTGAGTTAAAAAAAAGTCGGCACGTCTTCCTCGTTATGGACACCCTTCAGATCCATGCTCAATTGTTAAACGCATAAGCCTAAAGCATTACGTGCGAAGTGTTAAGTTAAAGTGTTAATAATATTTCACACATTTGAAAGAAACCGAGTATGGGCAAATGATCGCGTCATTCGCTGTCTGGGTTTGAATGGGCTGAGTCAAATCTACGTCTTTGTTATGGTTTGTTGCCGAATGCCGGCTGACTTTGTTGCCAAGAAAAATAATGGCATTCTTCCAGCAACAGAATCATATTGAGTCGTTTCCTTTCAGTTTTCTAGGAAACGTTACAGATGTATTATGGCAAATTTTTACATGGGACGTTTGACGCAAGAGGTTGACGCTAAAGTGCGAGCTGTTCTACTTTTCCATTTATCGGACAGCAAAGACTGGCGAATCTCTGTTATCACTTATCAGATTCCGTTATCAAAAAAGAAAAAGAAAAATATTTTTTACAAAATTTGAAAAATACGACGTATATTTTTAACATTGATGGCAATGCCTGTTGACTTGTGACTTGGCGATAAAACCGATCTAAGAACCATCCTTGAAGATATACAAGTCGATTGCGAAAAAACCGCATTAAAAGCCGTATCAGGTATAAATCGCACGCTTAATAATAGACTGGCCTAACCCAAAAAAGCATGTTTTTGGGAAATCGCAAAAACGTTTTAGCAATCGTGACTTTGTTTACATTGTTGCTTAAAAATCTTATAATATAGCATGTAATGAATTAAATATAGTATTGTAGGAATAGTTGATGAAGTAGTTGTTTGTACTGCAGTGTGTTTTTTAAGAAAATACTATTTCTTTTTAAATAAATTTGTACTTGAAAAAAAACTTCCGATTTAGATCTATATACAATTAAAGGTAATAAACGCCAGTTCTTAATATTGTCGCTTATTTTGTTATGGGTCTACATTTGATTAAATAGTTATAGATAGAACTGCATTTATTAAGATTTATGTCTGTAATGGATAAATTATTGAAGCATTTTTCTAGTTTATGTCTTTTTATTTCGTATTGTTAAAGTATAAACAATGAAAACCCAAAGTAAAATTAGTTTTTTTTTTATAAAATTAATGAGATGTAAACTTACATAAGTAGGAACGCTCTTATTTTGGTCGCAATTTTAACTTAAATATCTTTAAAAACAACTCGAAAAAATACTCTGAATGCTAGCTAGAAATTTCAGTTCAAATAATAACTGTCAAAACCAATGTTATTACTTAAAGCATCTATTAAATCATATTTATTTACATGTTTATCAGGGACGAGATCTATTTTATATGTACAATATTTGTTACATACCTGTTCAGTTAACAGAATAATCAAAACATACTTAGTTACGAAGATCAACTAGCATTTTTTAACTTAAATATCGACATGATTACAAATTTGCTTTGTAGTAAGATCTGTTGAAAATTGTCTATAAAATCAATTCTACAACATAACGGAAGCCTTAATATTATGTAATGATGAAGGTCAAAACTTAGCATCTATTAAACCACATAATATTTTTGTATTTAATCAATTAAGTGATCTTTTTTCAATTAGCGATTATCAGTCAATAATCAGTAAGTATAATTACTCCATTACAGAATTGAATCATAAAAATCTGCATAAATAATTCGGGATCAAGTTTTTTGCTATCAGCTCTCTAAGATCTTTCTTTTTGTTTTCGCTGAGGTCTTGCTTGCCTGTGTATGCTTTGACTGTTGCCAGCTCTGTAAAAGACAGCATTTTTTGCGTCTATTTCTAAGACACAGTTCTACGAATCTTTTATCCTTGTAAGCATTTTTCCAAAGAAGGAAAAAGGTTTTATGACCTTTATGATTTTTATATCATTCCTCACTACACTATTTCCGTCTTCAGGTTTGGTTAAAGTTGTATCCCCAATCTTCTTCTAGTTTTTTCAAGTCTAGAAACGAGTTATATATCAGTTCGTGCACATAGAACTTTTGGCTAGTTTTTTTGGCACTCTTAATTATAGCTACATATTGAAGGGGGCAGTATATCGGCCCTGATTTTAGGTTCTTTTTTATTTATTTTTCAATGAGGCTGTGAATATTTTCCCTCTTGTTTCGTGTATGACCTTTTATTAGGAATTTATGTGTAATTGAATTTATATTAAGATGGTTCACCGTATAAAAAAAGCGACACTATAAATGTATTATTATTCCGCCACTGTTGTCAGAATAAAGAATTAAATTTAGACCATCACCAACTCCCGCTTCACATCAAAGCTGGTCAAAATAATCTAGTAAGCAGGAGCCTATTTCGTTAGCCCCGCGCTTAGCATCTATTTCATTCTAAAAATAGCGATCAAATGTGTACATTACATTTGACCATTGACTTTCTTGTTTAAAAGAGTGATCGTGAAGTTCTTAACGTAACTTTTCAACTTCGATTTTAAGTAAAATGCAGAGGTATCTCCTCTAGGTGACTGCAAAACAGCTTGCAAGTCAAATACAAGCACTTTATTTTTTCATCTATTTTGCAACGATCATTGTATTTTTCTTGACGTCTAAGTTTCTTTTCTTCCAAATGAGCTTCAAATTTTCCATAGAACAGAATGTTTTCTTGGGAGTTTGATAACATTTGCATAAAATAAATAATAAATAAATAAATAATGCTGGACATTTTCACACAGCATCATCTAGCCCCAAACTATCAGAGCTTGTATTATGGGAACTACATGACTGATAAACTACTTATATGCTTTTTTTGTAAATTCATACCTATAATACATAGAAAACATCCAGATCCGAGACAAATATTTGCAGATCATACAAACATTTGTACCGCAGCGGAAATCGAACCCGCAACTTTATGCATATTGCAGATATAGGTCGCATTGGTCCTTCCGTGGACAGAAAAGGATATATTATATTGTTTGGTGAAAACACTGTAAAATGTGCAATATTTACCAACGGGCCTATGGTATTTCTCTTGCGCTTCCTTAAAAGCTTTGAAAAGAGTATGATGCTTTAACCCCTTTCTATGTAATCGCGCGTTGAAGTTTGCATCGTGTAGTGCGACTCCATCTTTGGTATTGCGTCTATAAACTTTTTAATACATATTTATCGATTAGAGACAGTTGAATAACAAATTTCAATAAAACTTTGACAATAAACAAACCCAACTATTAATCGGCCACTTTCAAATAAAACAACCATACGTTCATTTTGGTAGCGCCTGACGTATTATGACAGCTGTCACTGTCTGATTATAGACCATGCAGAAATCGATGACAGTGATAGTGACATATATAGCAAGAACTTGGTCTAGAAATGTGATATCGCAAAAATTCCGAGATGGAATCATAGATGGTGGTAAAACAAAACTCTCTGTTCACTTAACTCAATTTTGACCTAAACCTTATTAGGCCTTATTTTATTATTAAGCGTGCGAAATGTTAACAGACAAACAAAAAAGAAACAACTTGAATGAAAAACGCATATACCGTCTCCTGCCATCGCGTGTAAACAGTCTGAAAAGATCCAACGCGCCACCGGAGTCGTTAAATTATATAACATTAAACATTTCTTATCTCTTGAAACACAGTTTTTTTGCTATAAATAATCTTATATCTAGTTTAGTGGCTATCGTTAATTACTAGTTACGTTTTTTAATTAACGCATACTGTCCCACTGCTGGGCAAAGTTCTCCCCTTTTTCTTTCCTGCCACTCGGTTCATTGCCACCTCTGGCCATTTGGATTCGAATACATCGACATTCGAATGACTAGTTAAGTGCTAAAAAATAAAATCCGTTATTGGCTGCATGAAAAGTTTTGTATTCATATTGTAAAAACGGGAATTTTCACGTACTGCACTATCGGTGAAGGCACCGACTAAGTTTCGACTCATTCCGAGAGTCTTCATCAGGGTGAGTGGTTGCGACTTTCTCCTTCCGCGTCGCGCCGTGCACTACCAAGGACAGTACGTGAAAATTCCCGTTTTTACAATATGAATAGTCAAGTTCACGATAGTTTTTGAAAAGTTTTGTAGTTTATATTAAAAGTTCTGGAGAGATGTGTGATTTTGTTTGATAAGTAAAATGAAATAACAATATCCTTTCAGACATCAGTCGAGTACTTAACATTCGCTGCAATCTCCAAGCTAATAGCTGCCGGGGCCACCTACCCCTACCAGGTGGTGCGAGCTCGTCTCCAAGACCACCACCGCAGCTACAACGGCGCCTGGCACTGCATCCAGGAGACCTGGAGGTACGAACGAATCAGAGGCTTCTACAAGGGCCTAACGCCGTATCTACTACATGTAACACCGAACATATGTCTAGTTATGTTAATTTGGGAGAAGTTCACGAATAACGATTGATTTCAGACGTTTATCTGATGGGAATTACTATTGTGATAGGGTTTTTCTTTTGTTACGATTCGGGTGCGGGCGTTCTCTTTTATAAGGGCCTTATGAACGCTTTTTGAATTTGAACTCTGCTTAATATTAGCCCTGCCGCTTTTTGTTAACTGGTCATAATGCAAGTATCGTCAACTCTACCAGAGTTACCTATCTTTTGACAGATTTTTATGCCTGTTAGTCATGTAAAATTGCACGTGTGAATTTGGATGGCAAGTCAAAGTCAAAGGCAAAATTCATTAAAATCACAAGGATCACTTTGAAACGTCGGTTTTATCTATTGCCTGTTCCTCCGCGACCAAGCCAGGAAAGTAAGGCAAGAAAACTAAGCTGGTTATTCTTTTTAATGATCCTTTTACAAAACAATAGGATGAGAGAGAAAGCTGCCAATCTGCAGGTGTAAGAGCGAGAGGAACAACGTCGTAGTTTCTAAAATCACACGAGCAAATTACGTAGCGGGCATAGATGGTGTCATATTTGCATGATTCTTATGACTGTTCACCTCACTATCTACATAGATTTAAAAATCGAGGTAAAAAATTACGTAAACACCAGTTAAAATCACTTAAGAAACCATCGAATTACCTAAAAAAATTCATTTTATAAATACGGGTATTTTCAAGTACTGTTTGTGAAAACTACAACTGTTTCGACTCGTTTGTAGAGTCCTCATCGTTCCGATGAAGATTCGGAATGAGTCGAAACCTACGCCGATGTCTACGGAATGCCCACAGCGATGGTACGGTACCCGTTTCTTTATTAATAAAAAACAATAACAGACTCTTCTTTCGGTTCTACATAAAACCATACAGTTAATTTGTTTGCTTGGAATTCAAGACTGCGTATACTCTGAATAAGATCTAGTAAGTGATTCTACTGTTTGAGTATGAAACTTATAAATTACATCTTTAGCGCCCGTACCTTCATCCAGTGTGTACAGTAACTTAGTTTTTAAGCAAGGAACTAATTTATTGTTTATTATAATTTATTTTTCATGCATTTGAATTCGTATTGTATACCTGACTTGGAATTTGATACTTATTTTATAGTAACGACAGGTTTTAGCACGCATCCGTAAGTAGTTTTGGCAAGACATTTTTGATAAGGTTTGTGTAACATTTGTGACATGTACTCGAGTAGTATAAAATTTTCAATAACTTTTGATTGTGTTTAATGATTTAAAAAAATACTGTAAAGTTCTGTTACAAGCTTTTGTCCAGGCTGTGTTAATTCACACTTGCTACTTTTTCATTCAACACTATCCACCAAATGTGGTGCAAAATGGGAAGTTTTTCTTTTTGATCTGTGGCAAGTCTTTTTATAGTTCAAAATCACAGAGAGGGCGCTATAATACAATTTAGTGCAGCAGCGACAGGATTTCTTGAAATGGTACTCATTTTAGGTAGCAAAGCGTTTAGTTTATATGATCTGCAAATATTTGTCTCGGATCTGGTTATTTGCTATGTATTTACAAAAAAAAAGTATATAAGTAAGTAGTATATCAGTCATGTAGGTCCCATAACACTTAAGCTTTGCTTACTTTGGGACTTGATGATATAGTTGGGTTCCGAGGAAGTCTCTCTCTACCCTGGGATCAACTCGCAGAGACACTATCTCTGAGTCATTTGGTGAAGCTTTGGGTTGTCATCTTCAGGTAATGATGAGATGATCCTTAGCTTCTAATATTTCGAAAGAATGCCTCTTACAAATGTGACGTATGATGTGCAGCTGACAGTACTTGGCATTGCCATCTAATTAGCTTCAGGGAACTAATCCGACCACAGATAAAAAAGAAAACATTTCGTTCTAAAATCACGATGCGAAAAGTAGCATGTCGTATATGAAAAAAAAGCAAGGTTGATTAGTTTTTGAAGACTAATGAATGAATGAATGAACACATTTGTTTGAATACATGTACATTGGTTCTTGTGCTACTTTATTAGGTATCACTAATTTATATATTAAATTTCATCTGAATCAATGTACTGAAAGAATTAAAATTGTCTTCCTCTATTGCGTAGTTCAATTTTGGCGACGAAAGATTGTGACAGCTACTTGTATCATTAAAAATCTATTATTGTAAAACCTGTCTCACGGCATATGTTGTGTTCTAGTTATTTTTTTTTTAACTCGCTCGTTGAATGAATAGTAGTTTCCCATCAGATTGCGACTGAAACGCCGTAATATCAGGGTTGCATCGTTTAGCACAATTTAGTTTTTGAATTGAGAGTTTTGTGATAATAGTTTACGAGATAAGTTTTTCAGTGTCTTCAAATCTGTAAAAGACATTAATTACAGTTACATGTGTGGTGAGACGACGTTAGGTTCTTTGTAATGAATAAGTTAAGTTTAATAATTTCTAAAGTAATTGTTCTATTCAACGTGAATATTAAAAAGATTCAACATAAAAAATGTAGCTATTCTAATGGCTTATAGATGTGAAACCCGCCTTGAAAAGTAGTTTTCTCAAAAAAAATATAAACACAAAAAAATCTCATGTATCATTAACTTCGATCACATAAGACCTCTATCATTAGAATATTTAGTTACAAGTAAGTAGATAAATAAATAATACTCCATTTTATTTATTGACGTTCATGACTTACTACCATCCAGAGCAATCCCGAAATACCTATATTTATCTCGTTAACGTTCCAACATACGAATAAGAAAGGTATACATATATACCTTCATAGATTTTTATTGTGTAAGCTGGGAAAAATAACGATTCACATAAACCATTGAACCAAAGTAGCACTCTGTTCTAATAACGAAAGTTCTTCACTAAATTGTTGAAAATGTTGCCATTCACAAAATTTGTAACTAAGTGGAAACATTTCTAGTTTGTTCCGCGCATGTAATATAAATGACATGTCGCAAAATAGTTGTGTGAGTGGAATATAAGTTGACGTGTGAATCTTGTGAGACACCAAATGATATGTGATGATTGCGGAATATCGGTAACATTGTTATTTTAAAGGCGACAGATCACTGCGGGAGTTATCTTTGCGTCGCAAAAATCTTTTAGACCTACATCACAAGTCAAAAGTATTTTATCGGGTAATTGTAATGAACTAGCAAAATATAGGCAATAGCAAAATATATTGATAAAAATGTGACACCATAGTGTAATTTTTTGTCGGAAATTCGCTCTCGAGTTGTGTTCGAGTTTGACACGGGCCATTTATTTGTGGGAATCGTATGGAAATGACAAAATACTACTACGAAGGCGTGGCTGGTATTGATAAATCGAACACACTTGTGGGTGTTACCTTGAGTGTACCAAAAATAATAACGTTCGATTGAAAAATAAGAACGCACTTAAGGTTGAGTTCGATGTATTATTACCGAAATCTAGTGACACATCTATCAGAACAATAAAAAAAATTACCTACTGTCGTTTAATATTTTTGCAGTGATGTCGGCATAAATAATTAATATATTATTGTCTTATCTGGTGGCTGGCCACATTGTTATACTAAGACATTATTATTATATTTTTATATTATAATTAACTATCGCTGAATGTTCACAGTTTCAAATCGCCTATTCAATTTGTATAATCAATAAAAGATAGCAAATTGGTTGATTCGTATTTTTTATTTCTAATATTCTACGTTTACGCTTTAACTAAAATAATCCATTGAATATTGTTCTTGTTTTTTTTATTTTATTGTGCTTTTTTTGAATTAGAAGTTTATTTTGCGTTTACAAATATTAGATGACGATAAGGCACATATTTTCTAATACTTTACTAGTAGTCAAGGTAAAAGGTATTCAAACATCACACACGGGCGCGTATTTTCGTGTGAAAATAAGTCTATACTTTTTCTTATTCAAAAGGTAAGTAAATAATTTAATTTTGTGCTCTTTTTCAGTTAAACTAAACGCTTTTACATTATCCTTACAGGCACGAGGGATGGCGCGGGTTCTACAAGGGCCTCAAACCGAACCTCATCCGCGTGGTTCCCGCTACAATGGTCACATTCCTCACGTACGAGAACGTTTCGCATTATATGTTGGAGCGATCGAAGGAGAGGAGTCTGAAATTGGCTACTTAGTACAAATTAATACACTAGGAATGTCACAAATAGTCTACAAACTGATTGGATGGCTTATCGACACAGATTGGATGGCTGACCGTTAGTGGCATTGTTAAATGCTTGTGTGCTTCGGAGTGCACGATAAGTTGTCAGTCTCAGCTGTAGCAGTCGAAAGCCATGTCAGAGGTATTACGATCGCCTCGTTATTTTTAAGATTAGATTTTATTTTATGGTTTTAAATTCGACCATTCGTAATTGAATCACAATTTGAAGTTCAATCTAGTTTTAGTTAAATTTTATTTGTAAATTTTGTTCAATATGTCAAAATAATGTTTGATCATACCAATTGGTATGACCACATTTTTATAATCAGCATCCCCAAATTACTCAAAAATTAAACCCATTTATAAAAAAAAAATATGTGTCCGCCATCTTTGATCTTAAACTACATTGCAAAACTGTTAAGAGTGGCTGAACCATACGGGAACGACGAAAACAGAAAGCATCCAAATTTTTTTAAGTAGATTTCTTAGTATAAGCTATTTAATATCTTAAAAGTTTTTAATGTTGCATGAAACCATTGCTTATTTTATGCTAAGGTCTGAATAGACTGATGATCTTAGTTCCTTTTTTGAGATTAAATAGCATTGTGCACCATTTTTGTAATTTAGTTTAAATGCCATTGTTTCAGTCAATTTGCCCGACTACAATAAAACCTGAAAGGTAAATAAGGGTTTGTAATCTTGATTAATACACTTGTTACCAAAACTAGTGATTACAAGACTGCATTTAAAGGATTTCCTATTATACCTAATCCACGATTTTCAAAAAAGTCAAAGTCAAAATGCATTTATTCAATAAAGTCACAAGGACCACTTTGAAACGTCGGTTTTTCTCGGTTTATCTAGGTGCCTGTTCCTCCGCGACCAAGCCAGGAAAGAAAGGCAAGAAAACAAGGCTGGTTATTCTTTTTACTGATCCTTTTACGAAACAATAGGTTCGAGTTGGAGCATTTTCAATCCCAAGAGTTTTTGTCATCTAAATAATCAGACATTTTATAGTATGCCTTTTTATAAAGTTTTTGTTTGATTACGTTTGACCTATGTGACCTATGAACAGGTAAGATCTATATATTATATCCTAATTCTATTATAAACGTGAAAGTTTGTGACGTTGGATAAGTGTTAGTTACTCCTTCACGCAAAGAATAATGAACGGATTTTGATGAAACTTTACTCTAATATAGCTTGTACATCAGAATAACACATAGGCTACTTTTTATCCGGGTACCACGCGGGCGAATCGTGAGCAGATGCTAGTAATATATAAATATGTATATAAAATACTAGCTTCTGCTCACGGCTTCGCCCGCGTAGTACCCGCATAAAAAGTAGCTAGCATATGTGTTTTTCTGATGTATAAGCTAAGCTATATCACTGTAAAGTTTCATCGAAATCCGTTCAGTAGTTTTTGCGTGAAAGAGTAACAAACATCCATCCTCACAAACTTTCGCCTTTATAATATTAGTAGGATAAGATAGAATATAAATATATAATATGCTTTGTTCATGGATATGGTCAAAAGCATTTCTATTGTTTAGAATTTTAATGAACATCAATTTTTACTCCAAGCGTTTCGGATGTAGGCCTATTCTGATTATAGGTAAGCTTGTTTCCTTGAGCAGCGTACCTACTCATAGGTAAGTGTTTTGTGTGTTTTATAATTTTATTTAGGTAATTATGTTAATAATTGGGATTATTAATCGAATCAGTTAAAACTTTCAGAAAATTGGGAAACCTACTTATATTTAGGAAAAATAGAAATGCCTGCTTTAGTACTTTCCAAACGCGATTCACTTTGACTCTGTTTTCAATAATCCTATATAGTAACTGAATTTTATAATGATTGAGCAAACATACCTAATCCGAGTACTTATATAAATCCGTTCTATTATGAGCGGCGATCGGCTTGCAATATGTCTAACTACTTGCAAAACGCGGGCATATGCCAAATATAATGTTCGAACGTGCCTCTAGCTACCACCTACTTGGTATCCTCATAGATATCCTCGTCTACTCACTGAATATGTATTTGCAGGCTTACATCAGCGTGTTTGTTATTTTGTTTTTTTTGAAATAAAGTTGATGTAACGATTTGATTTGTTTTTTTTAAATTATGCTTTCTCTTATTTACACAGATCATACTATTTCTTTTTAATTATTGTAAAAGAAGATTAATGAAGAAAAGCTTGACGAGCTGAAAAGCTTATCTGTATTGAGGCTAAACCATGTTTAAACTGACTGACCATGTTTAACTGCACAGATAATGGCCTCGATTCTGTAGTACACTAACTAAACTAAATTTAAACTGTGGCCCTCTTTTAATGATAGTGCAAGCAAGAAGGAGATAGCTACAATTTTAGTGCTGTCAAATTAGTCAGATTTAAGTTTTCCATACAAATTTAGTCGTGATATCAAAACATGCTAACTATAAACACGAAGAAAAGCGGCACTGATTTGACAGCAGCACACAGCACTAAAAATGTAGCTATCTCTTTCTTGCGTACACTATCAGTAAAAGAGAGCGATAGTTTAAATTTAGTTTAGTCAGTGTACTACAGAATCGAGGTCAATATAATATAAGTCAAAGTAGTACAAATTATATCCGCTTGAAGAATGACGACAACATCGAATTTTGTGATTTATGAGTTCATTATTTCGTTTTGTAATACAAAATAGTTTTTTTTTAAATATATCCATTTATTTTATGTTTTAGGATCTAATTTTGTTATTTTCCGAGTTATTCTCAAACTTCAATAACAAAGCGATACCTATAACACCATCTATTGAGATTTGTTCGAACTAATCTTTTTTACTTAGAGATGAGATCCTGTGACGATAGGTATGTGGCGTTAAAACTCTTAGACAAAAGGCTAGTGAAAGCTGCATTAAAACCTGCCCAGCTGTTTTCGAGATACCTTTGCGCACAGGTTATAATATTATATTAAGTAATAGGTACTTAGGTAAGGTACCCAGGCTCGCAGAACCGACAACCGCTAGAAAAGAAAGGTTCTCGAATGGCGAGCCCGAACCGGATGAAGCAGTGAAGAAAGGCTTCTATCCGATAGACCGATGACATACGGAAGGGAAGTGTGAGAATGCAGGTAGCCCAGGGTCGTACGTCATGGCACGCTTTAGTCCAGCAGTGGACTTCTAGAGGCTGTTAATGATGAGGCAAGATACCCGTTGGTCAGCTGCAAATAAAGCCTCAAACAAGGGAACTCTCTTGAAGTCCGTTTTTTTTTCAATAGCGTCGATTCTTTTGTACAACAACTGTCCCTCTCTTTTACTGATAGGCAGTGCACCTAAGAAAGAGATGGCAAGAATTTTACTCATGTCAAATTAGTTTACGTGTCGTTCTTTCTCGTGTTAATATGTTTTGAAATCAACACTAAATTTGAATGGGAAACTTAGATTTGACTAATTTGACGGCACTAAAATTGTTGCTATACCTATATATATTTTGTGGTAAAATAGAGCTATAGATAAATGATAGAAGGAGCATGCTTGAACCATGCTCCTTCAAGCATGCTTCAAGCAAGTGCCCCAGTTTTCTTTGAACTGACTTTAAACAGTTCCTTTCATCCATACAGAGTAATGAAGTTATTGTTCGAGAGAATGCTGGAAATTTGTCAAGCGAATCACACTCCTGTAGGTAAGGGAAAAGGTGTAATTTTAGTTGCAGAGGCATGTAAGATATAATGAGGCAGCTCGTCTATATTTCTATGTTATGATTATGATCTAGGTAGGTAGGTAGAGTTTATAAAAGTACTATGTGATAGAGTTACTTTAGACACAGGGTGTCCTGGTTAATGAGTCTTAGGCGAGAGCTTTGAATTGAGCGGTAGGTAGCTAAGTATGGATAACAGGTAACCTAACTATAATTTTGTTTTTTAAAAGTTCTTAAACATTGGTAGGTACCTTAAAATAAATAATCTATAGAAGCCGCATACCATACGAACTGTAGGTACGAGGCCAAGTGAAGCCCACATCGCGAATCCCGCGCGCTGCGCTCCGCCATACTTCTCACCCGCGAAATCTTGCTAGCTGGCAAATAGTTTTCCAACTTTTGGTGTAATTTTTGTATTAAATAAATAGACTAACGTCAGAAGTGGCGACAGCGGTGTTTTAGCCCGGCCAAAGTAACAAATATCTCTTACGGTCCAAACACCAAAAAGTCCGAATCAGATTCGATTTGGTGGAATGCGTGACGCGCTTTCTGTTTAATAAATATAAAGTCAATCTTAATTATTTATTTTGCTATGTGTCGCTATCTTACTTTCAATAATATGTATCTAGGTACCTACCTACAGTATGGATTGACCGAATGCAATTACTAGTTTAAGTTAAACTAGTCCGGCGCGTCGGCCAATCCAGCAGTTAAACTGTTTAACCGCTGAATTGCCCGCTGCGCCCTGCTACTTTTTCCACTAAGCAAATAGCTAAGATGATCGTGATCAGATGTGATCACGATCATCTTAGCTTAAATTTTTGTTAGGCTAAGTTAGTATATTCGTTTCACCTTGATGAGATGGGTTGAAGCCGGAAACATCCTGTATGGTGGTATTATACTATAGGTTTATGTGTGTTTAGCGCCCGCATAACCGCAGTATGTTCGCGGGTTTCGCTGAGATGTCTGTGTTACTTGCCTCTTGTGTTGTGAATAATTTGATTGCATACTTTCCGAAATAGAAAAAAAATATGGTGAGTTTATTGTACTCAATAATTTAATTAGTGGTATTGGTGGATAGATGGCGCTAGTTTTTCCTGTTGTGCCTGAAGGGAGGTACAAGCAAGTAACGGTAGGCAAGGTACTTATCTGGTAGGTACCTAAGTGATGTAGAATTATAAGAGAGGTATTGTAGGAAAAGCATTGTTGACCTAGCGGTGGTACCCCGGCTGCCGATCCGGGGATCGTCGTTTCAATACCCGGTCGTGCACCAATGGATTTTTCCATTTGAAAAATGTAGGTACCAATGCGTGTCAACATGTGCAACCATCAACATGTGCTCAAAATTTGTTCATTTGGGACCTGTCCCAAGCCGCTTGGTATTTGGAATTGTGTAGGTATTGAGACAAACAGAACTCAATAAAATTATTAGTAAGTAGTCAGATACGTAGAGCCTAACTAAATCAATCACTTATCGTCAAAACATTGACTCAGGCCGTTTTATCAGAAGAAAACGTGGAAAATAACTCGGTCTGCAGGGGATCAATAGATTAGAACATTGTAGCATTTATCAAATAGGGTCGATTGCCTGCACGAAGGTAGCCTACCTACCTTTAATAGTCATTAGTTCTAGGTCAAAATGTAATCAATCCTGAGACGCGCTATGTGAGAGTTTTGAAGTTGCCTCATAGGTCTTCCGGTTAACAATTGCTAATTTTTTAGCAGATAAACTTTTCGTTTTCCTGAATTCAAATCAGACCATTGGTCGAATAAAACATAAATTTCCCATAGTTTTTATTACAGTTACCTACATATATTTCGATACATTAGTATTTTAATTTTGCCGCCATCCTTGTTTATACACAAACAGCTTAAAGTAAATAACCAATTGTACGAGTGTACGTTTAACTATCACTACACCACAGATAGGTAGGTAGGTACCTAGGTACTATCCCTCGCGAGCTAATTTCCTCTATGGGCACCTTAGTTTGATCGAAGACTAAACAATAGGTAGGTACCTACCAACAAATCGCATAATGTCAATGTCATTCTGTCAAACTCCAAGTAGGCTGATACCAAAAAGGTTGAATGAAAAAATGTGTTTTCTTCGTCTATGATGGTTGATATATAATAGTCTCAATCTAACAGCTGCCTGCGCATCGCATAGGTGCCTACTTAACATGTTTCATACTTCTAGGGCAAAGTTTAGCTCTGCCTCATCGGTATTTCAAAATGATTTTTAGAAAATAGCGTTTATTAATTAGTAAAAAATCGTCTCCATTTTACGAGTCCCAGTAGGGAATTGTTAAGTGGGGGTTGATAACTGCACGAAATAGTAGGTAGGTTGGTACCTACCTATCAACCTAACATTTTTTTTAATATTGTGGTCAGGATAAAAAAATCTTCTGCAGGTATGATGTAGGTAGGTACACCAAATTTTGCTATAGAGCTATAAGCTTAAACTCAAACATAATTAAATTAAATAACTGTCAAAAAAAATCGGACATAACCAACAGGACGAGCGTGCTTATTAAAGTTTTTCAAGTGAACAATTTCTCTGAATAAGTAGGTAGGTACGATTTTAATCTATATACCTACCATTCAAGACTAAGACTACGGTATATCTACCTACTTAGAACGTGACGAAATTCATATCTACATTACCTATTGATGGATTCGTTTGCATGGGGTGTATTGTCTTGAAAAAAATACTGTTAATTAATTAATTAAAATGTTATTGTTAGCTGCACGATGACCCTCGTTGCTAGCCAGTAGCCACACTAAAAAGTAGGTAGGTACACGTCATAAATAAAGTTATATTATCTTTTACGAGGGCAAACAATCATTTACGTAGGTACATACAACACCAAGAATTTACTCCATTACGTACAGCTGATAAAGTTACTACTGTGAGCTGAGAAATTAAAACTGTTTTTAATTCTGAAAATTCTTAATTCGCGTACCTACCTATTGTATTTTCACAGTGGCTTTGGCAAAATAATTGGTAGGTATCTTGTGAACTTTTATGTTTTAAGTAGTTCTTAATAGTTATCGAAAGTGTCTATTGTATAATACAGATTTATAAATACTTTTAACTAAATGATTTAGTTGTGGTGATTGTGTATGATGATAAAGCAGCTGGACAAACAAAAGGTTCAAGAATATTTATTGGAACAAGAGAAACAATCAGAGATCAAACCCAAGTCGAAGTACAGTGGAATGGCTAGCACGAGTAAGAATGGAAGATGGCTTAGTCAGGTTTGTACCAAAACTTTTCTATCCATAGTGCCTATCATAAAATGATACTGAATGGTAAGAAAATAAGAGATGTGTTCACGTTTTCCTTTGGCTACTTCGGTTAAGATCCTTACTAGGTACCTTACTCAAAAATCCAGCCTGTATAGTAGTCAGTAATCCGATCAAACACGTGTTGGGTCACACAAATGGTAGGGTTCCGCATCCATGCCAACAAGGAGAACTTATCCTAATACTCGTATGTACCATAGATAACAAGAAATATTGTTTAAGTGTTATAATTTTGTCTCATATTGCGTGGCGTCATACTATAGTAGGTACGTTTTCAGTTGACGCCTTCGACTACGGTTATTTCCGATTCGTACACTCAGAAGTTTATGTATGCTAATTTATTTATTTCAGTTTCTATACTTTGATTGTCGTTTCGTACACTGGGGTCTCCTATCCAAAGAGACCCTACTCACTCATTTACGTAATAATTATCATTTTTTCATTCTCACTATTCTTCTTATTTCACCACATACCTAACAAATTTCTAGACCTGATTTTTTATACTTTATCAACTTTATTAGCCTTTGGAATGGTTAGGTAAGTCTTAATGTCCAAAATTTCAGCCCTGAAACCCTAATAGTCTGAATTATAAGATTGTGACATAAATATGTCATAATCTTATAATTCTTAACACTAAAAGATCAACAGACGGGCATAACGACACGTAAAAAAAATTACTTAGTTTGACTACAGTAAAGTTAGTCCAGTCATTTTACAATATTAAAATTGTGTATTTTTTTTATTCAGAGCTCTTTATTGGCAAATAGGTAGGCACACACTACTAGATACTACGTTTATTAGTAGTTTATTTTTAATTGCGGAAAAAGTCTTAAACATCTTACTTAAATGTCATCATTTTCATTTCTACACAAAAACTAAATAAAAATGAACCTAAAATGTTTTGAGAGATTAAGTAGGTAGGCACTACGCACCTAGGTATTGCCACGCATTATGCATAGGTAGGTACTTTATCAACCTGGCTATTGATAAGGTTACGAACCGGCCGATTACCAGAGCATTGTGATAGTATAGTTATACATCCTGCTTCGAAAAGACCTCATAAAACTCAATTAAAAATAATATGAAACAAGTGACAAACTGCGTTTAAAACCGTGTTTAATTTACAATGACTTCTCGTCACACTGATAAGGAGTAGTTATAAGGACAATAGCCTGAAGATTATAATGTTTCCAAACATACCTACTCTTCAAAACTAATTGCAGTGCAGTGTATAAGGTATTACGTCTTACTAAAAAGTGAAAAGTGCTAAGGTGTAAGTACCAGATAAACGGCCTAGTTTTGTTTGCTTTGTGAAAAGTGTCTAAATCAATCTAATCTAAATAAAAGCATGTATGCTGAAGAAGCGTATGAAGCGGAACGTGGTGGAAGATTTAGGGTGAGTAAGAAACTGTTTAGTGGAGACAAATCCTCAAAATCATTCATTTCGATGGCATTTGCTTACATACATAACTTAGCTCGCAGGGATCCCCCCTGCAGGCTGCTTTCATTTAATTAATTTTTTTACTTCAACTGATGCTAAGCATTCAGGAACACTTAGTTTTTTCTACAGCAAGTTACGTTGTTAAGTTGTTGAGATGGTTTGGGCATATAGAAAGGATGAATGAAAGAAGATTAACAAAACAAGTATACAAGGCGAGCGTGAATAGAATAGTTGGAAGAGGAAGGCCTCGGCGAACGTACTCTGATCAAATTGGAGATATTCTAGAGAGAGGCCAGGTCAGAAGTACCTACACTAAACCGCCGAGCTTGTATGAAGAATTTGATGAGGATGAATGAAGCGAAAGAGGTATGCCAGGATCGTAGCAATTGGAAATCCTTGGTCTCTGCCTACCCCTCCGGGAAAGAGGCGTGACTATATGTATGTATGTAGCTTATGTGAATTGCGCCTTCATGTAAATTCTGGTGACAAAATTTCGTTCGAATTTCGGACAGCCTAAATTTGGTTGTTTTGTCTACTTACCTACTGTTCTAAGTTGAAATTGTATTCATAGAGCCCACCTTTCAGAACCAGACACCTTCAATTAAGATTGCCTAAGTGATCACAATCTACTGGGGTATCTAAGAGTTCCTTGCCATCCTTGAAATAATACAAACCGATTGAAATGTTCAATCGGATAAGCCATTTCGGAAATAATCGGTAGCAAACGATCATACAAACAAAAAACCAGCTAAGGCAGTTACTCATACCAACAACGGGCTCCTTATGTTGCGGGTAAAAATGAATTTTTAGGAGTATAAATCCCTTCTTACCTAATGTCGCCATAGAGCCGAATATTATCTCCCCGAAAAATATTCCTACGTCCATTCTTTGTATAACCGTTCATAATGCACAGCTGACCTTAGAAGCTGCTACTTACTATATTGATGTCCATTATACGATACGAACGCTGATTGGAATTTCCTGTTAGTCCTACTCCTATTATCCTAGTAACTATTTATCATCTACAAATAGTTTCGGTCATCACAACGATCTTAGGTTCCTTGTGACGTTCCAAGGTTTTGTGAAGCATAAGCTGAGATAGGGACATTTTGACTACACACAACACATATATACATTTTTTGTGTTTATTTGTTTTGTATTTTGTTATCTGTTGCGTTGTGTTGTGATAATGGTCTATAAATGTATTTTTTTTCCTTTGAAATGAAGTACTCGTAATTTGAAGTTCCAAACGCATTGAAATACCCTGCTTGACCCCTAAACTACGATATTGAACTGAAATCCAAATAAAAATATTCACGCAAGTTATTTGAAATTATTTTAATTTCATAATACAAAAAGTACGTAGCGGGTAACCTACTTACTAACTGAAAGGGCATCTGAAAAACGTACGCTTAACGATTTCTCCCTTAGGCAAAGTTATTATATAAATTCTTTATAAATTGACGTTCTTGTGAGCCACTTTTTTTCAACAAACAGACACTAATAATTAAGAACGTCATTGAAATAAAGGTACTAAAAGTTTATAAGCCCATTAATACTTACCTGCTCAAAGTTAAATTACTTAATTCGTGACTTAACTGTCAGATAGTTAACTAAGATTAAAATAATTAGAAAATTATGTGATTTGCTAGTGTCCTGTTAGGGCAATTTCATAAATACCTTTATTTAATATTTTAATATATGAAATACTAGGTTCTGTCCACGCCTTCGCCCGTATGTTACCCGGATAAAAAGTACCTACCCAGCAACCTACAAAGCTTATGTGTAGGTTGCTAGGTCACTTATTTTAAATTTCATTTAAACTGGTTCAGTTGTTTGAAGATTATAACGAACAAACATCCATCCACGGATTGGCATATCTTCTTCTATTTATCTTCTTTCAAATTGTTGCACTTAGAAATTATTTTCCAAAACTCCACCCCTGGAAAATGTAATGAGAGGATGAAGTTTATAAGAAATACTTAACGCGGACGAAGTAATGAGAAGTTCCACTAGTTTAGGGTAGTCCGAGGCGCGTCTAAATATTATATTAGCCAGGACTGCAACTAATCCTAGCCTACAAATATTATAATATTTGGAGGATCGGATTAATTGCAGTTCGTGTGTCGTAATTTTTAAGTAAACAACAAGTTGCAGTATGTGCGTTCTGCTACGCGACGCAAAAAAATACCTAAACATTTTGTTGCATTTCGTGCGTCGAGTTTTCGTGGCTTGCAAATTATCACGTGGCATGCTAACTGCTTGCAAACTAAACGTGGGCATGTGCCAAATATAATGTTTAGACATGCCTCGGACTACCCTCTTGGTATCCTCAAAGATCTCCGACTATAATCTGACGATGTCCATCATGTGGAATACGTGAGCGTGTTTGTCTATTTTGTTTGTATCCTAGTAAGTAGGATGTAAATACCTAGTGATTTTTCCTCTATCGATCTTAAAACTCGCTTGAAAAAAAGAGAGAGCTGCAAACTGGGGCCTAAGTTTGCCAGTTCAGGCAAAGATGAAACTTTCCGCTTTGCGATTGAGGACGCTATGGCGTAAAAGCTTCGTCATTCGCAAAGCGAGATTTGACATCGTTGCCTAAATTGAATCGCAATTAGACTTGATGGTTAGGCCCCAGTACTTCAAAAAACTACATTTACTAACACTTACATCAATATACATTTATGAAACGCCATCTGCATGCATTTCCGTATGTAAAAAGTGCACGAAGATGTGACTCTTTGCAACTTCGAGCCACGTCACAACGACACGCTTTATGACAACGGTATTTTTGTAATGTCCTCTAAAATATATAATAAATCACCATCTGCCATTAAAAAATGATATGATTTTATAACTTTTGAGACAAAACTTTTTAATTATCTCATAAACAAGACATTTTATTCAATGAAATATTTTTTGACCACAATGACTAAATTACTATTATTTTGACATTACATATATTTCATCGTTTGATTATTTTAATTGTAATGTAAATTAAATGTTCTTTTTTGCATGATCTTAAGATAGGGATTTATAATTATTAAATTTAAAGTTAAAATGTTGTACGCCTGAGAGTAAATCATAGTGCACAAAATACTCTGTAAGAACTCCAATTACCTGTTTTTACAAATAAAGAATTTGAATTTAAAAACTTTGTTCACGGAAGAGATTTCCACAATATTACGCAACCGTACATCGATATCAAAAGTACAGTCCTTGACAGGTTTCCTGAGTTTTCCGAAGATTCCATACAAATGCATGCTGAGCACGGTTCATCAAGTCTTGCTGGGTCATTTACCGTAAACCTTGCTGAGGATTTGGGGGTTTAGGATAGTGGGTAATTAGACATCTTTTGACGTAAGCACTTTTTTACATAAGTTGAGCAATTGTGGCGTCGATAACCACAAAATCTACCTACTAAATCTTTTATGATTAGTTTCCTTGAAGGCCAATATTTGTAAAAGACATCACAACTTCACATCAAATCACAAATAGTTATATTTTATGCTTGGTACTGATCGGTTTGATCTGCAGATAAAAACAGGGTGATTATAATTCGACATCGTGGTGACACGAACCTAAGGAAATGATTCATTATAATAAATAACCCAGGGGGGTTAGACAAATACCACTTTCTGTTGACGTTAACGCCTGCGGAAAGATAAAATTGTATGGAAGTGTCACGTGCCATTTCCGCAACAAATGTCATTTCCATACAATTTTATCTTTCCGCAGGCGTTAACGTCAACAGAAAGTGGTATTTGTTTAACCCACAGGATTTATTCTGATTGGCACTTATTTCAGTGAAAATTAAGATGTTATTTCCATTGGATTTCCAGGACACTGTGATCTACAATAGTAGTAATCAACAACATATCCTATCCTACTAATATTATAAATGCGAAAGTTTATGATGATGGATGTTTGTTACTCTTTCACGCAAAAACTACTGAACGGAGTTTGATGAAACTTTACAGTATATAGCTTATTCATTGAAATAACACATAGGCGAGTTTTTAACCGAGTACCACGCGGGCGAAGCCGTGGGCAAAAGCTAGTAATTTATACTTTAGTTAGATCCGGTTCCCGTCGTTATCATAATAATAAAGTATTTAATGGTTTCAATGGCGTCAAAACACCCCATTTATTTATCGAAACCTAATAGGATATCGTAAGGTCTCGTTCACTAAATAATAGTGTTTAATGGTGTCAAATTTCAGTTAGGTGTCGTTCGGTATAGATTTCAATATAAATTTATCAATAGTGTTTCTTATTCTTGCTGGACATTTTTCACACAGCATGACAGCATCATCTAACCCCAAATTAAGCAGAGCTTGTATTATGGGAACTTCATCACTGTTATACTACTTATATACTTGTTTTGTAAATACATACATATTTTACATAGAAAACATCCAGACCCAGGACAAATATCTGCAGAACATGCAAAAATTTGTTCCGTATCAGGATTCGAATTCGTATCTCTTGTGTCGCAGCTGGCTTCTATGCCGCTGCGCCACCGAAATCGTCGAAGTCCTTGAGTTGTTTTAAAGAATCTTGAAGTTAATTAGATGAAAACAGGTTTGCTTACGCACGTTTTGTATCCGTGAATTAAAATGAGTGGGTACCCATGGCTCATAGCGTGCTTTTAGGCCGATATAAACTTATCTTATTCGTTACTATATTTGTTTTACAAGACGATAGCAAATGCTAAATTAACAAGCAATAGATAAACTTATATCTGTTGATATACCAGAGTAGGCATGTAGAGCATTTATATCAATAATTATTATTGTACTCGAAATTTGAATGTTGTTTAAGGAAAGGGAAGAGTTTAGGTGTAAAAATTTAACCCTGAGTAACGTAATCCGGAATTAAGACAGGGTTGTTGTTGCGAAACGCGAAACCCTAATGGGAATTAATCCTGGCATTCGAAGGTAAGTGGAAGGGCCTTGTCAAAAGTTTATCCAAGATTTGGTCGAGTGGATAAGGGGCGCAAGGTCGCGTCGGCTGTTGAGTTGAGAGCCGGGAGCGATCGGGCTGGTATCGGCAGTCGCGGCGCCGCGCTCGCTGGCAGCATGCGGGAGCCGCGCGAGGACCCGGAGCCCCCCCTGCCGCCGCCCTCGCCGCGCCCGCCCTCGCGCCTCCGCCGCACGCTGCACTCGCTCCGCTCGCCGTTCCGCGCCGGCTCGCCCTTCCACCTCGGCTCGCTCGCGCGGTCCCCCTCCGCTAAGTCCTCCGCGTCAGACGGCGATCTCGCGCGCGACGAACGCACGATGCGTAAACGCAACAAGAAAACCCGCGACCAGCAGCCCGCGAGCGACGCCTCGCGCAGCACCGACAGCTCGCCGAGCGTCGACAAGAAGAAGGAGGGCTTCATGCGTCGGATGGGTAGTATTGGCAAAAAACGCGCGGAGGGCTCCACGTCGACACCTCCGTCACAGCCGGACACCAAGGAGTCCACGCTTGATAGTCCCACCCCGCCGCCGGATTTGCAGTCAGCATCGAACAGTCCGGAGACGGAGTCGCCCCGCCCGCCGACACCCGATACGGCGACCCCGGAGCCATCGACGTCCGAGCTCCCGAAACCAGCGCTGAATGCCGAGCGGCCGACCCCTGAGCCGGTGAGTCCTATTGCGGTGGAGCACCCGGTCGCCACGAGACCCTTCACGAAGGCCGCCTGGAAGCCTCACAGCGAGCCCTCGATGGAGAGGCCCGTGGAGGACCCGAGTCCGGAGAGCGCGCTGCGACGTCGTATCGCGTTCGTGGCGCAAGCGTCCGCGTGCTTCTCGGAGGACCACGATGACGCGGAGAGCGCGGGGAGGGGGAGGGGCGGCACCGAGGTGGGGTCGCTGGAGGAGGCGGTGGCACTGGCCCGCGTGCGCCTCGCGCCCGCGGCGTCCGGCTCGACACACGAGCGCGGGAACGACACGGAAGAGGAGGGATACGCGGACGCGATGCCCGCCTACGGAGACCTCATCGAGCCGGTCAACAAGCCCGGGAACGAGCCGGTGAGTGCCGAGGAATGCGCAGCGCGCGAGCTAAGCCGCCCGCGCGCCGCGTTGCTGGCTAGTACTCACTCAGTGGTTGAAGGCACTCCGGGCGATGCGCGCGCGCCATTAGTATGACCTTCGAGGAGGCAGTTGACGACTGCTACCTGACGGTGTGTGAGTGCTGTGGCTTCAGCGCTGAGACGACGGTGGTGACCCCAGTACGTTATTTTACACGATAGTTTTGAGCGGCCGTCGTGATGTCCTTCGTGAGTACACAAGCCAGCTTGCTCGTGTGCCTTTCGCTTAAATTTTTCACATTTGTTGTGTTTGTTCAAGTGCACATGGGTTCAGCTGCGTTTTAGTTTGCACACACAGCACGTTTTGTAATATTTTTTATTTAGGAATGGATTATTGTAACACCATTGTATAACATTATCTTCGTTATTGAAGTTCTTGGATAGGTACGTAGACAAGATTCTAAAAACACCAAGCGTATCTAGAAAATGATATTTTTTGATATTTTATCTATTATAGTCAATGGTCGTATACTAGTCAATAAAATGATAATATGCCTCTGGATTCTTTTCCACGACGAACTTTTTAATCATCTCATTTTCAAACCTGATATAAATCGTTAAACAATATTAAAATCAAGCAGTTTTTGAAAATTCGCAAGTCAAACTGTTATCTAACAGCCTTATAATTAGATCCAGTACCAAAGATATATATCTATATATACAATAAATATTTATAGATACAAAATACTCTATTGCACATCAAATATTTCAGCTTGAATAAATACTTCAAAGACAATGTTGTACAATAATAGGTGGTGTTACCGCTAATTAGCAAAGAAAGATCTACGCATATTTATAAGAACGTACCTATTAATATTGCGTTACAATTTTTCTAGCATTAAAAGTATTCTAAGTATTAAAACCAAAACTGTTAACTAAGAAAATAGTAAATTTCCTCAAACAAGTTCATTCAGGCAAAACAAGACAAAATCCTTCAATCAAGGTAACACAGTTAGAACGTATCGTGTTTAGGTATACTAAATGTTGACCTACTGCCAAAAATTGTTCTTATCTGATCTGATTATTATCATTATAGTTTATAACTTATGCATTTAGATATTTATTTTACTGTTTATGAAGATTCTATAAGAATCTAAAAATTCATTAACATCGTTCACAGACACCAAGTCAGTCGCCAACTTCTTTGTCTTCTAGACTTTTATAGTTCCTTTACCAGACATCTTTTTTTTATTTTGTTTTCGGTGTACAATCCTTATTTTATTCGAGACTATACCTAACCTTGATGCGATTTCAAATAAATTCACATGTTTGAAAATGTTGTCTCCGTAAGTGCCTACGTTCCTGCTTAAAATCACGATCAATTTTATTTAATTTTGCAAAAAATAAATTCAAGGTTGTATAATTGAAAAGCTCGTCCGTTAAATTAATATTTGAAACATGTTTTTAGTTGAAACTTGATCAAAACTGGTGCCTAAAATTCATGGACGAATCTATGCTAAAATTGCAAGTTTATCTTCCGAGTTTATGCAGCGAAATGGCGTTCCTAATTTTTTTTTGCTTGAATTTATAACGTATGAAGCTAATCTACCTAAACTGTTTAGACCTACGAGTGTCCAATTCGGAAATAGTCGTTCGACCTTCTCTTATAAAGTACCTACAATCGTTTTTTACGGAAAGGATCTTGTTTCAAGATCGCCAGCTGTCGCCGATAGTGTTTAATCTATCGATAGTTTGGTATAGATATAATGTTGGTCGGTATCGGTCGGAGGTTACCGCTCGCTGATGCGTGGTAGAAACCCGATACCCAGGCTAGACTTACCGCAACTCGGCGCGGCGGTTCCAACGGTTGTGCAATGTTCATTCTTGTACGTATGCCGTTCGCTATGATTGTGGTCTTGAAAGTCGCGAAACATTGTTGTGTTGGAAATTTCAGTAATTGTATCCTATTCGATCTCCTCCTATTTCGATTAGGTAATTTCCCTACATGTTTTCTATTTGCACCAGTTCTTGAAAGACTTTCATTTGTTAGCGTTTCTCAGAGTAACGGAGCACCCAATTTTCTTCTTAACCAAATTAAATCTGTCTTTAACCACTTCCATAGAAAACGTTATATTTTTGTAGGTGAAATTCGGTACGCTTTGTTTTGTCTCAATTATGTCTTCACTAAAACACTTTTTGTGTTTAAAATGTAGTGTCGCACGATGCATCCGTGCATAGCCTCTGCGTCAAAACACGTGTAGGCTATGGCTTCTACGTGCAATGAGGATTGAACTTTTCACGCATTTATAAAGCTGTCAACTATTGAAACGAGTATATTGATTAAAATGAGTTTATTCCATTTGTAAGTTGTTTAAAATGAAAGCTTTTTATCCCCATTCTGGTCAGACTGCTGTTAGGTATCGGCGCCGGTAGGTACCTACTCATGTGCATGTAACTTATCACAAAAGTTAAATTATCATGAGAAAAACTGGAGTCTTTTTCCTACTGATAAAATGTAGTTGAATCGACACTAATATTGGATTATCGGTTGCCGGCCAAGTAAATGACAACTAAGTAAGTACTTATCGTGTCCGATAAGGGACACTCAAAACGCTTCATAAATAGACGGTCATCGGACGAGAGCGATAGTCCAACGATATATTCCGACGAAACGTATCCCCCTAATTTTGTAAAAGAGCCTCGTTTTTTTTTGTGAACAATTTAATTCAGAAATCAATACCTACATTTTTGTTGCTTGAATCTTAGTAAATAACTCATAATATTCAAAGGCGATGTGCATAGAAAATGTGATTGAACAAAGTTTTTTGTTATTTCATTGGATAGATTTTTGTGCTTCTTGTTGACTTGTGTTTGTGTGAAGATGGCACCCAATCCGAAAAAGAAAGGCAATGTAAGTTATTGGATAATAATATCCTACTACTATTATGAACGCGAAAGTTTGTGAGGATGGGGATGTTTGTTACTCTTTCACGCAAAAACTACTGAACGGAATATGATGAAACTTTACAGTAATATAGCTTATACATCAGAATAACACATAGGCTACTAGTTATTCAGATACCACGCGGGCGAAGCCGTAGGCAGAGGCTAGAAATGTATAAATAGGTACTTATCTACTTGATGCGGTTCATCATTTTCATAAACAGATTGTGCTAATTGAGTTTTTAAAATTACACAATATTAAACGAGATTCATTTGCATGAGCTATTTTGATTGAGTCATTTGTAAAGAATTTTGAGACTTGCCAACGTCATTATCGACTTAAAAACGTATCAGATTCTAACCTCACCTAAAGTTATGACAGAATACCGGTATTTTATAAAGTTTCATAGAAAAACTTGGAAAGTATTTAAGTTACTTTTCTAGTTCTTGACCTGTAAATAGAATAGATAAATTTGTCAGACTACTTTTTATCGGACTAAACAAAGCTAAAGAGGCTTTAAAAACTTGTTCAATACACTTTTTACCCATTTTATTAGGTTTTCATTACATATTTTGCCAGATAATTAAACGGTAAGTAGCTAACTAAGGTTTCTTTGTAGTAATTGTTGTTCATCATCACATCCAGTGCTCGTATCTGTAGAAACGAGTCGGTCGCAACCTAAGATTTTCACGAGCCGCCTCCATTCATTAAATTCTTGCGACGTTTATAAAATTTCCATACCGTAAATAACATTGCGTTTTCCGGTTCGTGGCCACTTCTCGAGGACCTAACTTCTTTATTTCCGATCTATCTACTGTTATATATGTATATTGTATAATGTACATTTTATGGTTAACTGTGTTCATCTTACCTATAGTACAAACAAGGATTATTTACAATTATAAAAAAAAAACATTAGTTAACATTAAGACGAGTTGGAGCAAAATATCTTGAGTTTTATGACGACCTCTGTGTCGCAGTGGACGAAGACCCATCTGTGGCGCAGAAGGTTGCGGGTTCGATTCCCGCTGCGAGACGAATGTTTGTATGATCTGCATATATTTGTCTCGGGTCTGGGTATTTTCTATTTATTATATTATTATGTATATTATTATTATACCTTGCCCTGCAGTGGGACGACGCAGGCTGATAATAATAATCATAGTAATAATAATGTAAGTATTTAAAAAAATATATAAGTACATAGTTTATCAGTCATGTAGTTCCCATAACACAAGCTCTGCTTAGATGACCAGCTATATTTATTTATTTCTTCCAGCATTATGTAATTATTTTTTTGCCAATAATATATTAAACTTTGTTTATGGGGTCCGATCTAATGGTCAATTCTGGCATTCTCAAAAAATAAGTGGTAGGTAGTTACTTATTTTTATCTTGAATAACGGACGTGCGTGGATAAGAAAGCATTGCGTGGTTAGTATGTCGTTCAATGATAGATTACAGAAGATAGACCAGCAAACTAATTGAAGCTAATTGCCGATAACCATCTTTGGATGGATGTGGATCATTACGACCTACTAAATAATTGGCTGAGTTCAGATGAGATCTCAACGTCTATCATAAGTCGAATGCAAAAATTATGTGTCTATATTTTTGGTTATTTTGCTATTACATTTTTATTTTTTTATTTAAAATAGTTCCTGTCAATAGCATCCCGAAAAGTCTGTGACGCTCAATCCTTACCTATGAATCTACACTAATATTATAAGATATGGTCTCCACGAAAACTCCCCTCGAAGTCTCCCTACTCATTCCTACAAGCTAACAAGACAACGACAATCTAACCCTTTTTTATACCACTAAGGTGGCAAAAAATTATAGACCCACCTGTTGGTAAGCGATTTAAAGCATTATCTTTTTACAGTCCCAAGGATCATCCAGCTCAGAGCGCAGAGAACACCTCTACAAGATCCTGGTGATAGGAGAACTCGGCACTGGGAAGACGTCCATCATAAAGCGCTATGTGCACCAGTTCTTCAGCCAGCACTACCGGGCGACGATCGGCGTGGATTTCGCGTTGAAAGTGCTAAATTGGGACGCGAATACGATAATACGGCTGCAGCTATGGGATATTGCAGGTGAGAGGATCATTATCTCGATAAAAAATGCATGCACCAATTTTTTTGTAAAAGGATCAATAAAAAGAATAACCAGTCTTGTTTTCATGCCTTTCTTTTCTGCCTTGGTTGCGGAGGAACAGGCAATAGATAAAACCGACGTTTCAAAATGATCCTTGTGATTTTAATGAATAAATGAATTTTAGACTTTGACTTTGACTTTATTGCTATGTTTTGGTCTCGCTAGATACAGCTGAATAGAGAGTCATAATAAAAAACAATGTTGCTTAATTCTTCTAAGCTTGGTCGCGTACGAGGAATCGGCGTAAATCCACTTTTAATAGGTTGACAATTCTAATATGATCCTGTGATTTCTATGAATTGACCTATTGACTTTGATTCTGCCAAATTGCATTTGCTAATCTTCGCAATCATTCGTAGGAATTTCGTAAACTTGCATCATTGAAATCATTAAGTTCTTGGCTCTTTATACATTCACGTCTCTGCATCCTCACTTATCTCCTAACTGCCGCACATTTGTGTATTTATGATAAGGAAGTATAATATTGACAAGGGGATCAAAACATCAATGTTTTATAATGTGGCATAAGCTAATGCCTCTACTTTTACTCAATGTATGTTGGCCAGTCATAAAGCTTTTTTGCAATCGATTACAATTCAGTAAAAAGGTCTATCAATTTTTAATTGACAGTTTGACACATGTCAAGATCGACATCAAAGATGAAAAAAAATCTTCAGGATTTTACACATAGTGGAAATAACCACTACGATTTTTCTGCGAAAAGCTAGAAAATGGATGAACTCAGTGAAAGATTCAGCCAAATATTTATGCTTGTTATGCTAGTGTTTGCTCTGATATTCTTGTTTTTACCTATTATGGTGCCACAGTAACAACTAGGTAAGTTACTTGCGTCCAATGGTCCCAAGATAAGCCTATCTCGTATGTTCTCACCACAGAACAGCTAGGTCGGCTTAAGGGGTGCAGGGCTAGGGGCTATCGCATTTAGTATTACTTCTATATCGCGGAGATGCGTATCATCATACGCATCATCATATTACATCTATAAGCAATGATTAATTTCCATAACCAATTTTTTTTTTGAGGCTAACAACAAATACCGGATGCCCTTATTCTAAAGACTCCGACTAGGAACCTATTCCCAACCTCACACGTTCTAGTTTTACATAAAGTATACCATAAAACCTCTTTCTCTTCCAGGCCAAGAACGTTTCGGCAACATGACTCGTGTATACTACAAAGAAGCCGTAGGAGCTTTCATTGTTTTCGATGTTTCACGCGTCGCCACCTTCGACGCGGTGGTTAAGTGGAAGAACGACTTGGATGCCAAGGTTCAGCTACCGGACGGCTCGTCTATTCCTTGCATACTGCTTGCCAATAAGGTAAAACCCTCTCAGAATAAATCCACTGATAATTAATCTAAGTAAAAATTAAGATGTATAAATTATGTTTACTTTATTCTTTATTGTACTCAGAAAATACAGACAAAAACTTACATATAGGATATGTACAAAGGCGAGCTTAACTCTAACAAGAGTTTTCTTCCAGCAAACCTTTGAGGATAGGGACAGCTGATAATTAGCTTAATTGATAGTAGGTAGAATAGAATAGAAGATATGTAGGTTCCAAGGTAAATGATGTCCTGAAGTTAGTGCGGACACTCAAACAAACTAGACGTTAGACTGAAATAAAGCACTTGCGTCTCCAACTTTAAACTTATCTTGCGTCTAGGGCATGCATTGTTGAGGTCCTAAGACGGATTGGCGCAAGCTGTCGTTCAACTTGTTTTGAGGCTTACGGCATCATCAGCGCTATGTACACGTAATAATTTCTGTATGTAAGTTCATATCCTCAATGCTTGTTTACTTTCTTCATCGACAGTGTGACCAGCAAAAGGAAGGCATCGTGAACTCCCCGGGCAAAATGGACGAGTATTGCCGAGAGAAGGGATTCGCCGGCTGGTTCGAGACATCCGCCAAGGAAAACATCAACATTGAGGAGGCAGCCAGATCCTTAGTTAATAAGGTAAGATACCTCGCTCTGAAAGTTAAAGTTAAAATTGTGTACGCTTAAGAGCAACTCACAGTGCATAAAAATACTCTGTAAGAACTCCAATTACCTGTGTTTACAAATAAATAATTTGAATTTGAAAGTTACAGCTTAATCGCTGGGTTAAACATACTTTACGACCTTTTATTTAATCTATTTATTTAATTAGAACGGGAGAGACCCAATTACACTAATTATTAAAAAAAAACATAGGTACACAATAAAATAATATGATAAATTTAAAATAGAAAAAATAAAAACACAAAGCCCATTATGAACAAAATACAAAATTAAATTACGATTAGAATTAAAATAATTTTGAAATAAAACATACGCTATTCTCGCAGTACCTCAAGCATACCAACATGAGTTCCTTCCTTAAATAAAACCCAAAAGAAACATACATTAGTCCTGACTCCACAAAAATCCAAAAATCCAGGACCGGAATAAATATCTGCAGAACAGACAAATATTTGTCCGGCAAATAACCCAAACCTCTTAAATTAAATATGGGATCGTAAGATTGATTGTGAAATTAACACGTCATCTGCGATTTCACGTTGTTTTGGTTGCTACAAGTAAATATATGCTCGATCACTGTCAAAAAATTGAGCATTAAATGCCCGCTTAGTGCACGCTAAAAGGACCATATCTGTCCTCCGAAACTTCAGGCCTCTAAGATTTGGTTTCGGCCCCTTGAAAAGCTAGTGAAATTAACACGTCATCAGCGATTTCATGTTATTTTGGTTGCTACAAGTAAATATATGCTCCAACACTGTCAAAAAATTGAGCATTAAATGCCCGCTTAGTGCACGCTAAAAGGACCATATCTGTCCTCCGAATAAGGCCTCTAAGATTTGGTTTCGGCTCCTTGAAAAGCTAGGGTCCAAGATTTTTGTACTGAGTGGGCAAAACTTTGTCGGATAAAACAAAAATTCTAGCCACTACATCCCAGTACTATTTATTCTATGTTACCGCCAAATAAATACACTAGTGACGCAAAAACTTATTGTGAAACCTATCATTGGAATAAAATATTTTTTGACTAGCCAATTGGAATGCCGTTTTGGCGTTATAGATTAAAAAATGATCTTGTTTCTTTGAAATTGTTCTCATAATGTTTGGCGTTTCGAAGTTAGTAGATAGTAGTAAAACCTATATCATAATATAAACAAAATATTAGATTAAATAAAAAAGAAATAAAGCTGGTAGTTTTTCATACAGCGTCATCTAGCTTCAAACTGGGAACTTTGATAATAACTAATGACTGTTAAACTACTTATATACTTTTTTTTGTAAATACATACATATTATACTTATATAGAAAACACCCAGACCCGAGACAAATCCAAACATTATGTAAATATAGGTTACTTAATTACACATATGATTGTAGAATAAGGTTATCTGTATTATCATAGATAGATCATAGAAGAAATATTCATATTCATTTATTCATGCTCAAATGTACATCAGCTTAGGTGTTACATCAAAGTAGCTGTAGGGGAGTACATGGACCCTGTAAGGGCGCTGCAAGTTCAGTCAATATTTATTCAAAATGAGTTAATACTAATAGCAAATTCGTAATTATGAATGTCAAATAATACATAAAAAATAATAATAATAATAATCATCTTACTTTATAAATTGATTTAAAATAACCTATCTACCTACTTATTCATACCATGCATGTCAATATGTGATCATAGTGTTACGAAAACATAATATAAAAAATCTACCAAAATTACATGTAGGATTTTAGGTAAAAGTCCATCATAGAACTAACTAAACTTTAATTTATTTTAAAGTTAGCTTCACATTAACTAAACTATAAAATTCCTCAAAACCCGTTTCGGCGCCTACCTACGAAGTTCTTATCTCCGATCTTAGGCGTAGTGTACACGCCCGCAAAGTTGTCAACCGCACATGATTCACTTCCGGAAGTATTGGAAGACTTGAACATGTATTACCAGATTGTTAAAAATCTACAAATCTGGGTTCGACATTAGATAAAGTCTTATGTAGACCATCTACGACGTCGTAGCGATTTGCTACGACGATGGGATGTGCAAAATTGAATGAATTTTTAATCCATATTGAGCACATTACTTTAATGTTCCGCTCCGAAATATTTTGTACGTTTGAGCACAGCCTATTAGATACCTCATAGTTTCGGTGAGACCTTGTGGAAAGTTCCGCTGAGATAAACAACATAGTAGGAGTTGATAGGGTCTATTTACAATTCAGATGCGATAACCCACTTTGAACAAAACTCAAAATATAATAAATACTGTTTTTGTAGAAGTCTATCAATAAAATACTTTATAGAGCGCGTGGAATAACTGATTTATTAAATGAAAGGCTAACAAAATATATTTTACAACATTGATGAAAAAATGTCTATCTTTCCAAACAATGTTGAATGCAGTTCAAATATTGTTTCGGAGACGGATATGATCCATGGACAACATAGACCTATGGAACTTTCAAGTATCTATGGATTACTGATAAACAATACGCACCATAGATGTACATTTTCATAGGTGCTTTGTTAACTCTATAACCTACACAGACTATTGAATAGTACTGAAGGCTGTAATTTACAGATTACTTCAACAGTTTTCTATCTCTGATTTTAGGCAAGATTGTGCATACATGTTTGTTCATTCAAAACAAGTACATTGAATCATAGTTGATTATAAAATTTTATTAAGTTTTAGTCAATTCATCCACTTTAAAATGAAATTTAAACTGCCTACACTGGCGCTAAACACTGGTTTAGTTTGCTGTCTGGTACAATTTATCATCATCGTCATCATCATTATATTCACCCCTCGCCCTCCCCCCCTCACCCCTCTCCCAAGAATATGATATAGCTTGTAGAATGCTGTGACGAATGTTCGTTTTATTTTATATAATTGAATATCAAATACATATCTAATATTCCTGTCCACCTTGATGATTATTATGATGATATTATAAGCTAACTCGTGTTACGGTCAGGTTTTAGTTGTCTTTTAATTTAATGATAATGAATTCTTCGAAACCGTTTCGTAATAACAAATAACGGCCTTTTTGGGTTTATAAATTCCATGTTAACAAATTATTTAGTTGATAACCTACTGTTTGTAATGATGCAATCTTTAATGTTGCAATATTTTTTTTTATTTTGGTCACTTATTTTCATAAGAATTTTGTTTATGACTTGAACTTAATTACGTATACTATACTTAAAATAAATAAGTTAAAAAAAAGTGGGCGAGGACGGTCTCTTCTTGGAATGAAAATAATATATATAAATTTGAAAGTGTCTCTAGGGCCCCGCAGTCCGATTTATTCGCAGTCCCTAACTAACACCTATTGGTAAACAAGGTAAACAAGGTTAGAGTATGCTATAGACGCTTTGCTCTCTTTCCCAGAGTAGATTATGTGATTTTTGACTCAAATCTATAAATTTTAAACACAATTCATTAACATATTCCTGACCCCACACTAGGGTCCTTTGTATCGTGGGTATGAGGCACTACGAGTACCATGGTAACCCAACACCCGGACCCGTAACAAATATTTGTGGAACTTGCAAATATTTGTCCCGCAGCGGGAATCGAACACGCACCTTATGTGTCTCAGCTGGTACCGCGAGGTAGAGTACTTGCGTAAGTCACAGTTGTCAAATTAACTTTGGGATAATTTACTTGGTACAAGTTATCCTAAACTAGGTTAAAATGAAACCAGGTCACGCAAGTGAGCCTTAAAGTTATATAATTTTGAAACCCTCTTCCGTGACGCAGAGCAACTAGGCCAGGTGACGAGTAGCATTAACTTCGATTATGGACAATACATATTTTTAAGTTGTGTAAAAATACGTTTTTTCTTACTATCACAATGAAGTCTTATTTCGTACGTTTTGCTCCATTTCAGATTCTTCTAAACGACAAACTACTACAAAGTAGCGACAAAGACGGTGAAAAATTCGGGCTCGAGCACAGGATAGCCAATGGCGAGAACAGCAGGGATTCCAGCGGGAAAAACTGCAATTGCTGACCAATCACAGCTCTCCACAGCGCCATTTTACTAGACAATAATCTGATCAGCCTTTAAGCTTTCACCGTACATTGCTGGTTCAAAAAGAGTTTGAAAAATACAAACAATGTATGTAATTTAAAAAAAAAATCGTTTACTTCAATATTGAATGGCCTATCACAAATATTTTTGAACTTTAATATAAAGTTGCTTCTCTTGAACTTCACCCAACAATATTTATCTTAGGATATTTAGTGAATTCTGTAAAGCAGACGAACAAAGTGCCTGTATTTTGATCGAATTTATACTCAAAATAAGTTATTCTGATACAGCCGTATTCGTAAGTAACACTAAAACTAACAACTGTTTAAATAACTCGTTATTTCACCATCAATTAAACGGTTTTTTTTTATAAATGACCGTTTGTGTGTGTATTGTTCGTGATTACGGCTGTAAGATTTGTGTAGATTTTCGCATTAAGCGAGTCGTTTAGTGCCATCTATGGCTGAAGTCATATTGATTTATGTATCTTACGAGTATGATTAACAAATAATAATTATTGTCATAAGTATTATCTACTTATTGTATGAGTGTTTGAAGTGTTATTGTAAATTTAATAAATGTTTAGTGACAGATGATTTTAGTTTCATTCCATAAACTCGAATAAAGTAAGCTAAAAGTTGAGATTCCATCACTCGTAAGGGACCTATTTTCGATACACAAATCTTTAAGTCAGCTTCGTATATTATAAAAAAACAATAGCCGTAATAAATATAAAGCTTTATCCTATCCTACTACTATTATAAATGCGAAAGTTTGTGAGGATGGATGTTTGTTATTCTTTCACGCAAAAACTACTGAATAGATTTTAATGAAATTTTACAGTAATATAGATTATAAATCAGCATAAAATGTAGGCTACTATCTTGCTATCTTAGGCTTGTATCCACGTGGGCGAAGCCGTGGGCAGAAGTTAGTAAATCATAAATTGAGTTAATATGTTTTTGTAAAAACCGTAGAAGAAAAACATCGTGAAAAAACTAGCATAGCCCAGAACTAAAAGCCTACAAGATAAATTCAAAATAAATCAAGATTTGAGCCTAAAAAGGCGATAATTTATATCTATTATTATTTTTATCTATCTATTCCGGAAGATTGAGGAAGAGTGAGGAACAGCGTGTTAAGAGAGCAGTGTGGAGTGAATGAAGATGTAGTAACGAGAGTTAAGAAAGGTATGTTGATATGGTTTGGGCATGTAGAAAGGATGGACGAAAGAAGATTAACAAAACAAGCATACAAGGCGAGCGTGAATGAAATAGTTGGAAAAGGAAGGCCTTGGTGAACATATTCTGACCAAATTGGAGACATTCTAGAGAAAGGCCAGGTCAGAAGTACACTAAACCGCCGAGCTTGTATGAAGAATTTGATGAGGATGAATGAAGCGAAAGAGGTATGCCAGGATGTAGCAAGTGGAAATCCTTGGTCTCTGCCTACCCCTCCGGAAACAAGCTTGACTATATGTATGTATGTATTCCGGAAGCTGGTTCTGAAAGCAGATTTTATCGTACGTTAAGAACCCTGGTTACGCACGCGTGCATAAAGAAAGTCACATGGAATGCTTATTACTATGAAAAGCGAGGGCATGTGCCAAAATATGACGTGCCTTTGGGATCTACGGTCTGCATCGGGATCGAAGTCGTGAACGTGTTTTCGTTTAATTCACAGTGCAAAAGATTTCAACGCGCTCCCTTGTAGCGTGTTGAAGTCGTAATATACAGCCTATCATAATAAATGACTGAGATTATTTTATAACACGGTATAAACATATTGAAATCAGGGTATCCCAGAACAGTATTCTATCTTGAAAGGAGATGATTCTGTCCGTGAAAATAAACAAGAATACCTGAAATTGCTTGGAATACCCAGCAGTATCAATGTACTCCATCTTTTCAATGTAGCCGCGTATAATAAACTTATACTTTACTTTACTTTAATTTATTGAGCTGGTTTTAGACTTTGTTTCAGACCTAAGACTATTATTAAATGAACCAGGTGTTTGACAGCGGGTACCGCACCAATAACAGCTTATTTATTAGATTTTTACCGAAAACAGCAGATTTTTACCACCAGTTCCTCCTAGAAAATATATATTTGAATTTCAAAAAGTCGTTGAGACAGATATTTATAATTAACCTTTTGGGTTACATATTCTGGGATATGTTCATAATACAGGATGTATTTAACAAGCTACTGAACCGACACAACGCAACACAACTCTCGAGTGGCGCCCACGAACCGGAAGACGCAGTGCACAACAAACTCCGCTCCAGTAAGAACGATGTCTTGTAACATTGAAACGGTGGAAGGTGACAATTTAACCAGTACAATATTTACCAATAGAGATAGCTATCTGTATTTTTTAATAAAATCACCTATTTAATGCCCAGGTAGTATCTTCTTTCTAAACAGTAATTAAAATAAATAAATAAATAATAATAATAAATAATGCTGGACATTTTTCACACAGCATCATCTAGCCCCAAACTAAGCAGAGCTTGTATTATGGGAACTACATGACTGATATACTACTTATATACATATTTTTTTTAAATACATACATAATATACATAGAAAACACCCAGACCTGAGACAAATATTTGCAGATACAAACATTTGTCCCGTGGCGGGAATTGAACCCGCAACCTTCTGTGTCTCAGGCGGACCTTCGCCCACTGCGTCACAGAGGTCGTCATTTAAATCTGTCTTTTTAATTTTAAGCACCTATTTAGTGCCAGTATCTTCTTTCTAATACCACGAAAAAATGTTGTTCTATCAGATATCTTTGGAATACTTTAAAATTTAGAATACCACGGTTTTTTTCGTTGATTTTCTAACGTTTAGATCTAGAATTATCATCAGCATAGGCTGTTGATTTTAAAATTATTTTCAACCACTTTAGTTCAAATTATGTATCTCAAGACCATTTCCTAAAAAAAATTGCTTCATATGTGCTTTATTTGGGAGCTATAATATGCCCACCATCCACACAAAAACAAAAATACTAGTTTCCTAAACTGACGATTGCACAAGGATTAGTAATTCTCTCAACGCAATTTGATTGGTTGTTATAAAACAAAGTTCATTGCACTGAACAAACAAAAAAGTGTGTTAAGTCTTCGTGATAAATTACACACAAGGTCATGCGTGGGAAAAGAACTACTTAGGTAATTTTTTTTTGTTCCTTTAGATATCTAGAACGAAGATTTCTTTTTGAAAATTGCAGCTCGACATCCAAATAATGAAATTGTTGAAATATTATCGATTTTTGCTTTTATGTTTAAACTTTTATCTTTTTTTGTTAATAAGACAGGATCCATTCTCTTTTCTACTTTATTTGTTCTTAGAAGGTTTACATTTATTTAAAAGTAGAAAAAGTATATAAACTACGATGCAAGAAAAAATAAACCAGTATCAGAATACTAGTCCAGTACCAAATTAAAAATACAGCAATCTTGTAGAGGGCAAACACAAATCCCAAATCAAATACACAGAAAACGTACAGCTATCGTTATTTAGACAGTGATATCATTGTGTCCTGTCTTACACAATGTCTTATTGTACCTAAATTAATGTAAATTTTTAGTCTTTGTATGTGAACTGTGTGATTGTGTTGTGTTTCTGGAAAATGGAAATGAATGGGGTAAGTATTTCCAAATCTGCCAATATTTTAGGCAGATTTTATAACTAATAGGTAGTCTTACACTAAAACGCTTTTGCGTTTTCCTAAACGGATATGAGTTTTTCGCAGAAGAGTAATTAAAAGATTTTTGAATATCCTAAATATTTTAGTTCGGTGAGACTCGAACGCGATCTTCCTCTTGGTGCGCGTAGGCTATACCAACTAAGCCACGAAATCATTACCAGATTCGAAGAAGATAGTGACCAAATAGTTCTAAACTCGCTTAAGTTGTTTAAATTGATTAATTAAAAACAAATTAACTAATTCGGAATTCGTCATTCGAGATTCACTAGTAGTTAATAGGGCAGCATCATTACTTCACTACTATGTATTTAAATAAAATTTTAATAGGTGTATGATTTCTGGCTATTTCACAATATTTTTTTTGGATAACTAATATTTCACTCTTAGTATCTCAGATTATTTTTGGTCACCATCACGTATGCCATCACGTATCTAGCGATATCTTGCCAAATCCAGAATATAAAACCAACATTTGACTTCTAAATAACCAAATCCTATTACTATTATAAACGCGAAAGTTTGTGAGGATGGATATTAGTTACACTTTCACGCAAAAAATACTGAACGGATTTTGATAAAACTTTACTTATACATCAGAAAAACATATAGGCTACTTTTTATCCGGGTACCACGCGGGCGAAGCCGTGGGCAAAAGCTAGTGTTACCATAAAACTTTACTGTCACTGTACCTTATGAGTACCTACCTACTGTTTGTTTGTCCTGGTAAATATCCAATGTACCAGCAGCAATACCTACGTACCTACCTAATTGAGATTATTAGGATTTCAACTTTATACCAAGCTACCTATAAAATAAAGAATAAATAAATAAACAATGCTGGACATTTTTCACACAGCATCATCTAGCCCCAAACTAAGCAGAGCTTGTATTATGAACTACATGATTGATATACTTATTTACTTTTTTTTTGTAAATACATACATATTATATATAGAAAAACACCTAGACCTGAGACAAATATTTGCAGATCTTACAAACATTTGTCTCGTGACAGGAATCGAACCCGCAACCTTCTGCGTCTCAGGCGGACCTTCGCCCACTGCGCCACAGAGGTCGTCAAGACATTCTATCTAGACATTCAATGCCTTATATTGGAAGAGACTATAGCCACCCACAACACAAAGAATCCTAGTGTAGGGGCTAGTTAACCTAACTTGTTTGCCGGTCGGGTAATGAAAACTGTTATGTACTTACTAACATAGACACACTATATTAAATATTGTATTGAGTTGTTTTCGTAACTAAGTTAGTAAATAAGTAGTATAAACAAATGTTATAATATGTTAATATTATTTAAATGACGTTGCTACTAGAAAATGTCAGCATTTATCTTAAGTTATGAGTAGGAGACTCCTAATCATAACTTAGATAAATGCTAGGACTAGGAGTGACCAATATTAGATAATTTATAAAAATAAATATTGCAGAAAGCTAAAATGCAAGATGAGACTGACGTACTGATCACAATACAAGGGCTAAAAGTTTGGAGTCCAGAAGAAAAATCTTGGTGGAGGAAAAAGCCTACTAAACAAAAAAGTATTATTTTGAGTGATGGTAAGTAGAACAGGCAAAGCAGTACCTATGTATTTAATCTCTTCTCGACTTTAGAACTAAACTTTTGATGTTAGGAATTAAGTACAATTAGGTAATGAATCTCGCTTACGAAGATATTTTTTTAAATCAGAAACATTCTTTTATAAAGGTCTATATTGCCGATTTGTAAATGATTCTCTACATGCTGGTCGCCATTTTCGAATTGTCTTTGCCGTTGGACCCCATATTGTTCAAATCTCACTGAGTTTTTCGAGGCGCCATCTTGATTTGCTTCGCTGATTTTAATATAAGACTCCGAATAAAATGGACTGCGGGTCCCTAGAAACACTTTCAAAATTAATATTATTTTTTTTATTCTTTATTGTACACACAAATAAACTATTACAAAAAGGCAGAATTAAATGTCATGTACAAAGGCGAGCTTAACCCTAAAAAGAGAATTATAGAGGGACTTAGAAGGGACCTAGAAGGGGCTGTCCACGCCTACTGCTTTTATGGTTCAAATTTCAACACTAAAAATCGCAAAGTATAATCAGCACCAGATTTTTTTTGTATTACTTTTTAAATAATATGATGCGCGCAAAGCCGCATGCAACATCTAGAGGTAGTTATAGTAATTCTTTAAATCGGTTTTCAAAACCCATCTTTATCAAACACAACAAAATGTAGAAGCGATGCGATTTTGAGGAGGTTGAGGTTGAGTAAAGTCTCGAGGGTGAGATGGTGAAAAAATTGAGGAGCTCATTTTCAACTAGTTTCTTAATAATTTTAAACATTGCAATTAAGTAATGGACATTAAAAGTTTCAGGAACGATTAAACAAGGTGAATTTGCTGCCGTTCTTGGTCCAAGGTAACATAATCAACAAAAAATGAAAGCTTATCTAATTAAGAATGAAAGAATAAATAAAACCTTTATTGTACCATAAACAAATAACACCATAAACAAATAACAAAATAAACAAATTAGCGCCCACTGTAGCGCAGTGGGCGAAGGCCCGCCTGAGACGCAGAAGATTGCAGGTTCGATTCCCGCCGCGGGACAAGTGTTTCTATGATCTGCAAATATTTGTCTTGGGTCTGGGAGTTTTCTACTCTATTAATATTATAGACACAAAATCTGTGAGGATGGATATTTGTTACTCTTTTACGCAAAAACAACTGAACGGATTCTGATGAAATATTACAGTAATATAGCTTATAAATCAGGATAACACATAGGCTTTTTATCCGGGTACTACGCGGGCGAAGCCGTGGGCAGAAGCTAGTATATAATATGTATGTATTTTTGTATATAAGTAGTATATCAATCATATAGTTCATAACACAAGCTCTGATTACTTTGGGGCTGGATGATTCTGTGTGAACATGTCCAGTATTATAGACAAAATCTCGTTAAAAGCACAATGGGCTTATTAAAATATGGTTGTATTTTCAGCGGCGCAGGGAAAACGACATTCCTGGTATCATTAGCGGGTAAATGTACCCTACCTTCGGACGGCTCTGTGATGATAAATGGTAGAAATGTCAAGGACTTGCACGTGGTAGAAATTGTCCCGCAATTCGAAGTGTTTATTGATGGTCTGACGGTCATGGAGCATTTGGTTTTTATGGTGAGTGGGCTCATTTCTTGGTAGTTTATGAAGACACAAGGGCGGATCCAAGGAGGGGGCAGAGGGGCACGGGCCTCTCTCAGTCAGTTCAAATTTAATGTCTGACTGGATTGGCATTTAATAATGCATATCTAATTTGAAATTGCTTTAGTGATTAACACTGAAGAAGTACTGGAAACTTTTATTATAAGTTTTTTTTCTATAGTTGTTGTATATGTTATGGTACAATTCTCTCACTCCTTACTTATCTGGATCTTGTGCCCCACCCAGAAATAAATCTTGCATCCACCCTTGTGTAGGTAGGTAAGTTAAAATATCACGTAAAACAGCCAAACTCACAGTACCTACAAAGTAAGGTGCATTTAGCAGTTTATTAGCACGGACAAGTTTTAGAACAAGTATAACTTAAGAAACTGTCATGGTTAAGAACTTAATTTTCATGAAAATAAGTAGATACAAGTACTTTTCGTATACCAAGAAACAATAGAGTTCGCATATAATTGTAATGCCTCTTTCAGTGAAAGTCAAGTCGAAGTCAATAGGTTTTTATTCATTGAAATCACAAGGATCATAAAAAAGTCATCTTAAAAACTACGTGAATTAAAAAAAAGTGAATTTACGCCGATTCCTTGCGCATGACCTAGGAGAATCAGGCAACAAACTCTGCATGGTTTTTTTTGATGATCTTCATGCAAATATAGTGTCGACAATTCATTAATTAAAAAAAGTAAAAAAAAAATTAAAGAAGTGAAATTTAGTGTAGGGCCGTGACAGTTTTGTGAATTAAACTAAATTCAAAATTATTTTTTAAAGAAAATAGCATAACAGTTAACATTAAAGGAAAACAACATGACCAGCTGAGTGTACCTATATGACGACCTCGGTGGCGAGAGGTGCGGGTTCGATTCCCACTGCGGGACAAATTTTTGCATAATCTGCAAACGCTGCTTTAACGGTAAGAGCTACTTTTCATCGGCCACTTTGTATCCGAGTAGGTACCACGCGGGCGAAGCCGTGGGCTGTAGCTAGTTATAAATAAAGAGTGTTCCAGGCAGAAATGAAACTAGGCAATTGTAAGAACCCCATAAACCGGATGATCCTGGATTCACTGCTTCTCAATCTGAAACTGAAGGCGCTGGTTGACTCTCGAATCTGTCAATTATCGGGCGGAGAGCGGCGTTTACTATCTTTAGCTACATGTGTAAGTACCTGAGTAAGGCTCTATTCCACAAGTTCTCAAACTTATTTTTCCCACCGCCCACTTTGAAATTAAATAAAACCTAGAGCTCCCCCCCCCAAAGTTTTTAATCATAACAACCTCTAAACTGCCTTAGCGCCTCCAATATATTCTCTACCGCCCCCTGAAGGCCTCCAGCGCCCACAAGTGGGCGTTATAGCCCACTTTGAGAAACAGTGCTCTATTCAGACGGACACTTGACAAGTAATGACACGACGTCACGCTGGCTGCTAGAAACTGAAGAAAACGAAAAATAAGAAGCTTGTTATAAAAGGGCTATGTGTGCGCCCCGAAAAACCTTGAAATGTGCAATGAAACCATTGGCCGCTTGAACACGCTAAGAAAAGTCACCAGAAGAAGAATTCGTGTCTTTTCTACACACGAACTATGTACACTGTACGGAACACTGCTGCTTTTTTGCTAAACAAAAAAAATCTTGTCTGCGCTAGACACGACGCGCTGGTTTTTGCTTCGTAGTTAACATGATTAGTATCCTCCCAACTATCTAAGATTAAAGATATATTTGACCAGTGCACAACATTTAACGCATGAAAATAATCTTATCGTGTACATATTTGTCTTGTCAGCAGTAAACACGACAAGTTGTCGTAGCTAATCCGACAAAATTCAATAGGGGATGTCCAACATGTGGATTACAGACATGATCGTGTTGTTTTATTTTTCTTGTGAAAACGTTGCGTCGCGTCTTCGTTTTGCCAAGCATCTGTCTGAACAGAACCTAAGCTTTGTGTACCATTATCCATTTCTCATGAAGAATGACATGATCAAGAAAGGAGTGAGTACTGAGATGACGGCTGATAGAGGAGAATGGAAGAAGAAAACATGTTGTGCCGACCCCACGTAATGTGGGATAAGGACAAGAAGATGATGATGATCCATTTCTCATCCACTTATTGTACCTATTGCACATTTTAATAACGTTTATTTAATTTTTAACTGCAGCTACAACCGCAAAGCAGTAATGCTCGCATTACGAGAGTGTTTCGAGCGTGTTATGTGTTCCGATTCGAAGGGTATGGGTGGCACATGCAACTTTTCATCCGTCATGTCTCAGGGTCTGCAACCTCAGGGTCTGAGGGATACCTCTGGTGTTGCAAGCGTAAATAGCTACGGTACGACTATAGTCCTACTAATATGAAAGAAGGACTATACCTTCAAACGTGAAAGTTTATGAGGATAGATGTTTGTTCTTCTTTCACGCAAAAACTACCGAACGGATTTTTATGAAACTTTACAGTAATATAGCTTATACACCAGAATAACACATAGGCTACTTTTTATCCGGGTACCACATGGGCGAAGCCGTGAGCAGAAGCTAGTATTTATATATCTGTGCTGTAGCTACGGGAATTGTTTACCAATAGGTAGGTTGTATACTTACTTATCACTTTCGTTGTATAAAAAAGCCAGATGTCAAGAAGTTTCAATCTTAAGTATCGATAAATTGCTAATTTCGTGAATGTTATCTTAAGTGTCGATAAATTGCTAATTTCGTGAATGTAATCTTAAGTATCGATAAATTACTCATTTCGTGCATATTTCAGTTACTATCAAACCCTCAAATCCTGATAAGCGATGAGCCCACCACAGGGCTAGATAGCTACAACGCCCTCCTTGTCATATCAGCGCTGAAGAAGCTGTCTAAATCTGGAAAAATTGTGATCTGCTCCATCCACCAGCCGTCTTGCGATATTTTCAGAGAATTCAACTCTTTGATGCTCATGGCAGATGGCAAGATGGTGTTCCACGGGACATTGGATGAGTGTCAAGCTGTATTTAAAAGGTTTTATATTTTGACTAACTGTGCCACGGCTGCCCTTGGGCCCCCGACCCACCGCTTCGCATCACCCGTCTGCGCTATTACTTTGTTTTTGCTAAGCGAAAAAGTAACGAACGAACTTCTTTATGACTTTTTTCGCTCGGCTCTTATAAGATTGATAGCCTATAAACTTAAGATAGATAGGCTAAGATAGGCTTAGTGGGCGGTACCCCGACTTCCGCTGTAGGGGTCGAGGGTTCGAACCAGTAGTACAACAAAGGATTTCCTATCGAAAAATGCTAATTACTTGCAAAACGTGGGCATCTGTCATTATGTAATGTTTGGACATGCCTCTGTCTATCCTCTACTTGGTACCCTCAAAGATGTACTCACTGAATATGTATACCTACAGTTGTGAGCGTGATTTTTTGTTTGATATATGAGTATCAAACATCCACCTACTGGATTCAAATGTGATGATATTTTCGATGTTCCAAAGTAGGATACGATTTACATATCATTTCGATTGTATAACTTAGGTATGGTCCCATAACTGATAAAGATCTTAACATATCCACTTTAGAAACTCCAACATTCTTTATGAATCATAAATAGTTTTCAAGAGTCTATCAAAGTCTAAGATTGTAATTAATTTACGCAGCCATCTAAGCAGTTGGTGTCTTTTGATACAATATTTTACAATATTACAATATTTATTTTTAGCCAAAATGTGCCTCATATACCTTATAAATACAAAAATAAATAATGCTTGACATTTTTCACACAGTATCATCTAGCCCCAAACTAAGCAGAGCTTGTGTTATGGGAACTACAAGACTGATATGAATGAATTAAATTTTTAGGCCCATAATTTCATGTTGCGACGCAAAAATTAATTGTGCATGAAAATCAATATCTTAAAAGTTTAAGATTGTCTATCTATGCGCCTTAAGCCAATAAGCTTAGATAGAGAACTCTTATGAGAAAGGTATGCCACATTCTGGCAGTGTTTTGATTCAATTTACCCATCGATTGACCTCCTTTATCTTTTTATTAGCATAAACCTACACTGCCCGCTCAACTACAATCCCGCCGAGTTCTACATACGAGCCGTATCGGCCCAAAACCAGAGCTACGTCGAAAAACTAATGGAAACTTACCAAGACCGGTCTCTTGTATATGAAGAAACTAGTTTGGACACAAGTTTGGGACACATTCGACTGTGAGTAAAAGTAGCTAATTCTGGAAAGAAGTGTCGGCTACTATTAGAAGTAGCTTAGCAACTAGGGTGTTCAGTTATATATGCACACACAAATCAAATCAAAGAAATGCGTTAAGAGTGTTAAAACAATCTCATGAATTTACCAAGAATATAATTATGTTTTAAGAATCTTTATCGCGTTTACTTTATTTTATTTTCCCGAAGTTTCAACTGTTTTGCGTATTACATATATAATATGCATTATAAATATTATATATATATATATATATATATATATATATATAATTTTGCATATTATATATAATATGCAAAACTAACTACAAAACGTATTATATATATTATAATAACTGTTCGATATAAGAACCGTAATACTTATGATTATACTAATCGCAAAAGTTTGAAAAATTACTAGTAAACAAACATCACAAGTTTCGTTCAGTACTTTGAGTTTGATCCATAAAAGTGTTGCCGGCATACATAAACTATCTTTCAGAAATATGCTCTTGAACCACAGAAAATTTCAATGCAAAATGTATGACAGTGTTAATTTAAAGTACGTAGGTATATTTGGACATACAAGTTGTTCACCACTTCTGAACACGACGGTAACTATCTAGTTTAATTTATTAATTTAAAGATACCTCACTATCCGTTTGCCCACGTCTTTCTATGGCCAAAAGCTCTTCGTAAGATCATTTGGGCGGTTAAATTAGGTGACGAAGATAAAAATAAATTTGACAGGTGAATTGCCTAACTAGTTTGACAGGTTAATTGGACTCAGTGATAAACAGTTACTTAGTATTAGTATTAGAAGTTTAACCGCTTGGTACTCATGATTTATAAGATTTGAGCTTTGTTAGTTTTGCTTTGACGGTTTTGGTGGCATTGTAGCATTGTATGAAAAAAAACTTTGTTGAAAAGAAAAGAACTTGAAAAGAAGAACTTTGTTTTTCTTTTCAATTACCTATTTTATTACTTTACTCAAGCCAGAGTCAAGTCAAAAGATTCATTAAAAAAAGGATCTTAAAGCAACGTCAGCTTAAAAAACTATGTGAATTTAAAATGTTAAAGGTTTCGTTGACGGTCCCAGCGAATTTAACGGCGATTCGTCGACCAAGCCTAGAAGAATCAGGCAATAAACTCTGCTTGGTTTTTGTTTTGGTTTCTTGGCTAACATATTTCTAGATTTTTGATTTCAACTAAGAAAACTGACATGTGTCTGTTAAACAAATAATTATTGCTTTATCCGTTACTAGCCTCTGCCCACGGCTTCACCCGCGTGGTACCCGGATAAAAAGTAGCCTATGCGTTATTTTGATGTATAAGCTATTTTACTGTTAAGTTTCATCAAAATCCGTTCAGTAGTTTTGCGTGAAAGAGTAACAAACATCCATCCTCATAAACTTTCGCGTTTATAATATTAGTAGGATTTACGTAGAAGAATCTTTGAAGAAAAACTAAGCTAAATCGAAGATAATATAAATAATAATTTTATAATGTTTTTTTCAGTTCACAAAGAAATTGGTTTAAACAAGTGCAGCTATTACTATGGAGACAGTTACTGACGTTGAAAAGGGATTTTAAGAGTGACATATTGCAGTTATTTATATCTGTGGTGAGTTTTTTTTATACTATTAAAAAGGCAAACAAAATAACGGCTCATCTGGTTGTAAGCAGTTAGCGTAGTCAATGGACGCTTGCAATACCAGAGGATTATAATATCTGTGCCAGAGGTATCACTCACGCATTGCATCCCTGAGATATCAAGATGAAAGATCTTATGTGCCTTCAATTTCACCGGCCACCATCCCCTTCAAACCAGAACACAGCAATGAGAACATTACTGCTTGGCGACTAAAATAGGTAGCACCTCCCCGGACGAGCCCTTCCACAGAATTTATGATTACGTACACCGCTAACCATTCTTACAATTACATATAAATAATAAATATACAAATAATGCTGGACAATCCACACAGCATCATCTAGCCCCAAGCTAAGCAGAGCTTGTGTTATGGGTACTAGATGACTGATATACTTAATACAATACAGTACATAGATAGATATTTTTTTATTATACATAGAAAATACCCAGAACACCCGGAACAAATATTTGCAGATCGTACAAACATTTGGCCCAGGGCGGGAATCGAACCCGCAACCTCCTGTGTCGCAGGCGGACCTTCGCCCACCGCGCCACATCGGTCGTCCACATAGACTCCGTTCCATCCCAAAGTTGTCTGGAAGAGAGCCCTTTTAAGCGATAAGACCACCAATTTTAATTTAAGTTATATTTTTCAGTTTTGGTTTATTTTGTTATCTAAGGTGTACAATAAATTATGTTCATTCATTCATATCTATACTTACTTTAACAATCTGACAATAATAGAGATAATAAACATTAGGCATCTCTAGCCAGTAATCAATTCTTCGATCCAAAGGGCGCCAGTTATGAAATGTAAACTAATGATGATATTATAATGTTAAGGTATTGGTAAAATATTGCCTTAGGTTATATCGTTAAAAGTAGTTGATAAGTGCCACCATCCACCAAGTTGGAGAGGAAAACCAGTTTAATGTTAAGTATGTGAAAAGAACTGAGGAATAAACTTAAAATGCCATCGGTTTAATGGTAATTCATTTCCACTCTCATCCGTTAACACCTTTCCGTTTATTTATTTTATTTGTTTATTGGAACAACAAACTACGTTGTATAATAATAGTAGAATTAGTAATATGAATCAGACCTAGTAATAATGCAGCCCAAAGCTTAGGATAAAAAAAAAAGAACCTTACCGCTATAAAAATGCTGAACTACAATTCACTTAAGTTACCCAGTTTTGGAAGATATGTCTACTGTAAGATGGGACGAACAAGGCCTCCTCATAATCAAGTTAATCACAAAAGCGCCAACAAAATCGTTAACAGACATTTTACTGAATTCACATACCTAAAAAAACTTAATACTTGACTTCTATTGTTGCTTGCGTTCGATATTTTAATAGTTATGACATTATCGAGTGCTTCGGATCACTCCAAATCTAACGATCTACCATCGATATTTCTCTGCAGTGAATTCTCGAGAATACAGAAATTTCGATTCAATAGATATTTCAACGTTCGCGAGAATCGTCCCCTGGCCGATGCTCGGGCAAGATAATGGGAGGCCAGTGGGTGAAGACAGACTGTGAATGATGATGAAGACGACACTACCTGCCCCAACACTTTTGACTGCAAGCAATTATTTTAACCCCCGATGATACAGGGGGTGTTTATCTGTGTATATGACTGTGGCATCGTAGCTTCCAAACGGATGAACCGATTTTTGTTTAGTTTTTTTAAAGAAAACTTGTTCGAGACTGTCCTTAGCTATCATCCAAGAAAATCTGTTCAGCCGTTTGAAGATTTTTTCCAGTTGATGAAGGGATGTGACTCTTAAATTTGCATAATGCGGTCTTTTTAATCGATAAGTTTCGATAAGTACGTCTTTTAGTATGTTTCTTAGGTAGGTTTTATCTCCACAAGTTACTAGAGAGTGTAACAATCAATGATGGAAATACATGAAGTTTTCAAATTTTGTTTTCCATTTTTATCTCCAGCGTAACTCTTAAAACCGAAATGCCTATTTAACTTTCAGATGGTCACATCATTGGTGATTGGTACCTGCTACATCGGCATCACTGGCACCACCCAGCGCGGAGTGCAGGATATCCGAGGGTTTCTCTGGCTGATCACCAGCGAAATCTGCTTCTGCCTCTCGTACAAAGCGCTTTACGTATTCGAATATGAGATGCCATTGTTTAGGAGAGAAGTCGGCATCTATAAGTGCTCGGCGTATTTCATAGCTAGGTTTTTAAGCTTTGTAAGATATTTTTGTACACATAAAACTCACTTTTGAATCTAAAATAGCGCATATACCTGAATAATGTATTCATTATAGACTTTATTTCGTATATATATGTGGCGAATGTAATGTTTAGACGTGCGTCTGAACACCACCTCTGACTATCTTTAAATATCACTTAGTATGAATCTGAGGATGGCCACGGGAAAGTCAGTACAGTCTTTGTCAGAGCGTGTTTGTTATTTATGTTCTTTTTATTTAGTAAAATGAGCAGTTTTCTTTGATTTTGTCTAAATCACACAGTTCAAAGTATAATCGAACCTAAGTATTAGATATTTTCACTTTTTTAAACACTGCATTGTTTTTCGTTGCAAATTTTCTAACTTTTTTAAAAATGTATTGTCAGAGATTGAAAATGATGAGTTTAATTTCGAAATCAGTGCTGAGATAAACTTACTTCCACCAGTAGCTTATGATAAAGTGATCAGGTCTCGACAAATACCACTTTCTGTTGGCGTTAACGCCAGCGGAAAGATTGAATTGTATGGAAATGACATTAGCTGTGGAAATGTCACGTAACAGCTACCAAAATTTACCTTGACAAAATTGCGTTAGCGTGAAAGGAAAAGTAAGCGTGAGGTATTTGTCTACCTCACGCTTACCCACGCGACTTTAGCTCTGGCGTTTTTTATTTGAAGCACTTTTTTTTACTAAGCATTTTTGTAATTTTTGTAATAGATACCAAGATGCATCATCTGGTCAGTAACACTGGTGACACTTGCTACGTTAGCCATAGAGCTTCCGAACCACATCGTAACCACTCTAGAAGTCATCGCAGCTCTTATAGCAGCAAGCATTGCTGCACTTGCCTATGGTAAGTTGTTAAAATTTAAAGTATTGATCCGACAATTTGACAATCTCTGTGGCGCAGGGGGTGAAGGCCCTCCTTTGACGCAGAAGGTTGAATCGCGCCGCGGAACAAATGTTTATATGATCTGCAAATATTTGTCTTGGGTCTGGTGTTTTCTATATATAATATGGGTGTATTTACCAAAACGTATATAAGTAGAATATCAGTAACGTAGTTCCCATAACACAAGCTCTGCTTAGTTTGGGGCTAGATGATGCTGTGTGAAAAATATCCAGCATTATTCATTTAATTCTGATCACAAAATCACATTCTTTCTTCCTTAATGTTACCTTTACCGTCATCATCAAATAGGCCATCAATAATCTATTGATCAACACCAAAGAATGCCATAACAAATGATCTAGCAATATCTCTATTCACCGATTTCTCGTAACCTTTATGATTCATCGCTCCATCTAATTTCAATTGTATTTTTCATGACAAATAATTATAATTTCTAAGTTTAATATTGTATAATTTTTGTAATTTTATTTTTATGTTACTCGCTCAATTATATTTGCATGATATCTTCACCTATAATTATAATGGCGCTCGGTTTTTGTTTTGCAACGTTATTTAGATTAGTTTTGGTGTACATTATGTTAGTGATCGTTGAAATAAATAAATGAATCTCGGGGCCTCCCTAAGTGGTCCTTGTCTATTTCGTGATCGCAATTCGAGAACCTTCCGCAGTGGTTGTTGGTTCTGCTAGCTTATGGATGCCATTGCCACTTCAGCTTGAAAATTCTAAAAGAGAGACACCTATTAAAAAGATACATTACGGATTCTGATAAATACTCATATTTTTTTTTTTTTTCGCGCTTCGTATACTTTTTTATACTACTAAAGAGGCAACTAAACTAACAGCCCATCTGGTGGTTAGCGGTTAGCATAGCGTATGAACGCTGACAATACAAGAGGTACTCACGCGTTGCCTACCTGTGATATCAAGATGTGCCTGTTATTCCACCGGCAACCATACCCTTCAAACCGGAACACAGCAATGAGAACATGCCAAGAAATAGGCATTCCCAGGACGAGCCCTTTCACAGAAGCTCTACTACTATTAAATACTAATGTGATTTATGAAGATCATTCATTCTTATGACGACCTCTGTCTTGCGTCGGGTGTTTAACCATTTGAGACGGAAGAGGTATATGTGACTGTTGTATGTTTCTTTATTACCAAACGGTATTTTACTGCAGGTTTGGGCATGGCAGCTCTCTTCACATCCACTGGCATCATGGGTGACGTTATGCCCTGCGCAGACCTACCTTTGTTCCTGATGTCGGGAGCTTTTCTACGTATCTCTTCCATGCCCACATGGCTTTATCCTGTGAAGTTCATGTCTCACTTCTACTACGCAATGGACGCAATCAGCAACATTTATTGGAGACAAATTGGGGAAATAGGTAAGAGTGCACAGTAGTCTAATCCTATCCTACTTCCTACTAATATAATAAATGTGAAAGTTTGTGAGGATGGAATTTTGTTACTCTTTCACGTAAAAACTACCGTACGGATTTTGATGAAACTTCACAGTAATATAGTTTATACATCAGAATAACATATAGGCTACTTTTTATCCGGGTACCACGTGGGCGAAGCCGTGGGCAGAAGCTAGTTATGCTATAAATTGGAAAACATCACACTGCAGCATGTGAGTTACTCTTGCCAGTTTCTTAAAGGTAGATAGATGCCACTTGCTTCGATACTGACATGATAACGTCACGCTTTGCTTACGTCAAAGCTTTCAACTACAAATTTCGTTTTCCCGAAGGCGAGGTTTATTTTTTAAAAAAAATCTAGTGCTCAAAAAACTTGAATCTCATAATTACTAAAGATTGATTTTGATTACCCCATTTTTTAAATCACATTGATATAAAACAACTACGTCGAGTCTACCGTGGTAACAATTGACAGATAATTAATTTTACCGGATGTTTCTTTTTCGGATGCTTTCTTTGAGTTTGAAACAGAAACCCCTAAACAATCCAAGTCCTAATAAATTTTATAAAATTAATTACATTAACTTAATTTAATGGTTACTTTTTTCAAAAAGTTACTTTGTCTTCTAATTTTTGATCACAAGTTGTTATTGTTGGCAAATGAAATAAATGGAACTGAAAATGTTGACTAGTAATTTTATAGCAACACATAGGTACTTCGATCTATTAAAACTTCGAATTTAATATTGCGAGAGGGTAATTTTAAGAGAAATCAGTGGAAGCACTAATTCGTAATCATGTTTATTTGCATACGTCATTATTTATTCGGAATTTCGGTACATAATAAGTACATAAGTACCTATTAATCTCTCTTATAACAGATTGTATTTGACGATGGTCCACAGCCTCAGTCTTATAGATATGTTTGCGCTACAAATCAAGCCACTAGTCAATAATTTATTAAAGCTAAGTATGTGTTAATATATAACGCACTCGATCATTTTAGCTGTCATATTAAGTTATTAAATTTCCATAAACCGTTTGGGTGGCACACAATTGAATACTAATATTACAAGGCGTAATGATCGATGAAAAAGATCACAAAATATTTACTCAATAAGTTTGATGGTGGTACCATCCTACTCGTAATACCGCTGGCCATGCATTCAAACTGGTTTCAACATCGAATCTAGATGGCCATTAATATTGTTACTCTTTGTAAAGAAGCTTTTAGTGGCAATGTTGACGTTTTATAGCTGGAAAGCTATAAAACGTCAAATCACCAGCGGTTGTTTTATTCTGTTTTTAGATAGTTAACTATGGAAGAGTTCGGAACATTCCGGAATTATTTATGTTGCAGTGAATTGATTTAACATTACATTACAAAATCTAATTTATGGTTCCTTTTATACTACAGAATCATCACGAGTTATTACGCAGGGATAAAAAAGCTGAAATGTGATTATTTTGAAAACATGCGCACCGCACTCATCGTCTGCAGATCGTTTATTTGTTCTTCAAATCAAATCTTCAAAACATTTTGGTTTCTTATCCTGCTCTTATCCTACTAACATTATAAATGGAAAACTTTAGATGGTAGTTGTTATAATAATCTTGGACTGAACCGATTTGGATAAAATTTGGAACAAACATCTGTACGTGTCCTAAAATAATACAAAGATAGGTTACTCTTTATCTGGGTACCCTGTGGGTAGAAGTGATAATATTTAAAATAAATCTTCTCTCTTCTCCCTCTGCTTCTTTCTTTCTTCTAATATTAGTATTATGTGCCATTGTATTGGTTTCGTTTGTTAGTAACCTATTTATATCTATGGTATCATTTAATGTTTTATTCAGATTGGCAACCTTATCCTCTTTCAGATTGCCAATGGAATTTAACATCAGCATGTGTTAAGAACGGAGCATCAGTGCTGATTGAGAATGGCTACTCAGAAGATTTCATGTTCCAGGATAGCGTGGGGCTGTTTTGTGTTACGATGGTATGGGGAATGCTGGGCTATTATGGTCTGAAGAGGGAAGAGAAGAAAGGTTATACGTATTAACGCAGAGATTTAAACTTCCATGGTTAGTGTTATATTTGATTTTCCACACTTGCGTGATGCAGGATTAGCTTTTTTACTTTTGGGTACTCGATTAACTCGACAATTGCGGTGTACAAAATTACCTGTGTCGTGAATTAACTTAGAGTTAATTTGCTAATTCTGGGTCATGCAAGTGGTATTTAGAATAGTGGGATACTTATCTCGGAATGAATTTGTTATGTAGTGGACTCATTATTCTCTGACATTAAATTTAAAAAAAAACAAGGTTATAAAGTCCAGCCTACGCGGCTATTGTGCCATAAAGTTTGTTTTGTTTAAATTTAGGGTTCAAGAAAATAAATATAGAACTACCTTTTGTTTTTCTTAACTAAAAGTAGAAGCTATATTTATCCTCTGACCAATTAAATTCATTCTTCACTATTTAGCTGTTATGAAATGTAGTATCTAAAAGTACCTATACTTACAATAAAAAAAATACAATTATCTAGCATTGTTAATATGTGGTCGAGAAAGCGATATAAGACTCGTCATACTTATAGTTTTGTAAGGTTTTTGTTTTTTATAATTTTCCTCTGGCAATAAAGTATTTTCATTCATTCATTCATTCATTCAGTCTCGTCTAAATACAAAGGTGGTTGAGAAAGCCAAACAGACCAAACAGCTCTGCCTGAGTTCAGTGGTATTTTTTACAATTTGCAATATATACATTTACTAGTTGTTGCCCGCGACTTCGCCCGCGTGGTATGTTAATAAAAGTAGCATATGATCGTCTCCAGGCTTAAAACTATGTCCACCAACTTTTGAATGAACGAACCAAAGATTACAATTTATACAAAGTTAAGAACTCAATTGCACAACCCCAAAGGGTAGTTTTGAAAAAATAAAAAATACGTGTTTAATTATTTACTTTAAAGTTTATTTGTACAGAGTTTTGACCGAATCAGACATTTTTTTTTCATTAAACTTTTCCGCCCTATTTAACTCCCTTAGGGGTCGATTTTCAAAAATTAGATCTGAAACTATCTACATTCCAAATTTCATCAAAATCGGTTTAGTAGTTACGGAGATACGTGGTTACAAACATTCACACACACACACACACACACACACACACACACACACACACACACACACACACACACACACACACACACACACATAATAATAATATTTGTTCACTTTACAGAAACGCATCTACGGAACCCTCTGATTAGTTTTTAGGCATTGTTCACTTGGGTATTTTTATAGCCACGGCAATTACTCTACCGACCATCTAGCCGTCCAAGTGATGGATAGTTTTATGTTGACGGGCCCACAAGGAAAGTAGCCCTATTATATATACCTACTAAGCAAAAATGGGGCCTAATGCCATAAGAAAACGGAAAAAATCCAACACAACTGTATTCCATGGTCATCCTCAGATACATAATCAGTCAGTAGATCTTTGAAGATACCAAGTAGGGGGTAGTCAGAGGCACGTCCAAACATTCCACGTGACAGGTTGCAATCCCATCGTCGCTCAGACACTAACTTAATAAATAAATAATTTTGGACAATTTTTCACACAGTACCATCTAGCCCCAAAGTAAGCAGAGCCTGTGTTATGGGAACTACATGACTGATATAATACTTATAAACTTTATTTTTTGTAAATACATACATATTATACATAGAAAACACCCAGAGCCGTGACAAATATTTGCAGAGATTTGTCCCGCGGCGGTAATCGAACCCGCAACTTTCTGCGTTTCGGACCCGCAACCTTGGGGCAAAGGCCCACTGCACCGCAAAGGTCCTCGAATACCGCCAGCGTTCTGATAGCATATACCTTAGATTTTTGTTGGCCGAGCAAGCCGGTTTCCTAACGATGTTTTCCTTCACCGTTTTGAGCACACAGACCTCATATAATGATCTCGGTATGGAAATTAGAGTGTTCGATAATCAGTGTGGGTCACATATAGTTGCGCGGGATGCGATAGTCTTCGTGTTCGAGATCTTTAAAGTGCGTAGGTTAAATTGGCTGAAAACATTAAATATAATGTTTATTCACACCAATTCGACCTTGGTGAGGACTGCTGTGGCTCGGAGGGCGAGTAGTCAGCTGCGACGCAACAGATCCGGTTGGATTCCCGCTGCGGGAGAAATGATTGAATATTCTGCAGTTTTTTTATGGCAAGATACATTCATACCTATGTATTCTGCACGTTTGCGTACAGGTAAGTTTTATGATAATATTACTTTTTTAGTTATCTTAGGTATTTAAAACCTTCTTTTGTTAAACTTTATAATTATTTGCCTTTATTAACTTAAATCTCAGGCTTGCCTGGAACCTTTACAGGCATTTGTTGAGCCGAAACTAACACTAAGAGGCTTTTTTGTATACCTAATACGTTGTTTTAAATAAAAAAACGTAATCTTGTAAATAGTAACCGATAGATAGCCTGCTTATGTAGTCCATAAGCAGGTAGGAGTGTATACTTATGGATAGGTTGCTAGGCTATGTAGGATGAAATGGCACCTGCCAATTCTGACTCAAATTGAAATTATATCATAGGCAGGTGATGACTTGCCGTCCACTAAACGGGCGCCATAAGTGCCGCCAACAAGCAGCGTAGGGGCAATGTTGTTGGTGTGAACGGCTATAGGATGTCGAGAGGAAAGGAAAGGAATACCCATTACGTCGCTTTCCCACAATATCGGTCCATGTCTATCAGTTAGTTGGAAAAGAGCATAAATATTATAACCTCCATATTGTAGGCACATACTTTGAAATTACTGTGAGTAATAATTTCATCAAGTTCATTTTTTTACAAATATTACGGTGTCTATACTGTTTAGAATACACTGTAGCTTAGATTTTTGGATTGGGTAGAACGGATCATATGTTTTGGGTTGAACAGGTAAAAATAATATTGGGTAGAAAAATTCTGGGTTGAACGGGGAAGTACTCGTTAATTCCACAACGCCGCTCTCCACTGTGGCTTAGGTCCCACCACGCCTCTCCTAATATTTATATGCCGTTTATTATTATTATTAAGTATACCTATGTGTTCCGGATTTGGCTGTAGTAGTACTCGTTGTTCTTGATACCCTAGACACAGGGAAAAAGGATTCCCACACCAGGGTGTCGGGTCAGGACTATGGATATGTCTGTTGGCTGTTCATTTATCCTTTTAAAGAAACTATAATCTCCATAGATGTCTCATACCATTGCCTAGAATTTCTGAACGGATATTTTATCTAGGAGAGACTGTAATACTTGTTTATATTTTATTTTACTCAACTTCATTGTCTATAAAAAAAACTTAATAAAAATAAATCTTTTTTCGATAAATCGCTATTATGTTTCCTCAATACTAAGTAACTCACAATGCACTAATATACTTCGAATCAATTTAACCAAATTAACTAAGTAACAATGCCCATTGAACTTTAATGACCATCTACATAGAAACTATTTATTTAAACGTCAGTAAAGGCATAGAAAAAAAAATATATTTACAGTTATGTACAAAAGTATGGTGGTGGTCTTTTTTATAGAAATATCAAAAACGGCCAAGTGCGTGTCGGGCAACGCGAAGTGTAGGGTTCCGTAGTTGCCCATCACAATATGCGGTAAGTACCTGTTTTACACTACTAACAAATTCATCTAAGTCATTTTCAACGACCTATCCAACGACAACCCACGCCATGGGATAGACGAGAAAAACATACCTATCAGGTATCATAAAAAATATATTTTTTTCAAGATTAACCACTTCGTTGGTGTTATTAATATGTATACCCCTGCTAAATTGCAGCTTTCTAGTACTAAGAGTCTCTGAGCTAAGCCACGGACGGACGGACGAACATGGCGTAACTATAAGGTTTCCTGATGACTACGGCACCCTAAAAAACTGACTGAAAAAAAAAATCTAGCCAATAATAGATAAAATGAAGTCTCAACATAGTTTTGGTTCCTATTTGTATATGCACTGTGTATCTATGTTAACCTACTATCTACTTTGTGTGATACAACATCGCGATGTGAAAAATATAACACGTTTTCAACCATCATTTTTGGTATTACGGAACACCACCAAATTTATTTCTGAACGGCTAATATGGCTATCGCGCAAGCACGGGCCGGCCTGCATCAGTCAAAAAGAGATAGTTTTGGACGCTCCTCGAATTGAAGTAGCGAGATGCGTTCGCCGGATCCTTAAGAGGCCTACGTTGGATGAATTGCTCATATAAACGTAATACCATAGTCATTTGTAATTAGAGCTTACTTCCTCCATACTATGTTATTATTTGCATTCGAATAGTATTTATCTACGTACCTTGCTATATTTTTTTTCAAAATACTTATCTAAAATGAAATGTAAATAAATCGTATTTTGGATACTTTTACGTCATACATAACATGTTTTCTTCTTATTTGTTTTGTATTAAAAACAACAATACCTTATGTATCGTTTGGTTAGGTACATAGATTATATTTTCTTATTACAGAATAACAACACGATGTGAAAAATACAACACGTTTTCAGTCATCATTTTTGGTATTACGGAACACCACCAAATTTAGAACAAATTCTGAACGGCTAATATTGCTATCGCGCAATCACGGGCGGGCCTGCATCAGCCAAAAAGAGATAGCGATAGTTTTGGACGCTCCTCGAATTGAAGTATCGCTGCATTCGCCGGATCTTTAAAATTCAGCATTAAAATTTCAATATACCAAATTTCATGTTCACAGTCGCAAAAACAACAATCCTCCATTTCACTGTTATCAATAGACAGGCGTGCCTTGAATCCTCCTTACAACCATCATAAACGCGACAATATTTCCGATAAAATACATAGCCACCAAGCATCCGCAATTCCTCCAAAAATTCCTCTCATCATACCCAAACCTAGTCAGGACTCCTGATCCAGTCCTTATGCATGGGATGCCTGGTATATTCACACAGTTTATATCATTTACTAGATTCCATTGAAGTATTGATATGCATTCAGTTCCGTAGTAGAAACCAGAGATGTATTTGAGCCAGGCGAAGTAGGGTTTGACGCTAGCCAAGTTGAGGTAGATTCCAGAAAACATAATGCCAGTGAGATCGAAAGGAACTGAAATGAGGGCAGCCGTTTCCATTTTGTCGAAAGTCGCTGATAGGAATGAGCCTGAAAGAGAAATTATGATGATGATCATGATAGTAGATCAGCTAGATGAGGTTATTGTATGCGTAACGTAGAGTGCAATTAATACAAAAAAATAATAGGTTTTTTTTAAAATAATAGAATAATATACACTGAAAGCGGTGAAGTTAAAGCGACTGTGTACTTACTTTTGTTGTCTATGTATTCACATGGATGAGAAAAAAAAATACTTTGCCTTTATCTTTACACAAGCGCCTAAAGTTTGCCGGTTATATCGTAAATACGGCTCTAACTCACGCATATACTTATAAAATAGTATGCCGATCGACCTCCATTCATGGCATGATGGCAAAATTCTAACGCATACATCCGCCTGGCCGATGCTTCAATTTGTGATTAGGCTGTGCAAAGTTATTTTTTTCTCTTCCTTGTCTAATCATCTACAAGAAGATAATGTATTACTTTGTAAAATGGGTGAATAATAGGGTGTTTTCAAGGCTACATTCATGAAATAAGTAAGTACTATAGACAATTCATAAAAAAATGCCATTGTACGATAGTGTTGAAAAAAAAAATAACACCTCTTACAATAATTTATTAAATTTTGACAAAAGATCCAATATAAAAGTCCAAAATATATTTAACAATTTACATTTTAAACACGAGATTCACTCCTCACAAATTGTAAATTTTTAATTTTGAACAACAAGGCAGCATTAAAATTGCCCGTATTAATAACAAACGTATTAAACTTAATATACAGGTGTGCCCCTACTTCTCTTGATGACCATAAGGAAGGCCACAGTATGAGCAATACAGTACATGATAGCCAAGCTTGCACAGTTTCTCCAAAAATGAGTTTCGGCAAAACCGAATCTATTTAATACTTCTGACCCAGTCGATAAGCAGGGCATGCCGGCGATTTTAACGCAATCTATACTTTCAATTGAGTTCCATTGTAAGATTGATATAGACTCGACTCCATAATAGAATGGAGATAAAAATCTAAGCCAAGAGACATAGTGGTTAAGGCTGCCGAGATTTAGATACAGTCCGGAGAACATGGTGCCAATCAGTTCAAATGGGACGGAGAAGAGCGCCGCGGTCTCCATTCGGTCAAATACGGCCGAGAGAAATGAGCCTGGAACGAATTGGTTGCCAATTAGGTGCGGTGTTTGGATGCAATGATATGTGAAAATTTGAGAACCTGATTTACCTTCTCAGGTAAGAGTACTAAATTAGTACTTTATTTATTTAAATCATAGATTTTGAAACTTATTAAATTATCATATTTAATCAGGTTGTCAAAATTGCACAAAACATCAGCTTTTTCAATTTTGAATTTTGCTTTAACTTTGGTTTCTATTTTCAATAACAAGGTAGCTAGTTTTATCAACTGTTGCATATAAAATTACAACACACAAAAAGCTGTGATCGGGAATAGCAGTACGTGGGTAACGATGTGTTCTTCATTGATTTCGAGAAAGCCTTGGATTGCATGCACCACGTCATCCGGGTTGCTAAAGATTCCATCAATTTACCGAATCTATATACATCTATTGGTATTTATTAAGATGACTCGAATATACTTCCCAATTTATGGTAGCAGGTAGAATTTCGTAAGTATCCCAACTGTCATTCCTCAGGGATCATATTTTGTTTCTCTTATCTACTTACCATAAGCGTTAGCGTAGTTTGCACACAGGACGCACACGAAAGAAAACCACATCCAACCAACGAAGCCACCTCTTAGCCCTGCCACTCCGAAGACCAGCGATGCGAAGAAAATTGGCTCTATTACTGCCCGAGGGATCTAGAGGATGATATGGAAAATATGTTTAGAATTCAATGAAGACATTAATATCAAAAAATGTTTAGGAGCAATCTAGGAAGTAAGTAAAAATGAACTAAAATCTCTGAGATTAAAATTGGTTAAAGGTTATTCAATGTATTTTGAGTAGGTTGTTAAGTGGAAATTTGCACCATTAGTGATGACTTCATACATTTCTAAAATATATCAGTCTCAATCTGGATTATTTTTTCAGTAGAATGTTATTCAATCGTAATAATTTAACAATGAAGTCATTTACAAATGACATATTTAAACAAGAGATGGAATTTCAATAATGACATTATAATGAAAATACTAATTTGCTAAATAGTTTTTTTGTGGCTATTTAATATCAAGGTTGTGCAATCCATAAACCAATCATGTTAGGTATATGATACATAATTATGATCGAACGAACTCATATTGTTTCAACTGATTTGAAAATGTATAACAGAAGATTAGAATTCTTTTACTTTTTTCATTCGAGTGATCTTTACAATTTTGAATTTTGTTTTTTTTTATTTCTTGTCAAAGTTGTACATTTTTCACACAGCATCATCTAGCCCTAAACTAAGCAGAGCTATTATCGGAACTACATGACTGATATATTAATGATACACTTTTTTTTTGTAAATACATACATATTATATACATATAGAAAACACCCAGATCCGAGACAAATATTTATAGAACATATAAACATTTCTCACGCAGCGGGAATCGAACCCGCAACCGTCTGCGTCTCACCCACTGCGCCACAGAGGTCTTGAAAATCACTCAATCGATTTAGATTTTCATGTTAAAGTATATCATATTCATTTATTGCCCTCATGTATATTTTCCGAGGTCTAAAAATTAAACTTTGAATATACTTTCTTAATTAGGACTTTGAGAGATAGAGTGAGGAACATTATAATAAGAAAGCGTTGTTGAGTGAAAGAAGATGTAGTGATAAGAATAGAGAAAGGTATTTAGCATACCTGGTGGTTATAGGTGGTTTGAGCATGTAGAAAGGATGGACGAAAGGAGGTTGACGAAACATGTATATAAGGGAGCGCGAATGGGATAATTGTTCTGAACAAAGATCAGGTTAAGAGTACCCTAAAAACGATGAGAATGTATGAAGAATGTAATGAGAGTGAATGGAGAAAAGGAGGTATATCAGGCTCGTATCAAGTGGAAATCCGTATTCTCTGCCAAACCCTCTGGGAGACAGTCTTGAGTTTATGTATGTAAAAATTATATAGCAATAGGTAAGTTATCACATGAACCCCGTTAGGGCGCTACAATTTGAATTCAATATACTCGTTATGCCAGTTATACGACAAATACATCCAAATAGTTAAGTAACATTCTAAATATTAAAGTATTAGTAGGTACATGAGTTTCAAATAATCCAGTTAAGTAACATTCTAAATATTAAAGTATTAGTAGGTACATGAGTCAAACATACGTATAAAAAGCAATAAGTTTTAACTTACCCAAAATATCATCTTTGACAGATAGTAAGGCGTCGGCGAGTAAAGTCCACTGGCGGTCTCCCGCAACAGGATCGGGACTTCACTCGGAAACGTTATGAAGACTGCATAGATGAACAAGAATATAGTTTCCGTGATGGTCAGGTATAGCAAACCTTCAACGTTCTGAATATCTCGCTGATCCAACTCTTCAAAGTGGCCGTGGTAGGGAACAGAGATTATGAGGCCGACAAACTAAGGAAGAAAGACGGGTTAGATTAGCAAGTTAATTTGTGCGCAAGTGATAACAGTAACACATAATTCAATGCAAAAGGAAAACCTGAAAATAATATAAGAGTAACTGAAAGAAAACCGAAAAGTACCAAAATAAACTGATTGAAAACTATGTAAACTTAAACAATTATGCTATGCATATGATGTAAAATTGACGGTAACAAAAACTGAATCATCAAACCATCAATTTGATTAGTCACATGCGTGCGTATGCTTACTTATAGAATACTTTAAGATTATTTTTTATTGCCTCAACTGTAGGGCTATGCAATAGCCTTACAGACCAACCCAAAAAAAAAAAAAGACCAAAAAATTGTTGAATAGATTGTTCAAACATTTAAGATTGAGTTGTGTACTTACCATAAGAAGTAAAAATTCCGCTATCCAAATTGTGCTGTTATGCTTTACTGATTGTATGTTCCTCCACATAAGCCAGTAGAACTGCACTAGATAATTTACTTTGACTCTGAAAATATATTCGAAGTTTAATGTGTTAAAACTGATATTGTTTCATAGTTTAAACTATTGTGACTGGAAATCATATTGGAATCAAATCAACGATAAACAGTGGTAAGAATTAAGCATATTTGAAAGTTAATGTTGTGACAAGAGTCAATAATAGTGTCAAATTCACTATTATTGACTCTTGTCTAAGGTACCGTGTGTAAAGTATTTGCCTTTTTAACAGTTGATAAGACTTACAGAGTTAAATATCTTTCGAAGTATTCATTCTGAAACAAAAATAAAAAGAGTCAAGTTTTTGCGCAAAAAATTCGGTAAGTTTTTCTAAACATTTCTTATAATTTTTTATTGTACACCGAAATAAAACAGAAATATAAAACATAATATTAGGTGTGGCATGTACAAAGGCGAGCTTAACCCCTCAAAAGAGCAGCAAACCTTTGAGGAGTGATAAAGTTGATAAAAACATTTCTCTCTTAGTACCTATCTTATTAAACTTTATTGATCTTTATTATTTTTCACAAACATCGAAAATGCCTTTTACTTCGTTAGTTTTACCTTGTCGTCTAGTTCTCCGTTGAAGTACTCCGTTTCGTCCTGAACATCGCCGACTCTTGCATCGATGTTGGACGCTATGTCTGATCTCTGATACTCGTCACAGATCTTTCTGATTCTTTCGCGACTTTCTGCCTCTTTGTCTAACTCTATGCCGAGGAGAGAGACGTAGTATTCCGCTGCGTTGAAGCCGCGGGGGCATTTGTAGTTCAGCCTAGGAAACATAAAAGAAAGATTTGAGAGCCTCAGATTGCCTTATTCAATAAACATATTATTCAACACTGCAACAATCACTGTGTAACGAATATATGTTATATTTGAGAACTTATGCTATATATTTGGTAAAAACACGAAGCCTTCACAGTTGAAGGATTCGTGCACCGTTTAAAATGCAAAGTTACTTCTTAAATTCGAACATAAAAATAGTACGATAGACAAACTTAATGCTGAAAAGTATTTTCTGTTAGATATCCTTTGCTTTGTGAAAATGCTTGAAACGAGGTAATCTGATGAACTAGACTCTTAAAAAAACAAATAATTTATAAAACATTTAATGTCAAAAAACCGACTTTGAATAACGGGAAATTGATATAAAGTCCAATATGCAATTTCATCTATCATCTTTTTTATAAGGCCACGATAAAACTCTGCTGAAAATAATCTGCTTTTTAAATGCTAGATTTTTCTTATATATACGAAAAATTTTAGTCGCGAGTCGGAGTCATAAGAATATATGAAGGGTTCCGTTGCTCCAATCCTATTCAAACTACCATTTTTATTTGAACTGATTAACGAATTTAGCAATGTAACCTTTTCTTTCTTTATGTTTATATATCATAAACATAAAGAAAGAAAAGGCTACATTACGGGATAAGGTTTCCTCAAATAGTAAAAAAATATATCATGCAAATGAATAAATAAGAAAATGTTTGCATAAATCTATGTAAGAGTCTAATAGATGATGTTAAAATTTTCATAGGCGAGTATATATTCTATCATCTTATTTTTGTGCGAAGAAGAATAGCAGGTAGATTGAATATCACTTTAAATACACGATTAATTATAAAATATACCTATGCCCTAACGTAAAACCTGAGACAAGGTCAGAGCGTATTAAGACAAGAACATTTTTGGTCATCACCTGCTCTTCCCAAAATCAAAACCTAAAACATCCCGACAAATGCTATAGGTTCACTGTATCCATAGTTGACTAGTAAAATGAAGGAGCTTTTCCAGTATGTAAGAGTTCTATCAATCTCCATTCTAAGACGGTACCAAAAAGCTGTGCATATTAAAATGGCAAATATCTAGTTAATAAAAGATTAGGATCGGATACTGTGAATGTATTTTGGCCTTGACAGTGGAAAATATTTTAAAGTTCATATTCTAAATAGGAGTCACGGACGATTTGACACAGCATGATATGTTATTTAAAACTATGATATACTAAAAAATATGAGTTAGAATGCCGTATGTGCGTGATTTAGACTGGTTTCAAAAATGTTCTGCCTTATCGCATCCTCAAAAAACCGACAGAGCACTTCTAATATGTGTGGCCAGACGCCGGATACCTTTTTTTTTAAATTTGGGGAAAGAGGTTCTAAGTTCGTTGGCCTGTTACTGTTTTCCTTAAAAATTGTATCCAATTTTAATTTAGTTTTTATTCGATTCGTATGACTTCAAGGTGACGTTATCTTTTTTCTTTATGTCCCTTATGAGGTTGTTTGTTTGTATGTGTGTGTTTGTATTCATCTGGAACGATTTATCTCCGATTAAAATACTTTTTTTTGCAATCGATTACTTTGTATATTTCATTTAGAAAAAATTATATAAAATATTTGGATAAACTTTATTTTCCAAGTTACGAAAAGCAAACTTTATTTATCTAAGTCCTTAATTAGAATAATAAGATTGGCGATCTAAAATTACAGTTATCAAAAAAAATACAGTAAAATTACAGTCAGTCAGTCTAAAATTACAGTTTACTTATCTAGAAGTTAAGCCACGAAGGTCTGTCGGAGTTTTTATTGTAAATGTAATATTTCTACGCGGAATGCAAAAACGTTAATTTGAAACTTCTAATCTTGTCTCGAACAACGTTTTTTGTATCCTTAGCCTTGAGACTAAGATATTGCACAATATTTAATGCGCTACTTTAACAATATATGATAGAATACTTAACAGATATCATAATACTCTGGACTTCATGAAACCTCAAAGCCATCGCAACACCCCAGCAATGCCCCTGTTGCAGATTGTAGGGTACGGTAGCTGCTTACAATAACACAGACATATATCAAGTTAGTGTTGTTTTTGGACTTAGTATTTTTATCATTTTTCTGTTATCCATTGACAGTAACAATGGATAACAGAAAAATGCTATCAGTTCGGCCCTGCGTTTTCATGAATGACTGCTATGCTTGATCAAGTTGTCAGTTTCTGTGAATGTTAGGGTATTTTATAGTTTGTGCAAACTGAATAAACCGCTCTGGAAATTATAAAGTTCCAATTCCAATTTTGAAACATGGTACCCCTCCTAAAAAAAACTTTCTATTTACTTGTTCCTGTTTCGTTGTAAATTTCCTAACTAGACATTCTTTGAAGAACGACTACCTTGGAAACTAAATAAATTATAAAAGAGGCTGATGTCGGTGACGATCTAACGATCACAGAGTGGGTCAGACCAATGAACTGTTTCACAAAATGGCATATTTTGAATAACAAGTGAACCTCAAATTGTGAGCCTTCAGTTCTTCAGTTGGAAGACATTATACTAACATTTCGATTCTACTATTATTGTACAATTTAATTGTGTTTTGGTTTGTTCCAGTTAATAGTCCGAGAAGCTAGTTTGAGAGAAATGCGTTTATATTCTCTCTAAGAATAAGAATATTGTACTCAGGATACTTACGAAGCAAAGAAGTTATCTGCCTGTTCAATCGTCCCATGGAACGCGGTCCTTCCATTGGCCAATAGCACCACTTGATGGAATAACTCGAAGACGCCTGAAGCCGGTTGGTGGACGGAGCAGATCACCAGCTTTCCACCAATGGCGAGCTTTCGTAGACGGGCTACAACTGCAGCAGCCCCCCAACTGTCCAATCCGGTAGTAGGCTCATCGCAAAATAAGATTGGCGGGTCGTTTAAAAGCTGAAAATAATGTAGAGTTAACAACTAGGCACGCAGTGTTTTGTATTTGCAGAGGGCATACCTGGAAATTCTATGAACAAACGGAAACGGTTTGTCTATTTTCAGTATCACAATCCAGTCCAGGAGTGTGACGATACTCTTATTCTCTTTTATTAATGGATGAGATCTTTGTAACATCCAACTTCACTGCTCATCAAAAAGCAGCCAGTGAGAAGGTAGATACTTAGTTTATAAGAAGAATCAGATCCTTGCGATTTCAAAGAATACAGACACTACTTAGAATTGGGGGCAAGAAGACGATGACTCGTTTAGGATTTTATAATGTTGGTAATAAAACTCCGAGCATAGCTACATTCCATAGACTGTTGCACATCCATGAGTTTTATATACGAGTCTAATAGATGACAACCAAGTTATCATTAGTTACACGCTCTGATAGTAGTTTTTTGTCTTGAGGCTCTGCAGTAGTTGGATTCGTCGGCCTGACCTCGACGTGGATGTGGTTTTGTTTTATTATCGAGACCTTTCGAATGTTCTAGCTTACCTGTACCGCTAAAGCGACTCTTTTCCTCTCTCCCCCCGACAGTGCCTTCAGTTTGGTCCGTGTGCATGAGGTGATTCCCAAATCTCCCAGGAGGTATTGTATTCGCCTCTTCCTTGCTTGTTTTAGACAGCGCCTGTCCATCATTAGTCTAGCCTGTTTGAGAGGAAGTTGGGTCATGAACGTATTTGTAAGGAGAAAATTACTAATAACGAAAGAGCTAAAAAAATATAGAATGATGGGAGTAGGAAATTCGATTTTAAAAAGAAACTATAAACCTAGGTATAGATTTTTATATACTAAGCATAGAGTTTTCTTTCAATGGTGAACATTGCTACGAGCAACTGGAAGTATTAGGATTTGATATTAACAATAGGCAATGCACATTATGCATAACTATAGCGAGTTTTTTTTTCAATGTTCATGTCTGTTTAGTATACTTAGATAAGTTAATAAGTAGGTTTGACTGGATCTTTAAAGTCCAATCAAGACAGCAAGAAGACATATTAATCACCGCAATATTTGATATTATTTGTTATATCAGTTCAAGCAGTGCTCATTTTTTGCCCATTCATATTTTCATGGCAGTTTTGTAGGTAGACTTTTTAGTTTAATGACATCCTGTTTTATTTTAATTTTATTTTAAGATGTTAACTGTAATTTGATAGGTGACAGGTCATTCATTCAAACAAGTGGCTTTGTTTGTAACACCTTACTTACTTATTAAGATTTTTAAATAGCTTTTTAATAGTAGGTAGACTGTTCAACGGTACATTAAGTCGGTAAGTGATGTCAGTTTGACGACGAGTCAGACTTGCTGTTTTTGTGTGAATTGTTTTTTAGTCAGTTCAGCGTTGAACAATCAGCCAGCACTAACTTGACATAAAATGGCGCCTATTTTTGAGGTCTGCAAACTTAATGTAAATCCGCCTCTAGATGGGACGCTAATGACTGACTCTAACAAAATTTAAATACGTTCACAACGTTATGCCCCATGATAGTTATTTTCAGATACATACTCAGTGAGTAGATGTTTGAGGATACCAAGTATGGAGTAGTCAGAGGCACGTTCAAAAATTACAGTTGGTACATGGCCGCGTTTTGCAAGTAGAAAGCATTCCACGTGATAGGTTGCAAGCCTATCATTCGAATTTTTGGTTTTAGGGCATGCCGGTTTTCTCAATGTTTCACCGTAGCCCATGGCTTATTTAAATAATTTATAGAGGTAATTATTTTAAAGTATTCTCTAAACTTGCATGGTTTGTGGGTAAACCAGTTGCTGAACGAATGAGTTCCGATTCAACTTTCTTGAATTTTCTCATTAGATGAGAAAAATATGTTTTGATCTATTTAGGTTCAAGGCTTCTTTTTCTATTGAACGACCAATATTTAATATATTCATCGTCTATAGCATCTATTGCCTTGTTGCGACAAAATCTTTCTAAGAACCATCTTTGAGCTTAGGGCGTTTCGGAGATAAATGGTAACAAAAAAATAAAACCTCATAATGGTAAATGCATATACGGTTCCTTTTGTCGCGTGTAAAAGCTACGAATTACGACTAAAGGAAATATAGTAAATCAGGATGTAGTTAAGTGTAGAATTGAATCAGCTTGATTCGACTGTTTGCTTTATTTCTTTCGGAATATAATGGTCACAAATATGGCTATAATATTTAAATAAAAATGATGATATTGAACGTGATATGGTGTGACTATTATTATTTCAAAAGAATTAAAGCAAACAGCCAGTCAAATCAAGCGGGTTCATTAATAATATGACAAATAAGAAACCTTATAGTTGCTTTGCACAATAGAGTTTTATCTACTTATCGACATATAGAGAATTTTAGAGTTTTATCTACTTATAACAACATAAACAATTTCATACAAACTTAAACGATATTGTAGAACATGTGTAGTTAACTATTTGCGATATTTTTGATATCAAATGCGCATGTTCAAGTTGGTGACATTTAACATTGCTAGCACATAAGCTAGTGCATTCAGAATGATTTTATGAAAAAACTTAAGAAAAAATAAAAACAAGTTTACACACGTGGCCTTGAATGCTTACTCTTTTCCCACCATCTGCTCGGCCACTAGTGGCAATTAAAATAACTGATACCTAATCGGAATTTGTTTTTAATGGGCATTTTCTCTAGCTAAAAACCAAACACGTTCCTAGTATTTTTAAAACTTTCGCGATTAGATAACACCACCTCGAACCACGGCTGTTGCAATACAGCCGAAATTTCATGAAAAAATAAAAAAGGTAAACGCGATAAAGGCCCGTTAAATTTATATTTATTAAACACGTTCATGCCTATAATCTTCATGATGGAAATTATCAGATCCATACTCAGTGCGTAGATCTGTGAGGATAACAAGTAGGTAGTCAGAGACACGTCCAAACATTATATTATGACACATATCAGCGTTTTGCATTTTAGCATTCCACTTGACAGGTTGCAAGCCTACGACTACATATTGGAACACTAACCGATGGCATCAGTTTTGGTTCTTAGGCAGGCCGATTTCCTCAGGATGATTTCCGTCACCGTTTTAAGCACGTGTTAAGCACACATAAACTGAAAAAAATACTGGTGCACAATCGACTTAAAACCCACATTGGGATCGAATATCGGGGTATAGCCCACTGCGCCAACACAACATAGCTAAGTACATATAAAATGGGTCGTATGTCGTAACATATAACTTTTTGACTGATGACTGCGATATCATCAATCTGGAAATGTCCGCTTCTGCAGAAGAACAGGCTTCCTCTTTAAATGCCCCGGTAAACAATCCTCACTGGCCTTCAAGTTTCTCGAGAACCGGCCTCCCAGGATACAGGCTAGCCCTTGTGCGGGAGCCACAAGAATGTCAAAATTAATTAAGTTATAGTTAGTAATTTAGGGAAGCATGTAAATCGCTACTTTACCATAAATTCCATATGTTCATCCACAGTTAGATCATCAATAGCCAAGTCTTCCTGAGGCACGAAGCCTGATATTCTGGCTATGAGGTCAGCTCCCGCTAGTCTTCCGTTCAGCATGAGGTATCCTGTCATAGCGCTTTTGTCTCTTCGGCTGATGGCTGCTAGGAGTGTAGTCTTTCCTGCACCACTATTATGGTACGATAAAGAAAAAAATTATATTTTTTGTAAAGTATGAAAATAATTACCCCTGTGTAGAGTGAGATGTATTTTTGCATATATTTCAGGTATAATATTATCATCAACAGAGTCGACCACTGCTGGACATTTCCTCTGAAAACTATAACGAACAGTCTGGAACCACTAAAATTTACTGTATTCAAACAATTTTAACCCAACGTGTTGATGACTTATCAGTTTTAATTTTCAAACTTCTAAGTCCATTAAAATAAAGACGTTAAATCTGTTATTTATTTGGCCCTTCACAAAACGCATAGGAAGTTGTCGGCAATGAGAACGCCGTCCCTTGACCCACTAAGTTGAAAGTAATTTGAAAATAATTTGATGATCGTTCTGTAAACAAGTCTCACAGTTACTCTGTCGGTTCTTCTTAACATTCCATATACTATTAAGTATGCTTGTTTGATTTAAGACGACAAAGTATAATATATGTTTTTTTTCGATTGTTTCTAACTTTTGTAGAATTACTGTAACAGTTTATTAGTAATCGTTTTAAATTAAGTATGCTCCTCATTTATTCATTACTGCTCGTCTGTCTATACTAAACTTCTGGCAAAGACTTGGGATGGCTTGTCCAGTTGTGCAGTTTATTCAATGAATTAACGAGGATTACATCTGGCATTAAATAAATGTGGGATGGGGCGAAGGGCACCTCAAATAAATTAGCTTACCTAGATCCCATTAGAGCTACTAAATTTCCAGACGTAACATAGCCGCTTACTGAAACGAAATAAAAATTATAGGTACTAAGATAATTAAATTACATTACACGATAGTGACCGAGGAGTGGCTCTTGTAGAAACGTAGGTCGCCCTGTCAGCGAGATGGGCAGACGAAATTGTCAATGTCTCGCGAGCCCTTAGCGTAGGACGAACTGAGAGAGGCCTATAACCATCAGTGGGATTTTGAAGTCAAGATTTTGATGATGTTAAGATAGAAGATACTTTATACGAACAAGTTTTTCAAAACGTATGTCTAAGCCAATTTTTCTATTAATTGTTTTAATATTCCAATCATTCACATTTTTTAAGTTCAAAGAAAATCTAAAAGTTAGTGGAACCATTAGAAAAACTACCACATACCAAATAGATACCTACTTGTTGTTACCGGTTCCACTGATTTAAGGTGACGCAAGATTTGGAGATACGGAGACCAGACCTTGTCAAATACCTTGTATCCACCTATGTTGAAATATTAATTCTATGCTAATATCCCTAATTTAAAACGATTGCATGGCTAAGAAAGCGTTTAGTGTTACCACGAAACAGCTACAGATATGTTATATTCTGAAGATGGCATACTAGACTTTTTCTATTTATGTTAGCAAATATGTAAGAAAACGAACGAAACCGGTACCTACGTATGAAGAGGGTTAGCCGTGAATCCCAGCAGCGGACAAGATCCTTACCTCCATTCAGGACTCTGACTTCTTCATACGTCGGAGACCTCCATATGCTGGTCTGGGTCTTTTTCTTCCTGTACACTGAGAGGTCTTTCCACGCCAGAGTGAGGTTCTCGGGGCCGTCTCCCATGATGCCCATTTCATCGTCTTCCCAGTTTACAATGGCTCCGGTGAGAACGTTCCTTGTGGGTAGCTTCAGGTTGACGTCTTCCTTCATCACGTCATCAGTACTAAAAAAATATATATTAATGATAAAACTCCCGCCGTGTTTTTAACCGTATATTGCTGCGCCTTCCTTGTGGCAATAAAAACTATCTCAGAAACATCCTTGAAGCTATACAAACAGCTGTATTTCAATCAATAAGCCGTTCTGGAGATAACTTTTAATAACGTTTATAGCCTCTAATTGCAAATGCATTAGCGGGCTCCTTACGTGTCACAGAAAAATCTTCTAATAACATCCTATCCTATCCTACTCATATTATAAACGTGAAAGTTTGTAAGGGTGGATGCTTGTTACTGTTTCGCAAAAAACTACTGAACGAATTTTAATGAAACTTTACAGTAATATAGCTTATACATCAGAACAACACATAGGCTACTTTTATCTGGGTATATCCGGGTATAATCCGGTATTCGGGGCGAAGCCGTGGGCAGAAGTTAGTTGTACTTTAAATTAAAGTTAAAAGTACAATGGGTGGCGGTTAGGTCTTACAGCAACCTTTGAATTTTAAGGTAGGATCGTATTTCGTATGGAATACGAAAACAAACAAACTCGCTCACTACTGTAATACCCATGATGGAGACCCTCAGACCCATACTCATTACGCAGATCTATGAGGTTACCTACCATAGTAGTCCAGAGACCAGTAGTCAGAGTGAAAGAGAGTGTCTAAGGTACTACAAAAATTTCACCTAAATTTGGAATAAACTAGAGTTTATGTATCACATTATTTCGATAAGCAGATTATGATTCTCATTCATTACAGATATCTAACGATTTTACATTGTAGGTTTGTCAATATAGATTAACATCTGTTGTCAACGTCGCGTTATTTTGTAATGGTCTTGTAATAGCAAGCCATTTATAGTCTTGTATAAAATGATACTTCCTCTCTCTCTGCGTCCGCGAGACTACGATCAATTGATACAATTGGACACTTTAACGCTGCCGATCGTATCCTGAGAAAATATTTCAAAACTGTACCGTATTTTTTAAGACAACAACTTTTATTTTCCAATATAATATGTTCCTACCCTACATAATTTTCCGAAAAAATATGAATCTAAAGTATGTGTGCGACAATGGGCTCCGCAGTCTAGCCTGTAGGCTTCGCGGAAGCCCCGATTGTGTTTGGCAAAATAGATTTAATAGATATATAAAAACAAATGGTCTAGGTCTAATTATTTCTGTGTTATTGTGTCTCAAACTTTCTTTCTTTTTTCTTTATTCTTTCTTTCAAAACAATTCAAAATACTAATAAAAATTTGCTGAGTAACAAAATAGGTAGCTAACAGAAATTTAAAATAAGTGGGGCAGTGGACAGGTCGATGTGGTATGTCTGTCTGTAGGTGCTTTCATGCTTTATAAGCCGGTATATGCGTTTGGGGTATAGGTTGTTTGTTTATTTTTTAGCTTTTTTCTCTAAACTGCTTAGCAGATTTTAAAGAGATTTTTAGCTTATAAAGTTCTTAAAAAGGTTTTGAAGGTTTTAATAATAATTATGAATTATATTTCCCGTTATATCAGATTCAAATAAGTAAGAACTGATAATACGAAAATGTCGTAGTCTAAAATATTTATTGCAGATGAATGCAGATTTGAAATGTTATCTGATACGGATATCTGATCCTGTATGAAGAAAGCAAGACATATACTTAATAGTAGAGATCTTGAACAAGATGGCTGGACTGGAGAGATACAAGATAACAGTGTATTGACATCCAAAGTCAAAATGAAAAGGTTTTGATTCATTGAAACCACAAGAATCATAGAAACGTCAGCTTAAAAACTACGTTAATTCAAAATTTTTAATTGAATTTACGCCGATTCCTTGCGCTCGGGCATGCCTAGAAACGGTCAAGTGTGTGTCAAGCTACGCGCAGAGTAATGTTCCGTAGTTGCCCATAAACGTATATTTACTACCTGTATTACACATCTAACAACTTCATCTGAGTCATTTTCAATGGAATTTGTATAAAATTTTCCTTTTTACTTCTCCAAGTACATTTTATAAGTTGGTCGACTATTACTCTTTAACTTGTAAAGCCTACTTAGCTGTGATAGTTTTCCTTGCCGTGTTTTTTTTCACATATCCAAAAACAACCGTTTAGCTGGCTGGGGGGGTGGGGACACACTTGACTCTAACAAAACCACCGCCGTCGACACCCGTCAGCGGCAGCCGTCTCGCCGCGTCGGCGGAACCCTACCAATCAGGTAACAAACTCTGATTGGTTTTTTTTTATGATCCTTCACTAATTGTGGTGCCACTATAGACAAAACTCAACGCCCCACGCTAACACCTACAACCACAAAATGTCTTCATACACAGTACCCACAATAGTTACGACGGATCTATCTATTTTAGTGTTGCCAAAAGTAAGAAAACTTATGAAGATAAGTTTTCTTACTTTTGGCAACACTAAAATAACCCGTACCCGTTCTGAAGAGAACGGTTACGCAAATTACTTTTGTACTTTCAATAAACTTTCTAGGAACGAATTGTATAGCACAGGATGTATGTTTTTTTTATACAAATACCTTTAAAATATGTTTACAAAAATAAAAGAGATATAGCAATAAAGAGTTAATCAATCTATTTGTCTATCTAGAAGAGTAAGACGACCTCTGTGGCGCAGTGGGCGGAGGTCCGCCTGAGACGCACAAGGTTGCGGGTTCGATTCCTGTCACGGGAAAAATGTTTGTAAAATCTGCAAATATTTGTCTCGGGTCTGGGTGTTTTTCTATGTATGATGTGTATGTATTTACAAAAAAAAAGTATATAAGTAGTATATCAGTCATGTAGTTCCCATAAAACAAGCTCTGCTTAGTTTGGGGCTAGATGATGCTCTGTGAAAAATGTCCAGCAATATTTATTTATTTAGACTTTACGCCGCGTTGATTCCTCAGACCTAGAAAAAAGCTTCAATATAGTGCCAATTGTAGGAAGATCTATCTAGGACATGGAACATCGGGATCTATTTATAGCCCTAGAGTTATTGCGGTATACGGGGTCGTAGCCGTCGACTTTCCCTGTATAATGTTACCGCCACGGGACAGTGTAGTGTTACTGATAGCTGATCGATCACTAGGAATGTGGGTATTCCAAGTGAATGCGTTTTGGACGATGAATCACAATTTTCTAGGACATAATTAACATAATTTTAAGTATATAATTATGTACCTACTTAGTCTGTTGAACAGACCAAACAATATGACCATCGGTTATAACAATAAAAAAATGATTTTGGATTACGTTGCAATGAATGAATGAATGAATGAATGAAAATACTTTATTGTACACCTTAAGATACAAACGAAATAAACAGTAACACATATGATAAAGGTACAATGGGCGGTCTTATCGCTTAAAAGCGATCTCTTCCAGACAATCTTTGGATGAAGAGGATTATATATGATTTTGAAGCGGCCGGGGGTGTACTTTGTGTAAACTACCTTAAATAATATTATTCATAAGACATACTACAGCAGAATATAATAAATAATAACATATATACCAATTACCTATTGGTAATTACCAAAATGGTAGGTACCAAAAATGTTAGAAATTAGAGACGATTTTATTTTAACAAAACAGCTTTTTCCATTTCATTGTTCCATTGAAACTTTTCTAGTGACGTAAAATTATGACGCAGTTAAACCGTTTTGACAGATAAAACTAAATTGCTTGTTACCACAAGTAAATAAGCTCTTATTCCAAAAGTATATACGGGCCCTATGCGTCGCGAGTAAAAAAAACAACAATGGCTAAGTTATGTACATTTGGACATTTCTACATTAAGAACATGATTATGTATACTTTGACATGCCAATGTTATGTAACTATAACGAAATGGTTACATAAATAAATATCAAATATCAAAAGTTGGCTATTGTGACAAAGTAATAAACTAATCTACTTTAATTTTAGTTAAATTAAAAAACACTTAAGTAAAACTTTTTATTGTTAAACTATTACCTATTTATTGCCTAACTCTGGTATAACTGCATTATATTTTAACGTAAGTATGCATATTTCGATCTGCCTACTTAATTTTACTAAAGTAGGTAAGGTGTAAACATAACTAGCTGGTGCCAGCACATGTGGAATCGTATTTAAAAAATTATATTCCCATACAAACTTTAACCCCCATTTCCCCTCCTTAAATTGTGAAAATCCAATAACCCTGAATCACATCATTATTAATTTAGATCAGTAGCTATAATTCATATTTTCATGGTTCTAACTTTAAAGAACAAATACTTTCATACAAAGTTCCTTCTCCCATTTCCCCCTCTTAAAGTGGAAATTCCCAAAATTCCTTTCTTAGCAGATGCTTACGTTATAATATTTTATAACGTAAGCATGCTAATAAGCATGGCTTATTAACCCATGTTCAAATTTCGGCTTTCTAGACTTAGTAGTTTTGGTTGTACGTTGATAGATCAGTCAGTTAGCGCCGTAAGATCAATAGTTGTTTTAACTAAAGAGTAAGTTTAATCTTCTATTTTCGATTATTTCATAAGTTCAATGATAGTTGATCCACAATTTGTTCTTATATGACAGTAGATCAAACCTTCGATTAACTTTTATCATTGATTTACGAAATCCAAAGTTTAAACTACTATTGATCTTACGACCTTTTGTCAGTAAGTCAGGACAGACGATTTTATAAGTTTTGATTAAACTTGAGTATTTGAGCTTTCTTTAAATTATTTCCGATAGAGATCCTTAATTTTTTACTTGGCATGACTGCAGAGTAGGTTTGTAACAACATTGTTGTTACAAACCTACTCTGTGTTAGGGTTCTTAGATCATTAATTCATTCATAACTAGCTCCTGCCTACATCTTCGCCTGTGTGATACCTGGATAAAACCGTACTGACTACGGTAGAACCCCATCGACAATGAAATTGGTGGGGCCTCTGAACCGGCTTACCTTAAAATAAATTTATAACTGAAACCATAGACCATTAATTACACAAGTGCGTCTGAAACAAGATAAACCTATGTCTGTAAATGACAGTGCACGCACATCTCAAACAATCTAGTGGCAGATGACCGATTAAAATCTAATTCAGCAGCATAGTGAGCCAAAATATGTAATAAACTCACCAAAAACAAAGCAAAAAAAATCCTCTTAGAACTCGTACACGCAATAAGAAACAAATTTACTGAAAACACACTTGGTACAAATATTTGGAACTATGAGAGTTTTTACTAACTTGTACCTATTTGGAACTATGAGAGCGAGCGTGTGGCTCTATGTAGCCTCTACACCCAACTGACTATCTTCCACCTACTCTATAAAACTAGTTTGGCATACATAGCTCCTCGTTTTCTTTAGGGACTATTAGTTTTAGTACCTTTTAATTAAAACACTCAACAGTCACTAATTGGTTCTTAACTTTTTACCTACTAAATTATAGAAAATTATGAGCAAATAACATGGTTCTGAAATACCTACCTACTTTCCCATGTTATAGTGGTGTAATATATTTATTGATATTCTGTTGTAATATAGTGATATTGGAGCCAGCTTTTTCTTCGTTCCCTAATCTTAGAACCGTTTGGACCTAAAATAGATCTAATTTTTGGGGATAACGCCGTATGGAAGTAGATAGGAACTACCTACTTCCATTACTACCTACCTACTCGACTATGCTTTTACTACAAGTTTATATTGGAAAATTGGATCCTATCAGATAGGTGCCTACGAAACGTACCTATTAGGTACTAGGTAGGTACTAGTATAGTATTACCTATAATATCTGTTCTATTACTTAGTAGATATTTATTTAGGTACTTATGTAGGAAGATACATACTTACAAGTATTCTTAATTACTACCTAATAAGTGTACGGTTAGCTCTGTAAAACCTTTGTAAAACACAGACTCTTTTCCCTCAAAATTTTTAAATCAATGCAAACTTTTTGTATAAAAAAACGGCCAGCGCTTTTGTTTGTATAGGTACTTACGTCTCGCTTATTGTTGTCAATTTTATTTAGATTTCCGTGGTTCATTTGTTTTCGTTTTGGTTTTGATGTGGCAACCAATGATTATTGACGTTGAGTGCATCGTTTGTAATAAATCGTTGCAAAAGATCGGACACGATCCAAAAGAACCGTCGAAAGACATGGGAAAAGTGACCAGCAATAATAGTCGACGTTTGAGAACACCGAATTGGTCTTCGGAGGAGAAGCAGTATCTTCTTGAATTGATCAAAGCTCGCAAGGAGGTGGTCGTAACTAAAAGCAACAACGGACCAAATTTTTCTGAGGAAAAGTGCACCGCGTGGTCCGAGATTTTGCGGGAACTAGAAACGAGATTCGGTGCTAAGTTCAACTGTAGCTCTATCAAGAAGGTGAAGACTCAGTGGCAGAACATGAAGCGGTTAGCGCGTGACGAAATATCCCAGACAGGTCCCATGCTACACAAACTGACCAAGCAAACTGTTGAGGTTTGCGAAATTCTAGACATGGTGAAAGATGGTGTTTTGAAAATGGAGGCACACAGTTTTAATGAAACAGGATTATCCACTAATGTTGAGATTAAAACTGAACGTATTGATGAGTAAGTACTTCTGAATATCTAACTATCATAGTTAAGTCACAATAGCAGCTTTTGTGTTCTAAAATGTAATTAGATCGCCGGCAGAAAGAAAATTGGGTACATTCGTATCGTAAGTCCATAGTGCCTACCTACTTACTTACTTGTAATCTACCTAGGTACCTATAATCATGTATGTTGTAGGATATAAATTGATTAATTTAATTTGTTGCTAGGGAGGTTGGTACTTTTTCTTTGTAATTTAATTTCTAATAACATAATACCTAATAGGTACAAATGCAGGACATTTTTACACAGTAGCCTCGATTCTGTAGTACACAGACTAAACTAAATTTAAACTATCGCTCTCTTTTACTGATAGTGTACGCAAGAAAGAGATAGCTACAATTTTAGTGCCGTGTGCTGCTGTCAAATCAGTTTACGTGCCGCTTTTCTTCGTGTTTATAGTCAGCATGTTTTGATATCACGATTAAATTTGTATGGAAAACTTAAATCTGACTAATTTGACAGCACTAAAATTGTAGCTATCTCTTTCTTGCTTGCACTATCAGGAAAAGAGAGCGAAAGTTTAAATTTAGTTTAGTCAGTGTACTACAAAATCCAGGCCAGTATCATCTAGCCCCAAAGTAAGCAGAGCTTGAGTTATGGGAACTACATGACTGATATACTACTTATATATATTTATTAATAGAAAACATCCGAGACAAATATTTGCAGATCATACAAACTATGTCCAACGACGGGATCGAACCCGCAACCTTTTGCGTCTCAGTCCTTCACCTATTGAACCACAGAGGTCGCCTCAAACTCTACTGCCCCACTCTTCATTACACAAAGGTGAGTTGGAAGAAAATGCAAATTAGTAATAAGTTCGCCTAATGTATTTGTTTTATATTGTGCAATAAAGCATTTTCTAGGTATATTAGGCAGGCAAACCTTAATCACCTACCTACATTACATACCTTAGTACCTACCTGGCCTACTAAGATATTATGTACCTACCGACCTATAAAATCTAGTTGGTGATGCATTATCTTTTACTACATTCGTCTAGGTAGGTACCTACCTAGCTAGGTAAATTAGGTACCTACTTATGCCATCTAACAAGGTACTAAGAACTATATTGTGCTATTAAGCATATGCTATTAGCGTGTCTAATTATTTTTTTATAAAATTATTTTATCTCACCTACCTAGCTGTGAAGTTGATTTCAATTGATATTATTTGTCTTTAATTATTTTTTCAGGGAAATGATTCCTGGTTGTAGTGGAATCCAACGTATACCAATGGTTATAGATGTTGATAATAATAAAGAAAATATACGTTTTAATCGGCTTGAATCCTCAGCTTCATCTGCTTCTGAGCAAGTGTCTGTAAACGAGTCTGAGGCTCCTGAAGAGGCTAACCAGAGCACCAGCTTTAATATGAAGAACGCTTCCGCTATGACTGATGAAACTTATAAAGAAACTATTATTACAATTAATCCATTTCATAAGGAAATGCAGGACTATTTCAAGTAGGTATTTTGTTAGGTATATCCATCGAGTGGGCTATCTACTCGATGGGTTTTAGGAAAGTACCTAATTGGCTTTTTTTAGAATTTTTAAGACAATTGAGGTAAAGTGACATCTTTGTTGCATATGTAGAACTATTTAGGTATGTTGCAAACCAGAACTAATTTTCCAAGAAAAAATATTAATAACCTTATCCAAATATTGAATAAATTTCCTAATTAAATGCATTAATATTTTTTCTGATCACTTTTTTCTAAATTAAAAAAACATTTGTTGAGTTAAGTGACATCTCTACTATATATGTAGAACTATTTATGTTGACTATGCTTCACACATAACTCAAGCTTTAAAAGTTAGTATTTTAATTAACTGCGACTCAAGCATCCATTAGTGCATAAATGCCTGAAATCTATATCTTTGTTGTTATACCCTCAGATTTATTTCTGCTGAGAAATTAATGAAAATGGAGTCTATAAAAGAAGAACGACAAGTCATTAGAGCTATGAGAGAAACGGCTGAGCTGAACAAAATTATTGCTGAACAAAAACTAAAGCATGTGTTGTGGGTGAAGAAGGCAGAGATGGCGTGAGTTCATATTATTTTCCATTTACTTTCCCGCTTTGTATATTTTTTCCTAAATGGGTACTTTTATTTAATTTCGTTGCGCATACAAATAAAAGTAACAACAAAATGATACGTAATTTTTCTATCACAAGAAATCATGTCATGTCATGCACAGACTACTATATGTACCATGTCATGCCAATTTTTACTTGTCTTTGTTTATGTGAGTTGTCAATGTCAAATCTTGCTTCAAAACTGTCCAACAAACGTCAATTTGATACAAGAAAATTATTTTGTGAAAAAGTCGAAAAGAACTTTGTTTAAATAGTTTATTATTTTGCTAGCATTTTACTTCGTACATTCGAATCATGAGTTTTATTTCTAGTACTAGAACAACGGTAGTGCAAGGTGCGAGAGCTCTTATCAACGTGAGGTAAGTAATCCACCGGCCGGACCGGTTACGCAACGCCCGGGAAGCACATTTTTATTTTTGTTACAACAAACGACGTAATTGCTTTCCAAAGAATCTTGGTAATTTGAAGACATTTTGGGCATTTGTATCTTAACGTGAACAGTAGTCCAACCGGGTAAATGCACGGCATTTTACTGCACTGCCTCTTGCAGTCATGCTATTTTCTATATGCTGTGCAAATAGCAATATATAAGCGACGACATATTCTGGCACGCACTCAGCTGCTGTGCCCTTTGTTTACCAATTACAATTGTCAGTAGTATTTTGTCTTGCTGTCTGTCTACATTTCTATTAGGACATTATTCATGTAAGTTTTGTTAGCTATTCATATCAAACTTTACAAATACTAAATTTTAAAAAAAATAGAGAATATTTGAAATTTTTTGGCAAACACAGGTTTGGTATTTATTTAATTAAAGTCCTTGAGCACTGTTTTTGTTTATCGCACCAATACATAAGTTTTTCTCATCCTGTCTTGTAAATCATTGTGCAAACATGTATGACTCATGTGTTTACAGAGTAAGATCAAGGCATCAAGCTATTTTTAATCAAGTGAGATGAAGGACTCACTTTCATGCATTGAAAATTCAATCAAAATATATTTGTTTATAGTCTTCACTGAATGCTAATTAATGGCTGATTATATATTTTCGTCTTCTTTTTTTAAATCCAAACTTACATACATAGTCCTGAACTAGAATTCCCTGTATCATGGGTATCAGGAACTACGAGTGCTATGGTACCACAACACCCAGACAAATACCTGCAGAATATGCAAACATTTGCCCCATAGTGGGAATTAGTATTGATGCAGACATTATCCTCTTCTAAGATTCAAAAAAATTTAAATAAAATAAAATCTATACTTACTAACAATGCCAATTAATGAATTATTTTTTTATTATTTATTCCTAGCTTACTAAAACTTATTTACATCATAATGTTTAAAGTTTTTATTAAACTTAGATGAGCACAAAGACAGTAATGTAGGCCTTCCACCCATAGCTTTAAGACTGCTGGATGGGATTCTAGACACAATAGAAATTGTCTATTGTGTTTCAACCTAAACCTAGGTCTATTTTTGCACAGAAGTTGGATAGAATTCCAACACCAGTGGTAGCCACTAACTAGTTGATGATTGTATTTAGTTTAGAGGTTCTTGGTGAAATGATATAAAATAAATCTTGGAAAATATATGTGTGCACTATATCAACATTTATTGGGAAGAGACCGAATTAATCTAAAGCACTGGCTAAAAATAGTTAATGTCATGATTTTATTATATCCCAAAAAATTCAACCTCGGTGTGATTCGAACCTGCAACCTCCTGCTTGGTATGCAATGACTGTACTAACTAAGCTCGAGGAGATTGAATTTTCATACTCCATTAGTGTGGGTTAACACTTTAAAACACAACTACTTAATGTCTCTTACAATTGTAGCAAACTGATTTGATGAGCTCTTGTTTTCAGAATGTACTCTGGCGAGCCGGGCTCTGGTGCAGGCAAAGGAGGCGGTGGTGGCGGCTCTATCCGAGAGGCCGGAGGTGCTTTCGGCAAGATGGAGGCAGCCCGGGAGGATGAATACTTTTACAAGAAGGTATTCATCTTTTCCTGGCATACATTTCGATAATCCAAACAATAGCATAAATATAAAAGAGAAACCAATCTTCATTGTGTGATTGTTTTTTTTTGTATTAGATTAGTGATATGACTAGGTTGAAGATAGTAAAAAACCAATAATAAATAATCTAGTATGGTGAAAGAATTTAGTGTGCCTCATCATAATTTAATGCAAATGTCATGTGACTTCTAATTGTTGCTTCTAGAACATACTGGTTTCCTCAAGATCTTTTCTTTTCTTTGAGAGCACTGCTCAAGCTGAGCTCTATTGTTGGCATATTTTACGCATGGAAAAATCTATTGGTGAATAATGGGATTCTAAACCGGGACCTTCAAATCAAAAGTTGACCACTGGTGCTCACTATACACAGAACCCCACAAAATAATGTAACAAATAACAAACAATGCAGAGCACAAAGATCCTGACATCTGAAAATGTGGCCCTTGACAGCAAAATCTGAAGAAATATTTTTCAGCCATGTATAGTTTTCATACTCTCAGAAAGAGTGTTACAGATTTTCCAAAGAATAGATTAGGATCCTAGTTCCTGTTGATAGTGTAAAATCAAAGTGTATTAGGCTTACACAAACAACCTCGATGGCGCAACGGGTCTGTAGTCAGCTGCGACACAAATGGTGCGGGTTCGATTCCCAGGTGTTCTGCATATAAATATATATACTGGGTCTGGGTGTTGTTACCATGGTACTCATGGTTCCTGTTACCCATATTACAAGGAATCCTAGTATCAGGTCAGGACTATGTATGTATCATGCTACTATTCTTAAATAGGAATGACCCCGAGACAAATATTTGCAGATCATACAGACATTGGTCCCGCGGCGGGAATCGGACCCGCAACCTTCTGCGTCTCAGGCGAGCCTTCGCCCACTGCGCCACAGAGTTCGATGGTTCTTAAACTATTCTTAAATAATTAGAACTAGGAATCGTTGCATGCTTGCAGTATAATCATTTTATTATACTGATCACCTGTTATTACTGAACCAAACTATAATGCTTTTTTCCCCCCACAGCAAAAGCAAGAGCTTCAAAACATAAAGGGTCAGTCCCCACATTAAAATATCATACAACTTTGTTGCATGCATGCAATGTTACTAACGGTGACATACATTCAGTGATAATCTAATCTACCTTTGATTTTTTGAGTTTACAGTATGGCCAATATATCTGGACCTCTCTGAAGTTAGCCTTTGACATAATACTCATAACTCTTTGTTTCTTGTGTTACTGGCTTTTTGTTTGTCACCCTGCCTGAAATATATCTATGGATATGACCTTTAAAAACCAAGCAGATCTGCTTCATGCCAATAAACTATTATGTAGTTTGGCAATGACTATAAAAGTCCCCATTCATAAATAAAACATTTTTATTTATTTATAATTATTGCCATTGGTAGAAATAACCGAAAGGTTTTGGTGCGCCCAAAATGGAGTCTCCTTTCATGCACTAAATCATACTATTAATTTCCTTGTAAATCTATTGCAATGTCCTATTGCTAACTTCAGAGAGGCAAAGATAGATCAGTTTACTGTACAAGATAGGAGCATTTTAGCTAGCAATGTTTTCTGTATTTGCAGCAAAAGGAGCAACTTCAAAACCTGAAGGGTCATCTCGACAAGGAGATATCCTTCCACCAGGAGCAAATCAAACGTCATGAGGATGCGATCAAACGTCACAAAGACCAGCTCACCGACATGGACAAGAAACAGTGAATGCACAGTCGAACCATACATGCGACTTTTCAGAAATGTCTCAGTTTGAGCTGAAATTTCACTTCTATTGAGGTTGCAATTAATTGTTTTAAGAATGCTACTTTGCTTTTATTTTGTTTAGAGTTAGTCTATGGATGGTTGAATTATATCTAATAGAGGCGTCGTATAATCTGTTTTATTTTCGTCGTCGCTCATGTCATCATGTTATCGAAAAATCTTGGTCTGAGCCATGATCCTTGTGAGGAATAAGCATCACAGCACAGATATTATAGATATACTAGCTTTTGCCCACGGCTTCGCCCGCGTGGTACCCGGATAAAAAGTAGTCTGTGTTATTCTGATGTCTAAACTATATTGCTGAAAAGTTTCATTAAAATCTGTTCAGTAGTTTTTGATTGAAAGAGTAACAAATATTCATCTTCACAAATATTATAGTAGGATAGGATTTAGTACATATCCTACTAATATTATACATTACTAGCTTCTGCCTACGGCTTCGCCCGCGTGGTACCCGGAAAAAAGTATTCTGTGTTATTCTGATGTATAGGCTATATTAGTGTAAAGTTTCATTAAAATCCGTTCAGTAGTTTTTGCGTGAAAGAGTAACAAACATCCTCACAAATTTTCACGTTTATAATATTAGTAGGAAGTACAAATAAACCGCCATCTATTTTGATGATTAGGTACTACGTGTTACATTCATTTTATGGTTCAAGCTTTGTTTCATTTGTTGTTTTAATTAAAATTGTGTACTTCTATTGAGGCCAACCCTTTACCTATCAACAAATAAAATTAGCTATTAACTATTCTTTGCTAACTAAAATATCTAAATAAATCGTAAAATTTAAGTTAGCAGAGGAGTAATTATGGAAATTGTCGAGGGAAATTTTTCTCCTGCTGGTTCTAGGAGTTGACAACAGATGGCGCGATTTCACAATAATACACGAGTTCTTGAAAACTACATTAGAAATAATTAGTAATATTAACCTTACGTTGGTATTATTACTATTAATTATTTCTATAAATAATAAAAGACATTTTATGTGGTATTTATTATGACAATGTGTAGCCCGTAATTAATTGCTCTAGTAGCAAAGATAAATATGGTACCTAACTAGGTAGGACCTACGAAAAAGTAGATACTCTCTACCTCATGATTATTTGGTATATTTATAACTACTCTTAACTGTTAAAAGTTTTGCTTTAAATTAGAGCATGCAGGGAGTACCTACCTAGTTACTTATCTGCTTTCGTTCGTCTCGTCGTTTCATTGGTTGCTTTAGGTCACCCTGATGTGTTGTACCTACCTAAAGTGGCCCGATCGATGGTGAAATAACCATTTCGCGGAAGAATTCAGTGCACCTCACTCACTGTTCACTGAGGCTCCTTTCAGGCAGACTTCGTCCCTTCAATGCCATTGTATCCCTATTAGTAGGTATTATACCTAATATCTGTGCCCTAGATAGGCAACTAGTCTGTGATGCCATTTCCAATGTTAAATGGTTAGTATATTGTGCTCTTAGAAATTGGAATATTAATTTTCTCATAGGACGCATTTAGACAGCCATCGCTTTGTTTGTTTTTTGATAGTATGCAATGCAGCCAGACGGTCGTCGCCCTATCCAGACCAGCAAATTACACCTAAGTAGGTAGGTACTGACTGGCTGACGCTGAGCACCTTTGTAAAGTTAGTAAAGTAAATTTTAGTAAAGTTGACGGGGGGGGGGCCCGGGCTGTTATTGTAATTCCGTGTACTAAATAGGACGTGCGTGACAAAAACCATCGACCATCATCGGCGTCCGCGGGCGACGACCGTGCTCCACGAAACGAACCAAGCGAAGTGAAGTGAAGTTAGCGGCGGACGACCCGCCAAGCGCAGGCAGTCTCCGTCCGACCGACCGAGCCAAGCGAGCGGCAGTTTACCACAATCGCAATAGGACGCCGCATGTCGTCTCGCGACACGTTCGCCGTGTGTATGGTGTTTGTGAATTAACATAACAGTTCTGTGCTGTGTCATATTTGTGTTATTGTGTCATAGAGTTGGTGCCGCCGGTCCCATTTACTGTTGTGATGCATTTAAGGATTTACCTATGGCTGTCTTGTGTGCTCCTCGCAGGATACGTTCGCGCGACAGAGGTAAGGGGGACCGTCTTTAAATGCGGCATTCGCCCGGCTTTTTGTTGGAGGGATAGGGGACTTGAGCCCGACAATTCCGACGAGACTCGACGCTACTCAGACTTGCGTAACTTTCAATGTCATACAACAATAATGGATTGTAAACTTTGTGTGCAGCGTGTCCGACGTTTACGATTAGAACGGTTACCTTGAATGTGATAATCGCAGGTAAACATTCTTATCAGTTGAGTTCCCATCGATCTCTTGTTTGTTTATCACTGGTGTGGAGCATCGTGGTCTCGTCGTGAAGTAAACATAGCCACAGATAGTTGTAAAGTCAGTGGTCTCGTCCGAGAAATGAATGGGAGCGAGTATCGCCCACCTTTTGGAGAAAGCTGGCTAAGTACGGCCGCGATGCGCCTACATGAAGCTAGGCATCGCACCTATTTATCCCATTGTCATTTAGCTCCTGCCCGATTCAAGGACCTTAACTCAAGTTACAGTAAACTTTCACTTCATCCTCGAAATCTTTATGAACTAGTACCTACCTAATCTGCCTAGTTAGATGGGTACCTAAGTTGGGTAAAGCACCTGTATAGGTATTGTAAGTTCATTCGTAATTTTCACACTGCTGTCAGCGTTAGAATCTCGGCGGAAGTCAGATATTACGTCTGGAGATGAGTAATGAAGCCAGCAGACGTTGCAGTAAATACTTACCTAGGTAGGTCCCTAACTCTTGGAAAGTGGTAAATACACTGTTATGTACAGGGTATAAGGGGTTCTAGAATGCACCTTAGGGACCCAAGCAAATCTCACCGACCCGTGTTGTACTCGGCGCCGACCGACGGACGAGGCTCTGCCGCCCCCAGCCACGCAAATCTTGGGATTACCTACTTGCCTTTAGACTTTTCCAAGAATTACAACGTAAATATCCTAACTTTCTACTACGTAGGCCGGCGCCAAATGTAAATGGAAAACGAATATCTTTGGGATTTTCTATTCGCTTGCATAAACTTTTCCAAGAACTTCAACATCAACATTCGTCCTAGGTAGGTATCTACCTAGTCCTGTGTGCAAAATTAGACGGATGGCTGACCTACCTAATCCAGTGAATTTCCCTATGCAAATTACTGTACTAGATATTTCACAGAATGATATTAATTTGTAAATCAACGGATTTAAAAAGTGTTCTATGTTCTCGTGACGGATACCTTAGAGCTCCAAGATAAGACGTCGACAATTCCATCCAAAATCTTTTCATCGTAAGAATGACCCCACAGAAGAGTTCTGAGTCATGCTGCACCTTGTAGGTAGGTAGGTAACAAGTAGTGCAGCCCATTTTCTCCCTACGTGTTCTATCAACAAGCATTCAATTTCTGCCCAAAAAGTAGTATATTTTCTACCCCCAGCAAATTCCTCAAAGAACTTTCCCTATCATCTTGAATCAATTTAACTTTTCAATTAAACTTTTTATACCTACCTACATTGGCGTAGATTATCTTTCACAACAACTAAAATTAAGTACGCAAGAAAGAGTCAGCAAAGAATTTTACTCCTGTCAAATTAATTTACGTGCGACACGTCTTCTACGTGTTTATAGTCAGCATGTTTTGAAATCACGACTAAACTTGTATGGAACATTTAAATCTGACTAATTTGAAAGCACTAATTTTGTTGACATCTCTTTATTTTGTTACTGTAAGTAAAGAGAGATAGCGAGAGCGTTAAATAAAATTAAGGGCATAGCATATAGCTCGCAAAACCGACAACCGCTGGGGAAATAAAGTTCTCGAATGGCGACGAACCGGACGTCGCAGTTTAGGAAGACCCTCCACCCGATGGATCTCAGCTTGCGGGAAAGTCGATGGATGGAGGTGGCCCAAAATAATTTGTTATTCTTTATACTTTATTGTACACACAGATTGTACAGAGAATACAGATAAATAACCTTATTTCATGTTTCATTTATTCATTAGGCTTATGTTTAGGCTTGAGTTCATCACTAAAATAAACGGCCGATCCAGTATAACCATTTGATTATGACAGATTCCTATGAAAATATGTGAAAAAGCTTTGATAAGGACCTAACCACCCGTTATTGTGTTGGTGAACTCGGGCCTTAATGTGCACGTACAATGTTTAAGTTTATAGGGTTGCCATCTCTAAAATCTGCCAACCAGGACAAGAAGTGTGAAAACCCCGGATTTTGAAGCTTTAAGCCCGGACATATCGAGAGTGTTTTTTTTTTAAGTTACTTAGTAAAATAAAACATATTTTCATAGAAAAGATATTATCATGGTTTTGTATCGTTTTAGAATATTATCACGTACTTTCTCCTGCTGACGTTTCGTTGACCGTTTAGAGGTCCTTCCTCAGTAGCCTAAAACCCGGACTACAAATGAAACCCCGCCCGGACGCTCCCTAGACGCCCTCTAAATTAAGACAAATCCGGGGAAACCGGACGGATGGCAACCCTTAGCTTAGGTCTATTGTAGTCCATAAGTAGGTTGATATGTACATTGGCCCTGTCAGGATGTATACTTGTTCTATAATTACATATAGGACATGTGCAAAGACGAGCTTAAATCTAAGGGTTGTTATGGACTGCGGCACTCTTGATGAGGCCTATGTCTACTGCCTGTTCCTCCGCGACCAAGCCAGGAAAGAAAGGCTAGAAAACAAGGCTGGATCCTTTTACAAAACAATAGGTACCTACCTAAATTGTTTATCGAGTTGGAGCATTTTCAATGCCAAGAGTTATATCATCCAAATAATCCGATATAGTATGCCTTTTTACAAAGTTTTTGGTTTTGTCAAGTTTTTGGGAGTTTGTTGTGTTATTCTATAGTTTGATGATGATGGTGATGAATAATTCCAGGCAATTCCTACCAAACTGTTCTAGATAGGTAACTTACCAACTCTTACCAACTCTGTGAGCAAGCATATTGCTTCATTCCTCGCAATTACATTGTGCTGTGTTGGACACCCAAACTGCATTGTCGCCCGTTTAGCTAACCTTTGTAACATGATCTTTTAACTAATCAAGGTGACCCAGGCAATGTCACTCAATATAGGTAAGTATCTACACATACCTATATCGTATATATACCTACAAGGCAGCTTCGTTGACATGCACATTGTACAAGTAAATTTTGGAACTGTTTTTTTCTAACGGGATCGGAATCTGTTTAACTAATATTCATATTATTATATTTTTGATATAAAGTAAAAGTAAAAATATATTTATTTTACACATATTTTTACCTATGAATCCATAGGCTTCTGAACTAGTAGACACTGTATTTCAGAAGCCATTGGCTTCTTCCATAGAAAGTTCTAAATATTATAGCGTACTCACAATAAATTACCTACATTAAAAAAACAAGCATTGGTAACATATATTTTAGCTTAGGCTGTGGCTTAGGTATAGTTATTGAGTAATTTGTATAATTATGTATAATGTTCCGACACAATAATCATATTGTTCGTAAATAAACAAATGAATTGAATTTTGCACGTGTGCAAACAAGCACCACAGTACTATTTCAGTCGAGAGCGGAGACTGGTGTTCTGAAGTTTTTAAGTTAGGATGTAGGAGGTAATCTACGGAACTACACATCCGATTTAAAAAAAATAATTCACCAATATATTGGATGGACCTTCATATTACCCGTTTAGGCGTTATCCCGTTAAAATAAAAGGGCTTTTCGTGGAGACCAATTTTGCAACGCAAGAAGACGAAAAAACGGTCGAGCGAATGCGTTTCTTGCACGCTGCCGGAGGAGCTATTTTTCATCTACCGTACTTTTTTACCCGGGCACCACGCGGGCGAAGCCGTGGACAGTTTTTACAATATGAATAGTCAAAATCACGATAGTTTTTGGAATAAAAAAAACTCATAATTATTCAAAACCCAATTTTGAGCCTCAAAATAAACTTCCAATGTATAATTAGCCTGCTGTATTCCAATCCTATGCTGAGCAAAGGTCTTCATCCTCGCGTTGCTTCCTAGACCTCTAGTAGTAACCGTTTACTTTCGTGACCTAACAAATCATACCTAGCTATGTATAATATCACGTGTGGCCACAATTCTGTCCCCTCTGCCATTATTCAATTACCAGGAGTCATATAACGCGCAGTATCTTTGAATGCGCCAAGGATATGGAAGAAGGAAGTTTCCAAGACGATGCAAGGTGATGGAATTGTTTACAATCTCTTAGCCTTACGTTATCAATGAAGATGACCTCTGGGCCTTGTGGCATGAAATAAGGGAAGTGAGATACCGCACAAAAATCTCATAGCTGAAGTATCCAAGCATAACTATCAGTAATAATTATTATGACCTATTTCCACAATGGTTATTAGGTTTTTAAAGTGTTAACCCACACTTAAGGGAAATTACAAGAAATTATAATATTGGAATACGGAATTTGATAAAGCGTCATCAAAAATCTTACTTGGATCTAATATCATTTAAATTTGTCTATAAGTCACAAGAATGTGAATAAGAAAGAGAAGCGTTCCTGTCTGTCTCTGCGTTCTCTGTCTGACCTAACCACTCGTTATTGTGTTATTGTGAACTCGAGCCTTAATCTTAAGAGGCCTGTGTTGGATGAATTGCTCATACAAACGTACTACCATAGTCATTTGTAATTAGAGCTTATTTCCACCATGTTATGTTATTATTTGCATTCGAATAGTATTTATCTACGTACCTTGCTATATATTTTTTCAAAATACTTACCTCAAATGAAATGTAAACGAATCGATATTTTTACGTCATACACGAAATTTTTTCTTATTTGTTTCGTATTAAAAACAACAATACCTTACGTATCGTTTGGTTAGATACATCGATTATATTGTCTAGTTACAGAATAACAACATAATGTGAAAAATACGACAAGTTTTCATTCATCTTTTTTCGTATTACGGAACATCACCTAATTTATAACAAATGATGAACGGCTAATATTGCTATCGCGCAAGCACGGGTGGGCCTGCATCAGTCAAAACGCGCTTCGAGTTTAAGTTATGAGCGCTGTACGCCGGATCCTTAAAGAAAGAGAACTGCTTTACACCTAGCTATAAAGCAGAGACAGCTGTAATGGTGGAGGGGGCATCGACTGTAATCATTTAAAACATCAATTCGCTCGTGTACACCTACCTAACTGGTGTTTTGGCGAGTGCTAACAATCGATGGAGTGTTGCGTCGTTTCATTCACGTTTCATGGAATACGCTCGCAATGTGCATGTTTTGGTAATGCGTCGTTTCCCGAACTGCCACCGTGAACTGTTCACGCTCACATTATTATCATGAACTGATGAATATGGACGTTAACTTCTATTGTGATTGAAGCTTCTATTCTAAAATGCGCCGTGACATCATTTTGGCGTCGCATATCTCGTCTGTCTACCGATGCTAACACATATCTAGATATTGTATTGTTTTATCGAATGTGCGCACCTCGATTTGGCATAAATTAACATAAATAAATAATGCTGGCCATTTTCACACAGCATCATCTAGCCCCAAACTAAGCAGAGTTTGTATTATGGGAACTACATGACTGATATACTTCTTACATATTTTTGTAAATACCTATGTACATATTATACATAGAAAACACCCCGACCCGAGGCAATTATTTGGTTATACAAACATTTGACCCGTGGCGGGAATTGAACCCGGAACCTTCTGCGTCTCAGGCGGACCTTCGCCCAGTCGCCACAGCGGTCGTCAAAATTTATATGTTCTCGAAAGCAAATTGGACGATGGTGCCAATCGATTTCGCATCTCTGGCGATCGCAATATTTATCCGCTACTTATTTATATGCCTTACGCAATTAATTATGCACCCAAAACAAATTGAGTTAACAGAGCTGTAAACCACACACACGCAACATTTTAATGAGAACTTACATGAAGGAGAGCCCCTATCCTGTTGTTAAAGTTTGTGAACTAATCTGCTCGCTCAAAAAACAGCTTGAAGTTGGTAGATGCTTTGATCCACTAAATATGCCCGATGATATTTACATTAGGCAATTACAGTCCCTGACGAGGTGATAAACATAGAATCCGGAAGCAAATGAAATACGTCTAGAAGCTAAGCGAGGTTACAAAAATAATTCTCCGTTGATAGACGTAAAAGAGAGTGCAGGGATTGCAGCTAAGGATCTGGTGCTTTGAGGTAAGTAGCTGTCACGTTTATTTCTTAAATTATTTGAGGTCTTTCAGTAGTTCGCCACGAACTAAGACCTCGAGATGTACCGACTATCGATTTCTTAGGTCCTACTCAAACGATTAAGCTCATATTCAAACTTCAACATTCTTTTAGTAACTACCCACCTACTCGTACCAAGTTTCATCAAGATTAATTAATGGTTCTGCAGTTATACTCTGAAAAACAAACAAACATACATCCAAACCTGGATGGTCCAAGTGGAGTAAAAGATATTAAGCTCGCTTTGCTCTCTCGATCAAAAAGTCAAGAGGTTAAGGTTGTTTACTTAAGTACTACCATTTTTTACTTATTGTAATATAAAGTAAATAACATCAAACAAATTAATTTTCTACCAATTTACCCATTAAAATATTTAAATGGAAAAATAATGAGGCGGCATTTCGTTTGACTTGAACATTATAAAGTAATGGTTGAACAAATCGGGCATTTGCAGATGTAAGAATGTCGTAATTGGATAAATTACGATCGGACTGTTCGTAAGGGCTGGTGATGAAAACTTGCTGACATAGTCAAGATAACATGCACTTGTTGGAGTCAGGTTCATTAAAAAAACACATGCTTTTTAATTTACGAGTCCAGTTATTTCAGTAAATTAAATTAAATCGGTAAAATAACAATCAATTGTCTTAGCCAAGGTTAAAATGTGTAATACCGTGTTTACACATGCGACGCGAGTGACGAATGTTGTCTACCTAGTACTAATCTGTGGCGAAAGACGCATGTGTGAACGGCGCGTTTGTCGCTCGTCTCGTCATTCGCCTCGCGACTAACCTGACTGACTGAAGACTCCGCGAATGTGTGAACTAGTTCAAACATTTCGACTAGTGCCGAGACGAATGGGAATGCGAATGCTCAAATACACTCATTATCGAAATCATATAGAATCCTCTCCAACCAAAAGTTGTTTGGAAGAGATCGCTTTTTAACGATAATACCTTTAATTTGAATATGTTATTATATTTTGTTTATTTCATAAATTAAGTAACGTATTACTCACTTTCAAGTATTTCCATTCTTTCATCAATAATGCAATGCTTGTGTGGAGTAAGAAGTATATGTCTGTTGGCAGTTTAAAACTCGGCATGATGAGTAGGTAACTACCACAAGTCTCTGAAGGGTTTCCCATTACATAGGTGCCTAGAGTTCATGGCTCTTTGTAATGGTCATCGTCGCAAAGAACCCTGAACGTGGTACCTTCTGACTCCTGCTATTAAATGATTATAAGCAACAAAATAAAAAAGTACCACCTACATACCACAGAGCATCCTGTGAGACGTGTGAAAACAGGGTTCGGGCCCGCCTTTTGTGCTTGATTTTTTGTTTCCAGTTTTGACTAGACATTGTTATGGGTAGGTAGGACCCATTGTCGAGGCGGGATGAGAGATAAAATACTTTTGAATACAACACTTAAGTTATCTACATATAAAGTAAACTGCGCCAAGTTCTATAACCCAATTCTCTTACCTGTAGGCACCGAAATGTTCTAATAAGTTAATGTTACTTTAATGTTACATTCAACATTATTTCTATTGAGTTTAACTAGTAGGTAGGTAAGTTTTACTAGGTACCTTACCTACCTACTCGCTTGTCGACTACTAATTTCGTACTATTCGTTTTCCTACTTTTAATACCGCGGTTACATGCGTAATTCGTGTACGATTGTTAACAACTTAATGCTATTCTGTGGCGGAATACCCATATATAATTTCATTTCAAATTTCATGACTTAGATAGATAAGTACTTATTTACATATATGTAAATAGGATAACCAACACTCGTTGCTAAACAATATTTTAAGATCAGTTGTAAAAAGTCGCTTACACAGAAAATATGATTTAAATTCCGAATGAAAATTGATGATTCAACAGAATGACGCCCCTAAACATCAAACGTCAAAAACAAAAGAAAATATGACGTGGATTCGTTGTATCGAACATGAACATTGGAACATTGGACGGTGTACAAACATAGAGATTCAAACTGCAACCAGCAAATAAAATCGAACATCAGATGCAGACTATAAAATAAATTAAAAGAAGCAAAAACTGTGGACGCCGGCTTTTTTCCCAATTAAAGTAACCAACTATAGATCCGTTAATTACTGAAAAGGCCGTGGCCAACAAATATTTGAGCTTGCTGATGGATGGTATAATACTTCGCGTTTCGATCCCGGAGCCTTCCTAGGGAAATTATTAGGTACTGATGAGAAAAACAGAGAAGAAAGAAGCTGGAAAAATCCAATTACAACAAAAAATAACCTATTTTGGTGGACCAGACCGTTATTGTAGATAACAGTCTCGTCCACCAAATAGTTTTTTTTTTAAACTGATGTACCTCTAAATGAGGTAAAGTTTGTACATATGTAGAGGTAGAAGGTAATCTCGGAAACTACTCATCCGATGTAAATAATTATATCATCAATATTTAAAATTGACAATAATTCCGGGATAGGCTGTATTATCCCGTCAAAATAAAAGAGCTTTTCATGGATACCAATTTTGCAAGAGTTGTTGTACATACATCGCAAAAACACGAAAGTTTGTGAGGATGGATGTATGTTACTCTCACGCAAAAACTACAGAACGGATTTTGATGAAACTTTACAGTAATATAGCTTATACATCAGAATAACACATAGGCTACTTTTTAGCCAGGTACCACGCGGGCGGAGCCGTGGGCAGGAGCTAGTTTGTAATATTCAAGGTTTTAATACAATAGCCCGTGTTATTTATTTACATTAAAAGCTAGGCTCACTGTTGGTTTAACAGATCAATTATTTTGAATAGCAAATTGATGATTAATTTTAAATCATATGAATTTGTCTACCGAAAGAGAATGATATTTTTAAGCTTACATAAAATTCATACGAAATTGGTCATTGTAAACGAATGCTGTAATATACGATAAACAAACTTTATTACCAACTAGCTTATGCCCACGGATTCCCCATGGTACATGGATAAAAAGTAGCCTATGTGTTATTCTGATGTATAAGCTATATTACTGTAAAGTTTCATCAAAATCCGTTCAGTAATTTTTGCGTGAAAGAGTAACAACCATCCATCCTCACAAACTTTCACGTTTATAATAGTTAGTAAGATATCCCGTTTATTATTTTATTTAACGTGCATAAAATGGTGAAATTGCATGACCTAAATTGCATGCCCTAGAACCAAAAACTCGAAGGCAAGCGCCAAGTAGTATTCTTATAAGCAGCGATAGACTTGGAAACTGTCGCGTGAAATGCTACTTGCAAAGCGCGAGCATGTGTCAAATATAATGTTTGGACGTGTCTCTGACAACTCCCTAATTGGTATCATCAAAAGATCTACGCACTGAGTATGTATCTGAGGATGCCCATCTTGAGAGTTAAACTTAAAAATATTTTTAAGACATTAAAGAATTTTTTAATGAATAAATTATTTAGTTATATAAGTTAAATATTGTACGTCCATAATTAATGGTGTTCAGCCTTCCTTTAAGATAAAAAGATACAAATATTTTATTTTGTTTCACATAAAGGTACACATACGAGTTATTAAGTAAATGAGATTGACAACAAAAACGGCCGCCACTCAGCACTATGTTATAATAATAATAATAATAACGTTTATTCAAAGACAACATGATCCAAAAGTGTTAGTAAGCTTAAGATAAGGGTTAGTACTTAATCACTAATACTGATTTCGTCCTCTGGGAGAGCTTCCACACCAGAGGACATGCGTAATTTTTAGCTATTTCTTTCAGGATGCTGTTGTTGCTCGCGCGCACTCTGCTTAGCAGAGAGGCAGTCTTTTTCCGCCAGATGGCGTCAAATGTGTCGGTGCACGCATCGGCGAACATGCCTGAAGCACTACAGAAGCGCGGGAGCCGCAACAGCGTCCTGAAAGCGTTATTAAATTGGACCCGCAGAGCATTGTAAGCCTTTTGAGAATGCTGAAACCACAGACTCGCGGAGTAAATGGATGTACAGTACGCCTTAAAAAGGGTAATTTTGACAGCGTCTGTACATCGTGCGAATCTGCGGGCCAGCATATTGGCCCTGACTGACAATGCTCTGCGTTCCCGTTCCATATCGGCGTCGTCTTGCAGATTGTTATAGAAGCACTTTGTGCCACTAAAACGCTGGTCTTCCGTGACGCCGGTGTGCGTGCGGGGCAGCAACTGCGATACGCAGCATCTATTGAAACACTATACAAATACAAAATTGTTCACAAACTGTTGAATAATAGAAGAGCTGGATTCTATACACATGATAATTATGCAGATTATGTAAGTGATTACGTATACTTTTTTTAAAAATATATAAAAACGTAACAATAATAGAAACTTAAATACGTAACTGAAAATGAGTACCTAGAGACTCAGAACGACCGACCACTTATGTGAGGGATTTTTTTGTGAAGCTAACAAAAGTTTTTTTAAAGAATGTTTAAAAGACCAAATTGTTTTCATATTTCTTAAAGGTGGAGGTAGGTTATTCCAACATATCGTGGCAGATCATTTTTGTAAACAGTTTCCACAATATATACATTTCATTTCATTAGTAAAGTGATAACTAGGTACCTAATCACTCGTGAAACTTACAAGATATAGTTGAAAACTTTCTTTACAAAGTACCCGAATGACGTTCTATCCTCGTAATAATAAATCATATAAATTAAAGAAATTTTAAAGTTCGCCATCTGTGTAACAGCTGTTCCGAGTACTTCGCCAGTTGTGGTGATTCAGTGTTCAATGGTCGTTCATGATTTACTTTTTAACATCTATTTAGTAAGTTAGCGTTATGAAAAAAATACAGGGTGTAATAAGACTACTCCCGAAAACTACGGGGAGTGAAAGTACTCATCAATATGAACAACTTTTACTATGGAACCAAAACTGTGAACGCGAAAAAAAAATCTGCTGTTCAATACTATAACAAATGTTTGTATCTGCAAATATTTGTCTCGGGTCTGGGTGTTTTCTTTGTATAATATGTATGTCTTTACAAAAAAAAAATGTATATAAGTAGTATATCAGTCATGTAGTTCCCATAATACAAGCTCTGCTTAGTTTGGGGCTAGATGATGCTGTGTGAAAATGTCCAGTATTATTATTATTATTCGAAAGTTACCTACTTGGCTGAAATGTATGGAACAGCTGATTTTTTTTTCGAGTTCTCAGTGTTGGTTCCATAGTAAAAGTTGTTCGTATTGATGGATACTTTCACCTCCCGAAGTTTTCGGGAGTAGTCTTATTACACCCTGTATAATTGATAAATAATGCTGGACATATTATACATCTATAGGTATCAAAATAATGTTTAATTTGTATTTTTATGTTTATTGCTCACACTTTTAGTAAGGCAATAACACCGTCATTCTTTTAAATAGTTCTCTCCATCCTAAGTTCGTCTGGAATAAATCGCTTTCAGCAATAAGACGGCCCATTGTGCATTTTTTTATAATGTTTCTTGGTGTTATGTACAATAAAGAGTTTATCTATCTATCTATTTCACACAGCATCATCTAGCCCTAAACCAAGCAGAGCTTGTATTATGGGAACTACATAACTGATATACTACTTATGTACTTTTTTTTGTAAACACATACATATTATATATAGAAAACACCCAGACCCGAGACGAATATTTGCAGAACATTGGTCTCGTGGCGGGAATCGAACCCGCAACCTTTTGCGTCTTAGGCGGGCTTTCGCCCACAGCGCCACAGAGGACGTAAATATCCAATCAGTGATGTGGTAATCTATACTTATAAAATCGTTTGTCCTGACTGACATCTGTTCGATGTGACTGTCAGACTGACTGATCTATCAACGCACAGCCAAAACTAATTAGTTTGGAACATAGGTTTATTATATAACTTAAACATCCGCTAAGAAAGGATTGTTGGAAACTTTAAGGGGGGGTGAACTTTGTATGAAGTTAGAAACATGAAAATTTAAATTACAGCTACTGAGCATAAATAAATAATGACGTGTTCCGGGTTTTTGGATTTCCACATTTTAAGCGGGGGGAATGGGGGTGAAAGTTTGTATGAGCGTATGGGGTTTTTAAAACACGATTCTACGCTTGCAAAGCCGCTGGCAACAGCTAGTCAATTAAAACCTCTGTGGCGCAGTGGGCGAAGGTCCGCCTGAGACGCAGAAGGTTGCGGGTTCGATTCCTGTCACGAGACAAATTTTTGTAAGGTCTGCAAATATTTGTCTCAGGTCTGGGTGTTATTCTATGTATAATATGTATGTATTTACAAAAAAAAGTATATAAGTAGTATATCAGTCATGAAGTTCCCATAACACAAGCTCTGCTTAGTTTGGGGCTAGATGATGCTGTATGAAAAATGTCCAGCATTATTTATTATTTTATTATTATTTAAATAATGTCTATGTGTGAGTATGACGGACCTTGTTTTCTGTTGTAAAGTTTAATGATCTATCGGAAAACCATAATTATTAACTGATTTTGGATTACATAAATAAATGACAGAAGTAGACGCAGAAACAAATAAAAATTACAATGTTTTAAAAAATCAATTTGACTAGGTCACTAAACTAAACCAGTATTTTAAAATAGAGTAATATAATTTTATTCGCTATAATTTTTAAAACGCTATCGGGAGTGTTCTTCACCCGCCTCAGGAGATACAATATTCTTTGCGCATTATTGCCTGAAAGCCGCAACATCACAGAAGCGCTGCAAAACCGAGGCAACCCCGACAGTATCCTATCTGGTATCTGGTCCTATCTGATCTGGTAGAGATCGCTAATTAGCGATAAGACCGCCCATTGTACAACAATGTTAAAGTTTTTACTATTTATTTAAGCTGAAATATTTGGTGTGCAATAAAGTATCTTCTATCTATCTACAGTATCCTATACAGTATCCTATACAGTATCCTATACAGTATCCTATACAGTATCCTATACAGTATCCTATACAGTATCCTATACAGTATCCTATACAGTATCCTATACAGTATCCTATACAGTATCCTATACAGCATCCTAAACAGTATCCTATACTGTTGTTAAATGTTATTGTATTAGACGCGCAGAGGTTTATAGAGGAGGATCTTTGGGTATGTTTAACTCATAGGCTGCTGATGTAGAAACACTGACAGTACGCTCTGAACAGCGTGATTTTAGCTTCAGCAAACGGGGCGCAGAGGTTTATAGAGGAGGATCTTTGGGTATGTTTAACTCATAGGCTGCTGATGTAGAAACACTGAGAGTACGCTCTGAACAGCGTGATTTTAGCTTCAGCAAACGGGGCGCAGAGGTTTATAGAGGAGGATCTTTGGGTATGTTTAACTCATAGGCTGCTGATGTAGAAACACTGAGAGTACGCTCTGAACAGCGTGATTTTAGCTTCAGCAAACGGGGCGCAGAGGTTTATAGAGGAGGATCTTTGGGTATGTTTAACTCATAGGCTGCTGATGTAGAAACACTGACAGTACGCTCTGAACAGCGTGATTTTAGCTTCAGCAAACGGGGCGCAGAGGTTTATAGAGGAGGATCTTTGGGTATGTTTAACTCATAGGCTGCTGATGTAGAAACACTGAGAGTACGCTCTGAACAGCGTGATTTTAGCTTCAGCAAACGGGGCGCAGAGGTTTATAGAGGAGGATCTTTGGGTATGTTTAACTCATAGGCTGCTGATGTAGAAACACTGAGAGTACGCTCTGAACAGCGTGATTTTAGCTTCAGCAAACGGGGCGCAGAGGTTTATAGAGGAGGATCTTTGGGTATGTTTAACTCATAGGCTGCTGATGTAGAAACACTGAGAGTACGCTCTGAACAGCGTGATTTTAGCTTCAGCAAACAGGCTATCATGTTCCCTTTGAGTTTAAGGCTTCCGACGTGTCTTGGCGACCGTTGACCGTGCTGAATCTTATTAGTGATCTAAGGGGAAAGCTACGTCATGAGGGCTTGACATCTAGCAAAAATGCAGCGACCGAAACCTCGGCGATACTGCGGGCGAGTAGATAGATAGATAGATAACTCTTTATAACACCACATAATATGTTGCTTACCAATTCAAACAGAGCAAATTACAAGCTAATCGCGGGAGTACAATGGGCGGTCTTATCGTTTATTGCTATCTCTTCCAGACAATCTTTGGATGGACATTCATCAGATGAGTAGTCAGCTGAGACGCAAGAGATGTACGGGTTGAATTGAAAATTATTTTAATTGGCACCTTAAAGAAAATATCACTTTACAATAAGAGAATGCTGTTAAAAGTAGGCTTAAGGTAGTTTCAGTATCAAGTAGTAAGTACCCTGTGTGATAGGTATTAGTGCCTACCCTCAAGCGATATAAAAACACATGTAATCCAAAATGTAATAAAGAGAGCTTTTTATAATTTGAAGTATTTTTGAAGTTTTCAATGCATATGGTTCTTATAAATATTAGGTAGATTAAGAAAGTACAGTACCTATTTATTACATTTATTCATACAATTATTTACAAGTAACTATATACCAAAACTACAGATGAAACAGCTAGCCATCTAAAGACCGTTGCAAACGATCTATAGATGGCTATTATTTTTAGTTTGTAGAATAAAATAGTGTGAATCTACGACGTCATTGTTAATTGTGCGTGTGGCATGTTCTGCAGATATTTGTTCCAGTTTTTGCGGTACCACGGTACTCGCCTGATACCCGCGGCACAGGGAATTCTACTATGGGATCAGGGCATCATAGACAGATACCTCATGTTCAGTTTCCCTTTTACACGAACGCAAGTTCGTCAAGCAAAAATTTGGCAGTAGTCACGTGACATTTCAACAGCTAATGTCATTTCCATACAATTCAGGTATCTTTCCGCAGGCGTTAATGCTAACAGAGTGGTTGTTGTCTAAGGGGGCTGGACTGCGTAAGTGTCGGTTGGGTGTTAAAAGAAATCAAAGAGTAATATCACATTCAAACTGTCTCATCTATTAGCGGTTACAACGCAGTGGGTTGGTTAACAAGCTCCATCCGTCTTGTATACCGTTTGGATATTCTACAAGGACTCTCTGGAAAATTCTCTTGCGAGTTTAAGTTGTACGTGTGTAAAATCCGAAGCGAGGAATCCACAGAACGAAGGTCAACAAAGCTCTCAGAATCAGCATCTAATTCTAATTTAAGTGGGGGAACCAAGGTCTGCACTGACGTCCCGCATTGGGGTGTATTGTGCATTATCCCCCTTCTAACCTGACCCCAACCAGCCCAACTCCTTGAAGTAGCGGAGAAGGACTCTGGGTTGATGACAGCAGTGTTCCAGTGTCCCTGCTCTCTTGTCAGTTAATGGTGACGGATAGCATGAGTTCATAAGCTCTTGCAGTCCCGTCTTCGACCTGACTTCAGCATGTTACAATAAGCAGGCCAAGAACCGAACCGACAACCGCTGCGGAATAAAAGATTGCACCGACAGATACATAGCAGTCTGACCCCCACACTAGGATCCCCTGTGTCGTAAGTATCAGGAACTACGAGTAACGTGCTACCTCAATACCCAGACCATGGACAAATATCTGCAGAACATGCAAACTATTTTCTCGCAGCATTTTTCAGCGCAGCTCAAGACGGTCCGCCGCCGATCAGTGGAAAGGTATCTACTTTTCTAACGAGTAGGTCATGAATTTTATCTATTCCAAGTTTAATTCAGAGCAGTACAGCCGTAAGGTTATTAAAAATGATTTCTAAATCGATGATTTAAATACGGGAACGTCTAATGAAAGGGAGCTAAAGCACATAGAAGGTGGATGATCATTCGTAGTCATGATCATCTTTGCGAGAGGCCTAGTCTTTTTAACTTCTTCAGACGAACGAAAGTATCACCACAGATATTATAATACTAGTAGTATAAACTTTCTATTCTCCTGTTTAATGTTTGATTTTCTTTATTCTTTATTCTTTATTGTACACACAGATAATAGAGGTACAGACAAAAAACATATAGGACATGTACAAAGCGAGCTTAACCCTAACAAGAGTTTTCAAGAGATTTTGCTCAATAACAAAAATAAAATTAAGTAATAGTTACTAGTACAAGGTTGTATCTGTACTCTTATGCGTGCTAAGCCCATGTAGGCAGAATATCCATCTATGCACAGTTCGCAATACTCAAAAGATGAGCCAACATGCCTTTAACAGGGCCAAAAAAGAGCCGGTGCAACAAAATACGTTTTAGAACGAGCTGAAGTACAATTCAGTAATTATCCTTGCAAATCACCCGCATGCTCAAACGGTGACACGATCTAAAGGCAGGCAAATCGTTAGAGTGTGATCTCCATTGAAATTCAAGTTTTTGCTCCACTTAGGTCGAAACAGCGTGAGGTCGCTCCGTAAGCCTGGATCGGTTTAGGTTTACAGGGTATTGGCAAGAGATATCCATTGACGGAGTGTAATATTTTATGAGTTTTACAGAGCTTACCTTCTATGAGAGGAGTTCAAAAAGTTCGTGGAATGACTGGGAAGGAGAGTAAAATTAAACAAGTTATTTTTCATTTTCAATGTATTCTCTCTTAAGCCTAATAAATTTCTCAGGTCGCTTAAAAAGTTTGTTCTTCTTCTATCTTTAAAAAATGTTTTCAAAATATTTCCGACTAACCTTCTTCATTGTCTGTAAAAAACCAGGCCTAGAGTAAACAGAATAAGGAGTTTTATGAGAGCACGATACAATTTATTCCCTATTAATTTGCTTAAATAGCGATAGCTAAAATGTTATTGGCTCGATTTGTCTAAAATTTGGTATTTATTCCTGTACTGAGTATCTGGATAGCCACGGGTAAAAAAAGTCCCCCCACCCCTTTCCAACTCCATTTCAGTCCGCGAACTTTTGATCTCCTCGTATTTGATATTCTCTTACGAATGACGTTCATCGTACCATCGAATCGAGTTTACCAGAAATTGCTGGTCTGGCCGGACATTTTCACACAGCATCATCTAGCCCCAAAGTAAGCAGAGCTTGTGTTATGGGACCTACATATCTTATACTTATACATATAAATATATTTTGTTAAAATCATTATACATATTATACATAGCAAACACTCGAAACAAATACTTGCAGATCGTACAAACATTTGTCCCGCGGCGGGACAATACGGCGGTATTGGCAAGAGATATCCATTGACGGAGTGTAATATTTTATGAGTTTTACAGAGCTTACCTTCTATGAGAGGAGTTCAAAAAGTTCGTGGAATGACTGGGAAGGAGAGTAAAATTAAACAAGTTATTTTTCATTTTCAATGTATTCTCTCTTAAGCCTAATAAATTTCTCAGGTCGCTTAAAAAGTTTGTTCTTCTTCTATCTTTAAAAAATGTTTTCAAAATATTTCCGACTAACCTTCTTCATTGTCTGTAAAAAACCAGGCCTAGAGTAAACAGAATAAGGAGTTTTATGAGAGCACGATACAATTTATTCCCTATTAATTTGCTTAAATAGCGATAGCTAAAATGTTATTGGCTCGATTTGTCTAAAATTTGGTATTTATTCCTGTACTGAGTATCTGGATAGCCACGGGTAAAAAAAGTCCCCCCACCCCTTTCCAACTCCATTTCAGTCCGCGAACTTTTGATCTCCTCGTATTTGATATTCTCTTACGAATGACGTTCATCGTACCATCGAATCGAGTTTACCAGAAATTGCTGGTCTGGCCGGACATTTTCACACAGCATCATCTAGCCCCAAAGTAAGCAGAGCTTGTGTTATGGGACCTACATATCTTATACTTATACATATAAATATATTTTGTTAAAATCATTATACATATTATACATAGCAAACACTCGAAACAAATACTTGCAGATCGTACAAACATTTGTCCCGCGGCGGGAATCGAACTTACAACCTTCTGCGTCTCAGGCGGGCTTGGCAACTGCGCCACAGAGATCGCCAGACATAAATAAATAGGTTTTATCACCATACGTCTCCAGAATACTTGTAAATTATGCGCGGCAATTCTTAGCGAATTACGAGTCAGGGGTTTTAAACTTTGATACTGTATAGAATAGATATAACGGGTGAAAGATATTTCATCCAGTCTTATGAGTTGATATTAATAAATATTTATTACCAGCCGTATCCTCATAATGAACAGAGCACCCAGCATTGATTCGATGTCACCATTTTACGGTCATCCATTATGCATGCACCACGGCACAGTAATGAGGTGCCGGCATTGTGCTGGCAAAACAAAACAGAACAGCTGTTTAGTTTTAATACTGATAGGCCTTTTGTGGAGCTTATCTGATGATCCTATTATGGAACAGCTTTAACACAGTTGTGGTTATAAAGTTGGTCATCAATTTTCCAGGTAGTGTGGTTTTGTTTAATCCTACTAATATTATAAACGTGAAAGTTTGTGAGGATGGATGTTTGTTACTCTTTCACGCTAAAACTACTGAACGGATTTTGATGAAACTTTACAGTAATATAGCTTAAACATCAGAATAACACATAGGCTACTTTTTATCCGGGTACCACGCGGGCGAAGCCGTGGGCAGAAGCTAGTCTTACTAATATTATAAACGTGAAAGTTTGTGAGGATGGATGTTTGTTACTCTTTCACGCTAAAACTACTGAACGGATTTAGATAAAACTTTACAGTAATATAGCTTCAACATCAGAATAACACATCGGCTACTTTTTATCCGGGTACCACGCGGGCGAAGCCGTGGGCAGAAGCTAGTTACTTATAATACAAACAAAAGTTACCTTATGGGGTGTAACATAAACTATGTTGTTTAAAAAATACAAAAAAAAAGCTTACTACTGTAGACCCTATGATGGACATCCTCAAATACATACTCAGTAGTAGGTTTACAAGGTACAAAGTAGGGGGTAGTCAGAGACACTTTCAAGTATAACACATCACATCACCGCGTTCTGCAAATCGTTGGAATTCCACGTGAACAGGTTGAAAGCCCAGGAACATCTCATCTACTCATCTGTAAAGAAACATTTGCAAAATCAACCATATATTTATTGCAAGTCTGAAGAAACTGGCGCAGCATAGGACGAACGGTCTGCGAACCGTACTCCGGATCAACCTTAAACTACAAACTAGAAACTTATGTAGGTACCTATTTAAGAAAATAAATTGTCTTAATTAACCATAAATCAACATAGAAACAATGTAAGAACATGTACAAACCATACCTAGGAAGAAACATGCCCCGATAAATATAGCTTCTAAACTACATAAAGTTTATGAGTTGGCGTGACCTATATAGACAATCCAATTGATTAACAAAGCAATAATTGATTAAGTGCTGGCTCTTATCTGGGTGAACGCATTAGCATTGCCATTCAGCGTGGCAATGGGGCCAGTATTTTGGGAACGCTTCCGTCTGGTAGTGATCTGGATCAGTTGAGCTATCTATAGATCGTTTGCAACGGTCTTTAGCTGTTTACCTACTTGTTAATAGTTGTATGAATAAATGTATTATACTTTAAAAAAAAACAAAGCAATTGTATCCTCAAACAATTTATTACGAACGTGACTCCCATACTTAGCGCCTATTGTCGCAAATTCTTTAAATGGTCTAATCATCTATGTATTAACTTGCTGCTTATTATTAATTTGTCACTATCATGCAAACAGATTGATTTTTTATTGATTTTCTCACGGTCGATCCGTTGGTATATATACCTCTTAGCACGAATGTAGAGGTTTTATTCCAGTGCACGGCGCGACGCGGAGGGAGCAAGTCGCGTTCACTCACCCTGATGAAGACTCTCGGAATGAGTAGAAACTAAGTCGGTGATTTCACCGATAGTGCAGTACGTGAAAATTCCCGTTTTTACAATATGAAGGTGCTGGCGTACCTATGTTTTTATTCTGGATGCTAAACAAAACACTATTTTAAAGACTGGTACATTCCTTAATTAATAAATAAATAGTAATGCTGGTGGTTTCTCCACACAGCATCATCTAGCCCCAAAGTAAGCAAAGCTTGTGTTATGGGAACTACATGACTGATACACTACTATATACATTTTAAATACTTACTAATTGTGCATAGAAACACACAGATCTTAGACAAATATTTGTAGATCATAAAAACAATTGTCCCGCGGCGGGAATAACCTTCTGCGTCTCAGGCGGGCCTTCGCCCACTGCGCCACAGGAGACGTTCGATTTCGCAAAATTGGTTATTTTCATTTTCTTTTGATTGAACATCATATGGTTTTTGTAATTAGATTTTCGTCTATAAAATCGGTGACGATACATATTATTTAGTATTATTTTTCATGAGATGTTCTGGAGAAAGGCTAAACCATGAGTTCCCTAGTCCGTCGAGCTCTGGGTGTTTTCTATGTATAATATATGTATGTATTTACAAAAAATATATATAAGTAGTATATCAGTTATGTAGCTCCCATAACACAAGCTCTGCTTAGTTTGGGGCTAGATAACGCTATGTGAAAAAAAATGTCCAGCATGATTTATTACTTCTTATCATTTATAATATAAGGTACACTAGCAAACAAACTGCTTTCTACAACAGATAACTAATTAAAAGGAGCAAGGAACTTCGATTAGCTGCAGACAATTACTTTCCCTCGTTCCCATTAACTGTAACTACGCGGTAAACTGATAACTAACCTTTCCCTTTAATATCCGTTTAACCGGTTTGGTCCGCCATCTTGGATACCGAAAGCTCTCTCAAAATTCTGGGCAGATAGATAGATATTTAGATATTTGACGAAGCCCCTATACAGCTGCAACTTTCAAACTATTTTGTAATTTTCCATTGTTTATACTTTTATAAATTGACGTGACTAAGTGTTCAAGAACCAATAACCGCTGGAGTAAACGTGTTTTTGAGTGGAGATCGCGACTCGGCAAACGTAGTGTAGGACGCCCTCCGGCCAGGTGGGATGACGATCTGCGAAAGACTGCAAGAAAGACTGCTGGATGCGGCAAGCTGAAGACAGGGCGCTATGGCGCTCATTAGGGGAGGCCTATGTCCAGCAGTGGACTAATATAGGCTGATGATGATGAAGTGTTCTTTGTGATCCCAAAGTATGATTAAATATGAATATATAGATAAACTATTGTGAATAAGACCATTTTACAGTACAAAACACAGAAATATAATAAACTAGCTCCAGCCCACGGTTTCGCCCGCGTGGTACCCGGATAAAAAGTAGCCTATGTGTTATTCTGATGTATAAGCTATATTACTGTAAAGTTTCATTAAAATCCTTTCAGTATTTTTTGCGTGATAGAGTAACAAACATCCATTCTCACAAACTTTCGCGTTTATAATATTAGTAGGATAGGATGAACAAAAAAAAAAGAAAAAAAGAGAAGGCTCGTTATACAAACGAAATATTATATTTGGTACAAGCCCCCGTTTAGCAAGTACTTAGCGTTCCACGTTACAGAGCCCATTGCCGCTTTTTGGAACACTAATATATGGCATGTGCCTTCAAATTTTGGATTCTAGGGTATGCCGGTTTCCTCACGATGTTTTCCTTCACCGTTTTAAGCAAGTGTTAATACACATTTCAATTTTCTAACGGAAATATCCGTTGTTGCACGACTGGGTTCGAATCCGATCTACAGATCGGAAGTTGGTACCGCCCACTAGGCCAACACAGTCCTTAAAATACAAAAACTAACTTATGTTCTAGACATCTATACAGCTGCTTGAGTTCGTCATAGAACACAAGGACAAAGAAACGGTTTCTGTATCTAAATACAGACTGCACGAATTTATTTATGTATTTAAGCCTAAAATAACAAATTCATCTTAATTAATAATAATAATCTACACAATATGATTTAAAGTTCAACCCACTGCTGGCCAAAGGTCTCCCCTTTCTTACATTCTTTCATATTATTTGCTGTCTGAGACCACAGTACGCCTTTATAAGCAACAATCTCGTCCTACGAGCATATAGATAGATAGATAGATAGTTTTTTATTCGACACATACAATACAGCACAGACAAGTACAAATGAAAAGAATACATATACATATATATATATATTCTCAATGTACGCTTTTTCAGACACAGCTGTCTTTGACGGTATCGTTACGAAAGGTGGTCTAAACTCGAGTTTAAGCCAGGACTACTAAGTCCAGGCCTAAATATAGACCTTTGGTTTAGACTTGACTTTATTACAAAAACAGATTTTTCCGAGGTCTAACTAAACGCAACTCGAACTCGGGTCTACGTGTATCTTCACTGACAACAGCCAATGATCTTGGACTTTGCATGCCCCAAACATCGATAACGTTTCATTCCTTCAAGAATCTTGAATAAAATTATTTGCTTTATTATTTTAATCACGAATTTAAATAAAGGTACCAGTTAATAAAACATATGATTATTATTTGCTTCTATAACCAGTCAGCTTATGATTAAAATATCCGAAACATTCTTTAAAAATAGAAATAAAAAAATATTTTTTCTGAGATGTTATATGTTACGTTTATTTACTTGAAATGAAACGTAAGCGACAAGGCGCCAGAATGTCCTTCAAATGGCAACAATCAAAATCCATACTGTATCGTCAGTCGAATTCAAGTCCATTTTCATGCTTAGTCGTTTAGGAATCACACAATAAAATCAAATAAGTACGAATCATCGAAGGTGCACAAAACCTCTATTCTACAACAAGCAATTACATTCGAATCTGTAAAAAAACATGACAGATTGAGCTAAAACCAGAGATAAACTAGTGGGTTGGCTGGTTTAATTATAAACTACAGATAGACCGGGGTTTTTGGCTTAAACCTCGTTTCGTAATAATATTTTTTTTAAACCAAAGTCTAAACCAGAGTTTTTTCTTAAACTTGACTTAAACCAAGTTTCGTAATGAGACCGTGAGAGTCAAACATCTGTGTTTTACTGACGCAACCGTCGTCGTGCCAAATTAAAACAGACTATCAAATTGATATAACGTGGTGAATTTCAGTAATCTGACCACCAATAAACCCTACGATTCAATAGTTATTTTGACAGTTTTACGATTGATTAAGTTTGGTTAGCCAAACTTAATGAATCGTAAAACATTAATTGAATAATTTATTCACATTAGCTACACGTGCTCATTTACATCGAAACCCTTTAACCCTACAGAATCTGTCTGACACCGGTGTTCTAGGGTTGGCAAAACTAAATTCTGATAGCAAGTTATGTCAATCACTTGTTTGTCGAACCTGTGACATATGAGTGCAGTCACTCATATATTCACATGTATTATTAAACATAACTACCTAAATGATGTTCCTTGCCAGTCATGGCTTAACTAAATGACAATACAAGGGTTTATGCTGAGTTTATAACATGTCAAACCGTTGACCTTATCGACAAGATTTCCATTCAAAAATTGTCAAAACGATCATCGTCTAGACAATTTTTTGTAACTCTGCATAGGCTTTCAGATACAAACCACAGAAAAGAGGGAACTCTTTTAATACAGGTTTACTTAAACTTAAATAAAGAGATCCGAACCCATTTATGTAACGTAACTTGTAATTTTGAATATATATATATATATATATATATATTTTATTTGTTCCGGGTCTGGTACCGGGTTTTGTGGTACCACGGCACTTGTAGTTTCTGACACCAACGATACAGGAAATTCTAGTGTGGGGTCAGGACTATGACCCCACAGTATGTATGTTACTGTTGGGTGTTATTTTTATACAAGCTGCGCCACGGCCGCCCTCAGCCCCCGACCTACCGCGTCGCATCGCCCGCCAGCTCTATTACTTATTTTGCTCGGCTTCTAAGGCCCGAATTCATAGTCAAATAGGGGCTCCCCTAGGGGACTGTTCAGGCGCTAAGTACAAATTCAAGTGCGAATTCAACCTTTATGCACCCAGCCATAAGGCGAATGCTGAATGATGGATTTTGGTGGACTGTTCAACCCCCGACTATTAATTTAGGCTTAAATGTCGTAGACTTATGTTCATAGCTTATGACCATACTCAAGAATTGGGATATCAATGCAAAAAGTTTTTTTTTTTTTCAAATACGACTGATAGTTCCAGAGATTAGCGCGTTCAGGCAAATTATTCAACTTTTTTATTAGTATAGATATTGATTATTAATTATTAATATTATTGTTCGTTTCCATTCAATACTGTTTTTTTTAGTTTCTTGGCCAATAGAACATGCTTATGAGGTCAAGATCGCAACCGTCTGCTTTGAGGAACAAAGCGATGCACAGATGTAAACAATATTCTATTTTTCCGGAGTCAGTGACTTGCGTGAATGCGAAGTTCTAAAATACGATACTTACATCCCTTTGTGATTAACATCCCTACTGTCAAGTGTCACTGTCAACAGACAACCTTAATGTGAAGGAGAATATTTTTAGGCATTCGCGACGTTTGTTTTCAGGCCACGGTGAAATTAAATGGCGCGAGGTGAACGGGAACGGACAGACGTTATAAATTTTCATATATCTTCTGTCATATTCTCAAGCAAATTGCCAATTTGCTAAGTGTTCGTCTGACGATTCCATTTCTGTATACTTTACGATGTGAGAAGTCAGAATATTTTTAATCCTGCTTATCCTTCTTAATATTATAGACGCGAAAGTTCGTAAGGATGGATGTTTGTTACTCTTTCACGCAAGAACTACTGATCGGATTTTGATGAAACTTTACAGTAATATAGCGTATACATCAGAATAACAGATAAGCTACTTTTTATCCGGGTACTACGCGGGCGAAGCCGTGGGCAGAAGCTAGTCCTACTAATATAGTAAATGCGAAAGTCTGTGTGTGTGAATGTTTGTTACCACGTATCTCCGTAACTACTAAACCGGTTTTTAATGAAATTTGGACAGTAGATAGTTTAGGTTCTGGAATATTCTAATTTTCGATTTATTTTTTTCAAAACTGCCCCTAGCGAGGGTGCACTTGAGTTCTAAACTTTGTATGGAAAATTGTAATCCTTGGTTCACTTGATTCACTTAAAACTCGGTTTAAATAACTTTTTTTTATAAAACTATAAAAATAAATCTGCAATAAAGTTCTGAAATTTGTATGGAAAAAAATATTCCCTGGTTCGATTCACTCAGAAGTTGGTGGACATAGTTTGAAGCCTGGAGACGGTCATACGCTACTTTTAACATACAACGCGGGCGAAGCCGCGGGCAGAAGCTAGTATTAAATAAATCGGGAATACCAAAATTTATGATGACATATAAACTTGCCTATCGGATATTGCAGTTTTTTTGGCGCATGCTTAAATCCTGATGGATGTCAACCCTACCTGAATTGCACTGCGCGAGTAATTTGTCACTGTCACTCGCTCCACTGATATTAATGGAAATTTAGTGTCAACTGAATACGCCGCCTTAATTACTGGCGATTGTTTTACTATTAATTTTTTATCTATCAGTTTGCAGGCCTTTATGATAGTTTTGATGGTTCGAATTGATGATAGATTGATCTGCGATGTCAGATTCGTGATTTCCTATCAATGACGACCTCTGTGGCGCAGTGGGCGAAGGCCCGCCTGAGACGCAGAAGGTTGCGGGTTCGATTCCCGCTGCGGGACCAATGTTTGTATCTGCAAATATTTGTCTCGGGATCTGGGTGTTTTCTATGTATAATATTTATTTATTTGCAAAAAAATATGTATATAAATAGTATATCAGTCATGTAGTTCCCATAACACAAGCTCTGCTTACTTTGGGGCTAGATAATGCTATGTGAAAATGTCCAGCATTATTTATTTAATTATTTTAATTCCTATTTAGTTTACTTCAATGTGATAGATAGTTAATTTAATGCGGGTTTTAGCAATCATTTTGTATGACTTCGAAAAATATTCTAAGATACGTGTTATTGCCGCACGTGACTAGAGACACTGCAATACGTGATAGAAAACACGTCGGGGTTCTCAGATATTAAAAGAAAAAAAAAAACTTGAAAAACCTATTAACTTTTAGTTTTTTTTTTACTGTGTCCAGGACCTCATCTAACGTGTGTGATGTCCGCATAGCACTGAGGCATATGTAGGTAGGTAAATATTATTGTTCATTCATGTGATGATATCCCCAGCCACGGCAGGTGTTCAACGGCTCAACTCAATCATGTTATGACAAAAAAGGGTAGATACTGTTTCTTTCTGACAAAACAATGCAAAATATTAATCGAACCAAGGACTACAATTTTCCATACAGCTTTACTGTCACTTACAAATAAGTATTAAAAAACTGATCCATCCATTTTGTGATTGTGAAACTCTACTTACATGAAAATTTTAGTTTTCGAAGGCTTTGCTCTTGTGTTACTCAGATAATAGCCATTTTTATAACCAACTATAAATTAGCAGATTCGTTTATCAGTTTTATTTAAAAAAAAACTTATGTGGCATTTAGAAATCCGTCGCACGAATATAGATAAAAAAGAACAGAATTTAGATAAATAAGGGGTGTACTCCCCCATTCCAACGGTACCACTCCTAAAGTTAGGAATTGAAGAGTTTCCGAGAGAGATTTTAAGTACTGAAAAATTCATATACGAGCAAACTTTGAATAAGGTTTGAAGTACCCTTAAATGATCTTAAAGAAGTAGAAATAGGGTTAAATTAAGTTCTCGTGCTCGTGCTTCTGTTCGATACTGGACTAAACAGTTTCGGATTGAAATTAAAATTTGCATTGTCCTTTTTTTCACCTCCTGTCCTTTTTAAATCCTATCCTACTAATATTATAAACGCGAAAGTTACGGATTTTGATGAAACTTTACAGCTATACATCAGAATAACACATAGGCTACTTTTTATCCGGGTACCACGCAGGCGAAGCCGTGGGCAGAAGCTAGTCTAAAATCGTGCGATGGCTTTCTAAATCTCAAACAAAACCTTCTTTCTTTTGTTTCTCTAACGTTAACATTTTTGAGTAAACCTTCTTCCATTGAACAATGTAAATGAATAAAAAGATTTTATTTTGTTCCGAGATTCTACTCTCACGTAATAATTGTTTAACCATGTCACAAGTGAGAAATGAGTATGAGTATCTATTCAGTAACAAGTACAGTATATTAGAAACACACATTTGTTAATAGTCGGTAGGTAATCTAACATATATTTTTTATGAAGCTGTTAGTAAGAAGGTACAAAAAACAATTTCCCTTTAGCAGCCGTGCTAGGTTACACCTGTGTTGCAGTTCCTAAATACTTTCTTAAGCTTAGGGTACACATGCCACAATGTAGTCCAAGCTTTAAACTGATCAACAATATTATTAGGTAAGTAACTTTTACACTCAAGAACAATTTAAGTCAAGAGTAAGTATTACAATATGAATAATCAAATTCACGATAGTTTTTGGAATAAAATCTGTTACCTGTCTGTAAATGCTGTTACCGATATCACTGTTGATCGAATTTTCAAGATCCCTCATAATTTAAGGAAGTAAAATAACATTTCGAGCATAATATTGTGCGCGAAAAGCACATCTTATGTATAGAATAATCGCCGATCCATTTTATGTCACTCTTAAAGAGAAATATTTATTAAGGTTTTAAAATTTATTAAGGACAACTGCACTTAACCCCTTCATAAATCATAACAACCTCTAGGAAAACCCTGACCGAAATAATTAAAACTCACTTCGCAGCCGTACTTAACCCTCGAATATAACGAGCCACGTGCCCATCTGTCTTACGGCAATAAAAGTACCAAGTGTTTCTGGAGACACAGAATAAGCCATTATTAGTAAGGTAGAAGTAAAAAAAAAAAAAGTTTCGTATTGTAACGTAGAGGGCTAGAGGCGCTTGTATTGAGAGAGATAACTTAACCCGATAAATATGTAAGACCAGACAAGTTCACAAACATAATAATGTATGGTTATGTCCTAATCAAAGCTTTTTGACATATGTTTTAATAATCAATGGTTATACTTGATCGTCCGTTTATTTTGTTGGTGAACTGAAGTCTAGGTGGGTTTTTGATTAGACAAATTACATCAAGATTAGGAGGCAAAACAAAAAATCTGCTCCCAAAATTTAAAAAATATATATATTAGGTACTAACAATATAAAAACTACTCATGCCAAATATAATGTTTGGACGTGTTTCAGACTACTCTGTGAGTAGATCTTTGAGGATACTTGGTATCATCAAAGATCTACTCACAGAGTATGTATCTGAGGAGGTCTATACTGGGGAAATCAGACGTAAGCGTGTTTTTTTTAAACTATCTTGTTTTCAGGTTTTAGACGTTCCTATACCTATACGATTTCTATGTATCTTCATACAAATTCAAGAAAATGTATAGGAACCAGTAGTGTCATGCAAGCCCGCTTTATTGGAACGCTAACCGATGGCGTGTGCCTTTAAATTTTTGGTTCTAGGGTATAACGGTTTCCTCACGATGCTTTCCTTCACCGTTTTGAGCATGTTAAAATGCGTATATACATTTTTCGAGTGCAAAAATCCATTGGTGCACGACCAGATTCGAAACCATGACCTAGGAATCGGAAGTAGGGTTGCCGCTCACTAGGCCAACATTTATACATCTAGATAAGTTTTACAAGTAGATATAGAGGCTTGTTGTTTGCAAATGTTATTGGAAAAAAATATCGTAAACCGCCGAGAAATCAACTTCCTGACCTATTTCTGATGTTTTATAATACGCTGATTGGTTGAAATGCTATTGCGCTTTGTAGTCGATATGTTTTTTAGATAATCGATTATAAGTTTCTGTAAGTAAATAAATACTAAAGGTCTTCATCGCAGCAGTGGACTGTCAGTCTTCAACAGCATGATGATGATTAATTCACGTAATCAATGGTAGGTTTTTCCCTGTATATATGTAAATACGTAGGTACCTCTTTATTTTATAACAGTAAAATCCCTGAATCTGTTTTATTACCAAGCTGTTTTATTTTTCTAGATTCTTCTAGGTATTTAAATATGAACTAAAGACTGAATTCCCCATGTTGGACACCCTCAAATACATAATTAGTGCGTAAATCTTTGAGGATAAAAGTAGAGTTTAGAGACACGTCCAAATATTATATTCGGCACATGCCCGCGTTTTGCAAGTTGTTAGCATTCCACGTGACAGGATGCAAGCCTGTCGCCGCTGAATAAAATAAAACTGTTAAAAATAATCATAAACGCTAATTATTTCTGAATTACGACAAAAGCAGCCGTACAAATTATCAGCTGGCTCATCAACCAAAAGTTTTGTTCAAGCGCCAATATCATCAATATTTACTGCTTCCTTAAATTCAGACAAATTATAGCTAAACCGACGTTAATGAGCAATTTATGTTCAGGAAACTACAATTACTCGCCACGACAAGACTTCCTTCGTTTTAAACATGGATGAGCAGTTAATCATTTACAAATTATTGAGTGCATTACACCGGCACCGGTACCATATGGCTGACGACCGTGGCTGGTGACGACATTACAAATCTACGATTTGACAGACGCGTTTTTTTTCGGAAGTGTGGTTAGCATCCTACCCTACACCCTTTTTTCGGAGCTACTGTCGTCAACCATGGCTCAAAGTCAAAGTCAAAGTCAATAGGTTTTTATTCATTGAAATCACAAGGATCATATAGAAACGTCAACTTAAAAACTACGTGAATTTAAAATTCGGAAGTGAATTTACGCCGGTTCCTCGCGCGCGACCAAGCATAGAAGAATCTTGCCTGATTCTTCTATGCTTGGTCTGCTTGGTTATTTTTTTGATGATCCTTCATTCAGCTTTAGGCTCAATATTTATCTCCGTTGTAAATTAATATATGTAGTAGTTTTTTTGAGATTACTATGCCCGGGAAATAATAAGGACATATTTAGGCTTAAAACGAGTATGATTTGACAGACGCGTTTTTTTAGGAAGTGTGTGGAAGGCATTTTTTTCGGAGTTACTGTCGTCAACCATGGCTTAATATTTATCTCCATCGCAAATGAATATAATAGTTTTTTGAGATAAGTATGTCCGGGAAATAATAAGGACATATTTAGACATAAAAAGAGTACTTATGAAGTTTTAATTGTTAGATCGATAACGTAAGGTTGTAACGTAGAATCCGTTTCACAGTCAAGTCCCGTGGCCATTTGTGGAACTATTAGATAGTAGAAAATTAGGTTTAAAATAAATATTTCACAAACACTAGTGTTGTCCAAAACATGTTGCATAAAACAGACTTTAGTAAAGTACCTTTCTTCGATTGAAGACTATTTGAAATTCCGATTCAGTGTCACTCGATTCATGACGGATTTAGTCAACAAATTGACTATTGAAGACGAGTTTCCCCGAGTAAAATTCCCTGATTCATAGGAATTTTCGGGACACAGGACAGGTGGAGAACCTAGGTCCACCTAGGTTGAGTGAGTGTGAGTGGCACGGACCCGGACCGTAAGTTCGAATCATTTTTCTTTATGCATCTTTATTAAATATTGTACTCGTATGTGTGCTCGCACTATTATACATGACATTGCGTTTCGATTTCATGTGCGTGCCGGCTGACCGCTGAGCTTGTTCACGGTAGACGCACTCTGCAAACGTAAGTGATTTAATATTACGTGAGCGCTCTTCATGAATTCATTGGGAATAATGACAGTTGAAAGTGAATTACCAAGGCCAATGTGCTGGTGTGCAAAACAGAGTGTCTTCAAAAGGTCCAGTTGTGGTGTGATTGTGCCACACCACAACAGCGACTAGTAGCTGCGAACACTACTGGTTCCTATACATTTTCTATGTATCTTCAAACAAATTCATAGAAAATGTATAGGAATCAGTAGTGTCGTTTGTCGCTGTCGCCGGTCGCTGCTGCTTGTCGCCGGTGACGAATTCAAGCCTTAACTGTCGCCGGGCAGTATTAGTGAATGGTCTCGATATAGCTGCCTGAAGTTGCGTATTTCCCGCGACAGATAGTTGAACCAACTGACGAAAAAGCGGAGTAGGAGAGATGTCCGCGGGCGCGCGCTTTGGTATGGCTGCGATGTGGCTGCGTTGTGGTTGGTTTCTTCGACCTCATGATATGGTTACGATCCCTTGAAGTGATTGCACATGTGGTTCGTGTAATGGAATACGTGTTTTAATATAAATTCGTACCTGATTTTTTTTTGTTGCTATCGTGTACGAATCGTACACGAGATGACGACCTCTGTGGCGCAGTGGGCGAAGGCCCGCCTGAGACGCAGAAGGTTGCGGGTTCAATTCCTGCCACGGGACAAATGTTTGTATTTGCAAATATTTGTCTCGGGTCTGGGTGTTTTCTATGTATAATATGTATATATTTACAAAAAAAAATGTATATAAGTAGTATATCAGTCATGTAGTTCCCATAATAGAAGCTCTGCTTAGTTTGGGGCTAGATGATGCTGTGTGAAAATGTCCAGCATTATTTATTTATTTAATCGTGTCTGAAGATACCCTTATAGCGACAAAACCTGACAAAGACGCACTGGTTGATATCTTGGTAGCACTAATAGTCAAAAACTCTAGCTAATAGCCACTGTGAAAGTGTTTGAAACGTCATAATACGCGAAGTGGGAGATGGTGACTGGATCGGAGTGGATGGTGGTTGCTATATTAAAGTTGCAGAGTGTAGTACCACAAACTGTAGTTGTTCAAGCGAACAGTGTGGCATTTTCTTTGTAACTTACGGAAAGTTACAATGCCAAATTCTCCATTAAAGTGCCTCCGATTACGGAGTCTGATAGAAATATACAGGTAGAGATTAATCAGGAATCCATTATGTGTGAGTTGGATACAAAATGTCGAAGTGGGTGCACTGATTTTTACTGAAGTTTGATCCAATCGTCTGCTAGCTAAAGGGCGCGTTTTTTAAACGCTTAACAGCTTATGACATGTCTTCAAGTTGTGTAGTATACAAGGCGACCGTGAATAATTATATAATACTGGATATTTTTCACACAGCATCACTAGCCGCAAACTAAGAGATATTGTATTATGGGAACTACATGACTGATATACTTTTTTGTTCTAAATACATACATATTTTAGATAGAGAACAAGACCAGTTGAATGGAATATTTGAAAGTGACCACCTCGTCGAACATACTCTGACAAAATTGGAGACGATCTGTAGAAAGATCAAGTCAAGAGTATCCTTAACCGATGCATTTGTGTGAAGAATGTGATTACGGTGACTTAAGCGAAAGACGCCTATGCCAAGAGTAGCATGTGGAAATCGGAAATCCGTGGTGGAAAGTATGTATGTAAAGTTGTGCATTAAGTCGGTTCGTAGCTGGGAAAGCTACACAGAGGCTACGCACGGCCGGCAGTTACTAAGCGTGTGCTGGCTTTTAATCCAGGAATAAGAAAAGTTGACACTTTGAAAGTGAATAATATGCAAGACAAGTTAAGTGTGTGTGCGTATCCGGTTTATAGATGACCTTTGTTTTTTAATAATCTAGCAAAAAATACGCGCTATACGTATTATTATTTGGTACACGCTCTTCGTTATACTTGTTTGCTTATTTTTAGAGATTAAGTTCTTTACGCTTGACGTGATCATTTAGTTGATGGTATTTTATTGATTTGCACTATTAAAAACTTATTATTAATTGTATATATCATGCCGGCGAGTTTGTATGAATGAATAAAGCATAAAAGGTATCTCAGGCTCTTAGCAAGTAATTACAAGTCCCCTACGATAATCCACTGCAAAGGGAATTTCTGAACTTTTTGCCCAGAAATCCCCTTCCTGTACTCAAAGCTGAAGCAAAGGGGATTTCTAGACAAGAGTTACAGAAATCCCCTGATCTATTTATTTACACCGTATTTAAAAAAAAAAACAAAAACAGATAACTAAAAAAGGTAATCACAGTCTTTATTTTTTTATACATAAGGGCATAATCATTAACGATGACACTCAAAACTGTATCTATTGTTCAACAAAACAATAGGTGCCGTATAAGCACCCGCTTATACGGCACCTGAGGTATTCCACATACGGTACCTACCTTACATGTGCCATAAGTGGAATCATTTATTATTTAAAATTTTATTCCACATTGGGCATCTACGGACTAGTAGGTACCTACTAGTGTTGGAACGTTGAATTTTTTAGGATGTCGAAATAAAAAAATCTATTAATATCAGCAGAGAGTTTAATAACATGATAAAAATATAACTTCTGTATGTTTAATATTACAATCAGTTGCATCTACGGACTAGTAGGTACCTACTAGTTTTGGAACGTTGTATTTTTTAGGACGTCGAAATAAAAAAATCTATTAATATCAGCAGAGAGTTTAATATCATGATAAAAATATCACTTCTGTATGTTTAATATTACAATCAGTTTCCTTAGTCACATGTATTGCAAAATCAGCCTAAAAAGTATTTGTTTCTAAATTATATTGTAACTCAAGACCATGCTCGAACTTTTTATGTCTAGTCTACGTATACGAGCTGGACGACGCAGTAAAGGAAGGGCTCCGAAGTCGTTGGACTGATGACGTCGCAAAGGTTGCGGGAAGTTGGTGGATGAAGGTGGCCCGATATTGTTCTCATAGCACTATGTAAGGGTGGCCTATGTCCATCAGTGGACTTCTACTACATGTTAATGATGATGATGATGGCTTTACATACCATGACACAAAAAAAAACAAATCAAACAACATTGAAAAATTCCAATATCTATGAAATTCATGTTTATTATTAAATTACTGAAGTTACGTTTCCAGCGCTCACCTTGACCTCCAATTTAATCGATTTCGTGGATATTTTATTGTTTTCTCCAAAATAACACAGTGTGTAGTCATGGGCTGTGAACACGACATCGTTTATATTAATATTTTATGTGAATTTTCAAAGAATGAACTTTACTAAGTTACTTATTTTTGGTTATTATAGAGCCAAAGTTAGAAAGTTAGTTAGAAATTAAGTTATTCGTCTCTTGCTCAAAATCAAGAGGCTGGTTCGCGATACTGTTCTTTTACGTTTCTTTTCTTAGGCACTACCGCTTGGCACTACTAGAAGAGTGAAGGGAAATTTTACTTTCCCGTGCCACCACTGGTAGTGCTACGGGTAAAAGTACATATCCAGTGACACTACACTGTTGCCAGTAGTTTCACGGGAAATATTATTTCTCGTGGCACGAGTGGGCTATCTATAAAGGCTATTAAATCTCTAGATTAGTTATTTGTGTCTGTTTTTTTGCATATAAATTAACCGGTTGGTTTTATTTATTTTGAACCCAAGTTTTTTGGGTAAAGTTCGGATGGTAATCCTCTTTTTCTGAGTGGTAATAAAAAACCTAATAACCTAACCTAGCCAAGACGGATTTGCCTAGGAAGGATTTTTCAAGCCAACATTAACTTAATTTTTGGAACAAATAAATATTTTGTTTATTTTGCTTTGATATACTTAGTATTAGTAGTGCCATTGGTAATGAGGTAATCCACGGGAGATTTTATGCGTTTAATCAGCCAATGAGAATAGTAGTGGCACGGAAAATAATTTCCCTTCACTCTATTAGTAGTGCCAAGCGGTAGTGCCTAAGGGAATAAAGTTTTTTTTTATAGTCAGGCCAGGTAAGGTCACTTAGGTACCATGTGAAATAATATAGAAAAAGTAACCAGTGTAGTGGAAAGATTCAGTACGCATCGTTAAAGTACCTTTCGTAGTCATATTTCTTCGAATAATTGCTTCTAAAGGCCCGCGCAAACTGGCGCGGTGACAACGGCGATCAGGGGTCTAACCATCAAGCCTTATTGCGATTCAATTCAGGCAAAGATGTCAAATCCCGCTTTGCGAATGACAAAGCTTTAACAACGCCATAGAGTCTTAAATCGCAAAGCGTAAAGTGACAGCTTTGCCTGAACCGAATCGCTGTAAGACCTCATGGTTAGGCCCCAGGGGTCTAACCATCAAGCCTTATTGCGATTCAATTCAGGCAAAGATGTCAAATCCCGCTTTGCGAATGACAAAGCTTTAACAACGCCATAGAGTCTTAAATCGCAAAGCGTAAAGTGACAGCTTTGCCTGAACCGAATCGCTGTAAGACCTCATGGTTAGGCCCCAGGGGTCTAACCATCAAGCCTTATTGCGATTCAATTCAGGCAAAGATGTCAAATCCCGCTTTGCGAATGACAAAGCTTTAACAACGCCATAGAGTCTTAAATCGCAAAGCGTAAAGTGACAGCTTTGCCTGAACCGAATCGCTGTAAGACCTCATGGTTAGGCCCCAGGGGTCTAACCATCAAGCCTTATTGCGATTCCATTCAGGCAAAGATGTCAAATCCCGCTTTGCGAATGACAAAGCTTTAACAACGCCATAGAGTCTTAAATCGCAAAGCGTAAAGTGACAGCTTTGCCTGAACTGAATCGCTGGAAGACCTCATGGTTAGGCCCCAGGGGTCTAACCATCAAGCCTTATTGCGATTCAATTTAGGCAACGATGTCAAATCCCGCTTTGCGAATGACAAAGCTACGCCATAGCGTCCTAAATCGCAAAGCGGAAAGTGACATCTTTGCCTGAACTGACTCGCTATAAGACTTCATGGTGAGGCCCCAGTAGCATGAAGTGGTCTATCTATACTGACGCAAACATTAACAACCTTTTTCGTTAGGTGATCGCCGCCGCTATCGCCATCGCTCTAATTTGTGTTGGCCTATACATGGCAGTTTTCTTAACGACAGTTTTCCTTTACCGTTTGAAACCTCATCAGCATCTATGCTTTTTTGCGTAAAAAATAAATATAAATAATGCTGGACATATTTCACACGGCATCATCTAGCCCCAAAGTAAGCTGAGCTTGTGTTATGGGAACTACAGGACTGATATACTACTTATATACATTTTTTTTTGTAAATACATCAATATTATACATAGAAAACACCCAGATCCCGAGACAAATATTTGCAGATACAAACATTTGTCCCGCAGCGGGAATCGAACCCGCAACCTTCTGCGTCTCAGGCAGGCGTTCGCCCACTGCGCCACAAAGGTTGTCAGTAAAAAGCTTGTCAGTAAATACATTGTTGCATATCGCTATTTGAACCCACACCGTTCAGATCGATTCAGCTTACTGTTTTTTTAAAGATTTTTCTGGCTGATAATATGGTTAACAGACAGTGGTTCACTGTGTGAATTTATCTTTATTTGTTTCAGGTAAGATAGACATATACTTCGATGTTTTTTTATACCAAATAAAAAAGTTAATGGACAAAAAGTTATGAAGTTGTTGAAAACCACTGCGAACAAATGTAAGTTTTTTGTTTTTTCTTATCAACCCATAATGTCGACGAGGTATCGATTTCAACCAACCAATGACGCGCCGTTTTCATTCATTATTTACCTATCATACACACTATATATAGGTACGAAGGTGCTAAAATCACATTATAGCAGAAACCGATACATAAAAAGCTCCCACACATAACCTCATCATAAATACATAAGTGTACTCCATTAACTATATAGAGGTAGATACGGCCTCCATTTCCGAGCGACGACACAGAAAAAATATTGTACTATCGATTACAAGTTTCACTAAACATTTTTATTCCAAAAACTATCGTGAACTTGACTATTCATATTGTAAAAACGGGAATTTTCACGTACTGCACTATCGGTGAAGGCACCGACTAAGTTTCGACTCATTCCGAGAGGGTGAGGGTCCTTCATCAGGGTGAGTGGTTGCGACTTTCTCCTTCCGCGTCGCGCCGTGCACTACGCGGATGAAGACTCTCGGAATGAGTCGAAACTTAGTCGGTGCCTTCACCGATAGTGCAGTACGTGAAAATTCACTAAACATTATGTGAACCTTTGGTACACCCTCTAGCGATCTTCAAAGTTCAAGTTGGACTGTTTGTGATAGCTCAGTCCCTTTGAACAATCGCGTTATGTTGGCGTTAACGCCTGCGGAAAGGATGAATTGTATAGAAATGATAGATAGATAGATAGAAAATTATTTATTGCACAACTATAAAGTACTTTACATAGGCGAACTTTATGCTAGATGGCATTATCTTCCAGCTAACCTTAAATGACATTGTAAGATGTCAAATGACTGCTGCCATGTTCTTCCTTGACAAATTTGCGTAAGCGTGAGGTATTTGTCTAAACACCCAGGTTTATTGACGACCTCTGTGGTGCAATGGGCAAAGGCCCGCCTGAGACGCAGATGGTTGCGGGTTCGATTCCCGCCACGAGGCAAATGTTTGTCTCTGGTCTGGGTGTTGTCTAAGTATTAAAATGTATGTATTTACAAAAAATATATATACGTAGTATATCAGTCATGTAGTTTCCATAATACAAGCTCTGCTTAGTTTGGGGCTAGATGATGCTGTGTGAAAATGTCCAGCATTATTTATTTACTTATATATTTATTGACAAATTAAAACCCAGCAACGGGCACTCAAAACAGATTCTTCGAAGCATTTTTCGATTCTGAACCATACTAAATCTAAAACCGCCATGTTATAGCTTATTTTACTTCAAGAGACGATTTTGAGTGACATAAGCCTGCAGAAACTTAACAATGGAAGACTCCTCAATAGCCGGGAGTAAAGTGTCTAATCACTTTTCTTTGCGACTACACCTTAAATCGATTGTGGAGGGTGTTGGCGACGCTTTGTGAGCGAAAGTGTTTGAACTCAGTAAAGAAAAGCAAGCGTACAAAAAAATCACACACATCACAAAATAAACCGCATTTTTTTTAGTTTCCGCGGTAAAGGTTTATTTGCAAGTGCTCTCCAAAAAATCTGCTCATTTTCAACCCACTGTTGGGCATCATGCTACTCTAGGTTTTAACCATTTGTCCCGATACTGTTTCAAATGTTTTATTTCATTAACTTAATCTACGTATACATATATGGGTTTGAGATCTCCTTTTAAGTATGAAGATACCTGTGGTAGGAGATATCGCTCTTCTGTAACAATAATTCTTCGAGACTAAGTTCTAAAATAATGACTCTAGAAATTAGAGGTATAAACAATGGATTGTATATCCTATATATGTCGAGTATATGCTTGTGTAAGTGTGGAGGATGTGTGTGTGTGTGTGTGTGTGTGTGTGTGTGTGTGTGGGTGTGGGTGTATGTGTGTGTGTGTGGGTGTGTATGTGTGTCGGTGGGTGTGTGTGGGTGTTTGTGTGTTATTGTAGACGTGGGAGTGTATATGGACCTGTTAACGGGTGTGGGGGTATGGGTGAGGGTGTGAGCATGTGTTAAGAGTTTCTTATGAGTGTGTACGAATATAATATAATGTATATGATGTGTTAAGAGACAATTTCTAATAGTGTCTCAGTTTCTTCGTAACTTAGCGTCAGTAACCATTCCGTTAAGGTTTTTTTACATTTATAGTAGTTAAGTGGATATATATTCTTTCTCTTGTTGATAGTGTTATAGAGGAGGGTTGCTTGTGTAGTATATTGTCGCGAAGCAAATTTGGTACGAACAGTTGGTTTAGTCGTTACTCTATCCTTCCTTCTTTTATTAAGCAGTGTGGGGTCGTATTCTAAGGACTTGTGTAGCTTTAGAACTGAATTTAATATATATAGTTTTCTAACAGTGAGTATACCTGAAATTTTATAGAGCATGTCTGTAGAGAATCTATAAGGCTTAAAATACATAACTTTTAATAAAGATCTATGTCCTCGTTCCAGTTCGAGGAATTTTGTTTTGGTAGCTCCACCCCAGATCGGTATACAATAATTTAGAATAGATTGTGCCAAAGAAGTATATATTTGATTGAGAAGATCCTTATCTTCTGTGTGTGATAAGGATCTGAAGACTGGACTGTGTGTGCCATCCATACACACAGTCCAGTCTTCACAAAGACGTCGACCCATCTAACCTGTAGACGTCACCTATTTATTTAAGCATTTCTCGCCTTCCACTCCTTACTACGTCTGGCCGTCTAACGATAGAATATTAAAGATGACAGGGAGTGAATATCTCGCAAATAACTCTACAATGAATGAATGCGTTATCAAGATATATCTATCACAAATGATTGTAATTTATTTATCACGAATGCAATCAAGAATAGAGCACCAATAATTATGTCAAAATCTTGCATTATATCCGGCATCGAAGGGTTATGTTTTACTAGCTTCTGCTCACGGCTTCGCCCGCGTGGTAGACGCATAAAAAGTAGCCTATGTGTTATTCTGATAATTAAGCTATATTACTGTGAAGTTACATCAAAATAGTTTTTGCGTGTACGAGTAACAAACATCCATCCTCACAAACTTTCGCATTTAGAATAGTAGAAGGATTTTAGTTGTAAAAATCTAGGTAGAATACGTATTCATAATCTAATTGCGTATTATATAAAAGCCTACCATTAACTTGTACTTACTAGAACGACCTACTTTTGATTTATGATATTTATGTTCTCATGTAAGTGACTATGTCTTTATGGGAATAAATGTCTTAAACCGAAACCTAAATAAATAGGTTGCTCCCAGATTAACTGAAGTGAATCTTATGGCATCTCTTACCCGATGAAGATTTTGAGTCGGAAAAGCGTGACCGCGTAAAATGCCTTTTGCGACGGTGGCGGTGGGGTCAGTACATTGACACAACCTTTCCCTTTAAACACCACTGCCACCGGGCCTTATTTCGGTTCCTTCATTAATTTCAAAATTATGAAAGATAATGCAATTAATCTAAATAAAAGAAATAAATAAATAATGCTGGACAGTTTCACACAGCATCATCTAGCCTCAAACTAAGCAGAGCTTGTGTTATGGGAACTATATGACTGATATACTACTTATATATATATTTTTCTTAAATACATACATATTATACATAGAAAACACCCAGACCCGAGACAAACATTTGCTAATCATACAAACATTTTTCCCGCAGCGGGAATCGAACCCGCAACCTTCTGCGTCTCAGGCAGGCCTTCGCCCACTGCGCCAAAGAGGTTGAGCTATGATATAAGGATATCAGTTTTACCCGATTTGTAGACTATTATCAGATTCATGAACATATAATATATTGATTATAAAAAACGAGATATTTAGATAGATAGATAAACTCTTTATTGTGCATAACATCAATTTACAGTACAAACACAGAAACATAATAAAAAGGCGATCTTATAGCTGAAAGCGATTTCTTCCAGACAACCTTAGGAACCTTATTTACCAAGATTTGTGAGTTTGTGTCGACCCGCAAATAAAGTTAATTTGGTCACGTTTTGCCTAGATATCTAGAAAATAGAGAACAACATAGAACTAAGCTAATTAGTATCAGCTTACCGGTGAAGTTTTCCGGATTCTTTGTTCAACTTTCCATGTATAGTATGAGGACTTCTTCGTCTATCGGTTCTTTCTATGCAGAAAATAATGCCCGTTTACACTTTACTCAGGCAAAGACTTAGAAAAGTCGATATATTTTCAAGGAAATCTGTCACTAGCCCCCAACTGAACTAAACTTTGACAGCTACTAAGTTCATGCCCACTATATAATGGGTATCAATTTTTGAATATCACTCGGTGACATAATTTCAGCAAAAACTAAACAGCTAAACTTTGACAGCTCCTAAGTTCATGCCCACTGATATAGTGGGTATCAATTTTTTAATATCACTCGGTGACGTAATTTCAGCAAAATCGCCGATTTCTCTAGGTAAGTATTATTAAAAGCTCATCTGTAACTAAAATTATCATACAATGATCTCAATTACAAGTGCCCCGTACCACTTTTGATATTGTCATACTCAACTCCACTGACATTGATAAATACGTTACGTTTTACGAAAACAAAACAAAAACCGGTATTAAGTATGTATTTTATTGTTATTCTCTACGTATAATGGAACGCAATTGCGTGATAGAGAATGATATGAAAATGCTCCTTTTAGTAAATCGTGTATTCATAGTTATTCATGATCTTGTGTCATAAGTGATCTATAGTCAAGAAAGCGCTGATGTTCAAAAATTATTTCCCAGGTTTCAATAGAAAAACTGTCTGTCCAGGTTCGATTCCCACAGAAATTTTGGCATATTAAAAACAAAATAATGTTTCTATTAGAAGGTTCCATTCCCGCCGCGGGACAAATGTTTGTGTGATCTGCAAATATTTGTCTCCGGTCTGGGTATTTTCTACGTATAATATGTATGTATTTAAAAAAAACGTAAATAAATAGTATATCAATCATTTAGTTCCCATAATACAAGCTCTGCTTAGTTTGGGGCTAGATGATGCCGTGTGAAACTGTCCAGCATTATTTATCTATTATTAGAGTTTGGTATGATTTTGTTAGAATGGACCTTCGACTTTTAGGGTTCCGTCTTGAAACCAACATAATTATGTGGTGTACAATAAAGTGTCATCTATATATCCGTCTATAAAAATGTGGCCACATTTATGAAAGTCTAATATAAACTTTCCATGTCTATTGCGCGGATTGCGCCATCTGTGTGTCTTGAAGAACTATAAAACTACTCGAGATCAATAAGAAATCTCTCAATAATAAATGAAAACATTGCAGTAAATAACGGAATCCATGTTCATGTTATATTGTAATGCCATGTATCTATATAATAAATCTTGAAGGTGAGCATATTAAATCATTAATACAAGCACGCGTGCACGTTTTTAGACAATAAACATTATACAATGTATGCGAGTAAATGCCAGGTTACAGTGGTCTAGTGTTTATTATTTTATTATACGCTTTAATAACTTTCTTTATTGGTAGGTATGTATTAGCTTGTATTTGTATAGAAGCCTTTGAGAAGCCTGGAACTTTGTGAACTTGGCACCCGACATTGAAAAATCGTTTTTTTTTAATCTTTTATATTTTGGTATGTAGTTGATTTTAGTATCATTTTTTTGTTCGTAGTGCCTCTAAAAAATAGAGGTATTTTAAGAGGTAATTTATTTTTTGAAGTCTCAAAAAAAAATATCTATGAAAAAGCTTTGTCACAAAGCTTTTCATAGATCTACCTACGTGGGTCACGATCATCATATCAATAATAAATAATGTTGATCATTTTTCACACAGCATCATCTAGCCCCAAACTAAGCAGAGCTTGTGTTGTGGAAACTACATGACTGATATTTTTTTATTTGTTAATAAATGTATTGATAAAAACCAATGTAGCTTTGGGGGATGTTGCACGGAATCACTACCAGTATAATATAACATAATTGTCCTCTAAACTTACCTTAGTTCCTTAGTATCTTACTTCTAAGTACATCACCAAACAGTATTGTAATCTCCTAATCTGGTGGCAATGTACCTACAAAACTACTTACTTAATTGTAGCTCACTGTTACCTCAACAACACACTACATCATTTATAAAATTGGGGTAATCTGTTATTGGGCTCATGCTTGATACAAATGTTTTTGCCTAGATTATAAGTAAACGCTGTTGATAACCAATAAACAAATAAATATATAAATTTAATTTTAAATGTATCATAGAAATAACCCAGACCCGATACAAATATTTGCAGATTATACAAACATTTGTCATAAGCTAGTAGACGTCTACAGCTATAAATATGTTTCCTTAATAGAAAGCCACAAGTAACGCGTGGACATCCACCGAATTTCTGTGACCGTTGCAATGTAATGGTTACTTCGAGTGGGGCCACTGCGTTTTCGTGTCGGCAACAATAATACCAGCACAGATAAATCGTTTGTTCAATCAAAACTATAAATTATTAAAGCCGTTTTAAATGTTACAGCTGACACATAATGAACCCAGTAATAGTGGCGATATAGTAAATTGTCCTAAATGTTCCCATTTATTATACAAATCGTCACTGCCATCGAAATCACTGGTGCGTATTATGAAATTCGCTTTCGCGCGTTTCAGCATTTTTTAATCAGGATTTTTAAACTTTTTTTTCAGTTTCGGCGCATGTCAATGTCAAATAGTCTGTTGTGTCACGAATTTGTTTTTTCAGCACAATCGTTTGATTTGTCACGCGATATCTGGAGCCGATTAATCGGTAACGAATACATTAATGTTAATAATTATATAGATGAAACGATTACATGAATGGATGGATAAAAAAATATTACTAATAGTAATATTTTTTTCCTTTCTCTCCTAACTACATAAAAGAACTTTCTCCACTTTTCCTCAAGACCGTCCTGCACGTTCCTCTCAACATCTTCGACTCCTGACCGCTGAGCGTTCAACCTCTTTCTATACGGACTATTTTACTGTCATAAATATGCTATCCGCTTGTAGAACTCTATTCCAGCAGAAATCCGCACGGCTGCTTCCATTGGAGTCTTCAAATCCAAACTTTACAAACATTTCATCTCTCTACAAAATATTCAACAAAACTTATATATATATGTATGTATCTAAGTATATTTTTGTATATACGTATTTAAGTATGAAATATTGTAATTTATGTATGTAGTTTACTTCTATTTTAAGTAGCTAATTATATAATTTACAAAAAAATACTTTTACAGATACGTTTAGTACTAGGAAGCTGTAATTTAGCATGGATATACATCTTATTCTCGACGACAAAGTGATAAAAAAATATGAATATTTTTTTTGGGTACACCTAAAAGTGGGGATGTTTTTTTCACTTCTATGCCATGGTTTAGGGTGTCGTTGAATAGGTAGTAATAGTGTGAAAATCAATATTCAATTCAAGGATCTGTTTACGAAATATTAAGCAAATTTTTGTTAGAGTCAAGTGTCCCTCGCCCCTGCCAGCTAATAGGTTGTCTTTGGAAATGTGAAAAAAAAACACGGTAGTGGTATATATAACGCAGTTCAAAGGAAAATTATCACAGCTAAGTAGGCTTTACAAGTTCACGATTAATAATCGACTAACTTATAAAATGTACTTGGAAAAGTAAAAAGGAAAATTTCGTAAAATTTTTATTGAATGTTACTTAGATGAAGTTGTTAGTTGTGTAAAACAGAAACTACGGAACTCTACACTATGCGTAGCCCGACACGCGCTTGGTCATTTTTATCTTTAATTGTAATCAATTCGTTTCATATTTATAAAGTTTATTAATAATAGAATCCATGTTCGGAAAGATTTTTTCTAACCAACAAAATATCTAAACGCTCAAAACCAGGATGGAATGAAAAGGGGGTCAAGATAAGACGGGGCGTTGATTGCTAAAAGCCTGATTCCATCAAAAATGCTATTCAGTAGCGTAATTAAAGAGAAAAATGGCGTCCACTTTGTTGTGTTGGGAGATAGTACTCCTCGTACTCAAGTTAATGGGTATTTTTTCTGGTAGAGCGATGGTCTGCTATTTTGCTCTATGAACCCAATATGTTGTCACTGATGGCTGTCCCACTGTTGAACAAAGGTTTTCAGATCCATTATTCCAATAACAGTATGCAGGCCGCTCCTTCACTTGCTCCGGCTACAAGCACCAAGCACCATAACATTTCGGCTTGAAACTTGTTACGTGAAACGTTAACTACTGACAAACATAAAGAAATTCGCCTCTTATTGGTAGAACACAAAGAGGTTGCATGTATGCAAAAGATAAATAAAGAAATTCACCTCTCATTGGTTGGTAAAACAGAAAAAGGTTTCACGAAAAAACATTAAGGTAAAATGGATATAGAGGTCCTTGGTAGTGGTTCCCCGGTCCATCACTTTGGCATTATTACCCTTATCGAGCTGCGTTCGCTAATCGATAGAATTAGGGCTGCTGACGGTTCTATTAGCAATATTACGGTCATTTATTAACCTAAGTCTGGTCCGAGTTAGACCAACGATACAATAGAGCGTATCGTTGGCCTAACTGGCTACTTCGTTTGGTGAGCCTGACGAGATTCGAACCCAATATCTTCGGATCGAAAATTGAGGATACTAGCTGCTATACCAACCAATCAAGGTCTAGAAGAGACCTTGATAGGTTGGTATAGCAGATGCAATATTTAATGCGACTAAGTCCATTAATTAGTCTTAGAATGCAGCGCACGCGCATCCTGTGTCCGACTCGGATTGCATCTCAAAGGATATAACGACGTGCCTAGAATTTATAGTAATCACGTTTTGTACTTGACATTGACTATATTGATTAACTTGACCATCTCAATGATTGAAATGAAATGACGGACAGCAGCGTTCCGTCAGCGCAGCTGCATATCCATACGTATTCGCCCCGGTACTTTTTCTTTCTTGTGTTTTCCTTTGGTTTCCGGACGTCGTCGCTCGTCAAGCGTCTGTGTGAACAGAACCTAAGTCGCGAAAAAGACGCGTTGGCAAAAGTCAACTTATGGTAGAGTACCTACTCGGTTACGAACTCATTTGAAGCAAATGGACATTAGTTTTTTGTGGATTCTCAGAACCAGTTACAGTAAGCTATACTTTGTTCATCTTGATGCACAAAGTATAGCTTACTGTAACAATTTATTTCATTTATTATGTGTATACGAGTTGTATACAATCTTGCGAAAAGATTTGACGTAGTTCATCCGATTGTATTGTATTTCCTCTCAAGTTCCGATGTCTCAGCAATATTAAAGTGACGGCGAGATTGTCTGGTGATGAAAATGAAAGATATATAACGGAACTCCTCATAGTCTGCAGACTGACTGTGTTTGGACTCATTGATGACCTTGCAGTTTCGTTTCAAGACATTCAGTCATAACAGCTCCTTTACAGAACAGCATAATGTTTTTCTACGTAAAAAAATATCATATTATTTTGGAACAACAGCGCTAAATATATAATCCCTAATATAAATTATGAAAACCGAACTTTCTATCAGCATGGGACAGAATGCCCGTGATACGTCACTGGATTAGTTTAGACCGAGCTATATTTTGTACGATTCAATACATTTTAATGCTCGGCATCAAAAGGTCAAAAGCTAAAGGATTTAGCTGTATGGTTTGAAAGCAAAACGCATGGTTTCGTAAAGTCTACAAATTAAATAGGTGCCTATGGAAAAGAAATAGGTATTTCATGCACTCTGTAATGTTGAAAGATATCGGCCCGTTAACTCCGACTTCAGGGTTTTTCACAAGTTCCTTAATATGACGAAATGCATTCCTGGTTTCCTCCTCCTCCTATTTGGTTATACCAAGCCTCGCGCAGTATCTTATCCAAATTTCATCCAAGTCGGTACATTCCTTACTAAGATAATTGGTATCAAACACCCGTAACGTAAATACTTTCGAATTAGTAGGAAGTACTTTTGAATAAGTAGGTTGCTAGCTATCCTACATGATGCATTAAAACAACAGGCCAGTACCATCTGCCTTAAATAAATGTCGTCACTGCATCGTTCAATGTCTCCCAGAAAAGTAAGCGTGTAATTTTTAATGTAATATTCGCAGTCAGTGAAGTTCTTGCGGTTTTTGCGCTCGGCTTCTTAACGTAATTATTTGTTAAACTCCGAGTAAAAACTTGGAAATCTCTTTGAAAAACCGGTTTCGCTTCTATGTTCCCACGCAATTGCACTTGTAGACGACTTTTTGCTGGAATAAACTAATGTGAGTATTATGTCTTCTAAGTGATAGATTCGCGGAACTTTACTAGCTAGGCGGAAGATACACGGCGCCTAGTAGTAGAAAAACACTTATATTCATTATTGTTTCGCGTCGCCAACGATGTTGCCAGGAAATGTGGACGAGACATTTAGACGACTCTTCCAACTCGCTTTACCTTAGCGTTTTTTTTAATGTTATTTGTAGGCAGACGACAGTTGGTCAGCGGTCACCGTCGCCAATAGACATGCAACTCCATATAGGCACCCTTTAAGCTAAAACACAGTAATTCGAGCATAACTGTTTGTCAGTACTCAATAGCGCAACAATTTGAGAAAACTACAACTTGCTAAACTTAACTTATTAGACACTGATCTGCTATCTACTTTACCAAGAGCTTCTGACCAATTATACTTTCCATTTGTATAGGTAGAGAAAATGAATGATCCTACCTCAGGAATTTCCATAACTGAGCCCTGCGCTATAATCCTAGCCCCAACTTTATTTCTTCAAGCTTTATTAAAATACCTGCAAAATATTTTTTTCATTTTCGGTCCCTTGCGCTCTTATTTGAATTATTTTAATGGCGTCGACGCCTGCAAATTCTGATATTTAATTACCAACTTTATTATTTTCTTGAAGTTTTACTGTCTTGGGACATCGAGAAGATCTATTTCTAATTAAAGTTGATTGATTTTGGAATAACTAAAGGTAGAATCCAAATTGAATGTGCATTGTTTAGGTGTTGGGTTGAGTATTTTATGTTGGGAAACAAATTATATGTACTGTGGGGTTTTAGAAGGGGTTTGTCTTCAACGTGACCGTTTAACGTTATATCTTACAACTTTTATAAACGCGAAAGTTTGTAAGGATGGATGTTTGTTACTATTTCACGCAAAAAACTACTGAAAGGATTTTGATGAAACTTTACAGTAATATAGCTTATACATCAGAATAACACATAGGCTTCTTTTTATCCGGGTACCACGCGGGCGAAGCCGTGGGCAAAGGCTAGTAGGAAATACTGCACAGTTTTAAAGCATATTACTTCTGTCGAAGGGGAAATGACGGAATCGACTATATTAAAAAACCCTAGGGCGATTCTCGCCGCGTATTTCAAGCGATTTTTCCCCTATGGAAATGATGGACGATCCGCTAGCTAACTGGTGAGAAAAAAAAGATTTATTATCATAAAACAGAAGCATTCCAAAAAATAAAAGTAAAAACTCGAGGGCCATCCAAACGACATGCATTTCTATGAAAAATAGACGAAAATGTGCGTTTCCAACGTTTACTTGGCAAGGAGCCGAGTGTGTAGTCGACTGCAAAATTATATCTAATTCCGGGGTATTAGGGGACATTTTTCTTTCTGGCTAGCTAGGGCTTCAATGTTCTGTTACGCTAGCTTTCTGCCTTTTTAGCCGTTCCTTATCAAATACTTGTGGTGTGCAGTGCACGCTACTTTTATGGAAGAACTAAATAGAGTTAATTTAAATAATAGTGTAGTCGTGGTAGGCGCCATCAGGGTCCGTTACAGAACGAGCTTACAATCCTACGATCCAGTATAGGTTCCTTGATATAATCATAAACTTCGGTATCGTGGTCTGTCGCATAAATTGACAGTAGTTAGACCGTAAGACTAAATATAACTTAATAAATAAACATGGTAGTGCACGGCGTGACGCGGAAGGAGCAAGTCGCGTTCACTCACCCTGATGAAGATTCTCGGAATGAGTCGAAACTTAGTCGGTGCCTTCACCTATAGTGCAGTACGTGAAAATTCCCGTTTTTACAATATGAATAGTCAAGTTCACGATAGTTTTTGGAATGAAAAAACAAAGAAACACCCAATCAAACCTACGTGAGGATCTGGTTTTCTGACGGGGCCTGATAGGGATGCCAATACTGTTTGTAGAACAGTTTTAGGTAGCGTCATTACATTTAGTTTCTCTTCAAACAAAAATAGTTGATGGTACTCTTAACCCTTACATAAAGATTAGTAGAGCTTCTGTGAAAGGGCTCGTCCGGGGAAGTGTTATCACCGTGCCTTTTTCTACCGCCAAGCAGAAAGTAATGTTCTCATTGCTGGGTTCTAGTTTGAAGGATATGGTTGCCGGTGAAATTACACATGAGATCTTTCATCTTGATATCTCAGGGAGGCAACGCGTGAGAGATTCCTGTGGTACTTTAAGCGTCCATAGACTACGTTAACCGCTTACCACCATGTGGACCGTTAGTATGTTTGTCTCTTTAGTAGTATAAAAAACCCTTTTGTTTTAGTTTGTTAGGGTATAAAACAAAATATTACAAAGCTAATTTCTATCACCAATTTACAAAAAAAAGTATGTAGTCTCTTTAGTAGTATAAAAACCCTTTTGTTTTAGTTTGTTAGGGCATAAAACAAAATATTACAAAGCTAATTTCTACCACCAATTTACCAAAAAAAAGTATGTTTGTCTCTTTAGTAGTATAAAAAACCCTTTTGTTTTAGTTTGTTAGGGTATAAAACAAAATATTACAAAGCTAATTTCTTTCACCAATTTACAAAAAAAAAGTATGTTTGTCTCTTTAGTAGTATAAAAAACCCTTTTGTTTTATTTTGTTAGGGTATAAAACAAAATATTACAAAGCTAATTTCTACCACCAATTTACCAAAAAAAAATTCAACCAAAATTTACCAAGGTAAATTTTACCAAGGTAAATTTTGTCAAGATAATCCACCATTAGAACCTATCTTAAACATCTTGATCACTTTATAACTTTGCCTATTTCGCTAAATGTCAATTTCCAATGAAAATTACAATTTCCAATGGAATTTTCAATTTCATTAGCATTCGAATAAGCGACTCCGATTAATAAAACATCGATAAAGGCAGTGCTCGAGGCTCGGCTAATCTCGAGCCGCTCTTCAATGAGATTACAATCGTTAATCTAATCATCTGTTTCATGGATTTTATCGATGCCTTTTCATTGTATAGCTTTGTATGTTTTAGGGCTGCTTTAATTTCATTCAAATTCTACAACCACTACCCGGTGAGTACCGATCCATCAAAACAAACGCTTCCGTTTGTCGACGTTACAGTACTCATACTCATACTCATTTATTTTTAACCATGGGAACCTATAGTACACTTGGTTACGTCGAAAATTTACAATGTAGGGGTGCTAGAAACAGGCAAGTATTTTACTTTCATACCTATAAATGTTTACATAATTAGGTTACTTAAGAATAGATTAAATAGCTGCTGTAAAAGGGCAATGTCAAAACAAAATTTAGGTACACTAGAGGAAGTTAAACAAAAAAAATAGAAACATTTACACACAGTCGTACATTACACTTCAAATTTTAAACTAGAAAAAAATAAGTAATATGAACGAAAGCTTCGTCTGTCTAAAATTGTTGGGGTGGTATAATGGTCGCTTGGGAATAATTCAAAGAATCCTGACAACATGTACGACATTTTAAGCTTTTCACAATTTCTACTCCGCTGTGGTAAATAAGTGAGTTCTAACAAAATGTTAGGTCCTCGACTTGTATTTGACGGATTATCTCTATTGCAGCACCTACTAATGGCATGAGTCGATGTGACCCATCGAAGAACCACCATGAAGTCATACAAAACGATATCAAAAATCGCATTGCGTTTTCTGAGAAAAATGGTAACAAACAATCTCTACCTCTATACCCACATATGAACCGGGAGTGTAGAGTAAATGAAGATGTAGTAACGAGAGTTGAGAAAAGTATGGTGAGATGGTTTTGGCTTGGAGAAAGGATGGAAGAAAGAAGATTAGCAGAACAAGGTGAGCGTGAATGGGATAGTTGGATAGGGTAGGCATCAGCGAAAGTACTCTGACCGAATTGAAGACGTTCTAGAATCTAGATAAAAGGCCAAGTCAAGAGTAACCTTAACCGACGTGCTTGTACGAAGAATGTGATGAAGATAAATAAAGCGAAAGAGGTATGCCAGGAGCAAGTGGAAATCTATAAAACAGGGTGTCTAGACAAATACCACTTTCTGTTGACGTTAACGCCTGCGGAAAGATTGAATTGTATGAGAATTACATTAGCTGCGGAAATGTCACGTGACAGCTGCCAAGTTTTACCTTGACAAATTTGCGTTAGCGTGAAAGGAAAAATAAGCGTGAGATATTTGTCAAGCCCCCCAGAATAGAAAGTGGTTTATTTGACAACAACAAAGCAAAGAAAGGAAATCTGTGGCGTATCCTTCCGGAAAACAGGCGTGACTTTTTTTACTAGTCTGCAGTCAAAATCAGTGCATATCTCATCTATAACACATAATGTGATAAGTATACATCAATCTGATTGCGCCACCCTTATTACCAATCCCCCCCCCCCCATCACGGAACGTGACTAGATTCGGTTCCAGGTCGATTTATTGAAATTACTCGTGGATATACAGTAAGTAATCCAATCAATTGATCTGCGTCTTGTACTGTTGATGCTCGTGCCAAAATTCGGGCCAAATGTGTCAGTGCAGATAAAGTACCTATTACATAGATATAACCAGCTACAAGCAGGTACTTGTATGTAAATAAATTACATTGTTACTGGCATTTCTCTCCATTCATCTTCACATTCTTCATTCAAGCTCTTCGGTTTATGGTACTCTTCACTTGGCCTTTCTCGGACGTTTATTCTGAACGTACGATGTTGATTGTAGGTCACGTTGAACGTACAATCAACGCTTGCGACGTAAGTCCCTGAGACCTGAAATGTCTTTTTGGTGTGAAAGGATTATCCGAAATTCCACCGCTAGAGGGTGCAAGGGGAAAATAAAGTTTGCGTAGAAAAAACTTCAAGTTAAGTTGATGTTCCAATAAGCGGCGATGGGCTTGCAATCTGTCACGTGGAATGGTACTTTCAAAACGCGGGCATGTGCCAAATGTTATATTTGGGTGTGCTTTTGACTGATCCCTTCTTAGTATCCTGAAAGATTTATACACTGAGTATGTATCTAAAGATGTCCATCATGGGGAATACAGTTGTGAGCGTGTTCGTTTCTATTTGTTTTTGGAAATAACGCGGTTGAATTCGCGGACCGGTCACTAGTCTCACTAGGTCGGTCAAGATTATTTTGATGTGGCTGATGGCTGAAAATATGTTTTCAATTCGAACAATGAAATATCATTGATCAATCTCAGGGCTAAACTTACTTTGTGTTGGGTCATGAAGTGAATATAGTTTTGGTAAGCTCTTTGTCAAGTCTCTCAGACTTGTCTATTTTTACCCGCAACGACGCATAAAGTTGAATGCGTTTTGGGTAAGAGGTTATACCGCCCATAGCCCAGAGCGATATAAAAAAAAAAAAAAAAAAAAAAAAAATTGTTTATTTCAAGCCACAGAGCTCATATAAAATTAAATTACTAAAATGACATACAAATTAAAATAAACACACAGAGACAACACAGATAACATGCAAGCCCGTACATGGACAGTTGAGACCGTCCGTTACAGGGGCAACAGCGCCTACACAAGTTACAAGCCTGTGTGCAGGTTTATCCAGTGCCCAATAAACGGAGAGTCCCACCTATCCGCCAGTCTGCTTAGAATGGTGTTGGGGCTGCCGCGCAAGCGTTTCATAAGCGACGCACAACGCTTTCTCATGATGGCGTGGAAGCCGTATGAGCCTCGCAGAACATGCCTGACGCGCTGCAGAAACGCGGCAACCCCATAAGAAGTCTAACCATCAAGCCTTATTGCGATTCAATTTAGGCAACGGTGTCAAATCCCGCTTTGCGAATAACAAAGCTTTCACAACGCCATAGCGTCCTCAATCGCAAAGCGGAAAGTGACATCTTTGCCTGAACTGACTCGCTATAAGAGTTCATGGTTAGGCCCCAGCACTCTAAAACTATTATTATACTGAACACGAATTATTAGATTAGACCGCCCATTGTACTTTTAGTTATATAAAGTTTTTGTTTATTTAGTTAACTTGTGGTGTACATTAAAGTATTTAAATGAATTCATTCATTCATTATTTGTTGTATCCAAAACAGCTCACTGGTTGTACCGTGGTATTTTGCAATCGTTTTAGATTCAGGTTTATCGTCACAAGTAATTAGTGGGTACTGTAGGAGAGGTTATTAAATGAGAAACGATTGTCTTGTTGTTCGTTTGTTTTTGTATGATTTCAAGAAAAGTTCTTAGATATCTACGATATCTGACGCCACAAGTCACTTAAGGTCACTGCAAAACGTGACAGAAAACACGTATAGGTTTTTTCAAAATTTCAATGGGAAATGTGTTCTTTAGTAACACACACTAATAAGTACTAGTGATATAGACCAGTGGCACCGAATAAGCGCGGCTGACCATGTAATGTCAAGGTTAACCTATCTGTTTACAAATATATTGGTTGGCTGGTTTATTAAGTCGGGAAATCGAGCTTCTGTTGTCATGAATTGACCGTCAGATCTACTTATTGTATTTTTGAAGCGAATTTACCCACACGTGTATGAATTCTCGGAGTCGGTCTGAATTGATGTAATGACTAGTAATCACCACTTTCAAACATAAGTTGATGAGTTAAATCCCGTCGTACTATGGACTTACTTTGAAAATATGTGTGTGCAATTCTATGTACCGCTTACAGAGCCTATGCTAAGTATAATTTTGTATTTATTTGTCGATAAGATCACCGTCTCGACATGTTTTTAACGTATTTGTAACTAAGCATAGACGCTCAGAGAGAGAAAACATCGTAAACAAACCGATAGGGCCTAGAAAATAAAAACTAATATAGGTACCATGTACACCTAGATTTGCAGCCTCTGTAAGTCGCACTGAATCTTGTTTTATATTTGTTACAGAAGCTTGTACTCGTATGTACTTATATAACAATATCGTTGTGAAAAAAAACAATCAAAAAAATACGCACGAATTCGCACGTGGCTAACTATCGAGATAAATATTCAGGCACGAATTCGTTTACAGGTGAAGTCGCCAAACAGAACCGAATTAAGATTCAACCTACTTTTTAATATTTCCGCCGTAAGGTGTTCCGGGAATAACTGGAGTCAAAGACTATTTGTATAATCTGTGTCAAAGCTTGAGACCTACCCCCTCTGAAAAGAAAACTTTCAACCTTATTGCAAGTAGATAAGAGTGGGCTATTGGTGCATATTGTGATCCTTTATTCAAATTAATCTTAACAAGAGTGCTCTTAGCACAGGATAAGTTTTCGCATTTTAATTCCAATGAAGGGGCTTAGCAATTAGCTTACTGAAGATCATAACTTTTGTGAGCACAGTTTTTTTAAAGCAATCAGAATGTAATTTTCCGCGATCTTTGTGATTTCAATGAATAAAAAACTTTTGACTTTGACTTTGGCTGCCTTCTCCACTGGCTTCTTGTGACTGTCAATGCTATGGACATCTAGTGATAATTTACAGTACCACTTTCTGTTTCAAATCGTAACTTGAAAAGTAGATAGATAGAACGCAATTCCACTGCGGAAATTTCAGCGCACTATTAAAAAACAATTGAATTCAATTGAATCAAGGAAGACAAATAATATTCTTCCAATAGGGTTGCCAATTTCAATGTTATAGCCGGAATGGAGTATTAACCAATTATCAAAATTCTTGTAATTTTTTTTCGTAGGGATAATCTTCAAAGCCAATTCGTCGTATTTGAAATATCTACATTTATTATAGGCGTAGTTCATATTATTATCTGGGTTGAATAAAACGGGCTGTAGAAACTAGTCACCAATGGATTTACTGTAGCGAAGTTAATTCTATTGGGTTCGATTTTACTAGCGTCGCTCTCACCGCTTTAGTGGCCAGTCAACCTAAAAAGCCGGATAAAACCGATTAATGGACCTAATCTAAAATGGAGTGGCCTGTCCCGACTGAGAGTGGATCGCGCTCATTGTTAACAATCGGAATACGCTGGTTCAGTGTCAAAGTGAATTAGAGCAGCGCTTCAGTACTTCGGCAATCGCGCTTTACAATCATGATTGCTGGATATTGCGAATTTGCACAGGTCAAAAAGCTTTACAGCAATAAAATCCAACATTTAAAAAATTACGTAACTAAGCTCCGTGATTAAAATCCCGGGAGCTTAAGCAATCCAAGGATTGCGGGACTAGTCAAACCTCGAAATATTTTTATCAAGAATTTTTACTTTTGCTCTTTGCTTCAATCGCTTTCTTTATTTGTAATAATAAAGTACTCGTACAAATATAGGGCCCATATGATAAATACCTTTAAGCTAAAATACATATCCTACTAATATTATAAACGTGAAAGATTGTGAGGATGGATGTTTGTTACTCCTTCACGCAAAAACTACTGGGATTCTGATAAAACTTTACAGTAATATAGCTTATACATCAGAATAACACATAGGCTACTTTTTATTCTGGTACCACGCGAAGCCGTGGGCAGAAGCTAGTAATTATATAAATGAAAGACTTATTTATCTAGCACGAAATGAATACGACGTTTTGTAGGAAATCAGTAATGACTGAGGACATTGCTGCATTGTTGCCTCATAAAGACAAAGTTGAAAGTCTCACATGGCTGACATATCAGCGGCATCCATGTCCTTCAGGTCTGAACGCAGCATCGCAAGTATTGATGATTTACGGCAGAAGGTAGCCAAGAGCATTGATACATTTTCTGATAAAGACAAAGTTGAAAGTCTCACATGGCTGACATATCAGCGGCATCCATATCCTTCAAGTCGGAACGCAGCGTCCCAAGTATTGATGATTTACGGTAGAAGGTAGCCAAGAGCATTGATACATTTTCTGATAAAGACAAAGTTGAAAGTCTCACATGGCTGACATATCAGCGGCATCCATTTCCTTCAGGTCTGAAAGCAGCATCGCAAGTATTGATGATTTACGACAGAAGGTAGCTAAGAGCATTGATACATTTTCTGATAAAGACAAAGTTGAAAGTCTCACATGGCTGACATATCAGCGGCATCCATGTCCTTCAGGTCTGAACGCAGCATCGCAAATATTGATGATTTACGGCAGAAGGTAGACAAGAGCATTGATACATTTTCTGATAAAGACAAAGTTGAAAGTCTCACATGGCTGACATATCAGCGGCATCCATATCCTTCAGATCGGAACGCAGCGTCGCAAGTATTGATGATTTACGGCAGAAGGTAGCCAAGAGCATTGATACAGTTTCTGATAACGACAAAGTTGAAAAGTCTCATGTGCACACAAATTCACCAGCTAGTCGATTCACCTGTTTCACCAAGGAGTTTTACAGGTTTTTTATGCTTGTTTTTATTTCAAGACAACCAGGCATACGGCCCACCTGATGGAAAGTTATTGCTGAAGCGTTGCCTGTTCTGGGGTGCTAGACAAATACCTCACGCTTGCTTTTCCTTTCACGCTAACGCAATTTTTTCAATAACTTGGCAGCTGTCACGTGACATTTCCGCAGCTAATGTCATTCCCATACAATTCAATCTTTCCGCAGGCGTTAACGTCAACTGAAAGTGGTATTTGTCTAGACCCCTGAAGGACTCTTTACATTTCTGATCTTGTTTTCTTAGAATAGTGCCACGGCCGCCCTGGGCCCTGACGGCCCTGACCAACCGCGTCGTAGCTATTACTTATTTTGCTCGGCTCCTAAGCGTCGTAGCATGACGTTAAATAGACTATAAACCTTCCTCAAGAATCGGACTATAGGCAAGATCTTTTCAAATACGAATGGAAGTTTCAAAGATTAGCGTGTTTAAACAATAAACAAAATTCATCAAACTCTTCAGCTTTGTATTAGTATAGATAAGTATAGATTTCGTTCTGGGTGTGATATTTCGGTAAAGCGAAGGGTACTGGTGATGTGAGGGTGCCAAAACGCGGGAGGGTGACAAACTTCGTCGTCTGGGCGAGGCTAAACTAAGAACTTATTATTGCAATCTTACCGCACCTCTCGCGGTAGGAATGCGATTTTAATCCTACTAATATTATAAACGCGAAAGTTTGTGAGGATGGATGTTTGTTACTCTTTCACGCAAAAACTACTGAACGGAATTTAATGAAACTTTACAGTAATATAGCTTAGACATCAGAATAACACATAGGCTACTTTTTATACCGGGCACCACACGGGCGAAGCCGTGAATCCTCACAAACTTTCGCATTTATAATATTAGTAGGATTATACGCTTGTGATTGCTTTGAGAATTTTGGAATTCATTCCCTTGGTATTAATTTGGGTCGCGGTGTTTCGGTAACGACGATGTGGACACAATTTGACACTTCTACGGTGCGGCAGGCGATTAGCTGGCTGCGACGCAAGAGGTGTGGGTTCGATTCCCGCAGAGGGACAAATGATTGTATGTTCTGCAGATATTTGTCCCGGGTATGGGTGTCGTAGTTCCTAATACCCAGATCACGGAACACTAGAAACTAATTTCATTATAAAAAAAAAACACAAAACAGACACATAAATAGTCCTGCCCCACGGACTATTTATGTGTCTGTTTTGTGTTTTTTTTTATAATGAAATTAGTTTTATTAAATTCTAGTTTATCTCCTGACAGGTTCTTCACTATTCAAATACGTTTTTCTTTTCAGGTATGTGTTATCAACAAATCTACGACACTCCGAAATGCAAGAGAAGGGTAATGATAAATGTGCGGTAGGTACTATCTAGCGTGTAGGTATCTCTACGGTACATTTTTGTTGGATGTAAAACAAGTCAAAACGTTAACAAGTTAAAAAATAAGTAGCTACTTTTGTGCCCTCACCCCACCTCGGTACCTACCTATTACGGTAGGGCCGATATATGTATAGCTATATATTCCTTCCTACCTATATTCTTTCTGTAAACCTGTGTGTCAAATGAATGTATTTTATTTCATTCTTATAAAAAGACAGAAAATGCTGGTAATGTTGGCTTGAAGTTGATATACCTAACTGCATTTAGTCAATCGCCTGCAATTCCTGAAACCTACATGGTAGAGTCGGAACAGTGCTCCAACTGGGATTTATTAGGTCATCGCTCCATCTATCGGTTACCAATAAAAATGCTCTGGATTTAGTTTTACTATATTCTAACTTGTAAAATATGGCCGTGGCTCTATTTTCCAGCCGTTTATGGACTAGTAGCCGTATTCACAAACGTGCGAAATGTCGATTTCCATACGGACAGTTTACCCCGTTGCCCTTTTACAGCTGAATTGAGAACCCCAATTTTTGTGTATAATTTTTTTAATGTTATATTAAAAATAATTACGAGTCACGTTATAGTACAGCGGAAACACCTCAGAAAGCAGTTAATAAGAACTTTAATTTCATTGAGATGGCTACAAATCGATTCTGAACGAAAAAATATAAAACATTATTAACGCTCATTGTATTGTAGATAGGAGAAACGGTGATCACGCGATTTTTTTCAACCGACTTTAAAAAAGGAGGAGGTTCTCAATTCGTGTGTGTTTGTTCAGTGATATAAATAAATAAGTAAATTTTTAGGGTATACTTCAAGAGGTCCCATATAAATAAATAAATAATGCTGGACATTTTTCACACAGCATCATCTAGCCCCAAACTAAGCAGAACTTGTATTATGGGAACTACATGACTGATATACTACATATATACTTTTTTTTATAAATATATAGGTACATATTATACATAGAAAAACACACAGACCTGAGACAAATATTTGCAGATCTACAAACATTTGTCTCGTGACAGGAATCGAACCCGCAACCTTCTGGTGGACCTTCGCCCACTGCGCTCTGTGGCGCAGTGGGCGAAGGTCCACCAGAAGGATCGCAAATTTTATAAGAAAATCTAACCGTGAAAAAATGTGGGATGGAATTTTATATTGTATTTTTTATCAACTTTCCATTATTTGAAGAATTTGTTTTACTTTCAGGCGCCCGGGCCTTAAGCCTATTGGCGTAAACAGAATGTTTATGAATAGGGTTGGTTCTTTCAGTATCCTATGCTTTATTACCTGGCCCGTATCTGAATGTCTTTATGTTCCGCTCGGACGATTTCGAGCAGAACTCTTAAGTATGGAATTTTGAATTGGAACAGCTGGTTGCGATCGACCACCCTTATTTTAGTTATCTAACGGTTATAATTTATCATTTTATAATAAACTTAATACATTATCAGAAGGAATAAATAATGAAAGCTTCAAAAATGATTCTAAATATAACAAATATTTTATTTAATAATACAGTTTTGACTAGGGAGTAGGTATTATATATTTATATATATATATATCTATGTAGCTGTTAGGTGTATTTATATAAGTATAGATATGTTTGTAATTTATGTAGTTTTTTTTTATTGTTTTTATTTTTAACTTCTATTGTTGGTTATAATAATGTTGGTTGTACGCCGCCGTCCTTATTTGTTCTTCCAGTTTCTGTCCATCCAAAGGTTGCCTGGAAGAGATCGCTTTCAGCGATAAGGTCACCCGTTGTATGACTAGGTATTATTATAATTTTTTTTCGTGTTTCTTTTGAATTTACTGGTGTACAATAAAGATATATTCTATTCTATTCTATATGGATATATTTATTGACTATGTAATTAATGAGGAATCGATACTCACATGTACCTTAGATAAACCAATATTAGGTTGGGAACGCTTCCGTCTGGTAGTGAGCTGGATCAGTTGAGCTATCTATAGATCGTTTGCAACGGTCTTTAGATGGCTAGCTGTTTCATCTGTATTTTTTGTATATAAAAGTGTACTTAGCATAACCTGGTTAAACCGTTAACTTTTTATTAATTAATAAAAATACAATCTGTAACTTTTTAATCTGTCAAATAGATCTTTTACTTTACGTACTTACGTTACTTTAAGAAACATTTGCCACGTATTAACTTTGTAATTACTTTAGTGAATATTATTAAAGTTTATTTAGAAACAGCTCAGCTATTCATTGCGTAAAGCGGCTGACATCAAACTTGGACGTTTTAGATATGGAAATAAATTAACAGTTCGATGTTACGACAGCTAAATTCAATATAACTTTGGTTTAGTTCGCTTTAGAAATTTCAATCAGTATTTCGATCGAATTAATACAAACTATCTGTAGTGGCTAAAACAATGATGATGAATGAATAAGATATCGCAGCGACTGAAAAGTTATCAGTGATTAAAAAATACCTTTCAGTTCTAAAATCTTTAAAAACTAAAACTTCACGGAAACTGCGAGATGAGTTTTATCAATCCCTTGGTATTGTGTAAATATATAATAAACGAATAAAAGTAAGTAGCTTTTGTAACACTTTGGATACAAAATGATCGAACATTTAATTAATTATCAAAACCCCTATTACATGTTTAAAACCAGATTTTCAGTATGGTGACCGATATGATATGATATGTTATAAACTCAGCATAGATGTTCTCAGGTAAATAGTTTGGAAATAGAATTCTTGGATCTGGTAAAACTTCAAGTCGCTTAGTCACGGAAAGTCCCCGACACGCTATCTGAACGACCCCTAATATGTACAACACCTAATAAAGGCGGAAAAGGCTCCAACGGAGGCTAAAATAGCGTGCCTAACTAGAATAATACAATATCTGGACCTACTACTTGGTATCCGCCTAAGTGTTATGTTCCTATTACGTGTTCCGAATGGCAGGCGGTGAATTTGACGGACCATGGCGCTTCAGAATGGTGTTCTAATGTTTGATTGCGTAGTGCGCAAAAGTTGTAAAAGCTAACCGTATGGCATTCTTCGTCCTAAGAACCGTGCAGAAAGCTTCGGGCTCGTTAATGTCCGGTTTATTGTATTTATCTAATCTATTTTATTCCAAAAACTATCGTGAACTTGACTATTCATATTGTAAAAACGGGAATGTTCACGTACTGCATTATCGGTGAAGGCACCGACTAAGTTTCGACTCATTCCGAGAGTCTTCATCAGGGTGAGTGGTCGCGACTTTCTCCTTCCGCGTCGCACCGTGTTTCGATAGTTTAAATTATCTAATCTAATTTCTGTATTCATATGGTAAAACTGGTTTATTTTAACTATCAACAAAACAAAGCGTGAAAGTAAGACGCGACGTGAATCGGACAACGTCGCGATCACTCACCCTGATAAAAACTCTCGGATTGAGTCGAAACTGAGTCGGTGTAGTCGTTCGTTTAAACTGCTTACTCTCCAAGCGGATGGATTAGTCCGCACCCGGGCATCTGCAGATGCCCAGCAGAGGACCAACTCATCCCCATGGAGTGTGAACAGGTTAATAGAGAATTTCCCAGAAAATCTTATTCACGATAGTTTTCAAATATCTTTACCAATTTTTTGACGAAGCTTAGAATCTGCAGCTAAAACAAGTGGAATGTCGCAATTTCTAATTATTTATTCCGCTATTTTCTGATGAATTAGAGCCCATTTTCGTGTAAATAAGGGTGACATTTTAAATTTGAGCCGTTTCTGATATAAAAAAAATCATATAGGAACGTCAACTTATAAACTACTAGCTTCTGCCCACGGCTTCGCCCGTGTGGTACCCAGATAAAAAGTAGCCTATGTGGTATTCTGATGTATAAGCTATATTACTGTAAAGTTTCATCAAAATCCGTTAAGTAGTTTTTGCATGAAAAAGTAACAAACATCCATCCTCACAAATTTTCGCGTTTATAATAGTAGTGGATGTGAATGCAGTTTTATCGTCAATATTGATAAAACTGCTTGGCCTGATGTCAATATGATCTTAATACACTTTCTTTATTAGATCCCAAAAGCCTCCCTTTCCTTTTTTCACTCTTCAAGATCTCGGGATACCGTACACTAACTGAGCACAACTTATATAAATCAATACAAATCCATATTTAAATCAAAATGCTTGTTTCATAATAAAAGTCTTGTTTCCAGGTTACCCAAAGAACGCCAGATCTTGCTGTTCTCAGCCACTTTCCCACTCAGTGTGAAACAACAATATGATTTAAATACACTTTCTTTATTAGATCCCAAAGGAAAGGGAGCCCCTTTCCTTTTTTCACTCTTCAAGATCTCGGGATACCATAGGCCAAGATACTGAAAACGCGTCGAACTTACCTTGTGAGAGAAAGATGTAAACATTTTATTATTTATTTATTATGTCGCTAGTCGTCACTGACCTGGCGTGGTCACTTGCGTTGGTAGTGCGTTTTTTTCATTTTCATACAATTGTGCAAGAGATAGAGAAAACAACACAAACGTTTGTCCATCAATTTTTTATCACGATAAGCCCATTTGGTTACATGCTGTAAGTAATTGGGAATAACCAGAATAAACGGGAAATTCGGCCGGATTCCCTTGCCGACTGGCAATCCAATAATTTGTTCGACGTTAGACCGAGTGGGGACTGTAGGCGAATCAAGTACTCGAATGAAAGAGACTCAGGAAAGACGCAAAATAACGTAAAATTTATTCGGTATGCCTAAGGCAGTCTGGGCACGTTTTACATGCACGTTTTGTACATGGAAAAAGGTTTTGAAAATCCTACCAGGCTGCGCCGAGTCACCTATCTCTTGAATCTTCGTAATTTAAAAACGTGAATTTCCACAATATCAGTCAAGGTATCAACTAAGAGTGAGAAATAGTGATGCTCTCCGCTCTTTAAAATAACGTAAAAAGACGTTATTTGGGTCCCTTTTCATCCGTTATTTATGTTTAAGCTGGTAATTGATCAGGTAGAGTGGCCTGCAGTGCCTCCCCGTCGACATGGCTCAGCATGTTCCATCTAGGTGTGTAAGCCTGATTATAATTAAATTTCAACAGATTACGAGTAGTTCGCAGTTAGTCCCTAAAGTGGGAAAATGAAAGGTTTCGTAATACGAGCTCGTATTATTCCGAATGGGAATACTCATTGAATTCCTGATATAATACATGTTTCTAGAATAGAGCTTTGCCTATGCAATATTCGCTCTCGTCGTTGCTATCAATTTTTAATTATTTGATGCCATGTGGTAAAATTAAAGTCTGGTTTAACAGAAACTAGCTTCTGTCCACGGCTTCGCCCGCGTGGTACCTGGACAAAAAGTAGCCTATGTGTTATTCTGATGTATAATAAGCTATAATACTGTAAAGTTTCATCTAAATCCGTTCAGATTTAGATGAAACTCTCGCTCCTCGCAAACTTTCGCGTTTATAATATTAGTAGGATAGGATTGATTCTTGCGTTCCTAACCGTGAAATCACTTACGCTTGTACAATGCAGGTAGCGTAGTGAATAACAATTATTCGTTTACACGATCGAACACGCATCGCTAGAGAGGAGCAAACTCATAAAAATAGTCAGAATACCTATCAGCCTGATTTATTGATTTATATAAAATCAACCCCATAATTTTCTAATATTTGGTGCCACTGAAATTAATGAAGCATTAGTGGTACAAGCATACATTTTTAGACGGTAAAAAAACTAGGGTTTCTTCATGGCTTTGCTCGCGTGGCATCCCAATTATAAGATTAAGGTGTCATTTCTGATCGGGCTCTATATTATTTTTCTCAATACTATACAAGCATACATTTTTAGACGGTAAAAAAACTAGGGTTTCCTCATGGCTTTGCTCGCGTGGCATCATAAATCAAAGAATTACGTTTCATTTCTGATGGGGCTCTATATATTTTTTTTTCCAAACTGGCTAATGGGTTACAAACTTTTATCCTTTCGAATGTATTAGAAGAAATGATAGTAGGCATTAGTATGTAGAGAAAAACAAAAATATTTAAATACTATGATTTATTGTATAGTATAATACTGTCTGAAAAATATTGATATAAATATGACACTCTTTGTTGCACAATTGAATAAAAGTGAAAAGGACGCCATATCACTGCGAGTGACCACGCCAGATCAGTGGAAATGCAGTCTCCCTATTAGTATTTTTCCCATAAACAGAATATAGATTTTAAATTTACATGTATTTACAGATTCCTTGATACATTTTCCTACTCATTTTCAAGAACGTTTATTGATCTTTTTTTCTAAACCCTGTTATATCCGGCTAATACTATCTTAGAGCTGGTCACTTCGTAGTTTGCAACTCTATAGGTGACTAAATCGAATGACAAAGGTATAATCGATTCACCGAACACACTATCATTAGCAAGCATAAGTGATTATTCCGAGGCGTTAAAAATTACTAATTTACAAAACATTGAATCGCGTGCGCCGTCCGATGACTTACGCGTTTTTTAATACTACCTACCTCGAAGAATAACATCGTGAGAACATTGGAATGTTCTAGAAACAGTAATTCGAATATTCGCTTGGCTTAAAGAAAGGTATCGATTAGGAATTAGTCTGTCATTCTGTCCATGTTCTACCTACTTACCCGTACCTCAGCTGTCAATTAAAACATAGTTCTGATATGAAAAAATAAGTTATTTCTTATGTCGTTAGAATCGAAGAGCTTATTCGAAATTATATTTATTTTCTTTCAGTAAGTTATTCTGGGAATAACTTACTGAATAAGTGAAAGAATTGCAATTTGGTTGTTTGACGTTTTCACTGTTTGTTGGCGCAGTAATGGTTGCGGTATTGATACTTCTGAAGAAAAGTTTATATTTGCAGTATTAGCAAATATAAACAGCATAAATATAGCTTTGATAGTTCGTTTATTTGACGTGTCGTGGAACTGAAATATCTGCGCTTTGACTTAGAATTCAATATTCAAATAAATTTTGTCTGAAAATAGAAAATCATGCCTTATAAGGTGTGATGGTCGAGAAAGTCTGTTTCTCGCAAATACACGAATAAAAGAATTTACATTAGCAAAATTTGAATGGGAAACGGCTTATTTTGACGAATTTAGCAATGCCCAAAACTTGAAAAAGGATCTTTTTGACCTAAACAGTCCCATTATTGATTTTAAGAACTTTGTAGTTTGCCAAGCCTTAAAAAAATTGTGCTTTTGTCTTGGTCACTTTGTAGCCATTTCGCTAGTATAATTAGAGTGCAGATCAAGTCAAATCAAGTAAAGCCAAAATTAATTTATTCATCAAAATCACAAGAATCACTTTGAAACGTCGGTTTTATCTACTGCCTGCTCTTCCGCGACCAGGTAAGAAAGGCAAGAAAACAAGGCTGTTTTTTCTTTTTAATGATCAAAAAACCTATTTCACACTTCTTGATTATCGTCAGTTCAGATTCAGAGTAACATTGACATCAAAACTGTGGGACATATCTCAAACGAATGAAAGAATTTCAGTTTGGGGAAAAAATCGACTGAAAAATCGACGAGAAATCGACTAGATGAAAAATATAATACAACTAAGCACCCAGTCATTGAACCTATCAACAGAACACAACAACAAAGTACTTCAAAAAGCCAATACAGAGCCATTTTTGAAAGATAATATAATTTTTTAATTTTTTTATAAGGAGTACTTATTCTGCAGAAACTATCTCGCTCATTATTAGCTCGTCGCCATTCAGAAATACATTTATGCCGAAAGCAGGCTGCCATCGACTCTACCAGTTCCGAGATCGTACTGGTAAGCGCCGGAATATAAAAACCTGGACAATAACACAACTAGTAATTTAAAAAATTAGTGACGTCGGTCACATTTTATTTTCGTCGACAGACCACTGCTTTTTTACCCGCCATGCTTTTTTACATAGCATGGCGGGTAATTAATTGTTTTTTATGATTTTTCTCCAAAAGGGCTTGTTTTATTGTGATGTCTTTTTTTTCAATCGTTTTCGTCGTAAAACGAGGGCATGTGCCGAATGTAATGTTCCGGCGTGCCTCTGACTACGCCCTTCTTGGTATCCACAAAGTGACCACTAAGCCCAAACTCCTTAACTCAGCGTTTATTATATAATCAATCTAGATGTTGCAATGTATACCTAGGTGTTATAATTATTATTGAACAGCCTAACTCGACCTTTTTCTTAACAATTATACCAATCGGAGCGCCACCGAACAAAATTCCCCCGGGGCACTGTGGGGGAGAATTCGAGCTTCCTTTCTTATGATTTTCGTTTTTTTTTAGTTTTTAAAATATATTTTTTTTGTCGAAAACATCACAATATTGAATAATAAAGTAGTTACGGGATTTTTTTTTCGAATAAAAACCATGAAATATGAATTTATACATTCCAAATGTATAAAAATGGGAAGCTGAAACTTACCGTGCAAAGCCATATGACCTTTGACCTTGACTCCGAACGATGACGACGTCTATCCGAGACATTATCGACCATAGACTAAATATTACTACACTGAAAGCAATAAGAAACCTAAGAGCTTTAAATCTAAAACAAAAAACTTGAGGTATACGATTACCTTCACGTTGAGTATGTATCTGAGGATGTCCATTACGGGGAATAAAATCGTGAGCGTTTTTGTTTTTTTTTATTTTAGTAGTCACCCAATCCAGGCAACATACTAAGTGAACGCTTTTGTTCTTCAGTGTTCACAGCGAACAGAAATAACAAAGTGCTAAGAGATTCGAGAGCGCTCCCAATAGTGTAAAGAGTTTAATATTCATAAGGCAAATAATGTAAGGATCTGAGTGAGCTGCGAGTCTGGGGATTCGTTCTATGTACTTACGAGTAACTATCTACGGATAGTTGAAGGGTGTTGAAATAGGTGGTGAAAATGAATATTTCTGTTTTGTTTTTCCCAGATATTTTCATACGAAATCCGATAGTCGTCATTGTTTTTTGTTCTATGTATTTGAAGTTGAAGAGTGTTGAAATAAGTGATGAAAAATGAATATTACTACTCTGTTTTGCCCAGATATTTTCATATGATATCCGATAGTTGTCATTGTTTTTTGTTCTATGTATTTGAAGTTGAAGAGTGTTGAAATAAGTGCTGAAAAATGAATATTACTACTCTGTTTTGTCCAGATATTTTCATACGATATCCGATAGTTGTCATTGTTTTTCGTTCTATGTAATTGTAGTTGAAGAGTGTTGAAATAAGTGGTGAAAATGAATATTTCTGCTTTGTTTTGCCCAGATATTTTTATACGAAATCCGAAAGTTGTTATTGTTTTTAGTTCTATGTATGCGTATAGTTGAAGGGTGTTGAAATAGTATTTTTCAAACGAACGTTATCGTTACGAACGATAACGAACTACCTGATCAGTATATTGTTCTGCTTGAACACTGTTTAGATGACTTCTTCTTATACCGCGGGCAACATTACCTCCAGATTGATGGTGTGGCCATGGGTAGCCCGGTGGCTCCGGTGTTGGCTAACATCTGGATGGAACATTTCGAAGGACTTTTGGATTTATCAGCTAGCGGTATAAAGTTGTGGAAACGATACGTAGATGATGTTTTCTGCATAATGAAGGGTAGTAAACGGGAAGTGGAACAATTTACATTGATTTTAAACTCCATTCACCCAAAGATCCGGTTCACTTATGAAATGGAGAGTAACAGGACATTAGCTTTTCTCGCTGTCAAGGTGATGGTGAAAACAGATGGGTATTTAGCGCACTCAGTTTATAGAAAACCAACACACACTGACAGGTATTTGAACGCCGCCTCACACCACCATCCTCGTCATTTACAATCTGTTGTTGCCTCATTGACGAACAGAGCTTACGATCTGTGTGACCCTGAACATCTCGAGAGTGAATTAGTACATGTTCAGGAGGTTCTGAAAGCGAACGGATATGTAGGTAAACATCAGCAGTCGAAACGCACGTGCAGAGGAAAACAACCTGATGTTAGTAGACAGTCCACGTTCCTGCCTTATTTGAAGGGGGTGACGGATAAGATTGGTAACATCTTGAAGAGGTTTTCAATCAAGTCAGTTTTCATTCCGCACTCAAAAGTGGCTAAGCAGCTTCGAACACCAAAGGACGTGGTACCTCTGCAAATGCCAGGTGTTTATAAAATAGACTGTAGCTGTGGCCGTGCTTACATCGGGCAAACGAAGCGGACAATTGCTGAAAGGGTCAAAGAGCATATTGCAGCTGTCAAAAATCGCCAGATAAACAAGTCGGCCATAGCGGAGCACCTTGTGGACTCAGGACCAAACCATTGGATCGAGCTTCATGACCCTAAGGTGCTATCCAGTGAACGCCAATATTGTAAGAGAATGGTTCGTGAAGCGATTGAAATAAAGAAGTACCCAAATTTTAATCGTGAAGACGGCTATAGACTCTCTGCGTCCTGGAATCCCGTGATAAACAGGTGTTCGCGTCGCGATCCAATTGTGCAGTGCGGTGATACGGTTAGTGTAGTGTGCCGTAATGTGAACATGGACTTTTCTGATTCTGAAGATGAAATGAGGGTAGTTGCGGCTACTGCCTTTATTTCTCGACGGTAGCTCCGTATACTCCAGTCATCCCGTGACCACGGCTGTTGCAATACAGTTGAAACGTCGGGAAAATAATAAAAAAGGTAAACGCGATAAAGACCCGTTAAACTTATAATAATTATGGTGTTGAAATAAGAAGTGAAAGAGATTATTTCTGCTCTGTTTTGCCCAAATAGTTTTGCACGAGATCCGATAGTCGTCATTGTTTTTCGTTTCTATGTATTGGTAGTTGAAGAGTCTTAAAATAAGTGCTGAAAATGAATATTTCTGCTCTTTTTTCCTAGATATTTTCATACGAAACCCGATACTTAGTTGTTGTTGTTTTTAGTTCTATGTATACGTTTAGTTGAAAGGTGTTGAAATAAGTGGTGAAAATGAATATTTCTGCTCTGTTTTGCCCAGATAGTTTTGCACGAAATCCGATAGTAGTAATTGTTTTTCGTTTCTATGTATTGGTAATTGAAGAGTGTTTAAATAAGTGGTGGAAATAAATATTTCTGCTCTGTTTTGCCCAGATAGATTTGCACGAAATCCGATAGTAGTCATCGTTCCATACTAGCTAGTCGCCAACTCTGGTGTCGGAGTTTTGAAGCCACCTGAAGGCATCTGTTGTGGCTTTATGACTGATAGCCGGAACTGACATCCTAACATACCATCAAAATCATGACAGCGCTCAATCATAAATACCACTATCGGTCACCCATCTACATGGTGACCTAGCGGAAAGTTGCTTAACATAGCTGATCTATTAAGAACGATTAGGCAAGCTACGCTACGAGCGCTTCATATGGTATCACACAAGTTTAGAACATGACATTTATTTAAATAAATAGGACTACGAAATTATATTGGGAGTTTATGATTGATACCTACATAGTTTTAAATAGGAATTCTTTGATGTCGAGATTTGAAATCGCTAGTGACTTCACAGCTTCACTTCTCATCACAAGGTTACGCTAGTTCGAGTTACCTTGTGATGAGAAGTGACGCTGAAGAAAAGTGGACTTGAAGTCTTACTAAGAGATTTTCCTTTTACATTTTGAAAACAGCTTGCAGCTTGCTCCAGAAATAGTTGATTTAACACATACCTACGTCACTGTAGTAGCTGAAAAGTAGCTGTGATCGAACTTGGACTTGCATAGTTTAACTTGGAATGTAGAGATGGAAAAGTTGAGAATTTGCATCTAGAAATAGTAACGAGTCAACCTAAAGTTACTTCCACATTTGTTACTCATTTGAAATTACATTACTCCGAGCATTGCGTGACAATGACTCTGGTGATGACGGTACACGCACTGTTTGTCACACGTACAAAAACTGTGACATGTCACGGAGTAATATACGTTGAAGTGTCACAGTTGTGGATCAGTCTTAACTTGAGCTTGAATGATGCCTATAAAAGGGGGCACGAGTAATAGGAGTGTCATTTTTGAAATAAAATGAAACTGAAAAACTTCAGATCACAGAGCAACGAAACAGATAAATCTGAAATCGGCCTGCGAATATCACAAAATTACCCCCTCTATTCACCCTAACAATCTAACTCATCCTTATCATACATCAGACTATATCATTCCTTACTTAGCCAGCTTACATGTAATCCTGGGTGGGCTATAACGGTTGGAGTTGGCCTCCTGCCAGTTACGTAGTAAAAACTCTATGCCAATTGCCAGACCAATGTGTTTTGGCGGAATTATACGCAATCATTCTTCTTTGCGGATGGCGGGTAGGCAGTTTAGAAGTTCAGGGTTTTGATGGCCAAACCACATTGTAACCAGCTTGGTGTCATTTTCACGTTAGAATTTTATTTCAGTATCTTTGGGCGACGGACGCAAAAACTGATTCTTCTGGGCTTCGTCGCGTGGGAGGAATTGGCGTATCTACATTCAGTTTACTATTTTTCAATTAACTCACGTAGATTATTAGTTAACGTTTCTATATAATAGTATTCTATTAGTTATTCATAGAATGGAGTTTATTTGATACACAAAAAATCTAGGAAAATACTTAGGTACATAATATATAAAATAGGCACTTTATATATGACAGTTTGGTTAGTAAATAGACAAAGATCTATAATTCATATTGTAAAAACGGGAATTTTCACGTACTGCACTATCGGTGAAGGCACCGACTAAGTTTCGACTCATTCCGAGAGTCTTCATCAGGGTGAGTGGTTGCGACTTTCTCCTTCCGCGTCGCGCCGTGCACTAGAGCTATTTAGATCTATAATTATTATGATCCTTGTAACTTCAATGAATACAAATGTGACTGAGTTACCTATTGATTTTGACTTAGACTAACAACGTAGGTTGGACTTTTAAAGCAGTACGGGATTGGTGTTCCGGTTGGTGTTGATCTGACCTCACTAGTAATTTGATAAAGTCACTTTTATTACGACTGTAGAGCGTATAAACCTCCAGATGTCTATTCCTTATTTATTAAAACTAACTCTGAAGAATTAGGTCTCGGTTGGGGAAAACATAGTTGAAGTAATTTTTCCTGTTTATACTCGTAGAAAAAGAAAATGCTCTCTTTTAATATTTTATCGTCCCATATTCTCAATTCATCACTTCTGTGTGAACACAAACCTCTAAACAAAATGAGCTCCTAATAAATCAGATTTGCGTAAATAATGCCACGTCTACACTTGGGTGGTGCGGATGTCGGCGCCTGATGATTGATAACCTCCGACATTGAGTATATGCCCTTATCTACCCCGCTCGTCAACTTGACACAGATAAAAAAACTCACTTATGTAAGTAGCCCAAGTCCTAAACATTATCCGGTGGGATACTTCAGAAATAAATGACTTAGACGTGTATTCCATTGTCTATTGCACTTGTGTCCTCTAAAAAAATAAAACCTGTACGATAAAACCTTTCCAAGAACCATCCTCAAGGAAATCGATTGCAAAAAACCGCATTTGAGTTTGAATATTCTGCAGATATTTTTACCGGGTCTGACTGATTGATAATCGTAGTTCCTGATACCCACGACACAGTATGTGTCTATTGGGTGTTTATTTATGTATTTGCGTTACTTACATAGGTATATCCCTTCTGTTAAATTGTTGATTTAGCCTTGGGTAAACTTGCACGCTCATTTCTTGAAGCGGCTTAGGACATATACCTATATCTAATGTCATAGAGAATGAACTTCTAAGACTGACGTTATACCGCTGTCTAGAATTCAGGTCGTTTAATTCACCAACTAGATACTTACGAGTAAGGTTAACTCAAGCACCAAAACAATGTAAAGCTATATTTTGAGGGAAATAATCATTTTTCATTTCATTTTCACTTTTCATAATTTTCTATTGTAAAAATCGCATCATGTGGTCCCCATCTTGAATAGATTCCCGCCATACATTTCACAGATAATATATCATCACTGATCATCGCGAGCATACCTCAACATGCCAATTTCATTCTTTCACACTCCAAGTAGATTGGATAATGGAGATCTTGGACTGCATACTACTAGCCAATAAACTTGCCAAATCATTTTTTATATATATCTTTCGACGATAACTGGGATCACAACTCGAAGACTCGGCAATCCGGCGCGGCGGAGGGCTGTGAACGAGATTGCCATGGAGAGTGCGGTATTTCCTGGAACGGGAATAGTGTGAAATTTAACTAGGCTTGACCCCACGACGCCTCTTGCTTTAATTAATAAATTTGTTATTTGTTAATAATTAAATCTCGTTTTTTTTGGTCATTCTGGTTCTCAATCGTGTGTGTTTTTTTGTCCTGATTATCTTCGCCAATTGTGGTTGATAGAGAATGATCCCGAGCTGGTCCCATAAAAGTGTTCTTGAAGGATTGCTATTTTTCTTGTAAAACTTAAAAAAATATCATCAGCTTATGGAATTACTACTAGCCGAAACATTTTTTGTGGGTGATTTTTCTTTTGTTTTTTATTCGAAAAAGTTAAAAAAATACTTTTTGCAAACGTATCGCGAAAACACGCTTTAATTATAATCAACCTACTTCAAAAAAGGACGAAGTTTTCAATTCGTTTGTTTGTTTGTTTTGTGTGTATATTATGCGATTATCTTCGCCAATTGTGAACCGATTTTAATGATTCTTTTTTTAATATCATAACATTTCACATTGGACTTTTTATCGATTTCCCGTTATTTGAAGTAGTCTGAATGCTTTAAATTATATTAAACTAGCTTCTGCCCACGGCTTCGCTCGCGTGGTACCCGGATAAAAAGTAGCCTATGTGTCTTTCTGATGTATAAGCTATATTACTGTAAAGTTTCATCAAAATCTTTTCAGTAGTTTTTACGTGAAAGAGTAACAAACATCCTCACAAACTTTCTCGTTTATAATATTAGTAGGAAGGATTTTCTCTGTCTTGTCACCCAGATTTCCTCATCTTCACAAAAAAGAAGGTTACATCGTACCTGACTAATTGATAACGCTGTTACATTAGGTTTCAAACTGTACGCGCATCACTAAAATGTTCCTTAACGTAGCATATGTGACTCGACGTCACCATATTACGTAGCATGTCGTATTTTTCAATAATTGAAATTGAAATGTTGTCCCAAAGCTACCCCTTGCCTGTACCCAATTACCATTTTCTTTGCAAATTCAATTCAGAAGGTATTTTCCCGAGTAAATTAGCATAGACAAGACATCTCTTTGTTTTATTCTTTTTCTTGTCTCGTCTTATTTGCAATTACTTTTCTTAGGTACTAGGGTTGATGTAAAATTTGTAATCCCCAAGATGGGCATCCTCAGATACATACTCTTGTAGATCTTGAAGGATACCCCGTAGGGTTTGATTTAAATTTGAAAACCCCATATTTGCATTTTCATCATCGATTGCAACGCCCCCTTGTGACTATATGTAGTATCTCTAACTAGATACTGTTTGTGGCGATAAAACCTGCAACGCAATGATTCGATGACAACGAACCATACTTGATTTCTGATATTCCGTTTCGGAGATTAATGGTAAACATAATTATAAGATTATATACATAATTATTTTTTAAATAAATAAATTATTATTCTTATTCTTATAAGTTTAACGGGTCTTTATCATTCTTTTTATTATCTACCCGATGTTTCGATTGTATTGCAACAGCCGTGGTCACGTGATGACTGGAAAGTATCGTCGAGAAATAAAGGCAATAGCCCCAACTACCCTCATTTTATCTTCGGAATCAGAAAAGTCCATGTTCTCATTACGGCACAATACTTATAATTATGCTAAACTTATAATTATGTTATCAAATCGCGAATTTTTTAAAAAATAAACATACTTATAAACAAACAACCTTTTATGGCAAACGCCGCTATAATCGCGGGTGAAAATGTACGATATCAAAAGTGAAGTAAATTAGCACCTAGTAGGCTCCTCGGTTTTATGGAGTATGAACTTTGAAAAGACGTGCTGATTTATTTTAACTTTACATACAAACTCGAAACTCTATTATCTCTACTTGTCTGATTGCCTTCAAGTCATGATTTCACTCTGTTCCCAAACTTAGGTAAAGTGACAAATCTTCATTGCCGCGGTTCCTGACTAAGCCAATTTGCATCGATAAGAGTCTGCCGATACAAGCGTAAGTTTTCATACAAATTTGCTTGTTTACTCAGTTTCAGTTTAGTATGGAACTTTGTGGTATAACCTTATCAATATTGAGTAGACGCTTTATAAACAAAGCCGCAAGATGGAGTCAAATTTCAGCAAAGATTGGCGCATAGATTGGTTTTAAAGTTACTAGTTCCAGGGTTGGATTTAGAAAGTCGTCGCACGAATTTAGGTAAAAAAGGATAGGGGGTGGTAGGGATGGATTCCCCTATTCCAATAGCACCACTCCCAAAGTTAGGAATTTAATAGTTTCCGAGAAATGACGTTTAAGAAATGACGAATTTTGTAGGTTAAGTACAAAAATAATCAAAGGCGATCAAACTTTGAGTGAGGTCTATACCCCTTATTTCCACAAATAACTAGAAGTAGGGTTAAATTAGGTTCTGTGACTCATCAACAAGGCCATCAATACGCTGCGTTCGGCTCGTGCTTGTGATTTTGTGTTCCTTAGTGGACTGAAATGTGTCGGACTAAAATTAAGATTTGAATAGGGTCCATTTCGGTTTTGGCACTCGCCAGCCGCTGCCGCGGCACGCTGCGCTCGGCTCGTGCTTGTGTTTTTATGTTCTCTAGTTGACTGAACAGTGTCTGACTAAATAATTTGAATAGAATCCTTTTCGGACCATTCAAAGATTGGTCCATTGTTATCAGGTATATCATACTGGAATCCAGAAAACAAATACGCAAATCAAAAAAAGTTGAAAAAAAATGATGTATCGTGAATAACATCCTACTACTATGATAAACGCGACAGTTTGTGAGGGTGGATGTTTGTACTCTTTCGCGCAAAAACTACTGAACGGATTTTGATGAAACTTTACAGTAATATAGCTTATACATCGGAATAACACATAGGCTACTTTTTATCCGGGTATTACGCGGGCAAAGCCGTGGGCAGAGGCTAGTCGTTAATATTACCTCTGCGTCGCTCTTGTTTGCACTGCATGCCGTTTTTAACGCTTTTTCCGAAAAAGCCTTCACAGATAGAATGGTACGTAAAAAAATCGTCTCTTGTTTGTAATATAAATGATATGCACAAAAGCTTTTGAATGAGTTAGCAATGCTTCTCTTAAGAATGAGTAAGTTCTTAAGAGAAGCATTTTTGTGTTTCGGATCGGATGATTTCTTAGCCGAGTCGGACGCATTTGGTTGGCTTTTACAGCGAAGAACCACTAGCTCATACGAAATTCTAAGCAAATTTTAGAACATGAATTATCCTGGACTCTGTAGCATATAGGTGTAATATCCTGGAAGTGTACCAAATGTGCGTAACCGTCGACCGCTGGTTCGTTGCTTGCAAACTGTACGAGGACCCGATTTATGCGAGCCCGCAGATGTTGCGACCTGCCCCGCTTGCCTGTTAGCTGTGTGGTTTTATTAATGTATAGTCTAGTTGTGCTTGGTCAAAATTGTCCTTATCTACCTAAGAAGAATTTAGAACAATAATAATAATGAACACCCAACAGATACATAGTCCTGACCCCACACTAGGATCCACTGAGTTGTGGGTATTAAGAATGACCCGTAAATATCTGCAGAACATGCAAACTTCTGTCCTGCAGTCTAAATTGAACTTGCACCGCTTGCGTCGCAGCTGTCTATTCGTCCGCTGCGCCACTGAGATGGAGTGATACCTCTGGTTTTGCAAGCGTCCATAGGTTACGGTAACTGCTTACCAATAGGTGGGACGTATGCATGTTTGAAACCTCAGTTGTATCCTACTACTCTATTATAAACGCGAAAGTTTGTGAGGATGGATGTTTTTTACTCTTTCACGCAAAAACTACTGAACGGATTTCGATGAAACTTTACAGTAATATAGCTTACACATCAGAATAGCACATAGGCTATTTTTACCGGGTACTACACCGACGAAGCCGTGGGCAGAGGCTAATCATTCATATTACCTGCGCGTCGCTCTTGTTTTGCACTGCATGCCGTTTTTAACGCTTTTTCCGAAAAAGCATTCACAGATAGAACGGTACGTAAAAAATCGTCTGTTGTTTGTAATATAAATGATGTAATTCACAATAGCTTTTGAATGAGTTAGCAATGCTTCTCTTAAGAATAAGTAAGTTCTTAAGAGAAGCATTTTTGTGTTTTGGAGGATTCCTTAGCCGAGTCGGACGCATTTACGGAACGGATTTCGATGAAACTTTACAGGAATATATTTTACACATCAGAATAACACGTAGGCTTATTTTTATCCGGGTAACACGCGGGCGAAGACGTGGGCAGAAGCTAGTTTGAAAATAACACGGAAGGCTAGTTCAGTCAAATAATAATTTTCCTAGTTAATTTACAAAAAAATCTTGCGCAGAATTGTTTATTTTGTTAAACTAGGGAGTACCGACTGGTTGGGACTGGTCAAATTGACACGTGTGTTCATAACAGAAAAAGGTCCTTTGTGAACACCTGAGTGCTCGAGTCAGGTGTGAAAACGGAAAGGCGGCGAATGTGAAAGGGAAAATCGTTTATTTCCATAGTATTAAGAAGAACTACGTTGACAGGTCATTTACACCGATTCCTCGCTACCGAAACATCAAAGGAATCGACAATAAACTAAGCTTTGTTTTTCTTTTGGTGATTCTTTCTTACAAAAGTATTATTATCTACTTTTTTCACTGAATTGGAGCAAGTTCCGTCCCAAGATTTACTGTCATCTAAATAATCTTATCCTACTAATATCCTATTATATCCCCCTACTTAATATTATTAACGTAAAAGTTTCTCACAAATGGATGTTTGTTACTCTTTCACGCAAAAACTATTGAACGGATTTTTATGAAACTTTACAGTAATTGGCTTATACATCAGAATAACACATAGGCTACTTTTTATCCGGCTGGCACGCGGGCGAAGCCGTGGGCAGAAGTTAGTTTTATATAAAACCTAACAGCAGGACTGTAAGACGATAAATAAAAGTAATGAATGAAACGTATAAATATCTTGAAACGAATTTTTAGAAATCGTTATTAAAAACGTTTGCTATAAAGCTTATTTTATCTTATTATATTGTATCTTTAATTTGAATATATTATTGTTTATTACATAAAGGTGAACAATAAGGTATTTTCATTTATTCAAAAATATTTAATGGCTTTTTAAGGCCGTAGACTTCCAACCATGGAGTTTTTTACCATTTTAAAAGAAGGGAATATACATACTTGAAAAACTAACGTTGCGCAATCCTTTCATGGTTTACTCAACTGCCCTTGTGTTTAGGGAAATAGAGTCTAAAATAGAGCGTAGTTCATGCTGTATATTTGAATGTGTTGTATGGGATAAGCGGATTATGGTAGTTGCGTGACTTTTCAAAAGAAGCATTATTTATTTTGCATTCATGACAAAGGCTTTCCGGGCTTTTAGGTAAAACTGATAAACCTACTACTATAAGGCCGCATGTAGTACAAAATGTATGCGCAGTGTGTCTGTCAGGATTTTTATAACATAAATTTCCTACAATGCTGCATCTTATACGCATCGCTCACTGGTAAGTCGAGGCGAGGTCGCGGTGAAGTCGCGGCACGATTGACGCGCCTTATGGTTCTTGTGTCGGTAAATCTCATCATCATACACAGCTTAACCTACTGCTGAGTGGGTGATAGACCTCCGTCAGTTTGTGCCATTCACCACGATCCTGCGCTAGTCTAAACCATTCAGCGCGATTTGAAACTTAGTCGGTGCTTTCACCGATAGTGCAGTACGTGAAAATTCCCGTTTTTACAATATGAATAGTCAAGTTCACGATAGTTTTTGGAATAAAATTTGACTATGTCGTCTGTTCATCTGCCGGACGTTCAACGCTTCTGTTACCACTCCTAGGCCACATTTCAGTTGTTGTCATGCTCCACCTGTCATCACCACGTCTTGCAATGTGTCCCACCCAACTCCATTTCAGTTCCATAATCCTAAAGCCGATGTCTTTGACTTTGGTCCGTCTTCGTATTTCGACATTTGGAGCTCGGTCTATATGTTTGTAGACCGTCTCGTCTATAAATTTGTGTTTGGTCTATAAGTAGGCAGAACACATTGACTATTACGAGTATAAGCGGGTCTTCAGACACTGTGGAGAATCGGTCGATTTAAAGATAAATTAAATTGTATCCAATTGCATTTCATTTCTCCCAAAACGAGATCAATTGTGTTTCCTATAAAGTGACCCAGGTGCACAGCAAGTCGGTTTTCTTAGTGTCCGTATACTTTATCTATTTTATAGGCGGTTCTTTTACTACGGGGATTTATCTTACCATCTCCCCTTCAGGGGAGGTTTACGGTTAGGGAATATAAACCAATATTGTGACGTGTTTACGGTGTGTCCTGTATAAAACTGCTTTTATCTGGGATGGTAAAAATATAGTTTAACCGAAATAAGTTGTTATGAGCTAGTGACCAACTGGTGAAGGATAAAATTCGTAGTGGGATTATCCGACAGAGAATTGAAGTCATCGACATAGATCAGAGGATTAGTAAACTAAAGTGGCAGTGGGCTGGTCAGATGACTTAAGAAAGGCGGCGGACAGAAAATGGATGAGAAGAGCCAAACCCCGGGATCAGTGGAGCTTATTGAGAGAGGTCTTTGTCCAGCTGTAGCCTAATGTGTGCTGACGATGATGATGAACAACTTGACATCGTAGTTTTCATACGGTACGAAGGCCTGGCTTAGCCGGGATCGATATCTTAGTGTACCCTAAGAAGCACGAAAGCGCTCAGTTCTAAATTATATGCGACTAGTTACTGCCCACGGCTTCGTGGATACAACTGATCTCCACGAAAATTCCTTTTATTTAAACGGGATAATATACAGCCCATGTCCACCCTGAAAGTACAATATCGGTGATAGATTTTTTTGAAATCGGATTAGTACCTAGTTTCGTAGATTACCCCTACATTCAAACCACAGACCAGTTAAAACTAGTCTGTGTTCAAACTTACAAACTTTACCTCTTTATAATATTAGTATAGATAGCAGTAGCCAAGGGATCCTACATCATTGCTCGTGAAATGGATATTTTATGCAAGTTGAGATCGGAATGCAAGTCAAAACAGGGGATCTGTTTGTATATCGTTTGGGTAGGGCGGCTAGTGTTTGCTTTTCATCTCCCTGCGTTTACAGCGATGTACGGTTTTGATCGATAAATATATTCTAAAAACACAGTGGAAAGTAAAGGCAACTGAAAGGTTGACTGAAGGAGTATAAATAATATGATATCTAAATAACAAAAAACCGATTTATACTAATAATAAAAACATTTATTTTCTCTCACAAAGGTTTCTTAGAGTAGGTATAGGTCCTTAACTATTTGAGATGCAAAACTGATAAAAAGAAAACCTGTTTTGTGAAAGACTGGTGCCTGAGATAGGTTTTGAAAAAACCTGTAATTACAGGTCACCAGTGCTCCCACTCCGCGGATTTTACCTTTAATACTATTCCGTTACTGACTGATATCAATGCACAGCCTAAACCAGAAGTCCTAGAAGCATTAGACTTGGAGGATATATTCCTCTTATGATGAAGGGTGCACTAAAAAAGGAATTTGGAAAATTCTACAACTAAAGGGGTGAAAAGGACTGAAAACATTTGTATGAAAAATAGTATTCCTTGAACTTAAAAACTTCGCATAAATATTCTTCAATAGAAGTGATAAAATTCTAATAATTATTATTACTCCAAACTGCCTCTCATAGGGGCTGTGAGAGTGTTCAAGTTTGGGAACTTTTTAACGGGTGGTCTAATTTGAAACTCGGCATAAATATGTATTATTCTGTACAAACAATAAATACACAAAAACAGCGATCATACTTATACCTGTATAATAATATAACCATTCAAAAATGACATAAATTTTGATGATTTTAAGTTCCAAACAAGCTCGATCGATTAATCTCTAGAATAAACATTCTTCTAGGCTTGGTCGCGGGTGAGGAATCGTCGTAAATTCACTGTTAAATTTTTTATTCATGTAGCTTATAAGTTTGGCAGTTCTAAATGATCCTCTGATTTTAATGAATATTTAGGTATAATAATCTTCTTTGAACCATCAATGACAAATGAGCATAGGCATACCACTACGTAACTTGGCCCCTTTCTGAGGTTCCTAATAGTTCCTATATACAATCTAATTACGCACTTGGATAGCCTAATGGATAGTCCCAAAAGTAAGTTGAACTATCTCATACCACTAAAACTTAACATTCCATAATCTAAATCTCCTTCAACGCAAACACCATCACTGAACATCATATTCCATTCAGAATTAACCAAGCACATTCCCAGCAAAGCAAACATCACCAGAACTTAGACTGGCTGCGGCTTAAGCCAGCGTTTCCCAAGACTGCGGTACAGTCATGTGACGGCTGTAATCTAGAGGAGGCATGGAGGGCATAAGTTATTCTTAATAATTCAATTTCTTTTAGTATCCTGTAATAGTACTTATCTCATAGTTACATTGTCAGAGTCTGTGGAATTTACCTAAGATGAAATATTATTTGGTGTAATTGATTTTCTATCTATATAGAAAATACTTTATTGTACACCAAATAATATTTATATAATATAGTTTTTTAGGTATAGGTGTACATATACCTAAAAAACCTTTTAATTGAAACCGTTGAGAGAGAGGTTAAAGTGAATTTGTGGTTGATCTTGTAAGGAGTCTCTATTTATTAATGCAAGTTAAAAATCATCTCTCCTTCCGCATCCGTCAAAAACATTTGCTGTTTTAGGAAACTAGGGCTTTATCGCAGTTTAAGTTATGTATGGACTTGGGAATGTTCTAAAACGTATTTGTCGTGAGTTATTCAATCTATGCTCGCGTGTGTTTTTTAATGTAATTTCATTTTGTTTGATTTGCTTCTATAAGAGATTTTGTTGATGCACGTAAGTACCTTGGAAAACTTGTTTGATTTTTTTTTTCCAAAAACTATCGTGAACTTGACTATTCATATTGTAAAAACGGGAATTTTCACGTACTGCACTATCGGTGAAGGCACCGACTAAGTTTCGACTCATTCCGAGAGTCTTCATCAGGGTGAGAGGTCGCGACTTTCTCCTTCCGCGTCGCGCCGTGCACGTGTGTACGTGTACGTGTGATAGTGCAGTACGTCCCTTTTTGAAAATGTTTATTTTTATTCCATATCATATGTTCTACCATGTCACTTATATCCTATTCTACTTGGATGTATGTTACTCATAATTACTCGTAACGCCTAGACCGATACGGCTGAAATTTGAGGCAGGCAGAAATTTCCTCGTGACCTAGAATAACACACAGGCTACTTTTTATCCGGGTAACACGCGGGCGAAGTCTGATGCTAGTTTATATAATTATATTTGTTCCATAAAGGCAAGAGTAACTTATAGTTAAGTGCCCCGTCTTGAGAGATAAACATTAAACCGAGTTGCTTATGTGGTCAAAATATATAGGTTTTCAACGACATGTCTATTATTAAGTAATCATTTTCACGCGGCCGCGTCTACGCCTTCTTTTCTGTATAAATGGCCTAGGTATTGACACTTCTTGTTTAGTCTGCCTTTGGACTGATTGAAGGACATTTTCTAGAAAAGTTTTTCAATATTGGTCACAGGCAGAGGTCACGGCTACCAGACGAGCCTCAAAATACAGATCTTTACGTATTTTCAATTTTCTTACAACCGCATATCGAATCTTAAATAATGTAATCAACCTAAGTCAATATTTGCAATACAAAACACTTGTGCCTTCCCACGACTTTATCTAAATATATAAAACCGTTGCGTGACTGACTCACTGGCTGATTCAATGACAGTCAAACAAACGAATGCAGCTAAAACAAAAAAAAGCTAAAGTTCCCAGGAACCTGAAAGTTGAAGGGTAGGTTGTGTATTTCGATGTGAAAAGATTTCCCAAATTTCAACCACTTACTTAGATAATGGGAAGATAGAAGAGGATAAATATTTTCTCTTAGGTATATTCATGGATATATGCATTCTCCCCATCCTGACCTACGGTGCACAAACCTGGTCTTTGACAGCTCTTCAAAGGTACAAACTCGAGGTTTGCCAGCGGGCGATGGAGCGCAGTATTCTCGGTGTCAAACTTACCGATCACATTCGTAACACCACACTGCGCTCCCAGACCAAAATCGCCGATGTAACCCTTAAGTCCGCCAAACTGAAATGGGACTGGGCTGGGCATGTGTCACGAATGCCGGACGAGCTGTGGGCTAAAATAGCCACTGAGTGGGTCCCATAGGGTGTGACGCGGCCACGGGGTCGGCCCAGGCGGAGGTGGCGCGACGAACTCGACACATTTTTGATATCTTGGCCAATCGACTCACATGGCCGCGAAGAGTGGAAAAAGAGAAGGCCTTTGCCAGACAGATCAGACAGGCTAATTAGATTAGATTAGATTAGATTCTAAGATAAAGGAAAAACTCAACGTGGACAAAATCGCGGACTTTCACTAGTTTATTATAACCAAGGTCTCAACCTCGTAAAATTTACTGAACCATTACACAGGGTACTCAGAAAACTTCTTGCCAATTTAATAATTGAATATTAAATTTGCGAAAATCTATCGAGTTTTTTGATGAAATTACGACTGAGTGTAAAGTTTTAATTGGAAAGTTTTGGGTATTGACTGAGTAATTGAGTGATTTGCTCAGTGCTGCGTTACGTTAGTCTAAAATTAAGCCTAGAACCCGTTGCGTCTCTGCGCGTCTTTGCAAATAGTAATATATTTAAGTTTCTCGTAAGCTGTGCTCGATTAAAATAAATAAAACTCGTTTCGAGTGTATAATGACGACTTCGGTGGCACGGTGGGCGAGTAGCCGGCTGTGACTCAAAAGGTGGGTTCGATACCCTCAGCGGAACAACGCAGGTCTACAGATATTTGTTTCGGGTCTTGGTGTTGTCGTTAAACGATACTCGTAGTTCCTGATACAGGGAATCCTGGTGTAGGGTCAGGACTATGTAAGTGACGATTGGGTGTTTGTTTATTTATATATTAAACGAAAAGAATATACATAATAGATCTCTATATTTGTTTGAAATAGGTATACAGGTTGTTAAATAAGAGAATACAAAAATTCTACTATAAGATTAGTTAGCAAGTCAATAGTTTGATGGTCAATAGCTTATTCCACTACATGTCAAGCCGATTTTGGGTATTTTGGTTCATAAAACTAAACTAGATGTCGCTAATACGACTAACTAATATTAACTAGAACCATACGTTTTGGAAAGGAATTTCGATTTCCTTCTGAAAAAAAACAGATCTTTAGATCATGTTTTGTTGACAATGGCCTCGATTCTGTAGTACACTGAATAAACTAAATTTAAATTGTCGCTCTCTTTTACTGATAGTGCAAGCAAGAAAGAGATAGCTACAATTTTAGTGCTGTCAAATTAGTCAAATTTAAGTTTTCCATACAAATTTAGTCGTGATATCAAAACATGCTGACTATAAACACGAAGAAAAGCGGCACGTAAACTGATTTGACAGCAGCACACGGCACTAAAATTGTAGCTATCTCATTCTTGCATACACTATTAGTAAAAGAAATCGATAGTTTAAATTTAATTTAGTCAGTGTACTACAGAATCGAGGCCAATAACTGCATCCTGATCTGTTGGCGATTTTTATATTAAAATCTACACTGTTAAAAAAAAATTGTTCGTACCTAATACCACATCTAGTACGAACCTACAACCACAACAATAATATGTTCCCCAATATCTTCATTTCTATCCAATCTCCTTTATGATATTTGCAAGAAGAAACAATCGGCAAACTAACTGAGAACTCAAACACAATTACTTAGAGAACTTTTCCTTTTTTTTCCCTAAAATAGCAATGAAAGGCGTAAACACACAGATAAGAGCCTGTAAATATCTTTACTCAGTCAAAGGACCTGAATGTAAATACATAAAAGTTGTAAATGTATTTATTTATGTTATTGAGCCAAACAGGCATACGACTCACGAGATGGTAAGCGGTTATCGTAACATTATGAAATACTAGCTTCTGCCCATGGCTTCGCCCGCTTGGTACCCCGATAAAAAGTAGCCTATGTGATATTCTGATGTATAAGGTATATTACTGTAAAGTTTAATCAAAATCCGTTCAGTAGATTTTGCTTGAAAGAGTAACAAACATCCATCTTCATAAACTTCCGCGTTTATTATAGTAGTAGGATTGCTTGCTTGCTAAAGAGACAAAGTGGAAACGCAGTCTCATGTGCTTATAATTTCAAATAGCTATGGGTATATTCTTCAAACTAGGATATAATGCGAGCATTATTGGTTGGCGGCAGGAATACAAATGGTGCTTCCTGGACGAACCTCTAAATCAATATTCCTTTTTTTATGTAAAATGGCGTCAGAAGATTTGAGTTTAAGGAAGGTCAATATCTGTATAGATAAACCTTATAGATAAACTTAATTGTACGTTAAGAAAAATATACACAAACTCTGTGGCGCAGTGGGTGAAGGCCCACCTGAAACGCAGAAGATTGCGGGTACGATTCCCGCCACGTGACAAATGTTATTATCATCTGCAAATATTTGTCTCGGATCTGGGTGTTTTCTATGTATAATATGTATGTATTTACAAGAAAACATGTATATGAGTAGTATATCAGTCATGTAGTTCTCATAATAGCTCTGCTTAGTTTGGGGCTAGATGATGCTGTGTAAAAATGTCCAGCATTATTATTTTTATTATACACCTAAAAATTTAAAGAATGTTCAATTGGCGCTATAAGAGCAGTCTTATTTCTTTACCAACCTTGTCTTCAAGGGAAGAACTAGGTATTAGTGCTCCATTGTCAACCACCACGCTGAGCAAGTTTACGAAGCCTTTAGATGCAGTATCCACAAAAAAAACAGAGAAAATTGTTAGCTCAACTTTGTACATGTCCTTTATGTGAGTTAATCGTCTGTATTCCCTGTATACAATAAAGAATAAAAAACTACATTTACACAGCGCAAAAACGATCTATTTCTATAAAAAAATTCATCATTATATTTCTTGAAAACAAAATATAATATTATATTCTTCTAAATAACAAGAGCTCCCATTTTAGTCCCTCCAGTGGTCGAGTTTTCAATTACATGTCAACCAAAATATTAGTTGAGGCCCGTACCATGTTGTTGTAGAAAATCTGTAGTTCTTAACCCGAGGATATCCACTGGATTAATTAATCTTATCCGGAACTCTAGAATATTTTGAAAGCTTCCAATCTGAGTTGTCAACGGTTCGGCTCCATCAATCTTTTAGTATGTGGAATATGTTTATGCGAATTGATAGGGGAGGGTTGTAAAGTAGACAGGTCATATATCTAGTGTTTTTGCGGGAATCACGCGAAATGGTGTGCTAAGATGATGAGATGAAGAGTGGATATTGGAATAACGGTTTTAATAAAATTAATTAAACCAAAGATCTTAGGAAAATAAGATCTTACGTAATCAAAATAATTTTCAGATTATACTGTACTCTATTTTTTTTAATATGTTTTAATAGTAATAATTTTTAATATGTACTCTATTTTTTTTAATATGTTTTAATATGTTGACATTTAAGCAGAATGAATAATACAACAACTTAAATAAGTATATACAAAATATACAGATGAAATAGTCTAGGTCGGGTCCAGTACAGTAAAGTCCAGTCCATCAGTCGCTCCAACTAGACGCCCTGAAAATAAATTAAATACGTGAAGGACATAAAATAATTATGCATTTTTATTACTCTCAAAAATTGTTCCATTGATATTCCCCTTTACCGGCTCTTACTCGGTTAGCTGTCGGATTTTTAAATCTGTGTATTCAAAAAATGTGAACAGGGACAAGTTTGCACCGAAAAAATCAAAGATAGAAAAAAAAATTACAAACGTTGCATAATAGATAAAAAACATACAATACTCACACGAAGTAAAACAACATCATTTTTACAAAATTTGTAACGAAAACGCTTGACTAATTTTTCCATCATCGTTTGCAGCGGGGACCAGTCACCTGCCTACTTAGCATGAAGACCCTAGACAAAAAATACAGAATAGGCAACAGAAATAGTTTTTGTCTTTTCTTTCGTAGACAAAGCGTTGTCTTGGGTGCTCATGCTAATTGCATAGGGAGCAATCGAAACTTATCTATAAAACATATTCAAGAACTATCCTTGAAGAAATACAAAATTTGTATTTCTTCAAGGATAGTTCTTTTTGTATTACAAATCGATTGCATGAAACTGCATTACAAGTAGATTCGGGCGTTTTTTCGTCGCTTGTAAAAACAAGACTATAACCAAAAAAATCTGGATATTCTTTAATTATTTTGTTTCATCAAAGTATCCATAACGTCCCTAACGAGGGCATCGTGGTCGGCTGTGAGGTGACCCGTTGTTTTAGCTGACCTTTCCTGTCCCTTTCGGTTAGGGATGTGTTATCAAGTGGCTTTGGCCACGCAAATCGACGACTTGCGGTTGAATTCTGCCAAAGCTTTAGTAGCAAAGTAGGTACTTTTTTATTTTACTAAGGCGCAGATAGCCGCCCAACAAGCACAACAAACAGTAGCCAATTGAATTTACCTTATAGAATAAAATGTAGAGTTTATTTGACACGATAACAAAACAGAGAAAATACTGGTAGAAAATTAACAAAATGGACACTATAGATAGACAACAGTAAGATTGACAAATATAATAGGCAAAGCTGAGATTTGTATTGAACATACGCAATACCCGGTATTCATTTAGTTACCTACCTACGCACCCTCAGTCGTCTATTAGATTCTATGTTACCATCACCTCCTTTCGTATCCTATACTAATATTATAAATGTGAAAGTTTGAATGATTGTTGTCAAGTATCTTGGTAAAGGTTGAACAGATTTGGGTGTGTATGTTCTGCAAATATTTTTGTTGGTGGCCTGAAAAACACAATGACAATTTTTATCTGAGTATACAACACGCGGACGAAGCCGTGGGCAAAGGCTAGTCGTTGATAAATAAATACAAAATCAATAATTTTAAGAGGTAGCCGATAAAATCAGTTAACTATTTTTATTTATATATTTTTGTTCAGCTTCACAGGACAATGATACTTACACTCATATTTTCTTTGAATTTCAAATCATTTATTGTTTGCGTATTCAGTTAAGTGTTACATTAAAAAAAACTATTGGTATCACTTAATCCTACCCTTGGGTTAATAAATTATATCTTACGATTGATCATAAAAGCGTTCTAGTGATACTCTATTAATCGTTATCATATATAATAATATATACTATTGTATGGATGGAAATTATATGTTTCATCATGGCAGTGGACGTGTACCAGCTGAAACTTAAGTACTTAATTATTTGCTACTCATCATTATAACTGATAAGTATTAATTTGTTTTACTGCTAGAAGGTACACTGCGATCTCATTATTTTCTTTCTCATCGAAGAAAAAACTTACTACGAAGTAAATAAAAACAAAATAATAGTGAAAACTACTAACAGGGTGTACTGTCTCACCCCGTCTCTCCTGCTTATATCTTTATCAGTGCGAATGAGAGGGAAGATAATGTCGTGAGCTACAAGCTCGTAAAAAACGCAATTCCCGAGAACGTCAGATGGATTGATTTACGATAGAACCATCTAAGCCGCGCTTTCTTAGGAACGGGGGCCGTTATATGGTGGTGTTAACATAGCGCTTGTGGTGTTCTTAAATTCTGATTTAAATAATTGTTTCTGGCTTTCAGTTGTGGACGCAGTTCAAACCTAATCTAACTCACTGTTTTCGATATTTTATTTGTTTGGTCTCAGTTGTTGTTATCTTGTTATTGGTAAGATCAGGCGGTATGGTCATAAACACATAAAAAGCGAAAAAAATAACCTCAAAATAGAGCATAACTTTGTTTGAAAAATTCCTTCCATAATACATTTCTAGGAAATTATTACCACAAGTATAGTATTATGAAATGAGCATCCGCAGGATGAAATATCGCATGATGGTCGTTCTAGATACCCATATCTATCAATAAAAAAAGTTTCAAATCAAATCAAATCAAATATTTTTTCTTTACAATAATATTTTGTTAGTTTGAAGGTATAAAGCCTTAAAACATTGATTTACGGTCGATCATCATTCTAGACACCCAAATCTATCTATGAAATCCATTTTAAGGTGAAAACGTATATTATTATACATTGATTTAAAAGACGTGCCGAAATACAATTATCGCCACCTGCGTATTCTACTAATATTATAAACGCGAAAGTTTGTGAGGATGTTTGTTACTCTTTCACGCAAAAACTACTGAACGGATTTTTACGAAACTTCACAGTAATATAGCTCATACATCAGAATAACACATAGGCTACTTTTTATCCGGGTACCACGCGGGCAAAGCCGTGGGCAGAAGCTATTCCGCTATAATACGGCATCTACACGAGACTAGCTTCTTCCAAGTTTTACAACCCCTAGTGTATCTTGTTTATACAAAGTTCGTGTTGAAGAGTAAACCTTCAGGAAGTAAATAAGATGAAATAGAACTCGTGGAATCAATCAAACTGAAATACGTTACTATCTTTAAAAAAAATTGTTCCAAGGCCAACTCTTGGTCACCTTTTTAACTTAGCTTTCAGAAACTATTCTACTTTTGTAAGGAGCATATTTTTTTTTACATCCTTACATTACTTTATTGTAAGATTTATATTGAGTCTATATTGAGTTAAACTCCACCAAATATGGCCAATAAGATACAGAGCTTACAATTTTAAGAGCTTCTTATTGCCACAGAGATTTGAAGTATGTATGTGTGCCAAATATAATGTTTTTAAGTATCTCTGGCTACGCCCTACCTATCTTCAAAGATCTATGAACTGAGTATTTTTCTGAGGAACTCATTAAGGTGAATAATAATATATTAATGCTGTACATTTTCTCACACAACGTCATCTTGCCCCAAACTAAGCATAGCTTGTACTATGGGAATTACATGACTGATATACTACTTATATACTTTTTTTTATAAATACATTCATATTATACATAGAAAATTGATACATTGCAAATAAGATGAGACAAGAATATAAAATAAAGAAAAGTCATGTCTAATGATTAGCTAATTTACTTTACTTTGCAACAATTGTGAGCGTTTTGTTTTTTTTGCTATGATTGTATTCCAATTTGTCTCAAAGTAAAACTGAATAGGTAACTTCCATTTATCGTGCAAGTGCGGACGCGGAAGCAGGCTGATTCCACCCCGGGGTGCCATAACTGAGTGGCTTTATTGTGATTCAGTGTAGCTGGAGCGCTCATGCATTTAGCCAATGCAATTCCATTGAGGAATTCCCCGGGCAAATGTGTCTTGCATTTTACCGTGCTGGGTGCGATTCACACACAATATCAATTGCTTCGTAATAAAAGAAACTGCTTATTGTGAATGTAATCGTGTAATTTTCTGACCGTACTCTATGTGTTAGAATTTAATTCGAGGATTGTAGTTAGTTATCTAATCACAATAAGATTACTACGGTCGTCCCGTTAGTGGGAATTTCCGAAAAACTTTTTCTGTGAACCGCTACTAGTCATGCTGACTTTGATGGGAATTTCCACAATATTTTTTACAGAATAGTACCGATTGATTGCATGGTTTAGTTCTTTTTCCTTTATTCTTCACACATGAGTTCTAACCTGTCAACATGTTCAATGATAGCTCATCATCAATATTTGAGATTATATTGCCTGAGACGCAGAAGGTTGCGGGGTTCTATTCCCGCCACGGGACAAATGATTGTATGATTTGCAAATATTTGTCTCAGGTCTGGGTGTTTTCTATGTATTATATGTATGTATTTACAAAAAAATATATAAGTAGTATATCAGTCATGTAGTTCCCATAACACAAGCTCTGCTTACTTGGGGGTTGGTGGTGCTGTGTGAAAAAAAAAGTCCAGCATTATTAATTTTATTTTATTTTTATTTTTTTAGTCCCTGTCATCCTTACATCTTGGCATTCACTCGCTAATTAGCTCGCTTAGTTTTCCTGTCGTATCAAGAATTCCTTTGGTGCTCACTGTCCGACCGTTCCTTTCCTAGATCAGACTACACATACTACCAAATCTGTGATGGCAAGAATAGGGATTTTTAACAAAATATCGTCGAAATAACGCGTTTGGATATTGCTGAGCCCATAACCTGATGTAATTATATATAAGTAAACAAGTATTGGCTTTGGAGCTAAGAGATAATTCTTTAGAAAATATTACACGCATAATCAATGGAGAGCACAGACATTAGACTTTGACAGTTACGACTAAGGTGCTTACACACGTCCAGTCAGTTAAGTTTACTACACACACAAGACGCTATAGTATCTGTGTTCGAATATAAACACAAAACAGTACTCATCAAAAATACATCGTAAAACAACCGAGATACTACGATCTAATATCAGTTCTTATGAACACAACTGGCGCTAGTAACTCGTATGCAAGTGCAATAGCACATTGCCGAGCATCCCTATCAATCACGTGCTGACGAGTTTCTGATCGAGATTCTATGACACTTCGATCTAATGCTGTGTGATAGGAACCGTAAATTTTTGATGTGTTCGAACCGACGTAAGGAGTAGGGTGTAGGTACCTAGGTATCTAGGTAAGTCTTTATATTTGTGAGCTGTACACCATTTTAGACGACCTCTGTGGCGCAGTGGGCAAAGGCCCGCGTTTGTATCATCTGCAAATATTTGTCTCGGGTCTCGGTGTTTTCTATGTATGATTATGTATTTACAAAAAATAAACTCGTGAGCAAAAAAATTCGACTCAGGCGACACATCTGCAGTCGCAAGTCACTGGCAAAAAACTGAACGCGAAAAAACTTTTTTCTTAGTCAAACCTTAAAGCTAATATTGTAATGTTTCTTACTCACACAACCCAACAATATGTTGTGATCATTAACCAACATTTTTACGCTTATTTACAATTGTGCTAACAGGGGCCTAACCATGAAGTCTTATAGCGATTAAGTTTAGGCAAAAATGTCACTTTCTGCTTTGCGAATGACAAAGCACTATGGCATAGTTAACTACGCCATAGCGTACTCAATCGCAAAGCAGAAAGTGACATCTTTGCCTAAACTGAATCGCTATTAGACTTCATGGTTAGGCTCCAGTGCTAATAAATAGTATATCAGTCATGTAGTTCCATAATACAAACTATGCTTAGTTTGGGGCTAGATGACGCTGTGTGAAAATTTATTAGTTATGACTTAATAGACAACTTCTTAAGATACTATTTACCATTAAGATGTTTTCGCATATAAGAAACGAAATAAGATTATTTGTCTGAGATAGCTATGTAAGTACATACTTAAATAAGTAGAAAAATGTACAGCATTATTGTTTAGCGGTATGCGCGGCCCAGATTCTGACAGACAGACAGATAAAAATGAAAAAAAAAAAAAAACTTTTTTGGCTTCAGTATAGATTATAGAGTGCCCTCCAAAAAAATTTTCAAAATATATTCAATGTACAGAATTTGACCCTGTTACATTCTTATTATAGTATAGATTTTGTTGTTGTTTTAGATTTAAGTACCTACTTATACTTTTTATTTGTCGGCCTATGTATACCTTCTATTTCTTCTATTAACGAATATTCTACTACTTTTCTATTCTATTCAGTTTTTTTTAAGATAAATCTTCGATGTTCTTATCGTAAAATGAAAAAATACGTGACTATGTATGCTTATTTCAATTTAATAAAAATAATTACTCGTTCAGTTAATCAGCTTGAAACATGTCAAAAGGTTTTGGAACGAATGTTTTGTACTCGAATGATTATACAGCATACATAGCTATACTTTTGTATGCTATATAGGCATGATAATAACATTTCAATAACATAAGATGAGATATATTTAAGATCTTGAAATAAACTTTCCAATATCTTTAACTACAAATATTGGATCTTTTCGATATTGCCTCCGCATCTGAGTTATTGTGATGGAAACAAAGATTGTGTCAAAAATTCCTTTATTTTCTATCGATACATTTTTGTCCTTTCTAGCGGAAGATGAAATGCTTTGGGCCATGCTTGCAAAAATGGTTATTACCGATGGTCCCTTCTAGTTGGGCTCCTGCGGGGGACAATGGAAATTTTTGCTGTTATTATTAAACCTCTTCACAGTTGCGTCATTTAATGTGAAATCAAATATGGCGAAGCAGAACCTCGTTATGGGATGTGTAATTTGCAGATTCTGATTATGAAAATATAGTACATTTTGAAATCAAAGGTGGTGGACGAGTATTATATATGGGTAAATATTTTAAGTTATTTGGAGATGATGATTATTGGTGAACATCGAGAAAAATCCTGTTATTGCAGGAGCCCCGCAGGAGCCTAAGGAAATAAATAATAATGCTGGACATTTTTCACACAGCATCATTTAGCCCCAAACTAAGCAGAGCTTGTATGATGGGAACTAAATGACTGATATACTACTTATATACTTTATTTTTTTTAATACAAATGATACATATAAAACACTCAAAAGAGAAGTAAGTAGAGGGAAACATCCTATTCTACTCATTGTACATATTACCCCAAATATTAATGTTTGGATGTTTGTTGCTAATAATCTCCGTAACAGCTGAACCAATTTGGATGGAATTTAGAACAAGTATATTTTTTGACCAAGAATAACATAGACATTACTTTATTCGGGTACCATGTCGGCGGAGCCGTTGGCAGAGGCTAGTTGGGAATAAATACTCTAGTTTGGACGATCTAAGAAATCTTTATACGAGTACTTATCTTATGTGATACTTCTATAGTTTTCGGGACTGCTCGTATTTTTACTGCTGGTAAGTTCCTGCATTCAGGCCAATGAAATTTCAGAGTGCTCTAGTCCGAGTGTCCTTGTGTTTGCAATTTACTTGGGCTTTCACTGACCGATAGGTTTCTTTTTGCTCGACCGGCTTGTTTGCACTGAGCTGTTAACCTATTTTCTAGACAGCTTGGGATTGGTTGGTCTAGCTAGATCAAGAGCATGTACCTCTAGATAGAATACAAGATAATCTTTCGTTACTTAAGTTTTCTCTAGTTGTTCGTCAACTTGGACGAAAAATCTAAGTACCTTTTTGATGTGTTCAAGTCCACACAAACAGGAATGATTATTTTCACGACTATTTGATTACCCAATATGAAAATCTTCAGATCTATATACTCACTATATGCAGCTCTGTGAGGATACCATGTTAGTTAGAGAAAAGGCCATAAATTAAATTTGGCATAAGCCCGCATTTAGCCTAATGTAGTTGGAAATTCACGTGACAGATAGCACGTTCCGTTTCAATCCGTTAAAGAACAACAAATCTGTCAACAAGCCGCTATGTTTAGTCTGCTTTGCAAACATCAATGAAATCCGTTTATATTTTGCACAGAAACATCATTGTTTACTCATTAAATCATAAAGATATGTAGGTCAGCTTGATAACCTGTCGGCATCATACTAACTGATTAGAACAGCTTATTAATATGTTACTTCGTTCATTCGTCTTGTTCCTTCTTTGTCAACCTTGCCTCCCGTACCGGAGATTGAAACTCAGTTGACGTATGGTGGGTATGGTTTTACCATCGCACCTCGCGACACCGAAATAGAGATCATCCACACATCCTACTAATATTATAAACGTGAAAGTTGGTTACTCTTTCACGCAAAAACTACTGAACGGATTTTGATGAAACTTTACAGTAATTTAGCTTATACATCAGAATAACACATAGGCTACTTTATATCCGGGTACAACGCGGGCGAAGCCGTGGGCAGAGGCTTGTGATTGATACGACTCATTCGCCTCATCCACACATGATAGATACGACTCATCGCCTCATCCACACATTAATACGACTCATCGCCTATTTCACACATGATTGATACGACTCATCGCCTCATCCACACGTGGCTCTCTCGTACTACCCGCTTTATGAGAATCTTTATTCCATAAACATGTAAACTGTGGAATGAACTGCCTTCTGAGTTGATTCCGCAGAAAAATGTAACTAAAAGTCCTTCAGAGCCGGCATCGGCAAGTTCTAGGTGATACAGATGACAATTGGCGTAACCACTTTCCATTAGGTGGGCAGCTGGCCTGTTTTCTATTATATAAAATTAAAAAAAAAGCAACTGATAGTGACATAATCATTGTAACGAAAATATTTAATGCGCCTTCCAGAGGCTTCTTTATGCTTTATCACATGCGACTTAATATTTTTGGTTCAGGTCGATTTCCTCACGATCGATGTTTGCTTTCAACAAGAGCATTGCTCGTATACGATTTTTCAAGCGGAAAAATCCATTGCTGCGCCGCGCTATAGAATTAAAAACCAGAACCATATGTTCGAAAATCGGGGTCACATTGCCATTATACTACCATGCTAATATTAAATATTGAAAGCTTTTTTGTGACGGAAACTGCTTACCTACTAACTTTACTTCATTAATAACATTCTTGGAACTGGTAATTGCTTCCTTCTGGGAACCGCGAGTATTTAGTATTTATGTTTTAATTTAATTTAATTATCATCGTTATAAAGCTAAATGCATGTCAGTGATTTTTATATTTGAGAAAAAAATATTTGTTATATTTTTTTAAACATCCGTTACATACATAGTCCTGATCCCACACCAAGATTCCCTGTGTCGTGCGTATCAGGAACTACAAGTACCGTGGTATCATATCACCCAGACCGGAACAGATTTTCAAAGTCAAAGTCAAAGTCAATAGGTTTTTATTCATTGAAATCACAAGGATCATATAGAAACGTCAACTTAAAAACTATACGTGAATCTAAAATGTTAAAGTGAATTTACGCCGGTTCCTCGCGCGCGACCAAGCATAGAAGAATCAGGCAACAAACTCTGCTTGGTTATTTTTTTGATGATCGAACGTAAATGAACGAGCCTCATTTATAGAAAAAAGTACTAGTCAGAGACTTAAATAAAGTCTAAAAAGTATCAACCTAAGTTCTTATGACAACACACTATACGCTTTGTAATAGTAATGCTATTATAAAGCGCAGACCATGCAAACATTAGTCCCGCAGCAGAATTGAACCTGCACCTCTTCCGTATCAGCCGGCTACTTCGCCGCCGCGCCACTGAGGTTCTGTGAACTATAAAGACATGCCCAATAAAGTCAAAATTCATAAATAATCACAAGGACCACTTTGAAATCACCATTTGAAATTGTTCATTTTGAGATTAATCTTAGTTCTACGAAATTTCAACGTTTCAGATTTGGTAACTGGTGGCATTGTGAAAACGGATGACCTCACACCCTTAATAAAACCAGATTAAACTTTCCAGGAAAAACCCGAGTTTGGAGTAAAAGCTTCTCATATTATACCATAAACCACTTTTATTGCGTCATACATTTCTTCTTGTAAATTGCAAGAGTTTTACCTGAAAACTAAGTGAACCTGGAATTGTCAGGGCAAATTACATCTATGTATGAACTTGTATGCTAAGTAGAATCTCGTGTGATTCACGACAGGGTTAAATATTTAAGTAGGCTAATTTGGTAGCTCAGAATAGGTAGAAATAGAGCCTAGTTTCCTTACGTAAGTAGGCTTTGAATAGATTTATGTTTCCTATGATTCGTATTTTTAAGAATAATATACGCGAACCAATCGCTTCACACAAGAACTATCAATTATCTAGGTATATTTAAACATTTGCGTTACACAATCACTATATATTATTATTTTTGTTTTAACCATTCTGTGCACTACTAACACATCTTTTTCCCACAATACACAAAGGTTATCTGGAAGAGAATGCTTTTTAGCATTAAGTTTTAATTTTGTGCAATAAAAAATTTTCTTTCTATCAGATAGATATAAAGAAAATTCTTTATCTTTATCTTAAATCTAAGAACAAGACAAAATTACAAGGTAAATTAACATACCTACAAGGGTTGGGATCTCTTTTGTTAAGTTTGAGTAAACCTGTATTAAAAGAGTCCCCTCTATTCTATGGTTCGTACACGGTAACACAGAGTGTCGCACTGAATATCGACAGTTCGTTATTACGACACGTCGCTAACTTCGAAAAAACATAGTTCGACAAGTCATTGTTTCGACTGAACATACTTCGACAACACACACCTTCGAAAGACCACTACTTCGACAGACCCTACTGCGATATGCACTTGTTCGGCAGAAAATAATTTCGACAGAAACAAAAAAAAACCTAATGACCTAATCTACATGATATTTACTTCGCTCGTCACCGACTGATCATTTTGTCCTATAATTTTATTATAACACGTAATTCAATTAGTTTTGTTACATTTTAGAGCAGTATTATGTCGAAGGTATGTTTCTGTCGAAATAATGTTCTGACGAGCAAATGCATGTCGCAGTAGGGTCTGTCGAAGTAGTGGTCTTTCGAAGGTGTGTGTTGTCGAAGTATGTTATTTCGAAGTTAGCGACGTGTCTAAAATAACGAACTGTCGAAATTCAGTGTGACACTGGGTAACACTTGTTATCTAAATTAGATTATCTAGATAATCTAGGTATAGGGTAAAAAATAGGGTAAAAAAGTACTTAGGTATAACAAAACAGTTTTTACACCGCTGATATCAATACCGTTTTTGTGCTGCAGAAAAGGGCTGTTCGAGCAATTTATAATATGGGCCCCAGAGAATCAATTCGCGAAAAGTTTAAAGAAATTAATATAATGACATTCCCTTGTCAATACATTTAATCTGATACATTAATCTGATGTATGTTCACAAAAATCTTAATTTGTTTAAGAAAAAAAGCGATAATCACAATGTTAATACTAGAAATAAAGATAAACTCGCTGTTGCCACTTGTAGACTCCATAAAGTTAGTAAATCGTTTAAAGGGCACAGTGTACGCTTTTATAACAAACTCCCAAGAGATATACAAAAATTACCAATTAAAAAATTTAAAAACGTAATTAAACAAAAGCTTTATAAAAAGGCATACTATAAAATATCTGATTATTTAGATGACAAAAACTCTTGGATTGAAAATGCTCCAACTCGAACCTATTGTTTTGTAAAAGGATCATTAAAAAGAATAACCAGCCTTGTTTTCTTGCCTTTCTTTCCTGGCTTGGTCGCGGAGGAACAGGCACCTAGATAAAAACCGACGTTTCAAAGTGGTCCTTGTGATTTTATTGAATAAATGAATTTTAACTTTTGACTTTTTAAAAACTAAATTTAAGGTGCAAAAACGCTAAGTTACAATAGTGTCAAGAAAATTATCTAGCTAGTTGTCATTTTAAAAATACCTTAATATAGTCTTGTTTATTAGTAACCAACATTTTTTTTGTTTAATATTATTTATTCACAAAATCCACTACCTTGTCAATTACTTGTGAAAAAAGTTTACATGGGGGTGGTAGGTACTAAAAGTACAGGTCATTCTAAGGTAAAAGTTGACTCATGCGACATATTTTATTTGTAAAGAAGTGAGCGGTCTTGTAATTGTATACCTAATTAGGTATTATAAGCATTCGCAATGCATATGATATTTATTACTACAACACGCCAAAAGGTCTCCAGCTATAAATAACATCCCAGCCACAGTTTAAAAAGTATTAACTGCTGAACTTCAGCCATTGTCTAAATGTAAGCGAGTGACTGACTACCCACTTAAACTATCGCATCCTCGGATCAAAGTTTGAAGGACCCTCGCGCGTGCAAGTTTCACAGAATCACATAACATTCCAACAGATTGTATTTTCAAACTCATTAGGATGTTGTATCTAGTTGACCGGTCCTGATGAACGGATCGTTGGCAAAGGACTCATGGGTAGACCTACATTTACAATTAATGCCTCTAGGAGCAGTTGTGAACTTGACTTTTGTTAAGTAATTTAAGATATAACAAAGTATCCGATTTTGCTTAAAAAAAATAAATGACGCGTATACCGCTGCGTCTTGGAAAACGTAGTGTGGGGCTCCCTAGACGGCGGGCAGAAATTGGATAAGAAGAATCAACACTGGCGCATGTTGAGAGAGGAATATGTCATATCCTATCCTATCCTACAATATTATAAACGTAAAAGTTTGTGAGGATGGATGTTTGTTACTCTTTCACGCAAAAACTAACTGAACGGATGTTGATGAAACTTAACAGTAATATAGCTTATACATCAGAATAACACATAGGTTACTTTTTATCCGGGTACCATGCGGGCGAAGCCGTAGCTTCTGCTAGTGATATATGTATAATATAGGCATATGATGATGATGACTACTGCTGTCAGCCTGTCAGCAACTCTTTTAAAGCCACGGGCGTGTCGTTTTCTAGTTCTAAAATCACTTCTCTCTCTGGATGTATGTAGGTACATCGCTGATAGTAATCTATTTCAAACAACTTGAGGTTGGATGAGTAGCTCGTTTATCATTAAGGCTTGATGTTTTTTTTACGAACAAAACGATGGCAATATTTCTTCCGTCATATTACGCCGCGGGCCCCGATAACAAAGCACTATGATCATTTAACCTGAGAGGTCTTTTCAGCGAAAATATCTTTGATATTTCTTTTAGAACAGAAAGTCATCATTCCATTTGAAAAGCACCGCCAAAAGCCTCGACACAAAACAATAAAGGTGAGTTACAAAGGGCGACAGGAGGGTCTGAATACGTCACAGTTAGAGTTGGAACACGCACGGTCTCTTGATAAAAGCCGGGCTTCTTCGCAAGAAAAACCTTTAGTAATACTCTTCATTAAAGTCTGCTGTATTGCAAATCGCAATGATATATTGTTTTATGTCAAATAAAGTGATCACAGTTTCCGTGACTTTAGTACACTGCGAATTGTTTTGTCGACAGTACAACCACGGATCTCAGATAAATTAAATCGTATTTTTGCAACAAAACTGTTCTTAAAATGTACGGTGTCATTCAGTAGACTAATATTGGTGCCACATAACGTAAGCAAGAAAAAACAAGATAAGAATTTTAAAAAAATAATTTGTCCGGTTTTTGCAATTTAGACAAGATCTCTCTATTACTAAGTTATGTTTAATGTCAGAAGGGTGTGACTGAGGGGGGCAATAGTGTTTTGTATATAATAAAACATTAATCTTTAACACTGAACTTATTTAATGTCGCTGTTTTATTAAAGTCACTTTAGATGGTGACGACACGAGCAAAATATTCGTTCATGAGTGCATGAGTTTTTGGCTAAATTGACACACAAACCCACAGCATGTTTTTTATACTACGGAAGTGGAAGCATATGGCTAGATTGGCCGTATGTTTGTTCGCCACTTCCGTAAGTTGTTGGTAAGCAGTTATTACGGTAACCGCTAACCAACCAGCGTCCATAGGACGCTCGCAACATCAGTTGTTGCCGTCCCTGAGACAAAACAGTTAAAAAATCTCATGTGCCTGGAATTTGTAATGTTTTGTAATGGTATGGACATACCTTGACGTTAAGAGCGGTGTTGAGACTGCCCCGCTAATGCAGCGTATATGGTATATTTGCAGAAGCTCGCTTTTACAGTTTTTACGCTATCATGCGCAAACGATGCAGTTTCCTAGTGCGCAAGCTGCGAGCCAGCTCCAACACCATCCTGTTGATGATTGCCAAGAAAATTGACTGTATAAATGTTCGGCACTGCTGGTGTTATTAGATAGCTCTCTTGTTTTATGTGTGAGTATCTACCTAGTTTGTATATGACGAAGCACTAACTCCAAGGTGATTTTTTTTGATATTTTCAATTATTCCAAAATTCGTAACAAACTTCAGATAACCTTTGTGACTGATAACTTTTGCATGGTTTTTGTTATGACTTGCAAGACTGACCTCACACACACTTAAATCTTTATTATCAAGCTCAACTATTACGAGTATTACCAGTCCCAATGGTAGATAGAGCTTCATCAATAGTATGGATACTAGTTATATCGATACTATATTTTCGGTAAATATATGTATTTGTATTTAGTTATACTACTATTGCTTCAGCTTCTAGCCAGGCAATGTAAAGCAATTGCTTGAAGCAGTCTATGATAACGGCTTTTATATTCTCAGCGGACATTACAGAAATTAAAACGAATACACAGGAGACAGCAAAGATTGATCAATTTAAAGAAATATCTAAGTATTTCGCACACCAAATAATATTTCAGCTTAGATATGTGATAACTTTGTCAATGTTGTACAATTGATAGTCTGATCGCTAAACAGCGACAATAATTGATTAATTTGCTAATTAGCGGATTTTTCACTGGCAAAATAAGACGTAGGATTTTTATCTTGTATGTTATAAGTTGATAACAGAAACCCCGCCAACATAATCAGACACAAAGGTTATCTGATGTTTCTTGCGAATTTAGCAATAACTGGAACAACATTCTTCGACGTATGATGTCTATCGCAAAATTTAGGTATCTATGTAACGGTATTCAAAACTTTTTCTAATGGCCTATATTTGTATAGCTTTTACAAGTTTTGTCTTCATAAACTTGAATCTCCGAATTGAACCTCCTTTTTAAGTCGGTTGAAAAAGCGTATCTGACCACGATCCACCTACCTTCCCGACCTAAACTTTTCCCTTTTCAACTTTTGGTAGGTTTGATAATTGATATTACCTACTGTTGCTTTAGTGTACCTAAAAAAACACGCTCATGGAAGTAAAGACCTAAAGATGGACATTCTGAGAATCTATTACTCAGTACGTAGAACTATTGAGGTATATACCAAGTAAATGGTATATAAATAAATTCATAAACATCCAATAGCCTCATTCATGATACTCATTCATTGACCTCACAATAGATTCCCTGCATCGTTGGTATCAGGAATTACGAGTGTCGTGGTACCATGAGGTCTAGACAAATACCACTTTCTGTTGACGTTAACGCCTGCGGAAAGATTGAATTGGGAACATTAGCTGCGGGAATGTCACGTGACAGCTGCCAAATTTTACCTTGAAAAATTTGCGTTAGCGTGAAAGGAAACATAAGCGTGAGGTATTTGTCTAGCACCCCAGAATACCCAGATCCGGTTCAAATAACTGCAGAACATGGAAGTACCGCAGCGGTAATCGAACACACACCTCTTGCGTCGATGCCGACTACTCGCCCGTCTCAGTAAACTTGGCGCATCCCTACGGTTAGTTTCACATAGCAGGTTGCAAGCCTATCGCCGCTTTTTTGGAACATTTACCCACTCTAGCATCCGAATTTTCGGTTCTAGGGCGATTTCCTGTTAATGTTTTCCTTCGTCAATACATTTTTGGAAAGAAAAAATGCATTGTTTAACGACCTCTGTGACGCAGAAGGTTGCGGGTTCGATTCCCGCCGCGGGACAAATATTTGTGTTGCAGAATCGAGGCCATTGTCTGTTTGTCCACGCCGCGGGCGTCCATATTACAATGATAAATTGAAACGATAGCCCTATCTCACTAGCACCAAATGCGACAACGTAAACAAATAATGTGAATTAATTTATCCGAGGAAATTGTTCAATGAAATGCACACCTAGTTTGTTGATTTTGCTTTAATCACGTAATCGCATCACACAGACATATACAATACATGAACTACCTACATAGTTTTAAAAAACGGGATATTTTCCATTTACATTTATTAATTGAACAACCTGTCAATTGGAATGCTAATTGCTTGCAAAATAGCAGGCATGTGCCAAATATAATCTTTGAACGTGCCTCTGAATACCCATACTTGGTATCCTAAACGATCTACGCACTAAGTATGTATAGTACGTAGTATCTAAGGATGCCTATAATGGGGAATACAGTCGCAATCGTTTTTTTTTTTATTGAAAAAACTGATTAGGTACCTACAACTGATTAGGTACTTTCAGCGATAAGACCGCCCTGTGTGCATTTTTTTTTGTTTTTCTTTTTACTATGTTTCTGTGTTTATATTGTAAATTGGTGTTATGCACAATAAAGAGTTTATCTATCTATCTATCTATCTACAATAGTTAATAGTATCTTTAAATTCACAGATGCTGCTACACAGTATATAATGTAATATGTGATTATATTGTCGTTTTGGTGTCCCTTACTGCTAAGACAATGTGATTGTCATTGAAAATAAATAAATTAAAGAAAATGTTAGGTTTGTCTAGATTAGTCTAGGTTCTCGAAATGTTATGAAATTAACTGTATTCGAAACACAACATGTTTTTATTTACGACAAAAACATGAAAAATAAGTAGCAATTAAGGTTTGAAGAGATTACTGTAAGTTAGGCTTTTATGGGACGATTAAGTTATCTAGCTAGCTAAGTTTTAAAAGACCAAGTGTAGGTGCAAATCTAGACGCCGACAACCTTGATGGCGTGGCGGGGAAATCGCCGGCTGCGACGCAAATGGTGCGGATTGCAGGGCTATATAAGTGTCTAATGCGTGTTTAAAAAGAACGATATGTTTTAAGATTTTATATATCATTATTTATTCATGGCCCTTATAATATGGTTATATTAATTTGTTAATAGAGAGTAAGGACAACTGTTTTGTCTACAGAAGAAAAAACAAAAAATCTTCTATCTCTGTCTGTCTGAAGAAAAGTAGAAACAGGTATTTTTCCTTCTCTTCTTTGTCATTGTGCTAAGCCCGTTGATAAAATCCTATTACATATCTATAGAATTACTATCGCTGATCTCGTAGCACAGTATCTACTGACAGAATACTACGGCATGCTACGCTGGTAATATGCTACGAAAAGGCTACGCAGGCATAGCTCAAAACATGCTACACTCGTCGCAATATCTGTAACAGCCTTACGCAATATTTTTTTTCAATGCCATAGGCAAATTACTGTATTACATTATCTATAAAATTACTATCGCTGATCTCGTAGCACAGTATCTACTGACAGAATACTACGGCATGCTACGCTGGTAATATGCTACGAAAAGGCTACGCAGGCATAGCTCAAAACATGCTACGCTCGTAGCAATATCTGTAACAGCCTTACGCAATATTTTTTTTCAATGCCATAGGCAAATTACTGTATTACATTATCTATAAAATTACTATCGCTGATCTCGTAGCACAGTATCTACTGACAGAATACTACGGCATGCTACGCTGGTAATATGCTACGAAAAGGCTACGCAGGCATAGCTCAAAACATGCTACGCTCGTAGCATCTGTAACAGCCTTACGCAATATTTTTCTTCAATCCCATAGGCAAATTACTAAATCGTAAGACGACGCTGTATTGAAAATCCACCAGACGATATCCACCTATAAATAAATATCATTATAAATAAATATATAATGATGGTCAATTTTCACACAGCATCATTTAACCCCAATCATTTATTTTATTTTCTGTTGTTCATTGGTCAAAGTCAAAGTCAAAATTCATTTATTCAATAAAATCACAAGGACCACTTTGAAATGTCGGTTTTTATGTACTGCCTGTTCTTCCGCGACCAAGCCAGAAAGAAAGGCAAGAAAACAAGGCTGGTTATTCTTTTTAATAATCTTTTCACAAAACAATGGGTTCGAGTTGGAGCATTTTCAATCCCAAGAGTTTTTGTCATCTAAATAATCAGATAATTTATATTATGCATTTTTATAAAGTTTATAAGGTATGATTGTGTAATGCGGTGATACGGTTAGTGTGGTGTGCCGTAATGTGAACATGGACTTTTCTGATTCTGGAGATGAAATGAGGGTAGTTGAAGCTACTGCCTTATTTCTCGACGATAGCTCCGTATACTCCAGTCATCCCGTGACCACGGCTGTTGCAATACAGTCGAAACGTCGGGAAAATGATAAAAATAATATAACTTATAATTATGTTATCTAATCGCGAAAGTTTGAAAAATACTAAGCAGAGCTTGTGTTATGGGAACTACATGACTGATATACTACTTGTATGAAGTCCATAGTGGACTTCTATAGGTTGTTGATGATGATGTCGACCCATTAAATAATAAATAATGCTGGACATATTTCACGCAGCATCATTTATCCCCAAACTAAGCAGAACTTGTATTATGGGAACTACATGTCTGATATACTACTTATATACATTTTTTTTGTAAATACATACATATTATACATAGAAAACACCCAGACCCGAGACAAACATTTGCTAATCATACAAACATTTGTCCCGCAGCGGGAATCGAACCCGCAACCTTCTGCGTCTCAGGCAGGCGTTCACCCACTGCGCCACAAAGGTTGTCAAATTATACTCACTATATAAGCATTTTTACATCTGCCTTTTGTGTTTGTTTGTACAATAAATAATAAAAAGTATACTCATAGCTAAACCCTACAAACATTATATATAATTGTACTAAACCAATTTCGATGAAAAGATATTATTTTGATCAATCGACAGATCAAAAACTTTTTATCGTAGTAAAACCACATATATTTGCAGCACAACATAAGGTTGGGATTAAAATTTAATTAATTTAATTTTCGTACTTGGTGGTAACAGGATTGGTCGGCCTTGCTAATACGGATTTATTATGGCTTCCAGATATCGCGTTACGATATAACAACAGGAGTATGTCGTTAGCTGATTTTGCAACTAAAAGAAAATGCCCACATACATAGGATTCCCTACACTAGGACTCCCTGTGTCATGAGTATCAGGAACTACGAGCACCGTGGTAACACAACTTCCAGAACCGGAACAAATATCTGCAGAACATGCTAATATTTGTCTCGTAGCGGGAATCGAATCCGCACTTTTGCGTCGCAGCCAGCTACAGGCCCACCACACTATCGAGGTTGTCAAAATGTCAAACTGTGGCGGTTTCAATTACAGCCGTAAGCGAACGACGAATCGTGTTTCCTTGAAACGTCATATATTCAATTGTTTTAATAGAGAAACGATACGTTGACGATTTACGAATGTAAACGGAATCATTACTGAGAAAATCTCGTAACATGGAATATACATATATGCCATTTTACGAGATTTTACATATTCGAATTGATTGTATTAAATAAATAATGTTAAAAATAATTCGTATACTTCTGAAAAAATATATGAGTGCGGGGTAAAATTTAACATTGTATAATACCCATCGTTAATGCATATTTATGAATGGGGAAAAAATCTCGACACACAGTCATTAGTAAAGCATTACTTACCTTCTTGCCCAAGTCGTTAGAAGAAGCGATAAAAAAATCTAACATTGAAATATTTAAGTTTAATATTTTAATGTTAGATTTTTGTTTTAATAAAGAAGCATCAGTCAACGTATTTCATTTTACAATGCGTGAATTTATCCGCGACATTTATGAACACTAGTGATGCTGGATACTGATGTACCTAAATAAGTACATCAGTATCCTATGGCAATTTGACTATGGCAATTTGACGATATGCACTCCACGTTTCAGTAAGTTTTATAATTATTGGAAAGTTTAGTCTCAAATATAGTATATATGGTTTCTTATCCAAAGGGTAATAACGAGACCTCATTACTAAGCTAAAATCAGAAAAGACAAAATTGTTCAAGACTGGCGGAATTCACATTTTAGAAAGGTCATGTTATTGGTTATGAGTCATAAGAAAACCATCGAGACCAATTTTAAATGTATTACTTTTTAATCGAATCCTATCCTATTGATATTTTGTCTCTGCTGAGGTTTTGAAGTAATGATGAGTCAGTATGAGGTTCCTTTTGGAATGTTTTAAAGGGTCGGCAACGCCCGTGTGAACACCTCTGGTGTTACAAGCAGTTACTGTATCGCTTACGAACAAATTGTAATCAATTTGTTTGCCACCAAAAAATGATTTAATTTGAATAGATAATTCGTAGCTTAGATTAACACATAGTCTACTTTTACTCGGGTAACACGCTGGTAAAGCCGTGGGCTAAGGCTTATGTGAAGAAATAAAAGCAATGTTTCATTTAATTTACAACTCGTTTATCTTGTAACTTGCGCCTCCCCCGGTCTGGGGCTTAATGGCCGCGTGCGCTTGACAAGGGCACGCCCCGACTTACTTTGTTCTAAACGTATTGTGTACCGCGCTTCCTCTCTGTTATCAATGTACGCGCCGTTATTTAACCTGATGTTAGATGTCGTTATCTTTGTTTTTGCTCATTAGGGCTACGGGACTGGTATTTAAAAGCCGTTGGCCGTAACTTCGAAGTAGTGTTCTCTTTATCTGTTTGATATTTGAGAAACATAAAGGGAGAAGGCATGCTTTTCCTAGCCACTCATCCGAGCAATGTCTTAGATACTGGTGGGACAATTCAGTGTCTAGGCAATGTTGAAGACTCAGGCAACAACGAGATTGGTATATTCATATTGTAAAAAATGGGAATTATCACGAACTGCACTATCGGTGAAGGCACCGACTAAGTTTCGACTCATTCCGAGAGTCTTCATCGGGGTGAGTGAGATTGGTATACCGTCACGTTGTGGTGTAACCTCTGAATAGCGGCATTTCTCCCTGTCTGATATTTGGGAAACAAAAGAGATAGTAATGTTTTTCTTAGGCCATGCTTAGTCTACGATACACAGTTGCTGTTCCGACTTAACGACTTATGAGGTACACTCAAACGGGACAGAACTTTTTTTTAAAATTTCGCACGTGGGGGCTTAAAATCAATAGCAGTAAAAGAAACCTCTTAAATGATACAGCGGGGAGGAAAATAAAAAAATTAACACATTCCTATTTTTCCTGTCAAGTAGATATATACTAGGCGCAGTGTTTTTGATATTCCAGTAGGTACTCTATCGAATGGACATTGTGAGAGAATGTTAAATTAATTCGTTAATTTTGTTGTTGCAGGTAAACAAAAAGACCACTTTAATAAAAATGACTTTTCGCTGAACTCCGTATGCAGATTGATAGAGTAAGTTTTGATAGTTTTTAGACGAATAATTAGATATAATTATCGCTTTCGGTATAATGTACTATACCAACATATATTGGTAGAAAAGGGAAAAAATTGGGTTTGGCAGTCCACCGTCCAAATACTTCTTTACTAAACACCAATGTTATTAGCTAAGTATTTGATATTTGCCATCGCATCGTTTCGTTAGGCTGTGGCCACACTGCAGGCGTTATGGATGCTAGGCGACAAGGTTAGGCAGCGTGCTACATAACGTGCAGCTGCTAGCCCAGGCATCTTAGCGTTTAGGTGGCTTGTGTAGCCGCACTGCAGGCAAGCAAGGTGGCTTGTTACGATTAAAAGATAAAAATCTTAAAAAGTATATACATATAACAGCAAAATTAAAGTATTTACCAGATTTAACGTAAGATAGAACACATCTTAGGCTTATTATATGGATACATATTGTTAAGAGTTAGGTAAGCCTATATAGAGGCTGCCTGAGTACGAAAACGTGGCGGCGACTCGGGAGGCTAGTCGCTACGTATCGCTGCTTGGTGTATTTCGATAGAAAATGAGAAAAAAAAACAGCAAATTCATTCGCTTTGTTATACTGGAGGCGAATCGCGAGGTTCCAAGCGCGCAGTTCAGCCGGTCCTATCCATTTACATTGGTTTTCCCAGGGTAAACCTGCAAGACGAGAGATGCGAAGCTCCGCTTTACTGACCGCAAATCTAAACGATAACGTCACAGACAGCTCACTATATTGATTTTACTATCGAATGCACCGCAAACGTTAATGCAGAGACGCGACCGCAAACATCGGGACCCGCAGGAATGTTCAATAACAAATAGCACGTATTAATTAAGCGGTACTCACTGCTGGTTATTCTATGGCAATATGGTTTTTGGAAATGCTCGAATAGGCATATGTATTTGGACTGTTTGCAACTCGATTGCACTGCAAAATCTGTTTTGATAATATTTTATGCTATCAAAATATCACAGACGTGTATAAGACAAACAAGGTTAAAATATGTATATACATTTCTGTGCAAAATACCTCAGTACATTCCATAAAAAGGTTGTGGGATCGTCCCGAAAAAATAAAAAAATATACTTGTTTTATTGTCATCTTTTGTGATTTTTAAAAGTATTTTCCTGCTTGAATATTTTCCCAAAACTGAGAAAATACCTATCAAAAAGCTACCTTGTATATATATCTGTATTATTTATACACCTTACATACATATAAGTATAGATATGTATGTAATTTATGTAGTTTTTATTGTTTTTATTTTTTAACTTCTATCGGTCTCTATAATGTTGGTTGTACGCCGCCGTCCTTATTTGTTCTTCCAGTTTCTCTCCATCCAAAGGTTGCCTGGAAGAGATCGCTTTCAGCGATAAGGTCGCCCATTGTATCACTAGGTATTATTATAGTTTCTTTTGTATTTATTGGTATTTTGTATATATATCTTTTGTACAATAAAGATATCTTCTTTTCTATTCTTGTTTATCATGTTCATAACAAAAACGAAAAAAAATAAAAACTACAAATACTTTTTCTTTTCAGGTTTCCAACAACTCGACAAATAGAAATGTTTAGCAAACTAAAAAGGATTATGTATAAACTTGTAATGAAATATAGCGATAAATCGAAATAAAACGACAAAAAGTGAAATAAAAACGGCCAAAGCTGAGATTTCATGACTGAAGGCAATTAATCATAGCAAAACATTTTGCGGTTGCTACAATAAAAACTAAACGTAATTATTATTATTTATTATTTATTTCATGACTTTGTACACCTACCAACTTTATCACTTCTCTATCTCTCCTCAAAGGTTTGCTGGAAGAAAACTCTTTTTAGGGTTAAGCTCGCCTTTGTACATGCCTCACCTAATATCTTGTTTAATATTTCTGTTTTATTTCTGTGTAAAATAAAGAATTATAAGACTATGACTAATCACTTTTCCGTCTTCTTAGCGGAAATCAAATAGAAGCCAATTTCTTGGATTAGAAAACGGGATAAGTTTTGGATTTGACGACCTCTGTAGCGCAGTGGGCGAAAGCCCGCCTGAGACTCAGAAGGTTCGATTCCCGCTGCGGGACAAATGTTTGTATGATCTGCAAATATTTGTCTCGGGTCTGGGGTTTCTCTATGTATAATATGTATGTATTTACAAAAAAATATGTATATAAGTAGTATATCAATCATTTAGTACCCTTAATACAAGCTCTGCTTAGTTTGGGGCTAGATGAAGCTGTGTGAAAAATGTCCTGCATTATTTATTTATTTATTGACGGTGTATATTCTTGTATTTGTTTAGGCCCGGTCAAACTGACGCGGTGGCGTCGGCGGTGGCGATGGCTTTTTCTACTTTCACGTGAACTTTGACAAAAACTTGACAGCAAAATCCTTTTGATTGCCACCGCCACAAGAATATACACCGTAAACGCAAAACTAGTATTATTCATACACAATCTCTGCACCCTGAGCACGAGATAATTAAGCACAGGCCACACCGCAAGCTAAGCCAAAGCGTCTTGACGTTTTCAATGATGTGGCTGGCAAATAGCAGGCCGGGCCGCCAGCGGTGCGGGTTCAATTCCCGCTGCGGGACAATTATTGATCTGCTGATACTTCTTCAGGGCTGGGTGTTCTGGTACCATGGTAGATGTTCCTAGACTAGGATTACGAAACACGGAATCCTAGTCTAGGATCAGGACTATGTATGTGACTGCTAGGTGTTTTTTTTGTCATATCTTGGAGCTTGCTTTACGGTTAGCTGTGGAATATAGTTAACCTTCGTTAGCTTAGCTCACGGTGTAGCCTGTGCTTTACACTATCCTACTTCCTACTAATATTATAAACGTGAAAGTTTGTGAGGATGTTTGTTCCTCTTTCACGCAAAAACTACTAAACGGATTTTAATGAAACATTACAGTAATAATGATATATACATCAGAATAACACATAGGCTACTTTTTATCCGGGTACCACGCGAGCAAAGCCGTGGACAGAGGCTAGTATATGAGCCACGGCCGATTTGAGATAAAAACGGTACCCTTCAGACCAAAAACAATTTCACATTTGCGAGTCGCATTCGAATCGATTGTGCTTATCCCAGTCTAGATAATCGAGATAATGATGTTGCTGATTTTCAGCGTTGATCGGCACAAGTACTTTTATCTATCTACTTTATTATTCTCTGTGAAAGTGAAAGTCATTTACAAAAATCAAATGAACTGGGGCCTAACCTAAGACTAATGAAGTCTTAAAGCGATTCATTGCGGACGCTATGGCGTAAAGTTTTGTGCTTTATTCTTTATTGTCCACACATATAAAACAGACAAAAAACTTACATATAGGACATGCACAAAGGCGAGCTTAACCCTAAAAAGAGTTTTCTTCCAGCAAACCTAAGGTAGGGACAGCTGATAAATAGCGGTGGGTACGTGTACACAAACGGGGAAAAAATACAATAATAGCACAAATTTTAATATAATATAATACATAAATAGGTACATCGAATAAGTATATACACATACATATATATAACTCAAATTATATATACATATTAAATATTCACAAGGAGAGATAGTACTCTTTTACTCTAAGCTTGAACGTGCGATGGACTGGCGCGGACAGAGTCATTCGCAAAGCGGGATTTGAATCGCAATAAGACTTGATGGTTAGGCCCCTGCTCATTTACACGGATTTCTCGCGACAGAAGCACAAAAAGAAGGGGTGAGTGCGCGGTAAAATAACAGACACATGACCTGTTATGTCTTAGGGTCGGCCACGCGTGCTGTTGCAAGATTTTATAGATATCGTTTATCGCTTATCAACAGGTGGGCTGTATGCCTGTTTGCCATTTTAGTTGTTTAAAAAAAAATCGGCAACAAACCGGGTTGAAAAATTCTCAGTATCCATTAAATTTCGTTTGCCTTTCTCTTTATCCATAGTTTCTGTGTCTTTTTCGTAATCATTAATTACAGATTATACGCTTTTGTTTAGGTATGTAGTATACTGTGTCGTTTTTTACACACCAAGTGGTGTGTAAAACGGACACACCACCAAGTGGTGTGTCCGTTTTATGCGGACTTTTTTCCTTTTAAAAGGAAAAAAGTCCGCATAAAACAAACGCCTGGTCACCCGAGTGTCGCGTAATTAATTATCCCACCGCAATAATGTAGATTAATGGTACTTCTAAAGTAATTACCTATTTAATTCGTATTATTACTTTTATGATTTGTGGTTTATAGCGTAGGTATTGTTGAATCTTCATGAATTTAACCCATAAAATATTTTTTCTGCTCGGTGAATTTTATTTTTTGAACATGAAAGTAGGTACAAGAACATTGTCCTAAAAATAATCTCTAGCTGTATCCATTTATCTCCAGTAACTTCCTTATATGATCCAAATCCGACCGGACATGTTGTTGATCCTTTATGGCAAGAACCGTTAAAAAAAAACCAATAAAGTTAAACCGATAAACTTTATCAGCGTTCTGGATATGGACAAGATGAAGAAGGAAAAGATGAGATGGCATTGGGAGTCTGCGCGTAGACACCGATACAATATTTGTGATGGAATACCCCGACGCTTATTCCATCTCCAGGTTAAAACCTTCAAAACTCCCTTAAGTCATTAGGAACCATTGTAAAAAACCGCATCACAATCGGTTGTAGGACAATGGTTACAGACAAGCAAACAACCTCTTTCCCCGAACGCATATATACAAGCTCTTTGCTTGCCGGTAAAAATAGTTAAATATCCTACTTACTACTATATAAACACGTATAAACGTGAAAGTTTGTGCGGATGGATGTTTTTTACTCTTTTACGCAAAAACTACTGAACGTACAATTTTGGTAAAAATTTACAGTAATATAGCTTTATACATCAGAGCCGTGGGCAGAAGCTAGTAATGTTATAAAGAGGTAAAGCTTGTAAGTTTGTAATCTCCAAAACTACTCATCCGTTTTTAAAAATATTTCACCAATATTCAGAATGTACTTTCAGGGTGGACATGTAATTTATTATTCTGATAAAAAAGGGCTTTTCGTTTAGATTATTTTGCAACGTAAGTCGACGAAAAAACGGTCAAGCGAATGCGTTTCTTACGCTACTTTTTATCCGCGTGGTACCCGGATAAAAAGTATCGTTACTTTTTATCTGGGTACCACGCAGGCAAAGCTGTGTACCTGTAGCTAGTAGCTGAATAAAAAGTGAAAATGGCGTTCTCACACGAAGGCGCCGCAAGTCTGAGAGCCATTTTTATCGCATTCCACTCCGTCGAGCAGGATAAGCGGGATCGCACCTTACAGGTAAATAGGGTTATCGTCTAACCTTTACTAAAGGATAAAATAGATTTTTGATCGACGTAGATGACATAAATATTATCTTTCGTAGTAAGCGTGGAGGGTTTTACCTTGACACTTGCATTATTACCAACTGGAAGACGTCTCATAGACATTTTAGGTCTTCTTCTATAAATGACACGAACAAAAGTCCTGGATCGTGTCAATCCACTTACTTTATGAAACTGAACTCTGAACTCGAGACCGCTTGCTATGGGATCGGCGCTAATAGAAATTATACCCTTAGAAATAAATAAATAAATGAGCACCCAATAGTCACATACGAGTACATTCCTGACCCAAAAATATGAATTAAGAATACCAGAAATAAAGATAAACTCGCTATTGCCACTTGTAGACCCCATAAAGTTAGTAAATCGTTTAAAGGGCAGGGTGTACGCTTTTATAACCAACTCCCAAGAGATATACAAAATTTGTCAATGAACAAATTTAAAAACGTAATTAAAAAATCTTTATAAAAAGGCGTACTTTAAAATATCTGATTATTTTTAGATGATAAAAACTCTTGGGATTGAAAATGCTCCAACTCGATAAAAAAGTAGGTAACTATTGATTTGTAAAAGGATCATTAAAAAGAATAATTAAAAGGATCATTAAAAAGCCTTGTTTTATTGCCTTTCTTTCCTGGCTGGGTGGCGGAAGAACAGGCAATAGAAAAAATCGACGTTTCAAAGTGATCCTTGTGATTTCAATGAATAAATGAATTTTGACTTTCACTTTGACCCATCACTAGGATTCCCTGTGTCATGGGCATCAAGACTACGAGTACCACAACACTCAGACTCTGAACAAATATCTTTAAAACATGCAAACATTTGATCTAAGAATATCCATCATGGGGATTACGGGTCGTGGATTATTGTGTTTGTTAAAAAATAATTTAAAGTACGTAAAGGCCCGCGCAAATTGGCGCGGTCACGGCGTGACGGCGGGGCGGTAGCGATTGTCTTTAACAACTTATAACCTTTTCCCTTTCATTGCAACCAGATCAGTGTGACCGGGCCTTAAACGCACCAAAAATGTATGTTTATGAGTCTAATTCAGTTTGAGATTTGTTCTGGAATACGAACCTTTTCTAACTCTATCTATATAAATGCGAGATGGAGTTAGCATTATCTATCTAGATGGAGCATAGATTGTCTTTAACAGCTTATAACCTTTTGTTTATGAGGCTAATTCAGTTTGAGATTTGTTCTGGAATACGAACCTTTTCTATCTCTTTCTATGTAAACGTTAGATGGATATAGCATTCTCTATATATTTTATGGAGTTAGCGTGGAGTGGTCAACAATAACAGTGGCACATATATTACCTTTGATGTTGTGCCATGCTTTTACGTCGTCGTCGCCCTCTTGACACCCCTAACGTAACACCCTGACTTATCCTCGATGTATTTTACTTGAGATACGCCGCGCGCGTATTTTAGCGAAATTCGTCTATTACTCACCTGTTCGGTTTATATTACTTTATTATCATGTGGTGTCGTTACGCTGTTACGCTTTATTATCATGTGGAACTCCTATGTAGACATAGGAGTTCCGAGATAAGTAATATCAAAAATTAAAATAGTGTTGTTCGTCTTTATATCCACGGCTCGAGGAGTGCATTGGGATAATGTGTTTTTGGTAAAGTTTGTTTGTTAGTGTGTTTGCTGGTACAATTTTTCTTTGAAACTGGCTTAGTTGATTCGCATGCAGTTTATTGCAGTCGTTCTGCCTAAAGTCTTGAAGCCATCTTCAAGGAAGGTGTTTAGATAAGTTTTATTCAATTCAATGATGTTTATTTCAGACACATTATTAGGTTATATTAAACATAAATATAATATTGTCCATATAAAAGACTAGCTTTTTCTAAAAAGTAGCCTATGTGTTATGTATAAGCTATATTACTGTAAAGTTTCATCAAAATCCATTCAGTAGTTTTTGCGTGAAAGAGTAACAAACATCCATCCTCACAAACTTTTGTGTTTATTATAGTAGTAGGATAGGATAGGATAAATTAAACTTATACATCCTTTGAGTGTTTTTACATTTTGTAATAATTGACAGTATGTCTCGAATCATCCGCAAAATGGCAGTACAGAAGGAAAAAAAATCGTTTTGGCTCACCTCGGTGTACGGAGCCAGGTGTATAGAATGGAGCACGGTATATGTAATGCCTGTAACAATCCCCCATCTTGAAAACCAACCATCGCTAAGCCGATATGTGGTAGGTAGATGTGGTAGGTAAGATTCTAGAAGGTTTTAAGCAAATCAGATTTTACTCACGAACAGTTAAAACGTTCATATTGTACAAACGGGAATTTTCACGTACTACACTATCGGTGAAGGCACCGACTAAGTTTCGACTCATTCCGAGAGTCTTCATCAGGGTGTGTGGTTGCGACTTTCTCCTTCCGCGTCGCGCCGTGCACGACATGAGACACGGAATGAGTCGAAACTTAGTCGGTGCCTTCACCGATAGTGCAGTACGTGAAAATTCCCGTTTGTACAATATGAGTAGTCAAGTTCACGATAGTTTTTTGAAGTTAAAACGTTCTAATTTTTTTTATAAAGAGCCTTTAAAATCGTTTTCCGACGTCACAGTACTCGTGCAACGGAGAGAGTCTTTAAAATGATATCCCAACGTCACAGTATTCGATACTAAAAAATTCTGTTGCAACGAATTCCGTCTGAAAAATGCCCACCTCATCTGCCAGTCGCATATGCCAGCCGAGAATTCTAGCAATCTCTGCCTGTTCCAGTATTGTGTCGCTGGAATTCCATTTTACAGTGTATCCCAGGCTTTTGGGACCATCTCGAGATGGGTATTGAAGTATTACGCGCTCAATTTACGAATACCCTTTTTATATTGTCTATATTGTTGTTTTTTTATGAACTTGTGCGATGTTTACTGGATGTCGAGTAGAGATTGATGTCTAGAACCGCAAGGGTTGTATCTTCGGAAGAGATATTTATAGTCATGTTACTTATTAATAGAATATCAAGCTTTATATTTGTTTTTAAATTGATAATAATAAAAAAATAATGTTGGACATTTTTCACACAACATCACTACATGACTGATATACTACTTATATACTTTTTTTTGTAAATACATACATATTATAAATAGAAAATACCCAGACCCGAGACAAATATTTGCAGTTCATACTCATACAAACATTTGTCCCGCGGCAGGAATTGAACCCGCAACCGTCTGGGTCTCAAGCGGCCCTTTGCCCACTGTGCCACAGAGGTTGATGAGAATTAAACCTTAGATATTTCAGTTCAAAGTGGCCAGTTCGACTAAACGGCAATTTCATAGGTAAATAGACGTAATATAAATTATATTTTTTCAACTATGTATTCGGAAAGCCGTGTTGCTCTAGTAGGCGTTACCCTGATTTCCTGAAGTTGTGGGTTCGAAACCGGTCGTGAACCGGTTTCGAACCGGTTTGGTCAGTGCCTTCACCGATAGTACGCCAAGTGAAAATTTCCGTTTTACACTATGCTGGAAAATTTCACAGCATCATCTAGCCCCAAAGTAAGCAGAGCTTGTGTTATGGGAACTACATGACTGATATACTACTTATATACATATGTTTTGCGTAAAATAAATATTTTACAGTCAGATAGTAATTCCCTCATAAAATTTAAAGAGTTGGGACTTGGTTTCCTTTGTGCGGAGGTCGCAGTCGTCTGAATGCCACCAATTACCAGTTGCCAGGTGTAGGTATCTTGTTTTACAAATGTTTTCTCGATCCTCGATATTGCGCGGGTTTTACCCGTCTATTGGACACATTTCTTACCAAACGAAACCAATTTACTATATCGGTTTCATAAAGTTTGGCTTCGGCACGCGTGTCACGTATCTTGCGATATTGCTGGCTTGTATCCGCAAATGTCTGGAAGTATGTAGTTGTCGTCTATACAGAAGAGTTGACCCTCAACTCTTCTGTATAGACATGTCTTGAAGTATGTAGTTGTAGTCTATACAGAAGAGTTGAGGCCCGGTCAACTCTTCCGTATAGACCACTGTTTCTCAAAGTGGGCGATAACGCCCCCTTGTGGGCGCTGGAGGCCTTCAGGGGGGCGGTAGAAGGCTCTATAAGATATTGAGGGCGCTAAAGTGGTCTAGAGGGGAAAGCATAGGTTGTTATGTTTAAAAACTTTGGGGTCGCACGGATTTTTTTTTATTCTCAAAATCGGCGGTTGGAAAAATAAGTTTGAGAACCTGTGGTATAGACGATTGACGATCAAATGGAAATAAGTAGCTGTCGCGTGTATCCGCGAATGTCTGGAAGTATGTAGTTGTCTTCTATACAGAAGAATTGACCCTCAACTCTTCTGTGTAGACATGTCTTGGAGTATGTAGTTGTCTTCTATACAGAAGAGTTGAGGGTCAACTCTTCTGTATAGACGATTGACGATCAAAGGGAAATAAGTAGCTGTCACGTGGTTGTTAAAGTTGGCGTGAATAGTTAGAAAAGGGAATAGTGTATTGACGACCTCTGCGGCGCAGTGGGCGAAGGCCCGCCTGATGCGCAGAAGGTTGCGGGTTCGATTCACGCCGCGGGACAAATGTTTGTATCTGCAAATATTTGTCTTGGGTCTGGGTTTTTACAATGTATAAGTAGTATATCAGTCATGTAGTTCCCGTAATACAAAGTCTGCTTAGTTTGAGGCTAAATGATGCTGTGTGAAAAATGTCTTGCATTATTTATTTATTTATTTATAGATAAAACAAGTACATGAACGAACTTAATGCTAATAGCAATTTTAGTACTTTTGCGTTTGTAGAAAATAACCAATATAAGAGAAAACTTTAGCAATTAAACATGTAAACTCGCTTAACGTATTTTAAATAAGACACACTATCTATCACACTATTAACAACATTTGTTAATAATACATTACATACTTACCTACTTCATTGCGTTTTAACTACGTTAAATAGGTAGGTCTAGATACTAGGTACTTACCCAAACCTTATCATTTACCATAGGGACTAACCTAGCTTATAGATTAAGAACGACCTACAATCCTACTAATATAATAAATGCGAAAGTCTGTGTCTGTATGTGTGTGTGTGTGTCTGTGAATGTTTGTTACCACATATCTCCGTAACTACTAAACCGATTTTGATGAAATTTGGAATGTAGATAGTTTAGGATTTGGAATAACACATAGGCTAATTCAAATCTAATTTTCGAAAATCGACCCCTAAGGGGGTTAAATAGGGCGGTAAAGTTTCTATGAAAAAAAATTGTTTGATTCGCTCAAAACTCTGTACAAATAAACTTTAAAGTAAATAATAAAAAATATATTTTTTAATTTTTCAAAACTACCCTTTGGGGTTTGCAATTGAGTTCTAAACTTTGTATAAATTAGAACCCTTGAGACGGTCATATGCTACTTTTATTAACATACCACGCGGGCGAAGCCGCGGGCATCAACTAGTATAATAATAATTTTAAAATAGCACAGTTCTCATGTAAGTGAATTTTTGCCTATTTGAGAATAAATGTATGTAAAACAAAAAAAACAAAATTTAACTTAATTTAAAAATAACTAGCAACGAAAAATGAAAGTAAACTTCATACATAAATGACTGAAATGGAATGAAAATGCATCTTCCTACGAACTTTCCCCACGCGATGGCAAACGCCTCGCTCCAACTGGCGCGGTCACATCGACGGTGGCAGTGGCAAACTTCATTGACGGGAACTTTGTCAATCACTTGTCAAACTATTCCCGCCACCACCGCCACCGCCACCGCGTCAGTTTATGGCTATCAGCCCCCGCGTGTTGACCATAATGATTTCGAAGTTCGAAGTGGTGGTTGAAATACAATTCAATAGTCGTTTTTATCTTTCCTTAACAATCTTTCCATAACGAATTCCTCGCCACTTCAGATAGTTGAAAGTGGGTCAATGTGTGACACTCTGACAAGCTTATCACGTTCCCGCTGAACCAGATCTGCGGGGTCCTTACATATCACGAGCTTCTTATACGGCTATTGCGGCATGGTGACGCATATTTTATATACTACGGAGCAAGTGGGTAACCCAGACCTAACCCCATACTTTTTCCAAAGGTAATATAATTGCATAATCTAATACTACGACAAATTATTGTAAGAATTTTTTTTCTTTTCCTTTTGTAGCAATGGTTTTATGTATTTCTTCTCATTTAAAGTCTTGACCTTTCCAGGCGGAGTATGTATGTATGTTAAAGGACAAGACTCATTTTCCGCATTCGGACTCAAAATTGATCCATTTTGCGTAGAAATCTGGCTAGATGACTGGCTGGCCTAACACCGCCCAGAAGCACAGAAGCTTCCTGGGATCATTGTGGAGTGACCTCGGATTGTTAAGGGTCTACTCTTTGACCCTTTTTTGACGACCTCTGTGGCGCAGTGGGCGAAGGCCCGCCTGAGGCGCAGAAGGTTACGGGTTCAATTCCCGCCACGGGACAAATGTTTGTATCTGCAAATATTTGTATCGGGTCTGGGTGTTTTCTATGTATAATATGTATGTATTTACAAAAAAAAAACTATATAATTAGTATATCAGTCATGTAGTTCCCATAATACAAGCTCTGCTTAGTTTGGGGATAGATGATGCTGTGTGAAAATGTCTAGAACTATCTATTTATTATTTATTTATTTATCTGTTCGCGTTGGGTTGCTACGCCCGCGCATTCCAGGATTACGGTGGGCAGTTAATTCTTAGCTCAAATGTTGTACCGAACACTGCCCCTAAAATAAGCATTATTTAAGGGACAGTGTCCGGTATGGGTCCTCACGATGGTACGAAGGTCCTTCCAGGCGGCGATTCTGTCCTCAGTTCACAAACCACATAATATAGATCATAAACTTCCGCACACTCGCACCAGACTCGAACAAAGGTTATCTACCACAATGCATTCGCATTAATAGGAATCAACACTCGTTTAACATATCGATTCAACGGATGAATGTGGCATTATGAGCTGGCCGGGCATTCGAATAATGAACTCCGTAATCGATTCCAAATGAGACATTACCGAATTGATATATCGAGTGATTAAAACATGAAGCGAGTTTATTATAGCAGTACCTATTCATATTGTAAAAACGGGAATTTTCACGTACTGCACTATCGGTGAAGGCACCGACTAAGTTTCGACTAATTCCGAGAGTCTTCATCAGGGTGAGTGGTTGCGACTTTCTCCTTCCGCGTCGCGCCGTGCATACCTATATTATAAGTTATAGACATTTGTATTTATACAAACATACTCGTACATAAAGCACGCCTGTTTCCCAGAGGGGTAGGAAGAGACCACGGTCGGATCCAGTAGCTATGATCCTAGCATTCCTCTTTTGCTTAATTCCCTCTCATCACATTAGTAAAACACCTTCGTCCATTTGCGGTAAACGTGACCTTGTCTTTCTTCAACGTCCCCAATTTGGTTAGAATACGTTCGCTTGTATTCTTGTTTTGTGTATCTACTGTCATCCATCCTTTCTACATGTTAAAACCAAAAACTATCGTGAACTTGACTATTCATATTGTAAAAACGGGAATTTTCACGTACTGCACGACTTTCTCCTTCCGCGTCGCGTCGCGTGTGCACGCGGAAGGAGAAAGTCGCAACCACTCACCCTGATGAAGACTCTCGGAATGAGTCGAAACTTAGTCGGTGCCTTCACCGATAGTGCAGTACGTGAAAATTCCCGTTTTTACAATATGAATGTTAAAACCAGCTCTGCATACGTTTCTCTCTTCACTAAATCTTCATCCGCTATACACTGCTCAATTTGTATTTATGTAGTAGCCAAAGTCCAAGGTACTTCGACATGAATGTTATTCAAATTCTTTATTTCGTAATTAAAATTAAACTTCTAGGAATGCTAACGAAACTAAAGTAGCATGATAGCGATAGCCACTCGCTCATTTCCTTATTTGTTTGCTAAGATAAATAACTAGCCAAACATAAATAACTAGCTTCTGCCCACGGCTTCGCCTGCGTGGTACCCGGATAAATAAATAATGCTGGACATTTTCACACAGCATCATCTAGTCCCAAACTAAGCAGAGCTTGTATTATGGGAACTACATGACTGATATACTACTTTTTTTTTTTTTGTAAATACATACATAATATACATAATATACGAATGAAAAGAGTGACCTTTCCGTTAAAATAATTTGAAAGTAATAATCCTACTACTATCATAAACGTGAAAGTTTGTGAGGATGTTTGTTACTCTTTCACGCAAAATCTACTGAACAGATTTTGATAAAACTTTACAGTAATATAACTTATACATCAGAATACACGTAGGCTACTTTTTATCTGACGACCTCTGTGGCTCAGTGGGCGAAGGTCCGCCTGAGACGCAGAAGGTTGCGTTTTCGATTCCCGCTGCGGGACAAATGTTTGTATCTGCAAATATTTGTCTCAGGTCTGGGTGTTTTCTATGTATAATATGTATGTATTTACAAAAAAATTGTATATAAGTAGTATATCAGTCATGTAGTTCCCATAACACAAGCTCTGCTTACTTTGGGGCTAGATGATGCTGTGTGAAAAATGTCCAACGTTATTTATTTATTTATAATTACATAATATAAATCATATCAGTGGTTGGTTGAGCTATCTTTGCAAATCGATCTAAGCTAGCGGAACACCCTCGCTTTTAGTTTTAACCATTTAAAAATAATGTTTGTTTTGTGCGACTTCTTTGATACAACCTTTGCCTTTCTGCTTCTCCGAAGGATATAACTTCGGTAAAGTAAAAAATATCCTTTGATAGTCCTTATTCAATCATAAATTCCCTTGATTAAAGCCCAAGTCAAATGTAAAGTTCCCTTGATCAAAGCTGACTTAGTATGTTACACTTTGTAACCACGTCACGGCATCGATGAGATATTAGTGGCGCTATCGGGTTCGTTAGCAGAAATCGAACCCACAGGGACTAGTTTACAGAGGGGAGGTGGCGTGATTCGAATGTTAATATTTTTGTCTGTTTTCTGAGAAGCTCTACATCTTATATCACATGTAAGCAAGCACCTTAACTCTCAATACAGAAGAAATTCTATTATCAATTGAGTGCACGGCGCGACGCGGAAGGAGAAAGCAACCACTCACCCTGATGAAGACTCTCGGAATGAGTCGAAACTTAGTCGGTGCCTTCACCGATAGTGCAGTACGTGAAAATTCCCGTTTTTACAATATGAATAGTCAAGTTCACGATAGTCTTTTGGAATAGAAATTCTATTAATCCTACTAATATTATAAATGCGAAAGTTTGTGAGGATGGATGTTTGTTACTCTTTCACGCAAAAACTACTTAACGGATTTTGATGAAACTTTACAGTAATATAGCTTATATATCAGAATAACACATAGGATACTTTTTATCCGGGTACCACGCTGGCGAAGATGTGAGCAGAAGCTAGTATATACTATTTTGCACAGTTTAAGCACAGATAGACCGGGAGTTCATAGTTGTCAACCCTATCAATCTAGTACCAAGACAGTCATACATGAAGTGAAAGAGGACAAAAAAAATGTAAAAATAAGGTATGCTGCCAGCGCTAACCTATCCGGCTGCCCCTCGACAATACAATAACATTTTGCGTTAACAGTGTCTTCTTTATCACACGTATATTTTATGCTGGTATTCGAAGGTATTCGATCGAAGATGCCAATTTGCTCCCGATTAGATCTACACAATTTAATGAGTACATGTATGGAACACACGGGTTTTAAGAAGTCATTAAATATAGTTAAAACACTCTGTCTAGGCTCCAGGGTGCTAGATTATGTACAGTCAAGAAAAAAACTGTTTAAAATTTTCCTGCCAAGTTGCGTTTTTTTTTACGTTTTTTATTTGTCTTATTTCACCCCTTTGTATGGTAATCGATTGATAGGGGTGATGACTATGAACTCCCGGTTTAAGAGAAAAAGCTAAGAACTGGGCGGTCCTGGCTATGACAGTCGATAAACTTAGTTACTACACAACTTAAACAAAATTTATTTAAGTTGAAATTATTTAAGTTTAAATTATTTAATTTAAAAAAAAAAATATTTAAGTTAAAGAATGATCTTTCTAGTTTACTTTAAGCCATAGAGTAGTGTTGTTGTTGTTTATTTATAGGAAGAAAACGTTAAATTGTTCAGGTTGACTAGAAGAGACTGCTGTTGGCATTAAGTCCCCCTAGCTCAATATAGAATATGAGGAAGTTATGAAATCTAATAAAATCTCTATAACCTCTGAAGTCTTGAAAGTGATCTCGCCTTTTTCAACAGTTACAACTGCTCACAGAAACCAAATTCCAATACAAATCCAGTTTCAACATTTTAACTTTTGCTTTCAGAATAAGACCAGTTTTTTTTTCTCTAACCGCATTTTCTTTTGCTACATCGGTTTTTCTGAATCGCTGTAAAAAGTCGAGCGGTCACTTTTCTAACAAATTAAATAGGGAGCCTCTTAGTAACAATAAGCAAAACAAAATGGAACGTAAGTGTACTAAACGTAAGCACAGGTTTCAGATACCTTTTAAAAATACGTTTTCTCTATAGAAACGGATATTTACCATGGTTTGTTAAATTTATAGTTTTGAAAATACAATCATCATCATCAACAGCCTGTAGAAATCAACTATAGAGCTACCCCAAAGGGAAAGAAAGCTACTTTATTTTAATTTAAAAATGGCATGGGATTGCTTGGGAACCCATGTATGGAATTTATAATTTGGAGAACAATAGAGGCATTGGTGGGAATGACCCAAACTGCATGGCGATCGTTCATGTGCTACCCCATCGAAATAAAACTCAATTCGCGGTAAAAAACCCGTATCTAGTAAAAAATATGTAAAATATGCTGCGGTAACCACCTATCAACAGGTGGATCGTATGACTGCCACCTTGGTGATATGAACAAAAATTGGTCTGCGGTCCACGTGAGGTGAGCTTGAGGTACGAAATTAGGTGCTGTGATCAAAAATATCAGTTGTAAGAATTAAGTACTCGAAACGTGTACGCAAAAGTGAATAATTTCAAAAAACATTTCAAAAAAGCTGTAGATTTTGTCGTACGTGGAACTGTGACAAAGCGCTGCGCCGGAAACGAGCGCGAGGCTGACGTGTTAACGAGTGCTTCCGGTTGCACCTTAAATGCCGGCTGCTAGAACCGACATGTGCTGTGTCATTTTAACTGAATTATACTATTTCATCACTATGCAGGGTTAAAACAACTGCCTCAAACTGTAGCGATAGGAGAAACGAGCGTAGTAGTACCCCTAGAGGTGTCTTCAGACTGACCTCACCACACCTGCAAAAATGTCTCGTTGCAGCTACCTGAAAATGCGTTTTCGAGATATTTTTTTTTTTAATATTATGTCGCGCAAACAGGGCATACCTGATAGAAATGAATAAATAAAATAATGCTGGATATTTTCACACAGCATCATCTAGCCCCAAACTAAGCAGAGCTTGTATTGTGGGCACTACATGACTGATATACTACTTATATACATTTTTTTGTAAATACATCCATATTATACACAGAAAAAAACCCGAGACAAATATTTGCAGATACAAACATTTGTCCCGCGGCGGGAATCAAACTCGCAACCTTCTGCATCACAGCGAGCTTTCGCCCACTGCGCCACAAAGGTCGTCTAAAATAAATAAATAAATGAGCGCATTAACACGTGCTCGAAATGGCGAAGGAAACTATTACGAGGAAACCGGCATGCTCAGCTTGCCATAGAACCAAAAATTCGAAGGCATGTGACATCGGTTAGTGTTCCAATAAGCGGCGATCGGGTTGCAATCTGTCACGTGAAATGCTCACTTGAAAAACACAGGTATTTGCCAAATTTAATGTTTTCCCGAGCATATGACTACCCTCTACTTCGTATTCATAAAGAGCAACACACTGAAAATGTATCTAAGAGTGTCCATCATGGGAAAGACAGTACTAAGCGTGTGTGTGTGTATTCGAAAGACTAAGTTAATACCTACTGCTTTATGGTTTCTGTATTTTAACTGAAGTTGAACCACAAAAAAGTAGTCCCTATCATTCTTATTTTAGTTTATACAAGCAATGTTTGCTGTTTTACTATTTCTAACAAAGGGTAGACTGCAGGATAAATTCTAGAATGTATACATACTTTTATTTCCATTATAAAATTGTATTGTCATTCACCAAATTAATGTAAGTAGGGCTGTGTAATTTTTCGTTCACGAGCTGATCATATTTTCAGTGAGTAACTTAATTAAATTGCGATCTGCGGATCGGATCCCAGGAACTCGTTAATGAGTTCGATTATTTATGTGCACATGGTACGCAGAAAGCTTGATGAAAAACCTTTTATACCTAGGAATTCTCACGTCTATGCTGAATAAAGGGAATTTGCTCATCTTATTCAGGAATTATGTGAGACTTTGCAGGAATAAAAGGGTTTTCAGACTGAATCTGTCGACGGAATTTATAGGGCGCCCAAAGGCTTCCGACATCGAGCTTTCCAAAACACGAAAGTTCAGTTGTAAAAGCCGCTTACTGAACTTTTTTTTTTTATATTCTTGCACAGGATTTTAAACTGTAGGTTAGATTGAGGATAGCGATTTATATCTCTTTTGTTTTAACATAAACGCTAGGTTTTTTACCTAGCGTAAGTAGGCACAACACCTAGTAAAATTAATTCTTCCAATCTATCTAAGAGAAATGTGACGCAAAATCCACCCACGCAGTCATTTGCTAAGTGCCAGTTAATCGGTGAAATTATTGTTTTTAAACTGCTCCCATTATAAATCAAGGCATAAAGGCCACGACCTCACAACAGCTGTTGCAAATGTTCTGTTAAGGCAAATTACTGAGCTTCGCCTGCTCGTAAAGAAAGTAAATTGTACTTGAATAATGCTGAAGGAATGCCACATCAAGTAAAATAAACAAGACTTAACCACCATGAAACGTACAATGCCAACTTAATTTAAGCGACAGTTTAAATTAAGTTGCCATTGACAATTTATATTAAGTATTGTCTCTTTCACTGTTAGTGCACACAAGCATTATAATGGCCTCGATTCTGTAGTACACTAACTAAACTAAATGTAAACTATCGCTCTCTTTTACTGATAGTGAACGCAAGAAAGAGATGGCAAGGATTTTACTGCTATGTGCTGCTGTCAAATTAGTTCACGCGCCGCTTTCCTTCGTGTTTATAGTCATCATGTTTTGAAATCAAGACTAAACTTGTATGGAAAACTTTAATTTGACAGCACTAAAATAGTAGTATCTCTTTCTTGTTTGAACTATCAGTAAAAGATAGCGACAGTTTAAATTTAGTTTAGTTAGTGTACCACAGAATCGAGGCCAATATCTGTGACACAAGTACGGAATGGCAAATTAGTTAACGTATTGCTTTTTTACGTTCTTCGTGTTTATAGTCAGCATGTTTTGAAACTAGTTCACTTGTATGGAAAACTTAAATCTGACTAATTTGACAGCACTAAAATTGTTGCTGAAAAAATATATATTCTTTTGTCACTTAATAAAACTTCACTCACACACTGTCACTTAAGTAGACAAAATTCAGTTCATAGCGATCTCTTCCAGACAACCTTTGGATGATGGACAGGAATTGACGTGAACGATAAAAGACGGTGGTGTATAGACAATACAAACATATGTACATAGTGACGAATTATTAGATAAAAAAATACTTATTTATTTATTTTATTTTAAAAATTTTGGGAAAACTTACAGCTAGACAAGGTAATAGGAAAAAAATAAAAATACATGCCAAGCACATATTTAAGACGATGGCAAATTACAAATTTCCACTTATAGGCTTGAAAGTGAGAAAATAAAAAAAACAGTTGTAAAGTAGGAACAGAAGAACATTAAACTAAGTATCAATTAAAAATAATTGTTTCAGAAGAATTTATCAGTCAGCACATTATGTACATGTATGTTATACATACATACATTCATATATGCATAAATAATCCTACCTACATAAATAATCTATAACCACGTTCCCGTCTTGTCTGTTGTTTTTTTTTTTTTCGATCGATACTTCGATAAAATAGCTTCCTCCTACCGCGATTTCCCTCATTAAGGTACAGATGACTACATGTCCCTGTTTATCCTTTTAACGTTCATGATTGCGTTTTTACTTGACCAGACTGATTAGATCTACGTATGATCTGCGAGATTTTCTTACCCGTATAAAAACAATAGCTCTTTATAAACTGGACGTTTTGAAAATTGTGTACTTTTTAAAGCTTTGTTATAATATTCTTGGGGCCTCTGACGACTTTGAAGGTGAACGTTTTAATATCTTTAACATTTAGCAAGTCTTTTTTTTTCTGTCGTAGCTATACCACTTTATGTGTATTCATTAAATCTATATTGATACCGTTGCTAGATAGCTAAACTGATCCAGATCACTGCCAAACGGAATAGTGCCCAAATAAATAGCTGCAATGACCATTTGCCTAGTCCTCGGGTCACGAGTTGCGTCAATTTTTTTTTCACTGTCCAGATTATATTATTATATTTAAAATAAATTAATGTATCTTAGTAATATACAATGTAGCCTATGCTAGCATAGGCTAATTAGTAATTTAACACTGACCTAGTTTTATAAAAAAAAGTATAGCTAAGAATGTGTCCATTAACACGTTTCTTACTGTCTCTATTTAAGTTGCGTCAGATGATTTGATTCCTTTTGGTTGTTACAAAATTGAATTTCGTATTCTGTAAAAATAATACAAAAAAATTGTGTTATTTTTACTGAATTTTACTTTTGATATGATTGCTCTATATGTATCGCTTGATGTATTCGTACATTCCGTGTATTCGATAGTTCGTCCTAGTGCAATCACAGTTGTGGTCATCGGCGCGATCGCCGTTCGTGACGTCTGTAAAAGGCAATGGGCGGAGATCTCACTATCGAAATTATATTTCCTTTTATTTTTTATCCAATATTTTTGAGTTGGATTACATGACTTTCACGCCGCACTCCACTTCTTCGCTTCTCCACAACTGGGTTCCTCGGGAGTGCCACCAAAATGAACGAGAATGTCGGATATGTGTGAGAAATCGAGACGAAGCTGTCGAGACCACTGATAAACCCCCCCTGAGCCATTATGAAGAGGCCAGAGCACCCTCAAAAACTTATATTTGATGAAAAAACGGATAATATACTCACGAACTAACTAAGTGTTTAATTTCGGTACCCTAACAAGAATTAAGTCATCTATGTTCAGATGATACAAACGCGATCTACAAAGGGTATTTTTTTATTTTTGTTTCAGGTAAATAAATTAGGACGCATCATTGAGGACAGAATCAAAACAGAGTTTTGGTAGGTATTTTAATTTTCATACAGGACTCCATTATGGAATTTCATAACATTTTGACGACTTTTTGGTGGAGCGGAGGGCGATTATCCGGCTAGAGACGCAAGAGGTGTGGGTTCGATTCCCACTGCGATACAAATGTTTGCATATTCTGCAGATATTTGTTCTGGGTATGGGTGTTGTTATACTCGTTCCTTATAATTATGATACAGGAAATTGTTGTGTGGGGTCAGAACTATGTATGGTGACTGTTGGGTGTTTTATTTCTTTATTACTTATTTAAATAGAGACGGAGCTAAAAATGCCGCAATCCGTCGTCCGTCTGTGTCTTCGCGCAAAAGTCTACCACATTGAAATTAGAATTATAGAACTGAGAAATAGATGAACAGGAGAATGGTCAAGGAGTGGTTTTAGAATCATAAGACATCCTGGAGCGAAATGGGGCCAACTTCGGCGTTGCGATGATCTAGACTTTCCGCTAGATCGTGGTGGATGGCACTAGGTATCATGCTAGCTCTGGACAAATTCAGGCTGAGAATGATGATAACGATAAATATTTAGGGGAAAAAATATAATTTAAAAGAAAGATACTTACATAAAGTCGATTTGATAAATTACGCTGCACAAATCAAACCGAAAGAAAATCACTTTTTACTGTTATTTCTTTCAGGCATCAGGAACGCGTGAGTAGATCCGCTATCAACAAAAGACATCTATATTTTTTTCTCCTTATAGTCAAACAAAGCTTTTTACTCATCAGCGTTAAATGAAAATACGTTTTATTGTATGGTACTAAGAGCTACATTGTGTGGAAAATACGCAAAGTAAAATTTCCATTTGAACGAAGCTGCTTTTCACGGAGATATATAGCTTTGAGAAGGCGAGAATTGACACAATATTGTCCTTTGAGACGAAACTGGGGGTTCCTACGTCGTGAATACGCAACGTTTTAGAGTGGAATTCTTCAGCCTCCTTAAATTCAGTAGGTATTGGCTCGAGAGACGAACAGTATGAAATGGTACCGGTCGTAAAATTTTACAATTTGACTATCGGTTCAGTAAATGACTTATGTAATCAACCAACCTTACAAGTTTGGTTCCAAACTTACAAGTTCCACTTTTTTGCGATACAACTATGTACAAGTGAGTATCAAAAATACATATAAAACAGCTAGATATCTAAAGACCGTTGCAAACGATTTATAGATAGGTTAACTGGTCCAGATCACCAGATGGAAGCGTTTCTATAATGTTGGCTACATTGCCACGCTCGATCACACTGCTAATGCGCTGACCAGGATAAGAGCCAACTTTATCCTGGTCACGCGTTGCTTCGACCAGTATTCCTGAAATAATTTTGAATACGCGAGGGGCCCTTACGGAACCAGAGTCTTAACCCCAAAAGGCTTTATCGAGACTTCCATATTTTCGCCACTTTAGTCTTATTTACGTTCATGTATAATTTCACGGGATCGCGTGGAAGGCTTTTGTCTGACACGGACTGAGGACACGGATGCCACACTTAGAAAACGGTACATTGTAAATTATCGGAGACGAGGCAGAAATTAAGTCAACTATCAAAGTATTAGGTCCGTCTCATCAAACACCCTGGCTTAAAATCCCGTGCAATCATTTTTAAGTCCGGCAAATCCATTTCATTTCTATGACAAATGTTCAGTGCGTAGGTCGGTCGACCGCCTGCGATCCATCATTAATTCGCACTGACAGGGGTGCGTTTAAAAGCAGCATGCAGATGGCTCAGTATCGTGGCCGCTAACCAGACACGCAAATCATTTTATTATTACACTAGCTTCTGCCCACGGCTTCAAATCTATGTACGTAGTACGTAGGATCTGTGTGAGTTCCAAGTAGGGGGTAGTCAGAGACACGTTCAAATATTATATTTCGATCATATTTGTCATACGTTGTTTATTATAAACAATTGTTTCATCAAAGTTTTTTGATACATCTGAGTGGATTTTATGTCATCCAATAATTTATGCCTTAAGTTTTCTTTTTATCACATCCTTGACACTTTTATAATTTGTATTACCTATAAATTTTGTAATGTATGTACCTATTTTGACGTGTAAAATGATCATTTACCAATAAATTATCTGTATCTGTATCTGTATCCTTGACTAAGTCAATATGTCAATACAGAGTAAAAGTAACGAATGGTCCCAGAGCACGCCACTGAGTTCTTAAGCAAGTCCTTAACCGGCAGGCTTGTGAATTATTCGTGTGTCCTGCTTTGAAACTGGAGTATAGTACATACTAGAGAGACGAAGGGCGATTCTTGGTAAACACCAGTACCAGTAGTAGTATACTTTTTTTTTGTAAATACATACTATACATAGAAACCACCTTGACTCGAGACAAATATGAGCAGATCGTACAAACATTTGTCCCGCGGCGGGAATCAAACCCTCAACCTTATGGCGGGCTTTCGCTCACTGCGCCTCACGAGGCCGTCGAGAGCTTTGAAAATTGAATACCTTGATTTGATTCGGATTCATTGCAAAACAGCCGTCCGAAAAGACTGAAAGGGGATCGACAAATGTTTAGAAATCCGAAACGTCCGAAATTTCGTATTCCAATTACGAAATACGAAACTGGAATATCCCAAAACTCGTAGTAGGTAATAATAAACAAGCAAAGGTCTTTCTGGGATTGGAAACCTATAGATTACTAGTTCTTGAAGTAAAAAAAAAAGAGTAAAGTAATCCAATTAAACGAAAACAGCTAATATTAAGAGCATCATACGTAATCAATCTGTAAGGGACCAATATCACTAAGAAATAAGTAGCACATTGAATGAAATAATGGTCAAAAGGACCAAGATCACTAAAAATAAGTAGTACGTTAAATGAAATCGGCAAGCCATACAACAGTATGGCTACAACAGTTAAAGACATGATTCTTAAGTCCTCCAGATTTAAAAGTCTCTTTTAAAAACTAGATTTCTTTTTAAAGACTATTAAAATAAAGGGTAAAGTAATCGAATTAAACAAATAACTATTAGGAGCATGATATGTGATAAATCCATGGACTAAGGTCACTGAGAAATAACTAGTACGTGAAATGGGTAAGCCATACCCTTAGTTTGCTTGTTAAAGGCATATATAAAATCCTCCAGATAATAATAGTCTTTAAAATTCAGTTTGGTTTCAATTTGGTATTCCGAGCACTAATTAGATCATCCACGTAAATGTAGATACTTATCGACATTTTTATTCCAAAAACTATCGTGAACTTGACTATTCATAATGTAAAAACGGGAATTTTCACGTACTGCACTATCGGTGAAGGCACCGACTAAGTACTAACACTAGATAATTAGTAGTACTACTAGTAGTGCACGGCGCGACGCGAAGGCAGCAAGTCGCGATCACTCACCCTGATGAAGACTCTCGGAATGAGTCGAAACTTAGTCGGTGCCTTCACCGATAGTACAGTACGTGAAAACTCCCGTTTTTACAATATGAATACTTATCGACGTTGCTTATAAGTAGTTTTTAAGATTTTTGTAAGAACTAATTTCATGAGAGATCTAAACGATCAACGAATTTTCAGCAGGAAAATAGTAAAATACGTGTTTAAATCGTAATATACCTATGCTAAAATGAGGGATATTCCACAAATACCCCTGAGAAATGTAAAAAGTGAAACCAAATGTAAAAAGTACAGAAATCCCCCCTATCATTTTGGCTTATTCCACTTTTCCCCCTGAGAGATGAAAACAGAATCCCTGCTACTAACCAGAATTCCATTTCAAAATCATCACGTTCAGTGTTCGCATAAGTACCTAATTTAGCAGCGAGAGCACTGGGAATTGTAGCGTGGATTCCTAAATCGTTTAGTACTCTTCAATCTTGTTACCGCGCTCAGTAAAGCAACTCGCCAACTTTCCCTCTACGTCGATTTTACAGTTGTTTATGCGTCGAGTAATTAAACTCGCTCAAGCTAAAAAGCTCATGAAATTATGTGTCAAACTGGTTCAGAGTCAGCGGGGCTTTCGACATAGTTGAAGAACGAGCGCTCACTTTTCAGTTGAGAACTATAATTTTTGTCTCTTCAAGGCTAGAGTGAGCTATTGCGAGCCGTTTTGATCCGGACATTGATGAACATTGATAGACAAATGTTAGCAAGTTCTGCAGATATTTATAATATTAATGATAATTTTATTTCCAAAACTATCGTGAATTTGATTATTGTAAAAATGGGAATTTTCACGAGCGTACGAGTTTAAGTGCACGACGCGACGCGGAGGGAGAAAGTCGTGATTACACACCCTGATGAAGACTCTCGGAATGAGTCGAAACTTAGTCGGTGTCTTCACCGATAGTGCGGTACGTGAAAATTCCCGTTTTTACAATATGAATAATAATAATAATGCTGGACATTTTTCACATAGCATCATCTAGCCCCAAACTAAGCAGAGCTCATGTTATGGGAAGTACATGACTGTGGAGTTAGTATTGGAGAGTATTGTGGAGTTAGGACTATGTATGGGACTGTTGAGTGTTCATTTATTTATTTATTCTGTATCTTCTAAATCGAAACTGTCCTGTTTCATATTTGATTGCAAAGTTCTTTGCCACCATGATTGAACAAAGTTTTACAATGGCCACGATTCTGTAGTAATCTAACTAAACCAAATTTAAACTGTCGCTCTCTTTCACTGATAGTGCAAGCAAGAAAGAGATAGCTACAATTTTAGTGCTGTCAAATTAGTCAGATTTAATCATAATAATAATAATGCTGGACATTTTTCACACAGCATCATCTAGCCCCAAACTAAGCAGAGCTTGTATTATGGGAACTATATGACTGATATACTACTTATATTTTTTTTTGTAAATACATACATATAATACATAGAAAACAACTAGACCCGAGACAAATATTTGCAGATACAAACATTTGTCCCGTGGCAGGAATTGAACCCGCAACCTTCTGCGTCTCAGGCGGGCCTTCGCCCACTGCGCCACAGAGGTCGTCAGATTTAAGTTTTCCATACAAATTTTGTCGTGATTTCAAAACATGCTGACTATAAACACGAAGAAAAGCGGAACTGATTTGACAGCAGCACACAGCAGTAAAATTTTTGCCATCACTTTCTTGCGTACACTATCAGTAAAGAGACCGACAGTTTAAATTTAGTTTAGTCAGTGTACTGCAGAATCGAGGCCAATATGTTCTATCTAAAAATAATCTATTTAGAACTATAGCTACTGGGGTCGTACTTCGCATCCTCACATACCTTAGTACTGAATACTGGGTCTGAGGATCTCCATTATGTGGGTTCCAGTCGTAAGCGTGTTTGTTGTTTTTTAAACATCTTTTCTTCTATTCTAGCAGTTCTTTCATTCTTTCCGGTTCTTACGTACTGGTTAGGTTTCCACATACGTGCGCGCTGTTTCCTCTAACCTGCGACAAATTGTAAGGCTGAATGCTAGCGCTAATTCCAAGCAGCACACAAGTGGTTCGTTTGCGTTTCTTCACGTTACTGGGACATAAAACTTGTATTTGGCCCACAGTGCGTTAACGGGTTATGGCCGCGATCGTAAACATTGTTTGTTGGTTTGAACGGTGGTGATTCCAAATGTACAGTCTGAATTTAGATAACATTGTAACAGATTAAGACTAGAATAAAAAAGCAAACATGCTTAAGCCTTAAGGACTTGTTCTAAATATTTTGGTTTCTAACGTATCATCTTGTTTTTGATCATGAAAATACTGAGTTGGTACCAGTGAGAATATCGGTTAACTAGTGCAAATAAACTCAGATAAAAAATCGCAGTAGTTCCAAATTGAGACTATTTATTACTCTGAATCTGAGGGTCTATGCTGAGGTTAGCATGCCAAAACGTTGACCGTATCGACACAAAAGAAATTAGAAATATATAACATAAAATATATATACAATTTATACAAAAAATTACGTAACAGTCACCGTTTCACTAAGTATTCAACGTATATGTAACTCAACATAGAGGCACAGAAGTCAGACTACTACCCATTAGGCCAACACAGCTTAGAGTAGAGTTCGTACAAATTACGACCCAATCTCGACCAAAATCTTTGTAATTTTAACTGATCTCTAATCACGCAGCGGTTTGTACAAGAAAATAAGGGCTAGGAGTGCTTCCTCTGTTCTCGGGATGTCATCTGTGTAGAGTGAGTAGCAGGCTGGGGACAGGCAGCTGCCTTGGGGTACTCCAGCTTCTATGCGGCGTACAGTAGAAGCCGTTTGCTCCACGCTCACTCTGAAGCTTCGACCTTCTAGGAACGAGGCTATCACCTTCACTACCTTCCGCGATGTTGGGGAGGTGGCGAGCTTGTAGACGAGTCGTGCGTGTAGATGAATTTAACTCGGTCCGTCACTGTATTTATGCAAAAACACAGACTCAAGCAAGCAACTTGTTCTAACAAGTTAAAATTACTTGCAAGCTTTTGAATTGACTTTTTGGAGGTAAACATGGTCAAAAGAACAACCTTTCACACTGTAATTTGACATTCTAAGTGATGATTTGTTAAATAACTCGTGGTTCTGCGCCGATGACTCATTGTAGAAGCACAATAACGCCTTTGCACCGACATAAATATATATTAAATTGTACAAAACCTCCAGTTGCCAAAAAAATAACGTGTGGGAAAAAGTCATTGTCTCATAAATGATGTAATACGCGCCATTGTAGGCCCAATTGTACACTGAAAATGCCACTAACAAAAATAATAAAGATAAAAAAAAAAAAAATGAAAAAAATAGTAATCTAATCATTACTACGTATGTTAGTTACCCCCGCCGCCACAATGAAACTGAAAAAAGGTCGTATTTATATCATTATCTCATAATTATTTATCAGAGAATCTCATCTAAAGAATCGCCGTAAATTCAATAAAATACCAACTTACACATTTTATATTACACTTTTGTAAATAATCCTTGTAACTTTGTAACCTTGTAACTTGTATTTACTTAGACTTTGAAAGATTATGATCCAAGAAAGTCCAACCAATTATTAAAATATCTTTTATTTTTCTTTTAGACATTGTTAAGAAGTAAACAATTTCCAAAGAGTAGAAATCATCATTATCAACTTTTGCCTGTAACATTTCAGTGCTAACATGCCAAATAATGCCATACCAAACAAAAATCACATTTTCTTAGTGAAATATCTTATGTAGCAATAGGTTTTTTTTATTGCTTATCGGTAAATACTTTTTTTAATACACTTAAGGTTTATCTTCCTTCTTATCTTTAAATCAAAGTTATAATATCTGATAAAAATGGGAATCCAACCTGAATCCAATTGAGGAAATCCTTGGGAAAATAAAAACAAAACAATGTTATTCATTAAAATATTATTTAGTTTACAATATAACAAAATTATGCGCAGAACCAGCCGCGACAGTCTCAATAACAAAACAATAGTTTTTTTTTACTTATAATTATATTCCAGATACTTTTTTCATAGCCTCAATAATATATTCTGTCACCAGTTTTCTAGCATCAGAAGCAGCTACGAAGTCTTCATGAAGAAAACTTTCTCTTGCTACCTTCCTAACTCTAGTGTTTGGCATAACTTCCGCCATGGCTAGCACGTCTCTTTCATCTAAAAGATAATCATTAACTGTGTAGTGCATTGTGACATCGATAGTGATAAGGCTCAGGTCGTATTTAGGAGGGTTCCTAGATCCGTAAATGAAGAAGTTCTGGATAGAGCCGTAAGACCATTGTGTGAAAGATTTGTCTCGAATGTTCTGCCCGTAATGGGCTATTTGTTTGAGCGCCGCTCCTGCTGCATCATAGCCGTCGAAAAATGAAGACTTTTCACCACTGTTTCTCGTACCTTGGCCCTGTAAATTAAAAAAATACAAATGTACCTAATCTAGATCCTATTCACCAGTTAGTTTCTTCAGAATAAAGATGCAGTAACCCTTTCAGACGTAAACACTAAATGCATAATAAGGCGAAGGAGATGAAGACAAGAACTGGACTCCTGTATGAAAGACTTATCAACAGTGACCAATGGAGAGTTGTGGAAGGAATAAATGGAGGCTTTTCCCTGTAGTAGGACAGTATTATCAATACTTGTCAACTCGATATTTATGAAAACACCCCTAGACAACGGTTTTGTCTACAGCCGAGAACACAAACAATATTTTGTCCTTTTCTTTTGTTCGACAGTATAGGCGAAAGAAATAGTTTTGTCTTGGATGCTCTTGCGGCTTGCCGACGTTTCGGACACTTTGTCCGAACTGACACTTTCAATTTTAATTAATTATTTCACGTTTCGGACACCAATGTTAAATGCTGTTTTGTACAGCCAGATAATAAACTGCCTAGACGAATCCAATGATACCTTAAACATATAAATCAGTCTAGCCGTTTGGATGATATGAGTAAATAAAGAATATTACAAACACACACATACATAAATACGCATCTTGGCAGTTAGAGAGCTAATGCATAAACTAGATCTCAATGAATAGAAAAGTCACCCTCTCTATCTCTTTTATTCGTATAGGGCTCTCTAGCTCGTTTTGCTGTTTAGTAAATCTAATAAATAGGTATGTATGTAGTAGTTATATAGTATTATTTAGTCTGTGCTAGAACTGATTATTTTCTGTGATTTTTATTGTACCTACGTTCTAAGAGAAAAAACGAAAATGTATTTATTTTTAAATCGATATTGGTAAATCAATCAAAGGTAAATGGTAAATGTGATTGTTGTCGAGTTATTTTTTTACTTTAGTATAATTCATGATTATAGTAGATTTAAAAGCAATATTTGTAAGATGTTGATTTTATACAACATTAGGTACACATTACTAAGCGGGCTGCAGAAATACACAGCAGAAATCAGCACGTGCTAAATAATTAACTATTTATCTTAGTCTGATTATTTGCTTTAAGTTCATACCTACATTATGATTTGATGATGTTCGTGGTTATTTGTTTGTTTGTCACACTTACCAACAGATCGCTAACCCCCATAAGTTGGCAAAGGTATTTCTGATCAACGTTTCCAACGCAGTTGCCAGCTTGGCGACTGCTGCGTTCTTTCGACTCTCCAGGAGGAAACAATTCAACTATATTGCTCAAAACTGCGACATTCTGAAAGGGACGAAAGAAACATGCATTAATAAACCAGAAATGTGACGTAAATAAATGCCCAAGACGTATTGAGACAAGCTATGTAAGAGTCTCATAGTTGCATGCCCCCGAGATATGAGGCATGGAACAAATTTTCGTTGCAGTTCCAGTTGCAGTTCTAGGGCACAAGGTTTGAAAGTCTAATTTTCAAAAGATACGATTTTCGTTACTTTAAGGCTTTAAATTTGAAGATGAGGGCTTAAAATTTATAATGTTTGAAGATACTTCAAAGTTGACTATTCATATTGTAAAAACGGGAATTTTCACGTACTGCACTATCGGTGAAGGCACCGACTTAGTTTCGACTCATTCCGAGAGTCTTCATCAGGGTGAGTGGTTGCGACTTTCTCCTTCCGCGTCGCGTCGTAGTGCACGGCGCAAATTGAAAATTCCCGTTTTTACAATATGAATACTTCAAAGTGGTTTCTAGAGACCTGCTCAATCACACAAGAGATAAATTGGGGTGTGACACACGGCCGGTCATGTTGCATGAATCAATAGGATCGCTCATGGAATATGAAGTCGACATTTCGACATTATCTTTTGACTTGAGTAGATTTCACTTGACTCATTCTGATGACTATTAGCAGTCCACGATAATATGGCCCACTCTTCAACTATCTATATCTATACTAAAGCTGCTAACAAAAATGCTCAAGTTTGTCTGTTTTTTGATGGAACTAACAGTCGGATTTGAAAAAATATTTTGCAGCTCAGTTTTTTGAAGAAAGTTATAGGCTATTTGAAGTGTGGAAGGGCAATGCGACGCGGTGGGTCAGGGCCGAAGGTGGCCGTGGCATAGCTAGTATAATAAGCTAGTATATAATAAGCTAGTATAATAAGCTAGTATAATATATAATAATAAACAATCATTCTTACGTATATAACATCAGTGAACCGAGCAATCGAAGATAGTTCAGAGTGAGGGAAATGGTTCATGTATCCAACGCCTGCCATGAGATGCGCTGACTCTATCTTCTGATTATACTCCGGTTTCAAGGAGTTCATAACTAAGAACACGGTTCCTCCTTGCGAATGCCCAATATAATGGAGTTTTTCCTTGTTAGTGTTTGCTAAAGTGTAATCAATCATAGCAGGGAGGTCGATGCATGCAATTTCTTCCCAGCTGAAGTTGAAGAAATCGCGTTTTTCTTTCGGGTCATCGGGGTTCAGATGGACGTGATGACGAGAGTTCCTGTTCCCTCGTGCATTACCCATCCAGACGTCGAACCCAGCATCGGCTAAATTATAAGCTGGAAAATAAAATACATTGCTAGTTAGTTCTAATAGGATCGTTTGTTGTCTACTCAACAGCCTACTATTTTGTTTCGTTATCATTATAATCTTATTGAAGTGTTTTTGAGTGTGTTTAGCGAATTCTAGATCAAGTAATTTAACTAGGGCATTATGTCTATTTTTTTATGCATAAAAATCGAATCATCATCTTTATTAAAGAGGAGAGTCGTTCCTTTTTATATAACGTTCTGAGATGTAATAAAAAACGCCCAAATGTCACATAACTCTACTCTTCTGTGACCAATTACATTACTCTGACTCCACACTAGAATTTCGAGGGTCGTGGATATCAGACACTACGAGTACCATGGAACCACAACCAGACCAGAACATATGTCTGCAACACATGCGATCATTTTTACCGCAGCGGGAATAGGACCCACACCTCATGCGTATTCGGTGGCTTCGCGTCCGCTGTACCACTGATGACGTTCATGTGCGTACCATCCATTCCTTTCTTAACCATGTCATTCTTCACACAATCCATCCATCTTTTCTACCTTTGCTTGTTTTTCCATCCACATTCATATTTGACATTCTTCTCGTAAGACATTCTTCCCTCCTCATGACATGCCCATACCATGCTAACCTATTACTCCTCAACTTTTTCGTCACGGGTGCTACTTTCAAACTTCCCCTGATATTATAAATATTAAAGTTCAAATGTTTGGATAGAATAGAAAAGTAAGGAATATAAATATTTAATTTTGACAAAAAGATATTGACAAATCTAATTTTAGACATAATTAAAAGTAGGTTTGGATAATTGTTGCTAATCTCCGTAACTGCTGGACCGATTTAGAACAGAACAGTTACTCATATTGTAAAAACGGGAATTTTCACGTACTGCACTATCGGTGAAGGCACCGACTAAGTTTCGACTCATTCCGAGAGTCTTCATCAGGGTGAGTGAACGCGACTTGCTCCCTCCGCGTCGCGCCGTATATTGAATTGAATATTAGGTATAGTTACTATTGTACATAGACTATTTACTTTTACTGACTTTTTATTTGGAACCACGCGGGCGTAGCCGTGGTTAAAGGCTGCTTTTTTAGCAATTCTTACCTGGCGCTAGTTCTGGTCCAAGAACGATGTAGGAGTTCGAGGCAGCTAGGAGTCCATGCATGAGGAACACCACAGGCCGGTCAGCGGAATACACCTGACCCTTTCCATGAGGTATCCTATGCATCTCCAGGATATACCCGTCGCTGGTCGTCACATGGTGAGTTTCTGCGGGGTATCCATGGTACTCTATGCTCTGTGCCTGAAAAAGTACTATGGTTAGGTTGCAAATTTGCAGGTCTGGTGCGGCTATGATTGCGTTGTTAACAATAAATAATAATACCATGTTATTAACGAATCTTCGCACCTTAGATGTATTCTATAGAACTCAATGGTCAAAATTTGACCATTGAGCGATGTGCGAGCGTTTTCGTGGCTGTTGATGTTTTCAGCTAAATCCCTTTCACTTAAAGGAGCAACCTGTTTGGTAAGATTGTCTGTCCTTATAGTTCCCCTATAAAATAAATAAAAATAACTGGCGGTTTGAATGCAATAATCTGGTGTCGTTATTACAAGCTGTGCCCCGGCCGTCCTTTGCTAGAGGGCACCCACCGCGTCACATCGCCCGGCCGCGCTATTACTTCTATTGCTCGGCTCCTAAGGATCATAGCGTGATGTTGAATAGCCTATGATGAGATGTAAAGAATTTTTCAAATCCGTAGTTCCACAGATTATCGCATTCAAAAATAAAAAAGTTAGTATAGATAAACGTGTGCAAATTGGATTTTTCGCGGACTTTACCAATAGTGAAATACGAGTAGACCAAACACCGATTTTACCAATTGCTATTTCGTGGGCCCAACGTGAATTGAATTGAAACTTTCGCGAACTGTAAATGCAATGGATCGCAGGCGAATTCGGTTTCGGTTTAAACATTCTTTATTTTCTCAAAGAACATAATTATAGTTCACTCAAATAAGAAAAACAAAACTTTTAAGTACTTATAAGTATCTACTTAAATTTATATTTTATTAGAGTGTGCTTACTTACTAACATAATATACTTGAACTGAAACAAACGCGACTAAAGGTCTTCGTTTAAAACATATAAGACTATGACATACCGCCTGAGACGCATGAGGGTGCGGATTCGATTCCCGCCGCAGGACATTTTTTTTATGTTCTGCAAATATTTGTTTCAGGTCTGCGTGTTTTCTACGTATAATATTTATGTATTTACAAAAAAAGTATATAAGTAGTATATCAATTATGTAGTCCCCATAATACAAGCTCTGCTTAGTTTGGAGCTAGATGACACTGTGTGAGAAAAAAGTAACTAGCGACTTACTGTTTCATAAATGCTGAACGATGGCTCGTCTGCCAGCACCCACCCGCAAGCGAGAACTATTAAAGAGAGAGATTTAAACATAATTATGTATTATCTCAGTACATTCACATTAATATGTATATACTTTACTGCCAGATTCTTTTGCTTTAATTCTGATAGTCACCTCGTATTTATACTTGTATGTTATCAGACTATCATAGGTTTTTATAGTTTATTATTCATTCGCTACCGTAAGGCAAATTTTTATATGGCGGGCTTATTGTTGATTATACTGGATTATTGACTTTTTTGCGCACTAAATAACAAATAATTACGTTATCTTGCAGGGTTAACGGCACTTTGAAAAACTGCCGTTGACCCTTTAAACGAATTCATCTCAAAGTCAAGACCTCAACTCTAGAATTCAATTCATCATCATCATCAGCCTATATTAGTCCACTGCTGGACATAGGCCTCCCGTAATGAGCGCCATAGCGCCCTGTCTTCAGCTTGCCGCATCCAGCATCTGCCTGCAGTCTTTCGCAGATCGAATTCAATTCAACAAATAATAATAAAATAGTTGCAACACTATCTGGTTGACTGATAAACGCATAGCGCTAGACAAATACCTCACGCTTAGTTTTCCTTTCACGCTAACGCAAATGCGTCATGAAAAACTTGGCAGCAGTCACGTGACATCTCAAAAACTGATGTTATTTCCATATAATTCAATCTTTCCGCAGGCGTTAACGCAAAATCCAGCATTATTTGAAAGCCGTTTCGAAGATAAATTTGATTTGATTTATTTGATCGAATAATAGCTGTCGCGCCAAAGCTGTCAGCATAGTTTTGTACTTATCGCTGGTATTCTGCTGACCCTACGCAGTGACGTCCAGACGCCAGGAGCAAACACTAATATCGGGAAATTTAGTGTTCTAATCTATATTTATATCTAATAAAAAAAACGGAAGAGTTTGTTTCAAAAACCGGAATTTTGTTTTTGTTTGAAAAAGCTAATCTATACAACTACCAGCCGGATTTAAAAAAAAAAATTGCTTTTGATAGTTCAATTCATGAGGAAGGTTTATAGGCTTAACATCACGCTACTACGCTTAGGAGCCGAGCAAAAGAAGTAATATCGAGGGCGGCCGTGGCACAGCGGGTCATTCCCACTCAATGTAAATATTTTTCCCTTTTAATCCCACTAAATAGTTTAATAATAATTTAGGTACTTATTTTGTTCCCACTCAATCCCACGCCACAGAATACAATATCAGTACTACAGGGCTAGGCCAAGCAAAAGTACAGCCAACAACAACATCGTAGTAAAGATCGGCAAGATGTTTTTTGTTGCAAGTTGCAATGGTAGCAAGAAAGACTATTGTTTAAACATCACAAAGACGAAATCCGTCTTATCAGCATAGGTTGTGCAAAATGAGTGAGAAAGTAGAAAACGGAGATAACGCTGGGCCCGCCGTGTCTACGTTCAGTTTTATTGAATGTCCGAGTAAGTACCTACCTACTAAAGTATTCAAGTACCTACTTCCGGCATTTTGTTCGATAGCTTTTATATTTTTTTTGTTATAAAGTATCTTCAACTTATTTAGGTGTAGTGTAGTTTAAAATATCATTCATTTAATAATCATAATTCTCTTACTATCCCACAACATGCCCCTATCATTTGATCCTACAATGGTAGGAAAACGAAAAAATATAATCTTAAGCTTTTTCTGTAAACTGTACCTAGCATCTACCTAAAACTCGTGGCATTGGCTGGGAAAGAAAAAAAACTTTATTTTTATAATAAAAATGGCATGGGATTGCGTGGGAACCCATATATGGAATTTTTAATTTGGAGAACAATAGATTTGGCGTTGATGGGAATGACGGGCACAGCTCGTCCTACTAATATTATAAACGCGAAAGTTTGTGAGAATGGATGTTTGTTTTAATAAAGACCACATGGAAGGGTTAATCTACAGCACGATCGAAGTTCACGGCATTGTCAGACACATTGATAAGATAATACACAAAATATTTATGAGGGTTTTCATTTTTATATAAGTGATCTGTACGCGGTCGATTGTGATTTTATGAAGAACGATTTATCATACTATGGTTTTTATAAAAGAATACTATCTTATAAGTACGAGCATGTGCCTCTTAAAATTACGCATTGAAAAAAGTTTAAGAAACTGTTTAATAAAGACCACATGGTAGGTTTAATCTACAGCACGATCGAAGTTCACGGCTTTGCAAGGAACATACACAAAAATTTTACTTTTCTTAGAGACTGAATTTTTTTATAAGTCATTTGTGATATATAAGTGGTCGATTGCGATTTTATGAATGATTTATAGTACAATGGTTTTAAAGAAATCTGCACCTGGCTTGAGTCTTTCGATTAGGTACTTTATTTATCTGTGGCACGAGTATTTTGCAGCTACTTATAATCAAATCTTTATTATTTAGGTATCTACAGATGAGACTTTAATGAGAGGTCGTAAATCATTATTATCGTATAATCGATATACGATAATCAGATCGATCGGGGTTCAAACCCGTTCATGCACCAATGAAGTTTCATTTTATATGCGCTGAACACGTGCTCAAGACGGTGTAGGAAAACATCGCGAGGATATTGGCATGCCCTAAGGAGAAATGGCATGTGCTATCGAAAAGCAGAAGAAAGAAAGAAAGGTTATACATTTATTGACCATAACACAACAGATGACAAAATACAGAACAGATAAACATAAACACAGAAAGGTTACATTACATATTACAAAAAAATATTAAAAAGATTACATTTATTTATAAAAATATGTACAAGTGCAAAAAATACAGATGAAACAGCTAGCTATCTAAAGACCGTTGCAAACGATCTATAGATCAACTGATCCATATCACTACCAGACGGAAGCGTTCCCAAAATACTGGCCGCATTGCCACGCTGAATGGCAATGCTAATGCGTTGACCCAGATAAGAGCCAGTTTTCTGGTCACGCGTCGCTTCGACCAGTCGCCCTGAAAGAATTTTGAAAACGCGAAGGGCCCCGGTTCCCCGCGGACCCAGAGTTTCAACCCCAGAAGGCTCAAATAAGTAAGCTCTGTCGAGACTTCTATATTTACGCCTCTTGAGATCCTCGGACGGATCAGTCGCTGCACCGGCTCCAACTGATACCCCCGACAGATGAGATGGTGCTAGGGTATATACGCATGTGGCGTCCCATACCAAAGGCCTTCCCCTCTCCCAAGAGACAAGGATCATGCCGTCAGGCTGCTTACCGTCATCACGTAATAGACAGCGGTTCAAGAACAGCTGGAACGTTGACGCTGGTAATAAATATAATGTGTTACCAAATATATAAAAGATATACCAAAAAAAACTTCCGCGGGACTCCCACTTGGTACGCGGGGTCTTTACCAACGCAATATATATGATATCCCTTAAATGTGGGTTCACCCCACAATTTGCGTTCGTAATACTATTATGTATTTCTTAAGTAGGTATATAAGAACCCATCTAGCTATAATATGTGATAAGGAATTAGTTTAAGTAGTTAGGTTACAATTAAGTACAATATGTCCACGAGAGCTACTGCCGACAAACTGTTGTACAGTTTGGCAGAAACTTTATAATGTAATGTACTTTTAATTTGAAAATAAATAAAATAAAATACAAATACCCAAACAAACAATATATAACTGTTATATTGTTAGAAAAACTTAACTCTTCGTAATATTGGTTATTTCTTTCGTATTTATATTTACTTTGAACGCTTTGACGTTTCTGTTAGATCCTAGATATTATCAGCGTGGTAACAAACATGCTAATACGTGGCACTTTGATAACGCTTGTGATTAATTATTTGATTACTTCCGTAAATTTATTTGGCTCTAAACAAACACAAAAAATGCCCAGTATTATTATTAATTGTAAAATTACCATCAACCCTCCTTTACATAAGCCGATTACCTACACATCGTTTCCACGAATAACACGTTTGAAATTGTCACCCCTCGCTTAGGGTTGCCAATAACCAGGACGACTTTACAAAAAGTATACCGTTTTAGAAAAAAAAACGAGCTTTTAATCCACTGGTTTTTGTCCAACCGTTAACTTTCAGATGTAACAGAATTTAAAACAAATAAATTGAAAATATTTCAAATTTCATTTAAGAAGTCAATTTGTATGAGCCTATCTACATAATACTGTCAAACAGGACTGCCAATGTCATTAAGAAAATTTCCGATTGCCACGATTTTTATCGTTTTTCTGACGTTTCGTGGTGGTTTTATAAACTTGAAAAACTTAATAAGCACCGGTGGCAACCTAAGATACTCCAATAATATAGTGGTCTTCGTTTCTTACACTCAGGTCACATGTACTAAGCCTTGAGTATATCCGAATTCTAATTACATACAGCCGTAAGATTTTATGATATAAAAAATAACCTCGGCGGGACCCGCGGCCTCTCTGAGTCAATATCAACTAAGCCACGAGATCGTTACCAGCCTAGTATAATTTCTGTAAATGTTTGGGCTCGAAGTGTCGAGAGGAAAACTATATAGTAACTCACTAAAGTTACATGTAGTGTAATTAAAGAGAGGTGTTATAAATTGTAAAATGGGGATTTTTTTACGTACTGCACTATCGGTGAAGGCACCGACTAAGTTTCGACTCATTCCGAGAGTCTTCATCAGGGTGAGTGGTTGCGACTTCCTCCTTCCGCGTCCCGATTTTCGATGTTCTGCCAGCCCTACGCCCAAAATTTATACAGGCCTTCGCCACGCAGCCTCAAACTTAAAGCCACGACATTTGCGAGTACCTCCGTAATCAAGTCTTGCGGCATTGTTCCAAATAGGGGCTCTTTGTGTATAATGAAGATTATTATGAGGATAACGTGCACGAGGTCATTAACCTGCTACCCTAAAATGTATGATTTCCATGCCTTACATGACTTACCGTCGTAGGTAGTATTAAACAAAACAAACAAACACGATCAATACTATTCATATTGTAAAAACGGGAATTTTCACGTACCGTACTCGGTGAAGGCACCGACCTAAGTTTCCACTCATTCCGAGAGTCTTCATCAGGGTGAGTGATCGGAACGTTCTCCTTCCGCGTCGCGTCGTCACTACGATCAATACTGTATTGTATGTCCATGATGGACATCCTTAGATACAGTGAGAATATAGTCAGTGAGAAGATCTAGTTGAGGAGACCTCTGACTAGCCTCTATAAAGTAGGCGGTAGTCAGAGGCAGTCAGAACAATACATTTGGCATATGCCCGCGTTTTATATAGTAATTAGCATTCCATACTCATGCATTTTGTGTTCTAAAGCATGCTAGTTTCCTCTCGATGTTTCCTTTCGCTGTTATGAGCACGTGTTAATTCGCAATTTTTTTCGTATGGAAAATTCCATTGGTGTGCGACCGGATTTTTCCGTTCGAACTGACGACCTCCGGATCGGCATTCAGGTTATGTCCCACTAGGTCAACGCAGCACGGTATTGCTATTGGTTATTTTTTTAATTTTATGACACATGTTGATTAATTAGGTATTTAATACCGCACTAAAATTTGTAAATTAAAAAGAAACTAACATGATGTGGAAATGAACGTACGGTACGCTATCTGGCCCTATAGCGATCTAGTCCAAACGCAATGTAGTCCTAACGCGATGTAGTCATCGAGGTGTAGTCATAAAGTGATCTAATGATCCCTGCTATGTAGTCAAATCAAGATGTAGTCATAAAACTTCTAACCCCTAACTATCGCTGTTTTTAATAAAAATGTATATCCACTTGTCATCTGTAATTTTGCCTTATTCGTGATTCATCTGGGGCAACAAAATGATAGACACTTGTGTATTGACTTTTATCGTTGGCTCCTATTTCTTTCGTTTCAGCTCATTATGCTAAAATGAGCTGAAACGAAAGATATAGGAATAAATCCGAAATAAATCAATAATTTTAAGCGTGAAAAAGTCATATTTGAATCACTGTTTCCTCTGAATCTTCGGTAGTTCTTCAAGCGGTAACATTAGTAAAGTTATGAAAAGGACCAATATTTCAACCGAATTTCCGCTGAGCGGCCTCAACCCAACCCTTTAATTGAACAAGGATTGGAACCGCGAGTTCTTTCTTAAAGGCTTTGCTAAACAATGCGGTGCAATGATTCTACACTACCCATCCGTTTTGTGCACTATTGCAGTTTCAGATCTCTTGATTTAGATGCATATCAGCCAATGTCCAGTCCAGCAAGAACCAGTCCTGCACACTTTGCAGAAGCACCAAAAACAACGGTTTTGTTGAAGAAATAAATGACAAGAATTAATACTTTCTCTCTCTTTTGTCTGACAGATGTGAAATAGAAGTATACTTTGTATTCTCTTCCATCAAAAAAACCGTTGTCTTAGTGCTTTTCAAGGGTGTTATATTCCTAGTTGATAACCGAGCAAAAGGCGTTGAAAATACCTTTTTTTTTGTTAGCTATAAAATGTTTTCTTATAGTTGTGTTAGTATTTTCAACGAATTTGCCATTAAAAGTGACATTCTTACTATTATTGGTTCGGTTGTAGAGAGTAAACTAAATTATGTACTATCGAATTCGACCAATAAAGTGATTACCATCTTTCTGTGTGGTAAGGGTTTCAAGCCTCAATGAATTAAAACTTTTAATGCTCTCAGAAAAGAAGTTCTACACGAGCGTAACAAATAAACTTGGTCTATGAGTAACGAGCAAAGTTCCTGATGACGATGTCATTGGAAAAGTGGTTTTAAGGTCTAAGTTGCTTTATTCGGCCCCTTAAAGATAATTTGCATGGAGTAATTTAGGGAGACGAATTTTATGGTGCTTCCTGATTTATTACAGGCTTTTGATAATGACTTTAAATCATCATTATCATCAGTCTATAAAATCTACTGCTGGATAATATTTTCCTGAGTTAGGATCTTTTTGCAACTATTGATTACTTTATATTACATGATCGATTGCAGTGCTCCAATAGGGACTTGTGCCGAACTTGACCTTGAAAACAAACTTAAAAATTTATCAAAAAAAATCGCATAACAATCAGATAAGCGGTTTCGGAGATAAATTGTAATTATGAACAGACAATGAAATTAACACCTAAACAATCTATAATCGCAAACGCATATACGGGCTCCTGCGTCGCGGTCAAAAAATAGTGAGAAGCTTTCGCCGCAGTGGGACGAAGTGGGCTCAAATAAAATGAAAACCTTCATTAAAGCACATTGTAAGCGGGACATTATCTAGAATTAAAAATCAAGCGCCCTCTAAACTCTCAATAGGAGCGTCCAATCGCTTTTTGCGCGGGACAGCGTGTGGAGAGACGGAACGTGACCCGATATACCCTCTGTATATTGACCAACTACGTAGGTCACATTGTAAAAATGAATGGGAATTTTCACGTACCATGAAATCACCGACTGAGGTTACTCTTTATTAATATAATCTGCCCACCATATGACACGCTGTGGGTCCCGAAATTTCCTCGTATCTTCTAAAGTTAGAAATTCGTTGAATCATTCAATAATTATCAAATGTTACTCGCCTAAGTTTGTTTCATACTTCTAGGACAATGTTAAAAAGTTAAAGAGGTACATATTATGCTATTAAGCCTGATTTCCAAAAATGGTCAAGAATTTTTGGAGACCTGTGTAAAAAAATATGTATATTATTTTAATTTCTCATTTTTGTTGATGGTAGGTGTCTGTAAGTACACCAAATTCGATCTCGATACGCTTAATTTAGAGGAAATTGGAGTGTGACACACGGACAAACTGATAGACAGACGTACATGACGAAACTTTATGCGTTCCATCTGTGCTATTTGCCTTCAAAATCCTAATAAACTGAACTGTCGGATTATGGGTTGAAAAAATAAAGTCGATCACCAAATGAGATAGCCTTACCTTCTGAACTTTCTCATTCCTTATCTAAAACTTTAGCTTTGAGTTTCCCCCAGGTAGGCTCGATAATTGATTCGCCAGCTTTGAAACCTTGAAAAAACTTTCCTAATTGTTTCATTAAGAAATATCTTTTATATTCTGAAACCTTCTACTAAAATGTTTCAACGGCTTCCCGTTTGGGTTATACTTAGAACTTATCAAGTTAGCATCGGTTCGTTAGTCATTCCCATTGAATTTGTCACTTACCTTGCTTCAAAGATTTTGGAATCTGCTAGCTTACTCCCTTGCCTGTCAGTTGAGCTGTATTCGGCATCATGCTTTGTTAGGAAATTAATAATTAAAAAGGCTCGTCTGTCTCCAGTCCTGAAGCACATTATATTAATGAAGTGACACTGTGCTCTGAGTTATCTAAAATGCTAGGGGGTTTGTCATGAGAGAAGTTTATCACCCATTAAGGTAATAAAAAAAATCTGAATATATTGTTTAAAATGAAGATATACAAGAAATTTCCTGTGAAAGGTTATTTCTCCAGTCCCGAAGCACATTACTTATGTGACAAATGAGTCTTTAACTTAATCTCTAGCCCTCTCAGAAATGGTTGACACAAAATGAAAATCTTACCTCTACACTTTATCATATCATCAAAAGCAGTTAGCACTTTTTTCAGTTACATTATTTTGCTCGTAATTTTCTAACGCCAACCTATTGAAGGAATGCTGGAACTGGGAATTGATGGATGGCAATTTTTCGTGATGCGTTTTTGTTATAGTGTATGAAGTGGGAATAACCTGCTACAAGGAACTGTCTGAAATAATTGCCACTTGTGTGCGTTCATTCTATAACAATGTCATTTATAAATCACTTACGCACGATGTCAATATTCAGACACATTCCCCCTGTCTAGTAAAGTGTTTGATGGATGATGTGGAGTGAAGCTTGAAACGCCTTTATATAAAGTGCTAGCAAACACGAAAATGCTGATCTGTCGCGTCACTAGTCGTTGCTTGGAATAAAATGAAAACTATTTGATGGATAACTGAGTGACTATATAATCAACGACATTATAAAATTATATAATAGCGTTGATTATAAGTACTTAAGTAAATACTTTACGTAGTTCACTGTAATGCACTCGACGCCTCTGAGCAATGAAACCTTCATAAACCTTCATGGCTTTTGAAACTTATAATAAAAACGATTGTTTTTAAAACAATATTTTTGAATAATACTCAAGTAATAAAAGTAAATACTGAAGTGTCCGAGCATTATCTAAGACAATGTTGGGACAACTCAGTAGGGCATATTATGATTGATGACGTGGATGTCACTATCCCAGACAAAGAGTAAATATTTTCAGATCATGCAATGTAAATATTAGAAAGTAGGTACACTTCTTAGTTTTGCGGAAATTAGAACAAAAGCCTTAGGAATGTACGATAAGACTTGAGAATAATAATTCAAGTTATACCTACCACCTTATCACAATAACAGATATGATAATTCATTAGTTTCCGTTGTAATCCGATATCAAACATTGCAAAACGCCTACCCTAATCTCTGATGACTTTTGTTTTAACAAAGTTAGTAAATCTCCAATAAAACGGGTACGACAGCAAACTATTGATAACGGTTTCACAGATAAAAGTTATTGATTTCATTTTTGTCTGGAGATGCGAACGGCATGAATAAATCGCCGTAAAGATAAAGAGGAAATTTAGTATAGCGAATATAAGCCATGAAGTTACCTGTAGATTTCAAGGAATTAAGTCAGTGATGAAGGATCTCGTGACTAATACTAATAACCTCATGCTTTTTTTAATAGCATTCTATGGCTATTTTTATATGAAAATGTTCACATAATTTATGTTGTGTAGGTTGAGACATTTACGTCTATTTTATTATACGGATAAAATGAAGCGAATATAACATTTTTATAAATTCTTGACTCATCTGGAATAAACGCGTATTTATGATGCTTTGAAGGAGCACGCATTTTGCGATAAGCACTTACCTCCTTCAAAAGGGGATACCAAGATTTAAGATTTAAGATGCTTGGAAAATTATGAAACCTCCTCAAACCCTTACGTCTGAGTGAGAATCGATATTGAGCCTCTTCATCATGAAGATCGGAAAGTTACCGACGGACAAAATATGCACCACAAATAAACAAACAAACGTCGATTTTGATATAAAATCGACTATAATAAGAATGTAACAGGTCAAATTCTGTACATTGAAGATATTTTGGAAAAAAAATTGGAGGGCTCTCTATTATCGATACTGAAACAAAAAATGATTTTTTTTTCATTTTTGTCTGTCTGTCTGTCAGAATCTGGGCCGCGCATAGCGCCGAAACTACTGAACGAATTCAAATAAAACTTGGCATGATTTGAGTTCATACTACAGGGAAGAACATAGGATACTTTTTATACCGAAATTCAGCACGGTTCCCTTATCTTGTGAAGAGTTTCACTGTACAAAGAAATAAAATATTTATGAGAACAAACCAGGCCTTTAGTAGAGCTTTGGGTTGGCCGTGGGTTCGTCCAGGGAAGTACTACCACCATGCACCACCGTATATATTTCTCTATTTCTGTCGCCAAGCATATTCGAATGGTATGGGTGTCGGTGAAATTACAGACACATGAGACTATTCAACTTTATTTTTATGGCAAGCAATTACCAAGGTTGCATAGGCAACCTTAGCAGTTTACCATTTGTATGGCTGTATGTCTGTTTTCCTCTATACATGCATTTGAATGCATGTATGGAGGAAAAGTGGCAAACCTATCGACACCAAAACAGAGCTCATCCATACATGATTGATACGTGGCTCTCTCGCCACGATCCTTTGCACATGTAAACTGTGGAATGAGCTACCTTCTGAGGTGATAAGGGCAATAATATGACCCGCTTAAAAATGTAAAAAGATTATTTTAAAGCAGGCAAAGAATCAGCAATGCCTCAGGTGTATCAAAGGTATAGAAATAGGCGACGGTAACCGCGCACTATCAAGTGCCGTATCCCGTACGTCGTCATAACATTAAAAACGAAGTAACATGACATAATGAAAATATAAATTTCTATAGGTACACATATAAACCACCAAGCGCTCCACAATATTAAATGGGCTTCCCAGATAGCCTCATTATTTACCAGATAGTGTCTCAGTAGTGTGACTTGCAGACACAGGCTAGTAACAAATGTGTCGACGCAGTAACTCGTGATGGATGGATGGGGATTACGATAAGCCCTTTGAACGATGCAGTCCTATTAGATAGGAACTGTTGATGGGGATGATAAACCTAGTTGATGATGAATCTAGACAGATTGTCAGACGAGCATTGTATAATATCTCAAGACTACCATCGTATGTGACTACCATTTAGCATGTAGCAACATCGTTGTCAGTAAATGATGTACCCAGTAATTAGTACTTATGGAGAAAAGAGTTTTATTCAAAAAACTATCGTGAACTTGACTATTCATATTGTACAAACCGGATTTTTGGTACGGGGTACGGACGCGGGATTCCGCGTCGCGCCGTGCACTAACTGTACTAACTTAGTGCACGGCGCGACGCGGAAGGAGAAAGACGCGGAAGGAGAAAGTCGCAACCACACACCCTGATGAAGACTCTCGGAATGAGTCGAAACTTAGTCGGTGCCTTCACCGATAGTGCAGTACGTGAAAAATCCCGTTCGTACAATATGAGAAAAGAGTTTTTTACTTCGGAAGTGAAAACTGTATGCCAAAGAAAATTCTATGTCTTTTTTAGAGAAGATTGTCTATGGAATGAAGTATACTGTCAGCGCATGTCACTTCCATTCCACTATTTATTATTATTCCTCAAGTTTTGATATTTCATAAAAATATCTTCAAATCAATTACAATGACGATCATCATCGAAGATTCCGAAGAAATCCCATGCACCCACTGCGAGCTGCTCCGCAAATCCTTTATGATGATCGCAGTATCAGCTGTTCTTCCTATGGTCATCTTCGCCGCCCTGCTGCTCATGGCAACCGCCGGTTCCATGGACGCTTACATGGAGAATGCCACCAGCATGATCGTTGAATTCATCTTTGGACTACTTTACGTTCAGCTCTTCGTGGCCACTTCGATTCTGATCGTCAGTTTCATGAAGAGAAGGCATCCGGTCCTCAAGTACCATTATTGGTATGTTATGTTCCACATAGCGGTAATGGCCATGTTTATTTCCTCGTGTTTTGTGATGACGGCGATCAATGAAGCTTATGCTCTGTGCGCACTGGTGTTCTCTGGTGGTGGACTATACTTTTACATAGTAAGTCGGTTTATAGATACGAATCGGTATGTATGGAGGAATTTGAGAAGGGCTTATTGAAAGTGTGATTGTTTATATTTTTAATAAAAAAACTTATCATCACTTTATGGTTCATAAAGCTATTTTTAAACGTTTGAATAAATCCATTTTATTTTATACTGATAATAACGTTTTATGGAGCGCTTGTGGCTTATGGTCGCTTGTTTTTAATAGATCTAGGTTAAGAGTGCGTCTGATCCGAATCCATTAAAATAAGTTCCGTAAGTTAGTAGGTGCTATGTGTCAGGTTGTGTACTACATCCGAGATCCATTTTCCGAAGACTGAACATTTTCAAGAAGTGAACGCGGGTGTCTGGGGCTTGGGGCTAGGGTGATATTCATATTTCCTGACGAAGTGCACAAGCGCTCTATAAATCACGTTCAGAACGATCATTGGATGGGTGATCAAAAAAAGAATACTTAACCCTTTCACCTCCCATAAACATGTAAAGTGGGGGATACTTTTTTCTCATCGCATCCCTCCTTGTGGGATATTATATTTTCTCTGAATTCATTTTGAGGTTTTATTTAAACTTAGTCACTGACGTTAGTCATTCTGTGGTTTATTTTACCTTGAAGCCACTTAATTTGAAGTACATCCAGGAAATACAGGACTACAATATATTATCTTTATGTAGTGTATCTCAAACATTTAACCTATCTTTCATAGGTCGCATTTTATTTTAGAGTAACGATTATGTGACACAAAAACAGAGTAAATGTTACTTTAAACTATAGTATTTTTCAAACTTTCGCGATCAGTTTCCATAATTATAAGTTTCTTACGGGTCTTTATCGCGTTTACCTTTTTTTCCGACGCTTCGACTGTTTTGCTACAGCCTGGTCAGGGGATAACCTTACGACAGACGTCCCAATAAAAACACAAATTAGAATCAGATCACCAGATTTTGTTCTTACGTTTTCAGCTATGAAACACTTGGATTCTTCTGTTCTCAACAATGTTTCTCAACTGAACACTGTTCTTTCCTGATTGTCAAACGAAAGTCTCTACCTTTGATAGGCATATGCTCGCAAGATGCTATAATCTGATTTAATTTAGCTCACTGATCTTGTATCGGCGTCACGTCTGAAATACAATGCTCGTAATTAGAGGCCAATCTCGGCTATGGAGTTAATTAAAGCAATTAGGAATAGACAATATAATAAGCTCGCTTGACGTTCCATTCCGTAGTCGATTGATTTTTGTGCTGTGGTTTCTAGAGTTTGTACTGTACTATAGTATATTTTTTATACAACTAAAGTAGCAAACAAATACCTGTACGTTTAACTACAGACAGAGTAAATTAGGCTCGATATAATACATAAATAAATAAACACTCCAACGGACATCTACATATAGTCAGTCCTGACCCCACATTAAGATTCAGAGATCGTTCTGTCTAAAGAGCCCCTGGTGTAATGTAAATTAGCAAGTACGTCCCAATTTCGAGGTGATGTGTCTCATAATCGGACCGGCAGCGGGCGTTAACTTTGCGAATTTGCACAAACTTATCCAAAGCTATCAAATCAGCGTTTGTTTTACACTCATGGTTTATGGGAAGATTGACGACGTTATTAGACTACGTTCACAAGAACGCGCGGACAACAGCGCGCGGTCCAAGATTAAAAATGTATAGTATTAGCATCATGTAGGTCTACTACATGACCGCGCGGTGCTGCCCGCAGCCGCATGGTGCTCGGCGCTCCGCACGCTAGATCTTGTGACGCGCGGTTCAAGTTCTACAAGTCTTGTTCAGTTGATCCACGCGGCTTTAAATGGACAGACGCATAGATCGAAGAAAAGTTAGTAGTGAAGACGATGTTTGTATAATAATATATCAATTTGCTGGACTGTCGAGCTAGATGATGCTGTGTGAAAAATGACCAGGATTATTTATTACATGATCAATTTGTTCATGTGAACTTAGCTGGATCTATGTCCGGCGTGGTCTACATTGAGTGTAGGCTGGGGTGTGCCCGTGTTTGGTATGTTCAAGTTGGATCTTTGTTAGGTTTAGAATCTTGGAGACAGAAACCGCTCGATAAGAAAAAAAATGGTTTGTTATGTATGTCATCACATAAAGCATGGTTCATGCATTTCTTACCTTAGGCACTACCGCTTGGCACTACTAGTAGAGTGAAGGGAAATTTCACTTTCCCGTGGCACTACTAAACTAACCGGTTGGTTTTATTTATTTTGAACCCTAGTTTTTTGGGAAAACTTCGGAAGATACGTAGTTTTAAAATTTTGCAAAAATTTTCTTTTGTTTCGATGAAACACGTCCATAACAGTGTTTACTAACTTCAAATTGATTTTAAAACTTGTAACAGTTTAAAACCATTTTTCAAATAATGAACTTTGTAGAATAATAAAACTTGGCCGAGCTCGTAACTTGCAAAGAGAGAAGTGTTTGCACTCTGAACAAATTGGGGTAACTTTTTAACCTACCCTCATCAAATCATGTTTCGCAACAGGAGCTTTTTCACGGCTTTAAACAGAATTTTTTATGCGGTACTCTCTTGAATGTTGAAGTATAAATAGCCACGGCCCGTGCTTGTACGAAAGACTGAAAAACTTCGACATAGTTTGTTTGGTTTGGGGTCGACAGATCTTTGTTGGGTATGTTTTTATGATGGTTTTACCCGGCAAACAAACTGGATTAGTATAACATGCGTGCTAAAACCGGACTAGAAGCTTGTTTGTCCGTTTATGCCACCCATCAATATTCCTGAATATAAGACCCCGACTTATCACTAAAATTTAGCCTTGGCTGTTTGTTTTAATAATGGGTATGTCTCACTATAATCAAACTTTTATTTGCATGAGACGTGCCAAACATTATCAACATCTCGATTTAACATGAGTAAGCAAACAATGTTTTCTAGAAATTGATTTACTTTTATTTCTTCACCTTGGGGTAGAAATACCATGGCAATGTTATCGTTATCAAAAGTTTGTAATTACTTACCTATTTACCACCTTTGTATTTTATTGTACAGTATTGTACATCCGTATTGGTCGAATAAAAATTATAAATTTAATCGAACAAATCTCAGTGTCATCACTGGAAACACGTACTGACTTGTCAAAGTAGCTATAGAAGCCAATCAGTGCTGCATAAATTATATCGAGTTCATACAATAGCCTTTTGCTTTTTGATATTTTTTTATCACGATACACTCTTTGCCTGCCGGTTATATTTTTGCATCGTAAAATCAGTGTTAATGAATATGCATATTTCGGCGCGATACGGATTCCACTGCAATAATTGCGTTCACAGTTTTAAACCATGTTAAGAGCAGGCCAGGATGCGTCGTTCGTGGAATTGATGATTTTTAATCGACAAAATGGTTTTATTGTACGCGCAGTTTTTCAAACAAAAAATAACAAACAGAGCTCTCGACTGGAATACCAATGATGAAAATTATCAGATCCATACTCAGTACGTAGATCTATGAGGATACAAAGGGGGCAGTGGGTAACAGAAACTACGAGTACCGTGGTACCATAACACCCAGAACCATAACAAATATCTCCAGAACATGCAAACATTTGCCTCGCAGCGGAAATTGAATTGAGGCTGTAGAAAGATGTATTCTTCCATGTTTTGTTTGCGATGAAGAACCAGGATTTCACCTCAGTTTCAAAGTTTAGTTTTCAAACGGTCAGCGGGGCATACAGCCATTGACCGCACCAAGTGTATTGTTACAAAAGAAAGCTTTATTTACTAGCAAGCAACATGCAACATAAGGCAGTCCATACACGTATTTACGACGCGGCAAGTTAATTGGTGGCACGGGCGCGCGAACGCCACGCCTGTTACGGTCATTTGAGCCGCGCGTGTGGAATTCCTAATTTGGTAGTATTGCCGATCGATTTGGTAGTATTTTTTTTAATACTTACACGTATTCCTTTGGGCTGTGTCGTTCTAAGAGTTAGTTTCAAAGCTTTTAGGAGTTAGTAAGTTGAGGTGGCAAGCTGTATCCAGAACTGATAACCATGGAGGCATAAAGATTTTTGAATGGCAATTAAGAACCGTAAGATGTTGTTTGTACATAATTGTGTAAAGTAAGACCACGACATCTAGCAGTAGACATCTTCAAGCAGATAAAAATATATATAGTAAAGTAAAAGTTTATTTTGACCAAAACCTATACACAGCTTCATTTAAAATTGGTACTTATAAGTCATAACTATCATATAACATTTATTTTTTACTTTTTAAAGTGCTGTATATAGTGTCGCCAAAAAAGGTTTGTGCTCAGCATAATGCTGCAGATAACTGCAGCGCTGATTTTTCAGCATGGACCTCGGTTGGATATATAATTTTTTTTATAATATTATAACGAATAGAGTTAGTAGGCAACTGTCGGAGTTTTAAGCAAAGTCTCGATTAAGTAAAACTTCCTAACTTCAATATTTAAAGTAGGTACTTGTCCTCCATGAAGCATGGCTATGGGACACATTATATGTGTTTTATTCCAAAAACTATCGTGAACTTGACTATTCATATTGTAAAAACAGGAATTTCCACGTACTGCACTATCGGTGAAGGCACCGACTAAGTTTCTAAGTGCACCACAGTGCACTACTACCTAGTAGTAGTGCACGGCGCGACGCGGAGGGAGGAAGTTGCGACCACTCACCCTGATGAAGACTCTCGGAATGAGTCGAAACTTAGTCGGTGCCTTCACCGACAGTGCAGTACGTGAAAAGTTCAGTTTTACATTATATGTGTATTAATTATTGTTATAGCCAGGACCGACCTCCGAAATGTACATCTCAATAATGATCAGTTACGCCCTGTTTGTTCCATCTGTTTTTTTTTATAATATAGACAGGCCATATCTAAAAAGCACCCCCGCCGGCAACAGACGGCAGTAAAAACAGGAAAGCTATTTAGGGTCGGTAATTGCATGCTGCTATCAAATGTGGCCGTCGGAACACAAACGAATTTAGTTTCGAATACCAATCGACTGTCAATCCATGTCAAGTGCAGTGGAAAGTTAATAGTAGGACTTTGTAGAATTAAAATTATCGTGGTTTGGTATCATTTTAGAGTATTATTACGACTATACCACGTGCTTTTCTATTCTCCTTCTGACGTTTCGATGACCGTTTAGAGGTCCTTCCTCATGAGCACCGTCCGCGACCGCGCTCGACGGCCGTGAGACGGGAACTGAGTAGGACTTTGTGTATGAAGAACACGGTTGGTCGTGTATCCATCATTTGCAAGGAGGAAGATTCACCGGGCTGATCCATCTGATCTACTGTTTTGCTACGAAATTATTATCATCCTTTGAAGGAACCAAATCTGAAGTGTTAGTAGTGGAAAACAAGCCATTCAAAATCTATCTAAATCAAAAGGTTTTTATTCATTTTAATCACAAGGTTCATATAAAAACGTGGCTTAATAACGAAGTTTTTTTATTAGTTCATATCAACCAATGTTTGTATCAATTTATATTATTTAAAATGTTGTATACAGACAGACATATTCAATTATCCACAAACGGAAACCTCACAACCGTCACTGAATTGGATTTATATATATATCGGTTGTTTATAAACGGCAGTCATCCAGCCACAAGGTAGAGCCTAAACAGAATTGCAAATTGACAGATAAATGTGCTCCAACTCTTCAGTATTGTATCTAGTGCTTTTCCAGAGCAGACCGTCAAATAACATCACGTTCCACCTATCCCTTAACAATTCGGCAAGCTCCATTAACTTGAACCGCACCGGTTGACGACGTAAATCGTGTTACTGTCTGTCTTTGCACTGTGGTCTCCCAGAGGAACGCTGGCTCGTATCGCCAGCAGCAATTGCCTTTGCTTCATTGTAAGAGAAATAGATAGTAGGGATCACTGAACATCCAATTCAAATGCTTATTCTTGTGTCTATTTCACAACCTGCGACTGCTGTGAAATGCAGAAAAGAGCTTTTTATTGTGACTATTATTAAAAAATAATAAATTTATTTAACAACGGTTATATAACTTTTTTTTTCGTGAGGAAATCCATCATGGATATCTTCCGCCCCCTTCCAGGCAGAAGGTTATTTCAGACTCATACTGACTAAAACCTCACGGTGTTCCTTCGGCCACCTTTACCAGGAGATCACGAGTACGCACGAGCAATCTTCCGCGAACCCCGGCGGTGACAGCCCCGATTCTAGGGCCCTAACAGGAAAGCGTTGCGAAACATGAAAGAGGATTATCCACTAGTAAGGTGCGTGCGAGAACACGCGTACCGCCTCAGTCCTTATGCTGTCGAACCAATTTATGAGCAGAGGAGAGAACCAAAGGCTCTCCTTTTTCGCCCAGTACGTCTGCGACGAATAAGGTCAAGGGAGGAGTGCTCCCTTTCCCTTTCCGCAGTTTCTTTCTATAGGAGCACTTCCTCACAGAAGATCAGCATAGCTTGCCAGCTTGACTCATAGCTGTAACGGGCCAACGCAGTGGAATTATAAATATTTTTTGATCAACTCTGATTTACAGAAGTAGTTCATGAACTGAAATCTCGCGATGTACCGTTCTTACTCCTCTACCGATTCCGTTCATGTTTGAAATTAATAATTATAGTAGGATAACCTACCTACCAATCAAGTTTCATCAAGATTGATTAAAACGGCAGTTATAGTCAGACAAACAAACATACATGCAAACATTAGATTGCACAAGCTCGCTTGATCATTCAGGTAATATTGCTCAGGTTCACTTTCTAATCAAATCAATATAATGTTTTATTTTAATGACCTTACAATTCCTCAAAAGTAGTAATTAGAATATGCCAAAAAAAGCCAGTTTTCCAAATAAATAAATCCTACCTTCAGTTTAAAGAATTTATTTCTCAAAAGAACACAGTTCACTTAAATGAGAATGTATATACATTATTCTTAAGCTTAATATCTTAACTAATTAATATGCAGGTAATACTATAATTGTAATACATAGGTAGTTAGCTAGTAAGTTAAGTTTTAGTTTAATAATTTTTAGAGTGACATTTGGTACCGTTTGTTTAACAGATTTCGTCATAAATATGTTGTTTTAATCTTTTCCTAAATATGTGCATTGATAAACAGTTTTTGATGTTATCAGGTAAGTTATTATAAATCTGCGCACCTTCATACATAATCTTTCGTTTTCCATAGTTGGTCCGTGGACTCCTTAGTTTTAACTTATTTTTATTTCTTAAATTGTAGGTGTAGGTTTTCTTTGTTAGTGTGATCTGTGTATGTATTTTATTAGTTACTATTTTCCTAAAAAGGATGCAAGTGAGGTAAGTATATAGCTGGTTGATATTAAAAATTTTGGTTTCCTTGTAAATAGTATGTGTGCTAGTTAGGTAGTCATATTTGTATAGAACTTTAATTAATTTATTTTGAGATATTTGTAGTGATTTTAGATTTGACACTGCCGCCGTACCCCATACTTCTAGTAGATATTGCAAATGAGATTTAGCCAGGGAATTATAAATAGTCGTTCGAACTTTACGTGGCAGGCATCCCACGGACCTACGCAGTGCACCCGTTAGTGAGACTATTTTATTTCTTACTAGTTCGATATGAGATTGCCAATTTAGGCGGTCGTCGAGTATGAGACCTAGGTACTTCTCTTGTCGCGAGCGATGTATTATCGAACCACCTATAGTAAGTGACGGAAATTGAGGGATTTTTTTATTCTTAGCTGCGAAAATCATATATGAGGTTTTTTTTGCGTTTACTGTCATTAGATTGCTCTGACACCAGATGTTAAATTTAAATAAATCCGCCTGTGCATCTTTTACCAGCTCACCGAGTTTAGGGCCGAAGTAGAATAGGCAGGTATCGTCGGCGTATAAAGTGACGTGCCCCTTTAAAATCCTACCTTTCAGTTTGCAAATCAATTCGCTGACATTCAGCCTCCTGCCAGTTCATATCCGATTAACCTCAGTCACCAGACAGCCTCAGACGTTAGAATAAAAAAAAACTTTCCTTTGTAAAGTCGGAAAGAAAAGCTTTAGTTACAATTGTAAAGCGATTCTTGTAAGTCTTTTCCAGTCGATTAGTATTGTTAGTTCGAACTTTCCTTTGTTATGTGCCATGGAAATTCCGTGTGGCGGAAAAGTTTTCTGTGTTACGAGTGCTTCACGAACTTCCATTTTACAGAAATAATTTTGTAAAGAACAAAATTTGATAATTTTTGAGTAAATCTTTGGTACTTTGGTTATGCATAGCAGAAAATGGGCAAAAAACCGTTAAGACTGTTGCTAAAGGTCAGCTCAACTGATCCGGATCTCTACCAGACAGAACCATCAAGGCCAAAATGCTGGCTACATTATTACGCTGAATGAAAAAGCTAATGCGAAATAATATTGTTAAAGGTTCGCAAGTAAACATTAAAAACCAAGCTTAACTGGCCTTAAAAACAGATTAATGGTAAACATATACTCAAACGTCGCAGTGGGTTACAAAGCTCTTCTAGTCCTTAAAGTGTTCTTTTAAGCCGTAAGTATCCAACTAACCAACAAATCGGAACAGAATCCCTAAATAAGTTAGGGTTGATCACGCAGTGTTTGGACCTTCCCGGGAAATCACTATTTATTCAGGACTCTATTTGTAGGAACACTCGTATATTTGGAATCGAATCTGTCAATCCTTTAGAAAATAATGGGTTCGAAATCAGCAGTTTAAATCATCAACAAATACGAGTACAGACTATTTACTATTGAATATATGTACATGAAATAAATGTTTGGAAATAACCATGGCTACCTTCTTTATTTTTAACACACACTGCAACTCATGTTTCGCAAATAAAGAAATCTGAATCTATATTTGTCACCAATATAACCAATAGGGGGTGAGAAGACCCCCTACGATTTGCATCAATTTCGTCTGTTATTTCATCGGTAAAATGTTAACCTTCGATCTCTGACGACGATTAGCATTTCTGCTCAATTTGCGGTCTGTTTCTGAAAACTTCTCCAGAGTGGCATTGAACAAACAGCTTTGGAGACAGCGGCTCAACTTGCTTTACTTCTTTTTGTTCCGGGAAGATTCAATGGAAGAAATTTCTGGATACTGTACTATTGAGGTATATGTTTCTAGGAAACTTCATCACACTTACAGTATATTTAGTGTGGTCAATCTCCTGGTTGTGTAAATAAAAACGTACTCGCACAAAAATCCCGAGTAAAGAGCACCTCAATTAATTGAAAGTGTAACTCTGCAAGAATGACTATTTTTCCAGCAAAAGAGATAAAGCCCATCTGAAACCCTGAAAAATAAAATCTTACATGAAGCTATTTTCAAGCACAGTATTGCCGAATTAGGGATTTTCAGATCCTGGAGCACCTAAAAGGGATTATCAAGGCTTCGAGATAATAGAGGTTTTATAAGACTTTGTTAGCTGAAAAAGTTTAATAGAGTAGAATAGTAAAGTTAAGCCCACCTTAACTGTATTTGTATTTTCATACAAACGTACTTCAAGTAGGCGCGACTTGGGTCCTCCAAAATCCAAAATTTTCGCTAAAGTGTTTGTTCACGGTTGTTGTTTGTTTGTTGTGTGTAGTGCACGGCGCGACGCGGAAGTAGAAAGTCGCGACCACTCACCCTGATGAAGACTCTCGGAATGAGTCGAAACTTAGTCGGTTCACCGATAGTGCAGTACGTGAAAATTCCCGTTTTTACAATATAAATAGTCAAGTTCACGATAGTTTTTGGAATAATATTGTTTGTTCAGTGTTTGTTTCAGTTTAACTTTATTTTTCATGCTATAAAGGTTGATTCGTTTTTACACAAACTATGAAAAGAGCATTAAAGGTTGTCTGGAAGAGATCGCTGTAAGCGATAAGATCGCTCATTGTTCACCCGCGATTAACTTGTAATTTGCTCTGTTTGAAATTGTAAGCAACATAAAATGTGTACAATAAAAAGTTATCTATCTATCTCTTATAAATCAAAGCGTGGCTAAAAATGTACCTAAACATAGATTTTGGGCATTCCAATTGAATAAAAATCATTGTGTAAGACATTATTAAAACTCATGCTGCTAGACTTGAAATAGGTTTGTATGAAAAGACATTGCATTACAGAGAGACATCTTAAAATGATAGGTAACCCAACCAATTGTACACAAAAAAATGCAAAAATATTTAACTACTAGTTGTTACCCGCGGCTTCGCCTGCGTGTCTCCAGGCTTCAAACTATGTCCACTAACTTTTGAATGAATCGAAACCAAGGATTACAATTTTTCATACAAAGTTTAGAACTCAATTGCAAACCCCCAAAGGGTAGTTTTGAAAAAATAAAAAATACGTGTTTCATTATTTACTTTAAAGTTTATTTATACAAAGTTTTGAGCGAATCAACCACAATATTTCTATCAACATTGCAACATTTCATCAAAATCGGTTTAGTAGTTTGACGACCTCCGTGGCGCATTGGGCGAAGGTCCGCTTGAGACGCAGAAGGTTGCGGGTTCGATTCCCGCCACGGGACAAATGTTTTAAGATCTGCAAATATTTGTCTCGGGTCTGGGTGTTTTTCTATGTATGTATATACAAAAAAAAGTATATTAAGTTGTATATCAGTCATGTAGTTTCCATAATACAAGCTCTGCTTAGTTTGGGGCTAGATGATGCTGTGTGAAAAATGTCCAGCAATATTTATTTATTATTTAGTAGTTACGGAGATACGTGGTAACAAACATTCACACACACACAGACTATCGCATTTATTATATTAGTAGGAAGCACATACAAAAATAGAATTGGCATCTGATATGGTACAAGCCAGCTTCGCGTAGCTGTGTATTTTCTAATAATAATACTGGTAATTTTTCACACGGCATCATCCCAAACTAAGCCGAGCTTGTATTATGGGAACTACATGACTGATATAATACTTATATACTTTTTTTTGTAAATTCATACATCTTATACATAGAAAACACTCAGACCCGAGACAAACATTTGCTAATCATACAAACATTTGTCCCGAAGCGGTCATCGAACCCGCAATCTTCTGCGTCTCAGACGGGCCTTCGCCTACCCCGCCCCTGAGGTTTTTATATAAGGAAACATGCTCCAAAGTTCCTTGCAAATCCTACTAATATTATAAACGCGAAAGTTTGTGAGGACGTTTGTTCCTCTTTCACGCAAAAACTACAAACGGATTTTGATGAAACTTTACAGTATATAGCTTATACATTAGAATAACACATAGACTACTTTTTATCCGGGTAAAACGCGGGCGAAGCCGTGGGCAGAAGCTAGTTATATTATAAACATGAAAGTTTGTGAGGACGTTTGTTCCTCTTTCACGCAAAAACTACTGGACGGATTTTGATGAAACTTTACAGTAATATAGCTTATACATCAGAATAACACATAGGCAACTGTTTATCCGGGTACCACGCGAGCGAAGCCGTGAGCAGAAGCTAGTATAAACATATTGTTAAAAGTTTTGCAAGTAATAATAATAATAATAAATAATGCTGGACAATCCACACAGCATCATCTAGCCCCAAGCTAAGCAGAGCTTGTGTTATGGGTACTAGATGACTGATATACTTAATACAATACATCACATAGATAGATATTTTTTTATTATACATAGAAAATACCCAGAACACCCGGAACAAATATTTGCAGATCGTACAAACATTTGTCCCAGGGCGGGAATCGAACCCGCAACCTCCTGTGTCGCAGGCGGACCTTCGTCCACCGCGCCACATCGGTCGTCAAGTAACCATACTGTTTTTTTTTTCTTTCTCCGACACTATTTTTATAATTAGCTTGCAATCAACTCTGCCTCCGCAATCACAGAGTTGGAAATCGAGATACAAACTTGTGACCCCAACTTTATTTAATGTTGCGTGAGGACAATTGAATTTAATTGCTTTTGGACGGTCAAATAGCAAAATTACTTCGGGATGGTCGTTGTTAACTTTGTTAAGTTGCTTTGTTCCCCATTCGTGACTAATTGAATGCCTTCTTGGGAGCCCAGAGCCACATTTGCTACAATTTAATGTTAACTTAAATTTTAATTAATTATACCCAGCGACTCGGAAATTATGGAAAGAATTATCACTTAAAACCAACATTAAGAAAATATAAAATACTTCATCTAAGACACATAATTCATACCAACCAATTGCAACTTCGTTCAAAACGCGGGAATGTGCTTAATGTAATGTTTGGACGTGCTTCTGACTACACCTTACATCTTAGGATACCTGTCATGGGTGAGTGAGTGTGTTTCTTTTTTAGATTTTCCGCCGAGGATTAATTTTTGGGACGCGTCGTACCCAGATAAAAATAAGCCTATGTGTTATTCTGATAAGCTATATTACTGTAAAGTTTCATCAAACCCCGTTTCTGTAGTTTTTGAGAAAAGAGTAACAAACATCCATCCGCACAAACTTTCGCTTTTATAATGTTAGTAGGATATGTTGTAGGTCGTGGAAAATATTCACACATAAAATCTTGTATTTTTTATTTGTTGCACCACCCCCAAACTAAACTAAATTAGATAGTTAAAAAAATAATGCATCTATCAGCATAGACCGGGTATCCTAGTATAAATCATATATTAGGAGAAATAGAATCCTACTAATATAATAAATGCGAAAGTCTGTGTGTGTGAGTTTCTATGGAAAAATCTATGCAAAACTCTGCACAAATAAACTTTAAAATAAATAATGAAACATGTATTTTTTAATTTTTCGAAATTAGTTTGAAGCCTGGTGACGGTCATATGCTACTTTTATTAATGTGTGATTTAAAAAAAAATATGTTGTTGAATATATAACACAAATGTTCCATTTTATCTACAAATTGACTGCTGATAATTGATTTACTTTTGTGATAGTTGTTAGAATTCTCGGATCGCAGTTCATATGGCACTTCGAGAGTTGTAGGTCAACTCTAGAGGTTGTACGATTCAAATGGACTATCTTGATAGTCAAAGGGGGTTCCCCTAGCCTTTGTATAAACTCTACCAAACGATCTCCAGAATTTCAGTCTCTGAATTTCAAACCGTTCGGTTTGAATTTCGAAGACTGCTTGAACCAACAACGATTTCAATTACTCCATAAATCGATTGCAGTGTATCGGACAGAGCACGACACTATTGTAAGCGATTCAACTCTATTACAGACGAACATCGATTCGATGGTTGGGGTTCAAACACTTACTCGAATGAGTAAAATCGCTTTGCCGTGGATTATGATCAACTAGCTCAAATGGGGCAAACTGGTTTAAGGTCTTTCGATGTTTGTTAATTATTCCACCGTCATAAGTTTTCTCATAATGATTAATAATAATAATAATAAATAATAATAATACTGGACTTTTTTCACACGGCATCATCTAGCCCCAAACTAAGCAGAGCTTGTGTTATGGGAACTAAATCACTGATATAATACTTATATACTTTTTTTTTGTAAATACATACATATTATGCATAGAAAACACCCAGACCCGAGACAAATATTTGCATATACAAACATTTGTCCCGCGGCGAGATCAAACCCGCAACTTTCTGCGTCTCATGCGGGCCTTCGCCCACTGCGCCATAGATGTCGTCAAAGTTGTTGATGTCCACTGCTGGGCAAAAAATACTTCTTATTAGATTACCACGATAAACTATCTTGAGCCGCTTCTACCCACCAACTTCCTGCTAACTTCATAATGTGCATCCTGCGTGTTCTGGTTCGTGGGTGCCACCCGAGAACCTTCCCCAACAGTAAAGGCCGGTCCAACTGGCGTGATGGCAGTAGCAATCAAAGGAAAAAGTAATCTGCCAAGTTGTTGTCAAAATTCGCTTCAGTGTATTGATAACAAACGCGTCAGTTTAACCGGACTCGTGGAAACAAAAAACAGATACTTTGATTTTTTATCTGTGGCGGTCTGTCACGGTTAGCCTCTGGCAATGACTAGATGACACTTGGTAGCGACTTGCAAAGATTTCGCTATCTATGGTAATTGCAATAATTATGACATGATATTGATATATTACAGTGCCATCTTTTTTTTATTTACTGAACTATCAAATGATTCTCATCTCAGAGATCAAAAAGAAGACATTTTAGTGTCAAAGAAATCATTCATCAAAAATATCTTGAGCATCTTTTAAACAACTTCAGCCCGATATCTACTTTGATACTTTTCTATAATATTTTTTAACTTCCAAAAGAGTTGGGTAAGTATTAGAACTATAACTTACTGGACAGTCCATACTTTACTGCCTCACGAGACATTGGTCTTCGCGAAACGATACGAGTTTCTCAAGCGCCCTCGACTCCGATTTCTGTTATTCATTGCTTTTATTGCAGAACTTCGCTGCCATAAAATGTTCAGTTAAAGATGTAATATGTCAATATATTTATGGCCGTACCCTGCTTCGAATTAGTGATGTGCTTGGTTACTCTGGGTAACCGATTTAGATTTTTAGCAACATCAGACTACGAACCGGACGACGCAGTATAAAAGGCCCGATGGCTGGGTCGATGACTTTTTATGCTTTTTATGGAAAGTCGGTGGATGGGTGTAGCCAAAGATCGTTCGTCACAACACTCTTTGCGGAAGGCCTATGTCCTGCGATTAATTTCTACAGGCTGTTGATGATTATGAGAAACTGATACCGGATGAATCTTTGGTCTCAGAAGAAATGGACTGACATTTTCAGCTAGGAATGTTCGTCGCTTAGCCATACCGGTTGTAAAAGATTAGATTAGAAGAGGCAGTCGGAAGAAATAGATGACACATCACTATTGAATATGGACTAATTCATTAAGCTACTCCGCATTACATACTTACGTTGCTCTTGGCTTTTGATTTGTTGGCGCTCAGAATCTTTTTTGTCCCGCCATTGATAATATTTTTATCTGCAAGCTCTAATATATTTTTATAACAGGAAATACACAATTGTGTTGACATTTCTGAATAGGCATATTTTTATTAGGTGGCAATAGTATACTGTATTTTATGTATTTTATTACTACTTACGTACTTTTCCCTATCGTACAATTCCTGAAAGTTTTTTGTCTCTACTTCCAGATTCTTTACAGTATACTTCTACAATTTCATAGCTGTGATCAAACGAAGTATACACATGATACTCGTTTAAAATTTAGTTTCTCTATAATCCTAGTCAATATTCCAGTCACGGTTCGCGGTAATAAAGCAAGGTCCTTCCAGAGATGCAATTAGGATGGGGCCGGTTTCACTGAATTGGATTCTATTCTGCAGGACCCCAAGCTGGTATATTGTAAAACCTGTAATATACCTTCATGCATATTTTACCAACGATAGGCAATGTGGCTAATTGTACGAAAGTTTTTGGTATTGGTTTTTAATAAACTGATATCCCCAGACGTTGTCTGGAGAATCTTCAATAAAAATAGCCACATTAGGAAAAAACATAGAATAAAAGTTGTTACCTATGTGTAGAATTACCTATGCAATCCCTTTCGGGGTTATTATATACTGGCTTCTGCCCACGGCTTCGCCCGCGTGGTACCCGGATAAAAAGAAGCCTATGCGTTACTCTGATGTATAAGCTATATTACTGAAAAATTTCATCAAAATTCGTTCAATAGTTTACGCGTGAAAGAGTAACAAACATCCATCCTCACAAAATTTCGCGTTTATAATATTAGTAGGATAGTAGGGTATTCTCGGACAACCTGTATAAATCTACATTTAATCTAATAAATAATGTTTCTTGTTACAGGTAAAGTAAACTAACTAATCTGCAAAAGTGTGGTAGCAACGCAGCAGTCAAAAGTCCTTCAGAGCAATCAACTCTTCAGCAACAGCAATGCCTCAGTTGTTGCAAATGCCAATAGGCCATAGGGCACGGTAACAGCTTCCTATCAGGTGTTTATTAGTGGGCAGTATGTTTATTTTCCTTTGAATAACATAAAAAATAACTATATTTTTTTCAGGGAAAAAGAACCGATATAAAACTACGGGGAGTTAATTAAAAGTCCATTATGAAATTTCAACCTTTATTTTTTCACCTATTTTGGGTGGTATTTTTTCATATATTTATATAGAACACCTTTGAAGTATTAACACATTCAAAAAAAATATCATTAAAATCAGTTCTCATTTGGCGAATATATCGCGTAACATAACCTCCTCCTCTTTTGAAGTCGGTTGAAAATACGGTAGAGTATGAGGAAAAACAACCTCACGTAAGCAAAGTACCCATCGCATGACAAGATCTATGTACTAGCAAAGTGTTCCCAACCAAATAAATTCAGATAGGTAAGTATGTATCTATCTACTTGATAATGTACTGAATGTATATGTACCTAAAAGAACTGAAAGGACATTATCGTCAGCAGTGTTTTAATCAGGGATCCCGATCTCTAACCATTATTGGGATTAGTTCAGCCCCAGAATAACTAACACTTACTATTGGTTCAGGCAATGAATAACAAACAGTTCCTAAGGTCTACCACAGAATAGGTTTTAGCTTCTTGAACTCAGACCTAAGTAAAAGATAAGCACAGCTTTTAATGTAGCCTTGATGCGTCGATATTTTTCAGAGGATTAAGATACTCTGCCAGATTTTAGCAGGAATAACTGGGAAATGCCGAAACAGCGATTTGACCTGGGGCTGATACCCCAGGTCAAATCGCTGTTTCGGCATTTCCCAGTTTAAATGCGAACAAGTTCGAGTAAAGGCTCTCCGAATGGTAATGAGTTTTTTTCCAACGATTTTTTCGAGGGGCGTACATAAACTTTCCGGAATGAATAAGAAACAATTGATTAGTTTAAAAACAAAAAATATCAACTACTGTTAGCTATAAATCCAAGTTTTGTCACCTGTTACTATGTCCCACACCAAATTTGATGCCCCTAAATCTAGTAAGCATGGCGAGTCACGAGGTCCGTTTTTGAGCCTCAGTCAAATTGTGAGGGATCCATCGTGAGCACAGCTTTTTCACACCCAAATGTTTGTGTAGGATTTATTGTATCTGACTCATGCCTATGCCTAAGGATGCCCGAATGTCATGGTAGGTCACATGCCTACCTGTTTCGATCATATGATGCATAACGACGTTTTTATTGTTCACTGTGTTGTCGGGCGACCATCACGAAATTCGTCAAGGAGATAGACACGACAGCGCTTGAATTTTGCAAACCAGCTATAAATAGTCATCTTGCATGGTGCTTTATTGCCAAAAGCAGTTTGAAGTCGAGAGAGAAACTGCTGAGCTGTCAAATTACACTTAAAATCGTAGTAAATCATACTACAAAAAAATTCACGAGTCAAATCCATGGTGATGTAGACACGCAATTTATTAAATGACGCTACAATATTAAAACAAGTAACAGCTAGATTACAGCCAAAAAGATCTATTTTCAAATATTGTAATTACTTTTTAATTTTTTTTTATGTAAGTGGCCAGTTCCGAAAACATCTCATGTCTTCAAGGATGAATTCATGAATTCATGAAAACACTTTATTGGATGGTTCTCAAATAGGTTTCATTGCGATAGGTAACTAAAGGGCACTGCAATCGACGCAAATAAATGTCGGATGTTTAAATTTTTTCAAAAATAACCAACAATTAAGTATTCGTAGGAAATACCAAAAAACAATTTGAACCGAATTTCACTCTACCGTTTCCACATTCCTGTAAAACTAACTAACAAACATTCCCGACTTCAAAGAACGGCCGGTATGTATTAATCTGTGCTGGCTTTGTTAACCGATTTGTATGGTTTTTGGAGCTTGGTTTAACTTTGTGCGGTATGGTGGTTGATTGAAGTGCTGTCAGTACTTCGTTTGTTGACCGTCGAACCTGCGTCAGTGATCTAACCAGATTGAGACTTTCATGTAGTTAGATCATTGAAGTATGGTGGCCCTGAAAACTAACTTCAGATCGAAAGTCGGAGTAGCATCCCATAGAGGTACCACTAGTGCTCTGAAAAAAAATGTTGAGCTGTCAGTATTAGTGTCAAAAAATATTGTAATTGAACACATACAATGCTATATATATAAAAATAAAACACCCAACAGACACAGACATACTTCCCCACAGTAGGATCCCGTGTCGTAGGTATTAGGAACTATGAGACCCGAAACAAATATCTGTAGGTTCGATTTTCATTGCGGGACAAATGGTTCAAATGCAACATGCATACAGATGCACCGGATGCGTGCTGAACTGAAATGATGTTGAAATAACTTTTCATAAAAAAATATTTTAATGCGAATTAATTAAGTATTTTTTGGCGATATCGTATAAAATTATTACAATTTATAATGCTCTTGCGGCGATGGGCTTGCAACCTGTCACGCGGACAGGGAAAAAAAGAAAAAAAAATGTTTGTGCCTCTGACTTCCCCCTACTTGGGATTCTCAAAGATCTACGCACTGAGTGTATATTTGAGGATGTCCATCTTGGAGAATGAAGTCGTGAGTGTGTTTGTTTTTCTAATATTAGTGGAGATAGCAATAAACCAAATTTCCAACCTGGCACTTTCCTGCTATATAAGAGCCGCAACATGACGACTTTTTATAAAAGCTAAGTCCTTATAGTGGAAAATGTGAATATAAGAGCAAAGTTTGCAAATCTTGCAATAACTTGCACAGATTAAGAAAATAACACCGGGAGTGGACCAGCGGGAATAATGTTACACTTTTCTTGCTTTAAAGTTTTACGTTGATAAAAACTTACTATCTTATTCTGTACTGTTTCTGTAAGGTTTTCTAGATAAAATATGTTTACTATGACATAATGATATATACATTTCTAACTTCAAAGTGACAAAGAATACAAATGATAAGTGATTAACTACCTCAAAAACGATAGAAAGAAAAGAAATATGTTGTTTTGAACCCGAAAAACACAAACAGATGGTTAAATACTTCCAACTTAACCTATAGAAAAAATATGTATTGCTTGAGGTCAAAATAGGTCCCTATAGTCGCAATTCACGACAATTACTCACTGCGCTTTCAGCTTTATCCCAAACGAAAACCGTGTGATCAAAAAGCTATTTTCAACAAAGCTTCCGAGTGGCTGTTTAAATCGACGATAAAAACAACAGCAGCCGAGTGGAACAGAAAATATGAAAATGATTTGGAACGCTCGCCTGCGCTATCATTAAGCGAATTTATATTTTTCGCTACAAAAGCATAATATAGAGTCTGAACAGTAAGGACACTTATATAAAAATTGTACCGGCTGTCCGCTCCAACTGAAACTCATTCGAAAAAACTCTCCATTCAGCCCTCATTTACTATCTTCTTTCTGAATACAAATTTATTTTAAAGAGCAACTCATTTTGCCGTCAAGATATGTATGTAATAGGCAGAAGACGCCATGTTAGAGGAGTTATCCATATAGCTTCGATTTCATTTTCAGCATCGACATTCAAAAATTAATTGTACAATGGAATGAATAAGACTGTAGACGACAAGTTGCTTACCATTATTTTGTTCTCATATTAATACAACTTTACAATTATGACGGCAATAAAACAATTCGGATTTTTTACTTCCAAGGGAGCGCGGAGAGAAGTTAATTTCCGATCACGCCGAATATATCGTTTCTTTTTTACTGTGGTAACGTTGAATGAAACTCAAACTGAGTTTCATTATAGTTTTCTTTCTGCTTTCTACCTTTATTGTGACTCAAGCGCTTTGAGTAAGTTGTCGCTAAGTGCCATTAAGCGCTTACATTGTTGCGATGTTAACGATCACAATTTCAAATGGAGATGTACTATCCTCGTCTCTCGCAAGAACCCTTTAAGACTGCTCGTTAATCTTTGGTTTTTGGACTTAATATAATATAGGCTCGTTTTGAAGGTTCCATTGGCTAATTAATACATAGCGTTAGGTGCGTTCCTTTTTCTAATTCGTTGATTTTCCTTGGCTACGCATTCGTGTGAAAAGCGAACAATCTGTTTATTTATTTAGGACATCCAACAGAGGAATCACAGTGTAAAATGGTGTGGTCTTTAATTTATGTGTGCATGACTGTGTTTAATTTCGGGAACCTTTTTTTTACTTGTGATGTAAGGAGCCTATATATTTGTTTGCTATAAAAGGTTGTTTGTTTTTATTTGTTTGTCTAACCATTTATCTCAGAAACGGCATGTCGGTTGTTGTACCCTACCACTTTAAAGGTTCGGTGTAGAATGTTGGTAGTAAAAAATATAAAGTTAAATGTTCACTGTTTAATAGTTAAAGTTGTTAAGTTAATGAGTTAAAGGTAGCATTTTTGGTTAAGGTTACTTTTCCGATTGACATTGTATTTGATTTGTAAAGATGATTCTTAGAGATAGAAATATTTTATTTGCGAAAATGGGTGCAATACATGATGTTATAAAATATATTGTAGCCTCCATAATCTACCTTAAAGCATGCACAATTCTAACTTAAAACTATTTAAAATTTAAACATGAATTTTAATTAACACGCCTTATATACACATGGTTTTCAAATTTAATTCATAATTTATAGTGACAATAGATAAAAGTATTATTTTTACACTAATGGTATTAAATAAATGACTTAATGAATTGAATTGAAATAAACTAGTTTTTATCATCACAAGTCACAGGGGCTCTGCAATAAACAATGGTAAAAAATTCAGGGCTGCCAAAATGTACTTTTAATAAAAGAAACAGCGGGTATGTGCCATATCGTCGGCTAGCTAACAACACCGCGTAAATCGATTTTCCAAACTTTTCAGGAGAGCCAAAAAACTGTTTTATCGACTCCGCACAAGTCCACAGTATCGAAATCGCTAAAGCTGAAATTAAAACTGTGATTGGTTGAAATTCAATGTTTGTATTGTCCAACAGAAGCTCAGTGAAAAGATCTATCCAATGGTATAAAAATCTCAAAACCGCAAAATTTTGACTTGAGCGGTGTTGTTAGCTAGCCGACGTTATGTTATTTTTTGGATGTGAATCCGACTATCCCCTACTACCCGCTACTTGCTATCCTCAAAGATCTACTCCCTGAGAATGTATCTCCATCACGGGGAATACGCTGATCCCCGCTTAACAAACTCCAAGATTGCAGGGCGCCATGTAAATGAATTTGCTGAATATAATTATTTAGCTGAGACCCCACGCATTCATTTGAAGCTATTCAACAACTTTCAAACTCAATTTGAGTTCTCGGGAAGACGGCGTGTGCTAAAGTGCCAGTACAGTTAAGTACGGTCCTTCTACATAACTTCATAATAATATAGTTGTTTCATAGTATGTCGTACGCCACTTAAACACGTTGTAATCTTTCGTACAGTCCGTTCCATCCAAAGTCCGGTCGCTAATTAGCAATAAGACCGCCTATTGTACAACATTGTAATACTTATTTAAGCTGAAATATTTGGCGTGCTAATATTTTCTATCTTCACAGGCCTACAGAATCATCTCCCGAAAAATCTCATCAAAATTACTTCTATCGTTTTGAACACGCTTATATTAGCTTCACTTGTAACTTAATAACAAACAAAAAATCTAATCAAATATTGGAAGTTTATTTTAATCTACTTCTAATTGTCGTATCGAAATGAATCTTTAGTGTTGCCATTCGAACTACATGTATATGTAGTACATGTATATGTAGTTCGAAGGTTGACTTGTAACATCTGTTTCTTTTTATACACTTGTCTTCTGAAAGTAAAATATTAAGTTGAGACAGTAAAAGCCACTCCAGAGAACTCCCGAGAATTGCAACATAAAAACATAATTAATATTCCAGTAACTCTTTTAAAAACTATTAAAAACATCCAAGTTTATAACACCGTTTATTATATCTTGCTCACTTTCTCGTGCATGCTGTATGCTACAAAAGTTTCGAAAACAACCACCAGAAGGCCAAAAAAAACATCGTCCACAGTATGAAGAAGAATGAAGAACCTTTCTGCACTGCATCGCTCGGTTCGTGGGGGCTTTATGAGAACCCTTCTTACCCAGCGGTTGTCGGAACTGGGAGCATTTTATTTCATTTATTTAACCATATTATAACATTGGTTGTTATACAAGGCAAATCAATTCTGTTTACAAATTTTGATTAAAATAATAGACATAAATTATAAAATTACACTATTATTTAAAAACAATTAAAAAAAACATATAATATTCAAGTATTTGTCAAGAGCTCGCACTACTCAACCCGTTGTCATACAAAAATGAAGATTCATATTGTAAAAACGGGAATTTTCACGTACTGCACTATCGGTGAAGGCACCGACTAAGTTTCGACTCATTCCGAGAGTCTTCATCAGGGTGAGTGGTTGCGACTTTCTCCTTCCGCGTCGTGCAAGCAGGTGTAGTGCACGGCACGACGGTTTTACAATATGAATAGTCAAGTTCACGATAGTTTTTGGAATAAAAATGAAGATTCTGCTAGAGTCATATTCATGAACTCGTACAGACTCATCGTAGCGATTAAATATGCCTCAACGATGTCTTCAGCTGTGAATCAGATGATGAGGAATACGAGCGCGATTAAAGTAAAGAATATACGAAATCAATAACAAAGCTCAGTTTTTTAATCTATAGTTCTGACCCCATTTTATTTATTTATTTATATTAGGACGACTTTAATCTCCATGATGAAGATTCTCAGATCCATACTCAGTACGTAGATCTGTGAGGTTACCATGTAGGGGATAGTCAGAAACGCTTACAGACATTATATTTGGCACACGTCCATTCCACGTGACAGGTTTTAAGATCATCGCCGCTTATCGGAATACTAACTGATATCACATGCCTTGGGATTTTAATTTTTCAAGAAGATTTAAGCGCACATATATTTTAAAAATATCGGTGCATTAGTGTTACCAAAACCAAAACTCTTGTTTAGAAGTCGGGATACAGCCCACTAGGCCTAAACGGCAACATTGTATTCCTATTCAAAAAGCCACTCACTCTTCGTTTAAGCCCCTAAAACTTTTCTTTCATTTCCCGCCGACATGTGGCAGGTTTTCCGCTCAAAACTCATTTGCGGCGGCGGCGTGGCAACTTGCAGATTGGCTGCCTCCTGCCTCGATGCTCGTCTAGTTCATTGTTTGACGAAGCATCGCTTTCTGCAGTCACCGCTTTTAAATTATACAATTTATGTGTGACTGCTGAGTGTTTATTTACATACTCAAAATTTTGTTATGAACGTTTTTTTTTATTGAAAGTAGGCGAAAGGTCAAGTCAAAAAATCAATGAACAGTTGCTATTTGGCACAAGTTTATTCGCACTACCTTAGTGTAGTAGATCTGTTTTTTGTTTAGTTAGGGTCGCTATCATTGAAATTGTTGAGGCGGATATATATTCGCACTAGTACCGGTTTCGATTCTTACGTCACTAAAAGAACGGATATCCTTACTGATGCCATGTAGCAGCACTGATAACGTAGCCGGCACAATACAAAACGTACTCAACTGTGTCTCTAACTGATGACTGATGTCGGAACACTGTCTAGAAATTAACTTCACAAAAATGCAGGTAATGGAGTTTAGACCGTACCAAAAACCTGCTCTTAACGTACAAGTAACCTTTAACAACATCTCTTTAGAAAGCGTTGACACTTTTTCTTTACTCGGGACCAATATTGATACTCATTTGAACTTTAAACATCACATACAAAAACTTAAATCTAAATTATCAAGTTTTACGTATGCGTTGCGCGAATTAAAAAAGACAACTGATCTGACAAGCACGTTATCGGCTTATTACGCCTATGTGTACTCACATCTTTCTCGAAGAATAGCACTATGGGGGAATAGTGTAGACGTGCAAGACTAGTTTATTTTACAAAAGAAATGTGTGCGTATTATAGCAAACATAAAAAAAGAGATAGTTGCAAACCCCATTTTATAAATCTAAAGATTTTGACGTTACCGTCAATCTATATTCTAGAAATATGTAAATTTGACAGAAAATATCCCGATTTGTACACAAAACTTGATGATCTTCCTCGAAGATACGCACTTAGGCCAGGTAGAAACAAAATTATACAACCAAGATCACACCTAAAATTGCACAGCGATGGCCCATACATAATGTCAATTAAAATCTACAACAAACTTCCAAAACAAATCACAGAATTACAAAAAGATTCGTTGTTCACTAAAAGACTAAAATCATTCTTAATTGACAAATGCTACTATGACATTAAAGATTATTTAGACTTGAAAGCTAGCAAACCTTAAAAATAAATAAAAAGTGACGTACCTATTTTTGACTAATGAAAATTATAACAAAAGAAAAAATGACTAAACCTACTTACCTAATTGTGTTATTCCAAATGCTTGATACTTTGCCTACCTTGACTTTATTTTATTGTACCTACTAGTTTTTTTTTATTTACACAAAACTTCGGCCTGCCTACCTATCTATTGCTATACCCTTAGACAGGGTTCATGTGAGATACCTACCTATAAACACCATCTATGTACCTACCATGTGAAAGCAATAAATGTATTGAGTATTGAGTATTGAAAAGGGTCACTACGTGAATGCGAAAACTACTGTGAGTGGCAAAGATTTTTAATCTGTGGTGAGTGGATCAAAAAATGTATATTCGCACTAGCGTCAATCGGGATCAGAATGTAATAAGTTACAGGAAACGTCAGAGTGACAGGGAAAAGCAGAGGATTTGTCTTCTGTTCGTCATGTATGAAACTGGAACAGGATGCAGGGACGCATAAATTATTCTCTTAAATGTGTAAGTAATGAAAAACCACAGTTCTTAAGTTTTACTGGCTTTTTTAAACCAATTCTCTCAACATGTGCAAAACAGTTTTCACTTTAATAACATTCGGGTTCTGTGAAGACTCACGAAACCTTCCACCTATACCTGAAATTACGTTTCTCATTTCCATGACAATACAAAAAGGGGATTTTTGTTCCGAAGTTTTTGTATTTGCTTGTTTGGAATTCAGCCGAAGTACATTTTACCTGGATGAGCGATATTTTGCGGTGCACTGTTCCGACTATAGCACGGGAGCCAATGGTAATTTTATCATGTCGGTTCGAAGTGACGTTGGAACAGTCATTGAACCTGTCACTTTATCTATTCCCAAATGAATCGCTCTAATATGTCACAATGCGATTGCGACAGATTAGACCGAAAGCTTAAAACTAGCAGACTAACCGTAGTCCACTCGTATACCTCTTGACGACCTCTGTGGTACAGTGGGCGAAAGCCCGCCTGAGACACAGAAGGTTGCGGGTTCGATTTCCGCCGCAGGACAAATGTTTGTCTGATCTGCAAATATTTGTTTCTAGTCTGGATTTTTTTCTGTATATAATAAGTATATATTTACAAAAAAATATATGTAAGTAGTAGGCATATCAGTCATGTAGTTCCCATAATACACGCTCTGCCTAGTTTGGAGCTAAATGATGCTGTGTGAAAAACATTTAGCATTATTATTTATTTATTTAATATATAACTCGCTAGCATAGAAAAGTATTTATCTTAAACACTGATTTGTGAACGATAGTAAGGTTTAAAAAAAAATTACGGCTGTAGCAGAGAGAAAATTGTGTCTCAACAAAGTGCCGACTAAAATAAATTAATAATAATTACTAAGATTTTTACTAGAAACAGGATACCATGATACTGTGCCGAAATATCGGGACACACAAAACATGGTAAATATTAAATTTATAGGCAAAATCATGTTCACATGTGCACAAAGATATAACTTATCCATATAAGTTATATCTTTGTGCACATGCAAAGAGGTTCCTCGGCTAAAAAACATTTTTTTTTTTCAATAAAAACTTACCTGGTTTCGAGACTATGACTACCCTAGTTTTATTTGGCGGCGTCAACTTTTTAATTTCGTACGTTTGCAAAATGTTACGGTCGCAATATGCGGAGTTACAATTGGTTGGGGATTTTCGTTTATTTTTTCGTTTTAAACTTTTCAGCTTTAGCCGAATTGATTTTAGAGTGTGATGTGGATTCTACGATATAACATGCCATATGTGTTGAATTTAAGGAGACCATGGTATCTGTTTTTTGTATCAAATACAATATTAATTCTAGATAAACGGATATCCGCTGTCTATCACTACAAAAGACGGCTAAACTCATTAAAAGGGATTTTTACACTACGTCTTTAATTTGTAATGTTTTCTAGATTTTATCAATATATTTGTCTATGAGTATTTATTATTTATGAAAGACTATTTATGTTTGTTATGTAAAAAATAGAATAATAATGTATATTGTATGTGTGTGTCTGTAGTAACATTTTTTTTTATCTATTTTTCTATCAAACTATACACTGGTTTAAAGCTTATTCAAAATATATTAATATAAATTGAAAATAATAATAAATACAATAAAGATAAATTTACAAGTTACACCCTATCGTTGACAGTTCACGATAAACGTTAAAAAGCCAAGAGTTTAACCTGCAGATCATTAATTACCAAACTTCGGCCATAGCGAGCCGAAGTCGAAAGGTATTCGCGAAGTTGCATCCGATCTGAATATTTGGAGCAAGGAGTAAGCAGACCAGAGGGCGCTTGCGATATAAAATACTCACAAGTAAGCAAATCGAAGGACGCTAACGATGATGTAAACCATGTAACCATGTAACGAACTCAAAACAAGAAACAGGTAGTGTAGAGCAGGAAACATATTAGCAATGTCCCAGGTGTTGCAGGTGTCCATAAGCGACGGTAACCACATATTTTGATTTGCGTCGTCATAACATTAAAAAAAATGCTATTGAAACACCCTTTTTTATATTGGACATTTTTCATACGGCGTCATCTAGCCCCAAAGTAAGCAGAGCTTGTGTTATGGGAACTACATGACTAATATACTACTTATATATTTTATACTACTTATACTACTTATACTACTTATATATATACTTTATACTACTTATATACTACTTATATTTTGACTCGAG